>OX421972.1:77223134-79623134 GCA_949128135.1 Parasteatoda lunata | reverse complement strand
CATGAAGTTAATTTTGGTACCAACCAGAAAACTTCTTGATATATCTTATACCTATATTTAAAGCTTAAAATAGAAAACAATTCTAAAAATGCGCCATTTAAACAATCAATAATTCAAGAAATTGGGTTTTTAATTCATATACATAATTTTTCTCAATAAAATGAGACACATGAAATCAATTTTGGTACTAACCAGAAAACTTCTTGATATATCTTATACCTTTATTTAAAGCTTAAAATAGAAAACGATTCTAAAAATGCGCCATTTAAACAATCAATAATTCAAGAAATTGGGTTTTTAATTAATATACATAATTTTTCTTAATGAAATGAGACACATGAAGTTAATTTTTGTACCAACCAGAAAACTTCTTGATATATTTTATACCTATATTTAAAGCTTAAAATAGAAAACAATTCTAAAAATGCGCCATTTAAACAATCAATAATTTAAGAAATTGGGTTTTTAATTCATATACATAATTTTTCTTAATGAAATGAGACACGTGAAGTCAATTTTTGTACCAATCAGAAAACTTCTTGATATATTTTATACCTATATTTAAAGCTTAAAATAGAAAACGATTCTAAAAATGCGCCATTTGAACAATGAATGGTTTAAGAAAATGTGTTCCTTAATTCGTATATACATAATTTTTCTTAATAAAATGAGACACGTGAAGTCAATTTTGGTACCAACCACAAAGTTTGATATGTCTTATGCCTATAAGTTTAAAAAGGGAAATAGGAAACGATTCGTAAAATGCGCCTTGTAAAAAATAAATTATTTTTAAAAAAAATAGTTCATTTCACATTTTTTTACATTTATTAATAGGACACATTTTTCAGAACGAATAAACTTTCGGCTGACATATGGCTGAGTGGAAATAATTTATAGGTTGCGCAAATTTTGAAAGCTAATTTTATCAAGCATCTTCACAAAATATGAACGCAATAAATTTTCCTATACTTTAGCATTATAAAACAACAGACTTTAAAACTAAGAAGTCCCGATTGGCTGTTTTTTTTTTTTTTTTTTTTTTTAAATTAAAAAGATACTTTTCCTTAACAATTGAATCATGCTTTGGCACAAAATGTTTAAAGCCACCTGTTTACTAGACATCAAAGTAACTAAAAAATTTAACTCTTTCAGTGCCAAGAGTAAAAGTGACGTAAATCTGACTCATTCTCGGAAGTAAAGAAAAATTTTGGAAAAGAGGGAGAAAATGTAGAAAAGAAAGAAGCAACAGTTACTTTAAAATAGCTGTAGTTCTTTTCGGTAAGAAGAAATAGCTTCTTGGCCATGAGTAATGAATAAGGACTCTATTTTAAGCCAACTGAATTGTTTCTTTTTGACATTCCTTCTGGTTACTAAAATAGTTAAAAAATCAAATCTACAAAAATTAAAAATAATATAATAGAATAAGTAAAAGGAAGAAGTCCAGCTTAAAAAAAAAATAAAATTTATTGAAACTTTATTTATTCTTAAGGTATATCGTTATAACACTCGTTACGAATTTTGCTCACTGCCCCGCACCGACCACGGTGCTGACGTAAAATATCCTCAGAGATAATCGGATCATGGTTTAGAATCCCATTGTCATAAGGCTAACCGTGAGATGTTTTTCTTCTGATATAACGCAAGTGAGGATAATTTCCATCAAAAATCTATGAGCGAAGACGAGTTTGTCCCAATGTTGAGCTAAAAGTTCCCTTATCTTATGAGTGGGTACAAAATTACAATGCTTAACCCAAAAATGGGTAGGCCGGTTATAAAGTATAATTTAAAATATAGTCCCAATGATTTCAGGATTTCATGGAGTCAGGGTAATCGTCGTTCAGATCAGTAGGACATGCGTCTTTTTATACCTATAATATCAAAAAAATTTTTACGTAAAACAATAATATAATTACTTTGAACCATTATATGGCTTACGTTTGCTGCAACCGTAATGAAGTGTTTAATGGAACCATATCTCGATTTAAGGTGAACCATATTTTAGCATCATCAGGTTTTAAGAATTAAGAAAATATAGTTCAACTTATATGACATTTCAAGGTTGAAGCAAATTTGAATGATAATAAGGTTCGATAAACTTGGGCATATGCAGTCTGTTCCATAAGAATTTGAATATTAAATAAGAATTATGTAATTTTTTATGTAATGTCATTTTTTTTCTCCATAAATATAAATTCTTTAACAAAAAACAAAAAAATATTTTAAAATGAGTATGAAGTAACTGTCCCAAAAGAAACTAGACTAATAAGTTATGTATATTGACATTTAATTTACAAAATTATATTTCTCTCGTTATAAATATATGTATTGTTTATTTAATTGAAGAGTGCAAAACTGGCATAAGATAACTATCTTTCACGACTTCTAACGACACTTACAGAAAAGTAGAACGATGTGTGTCAAAAAGAGCGAGCTTTTCTTCATCAGGTAGTTAAAAATGACAATGAGAAAAAAATGTATGGTAAAGGAAGAAATAGAGGAATTCAATTGACGCAGGGTTGAAGAAATAAATCTCTTTTCATTTCTCCCTCTATCCCTTAATCTTTGTCATTTCTCTGTTTTTAATTCGCTTCTTGGCCTTTATTTTCTCTGCATTGGTTACTTTTTTTTTTCTCTCTTAAATTCTCCAATCAAAAATTATTTGAATAACTTTTATTTTGAAAAATTATTTGTATAACTGTTCAAAACACAAAAATCAAAATTTTTTCCAAAATAGAACTATGTACAGAATAGAATACTTTTAGAGAAAATTGTCACCCAAAGAACAACTGTCAATTCCACAAATGTCACGTATTTCAAGAATACTAGCTTCGATATGGATTATGCATTTGTTCGAAGAGATGATAGATATTACTATCGTGACATTATCGTCTGGAAATATCAACATTTTCGGACATTTTTCCAATATTCTTTTCTCATTTTCGTTACATTGATAAATACTTCTGTAGCCAAATTGAAATTCGTCAATTCGAATCCTTTGTCAGTTTTACTTCTTGCATATTTCTCCATATCTGAGGAACTATTTAAACGAATAAGAAAACGGACAAGCTCAAAATTCATTTTTAAGAAGAAGAAAAAAAAAAAGACACTGCACAAAAAGCACATTTAAAAATCGTGCTCATTTTCTTAAATACGCGTTTTGAGCTATATATATTATCTAAAATACGCATTTTCCGACATGGCAATTTTTTTAAACACGCATTATGAGCTATGTGTATATTTTTTTTTAAATACCGAATTTTAAGTTATCTCCATTATCTTAAACGTGCATTTTGTGCTATGTCCAGAATAGAACACTTCCACATGATATATTTTATCCGTTATCAACTAAGCAATATTTTAAGCAATTAAGAAATATTTTAGTAGTGTATTTATCCGTTTCAGACTATGTTTACGAATTCTTATCACACGCATGTGCAATCGAATCGGAATATACCCTCTTAAGTTTTTTTTACTCGGAAACTTTCGATTTAGATTCATTATACCAGCTAGTGTTGCATTAAAGTTCATTCCCTGCATTCTAAATGGAATAATATACTATAAAAAATAAATCGTGCTTGTTAAATGTAAGAGTGTTTATGCCATGTTTAAGTATTTTCAGAGATGCCATCTTGCTCCGGAAAGTAAATATATATTTTAAAGTGGTAGTTTATCAATTGTGATTCTTGATTTAATAAATTCAATTTAGTAGATTTTTATCCACCACTATTTCTAAATAATTCGTGGGATTATATAATTCACCACTTTATTGTATTGTTTAGGCCATACCTTTTAAAAAAGCAAGCAAAAATAGTCAATCATTTGCAAACATTTATTGTAGTTATTTACCGTTTTTTTTATTTTTTATTATTATTTAGGCGTGTCCTGAGCAGTTGGCATCTCTGTATTTTAATGAATTCGACGACATATGCTTAGAGAATTAACTTTCCAAAAAAAAAAAAAAAAAAAATAGAGAAGTTTCTAAAAACGTACCTGTATTTTCTGGGGAGAAAATTCTTTAATGTTGTTTATTTTAACATAGACTGGTTTCATTGGCGTAGCCTGAACGAAATTTTTGAAGGCACGATTTTTTTTTTTAATTTTTTTTTTTTTATTATTATTTATTTTTAGTGTTTAGAATATATATATATTAAAAATCTAAAAGAAACACTCAGAGAAATTTTTATAAGTATCGCTAAGTTTAGGAGTAATTTTCTGTATTCAACAGAGGAGGTAATATCTAGTATTTTGGCGATAATTAAAAACTTTCGTGGTACATGACGGATTCTCTAGTGTATTCAGAGCATATTGTAAAACCATGGAAAGTCTGAATTTTATGTTTTATTTTCTTAAAATTAAAAAAAGTTATGGCAATGTAAACGGACCACCCTGAATAACTATTGATTGAAAGATCGGATCTTCACGTTCTAGGACGCAACCTTGATCTAGGACGCAAGGGGAAGACATCAAACATGTTAATTAATTAGTGCAGACGATATTTTAAGTTACGAAATCAAACAAAAAATGTATTTTCTCTGAATAACTATATCTTTTCCTTTTTTTTCTTCTTTTATTTTGCCGTTTTTGTATTTTTAACCCCGCAATGACAGGGGCAGACGCAATCTGGGAAATATAGTTCCCATACTTTAGTCAGAAAAGCTAACAAAAATAAAATTTTAGCAACTATTTATTATTTTTTTTAATTTAATGTAAGCCGACAAAACTTTGAATTTCAATGTCTACAATTTTTTACGTTATTTTGAAGAATGTAATTTTACATGGCAAAAATACAAAATTTGAGCAAAATCGGTGGAATAGTTCCTGAGAAATCAAATATTAAATATAAGACATTTTTAAAATTCGATTTCTCAGGAACTATTCAACTAATTTCGCATAAATTTTGTATTTTGCCATGTAAAATTACATTCTTTAAGATTATGTAAAAAAATTGTTTACCTTACAATTCAATATTTTTTTGACTATTACTTAAAAAAATGAAAAATTTTAACGAAAAATTAGTTTTTCCACGGAATTATCTTTGGACATACAAATTTCATAATTAAGTGCAAAAAATTTCAATTCGCTTAAAATTTTATCAAGATATAGCGAAATACGAAAAAAATAAAATTAACATTTCTAACTTTGGATCGCTCTTCTGGCCAAACAATGGGGACCATATTTCCTAGATTGAGACTGCCCCCTATATTTTAGGAGTCAAGAGATCCAAATCCATCTTAAAAAAGGTATACTTATTGAGAAAATGTGCGTTTTTGTGTCTGATTTCGGAATTTAAAATATCGTCTGCCACTAATTAATTTGCACATTTGAGGTCACTCTCTTGAATTATTAAAATTGAGTCCTAGAACGTGAAGGTCCGATTATTAGATCAAAATCAAAACTATTCAAGGTGGTCCGTTTTTCTTTCTTTCTTTTTTCTATTATTTTTGCTCATTGCACAATCCTATTTCAAGGAATAATAAACCAAAAATTCTATTTTTCTCGCTTATCCTATCCGTTATTCTATCTTTCTGAGCGCATTTTTAAAAAAAATAATTATAAAAAAGAATTGTTTCGATTTTTCAAGCGTTTTGTTCTTAGGCTTTTCAAATATTTACGGAGATATACTTAAATAAATATTACCTGAGAAAAAAGTATGGTTAAGGCAGCTAGAATATGGTAATGGCTTTAAAAAAAAATTCTGGAGTTATGAAAAATTATTGAGGGTGGACGTGTCCCCCTGACGACGCCTATGACTGGATTAGATCAATCAGTAAAAGTCATTCAGTAATAAAAATTATTTTTATCTTAATAATTTTATTCGAATTTTTTCCCCCTCTTCTTTCACACAACCTTCACCTTGGCAGCAAAGTAAGAAATCTCGAAGGATTCATTCTTCCAGAATGTTGGAAAGAAACACATTTCCGCTGATTTAGAAGGCAATAAAGTCGCTGCTTTTTTCTGTCAGACTCTTGATGTACTATTCTAAAGTTGCTATATGTTTTCCATGTTTTAGCAAATGTAAGTCCTTGAACGAGATATGTTTTGAGGTACGTCTATTTCTTTTTCTTTTCAAAGATTTATCTTTCCCATTTCTTTCGGCATTGGGAACGGATCCAGGCTGTAAGTGTTACCATGTTCGGATTGTTTTCTTCCTTTTTTAACAGAAAAATGAAAATTTGATTCCTATTTTATGTGAATAATTGACAGAATTAATTATTCGAAATGTTTGGATATTAATAATATTGGATATTAATTAATAATAATATTAGTGTAAATAAGGAAAAATAATATTCCTTATTTACACTAATATTATTATTAATTAATTATTAGGAAATATAGGAAGAAAATTTATTTTCCTTTCAACAATTTCAGGAAAATGATTTCAACACATGTAATAAATTCTAAATAAAATTATTTTTATTTCTAAATTGTTTTCAATAAATAAAAAATTTGTTTTATTTTTGCTATTTGGAAAAATAGCTTTACTATACATAAATATTTTCATTTCTATTTATGAAACTAGATGGCGTAAGGTGTTGTAAGTTTCAGAAACTTTCACTATGGACTGTTTTTCTCTTGAATAGTGTTGTTGAAGATCGAAGATTATTTTTCGGATGTTAGCCTAACGTGTATTAATAATAACATCAATCTAAAAGTTAAATATTTTCGTAAAAAGACAAGGCAAAAAATAGTAGACCTAAATGCAAACATTAATTATAAAAAGTTATTATATATTAGTTTTAATATATAATTAATATTTAATTAATATTTAATTAATGTAATATATAATTAATATTTAATTAATGTAATATATAATTAATATTTAATTAATGTAATATATAATTAATATAAAATTAATATATTGTTAAGATTAATTATATAGTAATTTTTTACATCAATTGCTTACTCGTTACGAATTATATTCGTTTATCATAATAACCTATCAAATTTGTTTCCAATATGTTCAAAACTTGCTGCCAAATCTTAAGCTTGTGTGTGTTATCATGTGTTTAAAACTATTTATTATTATATAAAAAAGGTCAACTTATGAAATATATTTCATTTAAATTATTATAACAATAAATGCTATTATAACATTAATAATATATTATTTAGAAATACTTGTTTTACACATGTAATTTCACAGTTGCATTTCTTTAAAATTAAATATATTAAAAATTATATAGTTAATTATTTTTTCTTTTCAAATTTAATTTTTGTAACAGCATTTCTTAAATATCAAATAACGGGAAATATATTTATCCATATTTGCTTCTCAGATTTAACTTTTATGGCTAAATTTCTTTAATATTATATGCCTGGAAGTATATTATCTAGAAATATTTATTATATAAATTTAACTCTTTTTGCTACATATATTCGATATCAAATAACGAGAAATATATTTTCTTTGCAAATTTAACTTTTATGACTGCATTTCTTCAATATTATATGCCTAGCAAAACATTATTTAGAAATGTTTGTTTTAAAAACTTAATTTTTATGGATGCATTTCTTCAATATCAAGTATCTGGAAATATATTTAGACATATTTGCTTGGAAAATTTAACTTTTATGGCTGATTTTCTTTAATATTATATGCCTGGAAATATAGAAATACTTGTTTTATGGCTGCCTTTCTTCAATACTAAATATCCGGAAATATATTATTTAGAAATATTTGCTTTAAAAAGTTCATTTTTATGGATGCATTTATTTAATATCAAGTATCTGGAAATATATTTAGACATATTTGCCTGGCAAATTTAACTTATATGGCTGATTTTCTTTAATATTATATGCCTGGGCCTTGGCCAAAGGATACTGTGGATACTCTTTGTTCGCCAAGGCCTGGGCATACAGAAATACTTGTATTATGGCTGCCTTCTTCAATACTAAATATTCGGAAATATATTATTTAGACATATTTATTTTGAAAATTAAACTTTTGTATCTACATATTTTTAAATTTTCAAAATTAGTATTTGTAAAAATAATTTAGCTTGTACTTCACTTCAAACATATTGTTTTCTATAATGAAAAAACGAGGACAAAAAAAATTGAACTTTATTTTTATTTTTATTGCATTATTAGGACAGGACTTGTTATTCAACCTGTTTTGGCCTGAAAGATCCATGTAATTTATATCTTTCACTCCGTTTTGACATTAAAATTAAAATGTTGTGATTACATTGTACTCAAGAGAAAGCATGTAGTTTTCCCTGCATGCACCGTTTTCTCACGGAACTATGGCACATCAGAGGAGAAACTCGTTTGTAATGCAGAGAAACCATATATCAGCTTGCAAAGCTAAAAAAGCTTTTTCCCCCTTAATGTACTTTAGTTTGTAAAGATAGTTTTTTGTTCGTGTATTAATTTGTAAAGAAAGTTTGCAAAAATAATAATAGCAAGCATTTGTTTAAAAATATTGGAAAATTTATTCAAGAAAACTAACTCGATCTCATTGCATTTGTGCAACGTGTCTTTTATCTTTCTTTTTTTTTTTTTTTTAACAAGTGACAAAAAAAATATAAGTTCTTCTAATCTAATTAGGAGCCTATGTATCTTTTTTATAAGCCCGGAACTTTTTGTACTAAGAATCTGAAATACAAATAGCGAAGGCAAGAGATAATTTGAACCCCTTGTTGAATCTAAAACCAGAGTCACAAACATAAAGCAAAACAGATAGAACATAGGACGCTCATTTGGAATACTTTATATTTACAATATATTACGCTACATACAAAATTTAGAAAGAAAAGAAAAAGCTTTTCTACACAAAAATTTTGAACAATGCTTTTAAATGCTGAGCTTTCATTCTCATCTTTTGCTTCGACAATTGTTTTATGAGAGAAATACTGCGGAATATTGACAAAGCGACATGTGATCAAATATAGAAAAATTTTGGTAAAAAAAAGAAAACTTTTTTAAAAGTTTGGCCTTGAGTTTAATCAGGATCTGGTTGGTAGGACACTGCATCCATGTCCAAGAGTTCGTGGGTTCGATCCCCGCCGGGCCGAAGACTCCCCGTGTAGTAAATGGTGAATGATGCACATTAAATCTGTCGAGTCGCAAAGTTCTCCATGTTCCCATAACAAATCAAAACCTCTGGGGGTACTGATCCAGGAGTTTCCTTGTCTTCTGGATTGTTTCGAAATTACAAGGCTACGGCGTTGAACATTAGTAGTCGTAAACCCAAACGGTCGGCTGTTCAACGACGGATAAAAAAATAAAAAATATAAATAAATAAAAAAACACCAGCCTGATCTGAAATCAGTTTCGATACAATATAAATGTAATGTCGTGTTATCACCCGTGATAAAGGTTATTCTGGGATTGCATGCTGATTTCTCTGATTTCAATCATGATGGTACAAAATAAAATAATTTTGATTAATGCGTGTATAATTAACAATGTGCGATTAATTTATAATAATACATCAACATAATGATAAGTCGTGAGCAACAAATTTGGAAGCTTACGATTATTCTACGACGCTAATTAATTGAACATTTCTTTCCTAATAAATTAACGCACGTCAAGCTCTCCAACAAATTATGCCGATATTTAATTTGATAATAATCGATAATAATCAATAATAATGATAATCAATATATAAATATAATTATGTACACAAGAGCATAGAGAGAGCCCCACGTTAAAACTTGTGTGAGTTTTTCGAATATGAAACCAAAATATAGAATTGCATTTTGGATAATTGGAATTCTGTGGTAATTGGATTCCTTCTGAGAGTGTGGAATTATATATCCCATCTTAACATTTTCAGTTTTGGTATAAATTAGTATACAAGTGCATCGACTGTTCTCGAAATTGAATTTTTTGAGAAGTTCTAGATTGAAAGAAAATTTGAATAAGTTTTAGCATTTGAAATTTTAAGATAGCTGTAAAAAATTTACATTTGAGTGCCTCCTTATTTTTGGCGATTTTTTTGACGCCAATTTCAGCGCCAAAAAGTAATAAAAAAATTTTTTTGGAAAATCTTCTTAAAACAACTTAAACACATTAAAACTTTAATCTTGATATTAATTTATCAAACTAAAATAAAACATTTATTCAAACAGGGTTAAGAAACGGGTTTTCTGCAAAATTAAACTAAATTTTTCTACTCTCTAACAAAGGTGGTGATCGATATGAAAATTGGTCTATTTGATGTCGATTAACTTCTGTATAAAAACCAAATGTGTTTCATAAAATTATTTAGGATAACAAGCACCACAACCAATCAACAAATAGCGTTGTATTGTTTAGTTTTGCAGTCCGTGATTTTTAGTGTAAATACGTGATGATGATACGTGATGAATACATCAACACCTGGTTAATGTTTAGATTCGTTTTTCTGTCTACACTTTCTGTCTACACTTTCTGTATTGAATTTATAAATAAAGCAAATCCCACACTTAAACTCTTACTCCTTTCAGCAGCACATTTCTCAAAATGAGCTCTCTTTTTAAATATTATACGAAAAAGGCTACACTTTTGGATAGATCTACGTAAAAAATAAGTTGTTTAAAAAAAAAAAAAAAAAATTGAATAAGACAGATGAGTAGGTGGCATCGCGCCAAATTGGCGGTTTAAGAAAACAAAAGGAAGGGGTCAAATCCCAGGGGCAGTTCCTGGGTTACGCCCGACATAGGTTGTTATGCATTGATATTGAATGAAAATTTATTTCTTTTAGTAAAGAAATAACAGGTTCAAAAGATGTGGAGTTGTATTTAGGAGTGATAATAGCTGTCAAATGGAGTAGAAAATGAAGAATCGGCCTAGAGTCATAAGAAACGGACACCTCATTCATTTAGATGTTTTTTTCTAGGTGTTACTTTGTTAAGGTTGGTCAGCGGGTTAAAATATTCGGGTGTGTATGGTGAGTCACCCATGAAAGAACACATTTCGGCTACAAGCTAAATTTTCAATTATTATCACAACTTCCGGATAGTATTAATTTGTGATAAAGATAATTTTTCAGCTGAAATTTAAATTTTATCTATTTCAACTAACTCGGAATAGAAATTAATCTATTGAATGGTAACACTTAATTTGAAAGTTGTTTTTAAGGTTAACCTAAGCATAAAAGTTTGAAGCTAACTTCGATTGCAATGGGATACCCGCAAGTGACGTAGTGTGGGTCCCGATCCTTATTGGTTGTTAAAACGTGGCATTTGTTTACTATAGCAACTTTTCTTTCCATTCTATTTCAAGTAAGCCTAGCCTGTCAAGCATCAATTCTCTAAGTTACAGAAAGACAGGCATGATGCCACGTAGAACATAAACAAACTAATAATGCATCGAAGTTGCCAGGTACACAAAACAAAAATATATCACGATTACAATAAAATACATAAACTAATAATAAATCTAAGTTGAGTAGAAAGAATCATATTTCAACAAATTCTGTGCAATACGGCGCTGTATTTAATTGATTTCACTTTAATTAACATTCTAAAAGTGGAGAAACTTAGATCAACTTTATCACGACATTTTTCTCATAATCGATCAGCTGGAGTTGAGTCTCATTTCCGTCCGGTCAAGTGTTGAAAATGGGCTGTAACTTCCAATTTGCATATTTTTGAAGCAAATGAAGTTTTTAATCAAGTAATAAAATGTATACAGTTTTATAATCTTTTTATTTTATTGTAGCCTTACTTAGCTTGCACGACAGTAGTAAAGATTATTTTTTAGTAAAAAATACACAGGGTTATTCATAATTCAATCTGGGGTTTCGAAGCGTTATAGTAAAAAAAGGAAGATGAATATGGCAAAAAAGAACATATGAAATTGTTCCGAAAGTATTCAAGTTTCAGTTTAAGCAGTTGCCGGTAGAGGGCAGTAACATGTACCACTGAAGCCAGTTGTAGTAAACAGAGGGAATTATGAATGACTGTATATATATATAAATAAAGTTCTCAATTATAGTCATTATTTTTGAATAATAAAGAACTCGTTATTAAAGAACAGTATTATTACAGTTAAAATAAGGGCATACGACCCCTTCTCGTTGCGTTTACTAAGGTCAAACCTCAGTAATGCTTTTCCAGTTCTTTTCAGATAGCTTTGCTATCTGAGCTAGCTTCGTACGCTCTTTGGACACTGAACTAAGTTAGTCTAGCTTTGTTTTGAATGGTGAATAAGATAAAGTTCTTCTTAAGCTAAAGCTCTAAAATTATGCAACTTTCCGTGAAACCTTCAATTTATAAGCATTGTTATGCTTTTACTTATTTATCTTTCATTTGATTTGTATAAATTTCAATGCTTCTTTGAAACTTCATTTGGAACAAAAAAACTCACTGAATTTCCTTATTTACACAATGAGAAAATCTCAACTTGAGAAGAAGACTACTGATACACAACCACATTACCTACGACCTCGGTTCGAGCTGGTTGTTTATGACCTAGATGGCATGTTAATATTCTCGATGTCGCTGGCTAAAATCGAACTAAATTTCTCCGCATAAGTTAGAATGTTAATTAAATACAACTCTGTATTGTATAACGATTTTGATTTTTTAAAAAAAAGTCTTGCTTGTCTACGTTTTTTTATGTAGCCTAGATATATTATTTGTTCATGTATTTTATTGAAACCAGGAATATTTTGGTTTTTGTATCTGGCAACATTCTTACATAATTAGTTTGTCTATATATTATAGTTTCGTGTCTGTCTTTGTATTAGGTAAGAAATAAACCAAATATTTCTTTTCCGTAAGAATATAGAATGCGTCAATTAAGAGAATTCATATTTGTAGGGCCATGCAACTTTACTTGCAACTCGAGAAGGAGAAGAACACTGCTGAAACCACATGGTTGTGTCTAATCACGTGGTTGTGCATGGCGTGATAACGTTACAGCTATTATATTTTATTTATTACCTCACTGAATCAATTTTTCGAGCAGAATTAATTGGATGCCTTCAAGTGACGTTGCGCGTCGAACTTAATTGGGTAAGGAAAAAAATAATAAACCATAAAAAATACCGCAATTTACCAATTCTAAATTTCAGTGATTGAGGATATAACAGTTTTTAGTCAATTAATCAATCATAAATTCGTGTAATGTATTTAAAAAAAAAAAAAAAAAAAAAAAAAAAAAAAAAAAAAAAAACAGAGAAAAAGTAAGAAAATGGTATAAAAAATTACAAGTCAAATTTTAGGTTTCAGGTCAAATTGTAGGTAAATTGTAGGTTTCAGGTCAAGTTGTAGGTAAATTGCAGGTTTCTAGTCAAATTGTAAGTAAAAAAATCTGGTAATAAATTATTTCAATTAATATCATAGTAGATTTATACGCTTTCAGAAACAATCGTAGTTTTCAGTTGTCAACTTAGATGAGTTTTGAGAAACAGAATGTTTATATAAATTTTTAATGCACCAGTTTTGAACTATAGATCTCGGTAATAGAAGATGAGCTTAATGTTTTGAAAATTAAATGATGTTTAAGAACGAAAACTGACGTCGAAAGGGGGGGAGATATATCAAAGTAAATGCCAATCATTTATAAATATTGAAAGTGAAAATTTTACGGTCGTTATTCATAAGAGTAATTATTGAATATGATAATGTAGTGGTAACTATTGGATGCAATATTATGGTGACTGTGCTAGTTTAATTGGTAATTTTTTTTAATTATAATTATCGGAGATAATTTTTTTTTTTTTTTTAAAGTTTCCTTCAGATAAGTGGTGAAAATATTGACATGTATAAAAGTAAAGAAATAAAATAAGAATACATATTTCGCTACTTCTTTAAATATCGATATTTTGTGACAATTTATCGTGATATCGAAATTCTGTTATAACCAACTATCCGATACTAACGAATTAATCACACTCATTGATTTAGTTTTAAAGAAAACTCGTAGTTTTAAAGTTAACTTATTGCGTTAGTCCTAAAACGTAAAACCGGTACCTGTCGAGTCATTCAAATACCTATGATATAAGTACAATGTTAATTACTATGTAAATAATACATTTTCCTTTTATTTTATCAACAATTAACAACTAAAATAGTTTTCCTAATAGCATATAAAATCTTACCACAAAAAGAATTTTTATAAAGCAACGCAAAAATACCTGGATCTCTACGTAAAAACAATCCTGACTTCCGTCTTCGGGAAGTAAATGTGAATGATTAAGAAGCTAATTATAAAATTAAATTAAAGCAGTAAAGTTAATCCTTGAAAAAGAAATTCTTAAAAAATATGGTAACGCTGATAATCGTTTGCGTGTTAAGAGAAAACAAACGAACAAAAAAAAAAAGAAAAAAGAAAAAAAACATGATTATTGAAATAAGAATACTAAGACAAAAACTCTAATTTGAATTCTTTTTATCTTTTTATGAGCAAGCGTGTTATTTAAATAAGCAATAATGGAGCAAAATAAAATCAAAAAATTATTATAATTTAATTTAATTTAACATACATGAATGACAGAAATGATTTCTCAATTTTTGCTGCTCAATAATATGTTTTAAGGATTTAAATTTTTATATTAACTTCGATAGCATTCCATTGTTTCATCGGCATTGAACTGGTGATCTCCGCAGTGAAAGATTAGCTGAATTCCTGAAATATCGAACGAATGATATTAAAAACGTAACAAACGGCAAATCAAACTCGTAATTTTTTTTTCCTTCTTTGATTTTTCTTGCTTGTAAGATTAGTTCAATATTAAGTTTTCCCTGAAACGTGAAATCGGTAAGTATTTCGAGTATACGGCCTTTCAATATCAGTTAAAAATATGTAAATGACACATTTTTCTCTAACAATACCAAAAACAATCGATTATTTCACTTGAATTATAATAACGTTCTTAAAATATTTAAGGTTATTCCACTAAACTAATGTTTATTTAAATAAAGGAATCCTGACTCTCCTCTTAGAGAAGCGAGAGTATAAAGGTTGGAAAATAATTATAAAAATTAACACAGTTAAATTAATCCTTGAAAAAGTGAGAAAAGAACTTAAAAAAAATACTAACGCAAATAAATCGTTCGCGTTTTTAGAGAAAACAGACGATCAAAAATTATTAAAAAGAAGAAAAAAAATCGAGGTCAGCATGCCAAGGCGAAAAGTTCGAATTTGAAATGAAAAGCACCTGTAATCATCACAGAGTCCTCCGCTATGAGTGACATTCAGAGCTGAAGTTAAGATGATAATCGTCATAAATACACATTTCACACTCTGTCAGATTTAGAAGGTGGGTTTTCAAACGATGAAATGGTTAATTTAACAAAAGAGTGTTTGTAAAAATGGAGTAAATGTTTAAAGTCATTGCATATTTTGTTTGTTGCTTTTTAGATTTTTGAAAGCGAAAGTTAAGCTCGGGGCCTGTTATGTAAATAGTGTTATGGGAAGAAAAATAGTTGCGTCATTTAAGGCTTCGGCTTTCGGGATTTTATTTTTTTGTTTTATTTACAATAAAGGAATGAAAGTAAATTAAAAATATGGCAGAGTTTTTAACAGTTTTGTTTTATGTTAAGCAATTTAATACAAATTCAATCAAGTTTTTAGCATTAAAACTTTTAGTTGCTATTAATATAACAGAAAATAGCCTAACCCTCGTAAAGATAGACTATGATTTAAAATCTTAGGAAAAGTACAATCTAATAGTAGGTGCAATCAATAAAATAATAAAGAGGGTAATAAGTTTTCATTGCAGGAAAATACAAAATCTTTATAAAATAGCACTAGGCACTTTTAAGGCTTTACTGAAGAAAACTACTGGATCAAAGAGATAGAATGTCGATAGGAAAATTCCATTTGCTTAAAAAGTACTCGTTAAAAAAGTCAACAGATTTCGAGAGCTTAAAACAAGACTCTTATTTTCAAAATCATGGCTTTGATAAATATGCATTGATTATAAGTAAATTGCAAACAACGATAATATCGCGGTAATTGCTGGCAATGATAATTATCAAAGATGATTGTATCGTGATCAATATCGTTAACAATATTTATTGAAAACAATATTATCGGAATAACCATCGACAATTTTATTGTGAGTGTTCTGTCAAACTCATTTGGAAAATCTATTATTATTAGAGCCCGGATTTTGATGACCTAAAAAATCTCAATTAATGCCCTTAAAAAGTGCCAAAAATGCCCTTTAAAAGTGCAAAAAATGCCCTTAAAAATGCAAAAAAAGCCCTTAAAATGCAAAAATTGCGCTAAAAACGCCTTATGACATGACTTAAATAAAGTAAAAATATTGAACTAAAACAATTTTTTACTCTTTAAAACTATTATGAGTCATTTCAAAAAATATAAAGCAATGCACTACTTGTTCTACGTTCATTAAAGTTTGAAAAATATGTTTTATATCCTAAAATAACAAAAAAAAAGGAAAATATATTGACTCTAAAACATTTTCATTTTATATAGAAACTTTAATGAATATAACAACTTCCATCTCATAATATTACTAAATATCAGAATTACATTGGATTATTAATTTTTTTTTAATATTTTGAAATGTAAACGAGCGTTTCTTGTCTGAAAGTTAATTTTTATACCTGAAGAAGCTTCTTTCAACGTCTACTGATGTTATTGGTGCGTACTTGAAAAAGACGGTCTCACTTACTGACAATTCTTCTTCAATTTGAAAAGATGTTGCTTCACCTGTTAATATCCTAGAGATTTTCTTCATTGTTTGGAAGCGAGTGTAATAATGAAAAATGATAAAAAATAATAAAAATTGGAAAAAATTAACAAAAAATTTAAAAAATGCTTTAAAATGCAAAATATGCCCCAAAATTTAAAGAAAAATGCCCTATAAATCTAAAAAAATGCTCTAAAGGACAAAAAATGTCCAAAAATGCAAAAAATGCAAAAAAATGCTAATGTCATCAAAATCCGGGCCTTAATTATTATATTTTAACTCGTTTATTTAAAAAAATTATGATCAATAAATAGTTCCATAAAATGTTAAACGCATATGCTTTTTTTCGTCATTGGAGAACAAAAATATTGTTCAATGTAAGAATAAAAATAATGTAAATTAGTAAAATTAAAAAATATCACGAAATCGAGAGATATCCATATTTCATATTCCGTGATATTAAAATAAACAAGTATTAATGAAGAAATTTTGTACTGATTTCATAAACTTTCGAACCTTAAATTTCATAAGGAACATCTGATTTTATAATTTTTTATTATTTTTGGTAAATAATAAAAAACAAAATTAACTAATAAAGCATAAAATAAAGCATTACGACACAGGTCATATCACAAATTTTATTTTGAAACTTTAACTATACGTTTTAATGATATTTGTGAGTATAGTAATAATAATGATTATGTTAGTCATTTTTGGATGAAAAAAAAACTGAAAATAACCTAAAAATATTTAATTTTCTTATTTTAAATGTTTTTATTTTAACCAAATTGTATGTTTAACTTCCTGTTGCACCCTCTCACCCCCTTGTCACGAACTGCCTCAATTTTATGAACCTCCTCTCTCCCCACCATGCACGACATCATTAATGGACGATTATTAACGTAAGACTGGTTAGCTCGAAATGCAAAAGAGTTCAAAGTGAAGATTATTAAAATTTGTCTACTGAATAAAAAATTATTTTCCACAAATTAAAGACCATTTCATCAATAAAATACTTTTCGGATTGAGAAAAATGATTATTTACTAATGGCACATAAGGTCTTCAGCTTAGTCCACCATCTCTGCCGGTCAGCCTGCAATAGTTCTTATTTCTGACCTGCTCACCCATCCCATCTGGTTTTCTCGTTCTCTACCATTTTCATACATGCTAAGCACTGGGCTTCATATTTTCTTTTTGCCATCCGGTGTCCAAGTTAAGGCTACTGATAGAATTGTAGTCGGTTCCTTTTCTAGCATGTGGTCGATCCACATACAACTTCTGGTGAGTTGTTCTCACTGTGTCTTTTGTTGCATAGGTCTGTGTTTGAAATAAAGTATGGAGTGAATGTGTTTCGGTTTCATATCAATGTATATGTTTTACAAAACAATATACATTTCTTATAAAACATTGTTAGCAGTTTATTAAATTTATTTAATAGATTTCTATGATTTCATTATGTTTCCTTAACAGCCAATATTTCGAGGATTGCTATCAATGGGCCGGTTCCTTCGTTAGGCTACTGATAGAATTGCAACATGGATCCGAAAATAATGGAGAGGAATATGAGTTAGATCATCTCCGTTATTTTGTAATAATTGACAATAAATATTATTTATTGACAGTTTGTTATACTTTATAAAGTTTAAAAATCGAAATTTGTACCAACCAAATTTACGTCTAAGCAAAGTTTTTGCAGAATTTTGAACTTGTCTTCGAATTTTTAAATGGAAACAAATTAGGGATATCAGTGAAAGGTTAGTTTTAGAGTTCACAGTGATATTGCTTTTAAGTGTGTTGAACCATATTAACAATGGCTGTATACTTTTTTATAACTGAATTCACGGATATATTACATTCTGACCACTGATTGCCATTAATTTGATAGCCTGAGCTGTAATGAATGAGTCAATAGTTAAACCACAAAAATCATATCGAGGCTACTATTTTGCATTTTTATCAAGTTGACTACAATAAATTGGTGTTGTATTGGAATTTATTGAAACTCGTACAGGGGTAATTCAATGAAAAATTAGATAATTGATATGATTTATTTCTTCTAGATCAGGGGTTTCCAACTTGCATGAGGCCGGGGGCCGCTACCAATCAAATGGCGGGCCGCAGCTTTATCAAAATTTTACTTAGGACTTTGTAATGTTTGAAGGAACATTAAATATCGCTGTCAAATTTTTATCAAGTTGTACAAAACATAAGTTTTAAATTACAAATAATAATAAACATTTTCTTGGATGCAAAACCTGAGAAATAAATTTTTTTTGCACCGTTGGTATGTTAAATTTTGCAGAAACGAAGAACTTAGGTTTTTTCAAAACGAAAGAAAAGTATTTTAAACCCATATAGATCTTTTACAAAAATTGCCCGCAAAAAAATGACAACTAATATATTTTAGTTCACCGACCACAAAAAAAAAGGCTTCGCGGGCCGCATGCGGCCCACGGGCCACCAGTTGGTAACCAGTGTTCTAGATTAACACTGCGCATCATAACACGTTTCAAAGCATCTTTTGTGTTCTGTGCTGGTTTCTAATCAGCATTTTATGGTATCAAATAAAGCTCATGATATTTTTAAACATTTTCCTGGCTTTTTTTTTTTTTTTTTTTTTAAATTTTTTTTATACAAATACATTAATGCAGAAAGACTCTGGAGAACAGACTTTTTTTCTAAAAATGTTTAATATCTCCATTCAAAATTTTGACCTTTCAGAATCCATCAATTTGTGATGCAAAAATGAATGTGGATGGAGAGTTCTTTAAAAAATTCACTTATGTATACTTTATATTGTAATGTATACGTTAAACGTATTTTATCTCCCAAATATTTTTAATAAATTCCTTAAGGTCTGTAGGTTTGATTACATTTTGATCACATATTTATTTTAATTTTATTATTAAATTATTCTTTAAGCCAGAAACTATTTCTAATATGAATTTTTTTTTAAAGTATATTTTAATCCAAGCGAAAAAAGATACTTAAGAGTGACTATTAAATCAAAAGAACCTTTCGATATCGGTCACCGACACATTAGGTTTTTATTTTATTTAATTTAATGACCGTCGTTGAACAACCGGCCCAAATTACGGCTACCAATGTTCAGCTCCGTACGCTTGTAATTTTGATTTCAAAAGACAAGGGAATTCCTGCATCAAATATTGGGAGAAATTTTGCCTTCGTGGAGGAATTTTTGACCACATTTTCGTTACATGGATAGGAATACCATGAAAACTTCTCACGGTTAGCCATACAGCTAGAGGACTCCAAACCATGATCCGTCTACCACTGTGGGTATTTTACGTCAGCACTGTGGTCGGTGCGAGCCGGGTGTGTAATTCGTATTGACCAGCCATCTCAGGGATTCGAACCCGGTCACCTCATTGGAAAGCGAACGCTCTATCCCCTGAGCCACCACGTCTCACTGATTAGGTTTGAGAAAAAAGTGGCTACCAAGTTATTAGAGCCTACTGGCCTCTGTCTACAAACTAAAAATTTAAATTTTCATCCCTGTTTATATAAACTCAAAGACTCAATGAAGGCCACCGTCTTTCTTCATTGGACCAATGAATTTTTTCTCTCCAATATTTGCTTAACATTTCATAACTAATATCTATGTCTACCATAGAAGCAAAAGTATAATAATCACGTAAAAATGTGTAAAACTATAAAATTACCAATTTTAAAAATCTTAGTGATTCTTTTAAGTGCCCCATTAATAGCAACTGTCTTTTATATAAAGAGAGATGATATGCTATCATTAAGAAATTGCCGCTTAAGATAGTCTTAGGTGTAAAAGAAAAAGGGGTTAAAAGTCGGCCCTCAACTCTTCTTAGGGCTGTGGCAAAAGTAAAATGCTTCCGAAGGTGGTAGAGGTCACCACCTTTTGATTCTCTATCTTTTAACCTTTCTGCCATGGCACACTTAAACTTTCTTTAAAACACTTTTTTCTTTTCCGTTAATGCTATTGAGAAAGATTACAAAACGAAGGAAGATAGGTAGGACAAACACTAATTTTTTTAGTTTATTATTATTAGTTTTTCATAGAAAGAAATACTGAAACAAAATTTCACGGTGTTTTCTCTTTTATAATTTTCCTAGGCGTTAAAAGTGTTTGTTTTTTTCCCCTTGCTTTATGCATATGTTTCTAGGGCACTTATTATTTTATGAGATATTTTTGTTATTTAACGGTTTAATAGTAGGGGAAGTATGGGAGATATAGCCCATTTTTTTTTTACAAAAAAAATGTTCATTTTTTTAAAACATATTGAAATATGTTAGTTACATAAATTGTATAGCTCGTAATATTTTTTTTTTATCTATTTACGATTATTTCCTTGTTATCATATTATTATACACATTATTTTTAAAGAGTGATCAAACTGAGTCAAACTTTCAAATTTAACGAAGGTTTAACTTACTGAAAAGAAGGTTTGGCCAATAGGAACTAAAAAAAAGTTATTAAAAACCTATACAGCAATAAATAAATAAATGTTACAGGCAATAATTGGGCCTAGTCTATCAAATATATATTGATAAAAATAGATACTTAAAGTAATATTACAGGCAATAATTGAGCCTAGTCAAATAATTATATTTACTGATAAAAATAACAAATCTGAATTAAAATTTAAATTTAGTTTAACTGACAAAACTAAGCTACTGTTTCTTTAGAGATTTTGTTGATTTTCTTTGAAATCATGCTGTAATCTGGTGCTCATCAGTTAAATGAATGTTTAAATAGACAAAAAATAGACAGGGCAGGACAACACTTCTCTATGGTTAAATCACCACTACACTCAATTTTGGAGTTCTTAAAACTCATAAAATACGTGGAGAAAAAAAATTTTGGTGAAATCACCTTACTGTATAGTAACTACATTTCCAGTTAAAAAAAAAATACAATACGGTACCAAACTATACAGTATTTAAACCATTCATTTGGTAATTTTTTCGGTTCATGTGGTAAGGGTTTCCGGCAAATTCTTTTTCTCAAACTTAAAGTTTTATTACCACACAGTTAGAAAAAAATATAAAGCTGAAAAGTAAATTTATCAGAATAAATGGTTTTTATGCCATGCTCTAAGGCAGGGATGGGCAAACTACGGCCCGCGGGCCAACTGCTGCCCGCCGGAAGGTTTTATCCGGCCCACGGAGAGAATTTTAACTTGCCGATGCGTTGCGAATATAAACAATATACATCCATTTTACATTCGAAAATACAGAATAGCATTTCTCACTGATCTTCTTTTTCATATGAACAACTTGAATGTTAAGATGCAATGGAAAAATCATTTCATTGATGATATCTGGGCCCACCTCAAAGCTTTTAAGCAGAAGCTTAATATATTGCAGGGCTAAGAAAAACTTGTCTCATTTCTCGAGGTTAAATCCAATAAACTCAGTAAATAAGGAAAAGCTTAAGAATTATGAGGATGGCTTGAAAATACTTCATTTTTAGTTTCAGGTATCAATATTTCAGTGCCATTCAAAGAGAATTAGATATTTTTACCATGCCTTTTAACTTAAATTGTGCTGTAAAACAGTGAGGTCAGATTTGCAGCTTGAATCTGAATCATCATCTACAATCATCCGAAGCAGTTGTTTCTAACCGTGCCAAAGTTAGAGTTTTAAAAATCATTGCCAAAAGCTTGTTTCCCAAATTTAATAACTCAAGCACAGAAAATCAGTTTCATGTTAGATTCATCTTACATATGTGAACAAGTGTTTTCAACTATGAACCTTAGAAAAAATAATTTCAGAAGTAGACTAACAGATAAGCATATAGCCTCGTTCCTTAAAATAAGTACACCTCACTTCGAACCTTAATATAAGGAACTTTTAAAACTGAAATCGTAATTTTAATCATCTCATTAAATATTTAAATTAAATACTTGTATATTGTTTCTTTATTTTAGAAATTTTTACTTGGCCCACCTAATTTTTCTTTTTCGATTTTTGGCCCTCGACCTAAAAAGTTTGCCCATCCCTGCTCTAAGGTATCATGATAAAATACCAAGATTTATCACATTTACCAAATTTTATCACATATTATAAAATTATACAATATATAAATTATAATTAATAAATAATTAATAAATTATAATTATAATATATTATATAATTATAATATATTATATAATTATATATATAATAAATTATAATTAATAAATTATAATTTATAATAAATTATAATTAATAAATTATAATTTATAATATTATATATCTATAAATTATATACGGTAAATTTTACCATATTCTGATAGTTTTGATCATATTTTTTTCTCTGTCTATAAATAAATTTCTAGCATACCAGTTTACTGGATCAAAATTTATTCATTTAATATTTTCAGTTTTTTTTGTCGTTATTTTTCTGTTTTTGTTATTTTTTATCTGTTAATAAATAAGTGAATTTTTTTTTTCAACACATTGCCAATAACATTCATTTCGACATTAGACTTTTGCTTTATAGGTTTTCTAAAATCTTATAATTGCCATTAATCAAATCTTCCCTTATAGATAGCCAAACCATCCCTCTAGTAGCGAAGTTTGATCCAGCTTCTACACCTTTGAAAAATCATTGATAAATTAAGTAGTTTATATTAAGCGAAAAAATATGTAAAAACGTCACAAGCATTTAAAGCACTAGATTGCCCAAGGAAGTCATTTTGACAGCTTTTTAATTTCAATTAGAAAAACAATAATGTATATAATGACACAATTTCTTAGAATTTTGTGACCTTTTGTACAACATATAATTTTTTTATTGTTAATATTTACTAATCATTTGTTATTTAACTTTAAATGATATAAAAAATATTAAAAACTAATTTTAAACAAATTTCTTTACACATTATAGTTATTCTTTCACAATCCAGCCATTTTGACTGCATTTGGGCAATATAGGTATATACTAAGTTTCAGTCTTTCTAGTGTTAAATAATGTCAACTTTATAAAAATTTTATTGAGGTTAAAAAAAATACAAAATATTTTTGCATACTTTTGTTTTATTTGGTAAAAAAAAAAAAAAAAAAAAAAAGTTGTTTCGTTGAATGAGATAATTAATTTGAGTAAATCACTCGTTTTTATAATACATTTTAAAAAGTAGTCTAAGAAATTAATTTGTTTCATATTTGTTTTTGTGATTATTTTTTCCTTCATATTTTACGACTGTATTATGAAATTTCATTACCAGATTGACACCAATACGGAACATATAGAATCCGATCTGGAAATCATCGTTTGAAAGAGAATCAAAATAATTTTATAAATAATTATCATTTTTTGAACTTTTTAAGTTTGGTTATCTCGTGACTAAGTTAGTTAAAACCACATGTTGCGCATCCGTCAACAAATATCAAAACCGCAAGGAAGCGGATCTCTGAAAAAATTAGTTCGTTGCTTCGAAAAATAGAAACAAATTAGGATGTTGTCATATTTTTATTACTCATGGCGTTTATATTGGTGACAGTTTAGATGAAAAACAAGTTTATCTGAATTTAAATAAGCAAATTAGCTTCCTTTTTTTTTTTAAAGAAACGAAAGTTTAATATATTTACAGTATTATCGGAAGCGGATATTCCAGAAAATATTTCTATGTCTCTCGATTCGAGTCAAATATTGTTAAAAACAAAACTTAAATGTCAAAGGATTAAGGAAGTTAGGCCTTACTTACAGAAGCTGAGTAGAGGATACCTTAATCCGCAAGTTGAGTATTTTGCATTGCAGTCATGCGTATATATATATATATATATTTTTATAAATTTTAATTTCTAAATAGACAGCGAGTAAAATAATTATAATAATACGAAGAACTTTTAATAACGTTGATATAATGATCAGGTTACCATGCATTAAGGTCCTATCTTTTCAAAGGGATAACCTTATATGTGCTATTTTTCTTGCGTAGGTAATATTTTAAGTTACGAAATCAGACACAAAACGTACTTTTATGTAATAAATGTTAGGACTTTTAATCTTAAAAATATAGAGAGTAGCTGCAATCTGGGAAATAGGGTCAAAATAGATATAAATAGTCGACAATTTGGGGACCTTTAAAATTAATTTACACTTTTTGTCGTGTCTGTGGAACTACTATTTAAGCAAATTAAAAACTTTTTGCACATATATGCAAAACTCGTTTATCCAAAAATAATTAATTATAGCAGGCAAAATATAATTTTCAAATATTATTTATTATATTTTGAAATTTTATTAAAAGCGATCGGAAAATTTTTTAAGTTGTAAGACATACACATGTTTAATTCAATATGAACTTGGTAACTTCAAACGAATATGTGAGCGAAATCTGCCTAATAGCCAGTTTTCTTCACAATTCAACATTCCTGTGTTAATATTATTAATATTTCTCATTCTCATAGATGGCGCTCTTCACAGTAGTGTGAAAGCTAATTGTTATTCAAAATTCTCTTGTTATTAATCGAGCTGTTAAAGAGCGGATTGTTTTTCTTTTGTTCTTTAAATCGTCAAATAAATCCATTATTTAAATCAAAAGCACTCACCCTCACCTTCATGACTTTCGTAGTCACACGTTGGAAGCCAATATTAAAAACGAGGATCACGGGGTTCAATTTAAAGACAAAACACCTTTAACAGAAAATATATTTAATAACAAAAAGGAATGATGTTACACGTTGAATGTCATGGGGGTCACCGGTGACCGTCACTGAGTTTGTTCGTAGCGTCACGGGGGTGACCGGTGAAACCAAGATTATTAGAACCACATAATTCGAGTAAATTTCTTATATTATTATCGTTACTAAAATGTTTTGGAGAAATTAATACAATATAGAAGACACAAAAATAGTTTTATTTATATACACAGAGATGCCAACTTGCTCCGGACCGCGAATAAATATTTTCAAGTGGTAGTTTATTATTGGTTTAATAAATTCAATCAAGTAGATTTTTATCCACCATTATTTCTAAACAATTCGTAGGCTAATATAATTACCATTTTTTTTTCAGATATGTCATGCTAAACCTTTTAAAAAACGAGCAAAATCTGTCTAATAATTGCAAATTTAGTTTGCAGTTATTTACCGTGTGGCCAGACGAACAAGCCAAGAAAAATTAGCGTGGCATTCAACGAGTTAATGCTACAGTGTGAGTGAGAATTCTGAATAACAACTAACTTTTACATTACTGCCCGGAGCGCCATCTATAAGAATGAGAAATATTAATATTATTAACACCCTGCTAACAAATCGAAAATATTTCTTTCAGACCGAGAGCTGAAAGAAGTTTACGAACCCATGATTAATTTTCCGTATATATTTGTTCTATCTTCAAACTAAATAAAAAAATTTTAGTTTCGTTACTAAGCGCAAACATAAAAATTATTTAGCATTTACAGATTAAAAGTATTTGGTGTCTTGATTCACAACCCGATCATCTCAAATAGTGTGTTCTGATATAGCTAGAATTTTTGGCATTATATCTTTAAGACTTTTGGTTTTTATGTGACATTCTAAATCTCGGGTATAGACGGTCTAGTTGTATTAATAATCTAATTGATCTCGAGAAATTGGGGTTTGGATAAAAAATCTTCGGATCAGATCTCCAGAAATTAGTCTAAAGAGTATTTAAAGTGATCCACTTCCTGGATCCGAACAATGTTCAAAGAACTATTTTCGATCTTATTCTTTGGTGACAACAAAATAAATGAAAATATTAATACAACTTTTTTCAGTCAACAAATTCAACTACCGCCTTAGAACAAAAACTATTTTAATGCCCTTTTTAAAACTAGAATTGTGGGACATTTTTACAAAACCTTTTTAGAATTGCAACATAAAAGCATTCCTTAGTTCAATACAATAAAAAAGGAAAATAAAAATTACCATATATTGATAGGCCATAAAAGAATAACAAAACAAAAAAGAAGAAATGTCCCCCGATTTCCGCCCCTGCTATCGGTCGCGTCTATTTTTCAATTTTTCTCTTTTTTTCCCTTTTTTTTTTATTTGAGCACTTTGATATCTACCGCTTCAGTCAGGTATTTAGGTCCAATAACATCCGAAATGAGCCGGGTACAAAGGGCAGCGACACGCGCGGCCCTTCGGCGTCACTTCCGCCTCAGACGTCACAAAAAACGGAAGTAGTAGAAGTGGGAGTTGTTTCTCTGATTAATCTTGTTCGGCTTGTTAATGTGAATGGGCAGGCAGTGAACGTTAAAACTCGACCGATTTTCAGGGCGTGGTAATTTTTATATAAAAAAAAAAAAAAAGAGAGAGAGAAGAAAGAAAAAAAAAAAAAAGCACATTGTTGCAAAAAGTGTTTATTTGGTCAAGTTCAATGTACATTTTTTTATAATTCTCAACTCGTCAATGCCGAGAATTTCCAAAGCTGACTTAAAACTATGATCGTTTGCAGTTTGAATACACATTTTAACTGGAGAGATCAGCATTTTCCGAATAATTCCAATAGCCAATTTGGAATTATTCCATCCACAGGAAATAGCCAATTTGAGTGTTGGGATTATGAAAACGATTCTTATTTGTGTAAGGGGCAACGCAAATGATAAAATTTCAAGCTGAGACCCGTATAGAAATGCAAAAAAGTGATGTGCTTAGCTCTTTGCATTCGTGAGAATCAAACAAACCTTTTTTATTTTAAATTTAATTTTTTTTTCTTTCTTAAAGCAATGATTTTTATACTCGTAGGCTCTGTAAATTACCACCTTTCAACCAAATTCCTAAAACTTTCTGGCCGCTAAATCGGTCCCGTTTAAAGAGGCTTCGATTTGTCACGCCCTGGAGCAGAGTTCGATTCCCCATCATAAAGATTAGTGACAAATCGGATTTCATAGTGGAAAACATATAGTTTGTCTAAAGTAAGAACTCCCCTAGCCATTCGTGGACCATGAACCCGCGGCAGTGACTATGGTAACGAGCTATAACTATTTCAAGTAGGGGTGCGGGGTTTAAGAAGGATTTTGACTCTAGTCGGCGAAAAAAAAGGGAATATTAATCCTTCGATCTATTGTGTTAGCCCTAGAGGGAAGAGAAACTACCATCGAAAAATGCGCTATTCTTGTTTCCATAGCAAGAGATTGCCTCAGACTTTGTGGCGGAGGGAGTTCTTACCGTAGACAAACTATAAAGATCATGACATCAGAGTGTGGTTAGGAATACATTTGAATGTAATATCTCTGGTTGATCTCAAAACCTAAAAAGTGATAGTGCGATAAGTCAAATAGGGGAGTTAGGTGCTGGGACCAAGTTATTTAAAATTTAGAAAAAAGGAAAAAAGTTGAGCTCGGGTAAACTTGGAGTAAATCATAAATTTTCAAATGCTGAAAAAAAATTTGTTTTCGAAATATAAAAATGCAAACAAATTATAACAGGATACCTCCCCACTGCATTACACTGATTAATCCTGCCATAATTAATTTTGATTTTGATATATTGAAGAAATTTTTTCAGCATTTCAAACTACATGGTTTATTTTCCATTTATCTGAACTCCTTACTTTTATTCTTGGAAATTTAAGTTACTTATGTAGGTGAAAGAGAATTTGAAATAAAGGATTTCTCTAGCGATATAGTGTCCTCAAGGTTGAACCCTAAATCGTCTCCTGTAGTTCATAAGTGTAAGTTTAAGGTGGCGTTGACAACCAATTTAAACCTAAATCTTTGATGGCATGTTTTAATATTTATAGAAATTACGAGCATGCTGCCAGTGCGTTATTATTATGATTATTCATTTTACCATGTTTTGTGAAATCACAATTATTTAAAGCCTGAAACTTCTAAATGTACCACAACTTACAGTAACGGATGTTTTGCGTAGAGCAGCAAAGCAGATTGTGCGTTTTCAGTCTTAATGAGGGTTTGCTGGCTGAACAGATTTTTGTTTCCGCGTTAGTCTTCTATGCTGAACCATATCCATTCCATGCTTGTTGTCACATTATATTGTCTATAACTAGTATACGCGTCACTAGTATACTGAAATGACATAGGTGTTGCACAAAGGGTATTAAAGATTCTGAAATTAACAAAGAAGAACGACAAGAAAAATGAAATACATATCTAAATAAATCTTTTTGAGTGGGTCTATACGGGGCTTTTAGAGCCAGTAGTAAATTTCTCCAATTTTTTTTAGAAGTTTATCGTTTAACAGTTGATTTTTATTTAATAATAGTTTTTATTATCGATATTTTAAATATTTCTTTTTAAAAAAATTAATCTGCAGTGAAAAGTTAAAAGTTTAAGACTAATAAAACACAATTCACGATTTGTGCAAACTTAGGAAACATTCCTACTGAATGTGGTTTGAGCGTTTTTCCTTAGATGCACCCATTAATATTCTAATTTCTAAATGTTCTTCTTTTATATAAATTATTATTTTGATGAAAAAGTGACAAAAACTATTTTTGATGCAACGTTACAATATATTTTTTTAATTTGATTTAAATATTTTTTTTTTCCAAAACATTTGAAATCTACACAAAATTGTTTATTTGTATTTATGGTATGAACCGTTGTATATATTATCAAAAAGAGAAGGAAGGAACATCTCCTTTCTTTCCCTGATGAAAACCGATTAAGCTTTTCAGCTTGTTTTCGATCGGCATCGTCAAAACTATTTTGAGCGGGTTATAAAAGTTCCGTATTGAGGAATCTACCCAATCGTAACTATTAAAACAGACCTAAAACATAACAATTAATTGGTTTAAGCACACAGATCACTGAACAATTTAACAGGCCCCTACTTCACTATTCACCTGACTTCTTTTTATCAAGTGACGTGTTTTGGCAATAAGAGAAAAAAAATAATACAGCCTTTTAGATTTTTTCTTAGCTAACTAATATAAATTTTTTAAATTTATTCTACGATAAATGTTGAATAACATTCAACATTTTGTAGTTGCTGTTATTAGAAAAGAAAACTCAATTAGCATATTTCAAAAGAATTTTAAATGCCAAAGGATACTAGAAAATTTGAAATAACTTGTTTATGGTATAGTAGCAAAATTTATGAAGTGGATCTGCAGAACTTTTTTCATAAATTTACATTTGTTGGCGACCTCAACGCAAGATTATTATTATTTTTTTCTTTGGTGTTTGCTCTTATTTTTTTTATGTCGATTCAGTTTTTTAATTTAGTTACGCAAATTTAGAAAAGTTTCAAAAAGAAGTTTTAGCGATTTTCTTCCAATTATTTATTTGATTTTTTTTAAAAAAAAGGAAAAAAAAGAACTGATATAAAAAAATAATCTAAAGAATCTGAAACAATATGCAGAGCCTGCTGCTGTGCTGAAAATTTCTGCTATCAGGGTCCTCTAGCACAACCATGATAACTATACGGCTGTGCTGGAGTGTGTTTATATGGAGATAAGAGGTTGGGTATCATTGTTCTACAGCAGAAGCTCCTAACCAATGTTAGGTGGAAAGCTCAGAAGCGGTAACAAAAAAGGTATTTAAAATTTTTAATTGTAATTTAAATAGAGAAAGAAAGAAAGAACTAAATCTTGCTAAAACCTGCCTGTTCCTATAGTTTCCTAACAAATGTTAACCCATATAATGGTTACCTAATAATATGATAAGGTATAAATTTTGTCCCAAACTAATCAGGAAATTTGCTTTTTAAGTCAAATCTATATTTAATTTTTCTCAAAACTTTTTTAGAAAAATAACTATAATTTTGAATGAAATATTTCTGTATCAACGGAAAATTTTCTGTACATATATCTGTGCCAAGTATCTTCAAATGTAACTTATTTTCGAACGAATCGTTTCTTTGTTACATTCCGTCTTGTTCCTTAGCTTGTTTCATTGAGCTTACCTGTCAAGCCGCAATATATTTATCAGTGGTCTATGGTCGAGAAAGCCAGTTTGACCATTAGAGGACCTTGTAATGAATGCCTTATGCTAACTAGCTCTTTGTAGCTGGGAAACTATACACTTTAGCTGAGAAGACTATTCTCACAACTGGCTGATTTTGGATTAGACTCTCACTGAAGACACTGCATATCCTCCATTCTTCAACTCTCTTTCCCCTATCAACCTATAAAGAGAGTAGTTAATGGTCGTATTAAGATTTAAGACACCAGTTAATTCATTTCAGCTCATGCGAGGCAGAAAGCAAACAAATTTTAGCAGGTATTTCTTCGAATCTGTAATTTTAGCATGCCACGCATCAAAAGCTGTACTTTTACCTTTTGAAAATTGTGTTAATTCAAAAACGTTTTCTTATTATTTTTTTAAAGAAATTATTCGAAATCGTTTAATTTCAACTACTTGTACTTGTGTTAAGTGGCCTAACTAGTTGTAGTGTACTTGTTAATTGTTTCTTCTTAAAAGCAACATAGCAATGTATGGTCCATGAAAACATTGGTATTGACAGCGTATTGCAGGGACACAATGGAGTAATTTGAATGCTTTGAGCAACGTTCAATAAAGATCTATTTTTTTATGCTGCACTAAAGCTAAACCGTGGACTTTGGCAAACATCTGATACTCGTACTAGCTGTGTTTTGGACACAATACTAGCGCGTGCGTGCACAACTTTGGTCGCAGAAACAGAGTTTTACTATCCCATCTTCGCTCCACGCTTCCGAGCACGGATTTTTTCCATTTATGATAACCCTACATTAGAGTGTATTCGCAACTGCTGAAATATGTGTGAAATAAGAGCAGTTCGAGAAGACAGCCAACGCATATCCAATTTTTTCACCACGGGTAACTAAACACCAGCCAAAGTCATGAAAGATGGATACTCTCTCCACTATACTGTCTGTCTGTCACAAGAACTTCTCTAAACACAGGACTCGAGTCATGGCTATTACTGTGGTTACGAAGATAAGACTCTCTAAATAAGAGTGTAGGATTAACCGTTTTACATTGCCTTAAGTTGGAGTTACGTCATTTGTTCAACTCTTTCTGCAAAACTAGAAATGATTTTACTTCTGTTTCCATGCAACATAAAACCACAGATTCTGAGTCGAGAGGAGTTCTCGTGAAAACTAAACAGTATCAGTTGTGTAGCTGTTCAATTCATGTTCATTCAATTCGTGATTAATTCGATTCGTCAATTATTGTTTTTCTAGTCATTGCAACGCACATGTGCTAAGTTTCATTTAAAAAAATAAATCACAAAAAGTAATTTCATATCTATATGTGGCATTGAAGGTACTGTGTTGAGTCTAAAATTATAATAATGTATAGATGAACTATTGAAATTATAATAATGTATAGTTTGAAATTTCCAGCTCATCGGTACAAAAATGTATGTAATAAACCAGGGGTGGCCAACTTGCGGCTCGCGAGCCACATGCGGCTCTTTGAAAGATAATTTGTGGCTCTCGATAAATGTACCCGAGTTCCCTTTTCATTTTTGTGCTATTATATTTTTTAAAAAATTATTGTGATTCCTCGACGAATTGACAGCTCTTCCGCAATTGGCAGTTTTCATACGTTTTGTTTCACCTGACTTCGTTGTTAAAGAAGAACTATTAGATTTAGTAGCACATCAAGAATCAACCAACGGTGTTGATATTAAAAATGCATTAGATTACATAATGAAAACTTTTGATGTGCTTCTTAGTAAACTTGTAAGCATTGCATCTGATGGAGCTCCGAAATCAGTCCTATTGGGACTTTAAGGGACGATTCTTAAATTCCACAATTCATACGGATTTACTGCATAATTCTCTGAGAACATCTCGTTGCAAAATATTTACAATATCCTGATGTTATGAAAACAGTGCTACACATTGTAAATTACATTAGCACCAATGCAAAAAATCATCGACAATTCAAAAAAAATTTCCATCAAAGAATTAAAGGATGAAGAACTTCAAAATGACATCAATTTATTTTGCTTTGTTAGATGGTTATCTAGCTACAACGTATTAAATTGTTTTGTAAATTTGTTTGATCCGATAACTGCATTTCTAAAAGAAAAGGAAATGACATAATCAGAATTAGACGATACGAGTGGTTACAAGATTTAATGTTTTTAACTGATGTCATGGAACATTTGCAAACATTGAATTTACAATTGCAGGGGAAAGATAAAATAATATCTGTCCTCTCACAGTGTATATTTAGTTTTCAAACTAAATTAAAACTTTTTCAAAAGGACATTTAAAATAAAACATTTTGTCATTTTCCTCGAAATAAAATTTTTTTTTCCAATATTAAAAACAAGAAAAGCTCAACGAGTATATAAAAAAGCTAGAAGGAATATTGACGGAATTCCAAAATAGATTTCAAGACTTGAAATATTTTATATCGTTTCTTGATTTTTTTTTCTGAATCCATTTGAAATTAACATGATTCAAGGTGAGTTTTCCATTTCTAGTATAATTATGACCCAAAAAGGATCTGGAGAATTAGAATTAATGGAGATGCAAGAAGATCAAACTCTACAATTAAAATATAAGTCGACGTCGATTACTGAATTTTGGAAATTTGTATCAGAATCGAAGAATCATGAATTAAAAAAGGCTGCTTGTCGAATTATTTCAATATTCGGAACAACGTACTTATGTGAATCATTTTATTCCCTTTAAAATTCGTGAAATCTAAACAACGATCAGTATTAACTAACCTGCATCTCAAAAAATTACTGAGAAGTGCTGTCACCAATTATTCACCAAATTTTAAAGAATTATCAAGAGAAGTAAAATGAATAAGTTTAATTTTGAATATTTAAATTCAATACACATATTTTGTACTTTTATTTATATGTTTTTAATAAATAAAATTTCTGTAAAAAAAAAAATTCATACCTTTTTCGCCTACCGTTTAAATGCGTATTTAATTGCGGCTCGCGAAAAATTTCAAATTTTGAAAAATGGCTCGACTATCAAGCAGCATGGCCACCCCTGTAATAAACATTAAGTAATAGTTAAATATTCAAAATTTTCTCTCTGGACCCTTTTCTCGGGTTTCCCAGACATGTTTTTCTACGTTTTGAGGAAACAATTTTAAATATTTTCTAATATTCCTCTCAAGAATCTAAAATTTCAATGTTTGGTATTTTTATATTTTCTATTATTATTAAGCTAATCTGACAATGGTTCCAGACACAATCAAAAATATAGATTTATTTATAACTTTTAAACAAACCAAACTTGCGGTTGATCTCTGAAAACACAATTATATCGAAAATGTCGCCAGTCGGCATGGAACCAAACTTTTATTACACCCTCACGTGACTGGAACAGAACACGATATTTAACCCTGTAGTGGCTAATAGGTGTGGAAATTAAGCCCGAACGATAAGGACAATAAGCCCGGCAGACGATTCCCGAAAACCGCGGCGCCCACCCTGCTCAATCGAACAATAGAACCATACAGACAGATAGGCTTGGGTGTACTTTTGAAACAACTGTGGAAATGAATGCCCATTCCCACCTATCCTTTCGTGGGCGTTTCGCTCTGGCTTTAATGAAAGTTCGGGGGAGGGAAAAAGGCCAAAAACAACCCTTGAATGCAAGCGATTATTGTAACGGTCCTTTATCTTTTCTCCCACGATATGGGAGGTCAAATGATAGGTTGACCACTGAAATTCGATTATGTACCTTTTACGGTTGGGTGATTTATTTTGTGGATCCTCATTAAGGAATTAAATCCTTATGCTGCTAATGTGGGGGTGTAGCTGGATTGAAATTAGAATGTGCGCACATAATCTTAGGAATAACCGGGATAACCGTTATCAGAACGAACATAGTTTTTGTATTTTTCAGTTATACTCACTCAAAGCAAAATTAATTTTGAAATATTAATTTGAATTATTCAAAATTAATTTTGAAAAAAAAAATAATAATTTTTGCTACGATTCCGTTTCATAATTCATAGCAAAATTGAGCCGTTTTGAATAGTTAATTTTGTTCAATGTTGAGTTAAAAATATAAAAATGTATTTAAAAGTAGCATACGACCTTTAATTTAAAAAAAAAGTAAAAATACTAATGTACAAATAAAATGACAGTTTAGCCATAATTAATGTTTCGGGAATTTTTGACACATAACACAGACAAAATCCAATTTCTGAATTTCAAAATGACATTTTGACCAACAGACAAATTTTAGAATGATGCCTGGTTTGTTTCTTCTAACCCACTTCACTAACTATCGTAATTTGTTATTAATATGTGTAGTCTTAAGCGAGTAGTCGAAAAAAAAAATCAAAATACAAGTCAGATTTACCGGTTTTGATTCTAATCAACCGTAGTTTATACTTGATGAGAAATAATAGTATAGTAATGATCAATAACAAGAATTTTTTTTATTGATTGCAAAAGTTGGCCGATTTGAATTCAAATGAGAAGCAATGCATTTTCATAAAAAAATTATTTATTCATAAATTACGTATTTTTTATCATTTCCTGTAACTAACCCTTAACAATTTTGGTTTCTTTTTTAATATTAATTGTGTAGTTTTTTGTCAGAGAAGACGATTTTGACTTTTTCCATAAAATGAATTATGTCATCCTGCCAGCAAATTATTTTGCTGAAAACAGTCAGTATTACTTCTAAATTTTTAAGTTTAGGTGAATGCTGAGGATCATCCCATTTAACGTTCTAAGTTTGCAGACCTATCTGTGTAGGGGTCAGAGAACTGGTCTTGCATCAGGAAGGTTCTAGGTTCGAATCCCGGGGAAGGCATGGATGGCAGCGTTGGCCCACCTAATATGGTGCCCCTGAAAGACAACAACAAATTTGCTCTTCTGCTGTCCGTATGTCGAAAAGCCATTTTCCAGGTGAGCATTGGAAGAACAAAAAACGCTGAGCGAAAAGTGGTGATAAATAAAAGTTTTACATTGACGAAATGTGAAGGTACACATAATATTAAAACAGTAATTCTCCACATTTTTTTGTGACATTTTTCTGCCTTCTTACCGCCGTGAATAAAATTCTTTATTTATCTATAGTTTTTTTTTTAAACAATTCAAGTTGGTAAAGAAATTTACGAGTGTTACGAGGGAGTAAGAAAATCTCTTCGAGTATTACGAGTTCCGAGAAGAGTATTATGTAAAAAGTAGTAGATTATTGTAAGAATGATTGAAAGTTAAATAAAATACCTCATTTCATTTCCATCAAACTTTCAAGATAATATCAAGTACATTATATAAAATTATTAGCCACCTCCGGCGACCAACTGTTCCGAATTTATAAAAAATAATTTTAAGTATTTTGAGATTTAAAATCGTATGTTCAGAAATCAAGACAATATGCAAGTATAACTTCATATTGCTTAGAGGGAATGGATTTCATTTTTGTCTCTTACATATTCGTACTTTAAGATCTGAGATGTTTTGGGATATTTTTCCGATTCGACTAAAATGAGTATCGTAGTGAATTTGTAATTAAAATGTTCAGTGCAGCATATTCTAACTTTAAAAGAAAAAAAAAACTGTAAAATTATTTGTTCTAACTAATTTTCGCTGTGCTAGAAATTAAGACTTTATATTGCGAAGCAATGAATTCAATTTGTAACTTTTTTTAGCCAAAATGAAACGAGCTTTAACTGCTATAAATTTTTATCAGTGAAAAGACTACACAGATCCAAAACAATAAATCATACATATCAAAGCTAAAATATATTTAAAAAAATAAAATAATAATAAATTTAGTTTCATGAAACTGTTGGAGTTCTAGGACCTGAAATTCTGATCATTAGATCAAAAGTTACTCAGGATAGTCCATTTATTTTTTTTTGCACTGTACTTGTGGGATTAATTGTTATGTAGGTATGTTCTTTAAACAGTGAAATAAAATTACTTAGTTTATTTTTTTAAATTATTTTATTCCGTTGAATTATGGAGAGTATCCGCTGAGCTTCGAAAAATAAATTAAATTCAAAATAAAAATTTTGAAAACTGCTTTTTTCCATTGAGCTATAATAATAGAATTTTTTTTTTCTTTTCATTTCAGTGTTATTAAAAAATCCACTTTGAAATTATTTTTTTCTTTTCAATCTACTTGAAAAACGAAGTTAATAACATTTGTTTTATTTTTTAATTTAATATTATTTTTATTTTCTTCGCTGCGTGTTAGTTTATTTTAGTAAGAAAGGGTCAATTATAACTTGTTCTGTCATCTAACACAAAACTCCGGATAAGATTTAAGTTCTCTAAATAGTCAGAATTTTAATTAACGATAAATTGTATTTGGCGATAAAATAACGATAAACTATGCGTGATGAGTCATGAAACGATTGAAATTTGCATTATTATCTGGCGTGGAGCTCCAGAAAAGATTTGAGTACTCTAGTGGGGAAACGGTTGAAATTTTGATTACAAGATCCTGCAATTTTGCACACCAAACGACCCTCCTAGACGACATAAAAGAAATAAAAAAAATTAGCTATAAAATATGAATGTAATAAATAAAATTGGACGATATTAGTCTTTAAAAAAAAAAAAAAAATTCTTTATAAAGGAATTTTTTCGTTTGCTCTTTTGTTTCTTGATGTAAAAATGAATATTGATATTTTAGCATAGTAATTATTTAATAAATAATTAGAAGATTTTAATTATACCGATAAAATAATGGTGATTTCACTTTGTCTGACATAGATCACTTTTTTACTTCTATTAATTAATGCGAAAAAATAGGCAGTGAAAGGATGAATTTTCCAGTTTTAACCCTTTGACGCACATGGGACGCCGGTGTTCATTTTATATATTTTTTTCTGACGCTCAAATTACAAGCAAAAATATATTTATTTTTTAATTATAAAAAACAGTCTAATAGTTACTAAGATAGCTGTTAGATTGTCAAAATTATATTCGTACTAAAATATAAAATCTAAAAATTGCAGTTTGAAAAAAAAAATTCATTCATATTCTAAAATTTTTAAATAATGAATTTTTAAAATTAAAGACAATTTAGTGATGAATAACTGTTTCTCTTAGATCTAAGTAACTACAAGTAAGTTCAAATTTAAAATAATTACTGTTAGCAAGTGAACTCTGGTTAGAAGATTTTGCCTTTAACGAAGAAAAAGACACCGCTGTTTCATGTCGTATTTCATAATATTAAATAATTAAAATGCTAAATATAATATTTTTTACTTATTTTGACCAAAATGAATACAAAAAAATGAAGAAGAAAAATATGTTTAATTAAAATTCTGCGTCAAATGATAAATGCAACATCATCTTTACTAATTAAATTAATTAAGCAAGAAAATTCCACCTACAACTTAAAAATAAATTAAAAAAGGTAGCATTTTGTCTATTAAGTCGTGTTAAATGGAAATGAATTCGGTCACAGTCTTGTCTATCAAAGAAAATTTTCTGACATCTATCAGATACATTTTACAATAGAAACTTTTTTTAATTTGTAATAATCCCCAATTCCAATAGTTTTTTATTGTCACTTCATATTCGATTTGAGTTTTAAGAAATCATATTACCCTTTATCTTTAAGAATTATAAAATAAAAGAAAGAAAACGTGGCCGAATTTCAAAATTGCAGAGATATTTTGCTCGTTTTACAAGCCCTTCTTCTACTCTCGTATATCGTTAAGTATTTTATTGAAATTCAAATGAATATACAGTTGACAGGAAGATGGATTTACATGCTATTATTCTCAATTTGCATTCCGTTTCATTCAATTTTGTTGTTTTATGAATACTATTATGCGGAAACCAGGTTGAAATTTTTTTAATCTTCTAATATGTCTTTAGTCTGAGAGATAATTTAGCCTCACAGTTTTGTGAAAGTACGGTATTTATATGTTTCCTTTGTGATTAAATAATAAAATAAATGTTGACAAAAGACGAAAGTTTCACAATGCGTGAAATTTATGTACGAATAGAATTTACATAAAAGAGCAAACAATTATTAAATATATCCACATGAAATATACAAATATTTTTTATCGTTTAAAAATAATTACATATAAATATAATAAAAATAATTACATATTCAATTGGCATTTCAATTATAACACTTAAAGATGCTGAAATCGAGTAATGATATACATAAAAATGGGAGTAGTTGTATAAATACATTAGAAATCATTTCCTGCATTAAGATAATGAATATGCTCGCTGCTGTGTATGTTTAACTCATTTGGGTAAATGGTAATATTTTATAACTATGAGATATCAAAACAAGATCCAAAGATTTTAAAATGCAAGTTTTAAAAAAAATATTCGGAGAATAAGTTTCACGTTTTATTATAACACGCTGTAGAAACAAAATCTACAGGGGGGAAATTTTTGTGCAATATATATATATATATATATATATATATATATATATATATATATATATATATATATATATATATATATATATATATATATATATGTAATACAAAAATTATAGTACTTTTGTATTAATAAAAGAATTAAAACTCTTTCGTTTTCATAAAATGTCTTTGTTAAAGAATAAGCGGAGAGAGATTCTATTTTGGGAATTCAAGGCTAATAACATACGATTGAGTTATTTTTAGAATCTCTCCCCCTTTTCACTTCCATATAAGGAAGCAGTAAATGATTTTCCTTAATGCGTAAGGATACAAGTATGTCAACGACTGTGCCTGTTTACTCCAATATGTGTTCGTATAAAACATAGGAGCACTAGTTTTTGCATGTCCTTTTCATCATGTTGTGATCCTGATAAGTTGTTCCAGAATTGTCCGAAGTCTTGTCCATCCCCTCCCTTGTGGAGAGCGAATGTGAACTATTATCAATACCAACCTACCGTTAATAAACCATTTTAGAACGTATGATGGCTTACGACTGCATTATTTAAGCTAACTATAACACTAATAACAGGGATTTTAGCCCTTTTTTTACATATATATATATATTTTAGCTTTGAGCACATTAACAATGTACTTTTTATAGTGTATCCAATGATTGTACTAACTGGATAAATAGGATTCTATTTAGGTAAGGGCCGTAACACCGAAAAACAGAACATAATAAAGAAAGAATTGAGGATCAAATTACGAAATAAAGTACCGTCAATTAGAGTACGTCATCCACAAAATCTATTTTACCGTAAAATCTATTTTTATCATAAAATATTATACCGTAATTTTTACAGTAATATTTATTTAATTAGAATGATTTAAAGGTTTCCCGGTATTTAATGAAAAAATTACGCTATATCAGATGTTCTCTTACGAAACATGTTCTAGTAAAAATATAATTTAAGGTCTACAGTACCGGCATCCTGAGTGCCGGTACTTTTTACCGTAATTTGATCAGAAATTTTTTACAGCTTACTTGAAAATCTGAATGTTTTCGAGCAGCTGGCGTTTGAAATTTAGTCCTGGCTTCTAAAATACTTCAAATTTTGTAGACTCCTGTTGTCATTAGACATTAAACATTCTGCAATTTACAGCACATAGAGGCATTTGAGCATCGTGGCAACACGCATATTGCAGAAAAGAAAAGAATAAATTTTTTATAGTTAAATAATTTTGTTGGAAATTTATTTCTTATTTTGTTGCTGTTGTTTTTGCATAAAATTAATTAATTATGTAAACTTATTGATGTATTCAGCTAGAACTACTTATAATTAAATTAATAAGAATATTTTAAACTATCTGCTATAAACCAGAAATGTGTTCTTTAATCCAACTTAGTAGAGAATATTCATATGAATATGTTGGTAATAAAAAAAAAAAAAAAAAAACATAATCAATAAAAACACATAGGATGAAGAAGAAGAAAAAAGAAAAACTAATGATACAACTCTTATGCAAGCCCCTGATGCAATTTGTCACGAAATGGCCTGCTGTGAATGTGACGCGTCCATTCTGAGTTTAAAGGGTTGTGCACTTGAGTCTCGTCGCGTGTCGCAACCGTTAATCAGAAACGCACGGGTCAAATGATAAAAATCTCGCCAATGATAGTGAACTCCCCCGCACGTTGGGTAGAGTGCAGCCCCCCTCTTCAGGACCTGAAACAAAAATACAATTGCCCGATGTTGTTGAGAGTTTATCGAACGAAAAGGAGATATTCATTTGAAGTTTTAATAAGGTTTAGAAAGCAATATCTCCATTGTTTTGCAATCAAAACACATTCATGGCGCCATTCCGTATGTATGAAAATAATAGTTTCAGTTTATAAATTGGGCTAAATAAGGGTTTGCGTTTGAGGATGAATAAACTTCGTAGTTACTTAGCATTTAACTTCACCTGATTTTAAATTATTGTCCTAAAATATTCAAAAGATTAATGACGTAAAATATCATTGGTGGTAGGCCGATCTAAAAAAGTCCCCTTGCCATCAGACTAAACGTGAAACAACGGTAGAATCCCCTTGCCATCAGACTAATCATGAGATAACGGTTAAATCCCCTTGCCATCAGACTAATCGGGAAACAACTGTAAAATCCCCTTGCCATCAGACAAATCCTAAGACAACGATAAAATCCCTTTGTCATCAGAGTAATCATAAGAGGTTTTCGTGATGATTACGTAACGCATTTGCGAGTTAGTTCCACCATGAAACCTCCACGAAGGCTAGTTTATACCAATGCTTGTTCTTTTGTCTTCTGGGTTTAATTCAAAACTACGCGGCTACGGAGTTGAGCATTGATAGTCGTAGACCCTAATATGGGTCAGCAGTTCAACGCCGGTTATGAAGTATGAAATTAAAATAAATAAAAAATAAGTAAATTTATACAATAAAGTGGAATACATGTTAATCATAGATAGTTTAAATTAAATAACAATAATATAGCACAGAAACGGACAATGCTTTATGAATGCAAACAGACAAACAAAAATAGATGGATTGTGACTTATTCACGTTGTTTAACTTTATTCGATCATACATAGCACAATGGACAGATACAGCCTATATTCATTTGAACCATACATGGTGTTTCGTTATCACAATCCTTAATGAATATTTTTAAAATTATGAAAAAATGAATGAGTTAAAATAAAAGAATGAAAGTAAAAGAATGAAGTTAAAATAATTTTACACACCTGGAGTCTGCCAACTCTGGAAAAAGGACATGTCTGATTCAATGAAGACTAGATTAAAAACATCAAACTCAAATTCACTGTCGTAATTGAACTTAGAAACAAAAGGTACTTATGCAAAACATTTTCAAATTTCATCTGACAATCATACTGGTTTTAATTTTTTTAATTGGGTCAGTCATCCTCAATAGTACAATTCAAGATTTTAACTTCTTTTTTTTGTAGTTAGTTTGTTTTCGTTTTTCTTTTTTATATTTAAATACTAGTTTGGGAACCCCTAATTCTATGACTATTTGTTTTCATTTTACAGAAGTATAATAAAATTATATTATTATGCACGAGAATTAAGGAACGCACTGTTTAATTTTTTCTTGGAATTCTAAACAACCACCATCTAATCGCTTTTTTCTCTGTAAGAAAAAAAATGCTCCGATAATTGTCACATTGTTGAAAGTAACTTCTGAAAAAATACTTTTCGTTAAAATTAATTTTTTTTATTGCATTTTTTTCCTTAATTTTAATATTGATTATGTTATTCTACAATTTCAGTTTATAACAAAATTTTATTTTTTGAAACTGAAGCAAAATAATAATGTTATAGTAAGGATTTGTAATGAAAAAAAAAAATAATAATAATATATAAAATAATTTTTCTATACATGTGCATTTTATTTTTTGCATTACATTTTATTTGTTTAGTTCTCTATGAATGTACTTTCGAAATTCCAACAAATCCTTAGAAGGCAGCGATACAAGATTTTTATACAATATTTAATTATACTTTTTTCTCGCTTCTTATAATTTTTTAGTCATTCTTCACATAAATGGAGCAGTATGTGTGGCGGAGAAGAAAATCTAAGTTTTTTTCCAACATTAAGGGTGCTTGTTACGCTATTTTTTAACTCATAAATGCTTTATTTCATAATAAATTTCATATTTAAACGTATAACATTACATTAAAGACTGTATTATATTTGTATACATTGCCATAGCAGACATTTAATATAAAGATTAAATGGAATTAAGAAAAAACACAATTATGAATTTATTAATAATCAATGAATACATTATATACATAGCAGTATCGAATAAATAGAAAATACATGCATTAAAACTTTAAAAGATTTTTTTGGTGTTCAGTCAAAGCAATGTTTTTTTTTATATTCAAAGGCATGATAAACTCATTCAATTTTCATTCAAGATTATTAAAAATTTGAAAGCTTTATATTGATGTAGTTGCCAGCGGATGTAGGATTTTTTTTTTTTTTTACGTTAACAATTTTTTAACTAAATGATAAAACCTAACATTTAATTGCTTTTTCGTAAAATAATTGAGCTTTTTGTTGAAAGTATTTTTTAAGAAGTTCCTACCTGCAAAAAAACTTAACTTACATACTAATGTGTTAGTACTTTAACACATTGAACAAATAAACTAGTTTTGATTATTTTAATTCTAATTTTTTTTATTATTGACACAATAATGATTAATCAGTCTTTTTTATCATTTAAGTTCCTCATAAATTATGTCCACTTATGAGTACATCTTTGTGACTTGCTTTTTGAGAATACTTGTTAATGTAAAGTGCAATGACTGCTGAATACTTAGTAATTTTATTAATTTATTTGAGAAAATAATAAATAAATAAAGCAATACCATTTCGTTGCTAAAATTTTCTCCCTTGTTTCCAATTCGTTTAAATATTGATTTGCAACCCTGATGTTTGCTCTTATTTCGATACATTTTTGATAATTATTCTAAAAATATCTATCAAGGGTTGTCAAGACGGAACACCAATTATATATGAAACTCATTATCATCACCATAGTTGGCCTGACAGCCCAATGTGAGCCAATGCCTTCCTCTGAAGATTTCTCCATGACGACTTCCGATTTATTTTTGATCTCCAATTCTTTTCATTAATTGCAAGAAAATCAGACTCCACTGAGTCAGCCCATCTCAACCGCGGTCTTCCCAACTTTCTTGTTCCAGTGGGTCTAAAAAATCATATATGAGACTAATCGTTAAAAATCAAGAACTTTTCTGCAGTATATTAAGCAAGCCATGCTGTTTCTGTGCAGGACTATTTCGGATTATTAAGAATACTATAAATAAAACTAAATCCCAAAAATATAAAAGTTCATAGGTTGCTTGATAGCACTGCTGCACGTAATTTCATATAAATTAAATATCGTTGTGGCGGTTTTTAATTTCAGTTAGATTTCCCTTTGCATGTAAAAGGGTATTAAAATATGTATTCGTGTAGCGAAATATTCATATAGTTCGGATATTCTACTAATTTAATATCAAATGATTTCGAATTCCTAACTGCTCGCAAATAATCTTTTTATAATGACCTCACAACAATAGTTCTATTTCACAAGAATATTTAAGTCAGAATGAATAGGAGGTACAATCACTGAAACCGAATGGCCACATTTAAACAAAACTTGGGTGTCGCGACCCCCTCCAAAAGAGCATAACAAGCTGCGGCGTGTGTCGCATTAACAATTTTTTTATATTATATTATTTATTCACGGTCAAAGTCCGTCAGTTCACAGACGGTATGTCAAATATGGAATCCTTGTAGAACTGTCAACTGGAACTAATAAGCCACCTTTTAGAAGAGAAGGAAAAAGTGAGCGATAAGCCTATACGGATCGTTGCATAATGTTATATTTCATTATTTCAATACCTTTTTTTTTTTTTTGCATTCTCCCTCTTATACGCTCAACTGTTTTAGGTGGCTGTCATCTTATATGCATACTTTCTTAGAGGACATGGAAATATAGAGTCACTTTAGAGTTAGACTTTGTTTTAAAACAGTTTTAAATAAAAGGTATAATTTCTCCAAATAGGATCACATACCTAAATGTAGGAATGGGTTTAAAAGACTAACATGTACAAAATAAAATAAATTAGCAGATGTGAATAATATTGGTTTTCTAACATGCAGATTTCGTCTCAAAATAGGATCACATGCCTAAATGTTGGAATGGTATAAAAGATTAATATATGCTTCATATAAAGTAGAACAATTAACCGATTCGAATAATTTTAGTTATCTAACATACATGATCTCCAACTAGGATCATATACCTAAAATATACCGTATCTATTTCATGAACTTGGGCAACTGTGCACGAGATTTTTTTTCTTGTTTTGAGAAAATCATTGAAAATTTTCAATAATCATATTTGAGGAGAAACGGGACACAAAAATCGTAAAATCATTATCAGTATTTTTATTATTTTTAAATACAATAATTTCTCTTAAAAAAAATTTAAAAATTATGTTCATATTTGAATTTGAACACAATATAGTTTATTTATTTATCACAATATTTGATAAAATTTGAACACAATATATATATATATATATATATATATATATATATATATATATATATATATATATATATATATATATATATATATATATATATATATATATATATATAACTATATATATATATATATATATATAACTATATATATAACATATAGTATATATATATATATATATATATATATATATATATATATATATATATATATATATATATATATATATATATATATATATATATATATAAAAATTAATGTCTGTATTAGAACATTCCACGACAAACCGTTCGAGCGGGATGAGCGAAAAATAAAATGGAATTTTCTGATTGATTAAGCGTTAGCCGTTGTTTTAAATTTAACTATTGACGATTCTATTTTTATGTATTTTACAGATTACAGTGATCACTAGTTTATAGCTCTATTTGATAAAAAAAATAGTTTGAAAAAAAAATTTAATGGTTAAAATTAAAACATTAAAGCAAAAATATTTTTATTTTTATTCTACCTAATAGTTATGAAAAGCGACTGAGGAAAAAAATCGGAGAATTAACCTTTTCCATCACCATAAGAATCTCTTTGGCTTATACACAATTAGAATTTTCTAGAAAAAAATGGTAAAATAACAATGTATTTAATTGTTATTTTTTTTGTTTTGTTTTGTTTTTTTACCATATTCAAACATAAGAGTCAGAAGACCATAAATAAGATTGTATCCGGACTGTTAAATGTAAGAAAAAAAGTTAAAGTGCTTTCACCCAATACGGTTAAACAACCAGAATTTTATCGCATCAACTAAACCCTCCTAATGAAGGCCCTTAGTTCCTAGCAGATGGGTACATATTATAGCCAAGAGTGCTAATCTCTCCATCTCATGACCAACAGAACAGGGGTTTGAAACCCAGCGTAGACATAACTTCCTCCACGTATTTCCTCCATTCCCTTCAGCACATAAAGAGATTCCAATATTCTACATTCCCCAATTTATAACCATGGGATATTATAATATGATACTTTGATACTTTCAGTCACACATGGACACTATAAAGCTGCTAAACTATCTGTAGTGTCTAACAAAATTTCTTTTTTACAATTATGAAACCATGCTACTTGTAAATGGTTTTTTAAAAAAAAAAACATTTAGTTTTGTATTAATCGTTTTTTAACCATTCTAATTGTAAACGGTTTTAAAAATTATAATGGTAAAAATTCTTTTTTAACGTAAACTGTACGTTTAATTGGACGGCAGGCTGTTGCCGTTTATTTTACCATACTTATAGAATGAAAATTCTAACAGTGTAGCTCCCTAATCCGAATTCTCGTTCTAACAACGTAGTCCTTATTCGCAAGACCATTACCCTTTACCACGTGCTTCTTTAGTAAGCAACTTGACCTAGATTAGAATTTTTTTTAATGATAAATTTCAAACTAAGTACGTGTATCTGGAGTCATGGACCCCAACTATCTTTTCATAAGGCCAGAAAAAGGTGTAGGTGAAGAGAAGGAAATTTTTTTTCCAAAACCCTTTTTAAATCCCCTTCACCGTGGAAGAGCTCATTTTTCATGTCTGACACTCTTTGGTGGTGCCAAAAGGGGTGAAAGACATTTTGGAGGGAGATCTTTGGGGGTACAGCTGCTGGCAGTATTGTCGAATACGCAACAGTAATGAAAGGGGAGAGGGAGAAGAAAGTGGATTATACACATGAACAAATCTTGGCGTGTTCGGAAAATGAGCTATTCAGAAGGGGAAGAAAAAAAAAATCAGAAATAGTTTTGAATCTTTGGCGATAAAAAGAAAGCTTTTTAAAATATTGGAGAGGAGGATTTTTATTTTTTTCAAGCGTAGAATGTTAAACTAAAATGCAGATAAAAGACATCAGTGTGTTTATTTCTGTACTGTTGAAATAAGTGATAAATTTCGCCAAAATGTCTGAAAACAAATATGTGATTTGAATAAAATGGACTTAAATTTTTTTTCCTCAACAGTTTTATCTACTCGCTTTTCAAGTTCATAAGGGTGGAATTTTGAAATAAAAATTTCAACCGCTTGCCAACTAGCTAGAGCATGAAAATCTCTATACGGGAGCTTCGTGCTTATTTACAATGCAAGTTTCTAACGTCTTCTGACAGATATAAGTAGAATTTATCATCTTTTTGTCAGAAATTCTCAGTAAAAAAAAATCCGATCTACTAGTACACTAAAATCTCATTTGTACCCGTGTGCGGAATGGCAATGCAAGTTTCCATCGTCTTCTGATCGTTCCTAATGCAAATATTAATTAATTTTAATTCTAGAAAATAATTAGTAACGACACTATTATTTTTTTAATCATTTTTGGTGAACGAATTGATATCGGTACTTATTTCGAAGGCCGTAAAAAAAAACAAAGTATTATTGATGCCAGTGATGCTTAATTAAATGTAATATTAAATACATTTAGTATTGCCGTTATAAGTGCTGCGGTAATGCAACCTTTTGTACAAATATATGTTCCTAAGTCGCGGTGGCTCAGGGGATAGAGCGTTCGCCTTCCCATGAGATGAACCGGGTTCGAATCCCATCGATAGCTGGCCGATACGAATTCCGCACCCGGCTCGCACGACCACAGTGCTGACGTAAAATATCCTCAATGGTAGACTAATTATGGGTTAGAGTGTCCTCGCCGTCAGAATAACCGTGGGGGGGGGTTCGTGGTTTTCCTCTCCATGTAACGCAAATGCGGGTTTTCCATCAAAAAAGTCCTCTGCGAAGGGAAAATTTCTCCCAAAACTTGATCCAGGAGTACCTTTGTCTTCTGGATTAGGTTTGAAATTACAAGGTTTCGGAGTTGAAGATTAGTAGTAGTGAGCCCAAAAATTGGGTCGGTTGTTCAACGACAGTTATATAATAAAATAAATTTCAGGTTCCTAATACAGGTATGTGGTGATAGGTTTTTTACCACGCACCCAAATAGATAAATGCACTACACCATACTACACGTTCATAACACACAACCTGTAATTTTTTTTTTCTTTGTTGTATCTGCGGCTTCACTATTAGATTTACTATAATGTAATTAAGGAGTTCAAATCTGCAAAAGAAAGATTAACTATGCACATAGTGTCATTATTAATTTTTAAACTAATGTATCGTTGATGTTGATGTTAATATATTGTTAATGAGTTGATGTTATGAACGATTGAAAAATTCACTGAACCCCACGATACTAATTGATGAATCTGCTGAATAATAATTGAATTTAAACACACCAAACGTCGTAGCCCTTTGCGCTTGCACGACCTCTTAGTACAAAATACAAATATTCTTGTTAAACATTGAACCAATTTTTCCTAAAAATGTACTTGTAATGCACAAAAGTTTATTTTTATTTTTTCAAAATTGTTAATTGAAAAGTAAACTGTTACTCTGTATTTAGTTCTAATTAAATAAATAACTCATTTATTCTTTATTTGTGCTTTCTTTTGCAATTTTTTATTATTTAAAGCTCTTTTTATTTTCTCCAAGAAATTAAGTACATCGAAAATACGTTCCATTTCTTTAAAATAACATCTCGTATGTTCCACGACTGTGCATTCGTGTTTGAAAGTGTGACCAAAAGTGATTAATAATCTATTTTTCATAATAGCTAGTTTGAATATTAGTTATTCGTGGTTTTAAATTCGTAATTTCTATTAAAGCTCAGTTGCATTCACAGCGCCATCCATAGACGGACCTGCAAATATTTGTACCCATCAAATTTGAAAAATTAGTTACGTTAGAACCGTGTTTCTTTGCAAAAATAACGTTAAAAGTAGCTGACAAGAATCGCTACAGACTATAGTTTTTTTTTTTTTTTTTTTTTTTTTTTTTTTTTTTAAGTAATTGCACTACTTACTACACTAATTTTTTTTTTAAAAAAAAGTAGCACACTACGCTACAAACTGTGAAAAAATTGCGACTACTGAAGTTTTACTATTTGTACTATTTTTTACTGTTTTTTAAGTGAAATTTTTTTTTAATTGAATGATAAAACCTAACCTTTAATTGCTTTTTCGTAAAATAGTCGAGCTTTTTGTTGAAAGTATTTTTTTAAGAAGTTCCTGCTTGTAAAGGAACTTTCATCCTAATGTGTTAAGAATACTTTAACACATTGAACAAATAATCTAGTTTTGATTATTTTAATTCTAAATTTTTCGTAAAATAATTTCTATTAAAGCTCAGTTGCATCCACTGCGTCATCCATTGACGGACCTGCAAATATTTGCACCCATCAAATTCGAAAAAATTAGTTACGTTAGAACCGTGTTTCTTTTCGAAAATAACGTTAAAAGTAGCTGACGAGAATCGCTACAGACTATTGTTTTTTTTTTTTTTTTTTTTTTTTTTTTTTTTTTGGGTATTGCACTACATTTTTTGGTATTGCACTACACTACATTTTTTTTAAAAAAAAGTAGCACACTACGCTACAAACTGAGAAAAAATTGCGACTACTGAAGTTTTACTATTTGTACTATTTTTTACTGTTTTTTAAGTGAAATTTTTTTTTTTAATTGAATGATAAAACCTAACCTTTAATTGCTTTTTCGTAAAATAGTCGAGCTTTTTGTTGAAAGTATTTTTTTAAGAAGTTCCTGCTTGTAAAGGAACTTAAATCCTAATGTGTTAAGAATACTTTAACACATTGAACAAATAAACTAGTTTTGATTATTTTAATTCTAAATTTTTCGTAAAATAATTTCTATTAAAGCTCAGTTGCATCCACTGCGTCATCCATTGACGGACCTGCAAATATTTGCACCCATCAAATTCGAAAAAATTAGTTACGTTAGAACCGTGTTTCTTTTTGAAAATAACGTTAAAAGTAGCTGACGAGAATCGCTACAGACTATTGTTTTTTTTCTTTTTTTTTCTCTTTTTTTTTTTTTCGTATCGCACTACTTACTACACTACATTTTTTTTAAAAAAAAGTAGCACACTACGCTACAAACTGTGAAAAAATAGCGACTACTGAAGTTTTACTATTTGTACTATTTTTTACTGTTCTTTAAGTGAAATTTTTTTTTAATTGAATGATAAAACCTAACCTTTAATTGCTTTTTCGTAAAATAGTCGAGCTTTTTGTTGAAAGTATTTTTTTAAGAAGTTCCTGCTTGTAAAGGAACTTACATCCTAATGTGTTAAGAATACTTTAACACATTGAACAAATAATCTAGTTTTGATTATTTTAATTCTAAATTTTTCGTAAAATAATTTCTATTAAAGCTCAGTTGCATCCACTGCGTCATCCATTGACGGACCTGCAAATACTTGCACCCATCAAATTCGAAAAATTAGTTACGTTAGAACCGTGTTTCTTTTCGAAAATAACGTTAAAAGTAGCTGACGAGAATCGCTACAGACTATTGTTTTTTTTTTTTTCTTTTTCTTTTTTTTTTTTCCTTTTTTTTTCGGTATCGCACTACTTACTACACTAATTTTTTTTTTTTAAAAATTGTAGCACACTACGCTACAAACTGGGAAAAAAATAGCGACTACTGAAGTTTTACTATTTGTACTATTTTTTACTGTTTTTTAAGTGAAATTTTTTTTTAATTGAATGATAAAACCTAACCTTTAATTGCTTTTTCGTAAAATAGTCGAGCTTTTTGTTGAAAGTATTTTTTTAAGAAGTTCCTGCTTGTAAAGGAACTTACATCCTAATGTGTTAAGAATACTTTAACACATTGAACAAATAATCTAGTTTTGATTATTTTAATTCTAAATTTTTCGTAAAATAATTTCTATTAAAGCTCAGTTGCATGCACAGCGTCATCCATTGACGGACCTGCAAATACTTGCACCCATCAAATTCGAAAAATTAGTTACGTTAGAACCGTGTTTCTTTTCGAAAATAACGTTAAAAGTAGCTGACGAGAATCGCTACAGACTATTGTTTTTTTTTTTTTCTTTTTCTTTTTTTTTTCCTTTTTTTTTTTCGGTATCGCACTACTTACTACACTAATTTTTTTTTTTTTTAAAAAGTAGCACACTACGCTACAAACTGGGAAAAAAATAGCGACTACTGAAGTTTTACTATTTGTACTATTTTTTACTGTTTTTTAAGTGAAATTTTTTTTTTAATTGAATGATAAAACCTAACCTAATTGCTTTTTCGTAAAATAGTCGAGCTTTTTGTTGAAAGAATTTTTTTAAGAAGTTCCTGCTTGTAAAGAAACTTACATCCTAATGTGTTAAGAATACTTTAACACATTGAACAAATAAACTAGTTTTGATTATTTTAATTCTAAATTTTTCGTAAAATAATTTCTATTAAAGCTCAGTTGCATCCACTGCGTCATCCATTGACGGACCTGCAAATATTTGCACCCATCAAATTCGAAAAAATTAGTTACGTTAGAACCGTGTTTCTTTTCGAAAATAACGTTAAAAGTAGCTGACGAGAATCGCTACAGACTATTGTATTTTTTTTTTCTTCTTTTTTTTTTGGGGGGGGGGTATCGCACGACTTACTACACTACATTTTTTTTAAAAAAAAAGTAGCACACTACGCTACAAACTGTGAAAAAATAGCGACTACTGAAGTTTTACTATTTGTACTATTTTTTACTGTTTTTTAAGTGAAATTTTTTTTTTAATTGAATGATAAAACCTAACCTTTAATTGCTTTTTCGTAAAATAGTCGAGCTTTTTGTTGAAAGTATTTTTTTAAGAAGTTCCTGCTTGTAAAGGAACTTACATCCTAATGTGTTAAGAATACTTTAACACATTGAACAAATAAACTAGTTTTGATTATTTTAATTCTAAATTTTTCGTAAAATAATTTCTATTAAAGCTCAGTTGCATCCACTGCGTCATCCATTGACGGACCTGCAAATATTTGCACCCATCAAATTCGAAAAATTAGTTACGTTAGAACCGTGTTTCTTTTCGAAAATAACGTTAAAAGTAGCTGACGAGAATCGCTACAGACTATTGTTTTTTTTTTTTTCTTTTTCTTTTTTTTTTTCCTTTTTTTTTTTCGGTATCGCACTACTTACTACACTAATTTTTTTTTTTTTTTAAAAAGTAGCACACTACGCTACAAACTGGGAAAAAAATAGCGACTACTGAAGTTTTACTATTTGTACTATTTTTTACTGTTTTTTAAGTGAAATTTTTTTTTTAATTGAATGATAAAACCTAACCTAATTGCTTTTTCGTAAAATAGTCGAGCTTTTTGTTGAAAGAATTTTTTTAAGAAGTTCCTGCTTGTAAAGAAACTTACATCCTAATGTGTTAAGAATACTTTAACACATTGAACAAATAAACTAGTTTTGATTATTTTAATTCTAAATTTTTCGTAAAATAATTTCTATTAAAGCTCAGTTGCATCCACTGCGTCATCCATTGACGGACCTGCAAATACTTGCACCCATCAAATTCGAAAAAATTAGTTACGTTAGAACCGTGTTTCTTTTCGAAAATAACGTTAAAAGTAGCTGACGAGAATCGCTACAGACTATTGTTTTTTTTTTTTTCTTTTTCTTTTTTTTTTTCCTTTTTTTTTTTCGGTATCGCACTACTTACTACACTAATTTATTTTTTTTTAAAAAAGTAGCACACTACGCTACAAACTGGGAAAAAAATAGCGACTACTGAAGTTTTACTATTTGTACTATTTTTTACTGTTTTTTAAGTGAAATTTTTTTTTAATTGAATGATAAAACCTAACCTTTAATTGCTTTTTCGTAAAATAGTCGAGCTTTTTGTTGAAAGTATTTTTTTAAGAAGTTCCTGCTTGTAAAGGAACTTACATCCTAATGTGTTAAGAATACTTTAACACATTGAACAAATAATCTAGTTTTGATTATTTTAATTCTAAATTTTTCGTAAAATAATTTCTATTAAAGCTCAGTTGCATCCACAGCGTCATCCATTGACGGACCTGCAAATACTTGCACCCATCAAATTCGAAAAATTAGTTACGTTAGAACCGTGTTTCTTTTCGAAAATAACGTTAAAAGTAGCTGACGAGAATCGCTACAGACTATTGTTTTTTTTTTTTCTTTTTCTTTTTTTTTTTCCTTTTTTTTTTTCGGTATCGCACGACTTACTACACTACATTTTTTTTAAAAAAAAAGTAGCACACTACGCTACAAACTGTGAAAAAATAGCGACTACTGAAGTTTTACTATTTGTACTATTTTTTACTGTTTTTTAAGTGAAATTTTTTTTTTAATTGAATGATAAAACCTAACCTTTAATTGCTTTTTCGTAAAATAGTCGAGCTTTTTGTTGAAAGTATTTTTTTAAGAAGTTCCTGCTTGTAAAGGAACTTACATCCTAATGTGTTAAGAATACTTTAACACATTGAACAAATAAACTAGTTTTGATTATTTTAATTCTAAATTTTTCGTAAAATAATTTCTATTAAAGCTCAGTTGCATCCACTGCGTCATCCATTGACGGACCTGCAAATATTTGCACCCATCAAATTCGAAAAATTAGTTACGTTAGAACCGTGTTTCTTTTCGAAAATAACGTTAAAAGTAGCTGACGAGAATCGCTACAGACTATTGTTTTTTTTTTTTTTTCTTTTTCTTTTTTTTTTTCCTTTTTTTTTTTCGGTATCGCACTACTTACTACACTAATTTTTTTTTTTTTTAAAAAGTAGCACACTACGCTACAAACTGGGAAAAAAATAGCGACTACTGAAGTTTTACTATTTGTACTATTTTTTACTGTTTTTTAAGTGAAATTTTTTTTTTAATTGAATGATAAAACCTAACCTAATTGCTTTTTCGTAAAATAGTCGAGCTTTTTGTTGAAAGAATTTTTTTAAGAAGTTCCTGCTTGTAAAGAAACTTACATCCTAATGTGTTAAGAATACTTTAACACATTGAACAAATAAACTAGTTTTGATTATTTTAATTCTAAATTTTTCGTAAAATAATTTCTATTAAAGCTCAGTTGCATCCACTGCGTCATCCATTGACGGACCTGCAAATACTTGCACCCATCAAATTCGAAAAAATTAGTTACGTTAGAACCGTGTTTCTTTTCGAAAATAACGTTAAAAGTAGCTGACGAGAATCGCTACAGACTATTGTTTTTTTTTTTTTTCTTTTTCTTTTTTTTTTTCCTTTTTTTTTTTCGGTATCGCACTACTTACTACACTAATTTTTTTTTTTTTAAAAAGTAGCACACTACGCTACAAACTGGGAAAAAAATAGCGACTACTGAAGTTTTACTATTTGTACTATTTTTTACTGTTTTTTAAGTGAAATTTTTTTTTAATTGAATGATAAAACCTAACCTTTAATTGCTTTTTCGTAAAATAGTCGAGCTTTTTGTTGAAAGTATTTTTTTAAGAAGTTCCTGCTTGTAAAGGAACTTACATCCTAATGTGTTAAGAATACTTTAACACATTGAACAAATAAACTAGTTTTGATTATTTTAATTCTAAATTTTTCGTAAAATAATTTCTATTAAAGCTCAGTTGCATCCACAGCGTCATCCATTGACGGACCTGCAAATACGTGCACCCATCAAATTCGAAAAATTAGTAATTATTAATAACGTTAAAAGTATTTTTTTTTTCATTTTTTTTTTTTTTTTATTTTTTTTTTTTTTTTGTATTGCACTACTTACAATACTAAATTTTTTAAAAAGTAGCACACTACGCTACAAACCGCGAAAAAAAATAGCGACTACTGTAGTTTTACTATTTGTACGCTACCTCTGACCACTGACCATAACCATTCTCAACATTTATTTCTGTTGTTTTCGTCTTAATTTCAATAAAAACCAAGCTTTAGCTAATGTATATTCAGTTTATGCGTTAAAATCAAATTCGAAGACTACGTGGCAGCTTCAGACCAGCAGGTTTAACTATCTGACATAATGGTACTGATGAAACGATATGATGAAAAAATGTCAGGTTTTGTTCAGTCATTAAATATTTTGAAAATAATTAATAAAATTTCAATCATTAAATATTTTCTCGGGATTCAACCAGAAAATTATCGATCCATCAAGGTTCCATATCACTGATGTAAACGTTAAAATCAACCTTCGCAATTATGTTTAATTAAATCATGTTGCTGTTGAATAGACAATGTTGTGTTGTCTATGTCAGCTGTTAAAGCTTTGAATTATACTACACAAAACACCAATTTCCAAATAGATTTCAATTTAAAAAAAACAAACTTTGATTAAAAATAATTTATTTTCTATTCATACTTGTTCGCAAAGGTATAATTATATCGTCCCCTTTCAAATTCTCAAAAAATAACGCCGAAAAAAATAAAAATTCCCTCCATTCGGAACCCCCCCTGTAAAGATTTTGTTAAAACTCTCGCCTCGCTTTCACTCCTGCGCAATTTAAATTGTGCCGAATGCCACCAGAGTGGAATAGAAGAGGGGCCCCAAGAGGGGTTGGTGCTGCAGTCAATTCCATCAGCTCCCTCCCATCCTATCTAAGGGGCCCCCACATCTCTCGAACAAATGAGTTGGAACAAAATATTTTTTTTACTCGTGGCACGGAGATGATTGCTATTGTGCCTTTGACTGCCACATTCTGGCACTTGTGTCTCGCTGAAAAGTGCAAATGACAGTCCTGCTGACAAACTCGCGATTTTTCGACTCACAGACCCGTGTGATGGCCAGCAGGATGATGTGGGCGGGATTTCAAAAGTACCTGTAGCTCAATCGTTTAGAAAACATTCTTTTTTTTTTTTACACTTGAATTGATATCACTGAATTGAATTCTTGAATTGAGAATGCTGTCTTTGGTTTTATATACATACTAAATGTGAAAGGAATGCACATGGTGTTTTTTATAAGAAAAAAATGATAGCGTTGTATTTGTTACTAAATGTATAAAGAACTATAATTTTGAAAACCAGAATTTCCGGTAAACTCTTATCATAGCGAATGATACAATTATCAAATGACTGATTTAAATACCCTATAATTTGGTTTAGTTGTCAGACATATGTTTTCTTTATAAAAATGTCTTTACCATACAAGGTATGGTAATTTTGCCAGTATTTTTTCTCCTGATTCTACAGTCCTACTGAATGATTTTTAATCCCTTATTTCTAAGAAGTCCGAACCTTGAAAAATAAAAAGGTCCGACTTAGTAAAATAACAAATTATTTGATTAAAAGGCCGACAAACAAATCTCAAAGCAGTTAAAAGTATGAAAATTTCAAGTATTGTTGTATATCTTTTGTTACCTTATTTATCTTTAGGTTCCGATCTCTATTAAAGTATATTTTTATTTCTATTAAAGTATACTTTTATTTCGATTTTATTATAAATATGCAATGCAATGTAATAAAATATAAGAAAATTTGAGAAAACTTGAATCAATGTTAACTCAATAGATTTTCAAAGCACAGATCCTTTGTTATCTTATTAACATATTTCTTCATTGAATCCTTGACCAAGCTTTTCTAAATCGATTAGAAGTAGGATTTCGCAGAAAACAACCGGTTTCGCTAACATTTCCGATGTCAAACCTAATCTTCCCCCATACACCCTCGCATGACATCAATTACCCAAATACCATAAAAACTTTTACAAATATCCTTAATTCTAATCAATCATATATCTTATCCAATTCTTTCCGGCAAAAGAGCGCCAAATTGCTCAACAAAAACCATCGCCAGGTCACATAGAGCACCGTTATCTTTAAATCCAGAAATCGGACGACACCAAGTTCTTGAAATGGTTGGCTTCTTTGTAATCGATCCTTAAAAACTTTTCGATGTGGGTCATTGTTTTCGTTAATGGCAGGGTCGCGACTTCGGGTGGAGGGAAAACAAATTGGAAAAAGAAAACTTGAATCGGTGGAATCGTGACAGACTCGTCGAGTTTCGTAAAAACGTGCGAGTAGCAGAGTGTTTTTGTGATTGAATAACCGATCACGAAATATGGCTTTGTTTCAAAAGATACACTTGCTTCGGTTATTTATTTTTTTTTCTTTTCTCTTTTCATTTATGGTTGTTAAGTAAGGTATCAATTTTGTAAGGTAAAATGAAAATGTTTTGGCCACGGCTTCCTGATGATTGTGTAGCGTTGATGACCAACAAATAGCGGTTTCTTTGGAGAGGATAGACAGATTGAGATGTTTATAATTCAATTTGATATAGACACGATTTGATTTGAGTAGTGCCTGGAGCGAAATTTTTAAAAACCATTTCGGGAAAAATGCTTAGTTTAAGACCTCGCATTAAAAAAAAATTAACATGAACAGTATTCATATAATAATTAATAATTTCCCGAAACCAGAAGACACCATTTATTAAGAAATATTTTTATGAATATTTTTAAATAAAAATCAAAATGGTGATAATTGACTTAATTCTCGATTGTGTTTCATTCTTAACGGTAAGGGGCATTATTATTTGCAGTCAATTTCCTGTAGAAGTTCCGCTTGTGTGTATATATATATATATATATATATATATATATATATATATATATATATATATATATATATATATATATATATACTTCTCTTTACATCAACTTTTGACTTATTTTTAGTATTATTAATTGTTTTCGATGGCGAAAAATTCGTTTTCAATTGGCAGCAGTTGTTCTTTTTTTGGTGCACTATTCATCCACGCACTAATTTGTCATCCGAAATTAAGATGTTTAAATTCACTATAGCTATATCATCTTACAGCTATAGCATCACGCCGAATTCAATGGAGTAATGGAGTAATGCATTCTGTTTAATCCACTCCATAAAAAAGATATAGTCACGTTCCGCTATGACATCAGAGGTGGACAGCAAGACTCACTCCCTGTACGACTTTTTTTATTCGTTAAAAACCCATTTAGTTTTGTACTCATTGTTTTTTAAATGTACTAGAATTTTTTTTTTTTTTTAAATGGTTGGCACTTGGAACTTTTGTCCATTGGCCACAGAAAGTGCCAGAACTGCTAACTGTCTTTTCGTTACCCAGTGGGAACCTGTGGCGAAGCCACGGCGGTGGAGCAGCGTCGCCCACGTCACACTGCCACAACCCGTTTATAGGGCGGGCCACAATCACACACAAAGGAGAAAGGACATAGAACACAGAAAGAGAGAAAGAAACATCCATGCCTTTCCCGGGATTCGAACCCAGAACCTTTCTGATGCAAGGACAGTTCCCTGCCCCCTACGCAGGCCGGTCGGCACGTACTAGAAATAAACAGTTTAATAACTGTCAAGGTAAAAAATTTTCTTTTCCGGAAACTTTACGGTTATTGGATAGACAGACTACTGCCGGTTATTTTACCGTAATTTTTAAACGCAAATTTTAACAGTGTAAAAGAACATATATCTCACCTTTTTTTTCATGTTTATGTTTTTTTTTATTGACCTCATATAGACCCAAATGACTTCATATAGATTCTAACTCAATTATCTAGCATGAATGGGTCAGTAAGTCAATTGAATCCGAAACAGCCTGGTATAGGCCATAGCCTCCACAATTTCGTAGCCAACGACATGATTCTGGCTCTGTGGTCAGCACTGTGCACAGGCCACCTTTACTTCCCAGAGAAGCCAGTATCCATCGATCCACGGATCTGAAGCTGTGTGAACTTCAAGCCGCCACTGGGGATCGAACCTCGGTTCTACACAATGACAGTTCAGTGCCTTAACTATTAACTATTGAGCAACCACGGCTCGGCATAAATGGGTTAAGATGTTTAAAATTTGCACGAAAAATGTGGTTTAATTTAGTACTTACAGAATTTTTCCTGTGGAGTGTATAAATTTTTAAGAGCATAACATAAAGCGTATGTTTGTTTATTTTGAGGAACATTTTTCTTAAACTTTTTGTTAAAAAAAAAGCACATTTAACGTTATTGCAAAAGCAAATATATATATTATTTTCTTAAATTAGATAATCAAAGAAAAATATAGTTGGTTTAATATTTTCTAAACACAGAATAATTTTTAAAGATAATTTGCACAAATGAAGTCCTTACCAAAGCATTTTGACCAATTAATCATATCACATGGTTAATCAACCCCTGAAGAGTAAAGCTTGCAGAACATAAAAAAAATTTCAATGCTTCGATTGATTTTAAATTTTTCCCTTAAATTAGTGACTGAATCAGCATGTTACTTTAAACAAAACGCACCGTTACACATTTTCAGAGTTGTATACATTTTAATTATTATTTTAACACTGTTTTAGTTTAATTAAAATACGTTTATACAATTTTGTTTAAAACAAAGTTGTTTATGATAAACAATAGAAGGTTTAGAAAATAATTAATCATTTGGACAATACACTGCAAATTTAAAAATAATTATGAGCGCAGTTAAGCGTAACTATAACCAAAGAAAAAAAAACATAAATGTTGTAAATCTGTTAGCAAACACTTTGAATTAACGATTTGTAAAATTAATAACAACCTTAGAATTTTCGATTTCATTTTAAAAAAATAAAAAATTGTCCTATGACAACCACTGGTGAGTGAAAAAAGTATTCAAGGTCTTTTGTAAGTTTTACCAAATAACTAACATTCCGAGTTTAATTTTTTAAAAAAAAGATATAAATATTAAAGAATTGCACATTTGATATTTACAGTTAATATTTTATATAAACTGTATTTACCTTTTATATAAAACTTCCAACATTTTAAATGCATTTAGAGCTAATTTAAAATTATTTAAACAGTCTTTTGCTCCAAGATCTAATACTATACTACTAAAAGAATTTTTTTTTAAAATTATAAATAGCATTGCTGTTAGCATTTTAAAATGACTTTGCATTACCATTGACTGTTTTGTATATTTAAAAAATTTAATTGAATTTCAAAATATCATTTTCCTGGTATGTCACGAACAATTTTTTCCAATAATAACTAGCTTCAAACTTCCCATAAATTTTTCAATGTCTAATATTTTTTATATCAACCGTTGTAAGCATTTCTAGAATATATTCAGAGGGTATTATTTCCAAAAACTTTGTGGAAAATATTTTTTTCTGTCAATAATTTGTTTGTCACATGAAAATCAGTCATTTTCTTGGCCACTTTTTTTAGTAATTTATAACCAAAATAGATAGGGCCTGCAATCAATATTAAGAGATTGATTAGAATACCATCCTATCAGAACATGTCTTATTTCAGGAATAAAGAACCAACTTTCTGGTTCAAAATCTATTTCAAAACATTTTAGTAGGCTTTCATGATGTCATTTTCCTGTCTTCTTGAAATCATTAATAACATAGACTACATAGATTTACCCGAGTTGTTACAAGAAATCCTGTTGTTTTCTGCGGAAAGTAAACTTCTTAGGCCGAAATGTTAAAGTAAAGCTAAAAGCTGTAAAATAGAAAATTGTCATTATCCTGGCTGTTTTTTTCCTGGCTTATGAATGTCATCAGTTACCAGAATTTTATTAAACAGTATAATGTAAATATTAAGCTTAATAAAAATAGCAAATATAATAACGCGGGAAAGCAAATATTAACCTAATACCCAGTTTATATAAGATTGTAATATGCTTATAAGTAATCGAAGTTATTTATTTATATAATGATTGATTATTATACACAATTTTATTCTGAACATATCAGAAACAAAAACATTTTTGATTCTTTTAACAGTGCTTTAGATAACTTTAGATAACTTTTTTTTCAAAACACAGATAGTAAAAATATAAAGGATAAGCTAAGAACAACACTGTACAATTTCATTCTGTCATAGTCTTTAAACTTTACTTGGATGTATAAATTAAAGAATGCAATAAAGTTATAAAATAAAATGATTTGAAATATTTTAAATATAAATATAAAAAAAATTCCGATGTAACTTATTATAAAATTTAATTTACTAGGTTATTTTAAAACACGGGGCCTAAAAACAATCAAGGAGAAATAAACTGAGGGAGAAAAAAAAACGAGAAGCCGCGAAGAAACGGTATGTTCAAATTGTCCGCAATAATTATTTTTGGAATTTATTTGCATAAAAAGTTAAAATTAACTTTTCAACTTTGTCCTTTTAAGTTTCTTAACTTGAGTTACTTACTATTAGCTTAAAATGACTGTTTTTTTTTTTTGTTTTTTTGTTTTTTTTCAACTTCTAAGCTAATATGTCATTTTCCTGGCATTCAAAATTTGGTGAATTCCTATTTTATTTTTTTTCTTAAGCAAATGTCAATAAACTACATTGCTGTCTGTAAGATATGAAAAAATGTGACTAAATAAATATACCAAAAAAATTTAGATTATTTTGAAGACTTAAACTTTGAAGAACGATTTTTTTCCGAATTGTCATGTTTCCAAAGAATCACCCTTATATCATTTGAAATAAAAATAAAAAACTTTTAAAATGCTTAAAAGGTTTTGTAAATCTTTCATTTGAAAATGTATTTTATATATGCATTTACATATACTAGGCTTTATATAAAAAAATTATAAAATTTCATGAAGAATAATTATCGTACGTTTTAAAGAAAATTTACTTGAATATGTAGTTGAAAATTGGTTTACGGATTTCTTACGGAAACAAAACTAAATCACAGTTTTTCTTTTTCTTCCTTTTCCTTTTTTTTTGTTTCCTTTTGTGAGTAATTTATAAACTTTTCAACTGAACCAAATGTTTTGTTATTTTATATTTTACAACCGTCGTTGAACAGCCGACCCAATTTTTGGGTTTACGTCTTCTAATGTTCAACTCCGTAGCCTTGTTATTTTGAACCCAATAAAGAAGACAAGGGAACTCTTGTATCAAGTATTGGAAGAAATTTTCCTTCGTGGAGGACTTTTTTGATGGAACAAATCCGCATTTGCGTTACATGGAGAGGAAGACCACGAGAACCTCCCACGGTTAGCCTGACGGCAAAAGGACTCTAACCCATGATCCGTCTACCACTAAGGATATTTCAAGTCAGCACTGTGGTCGGTGCAAGCCGGATGCGGAATTCGTATTGACCAGCCATCGCTGGGATTCGAACCCGGTTTACCTCATTGGAAGGCGCTCATAAATCACACACAAAAGTTTATATTTTCTAACAACGTAATATAATATGATGAAAAATATTTTATTAGAAATAGGGCTTACTTTTGAAAGACCGAGATTGAGTGAGTTTTCGAGCTCTATCTTATCCGAGTAGAATATGTTAGACCAGGGGTTTCCAACTTACATGAGGTTGGAGGCCACAATTAAAAACACCAGTCAAATGGCAGGCCGCAACTTTGTCAAAATTTTATATAGGACCCTTTTATGCTTGAAGGAACATTAAATATTACTGTCAGATTTATATTAAGTAGTTCAAAACAAAAGTATTGAATTACAATTAATAATAAATATTTTCTTGGGCGCAAAACCTGAGAAATAAATTTTTTTTGCTCCGTTGGTATGTTAAATTTCACAGAAACGAAGAGATTAGTTTTCTTTTTCTTTAACGAAAGAAAAGAATTTTAAATCCATATAGATTTTTTACGAAAATTGTCCGCAAAAAAAAATAATAAATAAAAAAATAAAACTAATATATTTTAGTTCGCGGGCCACAAAAAAAGGCTTCGCGGGCCGCCAGTAGGTAACCACAGTGTTAAACAAAAACCAAGTCAGAAATTATCTAAAAGAAGCATATTATTTCGATTAGTTTTTAAGTAACAAGAGATATAATATTTTTAAATATCACACGATAGTTTTATGTAAAAATAAATTGCTATGACTATTTTTTACTAATTGCTGGTCGTTAGATTGTGGTAATAGATTTTGCGTTATGTAAACAATTTTTAAGTGACTAATTTTAAAAACAAATAGATCATATAAACGTACTTAGCAATATTTTTTATAGAAAAATAACGGTATACTTACAGGTTTAAAAAGTAGTTTCTTCTACGGAAATATCGTACAAATTCTTACTAATTCAAAAAATAAAAAAAGATTTCAAATTATGATAGTTAATTTCTATTACAGGACTGATGACAGCAAATGTTTTGCCAGATTGACTGATGACAGCAAATGTTTCAGCCGGTAGTAATCCAAAATATTGGCTAAAATTACATTTTAGTAATATTTTGGATTACTACCGGCTGAAGAAAAAGGAAAAATTATTGATCAAAATCTTTGTATACGCAGGTCTCACGTCGTTAATATGTTATTTAATATAATTTTTTTTTCTTCAAAAATGTAGTATTCTTTATTCTGTTTCATTTTATTTTTCTCCTTTAAAAATTCTTCTTTAATGCTAATGACTGATGTATATTCATATATGTTTCTTTTCCATCTCTTAGTTAATATGTATATAAATTTTTATAAATACTCAGTTATTTATGTAGTTATGATCAATGAAACTCTGAACAACTGTTCTTTGTACAGGGTAAAATAAATCAGTGTGGATAAACTCCACAAAATCATTAACCAAGTTGAAATGCAAATACCGACGTGAATAATAAGGCTAAAATAATGGTGAATTTTTTTTTTCTATTCGCTGCCTTTTCCAATGGCTTTACGTTATTAAATTAAGCAAAACACGTATTTAGCTGTTCATCTCATCAAAATAATGATTAACTGTATTAAATATATTTTGGCATAATATTGTTGCTGGAGGAAACTAAAGAAATTTAAAACAACCTTCAACCAAAATAAACAACCTTTTTCATTAGAGCTATAAGCTAGCAAACAACACTGATATTATTTTTAAAATATTAGACATAACTGAATGTCTATAGTCTCATTTAAGACAATCGCTTCCGTTAAACCAATAAGAAAATTTCATTTTTTTAAAATGTTTCTGAAATAAAAATATAATTGAAATTTTTATTATTTTTTTTAATAATTATCAAATTTTTTTTTAAATTGCAAGACACACGATTTTTAAAACCATTTTATCCCGCATAATATCAAATAAAAAAAAAGCCACAGCTTGATCGGAATTAGGCGAATAGCAACATAAATTTGAAAAAACGACTTTTTTTAATATTTATCAACTGAAAAGTGAAATTAACTTTTAGAAGTCTAAAGTTTCAACCACTCTCCTGCCGGATTTATTGGTGCAACATTTGCTAGAATACAGCTAACCCCTAATATTTTGAGGATCAAGACCAAAGTTCGTGTTTATTTAGAGAAAGTACGTTCTTGTATCCGATTTTGGAGCTTAAAATAGTATCGACAGATAACTATTAGAATTGCTCTGTCGTAGATGACAACCCGATCTTTAGACCAACCCGCTCACTAGATAGAACTTAAAATATCATCAGCACAAATTAATTAGCATATTTAAATTAAGTTCCTCGGGCCATAAAGCTGATCCCGAAGTAGATGACAGACAGGTCCTTAGATTTACTCGATCACTAGATAGAATTTAAAGTATCATCAGTACAAATTAACTAACATATTTGAGTTAGCTCCTCGAGCCATAAACATTGCCTCGTAGTAGATGATAAACCAATCACTACTTAGAAATTAAAATATCATCGGCATAAATTAATTAGCATATTTAAGTTAAGCTCCTCCAGTCATAAAGCTTGTCCTGTCGCAGATGACATACCGATCCTTAGATCAACCCGATTACTAGATAGAACCTAAAATATTATCGGCACAAATTAATTAGCATATTTAAGTTAAGCTCCTCGAGTCATAAAACTTGTCTTGTAGTTGATGACATACCGATCCTTAGATCAACCCGATTACTAGATAGAACCTAAAATATTATCGGCACAAATTAATTAGCATATTTAAGTTAAGCTCCTCGAGTCATAAAACTTGTCTTGTAGTTGATGACATACCGATCCTTAGATCAACCCGATTACTAGATAGAACCTAAAATATTATCGGCACAAATTAATTAGCATATTTAAATTAAGCTCCTCGAGTCATAAAACTTGTCTTGTAGTTGATGACATACCGATCCTTAGATCAACCCGATTACTAGATAGAACCTAAAATATTATCGGCACAAATTAATTAGCATATTTAAGTTAAGCTCCTCGAGTCATAAAACTTGTCTTGTAGTTGATGACATACCGATCCTTAGATCAACCCGATTACTAGATAGAACCTAAAATATTATCGGCACAAATTAATTAGCATATTTAAGTTAAGCTCCTCGAGTCATAAAACTTGTCTTGTAGTTGATGACATACCGATCCTTAGATCAACCCGATTACTAGATAGAACCTAAAATATTATCGGCACAAATTAATTAGCATATTTAAGTTAAGCTCCTCGAGTCATAAAACTTGTCTTGTAGTTGATGACATACCGATCCTTAGATCAACCCGATTACTAGATAGAACCTAAAATATTATCGGCACAAATTAATTAGCATATTTAAGTTAAGCTCCTCGAGTCATAAAACTTGTCTCGTAGTAGATGACAACCCGGTCCTTAGATTAACCTGATCACTAGATAGAATTTCAAATATCATCGGTACAAAATAACTAGCATATTTAAGTTAAGCTCCTCGAGGCATAAAGCTTGTCTCGTAGTAGATGACATCCCAGTCCTTAGATTAACCTGATCACTAGATAGAATTTAAAATATCCTCGGTACAAAATAACTAGCATATTTAAGTTAAGCTCCTCGAGGCATAAAGCTGTTCTCGTAGTAGATGACAACCTGGTCCTTAGATTAAATTGATCACTAGATAGAATTTAAAATATCATCGGTACAAATTATCTAGCATATTCAGTTAGGCTCCTCGAGCCATAAACATTGCCTTGAGTAGATGATAAACCAATCACTAATTAGAACTTAAAATATCATCAGCATAAATTAATTAGCATATTTATGTAAACTCCTCGATCCATAAAGCTTGTCTTGTAGTAGAAGACAACCTTATCATTAGATAAAACCTAAAATATCATCGGCACAAATTAATTAGCCTATTTAAGTTAAGCCTATCGAGCCGAAGAATATCAAGTATTAGATAAACTCTCGATCATCATTAGATTAAATGTTATTAAAGTGTTCATTTTTTTGTTTTGTGCATTGCACATATCTTACTATCAGTTACGGTAACTTCGCCTTTTACGTCTTTACATTTGTTAACATTGCTTTAAATAAGATTTCTAAATTTATGTCGCCTTAGTTTCAGTTATAATTGTTATTATGAGATATAGTGCAAAAATTTAGGCTACAAATATATTGAAACTATATACTTACAAAAATTGAAGGTTTATAAGTCTGTTGATATATATATTTATTTTTTTAATTGGTAACAAAAGCACGAAATTTTCTAAATAGTAATTTGCCTTCAAATAGTGAACTGAAGCGAAGAAAACTGTAACAAAAAATTTCAAACATAGGATTTAATCAAAAAAGAATTGAAATAAATATATTATTCTACTTTCTCAGGTAATTAAGATATCGCTTTAACCTTCTATACCAGTATATCGGAAAATTTGCGAACCGTCTCGCTTAGCAAGTGGGCCATTAATTTACAACTGAACGGTCGGATTCCTTCCGGAACATAAATAAGAATTGTTTGCTTTTTTTAAAAAAAAATGTTTATTTTTTGAAATAAAAAAGTGTTTTTTTAATGAAAAATAACGCTTTGTTTAAATTTTAATTTTTGTTGATTGCTTCTTTGACATTTTCTCCCTATATTAATAAATCGAAAGAACCACCGCTGTTTTGTTGTTCGACTTAACGTTACATTTGTTTTACTGCGCACAAACTATAGAGCTTAAAAACTTGAAATTACTGGGGCGAATAGAAAAGTGATTAAAATGGAATAAAAAAAATTTACATTCAATAATTTGTTTTAGAATAACAATGGTTAGAATAACAATTAAATAATTTGTTTAAAATCTGTTTAAATGTTAAAATTGTAAAAATAATATACTAGCCGCTCTACAGGTTGCAGGAATGCAACTGTTTGTTTATGAACTTAATACAGAATTTTTTTCAAAATTCTAATTTGTTCGAAAATCATTGCAATTTTAAGTGTTTGTTTTATTTTTTTATTTTATAACCGTCGTTGAACAGCCGACCCAATTTTTGGGTTTACGACTTCTAGTGTTCAACTCCACAGCCTTGTAATTTTGAATCCATATCCAGAAGACAAGGGAACTCCTGGATCAAGCATTGGGAGAAGTTTGCCTTCGTGGAGGACTTTTTGATGAAACTAGCCCGCATTTGCGTTACATGGAGAGGAAGACCACGAGAATCTTCCATGGTTAGCCTGACAACAAAGGGACTCTAACCCATGATCCGTGTACCACTGAGGATATTTCACGTCAGAACTTTGGTCGGTGCAAGCCGGGTGCCGATTCGTATCGACCAGCCATCGCCGGGATTCGAGCCTGGTTCACCTCATTGGAAGGCGAACGCTCTATCCCCAGAGCTATCGCGGCTCTAAGTGTTTGTTTGTGTTTTTTTACGTCACATTTTACTTTGCTTCTCAAAATATATAAGACATAGAAACTTCAAATTACTTAGATGTATATAAATGCACAAGAAGTTCTAATGAAAAATTACTATTCGATTATTAGTTCGAGAAATATTCAGAAAAAAATATCAGCATAAATCAGCAAAAAAGTGAGATTACATGTTGTCAGATTTAAATCTCAACATTCATAGTTAAATTTTTAAAAGTGACAAAAAAAAAAAAAAAATGATAAACGATAAAAAACGCTCATATTTAGAATTATTATAAGTGTCTTCAAAGAGTGAAAATAATTCGTATTTATTTTTTTTACAATCTGTATTTCTTAGGTTAATTTTGTACAGATTATTATTTTTCAAATCTAGGTAATCGTTCATTTAGTTATGATTAACAAACCAAATGTTCTTACATAAAGCTACAAAAATTGTATATTCTGAAACGAAAAATACTCTATGTTTTTGTGGAAAATATTAAACTTAAAACTCATGAATGAAAAGTTATGAATGCAAGATTTACGTTTGATATTATCTGGTTTAAAAATACAAATATATCTTAAAAGGCCAGAATAATCTGATGTTACGTATACCCGTAGTGATTATTTATGGCCGATTGCACTTTTTTTCAAAAAACACAGATTAATAAGCACTAAAGTTTTAAAAATAACTCTATTCTCGAACAATAAATTAGACCTTTTAGAATTTTTTTTAGCATAACAAGAAAAGTTCGCAGTATATATTTGTATTACATATATTATTAAATTTCACTGTCATGCTTACGTGTTTTGCTTGTTTTATAGGGTTGCAGTGAAGAGGAAATGACGTTTTTTGCAGTCTTTTGACGGAGGCAAACATTTATTTTTAAAAATAGTAACTATCAGAGCCAAAATTTTAAGAAGTAAAAATTTAAACAAAATGTTTTTTTTTATACATTAATTTAGAAATTTGTTAGTAAATTTACTTCATTTAATAATATTTTTTAAAAATTGTCTTAAATAAGTTGATTTATAAATTATACCTTAGTAGTCTATTGCTTTGACAAATATATACAAAATGATTAATTTTGCATTGTATTTTCATAATCTAGTAATATCAATTATTTCATAATACTGGTCATAATAATTAAAGTTTATTGTTAGAAATTACTAATGAATAATACATCAATAGCACATCAACTTTCAATTATACATATATTTTTCTCCATTAAATTGAAAGACCTTACTCTCACAACTAAATTTACATCACAGCCTATACAAGCCACAGTTTCCATACAGAATGTTGTAATCAATGATTTTAAAACATATTTTTAGAATCTTTGCCAAAAATGAATTTAAAAAAATATATACATAGAGTGGAAAAATATATACAAATCAATATTTATGGAAAAACAAAACCAATATCATTGCTGAAGAATGCAGGACTAAAAACCTCAAAACCTGTTTTATTGCCGGCACAAACAACACTAGTTGAAATGCAGTTAATAATTGCATCTGCAAATTTCATCAAGCAACCAAACTGATTAGGACGTTTATTATCTGATTGATCTCACTCCATCTTATCATCGTAAGTTTTATTACTAGATTTACAGAAAACTTATTACTAGATTTACGGGATTTATTACTAGATATACAGGATCATTGCTGAAGAATGCAAGACTGAAAACCTCAAAATATGTTTTATTGCCAGCGCAAACAACACTAGTTGAAATGCAGTTAATAAATGCATCTGTGAATTTCACCAAGCAACCAAACTGATTAGGACGTTTATTATCTGACTGACCTCACTCTATCTTACCATCATAAGTTTTATTACTAGATTTACAGAAAACTTATTACTAGATTTACGGGATTTATTACTAGATTTACGGGATTTATTACTAGATGTACAGGATCATTGCTGAAGAATGCAAGACTGAAAACCTCGAAATATGTTTTATTGCCAGCGCAAACAACACTAGTTGAAATGCAGTTAATAAATGCATCTGTGAATTTCACCAAGCAACCAAACTGGTTTGGACGTTTATCATCTCACTAACCTCAATCCATCGTAACATCATTTTTATCACTAGATTTATAGGACATTCAAGTAACTATTTATTTTTAATTTCATTATTTCACTACACTCTATGGCGGTTTGATAAATTGTCAAATTTGAAAGATTTTTCTCCCCCTAATGGCAATTTTTCAAATGCACTGTATTAATACCTCCTAGAAAAGAGAAGGGCTCAGCACAGGTTACCACAAACAAGAAATTTGATCCTTTAGTAGTTCAAACGTAATGACATTTTTCTTATTAACCGCCACTGCGCAGCTTAGTAGCCCGAGCGTAGTGACATCGTTCTCATTTTTCATCCACTGCGCAGTTTATGTTCATCACGTCGGATTACTGTTTGTTTACGATAGGTACTCTGCCAGATATTCGTCTGGAGCTGTGGCGGTGACTATGGTAACGAGGTATGATTATTTCAAGTAGGGATGTGGGGTCCCTCTTTAGGACTGGTTTCGGCGAAAGAAAAGGAGATCTCTTCATCGAAGCTACCCTCCCTAAAATGCCCTCTTCTTGTTTCCATAGCACCAGACTGCCGCAGACTTAGTGGCGGTCAGAGTACCTATCTTAGACAAACAGTACTAAATAATTCCGTGCTGAGGTCTTCTTTCTTCTAAGAGGTGTTGACTGTAGTTGCATGAAATGCTTTTTCTCAAATAATATGCAATTTTCTTAATTGATGTGGGTTTACAACAGTTAGTCATGAGTATTAAGTCAAGGTAAAGTTTAGCCCATCCTCAGTCAGCGCACTCTTATGTTAATTCTGAAAATGGCGCAAAACGTCAAAATGGAGAAAAGTCACAGTTTTGAGAAAACAAAAAGCGTTTATGATCTATTTTTTTTTTTTTTTTTTTTTTTTAAATTTTGAAACTTACGCCAGTACTGCATTATCTAAGCTCTGAAAAATTTGGGAATTATGCATTGATTTCGATATTTGTCATTGAGGTGGCAAAATGTCGGTCGTATGATGCAGACAAGTCCTTGAAGGTCAATATTCTTGTCTTTCAAAGTATTATCAGCCTTTATATATGCATCTCTTACCATATAACATAAAAGTTTCAACATAAAATTTTTAAAAGTTTCTCTTCTCTCACATGTTTTATCAAAGTATTGAGTATATGTTTCTGGAGTATATGTTCTAGTTTTGCATTGCAGTATGGCCTTTACCCAAGCTTAAAAAAGCTCCCATTTGTGTGTTGACATCAAATCTTTTTTTATTTAGATTCTCGCTCACTTGAAAAATTAGTCCCTAAAGATTTATAACAGGATTTGCTAAATAGTTCCAACTTAGATGAAAATCCAAATATTTCAATGACTTTAACATTCAGTGAATTCTTATCATATTCGCAAGATAAATTTTGTAGAAAAGGTTTGAAACAAAATGCACTCTTAATTATGTAATTATAAGAATTTTTATTAGTTAAGTAGTTGTTTTTACTGTCAGTGTTCTAATCATTATTACAGTCGCTGTTGTTATCAACACCGTTAAACAAATTCTCACCAGTATTTTTTGCTTGTGTCTCTGTTGCTTTCAACATCATTGTTTTGATTTAGGTTTTTGATATTAGCATCAATATTTTTACCAATGCCATTAGTTTCATCATAATCATTTACATTATCATTTGCAGTTAAAAGGCGTGCTGCACGAGTGGTTTTGCTGCACTTATTTCGGCGAGCTTTAGGCTTTCTCCACCGTGAACTTAAGTTATGCATTATGTAAAATAAATAAATAAGAAAGCTAATATATAATCTAAATCAGATAGATCTAAATCAGAATCAAGCAAAAAGCAAAAAAAAAGTAGCATTAGTTCTTGAAAGAACTGTTACTTTTTTTTAATAGAAATATTGACAGGAAAGATAAAGATAAAAAATAATGTTACAAATGGTAAACAAGCAATATCAAAGTCGAAGTAGTAGTACATAGAAATAACCAGAACTCGTAACTAAAAAATTAATTAAAAATAAATTTTTATGAAAAATATTTCTTTTTATTTGAGTTATTAAAAATAGTTTCGGTTTCAAAAGGACCAATAAATTCTTCTCAGACGATCTTGTTTACAAAATAAAATCCTTATAACTCTATAACGAACCGTCCGATTACAACAAATAAATTTTGCATAAGAAGCAGAGTTGCAGAAATTTTTCAAAAATGTAAAAAATAGAAGCTTTGAAGGGTTTTTTAATTACTTTGAACGTCCAGTGTCCCCATTAAATGAATGATTTTGATTAATTTACAGGGAATATGTCTAAAGATACGACTTTTATTAAAATTCGATTTCTTAGGAACTATACGAAAGATTTCGCTCAAATAAGTTTGTATTTCGCCACATAAAATTACATTATTTAAAATGATGCAAAAATAGCATACCTTAAATTTCGAAATTGTTTTCAACTATTATAAAATAAAATATATATTTGAATATTTGATAATATTAAAAATAAATATTTAAAGTCAGCCCCGCAAACCATTAAGAATGAGTCCTAGAATGTTAAGATCAGATTTATTAGATCAAAAGTTATTCACCGGTTCTCCGGTAATTTTTTACACACTGTATACATAAATTAAACTGTTACATGAAGTAAATAACTATACAATGAACTTTTACTAGTGTTTGCTGCTTTTTAATGTTTAGCTTCTTTAATATCTCTAAGAATCTACGGAGAAATCACTAAAAATAGCCTGACTGCACGAACATTTGATTTAATTAAGTTTAGAAATTCGTAAAATTTTTTAAATGTCCAGTGCAATATCAAAAACTCATTAAATTATAAAATTATGCGAGATTTCAACACGAAAAAAAAGTAATCTTACAATTGTATTTAAAAAAAAAACTTTTTCTTAATAAAAATAAATTAATTAATATAATTAATAAATCAATCTTAAAAATTTCTTTCATTTCATAGCGAAAAAAGTACTTTCTAATATCTTGAAAACAGAAAAAATATTTAAATCAAAATTAATAAATAAATTCATTGTATGTCGTAACTTATGCCAAAAAAATTTCCTGCTAGCCTATGATGCTCTTACACTTATAAAACAGTCTTTAAAATATAGACACCAGTCATTAATGGGCTAAATATATAGTTGTATGGTAATTAATGGGTTAATTACATAGTAGTTGTTTATTAGAGACATGATATTTTTTACATCATACGGATTGACTGTTGTTCTAGATGTTATATGGATTTATAGAGCTTTAAATAAAACTTTTATAAGCATTAAAATATTAAAATACATTCCTTGAATAATATATAATGTTCGATGAAAGCGTATAAGTGTCGAACAACTACATAAAAGTGTTATCAGCTTCACTTTCTCCTTCTTTTTATTTTAACAGATCCTCAATATTTATGAGAATGACCGCAATATTCAGCAGTTTTACTAAGTCACGGACGAACAAACCTTGAACACGTGTAAAACTAATAAACTTGAATAAATTTGAACAGAAAAACTAGGCGGGCTTTTTCCTTTTTCTTACGATAAAATACATTAGTTTTTAACCAAATTCTATTCATCTTCTTCGTATCTATGGTAAGACACCCCACTTTCAACAACAAATTAAGGAAAGGTCAACAAAACCGGGTCCTTAAGATTTACTTTTTTTCCCCTAAAAAACTCTTTGAATAAAACTGCTTCAATTTTTATTTATATTATAAAATAACTTCTTAATTCTTTAAGCAAAAATTATTAAATGAAAATATATATATATATATATATATATTTTGGAGGGTGAATTATTATTATTGCTTTTTTTCTTCTTTTTTCTCTCTCTTTTTTAAAAATTTTTATTTATTTATTTATTTATTTTGTTGAAAATATTCTAAAACCAGACTATAATTATGAATATATTTCAACGTAAATAAATCACTGATTGTTAGAATTTTAACCTTAATAATTCCGAAATTATTTGACCAGACAGCAGTAAGTAATTCTAACAAAATGTTGTTTTTTTTTGTTGTTTTTTTTTTTTTTTTTTTTTTTTTTTTTCGAATTGAGAACATTTTATTGGCATTGAAATGTACAGTTCTAATATCATCATAAGAGCAACAAAAATTCTAATAATTTCAAATAATAAATAATCAAAACAAAAAATAAGTAATATATGCAACACATATAAACCAGACTTGTGGAATGATGAATGCTGAGTAAACTACACACATCCACGCTTGAGGTTTTTAAGTAATCACCGCCCTAAATATATAATTATGGTTTCCTTATCGAAAATAAAGTATAAATAAAGTAAAAATAAAATACAAACATTAAGAGATCGAATCACTAGTGAACAAGGCGGTATGCGTTCAAGGATTGTTTGCCTTACGAAACTCGGAGGTGTTTTTTTTTACAGTCGCCCTTCAACTTTCAACTACTTCCCAAGGCGATCAAATTGGTTTTTATAAATTTAGTCCCTCCTTTCTTAGTTAGGATTCCTCAGATTTCGATTATATTTTCGTTTTGTATTTTATTAAATACTAAGATATGACCTCTAGACTTTATTTCCTACAAAGACGCCAAAAAGTAAGGATAGTCGTTATGGAACACCCTGCATATAACGTGCATGATATCTATATGTGTACTTTTATTTTACAATTTCTAATAAAATATCTATTTACAACTCTTTGAAATAATTTTTTTTATTTTTTTTTTAGTTGTACTTGAAAAATGGCAAGCGCAGTTAAAACATAGAGCGTTACAGTGTTTTCTCACGAAGAAAAATAACCACACATTTTCTCCACAAGAGAAATGTTGCAGATGATTTGATCTGCAGCAGCTTACGCAGATTATTGTTTTTTAAACATTAAAATATTTACGAATGAACCATTTTTAGCTTAAAATGCTATTTTTTTTTTTTTAAATAAAGAGAATGTAATTAGCAATGATAAAATAATATTCATTGTTTTAAAAAAAAACAAGTTCGCAATTTATAAAATAATTATTATTAACGTACCTAATAATTGTTAATGTGTTTTAGAGGTTCTCGAAGCCTGTTGAAAATGTATTTTTATTGTCTTAAAATGTAAGCATTCTTTTATTAACTAAGTCTTAATTAACACTCTTTCTGCAAACAACAGTTTCTGCAGTGTAACAGAAGATTATCACTAAATTATTGCCACGAAAAGTAATTTTCACGAAATGACAAAATGTTACGATCACTGTTCGATTAGCTAGAGTGCTAAAACTTTATCTAAACCTCTGGGCTGGGTGACAATGACAACGAAATTTTCAATCGCTTCAACAATAAAAGTTCCAAACAGAATTTTTATCGCTTGCATACATTTATCGTCATACCGAATTTCGAGCATTATACGACTAGCTACAGTGCTCCAACTTCAACTAGAGCCATTCAGTTTTCAAAAGGCAAAGAAATGGCAATAGATTTGATGTGACTCGCTCTGATATTGAAAGAACTAAATGGGCATAAAACTGTGACGTATCTACCACTACATAATTACAACTGCAATTCACTAGTACAATAAGACATGTTAACTCGACTTTACGTCGGGGTACCTTATAGATGAAGGTTGACATTGTTGATAGCTACTATCCCTACAAAACTAATGAGAAGAAAAAAAAGAAGAAAAAAATTTGTGAAAGTTACATTTTTCAAATTGACAAGGCGAAAAAGTGAGTAGTATTATTTTTATCAGACCTAAAAACGAAATATGATGGCGCAGCCTCTTCATAATAAATGTTAATCACCCCCACGTCTATCAAAAGTGATACGCTTTCCGTTTTAGCACACAAAAAAGGAGATTATTTTTTCTCCTTTTGTGTCTACTTGAAAATCACAGTTTTTAAACTTTTTATATTATTTTTTATCATATAATCGCACAATAAAATCGTCATAAAATTTGTTATTTATTGCACTACTGAAATTAGATGTGCTCAGAGAAAGAAAAAAAAAATAGATTAACAAAGACTTATCTAATTAAAATTATTCTAAGTTCGATGGCGCTCTTGAAGAGGAACGATAAATACCATCTCTTTCTTAAGACAACGGAATTTTAAAGTTCCCGCGTGAAGAAAAAAGAAATAAAACTGTATCATCATGCATCAAAATGGTATACAAAACTACCTTTCTCATCTTGAGGTCGACGTTTGGCAATAGCACCAGCTGTTTCAACAAAACCTGAGGAATGTCAAAACTTCGAGTTTTATCAAACATATCTCTGATATTGCATTTTTATGTTTGTTCCTCGGCAACGGGACTTTTTTTTTGTTATTATTATTATTATTTCCTCATTTCGTTTGTGTTCTTTTGTTTGTTTTTTCTTCTCTGTTTTGCTATGTTATCGGAATTTTATGCGTCTCAAAATTTGTGGCAACAGTAAGAAGAAGAAAAAAAGTCATTTGCGAAAATCCATCTTGTTAGGAAACATGTTGTCACAATAACTAATAAGGGGAGTTAGTATCTTTATATTTACATTCTTTTGTTTCGCATCATGATATGACTTTATTTAATAAAGAAAAATACAATTAATTTTCACTCTAAGAATTGTGTAAATGTTTGTTTATTGTATTTAATCCAATTTACCAATCTTAACTGTTACTAAAAGCTATTGTTTCTTGAAATGAGAAGGCGATATAAAACAAAAAGAGTTAAAATTTGTTGTAAAAGTTTACACAACTTAAAGACTAATGTGAAATTATTTGTTGCATTTAAAACTTCGATTCATTATAAAAATGTTTCAGCACAAAAAATTTATAGTAAGATAAACAAAAACCAAAAAAAAAAAATTTGATTTTAATGTAGTGGTATTTAAAAGAAATGTAATTAGTTTATTGTTTTAAAGTAAAAAAAATTTGGAGAAGAAAATAAGAACTGAAGTATTTCTTTAGACTGGTTTAAAAAGAAAAAAAAAAAAAACTGTCATTTTTATCGTCTTTTTAGTAGACAATTTTTATAGAATGTAATGACACTGTCCACCAGAAAAAATTTAAACACTTTTGTTTTAAAAAGAAAACTAATTTTTGTTTACAAATATGATTTTTCCACATTTTTAATAGCTCAAAATATGACTGAAACACGTAAAATTATCTAAAGAAAAAGGTGCGTTAAAAATTTGTAGATTCTAATATAGGGTGTTCCAAAAATCTGAAAAGTCAGTTACAGAAAATTATTAGCAGAGAAACGAGTTGATTGGGAAACGAGTGAATTTCTTCTAACCAAGATTTAAAATTAATTACAAAGATCGTTCAAAGATGGCGCTGATAACAGAAATGTTTGTTGATTTTGCTAGCTATCATTTTGCCTGAAATAACACTTTGAAAAACATTTATTACTTGGTGTTTCAAACAAAACTTTACAATATGTTTTTTGGTGTTATGAACTACTTTAAGGTCCTATTAAACTGTTTGTACCACAGCGTTCAGATTTTACATTATTGCGGGCATCGTGAATAACCAGTTTATGAAGAGTTTGTAACTATCAGTATTTACCTCCGTATCCTTGTAGGTATGAATTAGACCCAAAAAAAGGTATGAATTAGACCAGTAAGAAAATCTTGGATAAAACACTGAGACAAACTCTCCTTTGTCGAAGATTTTCTTGAGAGTATCTGAATATTAAAAACATTATTTTTAAGGTAACGACGTGTAGAATTTCGAAAAGTTTATGCCAATCATAATCGCCTCAGCACAATGAATATAAACTTTATTTTACTAATTTATTATATTAAGCCTGCTTTTCATTCTTTGCGTCATATATCCATGTTCATTAGATCAAAAGTAATTCTAAAGGAATTCATTTTTTCCCGTCGGCACACATTCTTAAAGGCCAAAGCAAATTAAATGAAATTTAAAGTTAGTGGATATACAAATATTAAAAGCATTATTTTTAAGATAACAACGTATAAAATTTCTGTATAAGTTAATACTAATAACTAGCGAAATGTTAAAATTTTACCAAACATGCTTAACATTGATGTACAAAAATATGGTTTCGAATTTTTACAGTGGTGTTCCTTTTAGTTGTTTTTTGTTATAAGTATCCCCTTAAGCTATCATTTTCCTTTAACCCTTCGACCCAGAATTAATATTAAACAGTTTTTATACTTTTTTTCATTATTTTGGATTAATCTAAATCAAAATAAGGGGGAGGCATTATGTGTAGTATTTTAATAATTTACGTTTATGAAATGCAGCATGAAACACATGTGTCTTTTTCTGTGTTTAAGGCTAAATCAAGGCACGGCTCTCATGCAAACAATAATTTGACAAATTTTCCCTTATTTGCAGTTATTTAAATCTAAGAGAAACAATGATCCATCATTGAAATTTCTTTAAGTTTCAAAAGCGATTGTTGATAAATTTTTGAATATAGGGGAGAGTGGGATCAATTGTAACATTTTTTAACTAACAAAAATTCCAATATATTATTAGTATTAATTGACAGACGAGTAAAGTAGACTATCCTCAACTAGAAAAAAAAAATAAATACCTTATTTTAAATGTTATTATATTAGTTATTAAAAATTTTTGATAGTCGTGCACTTGTTACAAATGTCCCCACTTACGGGGTCAATTGTAACAGTTAAGAAATTTAACTAAAACATAGTTAATTATACATATTATCATAGTTGTGATATATTTTTTTTATTGATCAAAATAGTAGTGATATTTTAGGAGTAAAAATAATAATGAACAGAGACCTAAAGGGTTAAACTTTTAACTTTAAGGGGTTAAAAATTTTAATTTATGCTGTGAAAGGTGACAAATAAAATAATGCACGTGCAACATAATATAAATGATATAGGAAACTATTGGTGGTTCTTAAAGAGTTAAATAATGGTGTGTAAACGATTATTTATTTTCAGCTGTTACATTCGTCCCTTTACTTATTGTTACAATCGTCCCCAAGACGCCAGTTCAGCTTCATTTGTTAAAAACAATGCTAGTTAATTAGCAAAACTAATCTTTTTTTTTTTTTAAATGTTAATTAAGGTGTCCACTTACATATTCGGTTAATAATTTTTATTTGTTTAAACAAAATTACTTTGTTACAATATAATATTCTAATACCAAAAAAAGTACTTACGTAGCGTGAAAATATCTTCTGTGATATAACTCTTTCAAAAGTACATAAAAATGGTTGCCAGCAGGGGTATACATGTAGATTTATTAAATACACCTTGTGCGCCACCTAGGAACCAAATCTAGAACCCGACACTCGAAATTTTTGCTTTGTTACAATCGTACCCTGTTACAATTGACCCCACTCTCCCCTACTGAAAAAACTTCAAGCTTCTTTATTTGGATTCGTATGTTTTAGTGCAAATATAATTCTGATGATAATTTAACAGATTTTTTTAAATTTTATTAAAAACAACAAAGTATATTTTTGATAGAAACTAGTTAGTTTTGCTAGTGATAATATATATATATATATATATATATATATATATATATATATATATATATATATATATATATATATATATATATATATATATATATATATATATATATATATATATATATATAAAGGACACGGTCAAGTCTGCGTCAAACGGTTAAGTGATATCTTTAGAAAAATGCATTTTACAACGTATTGGAGATAGAACGTTTTTCTGAAGTGTCTCTTTACCGCATTTTACTTTATCCTCATCAAATATTTGACAAAATTCATTAAAAAGTAAAGAAAAATTATTAAAGGTGAAATAGTCTGCGTAGAAGGACAACAAAACGAATACTAGAACTTTAATTTTCGACTCAATTTCAAAAAAATATACTCCTTATTACTAGCTTCATGAAAACTGCGTATGTTTTTAGAGACCTTCAGCGTTGCAGTTATTTTTAAATGCTTAAATTATATATTTCTGTAATTACAATTCAAACGAAATTGTTGACAGTTAATCGTTGGCATTTTCTTTTATCGATCAAAATAATTAAAATTTTTTGTAAAATTCTTCTTTCTGGACCTCACACATAGTTGTGCTATTTAATTACAGTCCAACGCTGTAAACTTTATTTTTCAATAAAATTTTAAAAGTTCATTTTTTTAGACTAATGTTTTCCGAAGCGGCTAAAAAACTTGAATTTATTTATTTCTTTTATTTACTTATTTATTTATTTATTGAAATATTTAATAGCCTCAAAATAACTATAATGTATATATTAATGACTTGAAACCATTAAGTATTAGAAACAACTTTCATCTTAAGACATTTTCTGCGACCAACAGGAAAACCATAAGTCGTTGTGCTCCCAAATAACTGCTCTTTAACATATCAAGACCTGGAGTAATATATTGGATAATATAATTGGTACAATTTTATAACTCAAAAATAATATTTTAAGGTATTTTTTTTTTCTCATTTGCATGCCTTCACAGAGTTATTGTCTGTACAGGGTGGTTCAAAAATATTTCAGAAATGTAAAGGAGGGTAGAGGGAACCTAAATAAGCATATTTCATGTAGGAATGTGTGTGCGGATATACAGCGTTGAGCCGATAAGGTGCACTGTTGCTTACTAATGTACAGTGTACAAAAAAATACGGGACAATCCAGAATAACTTTCGGTCTGGTGTTTGGATCTTCACGTTCTAGGAATCAATTTTAATGGTTCAAAGGGGTGATCTCAAGTATGCTAATTAATTGTTGCACACGATATTTTAAGTAAGGAAATCAGACAAAAAAAAAAAACGTCCTTTCTCTGAATAAATATAAATTTTTTCGAAGGATTCAGATTTTTGGCCCCCAGAATATATAGAATATAGGGGGTAGCCACAATCTGGGAAATATGGTACCATTAGTTTGATCACAAGAGTTTGAACCCCTTTACGTTAATTTCACTTTCTGCTTATTTCGCTATACACCAGGAACTCTTTAAGCGAATTTAAAAATTTTGGCTCACAATTTTAAAATTCGTTTGTTTAAAAATGATTCCAGGTAAAATATAATTTTTAATAAATATTTGTAATTTTTTATTATTTTATTTAATAATAGTCTGAAGAAAAAAAAATTTGAATTGTAAGATATAAAAATTTTTTAAAATCATTTTAAATAATGCAATTTTGCATGGCAAAATCAGTCGAACAGTTCCTGCGATTTTGTATTTTGACTATATGACTTCGTTAAAATTTTATTTCCCGGAAACCATGGAACCTGGCCCACCCTCGTCGGGCGGAATTTCTAACTGCAATGAAAAATTCGAAGATAGGTAATAAATTTGATTCAAGCTGCCTTTTGAGTATCAGCGTTTCAATTTCAAGTAGCGTTTTGTGGCATATTGAATCTTATAATTGAAGTTTGGTGGATTTTTCATGATCAAAATGTTAAGAAAATACACCATAAAAATATCCTACAACATACAAATAATGCTAAAAATTGAAATTTATCTTTTCTTTATGATATAATTAAGCATGACTAAAAAAGTTAATTACGTTTAAGTGAATTGTTTAAAAAAAAAATTTGAGTTTACTTTCTTCTTAAATACATACTAAGTAAAAATCTTCTTCTGAGATTATTAAAAAATGTTCGACTCTTAAGAGGTTATATATGATTTTAGAATCCTTGTAAAAATTTATTGAAAAAATGTACACATTAGAAACAAAAATTAATATTTAAATGAATAAGAAAAACCAAAACGGCATCAAAGACTAGAGAATCATAACTGAGAACACGCGATAATCCATCAAAACCTGTTTGATAGCCTGTGAAATGGAGATAAATTGAAAGACGATTATCGTTTTTAACTTTCCAAAAGACTCCAAAACAATTAAAGTGGTTTTGTGATTAAACGAATTTCAATAGCGTTTTCGCTTTCCCCTTTCTTAAACATTAATTCGTGATCCCTGAATAAATATACATTTTTATGTTTTTTTTTCCACGCGCATTTATTAAATACCTATTAGAGGCGGTCATTACGTGACACCCTGTACCTCGAAAATAAAGAAAATTTTGAGTAGTGATTAAAATTAAATTACTACGTCTCGGTGCATTTGATATTTGTTATCAAGATTTTATTTTTAATCAATAATGTATTCACCCTCGTTAGAAACCTTTCAACACCGGATCTGAAATGGATCAAAAAATATGAATTGGTTTTTTAAGACTGAAAAATATTTAATGCGCCGAAACGACATTACTTTCTGGTCTCCCTTAAATATATCCTATCTTAACTAATAAGTCTGAATTAATATGTTACATAAAATAGAAAACTTAAGTTTGGTTTAATCTACAAAATTAACTTCTTGTTTTTAACCAAAATCTATGTTATAAATCCGATCACGAAATAAAATTTAAAGGAACAAATTTATTAATTTCCGGCAAATTTCAAATTTGCTTTTGTCCTGAGTTTCATATGCAATAAAATATGAATATAAAGCATTCTCAATCTGATCAAAACAAACTCTTTCTCTAAAATGCAATAAAACATGTGGATCATAAATATGTTTTCGTAAAGTTTATGAAAGGATATTTACCGGTGATTATCAAAAATTAGTATAACATTTATTTTTAAATCTGATTAAATAGAGTCTATTCTTGGAAACTATTTTTGTCTGCCCAATGCGAAGGACATAAGACATCAAACTATTATTCTTTTTTATCTTTTGACTAGACTCTCTATATTCGTCTAGCCATATACTTAAATGTATTATTTGTTTAAATAATATTTTTCCGTGATTGTTATTTCAGGAATTTTGAAATTTATGTATTTTTGAAATTTATGAAATAAATGTATTATCATTTAAGATTTTAATCTATAACAGCTGTAATTATATTTTTTTGAAAAAGTTGTCCGCGTGCAGTGCGTGAAGAGCATTTGTTGCATTAGAGCGCAATTATTTAATTTAAAACTTGGGTCTTAAGTAAGATTCGTATATATGCATGGAAGCTTTTTAAAACCTGCATGTTAAAGATAAAATAAAAATAAAACAGAGTTGTCTTAGTTACCCCGTAATATGGGGTAACTTAACCCTTAATGATCCGGAAATATTTTGGTTTATTTCCCACCAGGTATAATTATAATGAGTGCTTATAATGTTAATTACATTAATTATAATTTTATAATTAATTACGATTTAATTAATTACAAATATGACTGAAATAAGTGTGATGAAAATAATAAAATAATTTTAGCATCACATGTGCGATATTCGACCGAATATGTAAAAGTGTTATGTTGATTATATAGCTATATTGGTCTGGTAAGGGTTAAACCAGATATAACAATTCAATATTTGGCTTTTGTTAGATGGTGATGGTTGTGTTTTTAAGCGACAACTAATTCCGTTTTAACAATTAAAAGTTTAAAAATTAATCGAAAAAAAATAGCGTTTATCCGTTATGCATTTTATAAATAAAAATATTGTGGACTAAAACAGTAATCATATAATTCAACTATAATTAAATTCCTTAATACATCACATAAATCGAAGAACAAAACTTTTACTGGGTGCTTTAAATTTAGACACAGTATATTTTGCATATATTTATTTAAAATTTCTATTAAATTATGTATATCAAATTACAGAGTAACGACATCAATAACAGTTTTTAAATTATTATTTCTTAAAATCGAAAATAATTCATTCTTTCAAGGGGCTCTCGTTAAAGGGCTCCATTGCTTTCCCCCCCCCCCACTCCTAGTTCGGCCCGGAAGAAATAAAATATGTTCAACGTAGCCGGTTAGGAAATGATCGATATTTCGTTTGATGATAAATTCAATTTAGTCATGGAAATTCTACTTTTTTGCAGTCAGGGAAAGATTGAAACTCTCATTAATATCAGGCAAGGAGCTCCTGTTTAACTTTCAATGCTCAGAGGGAAAGTGATAACAGGAATTCCCTCCTCACACACACACTGGAGCGAGTAAGTAAAAACACTGCAATATTTTTCGGGTGTTATTGTTTCAATGCATATGATTTAAGTCAATTTTATAAGGAAATACATTCTATTTAATTCATTATTTTATACCCAAGTATACGAGGGTTGCTATTTATATTTCTGGCCTTGGCAACAGTAAGTGTTGCTAGGCGACTGCAGACGATTTTAATCGAAAGTTTGATATTTTTAAACATAAATTCAGCAGACGATTTACCATTATAGCTTCATTTGTGTTGTTGACAGTAAATTGAAAAGTTCTTCTCTTTCAAAAAATGGAATTGAATCGTGAACATTTTCGTGCCATTATTTTTCATAACTTTCGACGTGGATTGTCAAGACAAGAGTGCTTCGATGAGCTTAATTCTTTATTTAGCGATAAAGCGCCATCCTACAGCACTTTAAAAAATGTGTATAACGAATTTAATCGTGGTCGATGTTCGATCCAGGACGAATACCGTGCAGGTCGTCCAAAATCCGTTGTTGTGCCAGAAAAGATCGATGCTGTGCGTGAACTGATAAAGCAAGATCGTCATGTGACATACCGTGAGATAGAGGCGTCTTTCGACATTAGTATGACTAGCATCAATAAAATATTGCATGAACGATATAATATTGCATAAGAGCGTAAAAAAAAATTTGTTCGCGTTGGATCCCGCATAATCTGACAAACGCTCAAAAAAAGGCTCGTGTCGATTGGTGCAAGGAAATGTTGGAAAAATACGTTCAAGGTACATCAAAGGCTGTGTATCACATCTACACAGGGGACGAATCATGGATCTATGCATATGAGCCGGAAACAAAACAGCAATCAACTGTATGGGTCTTCCAAGACGAGGCAAAACCAACAAAAGTTGTTCGAGGAAGAAGCACATCGAAACAAATGATTGCCTGTTTCTTCGGCATTAACGGTCATGTGGCAACAGTGGCGTTAGAGCAACGCAGGGCGGTCAATTCTGAATGGTATACGAGCATTTGTTTGCCAGAAGTCATCGGAGAAATTCGAAAAAAGCAGAAGAACAGGCGAATCATTCTTCATCATGACAATGCGAGCTCTCAGACATCGACTCAAACAAAGGCATTTCTGACGGAGCGAAAGATCGAACTGATGGGTCATCCGCCGTACAGCCCTGATTTGGCACCCAATGACTTCTTCTTATTCCCACACATCAAAAATAAATTACGTGGACAACGATTTTCGACCCCCGAAGAAGCGGTTGATGCATTCAAAACGCATGTTTTGGAGTTACCTCAATCAGACTGGAAAAAGTGCTTTGAAAATTGGTTCAAACGCATGCAAAAGTGTATTGATCATCATGGAGAATATTTTGAAAAACAATAAAACCAATTTCGATCCTACATATTTGTTTTTTCATTATTAGGCCAGAAATATAAATAGCAACCCTCGTATAATACCACAGTTTAAAAAGCAAATAAACTTAAATTTCTAAATGATGTAATATTTTCCTATCTTGGGTCTACTATCACTTGACAGTAAAAGCTAAATAAAATGTAGAGCTCAGAGCTCTACATTTTATTTATTAAACATAGAGTATGAAAAATTGCCAGACTGTCAGCGAGTCGAACAAATTCACTTATCTTACTAAAATTGAGTTTCTGTAAGAGTAATAATTTTGGCAAAAATCATTTCTCAAATCAAAATAAGCTTTGCAAATAAATGAATTCAAGTTTGTGTAAGAATAATGAGTTTGACAAACGCTATTTCTTAAATCGAAATAACTTTTGCAAGTGATTTCGGCAAAAATCATTTCTCAAATCGAAATGAGCTTAGCAAATAAATGAATTCAAGTTTATGTTAGAATAATGAATTTGACAAACGCTATTTATTAAATCGAAATAACTTTTGCAAATGATTTTGGCAAAAATCATTTCTCAAATCGAAATAAATTTTGCAAATAAATGAATTCTAGTTTGTATAAGAATAATGAATTTGACAAACGCTATTTCTTAAATCGAAATAACTTTTGCAAATGATTTTGTCATAAATCATTTCTCAAATCGAAATAAGCTTTGCAAATAAATAAATTCTAGTTTGTGTAAGAATAATGAATTTGACAAAAGCTATTTCTTAAATCGAAAAAACTTTTGCAAATAAATGAATTCTTAAATCTTGTTTAAGTAAGAGTAATAATTTTGATGAAAGTGCATTTCTTAAATAGAAATAAATTTCGCAAATAAATGATTTTTGAAGTCCAATTTCAGTAAGAGTAATGAATTTGCAAAAGTTGTTTTTTTTTTAAATCAAATAACTTACGCAGATAAGTAAAACTCTTAAGTCGCTAATTCCTTACACTTATCTTTAGTTAAAAAAAAGTTGTGTTAAAATAAAGAGAAACTCGATTATAAAGATAAATTTAAAATTTTTCTTTATTAATTGCCTCAAGTAAAAAAAAAAATGTAACCGAACAGTTGCTGTCGAAATTTCAATAACCGCACGTTGCGGGAGAAAGAAACACGTGCTTAGCACCCACTTTAACAAAACAGCTGCAAGCTCAATTTTTTTCTCATTTAATAATCATTATCACTTTTCCCACATTTTTCCTTCGTCTCTTCTGTATCTACAAATTCATGAAACTGATATTCGTTTTCAGATAAATCATCTATTTTTCCCCCCGGCAATTTAATACTCGTGCCTGTGTTTACAGAAATTAAATGTTGGAGGTTATAAAATGTTTCTTTGATTCCTTTTAAAATTTCGCGAAATTTGAAAGATGCAGAATAAAATGTTTCCTTACATTATTTAGATAAATATGTAAAAAAAATACAGTCGTCCCCACTTAATCGCATATCGGATAACCCACTTATACGAATAAAATTTAATGGAACCAAATCATTTCTTATGAAACTAATGTTAAACTTCCCCGTTTAAACGGTTATTTGTTTTTGTTTTTTCCCCCGCCTAATTGCATAAAGTGGTACTGAAATGGAAAAAAAAATCTGTTTATTTTTGAGAAATGTTTCACCAGCTAAAATGGAATTTCCCTTTTTCAGTTAAGATAAGAATACAATAGGTAGTCATTTCAATAGGAACTTCTTATTTATTAGAAGGTGTTAGGGGTAAAGTTGAAAAATTAATCAAATTTTGCTGCCAGTTTTATACATTGAAGTAATCGAAGGGGGCTTTGCCCCTCTGACTTAATTCACACACACACTATCAATTAGAATGTAAAAAAGAGATAGAGTGGTTTGTCTTGTGTTCAAGACTTGTCCTCACTTGATGCAGATTAGCTTTGATAAGAAAAAGTTTCAAAAACCTAATAATTCTCTTAAATAGAATAATTGCTTAATCCAGTGAATGACTTTGAATTGGTTGCAAGTTGAGAGCGAAAAGGAATGATTTAAATTAATCGTAAAAGAACAAAACAATGATTCTTAGAAACAATAAATTTCAAAAAATCTTTAACTAAAATAGCGCATTTAATTGGAATTTCTCAAGTTTCGAAGATATAAATAATAATAAAAAAAAATAAAAAAAGTCTGAATGTGTTTGAAAGGAATACGCACAGGTCATAAAAATTTTAGTACAAATTAAAAGGGAATGTTTAATTATGATAAATTGATGAATTAAACGGGTATAAAAAAACAGTCTTAAATTATAGATTTTTTCGGAAGGGATCAAATAATATTTTAGCACCTACATTATACTTTTCACTAACATTGATTTATTTTTATGTAACTTAACATGACATTTATATTTTATGATACTAACGCAAACAGTTTTAATTAGAATTGTTTATTGATAATAAAACTGAGTTTATTTAATCAAAATGCTATACTATGCATTAAATACCATTAAAAAGTAAAATTTTGCAAAATATTCAGAATATAAGATAGAATATTGAACTCCGCTTTTAATCGAATAACCCGCTTAATTGAATAGATTTTGCTGGAACCGATGGTATTCCTTTAAGCGGGGTTGACTGTATTATGAAAATTCAGTTTATAAATTCCAATAAGTTTCTACTTCAGTAAAAAATCATAAAAAAATTACGAAAAATTAAAAAAGTAATGATATTTTATTATTTATTTCAACACTTTTAAGTATCGTTAGTGTTGCTTTTTTTTTTTTTTTTTTTTTTGTTATTTAGAATTATTTTATTAGAATTATTTTATTATTTTTATTATTATTTTGTTATTAGAATCAATTTAGAAATAACTTAATTTAAACAATCTTCAGAAAACCGTCGATGAATTTACGAATTAAAATAATTTTCATTTTTCATTGTTTCTTTTGTTAAAATTAATTTATTTATTTTCGGCAGTATCCCTTACTTAATAAAATGACCGAACTTTCTGTATATATATTTATATATATATATAATTAAATGTCATATTTTGGTTGCTCACATCAACTTTTTTGGTTTTTTACAAAACTCATCCTTGTGGTATCAATCAATATAGAGTTCTATAAAAATTAAACATTTTCAAAAAAAATTCGTAATTTCATACAAATTGAGGGGTGGCGAAACTAGCTACATGAATCAATCAATGGGTGCAGAAGTTTTTCGATCGAAATTTTACGTTTACAGAAAGTTTTTCATTTTTTCTCTAAGTCCGCTTATGTTAAATTCATATTGATCTTTCTAATTCCGAATGATCGACCAGCGCCATTGCCCATAAAGTTCAATTACCTCAGATACAATACAATGAAAGAAATTAAAATTATTAATGCAAGGGGTTCTGGAATACATTTTAGGAATCTGTCGTTCAGATAGTCAGGAGAACCATCCTCCGGATATGATCTTCCGGATTTTTCAAAGAGTTTGTGCCCCTCCTACCCGTGCAGTTCTTACATATTGAAAAGCCCAAAAGTCAACCCCTGACGATTAACGCTGGCTTGGGTGGCACAGAGGGAGGGGGGGGGGGTAGAAACGGATGCCACGTCCCCTACCCAAGCCCTTCGAAATTCACAAATTTCTCCATCCATCAAACAGCCATTAATCCATTAATCGGTGCATAATGAATGCAGGGCAGCAGTCTAGCCATGGTTGAAGGGGGTGCAGACAATTTTTGGAGGTGGGTGTAAGAACGATGACTCATCGCTGGTACAGCAGTGCTATAACTCGATTTAGCACGGGGTGTCGCTTAGTTTTCGAATTGCCCTTGGCACTTTTTTTTTTTCTCTACATTTCTTCCTCTTGTACAATTTTATTTTCTTGTTTTTTTGCTACCCTTAATAAGTGGGTATTATCTGAGGTTTCGTGCTAGCAGCCACTGTGGTTGGCAATTAGTGATTTCATTTTTATTATACAAAAAAAGCTCCCTACACCAATTAATCAACTTTATTGTGTGGATTTTAAAGAATGATCAATATTGAGTTCGCTTCGCATTGAAATGTTAACTTTGTTTTATTTATTACATAAAGGCATATGGACTGCTCAAAATTTTTTTCTTAGGTGAGTATTTTAACCAATTTAATGAAAGTTTATTTAATAAAATAAAATTATTGATCATTTTGGATTAATTAAATTTGTACAAATGACAAGTGACTGATCTGAAAAACATGTAAAATAGAATCGAGCTGTCATCAAAAAAACTGTACCAATTTTTCCGAAGTCAAAAAGGTACCATTTAATTTTACAAAGTAATAAGTCAATGTAGCTTGAGGTTTGTTAATATAACTTATCACATAATTAATCATATTATAAAATGTAACTTTGAATTACATACCTTTGATTCTAATCATACATAAAGGATAGAAATGAATTATTTGAAAATAATATAAATACTTTTCTAGAATATGGTGAAAATATTAAAAGACCTCAAATTCGATGTTGGAGTAGGGCTCTCAGAAACGTCTAAAACAAATTATCAACTTGTTAAAATCAAACGGTGGCCTTATTTGCTTTAATTAAATTTTGTTGTGTGAACAATTAAATTTTTTTCATTGCGTGCCTATAAATTTTATACCAAATGTTTTAGTTTTTTTTTTTTTTTTCGTTAAAACTAAACGAACTTGAACTGTTGTAAATCTCTTTAAGTTAAAAGAAAACACAGATCTGAAACAGTAAATTATACATTTTAAAGCAAAAAACAATAATAATTTAGTTTAATGGCGTTGTTTAAGAACTAAGAAACAGTATAACCAAGTAATGAATATATTTACATTGAAATGTTAAAAGTCTTTACATTTATTTGACAAGTTTAATTGGTAATTAAAATGGACTTTAGCTTGTCAACCAGTTTTATTTAACTTTTTCAAGCCCAGGCGGAAGATTTTTGTTACTAAAAACTTCAGAACTCGAGACTTAACTGATCTCAGTCTTAAATGTCTGTACTTAAATAAATAATTTAAATACGTTAGGGGCAACTACCCGAGGTTGACACTTAACCTCTCATCTAATTTAACTCTCAACTTCTTATCCGTTATTAAAGACCATGTGTTGTCGACTGCTTCTCCGTAATGTCACCCACACAAATATTAACACCCATAACTAATGAGTACAAATTTTAATATCGCAATGCTTTGTCAAAAATACATCGCGATACATTCCCAATCAAGCTAATATGTATTATTTTTACATTGGTGTCAATATTTTTGCACCCAAATAAATTTTAACAACATTCACAATTATATCCTATTCAATAATTATCGCTTTGTATAATGTTCACGATATTATCGTATTCGATGCACCTATGTATATAATCGGTAGATGGTGACCAGTGTAAAACAGAACCTGACGCTGTTTCTACCTGTTATCGAACTTGACTTAATGGTACCAATAACTGATAAATACAGATTTTTTTAATAATAAGTATATGATAGTTTAATCTAAAGGATGAAGATATAAAGTATGAGAATTTAAAATTCGTTTTCAAAAAAGTTGTTCATAATTAATTAATTATTATTATTAATAGATGATAAAAATATTTTAGCATTAGAAATTTATAAATTTAAAAGCCTTGGAATTGAAATGCCGTTGATAGCTTAAGATTCGGTGATATTGAAGACACTAAATTTTATGTATTTAGGTTTCTACGTAAATTTGTTTTATTAACTATGTATTTTCCCTCCTTTTGAATATTATCTAGCTGGGCGAAGATAATGTTCAGAAGCGATGCGGTTGAGATTTTATCATTAAAAGGTATTCTTATAGTGTGAGGTTGACGAAACGTAGCACGGCAAACAGTCAGAAATCACCTCAGCTGTTTGACACTGGAGGTCGACATCTTTTTCTAACTGCGAGCACACAAAAAAATTATACAAAAAAGCAGATAACTGTAAAAGTGTTATTTCGAACATTTAAATGACAGTTACTGTTTAAAAAAGTGCAAAAAAAAAATTTTTTTTTTCCCTCTTATTCTTTTCAAATTGCCAAAAAAATATGAGTACTCCCCCCCCCCCTCCTCTACTGCTGAAAAAAAAAATCTACTCCATTAAAAAGACTGGGGCTCTTTTCATGCATTCAATTTGTTGTCGGATTCTCCCCCCCCCCCCTTCTATATTCGATGTGGGGGTGTGTTGGGGTGGAGAATCAAGGAAGAAGGATCTGATGAGGAAGATGGAGAGATGCGGGGTGGACCAGAGAGAAAAAAAAAAGTTCTAACTTAGGAAAAAAAAGAGGGTAGGCAGAAGTGAATCTCTGTAGTGGCACTTAACGGTACCCGCCATCATCAAAAGGTCGGGGAAAGAACAAAAAAAAAGAAATAATATTTCGAAGAAGCATTTTTTGACATTTCGTTTTTGTGCAGATGATTCTTAATCTTACTTTTTTTTTTCGAACCTCAGTTCTCCCCCTCCCCTTAATCTTTCTCCTCCCACTATTGTCCTTTTGTCGTTTTTTTTTATTATTATTATCGGGAGTATTCGGTATGTTCCAAGTCGCAAACGATTTCTTTTTATTTTTCGTTCCATCGAACATACGAACAGCTGTTGTAATAAAGATAGGAGAGGAAAGACCATCTTTGCCGAGCTCAGCTGACTGGAAGTCTACAATTGATACAGTTATGATGGATAGACAGTTAAGGAAGAAAAAAAATATCTGTGGTATTCGAGAATATGGAAGGTTCATTTTAGTTGTGATTACGGCAAGCTATCCCATATCTTTTGTGTTGAATCTTGATATGCTTCTTTTAAATCGATTCTAAATCTTAGTTTTATCTGCGCTTTATTTAATCATTATTGTGTATTTTACTTTAATCTTCCCAATCTTTACGGCTTTTAGAAAGCACTTTAAGAGTTTTTGTTTTTCGCTTTAAAAGAATTTACCAAATAAGAATGGATTTGATAGTGATTGGGGCAGTGGGGCACATAGTGGGGTGGAATTTTAATGAAGCCCTCAAAAAGCTCAAGATGTTGAAGTAAATATATTCGCTACTGCAAGTAATTTTCAACTTTGTAATGTTTAAATAGTTAAACATTTACTTGTTAATATTGTTTTTTGTGGTGTATAATAATATTTGCTTCTGATATTTATATCTTTATTTATTTTTTTGTTTTGTTAATATCAAATAAATGACTAAGAATTTCATTTAAAATAAACAACATTTGCTAAAAATGACTAAAAAACTTATTTTTATTAAACTGAATTTCATAAATTTAATTTTACAAGTTTAAATTTATTTTCTGCTCTTAACACCAAAAATATATACGAAACTTCAATTGCCGTTCGGCACTAGCAAATTTGTTTTCTTCCTTGTCTCTTAACAAAACAAAAGATTTCATTTCGATCTCAGAAACAAGTAAATTTTCTTTTAACATTTATACAAATCGATCGATTAAGCTATATAATCGATTAAGAAATATACTTTAATGCAAAAATTCATACTCCTTTTTCATAATTTTCGTTATTATTATTTAAAAATAAATTTCATTATTTTCATGCTTTATTGTAATAAGGCTAAAAAAAAGGACAGAATGCAAAATTCAAATGTTTATTTAAAAATTACAAATTTAACCTATTATTATTTCTTTTAACATTTTATAAAAATGGTTTAATGAACTATATCAAGAAAGTAATTAATAAATTAAAATCAATGTACTAAATTATGTTACAATAATTTTTACTCTTTTTTTACTAAGTATTTATAAACTCGCTTCCAGTGAGAATAAAGGTGAATCTTATGACGTAATTTTCAACATTTTCCAAAAAAAACTAGGGAATTCTACACTATTAGAACTCTGCACTTGGCGACTACGCAAGTTTTAATCGCTTCATTGTCACCTCAATTAGAACTTATCAGTTTCGGAGGTTGTGTTGATGAATCCATTCTCCATACGTATATTTTATTTCATAACAGTCGATGAAAAATCGACCCAATTTTTGGGTTTACGACTTCTAATGTTCAAATCCGTAGCCTTGTAATTTTGAACCCAATCCAGAAGACAGGGGAATTCCTGGATCAAGTATTGGGAGAAATTTGTTTTCGTGGAGGACTATTTGAAGGAACTAGCCCGCATTTTCGTTGCATGGAGAGGAAGACCACGAGAGCCTCCAACGGTTAGCCTGACGTCAAGAGGACTCTAACCCATGATCCATCTACCACTGAGGGTATTTCACGTTAGCCCTGTGATCGGTGCAAGCCGGATGCGGATTCGTATCGACCTGCCATAGCTGGGATTCGAACCAGGTTCCTCTCATTGGAAGGCGAACGCTCTATCCCCTTAGCCATCGCGGCTCTCTCCATACTTATAGGAAAAATCTCTCGCAGAATTTTTAAATCCAAAACTGAACGATTTGTTAAGGAACAAGATTTAAGTATGCCGTGTTGTAAAGAAGCGGTTCTGAATTTTTTTCGCCTGCAGAACCCTAAAAAATCAAGCTTCTTCAGGAGGAATCCCGATTTTATTAATATAGAACAGAAGTAAAATTGTAAATGTATTAACCAATAAAAGACTTTATTTTGAAAATATTTAATAAGAGGAAGGAAATTTATCAATCGTTTTATTCATAATAATTTAAAAATTTTTTGTCCAACATTTTAAATCTCAGTCCTGCAGCTGTATCTAGTCTAGTTATTAGTAATTTGTTTTTGGTGCGCATATATAAGCTGAAAATGAATAAAATAAGCCGAATTTTGGTTTTCTTTTAAACAGTAACTAAAAGGGACTACAATTAACCTTGTTATTAAGGAAACATATTTCTTTAATAACAAATTTACTTATTTTATTTTGATATGAAAAGCACCATGAAAAATACTAATGCAATTTTTTTTCAAAATTGCATGTCCATTTTATAGTTAATTCAATATGATGTTATTAGAGAAAATTAATTTTTTAAAAAAATTATCGTTTCTATTTTGCCTGCATTTCAATTTCATGAAGAAAACCGAAATATTAAGTAATGGATAAATATTCATATTCAATTATAGTTAAAGGTTTCAAAAATCACTGCTGATTTTAAAAAGTCCTAAATCTTGGAACCCGTTGAATTCTTCCACGGAGCGGAACGCTAGGATGATTCCGCGGAACACCATTTGGGAACTACTATCGTAGAGCTTAAGAACACCAGAATTAAAGAGCATTATGAAAGAGAACTATCAGTTCCAGGATCACTCCTGAAAATTGTTATACGCTCCTTGTAAAGGAGAACAAGTTAAATACGTCATCCAAAAAAAATAAGCTAATAGTTTAATATTTGCGATTTGGTAATATATTTTAGTAGATATAAGTATGTAAATTTATTATTTCATTTGGTTAAAAAACCTTTTATGGCTCCAACTGGACACATGTACTTAAAGAAGAAGATCAGAATACCCACACATGTGACCTATGACGTCAGCTCCAGCTGATCGCTTATAAACAGAATGGCGTGTCCAAGTTGAGCTAAGTTTCTCCTCACAAGTCAGAATGTTAATTAACGTGAAGTTGATTAAATACAGCGCCGTATCGCACATTGAATTTGTTGAAATATAATTCTTTCTCGTCTACGTCTTTTACTTAACTTGTATTTATTATTTGTTTATGCATTTTGTTGTAACCGATATATATTTTTGTTATGTGCACTTGGCAACTTCGATGCATAATTTGTTTGTTTATGTTCTACATGGCTTCATGCCTGTTTTAGTGTTAAGAAATATATAATGAAAGAATTGAAATCTTTATGAAAGAATCTTTGTGTAAGAATATAAAATGTGTCACTTAAGAGAATTGATACTTGACGGGCTTTGTTAACTTGAAATAGAATGGAAAGAACAGTTTCAAATGCAAACAAATGCTACGTTTCAACAACCAATCAGGATCGTTATACCCACACTACGTCACTTGCTGATATGCCACTGTCCAAGCGTCACTGTCACAGGTTTACTACTTATCTTGAATATTAAAAAAAAACTCAGGAAAAACATTTTTTTTTTTTTGAGAAAATAAACAATCTGTAACTGTGACTTTTTTTCCTCGGTGATTGTGAAATTTTTTATGAGCAAATTAATAGAAATGAAAATGCCTGTCTGTCAGTTAGTCTGCCTGTGTATCCTTATAGACTCCTAAACCATCCGGCAAAAGCGATGAAATTTGGCATTTGGATAGTTCAAAGCGCGAGGAAGGTCAATATCGAAATTAGAATATTCTACGACAAACCGTTCGAGCAAGACGAGCAAAAACGAAATGGTATTTTCTGATTGGTTAAGCATTAGCCATTGTTTTGAATTTAACTATAGACTACTCAATGTTTCAAATATTTTAAAGAGAACATTAATAATATTTGCTAGCTTATTGCTATATTTAATAAATAACGTTTATAGCCCGTATTTTAATATTTAATTGTTTTTTATTTGCTATGTCTCATAAATTCAATGGACAACATTAACGTGGTAGTATTTGTGGACTACAACGCCGAAAATAATATTTTAATAGTTCTCTGATACTATGTGTTTATTTTGTTTGTAGTAATTCTTCTAAAATTATTTCTATAAAAATAAATAATTTAAAACCAACAGTAATTGAAAGCGAAAAAATAAATAAATATATATTTAAAAGCAAAATTAATGGGGAAATGGTACTAATTCCCATATGAGAAACGCAAAAAACGCTTATGATTCTTAATTAATTTAGGTAATATATGCATGTTGAAATAAGCTATGTACTAAAAGACAAAATTAATAGAGTAAATGTACTTTTTCGTTTAGAGTAACCGTAAGAAATTGACATACTATTATTGACAAAAATGATGCTTAACTAATGATAATAATATGCTTTAATTTAAATAAAAAATAACCTATCTACTTAAAAGCAAAGTTAATGGAGAAAAGATACTTATTCGTTGTGGGAATATTATTATTCGCCATATTATTATTGATATCAATGATAAATTAATATTAGTAATATGCATTAAATGAAATTAAAAAAAATAAGCTACGTGAGGAAAGACAAAGTTAGCGGTAAAAAGTTTAATAGGGAATTTGTTTGGGGAAACCGTAGAAAATCATCGTACGCAGATAACGTTTAATTAACTTTGGAAATATGTATTACTGGTATTGTGATATTTGGTGCAGTTTTAATAAGAATTCTGCAACAAATTTTCCATGGTTACAGGAAATATTTTTCCAGAGGTAGCAAAGATATTGTATTAATATTTTAAAATTAACCGTCACTACTTATAAGTCTTTAAACAGTAAATATAGGTAAGATAGAGAAATGGTCATACTCCAAAGTCCTTATCAAGGTCTTTGAAGAATTCTATTTATTCTTAAAATTTAGGCTTTAGTTTGCTGCCACTGATAAATAAATCAAAAATTCAAGCGTTGAGGGATTAAGCAAAAAGCTCCAAATATAATAATACAGATAAAAAGTATTATATTGATATATTTGGTGTTTATTAAAACTGCACCAATACTAAGCAGTCTTAATACCGATACTGTTGAAATCAATGTCTTACGCTCTCTTGAAAGGGATATGTACCGAGAAATAACATCACACCAAGGGACGCTAAATACTGTTAATCTCTATTCTGATGGGATGAATTACAAAACCGTGTATTGCTTAATATAATAACGTAAAGTCATCGGGAAGGGCAACAAATGATAATAAATAAATAAAAATGAATTTATTTTAGTTTTATTAATTGTATAAGCGGAGAAACCAGGTAAATGACATTTTTAGAAAAGCTATAATCAGGGTAAGGGGGGGGGGGGAAATGAATTAATTTATTACGTATTTATAATAAGGCTGACTTAATAATTCTCCGTCTTATTTTATTTATCATTTATATATTTTATATATATTATTACCATTATATATTTTATTACCGTCCTAATTTGAAAATAAAAAATATGCATACATACTAAAAACTTATGTGGATTAAAGCGAAAACAAAAACAATTTTGTTACATTAAATTTACTTATACTGACGCAACCACCTCCTGTTATATTCACTGATTCATAAATACCCCTAAAATGTCACTTACCTGGTTCTTCCACTAACTGTGTCGGTATATGCCTTTCAGTTTTGTGCAAAATGTCGTAGCGTTGTTCAATACCGATTAATTGATTTTTTTATTCACCCCGTATAAAAAACGGATATCCAGCTAGTAATGTTATAAATGTTAATAAATTCTGGTATAAAATTGATTTCTCTCTCATTAAAAAAAGGGTAAGTTTTGCTTGAGTATTATGAGTTTTTTATTCTCCTTAAAATATGTTCATAAAATCTTTGGAGTAATAAAGGTTTGAATTGCAGCAATATTTTCGGGTACCCTTTTACACATTTTGCAATCTCCCAGGGGTTCGCGAGCAACCAGTAAGGGAAACAATGTCCTTTGTAATTCAGCCGTTTACCGATAGCAATAGAAATAGCCAAAAGTTGAACAAAAATTGAAGACAATAAAAAACAACTTTTTGGGAATATCTCTGAAGTTACAGCTTACGAAAAAAACTAAGTCTAAAACTTTCAGTTATAATTCCTTACGTGTATTGATGATGTATTAATGAAGTAACTTGTACCTACTTCTTATAGACTAAGTAATATTCTTATTTTTGTCCAAATAAAATATATATTGTGAGATTACCGAATTTCATCACAACTCGATTTGGAGTAGAAAAAACATCTTAATTATTTTTTTCTCTGAAATACCTAATCATTGGTAAATGCTGTAATTAGAAATTATTAGTATAACTATAAACCGACTTATTAAACAAACAAAAAATCCTCATCCTGCCTGATTCGGTCAAGGCACAACATGACAGTCATAATTTAATCGCCACGGGAAAAAAACTTAGCTTAATTTAAACAAATTAATTTTTATTATCTACAACTTTCCTTCTTTTTGTACCCTCAAAATCTTCGACCGAAATGTCAGATTCGCCTTCCAGAAATCGCAGTGCGTTTTGAGTTCCCAGAACTAGAGCCATCTTTGCCATATTCGGAGCCATGAAAAAATCTACTGCTTCTACGATATTATTCATTGCCAACTTTTCTTGGTCTTCAGCCGTTGTACAAGCTCTTTCGACAATTGCTCTGCACATTTGTTGGAGAATGCCAGCAACCATATGCTTCGCATCTATTGTAATATGCATTTCTGGATTAATTAATTCCGTCAACGATAAAACACTTCTAGAATATTCTACAGGTGGACGTGCTGGGTTTTTTAGTTTCCTTTTAACTTTACGTTTCTTTGGAAGAGGGTAATTAATGACACCGATTTCATACTTGGCAACATACCTATTCGCCGCCCTTGTAATTTCATCGCGCCAATCACCTCGTATCGTAGAAGTCAGAGCTTTTTTGGCAATTTTAATCGTCAGAATCTCTCTTTTTCGATCTTTCAAACAAGAATTGACAAGTTGCTTATTCAAATTTACAAACATTAAGGTAGCTACTTTTAAAGCTTTTTCAGAAATATTCATCCTCGGATGAAGTCTGTCAACAATCACTTTCACTGCTTTTCGCACTCCAGTTTTATACCTATCCATCATTTGCTATTCTCAAATTTTCCCCGGAATAAGATTAGTTTCGTGTATATTTTTGAAAAATTTAAAATTTGTGATTCAGATCTATTTATTATGTTTCATCATCGTTTCCATAATTTTGTAATACGTTGCCAAATTTATAAGATAATATGTAAAAATATACTAGTTCAAACGCTATAATGGCGATTACCGCTGACAGTAACTAAAACTTTCACTTTTTATTCGAGAGTTAGGTTATAATTTTTTTTTCATCTCAATGAGCTTTTGCAATATTTCTGAATTTAAGTGCTGAGAGTTTTTTATAATAATTATCATTTCATTTTTAACTGATATCTATCTCATTTTTATTTTCAGCGGGAAAAAAAACATAAGAATTTTTGTAACGTAAGAAGATTCAATTGGGTACTTGCAACTCGAGAAGAAGTGAAGTGATTATGCCTAACCATGTGATTTAAATGCGATTATTCAATTGGATACCTGTAAGCGACATCCCGTATGTATGTCGACCTTGATTGGCTTCTGAATCAACAAATGCCTTGATTTACATAATATGACGTCTCTTACAGGTACCCAGTAATAGAGTAACCTAATAATTTCAGAGGCACAAAACGATATCGTTCATTACAACATCATAATCCATATAAGCATACCAAAGCTATTAATGATGCTTGCTATCTAACCCATACGTGACTTAACATGTATATACACATTATTATTTTATTACGCGTATATAACACGTTGTATTATATGTGTTGCACATTAACACATAATACGTATGGCAAATCTTTTTTTTTTTTTTCTTTCAGAAGAAAACATTCTAAACATTTAGTAAAAACAACGCAATTCACATTTAAATATCCATTAAGTTAAAAACCAAATAAAAAAAGGGGAAAGGGATATCACAACTAGAACGCGTTTCCTAATGTACAAAATTTAAAATGAATGTTAGTTTTGTTTAGACTTGCAGTACCCACAGGATCAGAGTTAAGATGTTCCATCAAATTAAAATAAGATAACGAGCAAGCCTAAACGGTTACAACTAAGTTCAGCCTCGATTGACTGGTTAATATTTTTGCCCAAATTAAAATACCTTCACTTTGCATTCTTTATTGTAGAATTATGTAGCTAAAAAATAATATCAAAAGTATGGGTAAAAAATAATATCTAAATAGACAAATCATTATTATTTTTTAAGAAAAATAAAGATTTGCATTAAGGACTATGCTTACGAAACAACTTTTTTAGTCCTAAAACACTAAAAAAACTGAAACTTAGTATAACTTCCTTTATTGCCCAAAAGCAATCGCATTGTGAAAGAATAACTAGTGTGTAAAGAAATTTGTTAATTAACTTTTAATATTTTTTATATTATTTACAGTTGTATAAAAAGTTATTAGTAAATATTAACAATAAAAAAAAATTACTTCACTTGGAAAAAAAATCATTTATGCATTATTATTTGTAAATTTTTTGCAAATGAAAAAGCAGTCAAAATGACTTCTTTGGGCAATCTAGTGTAAATTCGGCCAGTTACTTTTATGAATAAATTAGTGCCTACAAAATACTCTAACCAAAGAGCAATTTTTAATGAGAATTGTTATAAATTGCTACAAAAATTCCTTAAATTAAGTGTTTGGCTTGCTCATTTGCTCTAAAACCTTGAGGTTGATAAAGGTTGAAAAAAAATTACACACTCTTTAACTTCATAATTTTAATGCTTGGGTAATTTTTAATGTTCTATTTAAATCAAAGCGTGGGAATTAAGTACTAAAACATACTGTACATAACATAACTGTACATAACATAACTGTAAAACATAAATATACATAATTTCTGAAGTTACAACGTTGCTTATTTTCTTTTTAAATTATTTTCTTTTCTTTCCTTTTTTGTTACAGATTTAGTAAAAAAAAAAAAAACTCTATGAACTATTTTCTTTACAGAAACACAATAAAAATCATATATTTCTAAAAAGTTCCATATCCATAAAATTTGTAAAATGTCAAAAAAAAAAGCTTTTAAAAAAAAAGATAAATTTAATTTTAAATCTTAGCTGAATAAATGCACAAATTCAGGCACGAAATATATGCAATAATTAGTGATTGCACTTTGCAAGATACCTTGTGACAAAATTGTTCTAATTAGATAATCGATAACTTCCAAAAATCATAAATAAGTACATTTTTCACATAAAGAATTTTTACGTAAAAAGGAAACATCTTACTAATATTGTAAAATTTTTGAACTTATGCCCTTAACATTGGTAGTATTTTAGTGTAAACTTGAATTTCTTTTAGCGTGTAATAATTTTAATTCTGTGTAATGTTCAAGTATTCGTGACTTTCTCCATAAAAACGAATCAGCTAGGGACAATTTGCCTCTTCTCCAATGTCCGATATATCGACTTATGCAAGTGAAAGGTTGATGGTCTGGAAAATCATCATACCGAATAGCCTCACGATCTCCTCTCTATATTTTTGAAAGAGGCGCCGTTGTTGTTATTAACAAAAACTCTGTCGTTAAGCTCTTATTGTGAATAATATGCTACTTTCGAATCTGCTGTGAGTGCGCAACTCATGACTATTAGGTATGTTTAGCTTGTCTTTAGCCAACACCCTTCCATACTTGTTCAGCAAAAGGCGCAAAATGTTCCAAGGAGAAAAGTCACAATTTTCAGAAAATAAAAAGGGTTTTGTGGTCTAATTTTTTAATATTTAAAAACTTACTTCAATGCTGCATGATTAACTGGGCTCATGATTTTTTTTAAAAATAAGAATCGATTTGTGATAATTTTAATTTAGGAGGAAAAATGTCGCCAAACTGGCGATTTTTAAAAAAATATAATAACTTTTGAATGTTTAAGTTACTTGTCTGTTGTAAAGCGCAGATCAGCTAAATAAAGCTCATTCAACTTCACGGCAAGACGGCATACACTCTACCCTACAATAATGAAAGAAACACGTTCAGTTTTTGATATTTTTTAAAATTTCTCAAAAAATACTTAAAGGATTATTTTGTAACTCCAGAGACGTTTAGTTCATGCGATTTTCAGAGGTTTGAGAGACATACAATAAATTACTAAAGAAAACAAGTATTTTTGAACACCCTATGCCTGAAAATCAAGCAATAACTTGTATCAATTACTTTAGTTGCTATTTTTTAAAAACTTTATAAAATTTCATAAATCTAGACTAAATATTTATTAGATACTGCTATTTTTAAAAAAAAAAAAAATTATTTTTTAGCCTTACGTTTTTTCATTATAATTTTATAGATAATCAACAATAATTTTGAAACAATTTAAGATTAATTACGAAATTTCCGAATCAAAATTTAAAAAAAATTTCGTTACAAACTGCGCAAGTTATGAGCATTTAAGCAAGTTTTCTTATACTACTTCATGCCCTGAAAAAAATTTACAAGTTTTTTCATAATATTGTAGTGAATCTAATCTGTAGGAAATTGATTTGAAAAAAATTGATTTGAATACCTTAAAATTTTAAAAAGTTTCAAGCAATTTTCTAAGTAGTTTTTGTACTTTTCAAAGAAGGCTCAAAGCGATCAGGTAGTTCACAAATTTTATTTCGTATAAGACAAAATTTAATAACAAATGATAATACCTTACAATAATCATCCGGAAACTAGACTTTGTTCCGGTCTCTTTTAATCTCTAATCTTGTTTAATAGTACAAGGTAAAATTTGTGGAAAACCCCTTATCGTTTTGAATTTTCTTTTAAAAAGTACAAAACTAATTAGAAAACTGCTTGAAACTTTTTAAATATTCGGGATATTATAAAAAAAAGCTTTTATCATTAATTGCCAAATACGATTTGCTACAAAATTATGAAATTTTTTTTTAAATTTTTCCTGCGTATGCGCTGTATAGAAAAGCTAGCTTAAAATTTTTTTTTTAAATCAACAGTTTTGAAATTAATCTTAAATAGCTCCAAAAATTTTGTTTAATTCCATTGAATATTTATGATGTTATAGCAGAAAAACGCAAGGCCAAAAATATAATTTTTTTATTTTTTTTATTTATAAAAATGTTTGTATTTCCCTAAATATTTACTCGAGGTTTACGAAAGCTTATGCTGTTATAAATAACAACGGCTAAAGTAACGATACAAGTTAAAAAAATTTTTGCTTTATTTTCTGGCATAGGGTGTTCAAAAATACTTGTTTTTATTCGTAATTTATTGTAGCTCTTCCAAACTTCCGAAAGCTTTAAATGTTATATCTAAGTATGAAAAATCGCATGAACTCGAATGTTACAAAATAATCATTTAAGTATTTCTTGAGACATTTAAAAATATGTCCAAAATTGAAAATGTCTCTTCCATTACTATAGGGTAGTGCATATAGTTTAAAATTATAGTTTTGTTTAAAGTGAAAAGTCCTGAGGCTTTTTTATTTGTGGCTTAAGCAACTGTGGCTTTTTTATTTTCTTTGGCGTAAGAGCGTCGATAAATCATGCTAAGTCTCATCATGTTGAGGATTTTCTAGAATACGGAGATATTCGCCAAATGAATTGACTACCGAGATCTGCAGGCTCGGATCCAACAGCGAATGTTTGGAGCTAATAGATAAATTGCTGCTTTGAGTCCTGCTTTGATTGCTGCTTGAGTCCCGTAGCTGGAACAAGGAAATGATCTCTGAGATTGGTGAATTTCAAGGCCCGAAAGTTGAACATGCATGGAAGTTTGTCTCCACCAATGCATTGCATTCAGTGTTGAACACATTCCTGACAAAAACACACATTTGTAATATTTCATGATTATTTCATCTGCATAAGTCGACATATTGTGTAAGTCGATCCTCAATTTTTGATTATGAAATACCAAATTTCTCGTATGTCGGGTGTATAAGTCGACGACTAATGAAACCAAATATGAAAATTTCTAAAATTAAGAAGCATTAAAGTATATATTAATTCTAAAAAATTTTCTAAAGTTGAAAATATTTTACAATAATTTCTTTGGATATTTATACATTTGCTCTCAAATAAATAACCATAACGTTAGTGAATCCGAAATAGATAATATTCTGGTATCTTTAAATTTGTATAGCTTTATGGTATATTTTGAAGGTTTTCATTGTGTAATATTTTTTGAAATACTCTTGAATAAACTATCTTAATTTTTCCTATTCTTAATTTATTTTCTGAACGTAATTTAAAGAATTACTTAGGAAAAAAATCTTTATATGTAAAGAAAGCATGAGAGATGATGCATATTATTATGTATAGCATATTAAAAATAGTTTTTGAAAGGGGTAAATTGATACAAAGTTTTTCATATCTGTTTCAGTGTTTATAATGCATCGATATTTCACGATCAACGAATGTTCGATATTTTTTACTGGTGTATAAGTTGACGCCTGATTTTCGTTAAATTTTTATGGTTTAAAAGTCGACTTATACGCCGGGATGGTACTTTATTCACAAAAAAGGGATAGTTCTGCTAATTTGCTTATTATTATTATTAATATATGTAAAACATGTATGCGTTTAATTTCTAAGTAAATTTCTAAGTTGTATTTAATAAAAAACTGTCTAGTGCACATTTCCTCCAGATTTCTTGTTTTCATATTAATTCTTCTTTTAAACTTGATTCAGGAAACAGGTTTGTACCTTAATTTCAGGTGGACAGTCTGTTACAGTTTAAGCGGTAAAGCTCAAAACAAAATTTGAATTAAATGAAAAAATTTTAATTACAGAGCATACTCGCAAGAAATATGCATTTTAGGTCATACGAAATGATTAAATTCGGTACAATTAATTATAGACAACTTTTCTATTGTTTATTAAAACCTTTTTGCGACCGTCGGAACTACCTTTTAGCACAACATTACCGCGATCACAAAATTAATTATTTCAGAGAAAATAACAATAATCATTAATTTTTCAAATCGAGAAACAAGACCACCATCAAGAAACATTTTATCGATTATTGTCATACTGTTTTTATTCCGATTATTGAAGAAATAAATAGGGGGTGGCGTGAGAATAATTTATCCTAATAACATAAATTCTATCGTTCGGAACGCAAACAGGAAACCGAGTTTGTCATTCTAGCTCTTGTGTTCTACTGTTATCGGGGAACGTTTCGGTGAGATCAAAGAGCTGTTTCGTATTCACCTGCGTGCCAATTTCACATAAAATTTTTTGTTTTGTTTTATGTCTGCTGTGTTGGATTTTTAATTTTAGCACAGTATTTAACCGATCTAGCACTGAAAATAGCGGCGCTTTTAAAAAGAAATAAACGCGCACAGTTTTGTTGTTACACAAATAAAAGAGTTAAGAGATTAATTCGTTTGATATTTGCTCGGAACATTGTCTTTGAGATATCACTTAATTTTTTTTTTTATTTATTTACGTTTTGTCTTTGAGATATCACTTAATTTTTTTTTCTTTATTTTTGTTTTGTCTTTTTCTTGGAAAGAAAATAAATGAGTTATTTTTCACTCGTTAAGATTCAACTTCAGTAAATAGGTAGAATTGTTTTTCTTTTTTTTTTTTTTTTTTTTTTTTTTTTTTTGAAGAATCAGACAGACTCTTCCAAAAAAGAAGAGTCAGAGAAGGCCTGTATCATTCCAATATAAGGAGTTCCACTTTTTATTATTTATCTTCCTAGAACCCAATCTAAATACGTTTGACACACTTAGTTCTAGAAAAATTTAATTAAAAATAACTTTTTCATTACAAACAATTACACATAAAAATAGGCGTGCTATCAAATACATTTTTCGTGTTTTTTTAAAACTGATTTTTTATGAAACCACTTTGTATAAGTGGTAATCTCCTGGCCATCAAACTTAAAATACATCATTTAAGGAAACTTTTAAGCAAGAAAAAAAAAAAAAAACATTTTCTGAAAACTTAGAGTGACCTTACTCTTTAATTTGCTTGTTATAACAGTTTATTATTATTATTATTATGGAACTATATATATTAACCACTTGCCTTTGGACTCTCAGCTCAAGAGCTACAGATTAACAGTGACAGCGATTATACATATAAACAGCTAAAATTAATTTATTAAGAAACAAATGTGTAGTGGAGTCCACGGAATGGGAAAAATTATTTTCTACAGCTGTCATAATAATGGCTATGCGACAATTTAACTTAGAATTTGTTTCTCAAACTAAATTATTTATTTTGAATATTAACCCTTTTTAAAGATTATAAATAGAGTAAATTTCATATATAATTGTTTAGTATTTCCGTGGATATCCCATCATTTCCGGTGAATACTCTGTTATTTCCGCGCATCTTCAGAATTACGTAGGTTGGCCTCGTAATAACTAATGTGATGTAGTGCCAGTAATTAAGGATCTTGAAAATAATAAGTTCAATTATTTTTTTATTTGTTTAAACCAAGCTTTAATGTATATATGTTGCGGTCAAAGCTCGAATCCGGCCACTTCGCGAAGTGGCATAGGATGGCTGGCCAATGTCCGATCTTTTCTTGATTTCGGGAATCGGCCGGCCAGATCACGAAGTGGCATGGGAGGATCAGCCTAAGTTGGAAGAAAAAATAATTGGCACGTATTATTGGCTCTGTATAACCATAACTTCATTCTTTAAAAATTACTAGCCGTTGGGATGTGGCCATTTGAGACAAAGTAAAAAATTAAATTTTTTAATTTTAATTTAAAAACTTGTCTATTTTTTATATTTTTAAATTAGAAGATTTATATTTTTAAATTAAAAAATAAAATAAAAAGGGGCAATATTAGCAAATTAACTTTGTAATAAAACTAATATTAAAAAATTGTGGTCCCACCGTACCACCCGGTATGTGTACCCGTACGATACCTGACGATAGATTACATTTATTCGATATTTTAATATTTACTGACGTTAGATTAGAAGATAAATACCGGGCAAATGCATAACGGGCAGTGGCACTGAACCTTAAAAAAACATCAGTGTAGGATATACCGGGCAAATGTATACCAGGCAGTGGCACTGAACCTTAAAAAATATCAGTGTATGGTATACCGGGCAAATGTATACCGGGCAGTGGCACTGAACCTTAAAAAAATATCAGTGTAAGGTATACCGGACAAATGTATACAGGGCAGTGACACTTGACCTTAAAAAAACATCAGTGTAGGATATACCGGGCAAATATATACCGGGCAGTGGCACTTAACTAAACCTAGAATGACTAGATCTTTGGTAAATGTCCGAAATATATACTAGGTCTAGTTAAGTGCCACTGCCCGGTATACGAGGAAAACAGTACTCACCTCACAGTGAAATTGCAGATGCGCCGCCTACCGGGCATTCTTGAATGAGCACATCGCGTTTCGGCCTGAACATCGTGGCCACTTCGCGAAATGGCCGGCCAAAGTGCGAAATAATTGATCGTTTCAATTATTTCGCACCTTGGCCGAGAGGTATGGCCAATTCGCGAACTGGCCGGACTTCGGGCTTTGGCCGTGACATATACTACATTATTATCGAAATCCTTCTTCCATAAAGGCAAAATCTTTTTAAATGTTTTAACGGCAAAACTACTTTTTAACCATCTCTACAAGTATTGGCATGGTATGAAATACGAAAAAAGCTATTCAAAAATATTTTTTGTATCTTTACATTTTTTGGACAAATTAATTTTATTTCGATTAAGCACGTGATTTTTCAATTCGGTGAATTTAGGACTATCGTCAACATTTCTGGTGGGCTACTATTGTGGTGTAACTACCACTACGATTATTAAACATCAATTCACTAGTATATAAGACATGCTAACTTGATTCAATATTGAGGTACCTTTTGATAGATGAAGGTTGGCATTGTATAGTGATCTTTCCCCACATAGGTGTGAATTGGAATCGTTTCTTTTTTGTCGTGGTAAACACACTACACAACTTAAACACAAAGCGATGTTATCATACATCAAGCGCGCAAAAAAAAAAAAAAAAAGTAAGAGAGCTACTCATGTTTTAGTAACATCCAAGCAACGAGAAAAAAGATTGGTAGCCGATCGAGTATACAATGCTCAAACCCGTTTCTCTTAAACATCTGAGAAACGGGAAGACAAAAAATATTGTGAATCCAAAAGCACTTGACTAAACATATTTACAACGAACCGTGAAATTGCCTAAATTTTTTCCAAACCTAACATGATGTAAATTATTTTCATTCCGATATAAGTAATTTCATTAAAATACAATTCAGACTGGAGGCGCTGCAAACACACGGGATACAGCTAATAATTTTATAAATGTATACTAAAATTCAAATATACTGCTTTTCAATTTTCTTCCAAAATGGACAGGCAATTTCCGGACAACTCAATATTTGTGCAAATGGAGTTTTAAGATGATGTGAAATTATTTGATTGCTCTGATAACATACGCAAGAAGAAAAAAAATTCTGTTGTTGACACACATTTGGACAAACCCTACTCGCCAGTCATTGGTTTTCTGCAAATTAAATTAAGAAGGTGTGCCTTTCGTTTGACAAGAGAGCACGGCAAGGGTGAAGTTCTTTTTTTAATTCTAATAAACAAATAATGTTTTCAAATAAAGAAATAAACAAGAATACGAACATTAATTAGAGTTCGAAATTTTCAATTCGAAAAACTTTTTTTTATGAATGAATGAATATTATTAATAATTCAAATAAGAAGTATATTTCATCTAAGATTAATATTTTTTACTTGTAAGCAGAACGTGTCCATGCTTTATTTTCTTATTTTATTTACCTACTTTATTTTATTTATTAATTTTTCATTGGAAATTTCTTGAACAACAAAATCTCACCTTAAATCAACTACAAAAATACTAAATCTCGAAATCTTTTTAATATATTAGTTTTAACTGACTTGAGCTATTACCTTTAGATGTAGATGGGTTCTTATTATTCTGAAGCGTTGAATTCTCGGGGAAAAAAACAACAGGAACTCAGAACTATAATATCGGTACCTTGCACCATATAATCTTTAATAAAATGTTAATTTAAATAATTGCTGTTTTTGTATCGTCACAACCATTTTTTTATCGATGTCTTAAATAAAAATAGACAAGTTGCTTATTCAGAATTACAAACATTAAGATAACTACTTTTAAAGCTTTTTCGGAAATACTCATTCTAGGATGAAGTCTGGCAACAATCACTTCCACTGCTTTCCTTACCTTATCCATATACTTACCCATCATTATGCTATCACAGAATTTTTTCCCAGAAAAGTTAATTAGGTTCGTGTGTTTTTCGTTGAAGAATTAGAAAATTCGTTATTTAGATCTATTTATTGAGTTGTTTCATCATTGCTTAGATAAACTTGTAACATGTTGCCTTCATTCAAATACCTAGAATCGAATTTTGGACTATATCTTGTGAAGCAAGATCGTTAAAAAATAAAAAAGCTATCACTCATTTTATTAATTGCAGGAATATAAAATTCATTTTGAAAAATTATGAATTTCGTTTACAGAAAACAAAAGTGTGTATCAATCTCGAGGTCTTATTTATATTAACTTGATCTGAATAAATTGATGTTTATTAAGAAACTACACTTCGAAATTATGACCTTAGTATTAATTAACGTCGTCCTTGTTATATAAAGATAGCGTTTTCATTTATTTATTTATTTATTTATTTATTTATTTATTTATTTATTTATTTATTTATTTATTTATTTATTTATTTATTTATTAAAAATAATTGTTTAAAAGGCTATTAAGTTTTTTTTTAAAGCTTGCATAATCAGAAACACATCAAAACAGAATATAGTCTTCAAATAACTTAAGAGAGAGGATATTTTTTTGAACGAAACCATTAGTCTTTAGATTTGTAAGTGCGAAAGAAGGTTATGAGAATTGTTAAAAGTTTCATTTGGAAATATCCGTGGCAAAATTTTTGATGAAAAAGGCGATAATTGTTAATAGACTTATTTATTTGCAGATTAGTTTGAGGGTGGTAACAGTCAGTAAACTTGAGTATAAATGTTGAAAATTGGGGAATAGATCAATTAAAAAAATATTTGTAAATTTCATTAGTAAGCACATTCCAGGTAGGGAAAATATGTTAAGTTAGAGCCATAGTGGTCCAGTGGATCCCAGCAGTGGCTGGTTGGTACGGATTCTGCTCCCGGCTCGCGCCGACTAGAAAATATCCTCAGTGGTAGGCGGATCATGAGTTAGAATCCCCTTGCCGTCGATGTAACCGTGGGAGGCTTTCATGGTTTTTCTCTCCTCGCAAATGCGGGTTAAACCATAACCCCCTAGAGAAGAAGGCCTGCTGGCTCAACGATTTCAACTCCGTGACGTCACGAGGAGAAGGTAATAGCGTCTGTAGCTATAACATAGGAACGCCATTTAAACCTAGTGTTTACAAGTGAATGTTGCGACAAAATTTGATTTTCTATCGAAGATTTAAAGAGATATAGAAGTAAGTAAAATTTACTATTTTTTTTTATGAATGTGTTATGTTTGATTTCAATATATTTTTCTCTAATATGTTGTAAATTAAGTTTGAAATCGGATTGAAAGCACGTATATAATTTGACTTGCATTGGTGTTATGTTGTGATACGTTATTTGAGTATCTAATGTATTTATACGTGTTATCTGATCTATTTTCATTTGAATTATAAAATAACTTAATTTAGTTAGTATTCAAATATAAAATTACAAAAGCATTCGATTGTATTTTATATTCATACTTCATGAGATAAAGCATTTTAAATTAATCTAAGCGATTTAAATGGACTGCTCAAGATTTTTAAATAGCCCTAGAATTGTTTATAAAATATACATTTCAATAAATCGGTTAAAATATGTTTGAATTATACATTTATATAAGGCATATTAAAATATATTAGTTACAATACAATATGTTTTACTGTTAAACTTTTTAGTGTTTGTAAGAATAAAATATGCAATTTCTTGAAATACTAATATGATGTTTCTAATGTTTTGTACATTGTTAGATTAGAGATTTGTATATATCTTTCTCGGTAAAAAATACCAAATAATTTGAAATGTAGAATTAGCAGTTGGTATAATTTTACTAATATTTTATAACTACTTTTCACTAATTATTATAAACAAGAATTACAAAGAAATTTATATTGTTTTGGTATTAAAAAGTAGTTATTTTTAACTCTAATGAAATTAAATTTAAACAAATTTTAGTTAAAAAGTACCATATGTGTTTATCTGAAGAATGCTGATAGAAGTTACATTTGTTTATATTTAGCTATTAGAATTTAATATGTCTGAGAAGAATTTTAATATTGAAGAATTTCTAAATGTACCAATGTTCGGGGATAAAAATATTAGTTTCTAATTCTTTATCAAGGTTTGGTTTCATTGTTAACTTATAATTCTTCTAATGTGCTGTTAAAATACTTTAAAAAAAGTATTTTAAATAAAGAAAATTTTAGTGAATAAATTACTTAATTGAACACTTATTTTAGAGATTGATGACTACATTTAGCAGAACTTTGTTTTTATGAACCAAAACTTTAGAAAATTTATTTAAGAATCTGTAAACTAAGAAAAATATTTTTAAATATATTATTTGAAATGTTGAATTACCAGTTGGTTTAATGTTGGCAATATTTGTAAACTACCTTTCACTAATTATTATAAACAAGCATTACAAAGAAATTTTTAACTGTTTTAGTGTCGAAAAGTAGTTATTTTTAACTCTAATGGAATTAAATTTAAGTACATTTTAGTACAAAAATACCAGATGTGTTTATCTGAAGAATGTTGATACAATTTACATTTATTTATATTTAGCTATTAGAATTTTAAATTTAATATGCTTGAGAATAATTTTAATATTGAAGTATTTCTAAATGTACCAGCATTTGGGGATAAAAATATTAGTTTCTAATGCTATTACAAGGTTTGGTGTCATTGTTAACTTATAGTTCTTCTAGTGTGTTGTTAAAATACTTTTAGAAAAGTATTTTGAATAAAGACAATTTTTGACAATAAATTATTTAATTGAACACTTATTTTAGAGATTGTTGACTATATTTACCAGAACTTTGTTTTTATTAACCAAAACTTTAGAAAATTTATTTAAGAATTAGTTAACTAGGAAATATATTTTGTAACATATTTTTTGGGAAATATTTTTTTTTTTTTTTTTTTTTTTTTGATTTTCATTATTCTAATTGCAAATTAAGGTATTGATAAATACTTTAGTTACAGCCATGAGTCTTAATGTCGATTTATTTTTCAGGAATCAAGCATGGTTTATGTCTGTTGCGTCCCCATGTGTCGAGGAAACTATGATAAAAACCATAAAGTTTCAGTGTTCCGGTTCCCTCAAGACGCAGAACTGCAGCAATTGTGGTTGCGGAAAATCCCTAGAGAAAACTACAAAATAACTACTCACTCAAGGGTAAGTCTTTGATAATTTTTAAATTTAAATGTCAATTTTCATATAAATTCTTATTATTTAATACTTTTATTTTATTCAATGATGATGGGGATTATGGCATCATTCTCATCCTTATTTCCATTTTGAATTAAACTTTTTTTTTCCTTTGTTTTTTTTCCGAGCGATAAATTATTTAAGTGCTGCAACGACTGCTAATAATAATTTGAGAAATGTATATAATATCTTGTATTAATTCAGTGAAATTTAATTTTCATTTTATTAATAAGCATTTATTTGATATAAATTAATTCTACTTGCATGTAATAAAAGAATTGATCTCATTAAACATAAAAAAAAGCAATGGAGCAAAGTGTTATTTAACTTTCCTTTTATTACTAGGCACTTATTTCATATAAATTAATTATAGTTACATCTAGTAAACAAATAGACATCATTAAACATGAAAAAGCAACCAAACATCAAAAGTGTTATTTTTGAAAAGATAAATAAATAAAAAACCGCCTTGTGCGCATCCGCGGTTGCTCAAACTCAAGAAATCTTCTGGTTATAAATACCAAAAAAAAAAAAAATATATATAATAATAATAATAATCAAAATACAAAACAATTAAAATTTAGAAGAAAAAAAAAACATAAATTCAATTATATTATATTGTGAATATTCATTATGTTTTATTAATTATAGGTATGTGAAAAACATTTTCGGCCAGAGGATATAAGAAGAGAGGCCTCCCACTTTGATGAAAGTACGGGAAAGTACATATCTTGTTATTTTATAAAAGGAAGAGATGAACAGATTTCTTTTGTTCAGTATATAAATTTGATATATTATGGTGGAGCTTTCTTGATATTTTGCATATGTCTTGTATGTTGAAGTGGTATGTTGGGAAGTTTATTCAGAAAAAATTTTCAATCTTTGCCTTTTTCCCAATTTGCACCAATGATTATAATGAAATTATATTGATAAAATAAAATGTTTGGAAATTTGGTCATTTAAAAATATATGACAATTACGGTATGTTTTCTTCAAAAGTGTAGTAATCGTGAAATCGCAAGTGATGATATAATTTAATCAGTAAAAATTGCATTCATTATTTATACTGGTTATGTTCCTGTTATTTTATTAAAGGAAGAGATGAACAGATATTTTTTGTTCAGTATATAAATTTGATATATTATGGTGGAGCTTTCTGGATATTTTGCATATGTCTTGTATGTTGAAGTGGTATGTTGGGAAGTTTATTCAGAAAAAATTTTCAATCTTTGCCTTTTTCCCAATTTGCACCAATGATTATAATGAAATTATATTGATAAAATAAAATGTTTGGAAATTTGGTCATTTAAAAATATATGACAATTACGGTATGTTTTCTTCAAAAGTGTAGTAATCGTGAAATCGCAAGTGATGATATAATTTAATCAGTAAAAATTGCATTCATTATTTATACTGGTTATGTTCCTGTTATTTTATTAAAGGAAGAGATGAACAGATATTTTTTGTTCAGTATATAAATTTGATATATTATGGTGGAGCTTTCTGGATATTTTGCATATGTCTTGTATGTTGAAGTGGTATGTTGGGAAGTTTATTCAGAAAAAGTTTTCAATCTTTGCCTTTTTACCAACTTGAACCCATGATTATATTGAAATTATACTGATAAAATAAAATGCTTGGAAGTTTGGTCATTTAAAAATATATGACAATTACAATGTTTTCTTCAGAAGTATAGTGATCTTGAAATTGCAAGTAATGATATAATTAATGATATATGTTTTAAAATAAAATTTTTAAAAATGTTTTTTTCTTTTTTATATATATTCTCTTCTTACTGATTTAAATAAAGATTTTGTTCTATATATATATATATGTTTGTGTCATTATTAAAGCATACTTATACTTTAAGATAAAATTAATCTTCATATACTTAATTACCTCATTCATAAAGTTCTAGTCTATATCATCAAAGTAATGTTTATTAATATGTCACATTAAATCTTATTTAATATGTCACATTAAATCATTTTTATCACATGCATGCTAAACAAAAGAACATAGAAAGAAATTAGACGGACAGGTGTTAATTTGTCGGTTTACTGCAGTAAATAAAAAAATTTCAGAATAATTATATAAATTTACTTTAAATGTTTCAAAGGTTTATAAAGGATAAATCTTTTTATGCTTTTTTTATAGAATTTTATGTTAAGTGTTCTTTCCAATTACATTTTGTTTCCATGAATGTAATGTTAAGTACTAATTTTCAATTCTGAGGAAATTATTTTTATTTTTAATCAATTGATATTTATTTATTAAATATGATTGATTACTCTTAAAATAGTTTAAAATGGAAATTTATCCGTAAAAAAAGGTTTGGATAAATCTTTTAAAATAACCACAAAAAAAAAAAAAATCTTTAAATACTAATCTGAAATTTCTTACTGCGTTAATTTACTTATTCTTTATCATGATTTTTTTCTTCTTTTGGTTCATTTTAAATTTATTATTTTAAGGCAAATATTATGTATACACAATTATTCAGATCATAAAAAATTCCGATTCTTATTTTTAGCTTTTAAAAATGAAAGAAAAAACAATAAATCGAATAAAACTAATAAGGAATCTACTATCCTCATATCTTCACAACCACCTCTGATCGCTCTGAAGGGAGAAAACAGCAACGCTCTTTTCTACCTTCTGATCGTGACGTCACAAACAAGCTCCTAGGCCTTCTACTCTAGGTGGTTATGGTTAAACCCATCAAAAAAGTCCTCCACAAAGGCTAGTTAGTCTCAATGCTTGATCCAGGTGTTCCCTTGTCTTCAGGGCTATGTTCAAAAACTACAAAACTATGGAGATGAACACTAATAATCTTTAATTCAGAATTGGACAGTCTGTTCAACTCTGGTTATAAAATATAATAAAATCTAGCGTTTGGAAATCTATTTAGTTGTAAATGTTTTTGTATATACTTTAACAAAATGAAGCAACATTTTGCCATTAGATTTAATATATTTCACTTAACTTTAAACTTCGTTTTCTTATAATTAGTTTTCAAATATGCTGATAGGGCAGTGCAAGATTATACAAAAATTATATTGAACGTTTCCGCGCTTCAACAAAACACTAGACACCTTTAAAAAAAGAAAATAATAAAGTTTAAGAAAATATATTATTCCAATCCAATTTCCTGACATCTTAGAGAGAATATTAATACGAGGCGGTAAGGGTTTGCTCAAAAACGGAACAGCCGCCTGTGAACGACTTGGAACAAAAAATAAAACAGAGCACTTTCTCCCCGACGTCCATCACGGAGGATGCAGAGCGCATCCTAAATAGTGCCATTGCGAGTTTGTTCGCTTCGCTTACCACAAGGGGTGCCGATAAACACACACGCCTCCATTTTAGAGGAAGACCACTTCTTTTCGTGATATTTTTTCTCTCTAATTCTCGTCACGCTGTCAGCAAACGATACTTTTTATCCAAAGCGGCATTGATAAATCAGATACTATAGCAGCTTGTTGTCTTTTTCTTTCTTTTTTTTATTTCATATAGCATCTTCTTTCTTGTTCAAAGTGAAAAAAAAAATTTAAAATCGTGGGCATTAAAGGTTTTATAGCAAACTTCCTTTTATGTCAGTTGCTTGCTCGCCCCTTCCCTAGTCGAGAACTTCGTGCGACGCTCAGTTCAACACAAGACTTGCAGAACTTACGCAAATGAATGCGAATCCAGCAAAAACAATTAATATTTATGGAGATATGGTTGGGAGCAATATAGTGACAAATCACAATTTTCTTTTTCAAATGTGATATTTTTACATCAAACTGCTCCACGGTATTTTTTCAGATTGGTATTTCACAGATCTCCGGAATTTCTATTCACATGAAGAAACATATTTTTTCACCCACTGTAAAAAATTCAGGATCAAATTAAGGTAAAAAGGTACGGGTACTCAAGATGTCAGTATTTTTTACCGTGAATTCCACATCGTAAAAATTTGCTGAACAAATAATATGATATACCATTATGTTTACTGTAAAATGCCTGGATCACTGTAATTAAACAAATATTACAGTAAAAATTACGGTATAATGTTTTACGTTGAAAATTGGTTTTACAGATGAAGCACTAGGGGTGCCACCACTTTTGACCGTTATTTTATCCGTAATTTTTTTTTTTTTTTTTACAGTGTACATGGTTAAGTTCTTCACAAAAAAAAACAACTGAAAATGTTTGCTAAACACAATATTGCCCCAAATAGTGTTAAAAATACTCTCTTTCGTGTGTTAAATAGTGTTAAATAAACTCTTTCTCTTCTTTCTTTGCCATTTTTGATAAACATCTACTCGAGCTTATTAAATAAGGATCTGTATAAGCTTATTAAATAAGGATTTGGAATTTTGAAAAGAAAAAAAAAACTCCATCTGTTAAGGTACAAATATGGCATTTTCGGTATGCCGAATTCCAATTATGTTGTTGGATTCCTGTAATCTGCTGTGCTACCCGTATGGTATACTTTACTTCAAATTTAACAATTAATAATTCTCAGCTAATTATCGAATTTTATTTTCTTTATTCCATAATACATCCTATATATTTTTCTACAAGACTTCATTATTTCAAGTTTCTAAGTCTTAATTAAAGTTTTTCGCAGAAAAATATAAAATAGATTGTTACTTTACGTTGAGCACGCAAAACAGCGACGGTGCCTCTTTCAATTTTTTAAAGTATGCGACTAGGTGAAAATCGGTAATTTCGATGACAATTTCGATTTTTCCTTTTTTCTCTCTCTTTATTTATCGTCCATGTTTAAACTTTGGTTCATAAGCTTTGCAAAACATTTTAAAATGTTTTTTCTCCGAACTCTAAAAATGAAGTCACAGATATTATTTTATATGATGACAGACAAAATCGAGTACGGAAGTAAGCTCACAAAAACGAAACTAAAATGTAATTATAAATTTTTTTGTTGTCAGAACTTTCTTGAGCTTTCAAATTCTCTTGCATTTTTTGAAGAGCGATGAGTTTGAGAAAATTTCTTTACGCATTACAAAACAAGCATTGCAATAAAAGTTTATTTTAGAATTATTTGAAATTTAGGTAAATAGATTTTGTATAATGTTAACAATATTTTAAACTAAAAGCAAAAGTCTAAGTTTTGAGTTTGTTATTTTTATCAAGCTTTAACTAAAAATATTTAGAATTTCTCTTTAGAAATTCGATACTATATCATGTGTTTAGTTCTATTTCAATGTTTTATTTTTAATTTTTTTTTTTTTTAAGATTTTAGTTTAAAACACTGAAAAAAAAATTTTTTTTCAAATTTATACATCATGATTTGCCGTGGCATTACATTAGCATTACATGAAAAATTTGTAATTTTTAAGCTTAAATTAGCCCTTGCTTTGAAAATATTTTATAAAGTTTTAAACTTTACTTTAAATTTATAATTTTAGGACCCCTGCTACAAAAAATGAAATCAAAAGTCCTTTGAAAAGTATAGTGAAATTAACAAAAATTAGTAAAATTAACAATTTAAATTAGTAAAATTAACAATTTAAATTAGTAAAATTAACAATTAAATATTGTTATATTATATGCGATAATATTTGGTAATTGTATCAAAATTTGGTATATTTATCGTACCTTAGAGCAGCGCATAAAACCATTTATTTGCTTTTAATTTTCAGTTCTGTATTTTTTTACAAAATGTGCGGTAATCAGAACTATAATTTTGAAAACCGGAATTTCCGGTAAACGGTTAACATATGAACAGAAAATTACCAAATGAATGGTTTAAATACCGTACATTTTGGTTTTATTGACCAGAATTAGGGTTTTATTTTTTTACTACAAATAAATGTCATTACCATACAGTTCGGTAATTTAACTAGACTTTTTTTCTCCATGTAATAATGAATGTTTAAACGGATATTTTCTATCTAATTGCTCAGCTGCAATTCAATTAATTAAAATATTAAGGTTGAAAATATTCAATAGATTAGTCATTGGCACTTGAGCTTTTTGAGTAAGAAAAAATAGTCGTGATTAAGTTATTTCGAAATGTAGCTATTTTTAATCGAAGAAATAATACATTTCTGAGTATCACAACGATTATCTTTCCTCTCTTGAGTGAGATGATAAAAGTTTTTTTTTTTTTTTTAAATAGATATTTGGATTGTTTAGCTTGCGCCAAAAATAACCAGGTATTTAAAAAAAATTTTCTTTAGTTGTCCTCGAATAGTAAAATTTTGGGTGTATTTTTAAAACAGATCTGTTGGAGCTCTAGGTCATGAGCTTATTTTGCAGTAAATCGATAAATTTAACCCTTGGACGCAGATTTAACCCTGGTATTCCTTTTATATATTTTTTCTGATGCTCACAAGATAAATGATTTATAAGCTAAGCTTTTTCTGGTGACTACAAGCTAAAGTATATTTTGATGTTTTTTAGTTATAAAAAATAGTCTAATAGTTACTAAAAAAATATTATATTATATGTGCACTAAAATATAAAATCCGAAAAAAGCCGTTTGATAATTGTGTTTTCATTTATGTTCAAAAACTTATCAATAATTGATTTTGAAAATTAATTAAATTTCAATGATAAATAACTTTTTCTCTTAATCCTAAATAAATGGAAATTTGAAAAATTATTGTTTGGAAGTGCGGCGTGTTTGAAAGATTTCACCTTTGACGCAGAAAAAGAGACCGATGTTTCATACTGTATTTCATAACCATAAATTATTAAAATACTAAATATAATATTTTTTCACTTATTTTGACCTACATTAATACAAAATAGTGAAAAATTATGAAAAATATGTTAAAGAAAAATTCTGAATCAAAGGGTTAAGAACACACGAGCTCAAGTTTTTGGAGCTTTGTAAATACAAAGAGCCCATTTTATGGAGCCCATTTTACTAAGATATTAATAAATCCACATAAATACCATACCTCGCATTCTATTAAAAAAAAGTTAAAACAGTAAATTTGGAGTTTAATGTATTGTATTTTAAAAGTAATTAGTCAGCACACAATATAATATTAGATAATAATAGTGTTTTAATATTAGAGAAAGAAAGGGAGAATTCTTATATACACGTTTTTTTATTCAGTTCTTAAAAAACGTGACGTCCTAACTATTACAACTATAGAGAAAGTTTAGATAATATCTTATACTAAAATAATGTAAGTTAAGGTAATAAAGCCTGTTTTTATTTATGCATTGATTAATACAAAAATGTGAATAAAATTAATTATTTAAAATGAATGAATTTCTGCATTGGAAAACTATTTTTTAACTATTTTAAAATTTAAAAAAAATAAATAAATTGTAAAATAAACGGTTGAATAATTTTTATTACATGGAATTTAAAGCTTAGTTTCAATATTTGGAAAATTAATAAGAAATATTAATATGAAAATCCAAAACATTCTCTAAGATAGTAATCATAAATGATTAAGAAAATAATTTTAATGTAATTTAAAAACTTTTCTTCATCTTCTTAGATATATTTATTTGAAAACTGCTTATTTATTTACATTTTTACAAAGTAAATTTTTAAATTAGCGAGAGTTATTCTAGTATCAGAATTGTAATAAGTGAGTAGTTACAGTACAAAATCAAAACAAGCTCAAAAATATCTCCCATAAAACCCAATGATAATTGAAGGAGTGAGCTGATGAAAGAAAAATATCATATCGAGAAATTTTGAAATAATTGACGGTAAAGGCATTCATATTGTAATGTAGTACCTGTTTCATGACATTGATATCAGTAAGATTCTCTTAGTGTTTTAGCACAGAATCATACTTCTTTTACATTTGACCAAAATAAATTTTTTTTAAAACAAGTCAACTTTTTTTAAATGTTATTTACCCCTTACATTCATTTCTTTCAACTATTATTAAAAGTCTCAAAATTCAAAGAAAGCAAAAATATTTCTATTTGGTTTGTTTTTATACATTTTTGAAATTTTCTGTTATTTTCATCTGTGTTTATTCCTGTAAATTAAACTTGTTTTAAATCGGAAGACAAAAAGTTAGTGATTTAGTTTTTTTAATCACATATTACACTTCACCTTTACTTTTAATTGACAAATAAATTTATTCATCATAGACTAATGGTTCACATTTTATCATATCATATTTAGTAAATCAACTCAATGGCTCTGGTTATGAAAACAAATTTTGTAAAGGTAAATGTTAATTAGTAAAACTTGCCTTTAAAATTAAGGCAAAAATGTTCTAACTTACCGATAAAAAGATTTTATCTCTAAATTCTCTGTTGTTCTAAACACGGGCATCTATTTCTTGTTTAATTAATTAAATTCGAACATACATTTGTATTTGAAAGAATTGATTACTTAAAACTCTTATTTAAAAGAATACGTAAGAAATTGTACAACAGAATTGCTAGAAAAAAAAATTTATATTACCACGTAAAAAATAATGTTAGCAGATGCTACAACTGCGCATTGAAATCGTCTGCTGTTATTCTATTGGATTAAAAGATAAGACCGTGCAACAAAATTCCGATTTATGTTTTAGAAGTTTATTTAATACAAATAATTACCTATTCATGAAATTTCTGTGATAAATCTCAGTAATATTAAATAAAAGTTAACTAAATTGATTTTTTTAAAGTATTTTTTTATCGCTTGGTATATTGAAAATAATAACAGTTGGCAACGACAATAAGCTTTTTGTGCTTAATGTCGTTTGTTTAAAATGGAACTTTCACATAAAACTTGATGTCACGTTTAAATTAATTTCATTTACATAATGCTATATTTTATAAATTAAAATCGAATAGGAGAAATATTTAGATCTATGTGGTTATCAAAATAGATTTAACGGACTTCAGCCAGAAATTTTAGAAGTTTTTATTGCAAAAAGTGATTAAAACTTTTGATAAATCAAGTAATTGGAAGATAATTTCTGACATTAATTCCATTATGGACGTCAAAATGTGTTAAAATAGATGAAGATTGTAATTTGTGTGTGTGTGTTTTTTTTTTTAATTTTATTATTATTGAAATTTGACGGAAAATGAAATTAAATATTTTCCCTACTACGACCAAGAACATTTCTGAAAAGTTATTCTAAAACATTTCTACGGCTACAGGTTAAAAATTCTGCGAGTAAAAAGTAAGTAAATTATTTTTTCTCTGTTTTTACCTTAAATTCTATTAAATTTTCAATTTTGTGCAGTTTTTGATGTATCTTTTTGAAATTTTGAAATTATTATAAGTTTAAGATACTTGTGAGCTAAGTTTATATTTAATGCGAAAAGATTTTGTAAAAGAATTTCTATTATTTTTTGAATAGTTATTGCAACCTTTGCGTTGAATTGAAAATCTTTAAACTGTATCTATTTTAAGAAAACATTTTTTTTTTAAATTCAATTTTGATTGTTTCTCTTAGGTTCTTCGATTTTTTTTTTTTTTTTTATTATAATCATTTAATATTTAACTCTAAAAATGAACACAATTAATTTGAAACTAAAATGAAATGAAGACAAAATTAAATGAAATAAAGATGACGTTTTTTATTAAATTTAATAATTTTAATATTATAATTTTTATAATAAAATTTATATAGTAATTTATTATACATGAAAATTATAGCAATATTTTAAGCAAAAACCTTGATGGGGGCAGCTTTAAAAATTAGTTAATAAGACGTTGATCTTTCAATTTTTTTCTCTTCTTTTAAATTTATCATAGACATACTCTACTATGTTCAACATATCAAAAGTTATCTAGCATTTAAAATCTAATTTTAAACAATAATGGGAATCATGAATGATAATCATGAATCATGAATCATAATCTATCATGAATTTTGAAATACTTAAAAACAAGCTTCCATATGATTTGTGTAAGGTTTTTCAAAATATTTTTATTTCTACCTGGCTAGGGAAAAAATTGGTAAAGAAAAAACTGACATTTTTATCATTTTGTCTTTGTTTCAGAATTGTACAGCTCTTACATTATTTTTAGAAATTATTTTCATTAATTTATCGGTTCAGCAGATTTGCATATCTCTATAATTTCCGATCTAAATGATACTTGTTTAAATTTTTCGATGTTCTAGATTTCTTTTAGTTGTTCGAATTATTTTTTAGGTCTATCTGTCTAAGGCATAAAATTGGAAAAAGAAAACTGATTTTGACTATGTCACAAAGTAGTTCATCTCTAGCTTTATTTTTCAATGATATTTTTATTATTTTTTTTAATGGAGCAGATTTGTATGTCCTTCCTTTCTAAATGATATTGCTAGTCGATGTTCCAGATCTACACTGTAAAAATTTTCACTCTAAACGTAACGTAACGTAAAAAAAAAAATTATTATTTAACTAGACATGGGAGCTTAGATTTTCGTATGGTAATAGGTATTGTAGAGTGCCGGACACTGGAAATTCTTCACGTGTTAAAGGGAATGGAGGAAATATTGTGGTGTCATCGGAAGGACTCGAACTACAGCTCTGCCGTTCATGAGATTGACAGATAAGCCCGCTCGGCTATGATATGTACGCAGTTGCAAAGAGCTAAGTAGCTTCATTAGGTAGTTCTAGTTGGTGCCAAAAAATTCTGGTTGTTTAACCGTATTAAGTGAAAGCAGTTAATAAACAGTTTTTCACAGTACTCAACAGTTTGATTACCATTTTATTTATAGTTATTTGACTACTTTTATTAAATACGGTAAAATAACCATTCAATAAATTGTTATTTAACCATTTTTTCCTAGAAATTTCCAACAGTGTAGATCAATGGTCCTCAATAGGTGTTCCGCGGAAATTTAGGATTCCATGATAGTGTCAGATGGGTTCCGAGAGAGTTGAAATTTTTAAATTTTTAGCATACAGGCTGAAATTTGTAACCCTGAAATTGAAATGTGTACTGAATACTGAAATTATTAGTGTTTGTAACTGAATTTTGGAGTCACCACTAACACCAGAGGAAGTTCGATCATACATGGTTCCATGCCCGAAAAAAATTTGAGAACCACAGTTCCAGATTTTTAAGTTCATGCTTCATTTATAAATAATATTTTTAACAGTTTGTCTATGATTTGTATATCTCTGTCACTCTCTTTCTGGATATTTTGCCTAATAGTTTGTCTATTCTTCTATATACTCTAACTTGTATCTTTCTAGATTTCATATGTCTACAACAAAACCTAGATATTTCATTCATCATTTTTTTTCATACATACATATTGAAAAACATGATTTAGTATTAAAAATTAATTTTTTTATATAAAATCATGATAACATGATAATTAATTATACTTTATACAATATATATATATATATATATATATATATATATATATATATACATATATATATATTCATTACTAACATTCGACGTATTATTTTTTTGCTCCACTCTTCCTATTTTGGAAAGGAATTCAGTATGCAAAAGAGGACTACAAATCAAATCTTCGTTTACAACTGCTGGCGATAAATTTCGGGGTTGTAGCATTCGTTTTCGCGATCCTGTTATACAGCAATCGACCCGAACAACCCTAATTATCTACACCAGGTGTTCTTTACAACTCTACAGCTTTCTCCTTCTCCCCATATTTCTATCCTCTTGACGTTCCACACTTTACCGAAACATTCATTTAATAAAATAAAGCACGGTACATAAATCGGGCAGGGGGGGTAGAGGGGTGTTGCTTTTATCTGTGTAGATGTAAAACGTTCCGGATACTCTCAGAGACAATGGGAAATTCTAAAAAAAAAAAAAAGTTTGAATGATACACAAGATGGCGAAAGTATGTAAATTTAATCATTGCTTCATTTAAAAAAAAGTGAATTTTTTGTGGAACAATGTAGTCCATTTAAATATGATAGTTTAAAAATTTAGTTAATAGAGTCATTATTTAAATAGAGTAATCTAGATTTTCTCCTTAAAATGAAAAGAAAAAAAGTTTCCTTGAGTAACTCTTAATGAAATATTTACAATTTTACCTCTAAGTTACCTTAAGTCTCAAATGTGTTAAAATTTTGTTAACTTTTGATCGCTCGGAAAATCTATGCGGGCCGTGGTAGACCAGTAACCACTGAATCGGACTTCGGTCTTGAGAGTTCGGGTTCGGATCCTCGACTCCGCTATGGTCGGTCGCTGAGCAATACCATGGGTACAGGAATCTGGAGAAAATTTCCTTCCCTTTCAGATATATGTCTAAATTAAGGAAAAGGCCTCATGAATGAGTGGTTCCAACATCTATACATAGGGTTCTGAGCCAAGATGTACTTTCACACTTGTGGTGCTCTCTTGTTAAATGAATGCGAACATTCCTGACTTATTTCACCTGGCCAATGGCTAACAACAACATATATGTACCACAATATTTTCTTAAAAAAATATGTACGACTCTGAATGTCATTTATTTTATATTACTTTACTCGCTTTTAGGTAAAAATTATGATGGAATACAATTAGAAAATATAAATTTTCAATTAAATAATTCTACAAAAGATTCTTTAATTTGTTCAATATAAGATTTTTTCTCTTTAAGTAACTTATATTAAAAGACAGATGTTTACAAAATGTGTAACACAAGTTGCAAAGTTCAGAAATTTTGAATATCCATTATAAAACATAGGATTGCTTGAAAATAATTTTCTAATAAATTTCTCAAAAAGGTTAACTTTCTTATTGATTTTTTTTCATTATAAATGTTTATTTCAATATCTCTAAATATTCATATAATTATATTAATATAATATAAAAAATAAGCATATAAATTGAACAAAAACTCACGAATATAAAGTTTGAGTATAAGATATGTTTAAAAAGAAAATCTAATGCATAACGCTACTAAACTAGAACTTGAAAAAAAAAAGACGGTGACATTTTTAAAAGATTATAATTATAAATATGTCGTATTTAAATCAATAGACCGTAAAAGTTATCCGATGCATGATGAAATTTCAAATTTTCCAAAGTTGAAACGAAAGCGTTTATAATTTACTTGACATAATCGCCAAAACTTAAAAAACTTCCTTTCTTTCGGTGTTTGAAAATGACTTGTCAAGAAATCCGATTAGACACGTTAGAATTCGTTGTTGATTGAAAGCTAGAATTCTTGAAATTAGCTTTCAAAATAGACGATTCGCTTTAAATATAGTCTTCTGCACTCCGCTTGCTGGAAAAAGAAATATATCAGATGTTCTGTTTGAAAAGCTTCTGAAGTATTTTGATTTCTACTAAAACAATTTTATGTTCTGAAGTTTCGTTAAAATTTTAATATTAAGTGAGGGAAATTATTATTTCTTTTGTTATACTGCTTTATTGTTAATAAATACGGATAAGAAATGCATTTTTTATGTTAGTTTATAAAATTTAACCAATTTTAAAAAATGAAAATCGGCTCAAAATAAACCGATTTCAAATAGAGTAAAAGATGACTAGGCTCTTATTGAGAGCTTCAGTTCTTTCTATTTATTATTATTTGCCTCCCTTCTCAGTGGCTTTACGTTATTAGGCTAAGCAAAAAAAGTATTCCGTAGTACATCCCATCAAAATAACGATTAACTGCATCTAGTGCTAGTGTTATCTGGCATAATGCTGTTGCTCGAGGCAACTCATGGTATTTATAAGTTACCACAACCAAGCTAAATTTTCCGGTACTTATATTTTCGAGAGGCTGCAAAAAATCTACCATAAAAATTTACAGTATTGGTACAGCTATAATTGGCATCACATTTACTCATAAAATTTTCTGTACCTATATAAGAGTGTATTTGGTACCTATTAAGACTGCACCAATTATCTTGTTGCCAATAGTGCCTATAGCCGAAATTAAGCATCATTGGAATTAATAACAAATTGTCGTTTTTTTATTGTTCCCAATTTGTTAAGATAAGTACATTTTCTCTATTAATTTTGCTTTTTAGTTTCTCTTTTTTATTTTTAGTAGTACCTATTTCCAAAATTAAAATATAAACGAAACAAACACTTAATTTCAGATAGCCTTAGAAATACTAGTTTGGTGACGTAGTCCATCTATACCACAATGACGTTGATCATTTAGATAACCTGGCATAACGTATAATAAATAATTAAGTACGTATTATAGAAGCGTTATTTTTTAAAAATTTGACGAAACTGAATCGTCTTTAGTTTAATTTAAATCAGTGGCTTTCGTTGAACTAATGAGACTATTTCATTTATTAAATGTTTTTTAATTAAAAATCTAATTGAAAAATGAAAATAGGGCTTCGTAGTTTGTTTATAATTGAACTCATTTAGCTTCATTTTGAATGGCGTATTTTTAGAACTTACGGTATATCCGGAATCCGGTAGACAGGCAGGCACAAATTCTTTATTTTATTATAAGTATAGATTAAGCATTTCAATATTAGTCAAATATCTATGCATAAAACTTTAATGTTACAAAGCTTTGCTAGATAGTATTTTTTATTACATTTTACACGATTTTTTCCCTCTTAAAAACGATGAAAATTATACGTGGATGTTTTAAATATTGAAATATTTAATTCGCAAACCAATACGAAATAGACAAAATATTTTATAAAAATTTTTCCATTACCAAAAAATAAATAAATAAATAAACCAGCTTATAAAAAAATCAGCTTGATTTTGCGTGAAACTCTTCGGGTACCTTTACCTTCTGAGTTTCAGAATTCCTCCATTGTGCATTTATCGACAAATCTAACTCAAAGCCTGGAGGCAGCTAATTGAGAAAGCCTTGGCCTGCACTAGGCTGTAGTGCTGACGAAGAAGAAGTATTTATCAACGTTTCTTTATATTAACTAAAAAAGCAAATTTCACATTTATAATATTTTTAATTAAGGCGCAAATATATATTATTTAATACGCATTTAAATATTTCTTTCATACGCATATATTATAAACTGAACAGCTCGGTGTGAGTTGAATAGTGATCACTCACATATCCAACGATGTTACAAAAAATAATTACGACGTGTTTTCCTCATACAAGTACCTTAACAACTAATCCTAAAGCTGACCTTAACCGCACCCACACAAATAACAATTATTATTAAGATAATTTTAAGCCAAATAGATAAAGAACCCTTCTTCCAATGTACACAAAAATAACAATTCAAATAAACTAAGTATTTTGAGTGCAATTGGAGTAAGCATAATTCCATTTATTTCCAATGTCCTTAACCATAATAAAAAATAAAGTTCCTTTTGTCTCAGTAAAAATTCTTATTAAGAATCAAAAAGTCTTCCTCTGATTCCGAAACAAGATTATCAACGAAGGCGGTTTTGAAAAAGGGAGAAGTTTATTGTTCCTGAGCAGGCATTACAAGCTTAGGTAGTCAAGTGCGTCTCACTAATAATTGTGACTGAACGCTTTGGAAGTCAAGCGAGTAGAATGGGATAAAAAATTTAAGAGTTGGACATCTTTTAAAAATCATTTTTGAGGCTTAGACCAGTAATTAAAGTTATATATCGTTTAGCTTTAATGCTTCTTTTTTTTTATTTATGCAAATATTTACGGAATTTCGTGGTTTATTTGCTTTTCCGTTTTGTGGTTAAATATTAAGATCTCACCTTTTGCGCCATTTTGTACTTAAAGGTATATTTTGTTTTCCCGTTTAAGCCTTTTTTTTTTAAATTCTAAATCAGAAATTCATAAAAAATTATGCCAAAAAAAAGAAGAAGAAGAAAAATAGGTATCTTTAAACTAAAATGCTCATAAGGGTGGTAAGAAACGTGATTTATTTGCTTTTCCGTTTTGCGGTTAAATATTAAGACCATTCCTTCAGTGAAACCTGAAGATATAGAGGGTAGTAGAATTTGAGCTTTTTTTTTTTTTTTTTCCTTTTCAAAAATGTATGTTTGTGCTGAATGCACAAATTAAAAACTATACGTAAGTCTTATGATATTGCTCCACTTACAACTTAATTTGCATTAATTTATGATTTTTTTAGCAGAATGCTTTACCTTATTTTTCAGTTTACAATCCTTAATTAAAATATAGTCATTTATACAGCTAATGCCTGTGTGAACACGTTATTTGTAAATTTCTAACTCTTAATACCTTTATCATTAACTGAAGATGGAATCAAGTTCGTCGGAATCTTCAGAATCTATAGGAGGTCGGGATTTGATTTGAAAATGTGCCCTTTTTTTAGTGTCTTTTTAATGCATACAATACTTGCTATAGACAACCAGTACTATTTAAACTTGTAGCAATCATATTATATTTGCCAGTTACATGTTGCTTTTTTTAAATTAAAAAATTCAATGAAACAAGTTTTATTGTTCCCATCTCCAAATGTTTCATAGCACACTGTAAAAACTGTAACTTTCTTCCGTAAAATTCATTTTTACCGGAACATCTTACGATACAAGAAATCAGATGTACCGTAATTTTTACAGAAATAATTACCATAAAATCACTGAATTACTCATACTAAATAAGTGTTACTGTAAAAATTACTATATAATATTTTACAGTGAAAGTGGATTTTGCTGTAAAATGAATTTATCGGATGATGTAAAGTGCCGGTACTTTAAACAGTACTTTCTTACAGTGTACGCTGCACTGAAATAACAAAATGAAAAATTATGTACACTTCCAATATGCATTTTTTTTTAACTGTGGTTTTGAAGCGGTGGTTACAGCAACGCAAAGATAACAACAACGAAAAATTACATATAAAACCAAAGAAAATAAATAAAATTACTCTAGAAATAAAATGTACTTATGGATTGTTTCAAAATTTTGAATGAATCTAAATATGTATGTTACATATGTTTGAGCGACAAGTTTCTGTGACAAATTTAAATCATATTGGGCCGAATATTTTCTTTCATTTCATGTTTCATGTTCAATTTTCTATTAATTGTCATTTTAAATTTACTTTAATTGTATAATGTATAACATTGTTTATTACATTTAAGTGATATCTAGCATCATTCTTGTAATTCTTTTTTAACAATTTCCATATTTTGCACAAAAATTTCAATATTTTGCACTTTTGTTTCTTAAAGTGTTAAACTGTAAATTTTAATATTGAATTAAATATTAAAATTTATTTAAACATAAAAAAACTATGAATATAAACTTTGAAATTAACATTCTCAAAATAATAATAATGATGTCCGAGAAATCTGTTACAACTTTTATAAAGTATAAACTTATTTTATAAAGGATAAACTTGTTTTATAAACTCTTATAAATGTACAATGCCAACTACTGCCCTTACAATCCTGCTTTGAACCTTAAAAACTTTAATATTTTATACACACCCAAATTAAGTTCAATTTCGTGAAAATTAAAATTTTTAATATGTTGATTAATTTAAAATATATTCCATTTTTATGAGCTCTTCAGTAATTCAGATTAAAAAGTTTATGTATTATGAAGTTTATGCACTATTTTACACTAAGTACATTATTTTAAATTTTTCTTTTCGCCACAAAAGATAAAAATAATGAGCCATCACCCAAATTAGAAAAACTAGTTAACTAAAAATACAACTATACATTAAATCTTGCCTAAATATTATATTGTGATAAGTATTATATAAACAAAAGTCAATCGCGGCAAAACTTACAGAACTTTTCAGTTGCAAGCAATAAAGCAAAATTTTAATGGGAAAAATAAATTACAACTACGATTCAATCACAAGTAGAAGAATTAAGCTAAAAATTATTCTTATACTTATTTTGTATTAAAATAATGTGCTAGTAAAATAGACATTTCTCAATTTTTAAAATGAGTGAACGAAAGTTATTACACATTTAAAACTCTCAACGATTTTTATCCATCAGTTAGAGTCTATCTTCATAAAATAAATGCAAATAATAAAACAAGCTGTATACAGTATCATGTTTGATTCCCAAACCACAACAATTTTAATAGAAAAAGTTGCAATCCCAAGTACCCAACTGTATGTGCCAATATAAAGTTAAAAATTATTTCGATAATTACTAATTTTTATAGCACTAACTTGACATTAGTAAAATCATTATTTCAATGCAACTTTAAATCAAACGACAAATTATTTAAATCCTCAGTAATTTCTCTAAAAATTTTAAGTCAATCGCCTTAAAAATACACTAAAATAATAAAAACAATGGTTGTTGCAGGTCAACGCCAATCATTGTACTGCATCGCGTCTGGTTCCTAACCCTAAACAAAAGTTACAAATCCAGGCACCCAACCGTACATCTCTACATTAATTTACGAACGAGTCCGCAGAAAGATTCATACTTAATGCTTAATGCTCCTTTATTTCTATGATAAATAATCTCTATTTTTCCAGTAATTCTACAATATGTTTTTTTTCCCCCTTTTTTGTGTGTGTGTGTGTTTTTCAGTTCTTTTCATATAGCTACAATTTTTACTGAAGCAATAGATGTTATGTGACCAACACAAGAAAGAAAAAAGATGAAGTTACATTTCCTCGTTATGATATTTCACAGCGGCAAGACCTTTGTTGTTTTGGGAAACATTTTTTCTTTTTTCATTCTAACTAGAATAAATGCCTTTGAAGCGAATCTTGAAAGATACGCTAGACAGCTAAAAGATACATTTCTTTTCTCCTAACTTGAACAGGTAAATTGTTGCCAATAGAATGGTATCTCAAGTGGAAATATAACAGATGGTATTCCTAGTTATCCGTACCACAAATAAATAATCTATCAATTACAAAAAAAATTAAGCGTAAAATAAGATGTTATGCAATGAAATGCTTTCGTAACAAATTTAAGATAAAGTTCCTGGATGCTTAATGAATCGTAAGCTTTTCTTCCCTTCCGGCAGGTATTCTGATGAAGTAGAACGATCCTGTGCAATTACTACCAATTAGAGAATTACCTTAAAACGACAACTCAATAAATTTTAACTGAAAAATAAAAAACATTTTTTTTTTACTTAAGGAATCGCTTGTTAGAAGTTAGTAACCGAGTTAAATTATTGTATCGTTTAAATTTGCTGCCACCTTAATACAGCTCCAGGTTTAACCATATAATAGTGCAAATTAATTTTCCTTAAACTTGATTACATGATACTACGGTTTGACATGGTTTATAATATGGTTCAATTTAACACCTTATTAAGGTTTCAGATAATTAGACAATAATATAGTTTTAAGAATCGATATTACGGTTCAGCTTTGAACCAATTTTTCAGAGAGTAAACGAACGATTTTGAATTCTAGATCATCCCCCTTTCCTATACGATCTGAAATAATTTCATTCAAAAGAACCTCTTCTCCTAAATCATGCCACATTAATAACAAACATCATGGCTTTATTTTTCAACTGATGCGTTTGCATTGATTGTCATGTTTCTAAAGTGTTTTTTTAAATGGAAACACTGCTTTTTAGAGAATTTTTACGCCAAATGCAATTAAATTATAGTTTTCGAATCATAAGGTTTATATGTGTAAAAGAGTGTAGGAAAAGCGATATTTTTTATTCATTAAACCCTCATAACTTAGATAGTTATAATAGTTTCGAAATTATACGGTTTTATGTGTACAATGGTGTAAAATGGTGTTTTTCATACATAAAACCTTCATAACTAAACGATCAGTTTAATCGACTTGTTTTAAATTTCATTCAATTTAACGTAAAAAAAGTAAGCAAAATTTTTTTTAAAAAAAATATCTCATTGTTTAAATAGAAAGGTGTATGTTTCGATCTATCTGTAAATTCAAAATGGAGATTAAAGCTCACTTAATCTTATTAAATTTTCATAGCTTAATTCTTCCTGTCTACAACATTTAACAGCCATTAATTTTGCAATTGTATAACAGCCATTAATTTTAAAGCTAATTTTTAACTTTTTAAAAGAATGTTCAATTGCAATTAATAACATTTCTCACTTTGTGTTTACAGGCATAAGAATAATAATAAATGTTGGTAAATAAGTAGCTAGAAACGCTGATTTAATACTGAAAAAAAATTACTGTAAATGATGAGTAATCTCGTCTCTACCGCACAGTGAATACTCCCGGAAGACGAGTTATCTCGTCCTTTGCGATGAAAGAGTTTAAAAAATATATTTTACTTAATAAAGTTTGAACCCCTTAATGGTAATTTTACTTTATACTTATTTTGCCATATCTCGCGGAGTTTTCAAGCGAATCGAAAAATTCTTGCACAGAATTATAAAACTCGTTTATCCAAAAATAATTTCTGCAAAAAATAAATAATATTTTAGTAAATATTTACTATTTTATTTAATAAAAGTCGATAATGTTTTGAATTGTAAGGTAAATAAATTTTTACATCATTTTAAAGATTGCAATTTTAAATGGCGAAACACAAAATTTGAGAAAAATCGGTTGAAAAGTTCCCGCGAAATCTAATTTTAAAACACTACTTTATCAAAATTCGATTTCTCGGGAATTATTTGACCGATTTTGCACAAAATCTGAATTTCGCCATTTAAAATTACATTCTTTAAAATGATCTAAAAAATTTTGCACCTTAAAATTTAATATTTTTTCGACCATTATGAAATAAAATTAAAAAAAAAAAAAAAGAATTATTTACTAAAAACCTACATTTTGAAAGGAATTCTCTTTAGAAAAACGAATTACTTAATTGTGTAATTAATATTTTCAATTCGTTTTATAAGTTCTCTGAAGATATGGCGAAATACGCAAAAAATAAAATTAACATTAAGGGATCCGCACTTCCTTCCTGCTTTCCTGACCAAACTACTGAGACCATCATTATTTCTCGGATTGTGGCTACCCCCTATATTGTTGAGGTCAAAAAGCTAAATCCGTCAAAAAAAAAAAAAAAAGGTATATTTATTTAGAGAAAGTACGTCTTTCTGTCTTACTTCATAACTTAAATGTCTCGTCTAAACCTATTAGTTGACATATTTGAGGTCACCCCCTTGAACCAGGAAGATTCAGTTCTAGAACGTGAAGATCCGATTATTAGACCAAAATTTATTCTGAGTGGTTCGCTTTATATTCCCCCAACACTTTAAAAGCACTGCATATATTTCTGTACACCTTTTTTCATGGCTTTTCAAACTTTAAACAACTACATTAACAGTAATTAAAAATACTAATTTGGGACGGATAATAGTCTAAAAAGCTTACGATGGGACGAATAATAGTCTATAATTTTTTACTGGTTTAAATTTTAAAAAAAAAAAAAAAATTCAAATAAATGGCCAATTTGGTTAATGGTATTTTTTATTATTATTACCTAACTTTACGAGCATTCGGTAGCAGAAACTCTCCAGCACGGCAGCGAGACCTGCAGATAATTACAGCATCTGCGGACTATTTTTGATTCAAGCGTTCTTTCCAATCTTTAAAAAGCAAACAAGCAATTAGGAAAGAAATCGCTCAGACTCCTTTTTAAAACATCTCCAAACTTTTTCTAACAAATATTAAAAAGCTAAATTAAGAAAACACGACAAAAAATATATTAGATTTTTTTAAAAATTTTATTACAGATTTAACTGTAAAGGAATTTTCTGCATATTTTTAGTATCATTGTATGACATTAAACTTAAACAATATAAAGTTTCTATGTTCAATTTTGAAGGACCTTATAATTGCAAATTTTGCTACATATATGTTTTACAATAACAATCAACCGTCTGACTGTAGCAACCGGGATCAGCAATATTAAAGTAAAACATTTAATCTAAATTTCATTATTATGAAACTTTTAAGTCTACAATCATAAATCGGAATAACTCTTAAACACAGCTATCGAAGCATTTAAAAAAACAATTCAGTTTGGATAGGGTTACCGCCAGAGAATTGAATAACGGGCTTATCCAATCTATGACATAGCTTGCATCTAAATATTCTTCCCATCCGTTCGTGACACAATATAATTCGTGCGGACAGGTGGTTTTAGACAGTAAAGTTCGAACATCTGCTCGTGGGAGGACACAACAACATAGATATGAAAAGAAATTGCCAATAGATACTCAACAATTTATCATTAACAATTACATTTATACATAACATATTAATTCATTTTACGATTTTTGTACAACTTCATGATTGATCATTAATTTTAATATTTAGAATGCCCATCAGGATTTCTAAAACAAACAATTAATCTCTTAACTTTCAATCCATTGCGAGTGAATTTCTAATTTTATTTTGAATATTAAAATAAAATGTAATTTTGATTAAAAAAAAACTATTTATTTCTTTGCAATCAGAAATTTAATATCTAGCTTCATGCAATTTGGTAAGTTCGTTTTGAATTTACCTATTTTGCAATAGAATGGTATATAATTAATGAATCGGCATATTTCATGTTCTTTCTCAAGCTCCAATGTTCCTAATAACTTGATTTTTCTCCGTCACAAAATTTTTTGTAATTAAAATACCCGAAATAGCGATATTAAGTAATTTCCTCGTAAGCAGGGTCGGTACTGGGGCTGTAACCCCTCACTCCCTAAAACTTTAGGGCCCAACAAAGGCTTATAAAAGAGTCTCTAATTGATTTCTGAAATTTTCTAAAAATTTATTAGATATTTTCAAACGTAATGTTTTTCTTCCTTTGGAATCATTAAAAATGTATTATGCATCGTATGTGTAAAATTTGGAAATTTTTAAAAAAAGAAACAAATCTTTTTTGTCTTCTATATTAAGAGGCAATTTTTCAACTTTTACACCACCCCAAACTTCCTAAAATATAATTGCTTTAAATCACTATCAATTAAGTGCTATACTTACTAAACTATTTTTCTGTAACCATCTATAAAATACATAAAGTTTAATGGAACTGTTGGGTTGGCAAAAATATAACAAGTTTAGCAAAAACGGAAAATTCTAATTTGTTTCCTTCGGTTTTTAAAATTTGTATGTTTCATAGTTCTTACTACTACGTAACGTTTATAATTTCATGCATGATGTTTTTGCTGACATAGATACTTGATTATATTTTACTTTTAAATGTAATTATCTTTGTTAAAGATTAAAAATTTTAAAAAGTTTTTTTAAACTTTTGCAAAACAAGCTTAATTGGAATAAAATTTAATAAAAATGAGAAAAACTATACTTAAGTAAAAACATGAGCAGCATGTGAAATACAGATTATTTTATTACAGAAATGAAAATACTATCGGACCTTATGAAATTTCGAAAAGAAAAAGAAAAAATAATGTATTCTCACTGTCGAAATAATCTTCCTTCCTCCTCCCCCTTCTTTTCCTTTTTATTTTTCGTATTGAAATATAGTGAAAATAGAGAATGATACTTTTTAGGCATATCATTGATTTATGACATATTGAAGAAATTAAGTGGTTACAATATAAAAATTATAATGTAATCAGCTTATGTATTTTCTTTTGAAACTTCTGCACTAAAAAGAACCGTGGGAAAGGTTTACTAATTCTGACTACTCAAACTCTTATTCTCTGTAAATGAAACTTAAATTTGAATAATAATATCAATATTTTGAATTTGAACAATTTATTAATATTTAACAGATCTTTTCTACAATTTATATAATGCCATCGTATTAAAATTCTTATGGATGTGTTTTCTAGACTATTTTTCTAATAAACTTCGACGTTATTTGTACTTAATGCGCAAATCTTTTCGTAGAAAATTTTTAAAAATTTTGGACTTAAATTTTTAAAAAAAAAATGTAGTTTACCGTTAATAAAAAAACACAAACACTTACGAGGCTTCGATCGATAGCTAACATCGGTGGTATCCAATTTTTTCTGGTTACGGAACCCTACATAATTGACCTCCTTTTGGCAGTAGCCTGAATTAACAAATAAAGTTTATTAGTAATTGTAAATTTAGACTTATAGTTATGTTAAACTTTTGAATTTACAGTTCTGTAGCGGTCTGTCTCTGAATCTGTTTCGCATAAGGTGAAAATAAATAAAATAAGCTGAATTCTTGTTGAAATGAAACTGAACTATGTTCGTTGAACTGTTATAAATCTTGAAATATGATTATCAAAGAAACACATTTTTCTTATTGTTGAATTTTGTTATTATCTTTGAATTGATAAATTTAATGAGATATATCAATTCAATTCTTTAACGCCAATATTTTTCACAATTTATTCAATATATTGTTATTAGAAATAAATAGTCTAGTAAAAATAATAAAAATTTTTCCACTGACATTTTGCTTAAGCGATTTCTTAAAAATGTCCGACATATTGATAAATAATAAGTTTTTGATTGGATATAAATATTATTATAGAAAATTCATGAGTGGTTCTAAAGATCATAAATGGTTTTAAAGATTGTAAATGATTTTAAAAAACCTTTATTTCTCGGAGCGCTGAGACCCTTTTACGAAATCTTAGGGTTCGCAGAACACCTTTTGAGAATCGCTGGCTTATGCTATATTAGTATGCATTTTCCCAGATGTTGCAATTTTATATATTTAAAACTGTAAAAGGGTAGAAAATACTAATGAGGAAGACAAATATGACGAAATAAAAAGAAAATATTACTCCAGACAATTAACCTAGCCTGAAATTACTTTACAGCAATAAACCTACTTATTCTTAATCAGTATGCTTTTTGACTTGATGTAGATATTTTATATCTTCATTACACTCTAAAGTTATGAAATCCCCCACTTAAAAGCCATTCCTCTAACAAAAATTATTCATTCCTCAATTTGTTTTTCTTTTTTGAAAGAAAAAAATTAACTTATTAAAAGGAGCTACAAGGAAACTTATCAAATTTTTTGTTATTAAGTTGATGCTGGAATTTTGTGGGAAATTCCACACGTCTGGTTTTCTTGGATGGTTTTTTTGTTTTGTCCTATTCCGACAAGTTGAGTCTCATTCCTTTCTTCTTTAGTTCATATTACATTACTAGAAACTATCACTGAATGCTACAATTTATTTTTTATTGAACTGTGAAAAATCAAATCACGTTCTGTTATTTTTTTTTTTTTTTTAAATTCTAATAGAGGTTTACATTGATTGAGTCTCATTCGATTCAACGTAAAAAAAAAAAAATTAAAAAAAAAGAAAGAAAGAAACAATACACTTATACAGATAACTACGTGATTGTGAAAAAAATAATTCAGGTAAAAAATAGTACTTCCTGTGCATGAATATCAACTAATGAACTTATTAACTCTACTGACAAGTTCTTGGGCTCATTTAAATTAGCGAAGAACATTTACTGTAATAATGTTTCATTTGTCTAAATAGATCACAAAGTCAGGTGCGTAAATAAGTGTAAATTGATCATTGTAACTTATGAGCTATTAATTCTGTTGTCTCATAAATAGTCTCAATCGATTGAGCGTAAAAATAAAAAAAAAATATCTAAGAGACAAAACCTCATTTGTCTAGATATGTCTCCCTTTTACCTCCTCCCACCATAACCCGGCGCATAAGGTTATGCAACTTTTTACCACTTACTAAAAGGAGGGTGTTTAGCAATTTTTCATTAAGCAGAATCATATTTAATCTCTACTTTTACTGTAAAAAGCTTTTTTTTTTATCTTTGTAACAACGAAAGTAGTTTTAATTACACGGAAAAGCGCCACATGCAATAATTTTCTATCTTGAATAACAATACATCTACTTCAAATTAACATTTTATGAAATGAGTTTCAATGTTTTTTTTTTTTTTTTTCCAATGCTGAATTTGAATCTTTGCCTATGAAGATGCCAGAATTGTTGCTCATTTCGCGTTACCCAGTGGGCACCTGTGAACCAAAGTCACGGACGCGAGCAACATTGCCCACGCCACACATCCACAAACCCGTTTATAGGGTGGGCCACATTCACACATCACACACAACAGAGGACAGCACAAAGAGAGAGAGAGAGAGAGAAACACCCATGCCCAGAGCGGGATTCGAACCCGCAGCCAATGGCTTCGCAGTCACGCGCGCTAACCGCTCGGCCACCTGGCCGGCTGAGTTTCAATGGGTATGAAGGTTTTCTCACACCAATGACCAACATAAAAAAAAAGAATATGTTGGTTACATCTTGTTCCACTCTGTGTGACATTAAAATATATGACACTCATTGATCCTTTTCACTAAATTTCTTAAGTTGGTGCCTATGTATGTTCTCGAAATAATGTTAAGTTAGTGTCATACAAAGATGGAATCACTCGACACAGATCACTCTGTGTCAAATTATGGAACAATTTTACTACCATATCGTCAAAGTCTGCACAAATAATTATTTTATTTATTCCAGTAATTTTATTATTATTTTTTTTTCTGAAATTTTTTTAAGGTAATTCCCTTACTTTTGATAACTTGTAGCTTCTATTCAAAAATAAAAAAATGTTAGGCCAGTACACGATGCATTTTGATTTACAGTTTCATCGGATAATAAGATATTAATTATTTAAAAAATTAATCTACATTTTAATGATTTAAAATATACAGAGTACACTAATTTTCAGAAGCTTGGGGGAAAAGAGGAAAGGTTGAAGAAAGGATTTAGAACTGCAACCTGTAAAATGATTGAAATTTCCTATAATTCTCAGCAGCATCAATTTAAAAATCTAACCTGATAAAATGTGTAACGTGAGAGAGGTGCAACTAAATGCAAATATTTCTGTCCGTTTGAAATTTCTTGGCAAAGTCTCAAGAACACAGAGGCCTGGCCTTTCAGGTCATTGCTCGATGCACTGAAACAACGGAGAAAACAAAATAATGTGACTCTCATTGTTTGTTTGATGAGCCCTTCTAAAAACGTGAAACCTTGTACATAAAACGCCTATTTTGATTCTTGAGAATCGGCAGCGGTAACTTCCCATCAAAAAATCACTTTCTTTTATTAAAAAAAGTATTTTTAACGAAAAAAAGCAACATGAACAGATGAACATCTCATCTGTTCACCGAAATTTTTTTTAATTGATGGATAAAAATTATTTGACCTAAACTGTGCTCATATTTAATTATAATTCCATTTTCTAATTTTTAATAATAATAAAGTTGTCGAAATTATGTTACTATATTCCGTTAATTGCATTAAATCATAATAATATTTTATTTGTTCTGTGACCCAATCTGAAAATATAAGATTTGAAAATTGGTAGGAGCTTGATTAACTTTATATTAAAATAATCAAAATTAAACAAGACTTAAAAAAATTGTTAAGAATATTTGAACATTACATTTAAATGTTTGTTATTTTATGCTTTGATAAGCTGAAAATACCTAGAAGAGCTTTTGTTAGAAGTCTCTTAATGTGTCAATGTAGTTTTATTATAGTGCATGAGCTTTAAGAATGAGAAAATCTTTTGTTTTGAGTCATTGTAGCGAATGGTGTCTTGGGATATTCATCCACTTTTAGATGCACCTGGATAATTTTTTTTTAAATTTTTTCCGCACATGCGTTGTATAAAGCAACTACTTCAATTACTCTTATCTGGCGCAATTTTTATTATATTTTTTTTAATTTTAAAGCAATAATTTCGTTATCAGTTTAAAATTGATTCAAACGCTTTGTTTAATTTTTTATTTAATTTTTTATTTTATTATATTTTATTCAAAAGTGGCACTAGACTTAGTATATATTTCGGACATTTACCAAAGGTCAAGTCATACTAGGTCTGGTTAAGTGCCATTGCCCGGTATACATTTGCCCGGTATATCCTACACTGATGTTTTTTTAAGGTAAAGTGCTATTGCCCGGTATACCCTACACTGATGTTTTTTTACGGTAAAGTGCCATTGCCCGGTATACCCTACACTGATGTTTTTTTAAGGTCAAGTGCCACTGCCCGGTATACCCTACACTGATATTTTTTTAAAGTCAAGTGCCATTGCCCGGTATATATTTGCCCGATACTCCAAACACTGATGTTTGTTCTAATCTATCGTCAGTAAGTATTAAAGTATCGAATGAATGTAATTGTATCCACGAATAAATTAATATCAAATCAGATGTAATAATATTTCGGACATTCACCAAAGCGACTAAATTGATTGTCAACATTCACCGGTGAAAGTCAACAACCACCGATTTCGGTCATTCACAATAACATGCACATCATTTACATAATAACCTCATCAGGCCGGGATAGCCTGGTCGGTAGGGCGCTGGGCCCGTGTCCAAGAGGTCGTGGGTTCGATCCTCGCCGGCCGAAGACTCTCCGTGTAGTAAATGGTGACTGATGCACGTTAAATCTGTCGAGTCTCAAAGTCCTCCATGTTCCCATAACAAATCAATACCTCTGGGGGTACTGATCCAGGAGTTTCCTTGTCTTCTGGATTGGTTCAAAATTACAAGGCTACGGAGTTGAACATTAGTAGTCGTAAACCCATGAAATTGGGTCGGCTGTTCAACGACGGTTATAAAATAAAATAAAATAACCTCATCAGGAGGATTATTTCATACTTTGCCTAAATAACATCCGGCATTTCAAAAAATAAAAATAATTGGTTTTGTTGGCGATGATCTCGTAAGACGATAAAGAATCATGCATAGTACAGGTAAGGAAGATATTAACCCCGAAGGAAAAGTGGATGAATAACCCAAGGAACCGTAGCGAATGTGTTATAACTATTGTTAATCAGTTTAATAATAATATGTGACAACTTAAAGCAACCTTGATTTTGTGCCCTAATTAACCGCAAATAAAAACAAATGTGTATCAAGTAAAGAAAGTTGATATCCAGAACACATATAAGGAGTAACTCACTCTCTGGTCAGGAAAAAAAATCTTATAAATGAAAAAGGAATGAAAATAAGTGTGCAGTCGAACTAAAGCAACTTTTCACTATAGCCCAAATTCCCACCACATAGATAATTTGAAATATGCGACGTAGCTTACAATCTACTAATAGATGGAGGATAAAGCAACTTTTGACTATAGCCCAAATTCCCACCACATAGATGATTTGAAATATGCGACATTGCTTACAATTTACTAATAGATGGAGGATAAAGCAACTTTTCACTATAGCCCAAATTCCCACCACATAGATGATTTGAAATATGCGACGTTGCTTACAATTTACTAATAGATGGAGGATAAAGCAACTTTTGACTATAGCCCAAATTCCCACCACATAGATGATTTGAAATATGCGACGTTGCTTACAATTTACTAATAGATGGAGGATAAAGCAACTTTTCACTATAGCCCAAATTCCCACCACATAGATGATTTGAAATATGCGACGTTGCTTAGAATTTACTAATAGATGGAGGATAAAGCAACTTTTGACTATAGCCCAAATTCCCATTACATAGATGATTTGAAATATGCGCCGTTGCTTACAATTTACTAATAGATGGAGGATAAAGCAACTTTTCACTATAGCCCAAATTCCCACCACATAGATGATTTGAAATATGCGACGTTGCTTACAATTTACTAATAGATGGAGGATAAAGCAATTTTTGACTATAGCCCAAATTCCCACAACATAGATTATTTGAAATATGCGACGTTGCTTACAATTTACTAATAGATGGAGGATAGTAGCATCAACAGTATGCGGATTTCAATGATGAAAGCCTTCAATTCAGTCCGTACTTAGGATATCTCCCTACTTTTTCTTGGGGACTGAGTGAAAAAACTTGCCAATTATGACAATCACAAAAAACACCATGCAAAAAAAAACATCAGTGTGAAGATCTTTCAACGTAAAATGAGGTATTATCCTGCTGGAAAATCTCTGTCTTGAGCCTCTCTACAAATGGAAATAAAGTTTCTACTAGCATGTTTTGCTAAGCGGTAGCCTCTAACCGGCATGAAGGAGAGAATCCTGAGTAGTGATGAATCAAAAAGGAGCCGTTTAAGTCTGAGGCGGAATTGAACCAGTCATAATATTGATGCAACTGTCCTCCAGGTAGTGGTAGATGCTAAGCAACATCTCATATTTCAAGTCATATATAAATGTGGTGGGCATTTTTGGCTATAATCAGAAGTGGCATTGCTTCGATGGGACACTTTTCCCCTCCTTTTTTAGATATTTGATTTTTTCCCCTGCCCATTAAAAGAAGGGAGCACATTAGGATTAAGGGGTGAGTTACTCCTTATAAATATGTGTTTGAATAAGAACTTTCTTAATATACATAATGCATGTTTGGTTCACATAGGCACAAAAGCAAGGAGGCTATGTTTAAGTGGGGCACACTGTAAGATACGGTGACCAAACGTCTTCAAATCTTTAAGTCAGTCCTCCAATTTAAATAGCTGTTTTCAGAAACTTCCAAACTCTTTGAGAGCAGAAAATGTCCTCAAATTTTAACATCTGTAGTCAAATGTTTCGATATTAAAATAATTTAATATAAAATATTGAATATAAAATATTGAATATAAAATAATTTTGTCTCTCGGAGAAAACAAGCAAAAACGCACAGAAAACTAACTGATGAAAGCACTCGTCTGAAAACAACTTCAGCAAAAAATAAACACGTTTTAATAATCAACCCATATACTTATTCAATTTAAATACTGAATATCAAAACTGTTCAGTAATGAAATCAAGCTTAATGAAGATAGTTCTGCACCTGTGACATTAGTCATATATTTCTCAAAAAAAAAAAAAAAAAAAAAAAAAAAAAAAAAAAAAAAACGCTATTTTTCTTGCAAATATAAAATGATATTTTACATAAATATATGGGAGTTCTCAAATCGAAAAATTTATTGAGGTCGCTCAACTGATTTGTCCTATAATTATGGTTTAGAAATTAAATAGAAAAAATATGTGTTCAGATAAGAGTAAACTATAAAGCTCCAAAAGACTCTTTTTTTTTTCTTCAAAATATTAATTTAAACATAAATTATAACGGTATTAGCTACCGTTATGGAGAGAAAAAAAAGTATATCTGTCGTAATTTGTTCGCAATTAGAAATTTCGAATTAAAAAAAAAAGAAAAGCTTTCAAAACTTTCAGTTTCAAAAACTTTCAGCATTTCGAACTTAATAGTTAAATCTTCGATCATCAGAACTCATTTTTTTTTATACTTTAAATTACCTATGTAATTGAAAAGAAAATTTGCTATGGAAATGTCCCGGCTTGGTAAAGAATCCTCTTAACGAAAATGACCTGGTGATCTTGAAGACATGATAAAGAAAAAAATAGGTAGAAGAAAAAATTTATTATGAAAAATAACAAAACTCTGACACAAGAAAAAGCAAAAAAAAAAATGCAAAATAAAGTAATCCTGTCTAACACCAAATCCTTTTAAAATCCAATTAAACTATACTATACAGGGTTTCAGGTAATCGCCACCTTTAATATATATTTTTAGAATGCTTGTCAAAACTGAAATTAAAAAAGTAAACCTATAGGGAACACAAATTAACTTTTAATCGACGGAAAAAAAAAAAGCAATTTGGCAAAAGACTTGAGGAACACAGGTGTAAAAACATCAAAATATGTTTGATAACCAGTTAAAGCTTGGGACTTGCTTCCAATAGCCACCGTTTTTCTCGCCCAATCAAACTGGTTTTAATCCAACCTTCCTCAATAGTTATTAGTCAGATTTCTTTATCTTGGTTTTTCTTTCTTTGTTTAAATGTTGTTTGCGATATCCAATCGGTATACTTTCTTAACTCCCTTTTTGACAAGGAAGTATCTCTTGCAAAAATAAAAACTTATGAAAAAAAAAATTTCTTCACCCAGCACATAAATTCAGACGATGGCGGAACACAAGAAACTTAAATTTAGCCTTCTCGTTCCATTCTCCCTTAAACGGAGGCCAATTAAATCGAAGGAAGGAACGAGTCCTTCGCTGAAGGGTGGATGCAAAATTTCACGTGAGGCAATTAGATACTTAGCGGTGGCAGTCATTTGGAGTAATTACTGGGACAATAATATTCAATTAAATGTCTCTGTATAATTCTATTCCAGATTGTTTTCTTGATTCCATTCTGTCTTCTATGAAAAATGGGGTCACGGCTCCTTCAACTCTTCTTATGGGTGAGAAAAAATAAATGTATAAGCTACTGTGGGGGAGGGGTCAAAAGTACCTCGACCCTTATATGACACTAAAGAAAGTGGAAATTTTCTCACATTGTCAAAAATGAATTAACTATAATTTAATGAAGTGTGAGTTGGAATTCAAGCTTGGCATAACCAACTTGTTTTTTTATGACATAAAATACCTCACCTTTTGAAAGTAATGCCACATCATCAAGAAAGCAATACTCGTTTATTGTTGCTAGACTCACTAAAGATCCCTCACAATTCACTGCAAGCGATCAGGGAACTTCAAAAGCGTTTTTCTCAAAATGTATCTTCAAAGATACATTTTTTTTATTTTTTATTTATTTTTTTTTTTTTTTTCATTTATTTTTTTTTTTTTATTTATCGCCACCACACTCGTTACTTGAACAGGACTTCACCGATTAATTTCAAATTTAAACAGCATTTTTAAAATTACGTTCTTTAACTAAGTATGTAAGAGTATTGTAAGTAAAAATGTAAAAAAATATTAAAAAAATTCTTATAAACAACTTTTTTTTTAAGTGCTATTCTGGCAAATATTACTGTCAAGAAGAATTGTGCGTGTTTTTATTTTTTATTTTATACACAGTTTTAAATATTTTATAAACTTTCCAACAAAATTTTATTTTAAATCTCATCTTAAAAATTGCAGGTGCTGCTCTTTCGGCTGTACGCCATTCAAACATAAAGGCACCATCCGTTTTATATCATATCGGTTTGAAAAAAAAAAAATTTATAGTTCGCTAAATGCATAAAAAAGTTTCTCATCTAAATTTTGATTTATTTTATTGACTTGCTGAAATTCCAAAAACTTTTCCGCTTCTAAATTTGCCTAATCTTTAAAAAAAATGTGTCCAACAAAGACCTTACTTTGCCTTTTAGGTACTTCAAATAGTTATATATTCGCACTAACAGAATAGAAAATGGATTCAACTGTTATCAATCTGACGAGTTTGAAAAAGTTATGTCCCATGGAAGTTTGAAGTTGTTCAGCAACTCCTCCAAAAGTTCGAATTTCGTTTTTTTTTAATTTTATACACAGTTTTAAATATTTTATAAACTTTTCGGAAAATGCAGGGAAGAAAAAGCCAAATTTTTGAAAAATTTTGTTTTGCAATAAAAATGTGAATTTTTTTTTTTTTTTTTTAAACCTACTTCTCTACATTGACTTTTCTTCTCTTATGAATTTTCATTAACTTTTTATGGAATAAGCGTTTTAGGGGACACTATGAGAACTAGATTAAGATACATATAAATAAATCACCATTAAAAAAAAAAAAGCTTTTGAAAATTTCAGATTGCCTTCCCAGATCATGCATAAACTAACAAATTAGAGCTCACAGTTCCTTTTTTCGAGACAGTCTTAAAAATGTAGCGTCAGTTCTCAGCAATTATTTTTTCGAAATGAATTTAATATAATTATTTTGAAGAATGCATTGGTGTTTAATTTCATTTATAAATGCCCTCATTGGGTTTTTAATTTATAATGTATCGTTATTTTCTACTTCAAATCCTTTTATTTTTTTCAAATAAAAAAAAAATTAAGGCATGTTTTTTAAAACACTTTACCAGTTGATGTCACGAAATTTTAAATTAATTGCATATAAGCGTTAAAACTTTTTACCCTGGTATTAATGGGTTAAATATCATTACTTCTGAAATATTTCTCATTCACAAACGCAAATAACAATCCTAATATATATATATATATAAAGAAGCAAAAAAATAAGTATATTGCGCATTAAGTTTTAGATTCAACCCCCCCCCCCCCCCCTTACTTTCACGTTAATATTTCTGTTGGCAGTAGGATTGGAAAATTTCAAGGGCAAGGAGCGAGCGGTCGGGTTCAAAGGCGTCGACCCAAGAACACGTACTACACCCACATTTAGAACCTCTAATTCTCTTTAAATGCAAATGAAGCTGAACAGGCACATCTCTTTTATTTTCTTCATTCCCTATGCAGTAAATAACAAGAATTTTTAATTTTCTTATTTTTCGCAATTTTACCTGGAATCTCGCAAAACTTCTATGGTATCCATTCCGCAATATAGCTTTCAAGTATTGTTGTGTTGCTGTTGTTGTTTTCCCTCATTCAATGCCTTTGTAGTTATTTAAAACTTTCAGTCACGCGGATGAATACATCGTGTTTTCACAAAATCCCATTTAACGTTCAAACTAATGCTAGAATTTTAGCAAGAAAAATATGGAGAGAGCTTTAATCAAACATCAAGTGCTCTACACCAGTGCTCTCTAATCTTTTTATAGATGAGGACAGATCAACGTCTGATGATGAGGGGGACGTGGATGGTTTATATTTTAGCTTTTTTGATTTAATTATTTCTATTTAATTGTACATAAACATGCCTTCAAAATAAAATACAATTACATGAGCAGTGTTAGTGCGGCTTTAATTATATCTCTCAGTTCCCTGTTAACCTCTCACCCAGAAAAACAATCTCGAGACCCGAGGAACATGGAACAACACCAATCGTACAAACCCGGGAGAAATACCCCACAGTCAATAAAATGGAAATAATTTCATGTTCCTTGGGCGGTTCGGTACTATTTGATACGATACCAGTCCGTGCTTCAAATGGTACCGGCCTGTCCAAGGAACATAAAATTATTTCCGTTTTATTTACCATGGATGTGTCTCTTGGGTTTGTACGACTTTCCGATTGAGATTAACCAGCAGCTGAGAAAAGTTGCGCCAATACCGCGCATGTACTAGTTGTATGTTATTTTGAAGGCATGTTTGAATACAATTAAATTAAATTTATGAAATCAAAAAAATATGAAATATAAACAATCAATCGCCTCCAGCCGGCCGTGGTAAAATTGTCAAACGTTGACAGGTCCGCGGCGATAATATATGTGGGTAGTATTACTCCACAGTCTACACCACCCTTCTTAGATTACTTCCACAAATGCAATTTAGTAATTATTAAAACCTAAATAATTTTTGAAAAACTAAAAATAACCTGCGTATTCCTCTTTTTTTTTAAATTTCACTCTCCGTATCTTGATTTAAAATGGTCCAAACAAAATTTTCAATGCACAAGCATAATGAGAGCTAAAAAAAAATTTAACTAAAAATTTAACTAAATTTAATTAGAACTAGAAAGTAGTATATAGAACTTTTCCAGCGGCAGATATGAAATGGAGACAAAGTTATTTTCTTTAGCAATAGGGAAAACAATGTATTAAATCTATATATGCATATTAGATCCATCAAGTATATATTAGATTTATATAGTCTATAGAGTATGCAAAACTCATCACGAGTTTGTATGGGGTAGGGTCAATCTGTAAAATTTTTTAAGATGAATTTTTTTATATCAAACTATTACTTAACTACACTACACAGAAACATCTTATGGCCTTCCTGCAAATTCGTACTATTTTTTATCAATAACGTTTAAAGTTCCCATGAACACATTGAAATTGTGACTTAGCATTATATTTCCACAAGTCCATCAAGTGTTCCAACCATAATCGTTTAAGAAGAAAGTCCCTAAAAATCCCAATATTAATTACAGCAAGCACAGTTGATAAAAAATTATATTTAAGTTACAAAAAATATTAAAATTTCAAACGAGTCAGTTTCATCCCCCCCCCCCCCAAAGATCGAATATTGGCACGTTGTGTTGAAAAACGTGCAAAAAAACAGCGTGTTTTAAGTCGTTATATCTTAAAGAACCCTGTTTCTAGACATTCCGCCCGTTGAGATAAATGACCAGGATAATTATGAGTACTAAATAAAATAGAATAAAAGCACATTTAAATGGCCTAAAATTCCTCAAACGTCAGCTACAAAAAAAGTTAAACGAAGAAGAAAAAAAAAATGCGCTACTTTATTTGCCATCAGTATTAAACAAAATAGAATATTGCATATTAAATTTTGAATGCTATTATTGAAGTATTTTCGACTACTGAACAAATCTACTTGTCAATAATAAACAACTTCACCAAAATGGGTTTCAATGGATCAATGTAGTGGGAGTTTCGAGCTTTAGGACTCCCATGGCGGAGCGGCCCCTAATAACAGAGACCTATGGGCAGATAATGATTTTTTCCTTATTCGGGAAATCTCCTCGCATAAGCGCCCACCCCACTAGCAGATCCACAGTGGGTCGATGACTTTCGACGTCTGCAAGGGGAGTGGGAGGATAACCCCTGAGTTGCATTTCCCTATTGTCGAAGTTTTCGCAAACGAACGGATAGACTGCGCGGCGACCCTATGTGTGTTTGTGGTGGGTGGGAGTTGGCTCCCTTTTACTTTTTCCTCCTGTAAGAACCCTCCGAAAATTGCAAAAACCACCAACCTAGAACAAGTGTCATTAGACATATTTGGAATTGTATTTATAACCTCCAAATGCCCCCCCCCCTCTATTTAATGACTTTGGCTAAACTTGTTTTTCAATAGCAACTTTTAGCATAGAACAGTAAGTGATTTTTCCATTTATACAAGAAACGCTCATAAGCATACAAATATAGAAACGATCATTTCTAATACACTGCCGAATCCGATTTAAAATTTGAAGTCCGGTTGATTCAAAACAGTGTTTACAATCACCTTTAAAGCAAACAAAACAAATTTTTTATTAATTAAACAATTCGTATTTTAAAACTTATTTTAAGATTACAATACTCAATGACCTATCTATTGAGGTGCTTCTTCTTTCTTTTTTTTATTTTTTATTTCTAGCTTATTCAAAGATTAAACGATTCTCTCTTCATCAAGAAAGATCTGTATTTTCGTTAAATAGTTTAACACACTTCTGAATCCTAGATTCTTTGATACATAGAGAGATGCCAACTTGATCCGGATAAATATTTTCGAGTGGTAATCTTTTAATGATTTATATTTAATAATTTTTTAGATCTAGATTGGGTAAACTGACTGAGTTTGCCTTGGCCAGTAACTGACTGTAGTGCCTAAGAAGAAGAAGAGGAATTTAAATGTATGATTCTTAAGATTAAATTCGTTTAGTAAATTCGATTTATAAGGTTTTCACTCACCACTGCCTCTAAATAATTCAAAGGCGTATGTAATACACCATTTCGTTGTTACAGTTAAGCCGTGCTGAGCCTTATAAGAAACTGGCAAAATTAAACGAAATCTGCAAAGTTTAGTTCATAGTTCTCTCTATATATATATGTATATTGTTTTGTGATCGCCCCTTAATCTTAAAAATTAATCATTAAATTCAAAAGAAAAATTATCCCTATATCGAAAAAATTGAAAGAATATGTTAAACATAGTACAGGAAACTACTTTTGACTACTAACAGTGTTGCCAGATTAGGGGTTTCCCCCCTAGATTTAGGGGTATTTTTTATCTTCAGTGGGTATTTTAGGGGAATTTGTTTTTAGGGGTTTGTTTTAGGGTTATTTGTGAGTTTTACTAGTTTCATTTTGGTTACGTTCTAATATCAAATTCTATAACTGAATGTGTGAGATGGTAATATGAAAATCAATATATTAAACCAAAACAAAAAGATTAAAATTTAATTTTAGAAATTAACCCCTTTGTTGAATGTAGTAGGTTATTACTTCAACCTGAACGTTTGGAGAATTTGAATTCAAATTATTTAAAAATTTTAATGTGCATGGTTTAAAAATAATGCCAAAGGATAAAGAAAAAAAGAAGTACGTACAAAAGTACAAGAAAGATTGGGAACACGAAAAGCAGTTTAAAGGCTTAAGAGTAAAGGATTTTGTACCTATTCTTCTATGTTAAAAATGTTTAACAGCGAAAACATATACAAATCAGAAAGTATTGACGAAAATATGTTTGATATTTTATCAAAAATTTAGGCATAATGTTAGAATTAAAATATTAAAAAAACTATATCGTTGATAATAAAATATTTATGAAAAAATGTGCAAGTCAAAAAGTATTGAAAAAAATATCTTAAATATTTTAGTAGAAATTAAAGATAATGTAACGATTGAAATGTAAAAAAGATTAATTTGTTGGTAATAAAATATTAAAAAGTATTAAAGCAACGTTTTCTATACATGATTTAACTTTTGTATTATTTTTTAATACTAATACATTAAGTTAAAAATTTTGGGGTTTTCTTAGAATTTTTAGGGGATTTTACAACGCCATCTGGGGGTGAACGGTTATTATCACCTGGCAACACTGACTACTAAGCCCGTCTAATCTCTGGTCGATATTACATTTCCAGCTTTCAATAAAATGCAATAAATATGTCTTTTAACAGTAAGCATTAATTTTAATAACCTTTTCCCTTTTAATTTATTATAAAAAGAAAAAAAAATGGTCTAAAAAATATTTTTTCTATAAAAAGGAAGTGTAATCCGTTCGTGACCTGAGTATTTCATTTCGCTCTCTTACAAAATTTATAATAATTCTTTTCGGGATTAACAGTGCTAAACCTAAAATAATTATTTCCTTAAGTATTGGATTTATATATAAAATAAACATGGCATTTCCTAACGGGAAAAAAAGATATAATAGTAAATTAAAGGAGTCAGTAAAAAAGGTAACTCAAAATAATACTAAATAAAAAGGAGCTACAATTTCTTCCGAATCTTCGGCTTGGAACTATGTATACCTATGCGATTATGACCATAATTCTACTTAGGAGTGTTTCTCTGTCCCTCAGAATCATTATATTAAGAAATAATCACAGAACCATGAAAAATCTTAATTTTTTTTTTTTTTTTTTTTTTTTTTTGTCGAGCACGAATGGCATTCCTTGCGCAACAAAAGAATATTCGAAAATTCCATTCTTGCCCCTCACGATCATCCACAATGTCTTCGATATCTATACGGTATTTTCAAACAAAAGTTATCTTCAGTTGATGGCCGCACTTTAGAGGCACAACTCAGTGGAAAATATTCTTTATTATTACATCATTTTACGTAACATTCCATTTAAATCTCATGTCATCTACCGCTAACAAAGGCGTAGTAAAAGAATTTCGTTGGCTTATTTTTTTCTAGTTGTTTGCTGGGGGAAAAAAATGTCGCCGTAGAAGTAGCCTGTCAGACGCCAACTGAAGTGGTCTCCTGGACATTTCATTTCGACAATGTAAATGGCATACATGGGGGTGGGGAAAGAAAGCAACAGCTATCATAAACTGCGGGATGATATTTTGAATAGAATGTAATAAAAGATAGAACCGGAGAGAATAAATACTGTCGGATAGAAAGGAAGAAGAAAAAAAAAATATCCAGCTTAAAGCTCTCCATCCCCATCCCTTAAAATATTTTATGTTGTATTTCATTTATTTTAGTTACGGGAGAGCTATTCATTGTTCCCTTACTTTAAGATTATTCTTTCGTTTGATTGGGTACTTGGAAGATTATAATCTTCTGCAAAAAATATTTAATACTTATAAAAGCTATTTTTAGTGCATTATAACTTATCTATTTTTAGGGCAACGTTTACGAAGAAAAATCTGGAATTTAAGGGAATAAAATGAGGTAGCAAAATTCTAGTTTTCTTTTTCAATGACTGTACAAAAGAAAATTTTAATTTATAAGTAATACTATTGAATATGAGGGGTTAAATTTTTAAGTTTTATTATTTAACACATATCCGACCATATAACGATATTTCATTATTTTACAGTCAATCACTAGCAGGCCAAATTCGTCATTTTTATACTGCTTTAAATAATTAATTATCAAAAAATACTGAGATTTGGTCAATGGTGTAAATAATAGTGGACATATATGTGTTAAGAATATGTTATAGCTTGAAATAACACTATTTTATTTTAAATTAAAGAGCATAATTTATTTATTATTTAACAGATAAGTAAGGATAAGATTCATCAAGTAAACTTATCTCGGATTTTTCCAGTTTTGCAATAGTTGTTAACGTAACACTTTTAAAAATTGTAAAGGCTAAATTGTATCATTTATTTAAATTTAAATAAAAATGTAAAGGATAATGTAAAAGATAAAAATGCGCGTGATCTGTAGCGCCAACTACGATTGCCAGCTGGATTTTTGAACTTGCAAATTCACTATACGGAAATATTCCCAAATTCAAGATCATATCCGCTTGAGATACATAAAAGAACTTTAAAAATAGTTCGTTTTAAATTCAAAATCTGTAAGTCGTATAATTCATTACAAAGCAAATATTTTTTCAAGTTTAATTATTTAGGGTTAATATTCAGATAGTTTGAATTACTCAGATATACAATATTTTTTACCTTGTCTAACTCTGAGCTGTAGAGTTGATCTCGAAGACAAGTTTTCAGGGTATCAACTGTAATTGATATAAAAATAGTTTTGTACTTAAAAGAAAAAATTTATGGAGAAATGGAACTAATTTGTTAAGGATAAACGTAAAAAAAAAAAAAAATAAAAAAATAAAAATAAAAATATATATATATATATTTATTATTGGCGCCAATGACAATTTGCTTTGGTTATAGTTAGCAATTGAAGTAAAATATTAAGCCATGTACTAAATGAAAAAATTAATGGGGAAATATTACTAACTCCTTTATGAGGGCGTAAAAAATCGCCAAACTATTATTGATGTCAATGAAGCTTAATTAATTTTGGTAATAGGTACTTATTGAAATAAAAGTAAGCTAATGAACTAAAAAACAAAATTAATGGAGAAAATGTACTTATTGGTTATGGGGAGCGGTAAAAAGTAGACGTACCATTAACGACAGCAATAACGCTTAATTTTGGTAATAGGCACTACTGGCATAGTGCAGTTTTAATAGGTACCAAATGTACTCTTATATACATACAAAGTATTTTATGAGTAGATTTGACGCCGATTACAGCTGCACAATTACTGCATATTTTTAGAAATATTTTGAACACCCCCCCCGAATATTTAAGTTTTGGAAAAAAATAGATTGATTGTCATAAGTTTTAAATACCACGTGAAGCCTCGGGCAATAGCATTATGCCAGATGACACTGAATATAATTTATCTTTATTTTGATAAGATGAACTACTAAATACGTGTTTTGCTAAATCTAATAACTTAAAACCATCCAAAAGGGCAGCAAATAATAATAAATAAAAAAGACGTTGGAATCATTTTGGCTTTTTCATTTCTATCGATATTTGTCTTACAGTCTTTTGCACGATTTTTGATGGTTGTCCAGTACTGATTTATTGATGCTTATTTTTCAGTTTTTCTTCCTGTACGAAGGACGGGTATTAAGATAGTATAGTATGAACGTAACTATTATAGAATTATTAACAAGGATAAACATTTCATACAATTCTTGTTTTTTATCAGCAGAATTTATTTGTTAATTTTTATATATATATATATATATTTTCATAGTCATCATTAAATTTCGCTTTGTATCAGATCTTAGTAAATGTTAAGCTTTATACTGCACGTATAATGCGAAGTCATAATCAATATTATCCCTAAGATGATGCATTTATGATGTAATTAATGCGGGGGGATACATTTGTCCTCTCGTTACATATTTTTTCGGTGTGGTTTCCAATAATATTTTGTATCTGTTGCAAAAAGCAATAGCAGGCTTTTTTCTCCATACATCATACGAAGTGGAAAACAATAATATCCTTTAAGATGATAGAGTTAATATGTAATGCGGACAAGCACATTTGTTCCCATGCTAAACTTTTTTTCGGAGCAGTTTTCAATAATATCCTTGAAATTATATAGTTATTATGTAGTTAATGCGGATGAATACATTTATTTTCGCGTAAAACTTTTTTGGGTGCAGTTTTCGGCAATATTTTATGTCTGGTGCAAAACAAAAACAAAAAATAAAGAGCATTCTACTCAACAAATGTAATAATCAATAATATCCCTAAAATAATGCGGTTATAACGTAGTCAATCCGGATGAATTTATTCCCTGGTGAAACCTTTTTCCTGTGTGATTTTCAATATTTTATGCCTGGTGCAAAAAAAATCCTGCATACAAAGAAAGCAGATTTAGAACTGTAAAGAATTGTTTAATCTTTACTCTAAAGGGAAATGTTCACTCTTTTATACTTGGATAAACAAAATAATTTTTTAATAAGCCGCGGTTGTTTATAGAGTTTTTTTTTTTTTTTTTTTTACTTTTCTTTTAATGTTATTTTAAAGGTAAAACTAAACAATTTTCATCCTCCCCCGTATCTTGGAAAGGTTGAAAAGGTAACTTTATTTCCTGATTATAATGAAGGGGGAAAAAAAACTTTGGCTTTTTTTTCTAAACTTATTTTATTAACGCGGATATTTCCTTCTGCTATGTTCAATATACACCGTACTTCCCTACTTTTGTTATTCGATGTGCGAGGGGGAAAAAAAAGGAAAGTGTTCGATTCTTGCCATAACTCCAACTCTCTTCATCTACGCATGTATAAAAAGTTAAAAAAAGAAACGAAGAATAAGATGGAAAAGGGGGGGGGGACCAGTGAAAAATAGGGATGAATATATCATAACGGGGCATAGCAACGCATCCACGATGCAGCGTAATCCATCCATCGCATGTCGTAGCACACGTTTGGAGTACGCGTACACCGCATGACTTTATGAAAGTGGTTGCGTTATGCAGACCAAAAAAAAAAAAAAAGGATAATATAAAAAGGGGGCAGAGGAGGAAAAACATCGCAGGCATAGTCAATACCCTCTTTTGGATTGAGGGGGTTAAGGAATACCCTCTCCCCCACCTACATATCAAGAAGTAAGAACACAAAGGGACCCCCTTCCCCTTTTTCTCTTTGTGCCATTGAAAGCGTCTGGGGTTCTACCACCGCTTTGTCCTTGTGCCCAGTAAATGGCCCCCACTGCACCGATCTCCTCCCCCGCGCCCCTTATAACGGGCCCCGTCCTGCAGGGAGGGGGTGAAGAGATAAATGAACAGAAAACCCAAACCGAAACCCTCTGCTCTGCAGTGCTCTCCTATGTGTATTGGGGAGAAAACATTCTACTGGGACCATTGTGTTGTTCGGTGTAGTTCTGTAAAGTTGTTCCAATTTTTATTTTCATTTCGTTTTTCATTTCACCAACAATTTATTTTGTTTTCTAACGGGGAGGGAACGCAATTTTATGTAATTTAAAACTAAATAAGTTGATGAAATGTAATTTTATTCTGTTATTGCGTGTCGGTTGCGAGGTCGTATCCAGGAGGTGGGGGTATGAAAAAAAGTTCCTAGAGCTTCCATAATTTTTTTTCTTCCAAAATTTATAATGTTTTATAATATTACTTATTCCTTCTTCTGTAAATGTTCGGAATCTTAATGAAATTTTTTTTTTTTTTTTTTAGTTAAAAATAACGTCTATCACCACTTTTTACTTTTTAGAATAAAACTCGCATCCTCTTTGAAAAAAGCATTTATATGTATTTAGATATGCACCTTTAAACATATTGGCTGGCAAATAATGAAAACAAGAAACGTAACTATCTAAAAAGTGAAAATAAACTTAGTTACTTATTCTTTACTTGCAATATTTTTATCAATGTCCTAATAAAATCCCACTTGCATTCCGAGATAGTGTAGAAAGTTCGAGATTGTTTTTTTTTTTTTTTAAAGTATAATTTGTCCTGAATCATCTTTAAAAAATTCATTCACAGTTATTGTTACAAATATCAACACAGTATCTTGGAGAGTCTGAAATAATTTGAAAGCATTGCAGTAAAATATTCACAAGATAGTAGATAAAACACACTTATTCCAAATGTGAAATTTTTCCTTCGAACTCTTTCTTAACATTTTCCCCAGATAGGTTCTTCCGGCATTTCCACTAGCCAACATCTTTTTCATCCAGAAACATCTTTTCCCCTACACCAGTGTTTCCCAAACTTATGACTTTTGTGTACCCTTTCTAAATTTTTCATAACGCTGTGTACCACTAATAACAAAACGAATGGATTTTTTTTTCTATAAAAAAAATTGCGCAAAAGTTAAAAATCACAATGGCTGTTGGCACCACTAATTAGTAACTATTAACTCTGCAAAAAATAGCCAATAGAAAAATACGTAATCGTAAATTTTCATGGCTAGCTTTGTTATTAAAAAATTTTTTTTTGAAATTTTCGTTTGTTGCAAGATATTTCACAGAAGAACGCGTACCCCGCTAAACTGTTACCGTACCCCTGCGGGTACGCGCACCACACTTTGGGAAACACTGCCCTACACGGAACTCGAAGTGTTTTTAACAACCACAAAAAACGCTCTCCTAGAAAATTTAGAAAATGTTGCTCAAATTAAAAGTTTTTATTCCACTGTCATTCATTTTAATTGGTCTTGTTAAAAGGAGAATTTATCCATAAATTCTTTAAAAAAATACTTATAATAAATGTCAATGACAAAATAATAAGCAAGGTGATTTCACTTCCCCCCCCCCCGAAATTTTATGATGAACGATGCAATTTTCAAAGCTTAATAAATTAGCATGTATAATTATAACATATTCCTTACAAGCAGATGGGATATCGGTGTATCTTTTATACATTTTTTTATGACGCAGTAACTACAAGCAAAAATTTTTATTTTTTAGTTATGAAAAATAGTCTAATAGTTGCTAAAAAAAATATGATTCAGTGGTGCACAACCTGCGGCCCACAGACTGTTGATATGTTGCCCTCTATAACTTTTAAACACAATGAAAAAAAAAATTTTTTTTGGAAAGTAAAAAAATTTCGAATATTTTGAATCGCACATTTGAGTCATCACTTTCTGATGAGCTCAATTTGCGCAGTTTTTATCGTAAATCTACTATTTTTTCGATCGTTTTTTCAAAGGTTATTGCTACAAAATTCTGCATAGTTTTAAAACACTCAATATTTTTAATAGAATATCACGATACGTAAATTAAGAATTTGGTAATAGCTTTTTGACTCGCTCTATTGTTGCCGATTTCATCATATATTTAAGTGATGCTTCTATTTTTGATTTATTTATTTTTTTAACGTTTATACCTAGCAATGTGGTTTTTAAAAATCACACAATATTTGTTACGGCATTATATCCACGCATTTAATTTATTGCCTTCTGAACTGTTTTAGTAGTGCCGAAAATCTAAGTTTTTTTCCAATTATTTTTTTCAGTAGTTTCTACGGTGGTTTTAAAAATTCCGATTTTTATATCATGCATTTAAATAATTACTTATAGACGTTCTTTACTCGTGCTGTATTTATTTTGTTGCTATTATTGCAATGTTTTTTTTCTCCACAGGAATTTGACGAACCCGTTATGTTAAATATGATGTTGTTAACACACGCGAGTTATTAATCGACCGTTTAAATAATCATTTTTTTATACAACTAATTTGTACAATTAGTTTCATTGTAAATATAAGTTATTTTTCCGTCGTTTTTCGGCAGTTAGCGCCATGCATTTGCACCTGGTACTTAGAATTCCGATATTTTTAATACAATGTTATTACAGAGAAAAAAAAATTAGAAAAGTAGATAATTTTTAAACTGTTCACTGTTTGTATTTTTGTTTAAAAAATTTTGTAGCATAGGGGATTTTTTAGAAAGAAAACTTTTCTTACTTAAAATTCACAAAATCTCTAGAAATTCAAGAAATCGAAATGATATATGAAGTATAATACCAAATAAATATGGGATCTTCTATGATGGTTTTGTTTTAATTTTAAGTTTTTTAAAACCCGAGAAATTATTTTTAATTAAAATATTTAATTCGACTTTATATTACTGATTTAAACACGTCTGTACTTTTTCTTCTTCTTGGAGCATTCTTCTTCAAGCGAAAAAGTTTGGAAAAAGCATATTTTTTTCCATGTATGTTCGATTAAAAGCATTTTCTTTTCATAAAATACATAACTAAGCATACTGAGTAAAAAATTCAGTTCGTAGATCACTAATGTTTACTTAAAGATTATCATATTTGCCGCCAACAAGAATAAACGTACATACGGCCCAACGTTAGTCAACTTGCTGTGCAAGTGGACCTTCACTGCAAAAGATTGTGCACGCTTTTAGATAGATTATCGCAATTATTATTTGTACAAAAATATAAAATCCGAAAATAGTACTTCGAAAAATATTAAAAAATGTATCAGAAATTAATTTCGCAAATTAAAGAAATTTCAATGATGAATAACTGTTTTACTTAGATCTAAATAACTGCAAATTTAAAGAAATTATTGTTTGGAAGTGAGCCGAGTTTGGAAGATTTTTTCCTTCAGCACAGAAAAAAGCACTGTTGTTTTACGATGTATATCATGACTATAAATTATCATAATTCTAAAGATAGTATTTTTTTACTTTTTGTTATCTAATTTAGAAAAAATATGATTAATAAAAATTCAGGCGTCAGAGCAATTTATAGTACAAGCTAATTAAAGGCCATGAAAAAAAAAAAAACTTTGTAGAATAAATGAAAAAGACGCTGCAAATTTCAAATTTATGTTTTAACAATATATTATTATTATAAAATTAAGAATATAACATTGGACTTCCATAGGAAAAATAATCTATCTATTCAGTTAAAAAAAAAAAAATAATAATAATAAAAAAACCTATTAGGTAATACTTTTTATCAAAATTAAAAATATATTTCATTTCAGAAACATATAACGAGACTTCAAAACTTACTAAACAAAATTTTGAAAAGTACTTCTTAAAAGATATTTTTATGTAATATAAAAATGTCGGAATTATTCCCGCTCATGTAACACACGGTGAAGGTTAAAATACATTTTTTATTCTTCCTTTGTTATTGTCCTTACTGAAAAATTTCGCAACTGTGTATCTGTACGAAGTTGTGAAACGCCTTGATCATAAAATAATGAGGAATATAACTTTCCGATCAGACAAGCACGTGGAAAGAAAAAGAAATTGTGAGAGGGAAGAAAAAAAATACGTATGATTTGTAAACAAAGAATAACATTTCCACCCGAACCCCCCTTTTTTTCATGGATGGATACAAACCGTTGCCAGGCAACGGGGATGAAAATAGTATTTATGTATCTACTCTGACCCCACGCAACGGAGAGGGAGACTGCTTGGCAATATTCCGAAATTCAACAGGAATAGAAAATTCAGACAGAGGCACTTGGCGACAACGACCGCAGCCTTCACTTGGCGTTTTAACGCCTAGTTTAATTTTAAATAAAATATGTCAAAGTTTAAAAAAAAGTACTTTTTAAAAAATTGCATAGTGTAAACTAAAGTGTATTTAAAATTATCAACTTGCATAATTTATCACCTAATTACATTGCATATATCTATTACCTTAGAATACATATATGTAATTTGTTTTTGTAACCGTTGTTAGAGCAACAGATTATTTTTAATACTATATTTAAAGTTTGCGAATATTCATTCACATTTCAGGCTGGTATTAATAATAATGAAAAAATACATTAAAAATAATTATAAAAAACTTTTCAAAAAGTGATTCATTTTATTAAATGTGTAAAAATAGACTGACGCCTGTATTAAAACGATATTAAAATAACATTTACCGATTTTTTTCTTCTCATTAACATTAAATTCTTATCTACTACTATTATAAATTTAATTTATGCATAAAATGACCGTAAAAACACACATATGTTTGAAATACAAAATATGAATCCCTCATTCTTAAAATACTAAAATAGACTTAAATTTTTATGTACAAGGTTTATATAAATAAAAGACTATACATCATGTGCAGACAAATAGAAATATTACAATTAAACAAATCTTAATATTTAACAAAAATTTTAAATTACATTACTTATGTTATTATGTGTTTTCTTGCTTATCCCTAAAATAATTTATTTGATGAAATGAAAAGCGTAATTCTTTTACGTATTCATTGACAAAAGATGGGAATAAAAAAAAAAAGAATCAAAACTGGTACTAAACGAAAGATAATGAAAAAAATCCCTATACTAGAAATAGGAGATACCATAAATTTGAAGAATAAATTTTAAAACACTAATTTCGTAAACATTAAGACTTTGTAATAATGACTATACTTATTTAATATACTTATATAAACATATATTAATATTAACTAAGTTAAAAGATGGGTGAGAATAAAATATCATCGTACCAGGGTGAATATAAAATTTCATTTAGCCCGGCCATTCCAAAAAGAAGAAGAAAATATATCTGATGAAATAAAAAAGAACTATTTGAGTTCTTTTTTTTAATATCTGAGATTCATTAAACAGAAAAATAAAACATATACTAATAAAAAATCCATCAAAAAATACCACACAAATCAGAAGATTTTCAAGGTTTTTCACATACATAGGTTAAAAAATGAGTGCTAAAACTGATTTATGACAGGATTGTAAAAAAAAAAAATAACATAAACACTAATTATTAATAAATACAAATGTTTGCCACTAGAACACTGATTGGCTCAATTAAAAAATAAATATGGCGAATGGAAATGTAGTTCTAATTCATTTTGGATGGCGCAATTTTAAAATTAAGAACTATTTGAAAGCCATTTCTATACATCGTAATAATAATTTCCCGTAATGAGTTTTTTTATTTATGTTAATAAATAAATAAGCTTTAACTTATGGCCGAGAGGAAAACATATATATTTAAAAATATTTATTTTCTTTAATTACCAATTTCATAAAATTACAGGGATGACGTAAAATTAATGAAAACAAATAATGCAATTACTCAGTGTGGTTATTGTTTGTTACATTAGATTGCTTCTATTTTAAAACATATCTCAAGAAAAAAAATAACATAGCTCAAGTATTTAATATTAAAAAACATATCTCAAGTATTTAAGGGGATTTTGTTTCTTTCATAACAATTATTAAAAAAATTCTTTGAAAGATAATTCATAACGGAATTTATTTTATGTACAGATATGTAAAGATTACTGAAATATATACATATGGCTGGTTGGTAGATTTTATTCGAATTCTTTTCGTTCGAATAATGTAAAAATATATTATAACTTGGCATTCCTATTTTCAATAGATTATATTCAAATTTAAGAAACCCAAAATGTGCACACAAAAAATAAAAAGTTTCATTAAAAAAAAATAAAAATAAAAAAAAAACGATTTAATAAATACTAACTTTTCAGGTTAAAATAATTTTTTTAGTTTTTATTCAAAACTTTGCTGAATAAAAGGAAATAGATTAAGAGACACTATATTGGATTACAAATGATTAGGTTGTCCGAAATTCGAAAACTAATATTAGTGCGTGTTGCAGAATAAATATGAAAATAGAGCTTTTATATTAGAAAACAACAGCTTTAAAGTCAAATTCGTTATTCTTAACATTCGTCCCATAAACTACAGGCCTTAGCCAGTTCTGCGAATTTAAGATGTTACAGTGTTATAATAACGTCTTCAAAAATTTGAAAGCGTACTATATTGCATCACTAATTCACATTTGACAACAAATTTAAGAATGTTTCCCTTAAGCTGTGGTTTTATAAGAAATATAAAAATAAACGTTTTCAATTAGCAGTTTATAAGTCGAATGATTAGTTGCATAGACACAAATCAAAGCAGTGTTTAATCATGTTTGTGATAATTTATAGCAATCAATTCATTCACATGGATGAAATAAAAACACAAGACAAGAAAGTTCATCAATAAAAATAGTTTTATTTACAAAGCTATCGGGCAAGCTGTTTCTTCACATAAAATATTTTCTTTTTTATGACCATGACTTAGTTTACAACGACTTTATTTCGTAAAAATACAAAAATGTAATTTTTTTTATTATTTATTATTATTTGAAACTGACAAATTCACTACTTCATTTCGTTAGTACAATCTTTCGTAAGAAAATAGCTGATGCTTTACACTAAATTAAGTACAAAGTACTTACAGTAATGACAGGAAGAACACATGGAAAAGAACTTTTCCACACATATATGGATTGTCAATATTTTGAGCGAAGAAAACACATTAGTAGAAAAATACATATAATTTTTCCAGCTTCACATCACAGCAATCGACTTTTTACAATTCGTTCTAGACAATCTAGGATGAACTTGAGCAGCATTTAATGAAACAGATTGCTTTCAGTTAATTATTTAGCTACATTTTATTTATATCATAAATAATTAATATTTAAGTACATTTAAACATCAATTACTTATGGTATTATAAGGCAATAAATCGTTTCTATAAAAATTAATATAAGAATTTAGAAAATTAATATAAGATTTATGCTACTCTAGTGGTCCCTTTAAATTGCTATAGTGGTAAGTAACTTATCAAAACAGTGAAAATTCACCTGTTTCAGCTACCACTTAAATGCTATAAATTTTCACCCGTTCGTAACATAACTCTCTTTATGTGAGTTTGAGCTATCCAATTATTGTGATGATTAGAAATGTTTTATGTTAACTTATTTAACACACAAAAGGTATTTTTTGACAAAAATTTATACACCACTATAATAATTTAGAGGGACACTGGGTACCTTACTATTCATTTATAAGATATATAATATTATTATTTATATAAAATATATGCTATTGATAGGTATAGATATGACCTATAAAATTATGAATCTTAAGTACTAAATTTAAATAAAAAATAAATCAAGAATATAGTTAAATAGAAATAAGAGGTTTAATAAATATATATAATTGAGAGATTAGTTATGTGTATTTTAAATTCAAAAATAATCACTTTGAGCAAAAATGATAAATACAATTACAAAATTAAATTTTAAAAAAATATTAAGGGAAAAATTCAAAAAAATATGAGTACTTTGATTTATAACATCTCAAACTCATTTTTTTTTAAATATGTATTCAAGCATTAAAAATGTACTATTTCATTTTCAGAGATTTAATAAATTTTAAATATACACAATTTATGCTTTAACTACATAATTTTCATTGATAAATGAACTGCAAGATAATAATAAGACTTGTTTTCTATAATAAATGAACTACAAGCAATATGGATAATCACAAAAGAGTTTCTCCTTAAAACTCAAATAATTTCATAAAAAGAAATTAGAAAGAATAGCAGCCAAAATGTTACAAAGAGACGCTTTTTAAATGATACAAATAAACGCTTTTTTATAGCAATTAAACATTTATTTTGATTGCAAAATGATCAAAATAATGGACTCATCAATTTTAATCGTATAAAAAAATTAAATTTTTCAAAATTTATACACGTTAAAGACATTCCAACTTAAAACAGTTAAACTACTTTATATCCAAACTTATGAAACTAACATAATTCCAAAATTTCACCTATGAGACATAAGTTTATTAGCTAGTTAGTTTTAATATTAATAGTCATGCAAATGAGCCATGCAAAATTTGTTGTCTGTTTCTTTCTATTAATAAGTCAAAATAGGCAAATAGTTAAAAAAAAATTTATTATAGTAACTGAAATTAAATCTAAAGTGTGTTCTGATAAATAATTATAAATTAGCAACTCATGCAAACATTTTACACCATAAGTACTTTCAGTAATAAACTTGAACTATTTCATTTCTATGCTATGTTTGAAAATAGCGATCGATAACACAAATTGTACGTCATTAAAAGAAACACGATTTTAGCATATTATAAGATTTGAAATTATCAAAATACATTTTTAAAAAAACACTTGAATTTTTTTCTATTATCTTTTAAAATAATAGCTGCTGGCAAAATGACTCATACAAAACTATTTTAAATACAGTTGAAGCACATTTACAGCATATCTGGTCTGATGTTAATCTGTCTGATTAATCTGTAAAAAAATGTTTGTTTTTTTTTCTCAGCACTTAGTAGTATTTACGTATCTGATATTTAATAAATCGTTGAAGAAAAAAATTCTTTTCTATTCTCAGCAACAATCACAAATCTGATGTTTAATTAATTTGAGAAAAAAATTTTTTTTTTGTTCGACTCTTCATAACATTTTGGCTGACGGCATAGAGTGATCACATTAAATATTATATGAAAAAAAAATGAAAAAAAGGAGTAAAATGGCGAAAGAAAGGGAAAAAAAAAGCAGTTTCAAATCACTACAAGTCGTATCACAAAGAATGATCAGAATCATTGCACACAATTAAAATTCTCAACATTATATACACACACACAAAAAAAAATATAAGCTTTTTAAAAATGTACAGCGCTAATGGAAAGAATGGAACTGAGGTAGGACAGCAATCAATTTTTTAAAAAAAGCTTTTTACATACATTTTTTTTTTACAAAGGAATATAATTATGCATTTCAAATAAGGAAAGCATATGTACATCGATAAAAATAAGTGCATTTTAAAAAGTATTTATTCAATGGAATCATATGATCTTTGATCATTTGCATTTGAAAGAGTAGGGACTAGTATTGCGCACAATGGGCAATTTTTAACTGAAATACGCATGAATATTTAATAAAATTTAAAAAAAAAATGCATTAAGGTTTTTAAAGAATCATTAATTAGAATTTCTACAATTGAAAACAATGATCGGGAACTTTTAAGTTATTTGAAATACCGCATTAATTGAATAATATTCAGCTTCTCTTAGATGTTTATTCGTCAGTAAGCAGAGCTGGGACTTAAAATACCACAATAAATCGGAAAATGTTGATATTTCATGATATATCGCGATATTTTTCATTTTAGTCAAATAACATTGTTTTTACTTAAGTCAATATTTTTTGATCCTCAATTGAATACAATAAAAAAAAAAACTTTGTGAATGTATCGCTGTTGATAATTATGGCAATATTATCTAGTTCCATGGTTATTATTGAAAACAGTTTCCACAATATCATCGTGTTCGATAAATATAGTTGTAGATAATGACCACGATATTATCGTTGCTGGTAATTATCTTACATTTAATTTATCGATGTGTATGATTTATCGTGAAAATGTATCTTATAATATCGTTATCAAAAAAAAATATCGACATTTTAGGATAGATCGATATATCACACAGCTCTATTATCAATTTAATGCTTTAATATGAGGCCGGAGCAAATTTTGGATTTGTTAACTTAATTTTGCATTTATTTCTAAAAATTCCATTAAACAATGTAAAAGTGTACATAAAATATTGAACATTAAATTATTCAGTAAACGAAATAGCAATTTAATTACTTAGTACAAAAACAATATCAATAAATGTTATGATTTAAGTGACATTAAAAAATCTCACAGGCAAAAGAAAAAAAAATCAATCTTGTAACAGCAATAGTTGTAATACTGCACAATGGACTATTAGCGATGATCAAGATTAATCTTTATTTCTAATTTTGAGGGGGATGTACATTGTTCTATTAATTTGATTTATGCTAAAATATAGTTTCTTTTAAATGAATTTTTAAGTTATGGTATTAGTTTAGAATCTTAGCTATAAATCTTTTAGGAATTTTGAATCTCGTTAAATTTGAAATTTTCACGGACCTAAAATCTATTAAATGCATGGAATTATTTGCAAAAATTTTCTTTTCATAGTTTTTTTTCTAAAAATTACTTCTTAAAGCGCACGGTAGACAGATCAGCAGATTTTCTCAGTTCAGTGCGAGTACTAATCAACAATAAATTATTTTTAAACACATAACTGACGAAAATAATTTTGGCAAAATCATATTATGCTATAAGAATTAAAATAGGAAAATATTTATAACAACCATTACTATATAGAAAACATTTAATCACATACAAAACAAGTAGTAAAATTTGACGACGATTCAACATATAATAATCAAATTCAAAGCACAATAAGCAAAAACAAAACTTTTAAATTCTACTTTTACATATAAAAAACGCTTAAAAAAAACAATTGCATAGGAACTAATATTTGTAATTACAATTAAAGCGCACAGCTACTTAGAAAAATATAATGCCCTACTCTAAGATGAGAAACAGTTCGGCTTAATGCATAAACAAAAAATAAAATTAAAATTGCAGATTCCTTTCAAGTAAAATATTTCAGCTATCAAATTCGATGTCAGTAAACAAAGACTGCTAACTAATATTGCTTTCAATATGATGAAACCAATATAAAAAAGTTATTATAAAGAACATTTACTTTAATGTAGTTTCATTTAATTTTATTAGTTATATAACTTCTTTAACTGATTGAAATAGATAACTTCCTTAACTGACAATTAAATTCAAATGTGATTGAGAAAAATGGGATTTTTTTCCTTCAAATAATTACTTTATTATCATAAAAAGTCTAAATAACTTAAATTTGAACTTTTTTAAGGCAAAAAAAAAAAAAAAAAAAAAACATATTATGGATATTTATTTCAGTTTTTTTAAAATTTGGATTGAAGAAATAATTTTTTAATAAGGTTTGAACATCTAATAACACTGAAATTTTAATAAAATTTTGCATAAAATAAATACATTCAAATGAAATAAAATTTACTATACAAAAAATGTTGATAATATTGTAGGAATGTTAAAAATACAAGAAAATTATTTGGAAGAAGCATTTATAATACATATCTGAGTTTTTGTACAAGTTGTATAAACAAGTAATAGAAATGAGAAGTTTCAAGTTAAAATTTCATTGTCTTTGGGTAATTTATGTATATTGTATAAAGATATCCAGTATAAAATTCAATAAAATACAATCTTCACCAATTTAAGTGCAAATTTTCAAGGGAATTAAAATTAGTTTTATGCAAGAGGAAAACATTTTTTTAAAAATAGTCCAATCTTGCATTTTAATATTGTATAAAGATATTTTGCATTCAATTTTTGGAACATATTATAATTTTTCAATTATTCAGCTACCATCTAATGTGATTCACAAATGGATAATAATTTTCACTTACTAGCAAAGGTATAAAATGCATTTGGAAAACTCACTCATGATCGAATAGTACTATCTCTAACAATTCATTACACTTTAATTTTATTTCTTTTCATATATTTAAAAATAGATTTTTTTTCAGTTCAGAAGAATATTATTAATATTAACTGTACATTATGATTTTATAGACATTTCATTAACAATGAATATTAGAACATTTAAACTTGCAATTTGGATGGAATATAGTTATCAAGAATTAATTTAATAGCAATAGCCACAATATTATAAAAATGGATTTTAAAAAATACCTCTTTTATGGTACTGATATACTGTAATCCAACAATGTAAAACAGCATAATCTATTTTAATAATTTCAGTTTATAGCTCTAAGTTCGTTTGTTCCCTTCGTGTATCTAATTAGAAATAGAAGGCTTCATTATCAGATTTAAACTATCAAAATAACTCTCATTATATATACAGAGGAATACAATATATGAATCAATCTTTACATTTCATATCTAAATATTAGAATTACATTAAGGTATCCCATGAAACTTCATAATAGATTGAAAATGTCATATTGATATTGAAAATAAATAATGATTTTCATTTATTATTATCAATATGATCGCCTTATTGTCTTTGAAATTTTTTTATTACTATACAAGTTGTAAACACGAAAATTGTATATATCTCCTAAAAATACAATATCACTATTTTATTTGGATGGAAATTGAGGTAATACAAGACACTTTTTTGCATTATAAAAAGACCTGTCTCTGACCAAAACATTTATAAAAATACTATTTCCTCTGAAATCATATCTACAAATCTACACAATCACAGATCTTCCTCAGATGTATCAATTCTCAAAAAGATTCATAAATTTAAGATTGTCATTTTATTATGAAATTGTTTATATCATATTTGAGCAAATTCATACAAAAAGAAAAAAAAAATAAATAATAATATCCCATAGTTTACAAAAATAAGTGGCAAGTTATTATAGGTGATTGTATATTAATTATTTTTCCTTAGTTTACTGTTACTTGTATAATAAACACCACATCTTTCAAGAAAATATAACTTAATAAGTTGTTTATATATACTACTAAAATCAAAGTAAAAGGTAGTTTTGATTGGAAATTTATATACAAACATACATTGTAGAAATATAAATATCAATATTGACATTAGTTTTAATATTAACAAAATTTCTTACATTTATATAATTAGATATCGTTTCAAATTAATAAAATTCTTAAATAATAAACGGAAAAATTAGTATGCAAAACTACCCTCTGAAAAATCTGAATTAAATAAAAGTTAATAATGTATGACTAAATATGTCAAAACTAGTAAACAGATAAGTAATTTAAATAATATTAAGTTATGAAAGCGCAGACTGATGAAGATGACATTAAAAAGTCCTCACTACAAATGGAAGATAAATATAGATTTGTTTACATGAAAAGTGCACTTAATATGACTATTCTTAAGTTCTTGAAGGTGGTTTAAGTCTTACGCTGCCTGCCAATGACAAGAGAACTCTTTTACATTTAAAAAAAAAAAAAAATCACAATGACTTACTTACAAGATTCAGATGACAACGATGTTCATAGGTCATCAGCGAACGATGGATATGTTGAAGCGTTGACAAATTCACAACCACTTTGCACATGGTCCATAACTTGTTGTTTGAGATGACACACCTGTTCTCTGAGTCTTTGCACATGGTTGGAAAGTTCTGAGTTCTCGTTTTTTAGGTGTGAAACTTTGTCTTCAAGTTTGGCTATTCGCTCTAGTTTCCTTCTACGGCACTTGCTCGCTGCTATCCTATTTCTCAGTCTCTTGCGTTCGAGTTTTAAACGTTCTTGATCTTCCATATCGATTGGAGATTGGGGTGGTGACCCACCCATACAGGGCACAGTTTGAGGTTCTTCCTTGATGGACACTAAGGGCTCGTGGTAAAATCCATTGTTTTGGCTGACTGGGGCGTAGCAATTGTTGGAACTCATCGTCGAAGACACCATAGGATTGCAGTTGAGGTTAATTGCAGATAGTGGAGGTTGCTGGTAGCCATAGGAATCAACTAAAGACGCCGTAGAACAAGGCATTGATGAAGAAGGCATTATATTGCAGGTCGTGTTGTTGGTAATAGCCGCGATGTTGATGTCTGATTGAATATGATGCGGCTGCTGTTGATGGTATAGTCCATTGGATTGAAGAAGATCATCAGTAAAATCCCGGGCAAATTGTTGCCCTCGTTCTTCTGCTTTAATATTATACATGCACTGTCCAGGCGTATTCCCTTCATAGCCATGATTTGCTATAATTAATTTTTCTAACTCAGGTGAAGCCAATTTCAGCATGTTCAAATCGGGTGAAGTAAGGAGGGCAGTTGGTCCTCGGGACTTCTTGCTACTCCTCCCCGAATCCAGGTCCAGAGTCATCGGTCGCTTCAATTCCCGCATCTCTTCTCGACTCCTGTAATAATTTTTGGAATCTTCGTAAAATGTCGTATCCATCCCTTGTAGCTGGGAGGAACGCGGTTGAAGTACTAAGGACGCCGTATTGGAAGATCGCCTGTCGGCACGGCTTATGCAAATATGGAATAAGAAAAAATCAAAGAAGAAAAAAAATAAGTCACCGCGAGCTGGTTCTGCACGCGCTGCTCTCACGTATCCGTCTGTTATCGAGGGAAGGATATTTCCAACTACGTGCGGTCGATACTGTGAAGAGAGATTTGCTTCTACTACGTCTATGAGTCACCATCAGGCTTTTTCTACCACCTACCTCTCTTTAGGGTTGTATTAGTGTGATTTCTGCACACGAGGAATACCCCTATCACTCGCGCCAAGCTCGCGTGGATATGATGCCAAAGGATCTCGCCAAAGTGTTTCTAAATTGAAAGTCTATTTCTCTCTTTTTTATGTTGTTTTTTACAATTTGCTCTTTGTGCCTTCCGCCTTATCTCAATCGATGCTCGCTTCTTTTGTGGAAGTTTATTTCCCTACAAATATGCTTATACCTGCGTGGGTGGTTTTCACTCTTTTTTTTCTTCTTTTTTTTCCCCTGTTTTTTACCTCTTTCGTTCCTGTCTTGTTAAGATTTTGAATGAAAAGCGGAAAGGCACGGGGACAGAAAATTCTGTTTGTTTATTTCTTCGAAATTGCTTATTTGGCTTATAAAATATAAATATATTGACATTTTTAAAAAAGGTAATCTAATACATAAATTTTTTTTTTTTAAATTTTAATAATTATTGCTCTATTACACAATTAAAATATTTTTTTTTAATAATTGTATCCGTCCTTAATAATATTTTTTTATTTGCTGCCAAAATATTATTTTTTTGTTTTATTTCTGTCTTATTAAGAGTTTAAATGTGAAGGAGAACGGAAAGAGATAAAAAAAAAATTATGTTTGTTTTATTCTTTTATTTCGTATATAAAATATAAATATCCTGACATTAAAAAATAGTAATTTGTTTAATTACATTGGTTTTATTTTTTTCCCAAGGTTTTAATAATTATTCCTCTATTAAATTAATTTTTTTACAATAGTATCAACCCTAAATAATTTTAAAGTTTTTATTTTTTATTAACTGCCAAAATATTACTGTCCCGTGTAACTTTTTGAGCATGGCATATTTTTTTTTATATAAGAAGTTTTTTTTTTTTTTTTTAAGTTTATTAAAATAATTGCAAAAGCTAAATTTAATTTTCACATGGATTTATTTCGTAACGTTTCGTCTATTCAGAAATTTTTTTTTATAATTGTTTTACTAATTATGCTACTGACATAATAGAAAAGTATTTACTTATATAAATCATTAACTTGTATTCAATTCTTTGAAGTAAATCAAAATATTTAAATTAGAAATTTTTTTGTCTAATTGTCTTTGTGAACACCGAATTATGAATATATATTAAAGAAAATTTATTGTTTTAAAAGATCAAAATTTTTTTTTTTAAAAATTAGATATTTAAATGTATAAAATACAGCCATTTTAAAAGAAACGAGGGGGGGGGGGTTGCCTCCATTAAAGCTAATTCTGAGAAGAAAAAAAAACGAATTTCAAGGTGGATAGGAAATTTTTCTCAAGCACGGCTCATCTTCACTGTGTAATAACTCTTGAGGAAAACCAATTGTCCACGTTATTGATTTGTCCAAACTTAGTAATCCTCAAATGGCGATCCAAATGTCATTTTTATGAAAAATTGTACTTGCCTCTTAGAATTCAAATATTCTTATGATCAAAACTCTTATGCGTGCATGAATTGAACAATAGAAAGTTGATATCATTAAAAAAAAATTGAAGTTGCATTTTTTTCCCTGAATACCATAAAATAAATTTATAAAATAATTATTTTTATGTCAGTTGCCGTCAGAATATTCTTCTACTAGAAAAGTTTAGAAACAACGCATCGAAAAACTGTTTAAAGTAATTAATTTTCTTTGAATCGATTCTTGGAAAAAAAATAATAAGATGAAGGAAGTAGGATAGAAATTTGGATCAAATAAGAATATAGTAACTTAGCAATTTTAAGGAGTTGGCGAACGGCAGCGAGAAGGGAATGAAGACTTGTTGTCTCATATGTTTCCGAAAATTATAATACATTTGTATTATAATCTAAAAATATTAATTCTTCAAAATTTCATATTTAAAATTTGATATTTGAATTTTTTTTTTTTTTTTTTTTTTAGGATGATGAACTTATAGTGCTGTTTGAAATTGCTTCAATTGTGCAATTTTCTATTCAATTTTCAGTTCCTTTCCAAATTGAAGCTCCTAAATTTTTCTTCCTTTCTTCGGTATTGGGTCTTCTTCTTCTACTTTTAGTCTTTTCAGAGTTAAAATTTCATTTTCGCAAATATTTAAGATTCATTAAAGATAAATATATAAGTTTGATTTTTCATTTAAAATTATTTACTAGGTCTCAACATATTACAAGAAAAAAAAAAAAAAAGACAAAAAAAAAACATCAAATAACAATCAATAAAATTTGAACATTCAAAAATTCTTACAATTAGTTTTTAATAAAAAAAAATATTAAAAACATAAATATGTACTAGTTACATGGATTGCATCGAAATGAAACTGATTATATCATATTTCCTAGGAAAGAACTGTAAAAGAAAAATTCTACTGTTTTTTATCAGCAACAATCGCCGGATCTATAAGCGTGCAGCATTTAGTTCGAATTAGAAGTACCTTTGCGAAGGAATCTTTCTTTATAATTTTTTTTTTTTTTTCCTAAATCTTTTTTTTTTTTTTTTTTTTTTTTTCCGTTATGTATTTTTCTTAATTTTTAAGAGCATTAAATCCATAAAGCTATTGCAATCATAATAGTTCAGATAATTACTATTATCTAAAACATAGGAATGTAATTGACTACAAATCATGTGAAACTGATCCTATCAGTTGTGCAATTTTAAAATTACGAAACTTTTTAAACATTTCGGAGCGTTATTTTGGCCAAATATATTGTCTGTTTTAGATAAAAGCAATAATTAAATTAACTTGTATTTCATTTACACTATAAATCTAACTAAAGAGTTATAGACATTATTTTGCAAAAGATATTATTGCTCCAAGCGTTTAAAATTTTATTATTTATTTATTTATTTATAAAATTAAAACCAAAGTTTTTTAATCATATTTTATATATAACATGGCTTATCTATGCTGCTTGTGCAGGCTTCTTTAATTTTTCTTCTCTTGGTACATATTACAACAATATGTGAGGTTGTCTTAATAACCTCATTAGTTTGAAAAAAAAAGACTAATGAGGTTATTAAGACAACCTCAATAGTTTTGATTTTTGGGTTTGTAAAAAAAGTCTATGTGCATGAAAATTCGCATATTTTTCTTAGCATGTCATATGTTATTAGTATATTATTAAATTAAAAACTTAGATCGTAACGTGGCATTAAGAAAGTACTATAAAATAAAAAAGACTAATAAAATATTACAAAAATAAATTTTGTTTAAGTCAGAACATTTATCAATCGTATCTGGCAAATGGTGGAGCAGTTTCCCCCCCATCCCCTTAGTAATCAGAGTAGTAGAAACAACCTTTTAATTTTTGTTGTATTTTTGAGTTTATAGTCTGTCAGTCAGCCAGCTTGTACGCGTAAATTCGCCTATTTTTATTAGTAGTCTGAGAATGGAATATGTTATTAATGTAGTATTAAATAAGCTTCTTGAATAATAACGCAACTTTGGAAAATAAACTATTGACTAATTACTCAACAATAACTCAATAATTTACTCAAACAATAACGCAATTTAGAAGAAAAAAAAATTTCTTTAAATAATCTCCACAAACAATAACGCAACTTTTTTTTTTTTAAAAAAATAAAAATATTAAATTAACTCCTTAAACAATAACGCAACTTAGAAAAACAAATCTTTCAATTAACTCCTTCAGCATTAACAAAACTTCGGGGAAAAAAAAATTTTTTTAATGAACTCCTTAAACAATAACAAAAATGTTTTTTTAAAAAAATTAATAAATAAACTCTTCAAACAATAACAAAATTTTGAAAAAGGAATTATTAAATAAACTCCTCAAACAGTAACGCAACTTAGAATAAAAATATGTTTTACCTCATTAAAAAACTAAATTTTGTTAAAATCACAATAACTTAATCGTAGGTCACTAGTTCAAAAAATCGTTTTGCTTTACCTACTATAAACTGATCGAGTTTTTTTCTTCAAAAACGAATATTTTTTCCCTTTCTATTATTCTACGGAAATCTATTCCTTTGCAACGGAGGTCAAAGAAGAGCTGAAACCCAAAGAAAGCACCGAACGGTCTCTCTCTTTCCTAAAAAAGCAGGAATCTTTGACTATTTATAGACGTAAGATGGTGCCCGTCTTTTTAAAAAGGCACCTCCCACGGCAGGTAGGAGAAATGACTCATCCCTGTTGGGCTTGCCCTCCCGTCGGGGCGATTACGTATTCTAAACAGGTAATTTGTTGCTTAATCATCCGAAAGAGAAAAATATAACTAGGTGACAGCAGAAATTGCCGCCAATATAAAAGGGCACATTTTATGTAACCAAGTGATATTCCTCTTCTTTTTTTTTCTTTTTTGGGTTCGGATAGAAACAAATATGCAAAAGATTAAGATAAATGATTTTTAAAAAGTCATTGCTCTCTTTGCCACAAAGATAGGCAATTAGAATTTTTTAAAGGGGGGGGGGGGAATGGGTAGGTTATTATGCTTGTTTTTTGTTCACATATAAGTTATTACAATAACTTGTTTTCAGGGATGCATTTGTAAAATTTATTATGAAAAGTTAAAAATAACTTAAGTTTATTAAGATCGTTAAGTTCCTTTCTTATCTTTATTTATATTTTATAAAGTCACATATTATTGTCTTAAACCCAAGTTTAAGATAATTTGCTCAGAAAAGGCAATTTGCCTAGAGACAATTAGGACAAATTGTATAGAGAAGAACTTAAAATTTTTAATAAAAAATTGCACCGGAAATTTTTTTTTTTTTTTTTTTTTTTTTTTTTTTTTTTTTTTGCATGAGATTTTTTAACAGATCTTAAATACTTTTGTATCGCTGATTTGGATTTCAAATCTCAAAGCCACATTTTTTTAAATGATATTTTTAATCTACTTTTTGTCGAAATGTAAGTACAACTTTAAAATCATTATATAACAGAGAGTTGCTTAAATATCGCTATTATTAACTGTTTTTTTTTTGTTTTTTTTTCTGCATGCTTCTGAAAAAATTATAATGGAGTACCGCCGTTTGCCGCGTTCAACGATATTTCCGAGCATGGGTCCCTATGCAATTTTAATCTTAATGATGTATCCTAACACCCATAAAAGTTTTGTTGCAACGTTTGCGTGATCCCTTTTTATAAATAACGCTCTTAAAATTGTACATTTCGACAAAAAATAGGCTGAAAATATCAAATTTTTTTTTATTTTTTTTTTAAATCTGTAGCTTTAGGAGCAAAACTAATTTAAATCTTGAAATCCCCTCACCTGAATTAGGCTTATTCAAGTGTGAGGATTTCACAATAGTAAATATATATTAAGATTATTTTTCACATTTTGTGCAGTGAATTGAAAATGGTAAAAATAACAACACTTAATAAAACTAAATGTGAGAAAATAAGTTAATTATTATGATTATTTTTTCATATTTTATGTAAGAAATTTACTGAAATTAACTGCGATAATAAAAAAATAACCAAATTAAAATATGTTACAAATTGTGTTTTCATGTAGCTAAATTCACTAATGTACTAAGATAATGTAGCTAAATTCACTAATGTACTAAGATAATGTAGCTAAATTCACTAATGTACTAAGATAATGTAGCTAAATTCACTAATGTACTAAGATAATGTAGCTAAATTCACTAATGTACTAAGATAATGTATCTAAATTCACTAATGTACTAAGATTATGTAGCTAAATTCACTAATGTACTAAGATAATGTAGCTAAATTCACTAATATACTAAGATAATGTAGCTAAATTCACTAATGTACTAAGATAATACTAAAATTCACATGTGCCCATTTGTAGTGATAAATGAGTTAAAAATTATCTTTCATTACCTGCAAATTGTTCTTTGAAAATTATATAGTTTTTAGAATTGTGTAAAGTTACTATGAACTTTGAAAATTATGTAGTTCTTGTGTGTGTTTTGTTTGTTTTTTGAACAAATTAAAGAATTACGAATCTCCAACAAAAAATATTAAATACGTTAACTCAAAACATAATCCTAAAAACCCAATAAATAAATTTTCGAATGTATTTATTCAATTATATATACCTTCTAAAATTTATATGTTTGTAAAAGAAGTTTAAAAAAATACTTTTTACAGTAGGAAAATAAATCTTCTAACATATGAATATATTTAATATTAATATAAAATACTTTTATACTGTCGATTCATCATTAAGTAAAATGTGTTTTGACTGATTGAGATTTAATGATAACATTTTCTTATGCAAGAAATAATCGCCAACAAGTTCGAAATATATTCTAATACTATTTTGCTTTTATTTTTCAATTTTAAAACATGCCACAATTAACACCGGATCATTGTAAGTAATCGTACACTTGATCCTCTGCAGCACAACTCGTTCTAACTTGTAAACAATTGAAGAGAAGATTCAGACCTTGACCGCTAAAGAGGCGGGAACTTTCACAATTCGTTACCAACCTGTCAGAACTCGAACTCGGTTGAAATCAAAAAAACTTTGTAAAGAACTCGCCAAAAGAGCGATACTCAAGTAAACAAAGACAACAGTTTCAACTTGAAGACAACGTGATGTCATGTACGGCTTACGTGATTGGGGGAGATGTTCTACGTCATTCAAGGTTGTGGCTCTGATACGCGGAACTCGTGACGTCACGAACCACTAAAGATGTGCTGTTCCGGCGGAACACGGGGGCGGCATAGAAGAAAGGCACAAAAAACGAAGCTTATTTAGAAGAAAAACTAGGGAAAGGTGTGTCGGTGAACAAAACTTGCTTAAGGTAACTTCCGTTATAAAGCTATTTATTATAATTTTTTTTTGCTCCGTATCCGCACAGTAATTGTTTCTCTTTATTTGAATTATTTCTTTTTACGTAACATGTAATTTGTATTTGTTTCAAGATGTTTAAATTAATTTTTTTTAATTATTATTTTCTAGTTTCCGAAGCAGATATTTATGAAATAATGTTGCCTCTTGCTCTATATCCAATGTTGTCCCAATGGGTTTTTTTCCTGAATAATATTTTGTGTATTAGTGTGAAATAGACTGGGAAATTACCCAAAAAAATTCTGTTTCCTTTTAAAGGACGCGATTCGACTTGCTAAGAAACTATCAAAATCTAATATCAACTAAGAGATGTATTTCTACAATTGTATTTGCTAAAATATTTGTTAAATTCTATTAAATAATAAAGAGAACTAAAATTTTTCTCCTTAACACTGCGAACGAAAATTGCTGTTGTCAGTTTTCAAATATCATTTATATTATTGAATTTTAAACTTTGAAAATTTTATTCATAATTTTATTAACGCAATGAAGACGGTGAAATTCAGTTTCAGATTTTATGATAATGAAATAGGTTTTTGAACTTTACACAAATTCAGATGCCCAGAAATGGGAGAAATTATGTAACTTTTATCAACAGGAAAACAAAAACGCACATGCCGTTGCAAAACCCTAATTATTTTTTTTATCTCCTGCTTCCCAAATGTATCAATAAGGCCTTGATAACTAATTCAGTAATCTATAATAAATTTAATTAGTCACACATACCTTTTTGTAAAAAAAATTTATTATGATTCATGAAGTTGAAGTAGTAGTTAATTTCCTTTCTTTCATAAAATTAAGTTTGAATGACGAAATCATGCGGGAGAGAAATGAAATAAATTGATTAGAAATATGAGTCCAAAAGGGCAAAAAGTATATTTATTATATAAAAAATTAAATAAAAGAGAAAATGCTGTTCAATTTTACTGTCGAGCAATATTACAATTGTGAACAGAACTTAAAAAAAAAAAAAAAAAAAATCTCTATCTATCTTTCTCTTCTTACAATGCAATCGTAATCGCAGTCCATAATAATTTTTTGAATTCTTGTCAGAAATTAAGTCAAAAAAATATGCGCCTTAGGAGTCACGTGTAAATATTTACTCGAAGATGAGACAAATGCATTTGAAATCTGTGGAATCACTAGCGAGAAAGGCAGGATGACATTCATTAAACCAGTTTGATAGCCTGGTGAAACTTGAAGTTGTTTTTTAACCCTTTGCGGATGTACGGTAGCTGTCAGCCACCGATGTCCTTCGCTTACCAGCAAAATATAATATGACCGTACGGGGTAAATTAACAAACTTATCAAATTCTCTTTGTTTCTCCTGACACGACAGTGAAAGAGCTTTTTATAATTGCAATCCTGTTTTACACACAAGAGATCTGCTAGATTTCGATAGCGTTTTTCTTTTTCTTCTGCCTTAAAAACAGTATTTCCCAAATTAAACACAACCCACGCAAAACAGGGAAATAACGCCACGGCGAGCAGAAATCTGTCGCCAAGGATTAAAATGTTAGAACCCGCAGAAATATGGTGTTGCTTAAATAACAGGATGGTGCCACTGCCGATACATCTGCGTCAACCATGTCAATTCATAAAGAGTTTTTTAGGAACCGCCCGATTTCCAAAGGTCTGTGGTCTCCCGAAGTCCAGACTTGTCATCTTCGGAATATTCTCTATGATATGTACGTAGATTGGCCGACATCCATCACCGATTCGGCGATGTATGTCGGGCAATCTACGTACATAACGTACCATTCGCCCATCAGCGAAAATAGAACAAGAAACGAAAAACGCTTCCCTACTGATGTTGTTTAAAATCTTCTATAATAAGCTTGAAAATGCTTCTAAAAACGTTAATGGAAGACATTTTCAACGTTTCCTGTAATTAGTGTTCAATAAACATTCATTTTTTTTTTAGTTTGCCGTGATTCGTTTTTCTGGGTTGCGTTTTATTCGGAGCATTTTGTGTTAGTTTGCAACTCATACAATGTATATACTTTTTTTTCACTTCTTTTTCACGATAATTCTAAAATAAAACGATATTAAGCGGCATCAGAACGGAACACTGTATAGTAATTATTAGAGCCCGGATTTTGATGACCTAAAAAATCTCAATTAATGCCCTTAAAAAGTGCAAAAAATGCCCTATAAAAGTTCAAAAATTGCCCTTAAAAAATGCCCTTAAAATGCGAAAATTGCGCTAAAAACGCCTTATGACATGACTTAAATAAAGTAAAAATATTGAACTAAAACAATTTTTTACTCTTTAAAATTATTATGGGTCATTTAAAAAAATATAAAGCAATGCAATACTTGTTCTACGTTCATTAAAGTTTGAAAAATATGTTTTATATCCTAAAATAACAAAAAAAAAGGAAAATATATTGACTCTAAAACATTTTCATTTTGTATAGAAACTTTAATGAGTATAACAACTTTAATGAGTATAACAACTTCCATCTCATAATATTTCTAAATATCAGAATTACATTGGATTATGAAATTTTTTTTTAATATTTTGAAATGTAAACGAGCGTTTCTTGTCTGAAAGTTAATTTTTATACTTGAAGAAGCTTCTTTCAACGTCTACTGATGTTATTGGTGCGTACTTGAAAAAGACGGTCTCATTTACTGACAATTCTTCTTCAATTTGAAAAGATGTTGCTTATATTATAACCTGTTAATATCCTAGAGATTTTCTTCATTGTTTGGAAGCCAGTGTAATAATGAAAAATGATAAAAAATAATAAAAATTGGAAAAAATTATCAAAAAATTTAAAAAATGCTTTAAAATGCAAAATATGCCCCAAAATTTAAAGAAAAATGCCCTATAAATCTAAAAAAATGCTCTAAAGGACAAAAAATGTCCAAAAATGCAAAAAAATGCAAATGTCATCAAAATCCGGGCCTTAGTAATCATTAATCAGACTTTCTTTAACAGTGATTTACTAGATTTAGTTAGCGTTATGTTTTTTCCCCCCATTTAAAATGTTCATTTGTGAACCCCTACAGTGTGTACCCGAAGAAAATTCTGAAAATACAGTCCCTGGCCAAATGATTAGACGCACTATAAGATTCTATGTAAAATCTTAATTAGCAGGTGATACTATACAACTTTATTGTTTTTATGCAACTGAAACCGGTTTGAACTTGTTTACGTTAGTGTAATCAATTGGTTAAATTAGACGATATATAATATTAATTTGATGATAGGATAAATTAGACGATGTATTATATAAATATAGAATAGTTATTATATCAAGCATTATATTAGTATATTACAATAATTAGATCAAATTATTAGATGCACTGTAGTTTTTTAATTATTACATGATTTGCACGAGTTTATATGCAATACTTTTATATTTAAACATACATGTAATGGGTTTTTATTCAGGAGATTTTTTACATACTTCCTATTTGTATTTATTTTTAACGTATTGCATTATAATGTTAACCAATTGATGCAGGCGCGTAAACAAATGCAAACCGGTTTCATCCGAATAAACACAATATAGCTGATAGCTGTACAGTATCACCTGGAAATTATGATTTTACATAGAGTCTTATAGTGCATCTAATAATATGGCCAGGGACTGTACATGTTAAAAAGTGGCAATTTTAGAACACTTTGTATACTTTTTTCACGTGTTGTATACGTAATTTGAAAAACTTTTATCACCTTGGTTCATAGAAGCATTGTATCTGTGAGACACGTATCGATATCGACTTTAAATGTGAAGTTTAACTGAAGCTGTGTTAACTTTAAATGCGTAGCACGCATTTAATGTGATGTGTTAAATATGTGTTAAATATAGATTTTAGTAATTAGTAGATTTAGTAGATATAATATTAGTAGTAATTAGTAGATTAGTAGATTTTAGTAAAAATATATACGTATACACCGTACAATTACGATACGAACCAAAAGTTTATAGAATTTTCCGATGAAGTCATAAATATGAAAGGGCTACATACACATTCCAGAAATTTAAAACATATCTTTATATTCTAAAAAACACTGCTAAAGAATATGTTTTTAAAATTTTAACATTAGCATTCATATGAATTTTTTTGAAAATATTTACAAAAAAATATGTCCGAAATTTTTATCAATTGTTACTTTTTTGCTTATCAGTAGAATAACTGCAGCGTCATTCGTAATTTAAACGAAGTTAGCTTTTTTCTTTTAATCTTTTGCTTTTAATCAAATGATCATTGAACGAACCCTAACTAAAGCCATTAATGTAATGCCATTTTATTTATTTTTTTTACCTAAATAGAATTTTTTAATGCATAAACTTGAGTGAATTTTCAATTAAGAACGTTGCTTCGAGAAAAAAAACTGATGATTATCGAAAAGAATTATTTATTTATTTAGTTGTTTTTAAATATCACAATTACTACTGTATTAATAAAATAATTAATCTATATTTTATTTTTATCTATGTAATGCGGTTTTAAAATCTTCCTAAGAACGTTTAAAATATTTAAACTTGAGTTTTACTTTCCAGGTATTATTACTTTTTTGAAAGTTTGGTTCAAATCTCATGTTTAGGCATATTTTTACAAAATCCTGTTTCTATTGTATTCCGGAAACATCCTATTTGCTCAATATTTTAACCACATCTTATTCTAATCAATAACAATGCAGGCTGACCATGTGTTTATAATTCTTATCAGTTATATTCTAAGATCCTTTGAAAAGAAAAAGAAGAAGAAAAAAACACACACAAGCACAATGATTAATTCAGAATAAATTTCTTTTTGTCTTCTTTACACAAATCATCTCCAAGCAAAAAAAAAAAAAAAAAAAGACACAGTGTACTCTGAAATTTTATTGCTATCAACTAAAAGTGTAACATGTAACGGACTTATACTAGGGCTCGATAGTTCGATAATTTTCCATATGCTGCTGATAAAAAGCAAAATAGGAAGTTATGAGCGTTTTACTTTTGGTAGTTAAATAAAAAATAAAAAGTCTTTTTATAAGTTTGTAAACATTCCATAAATACAAAAACTTAAGAGAAGAACAAAATCGAATTTCTATGCTGAGTTAGATAGAATTTTGGTATGAAAAGTTCAGTGAGCAGAAAAATAAATAAAAATAAACGGACTATCCTGAATGATTTTTGATCCCTAATGACCGGATCTTCACTTTCTAGGACTCAAACTTAACGATTCGAGGAAATAATGGAACTTTAAATATGCTAAATAATTAGTGCAGGCGATATTTTAAGTTACGGAATCAGATACAAAAACGTGCTTTCTCCGATGAAACATTCCTCTTTTTATTACGGATTCGGATTTCTGAACACCAAAATATAAGGTCCCAATAGTTTTGTAAGAAGAGCGATTCACAGATTGGACCCCTTTTTGTTATTTTAGTTTTTATGTATTTCGCCATATCTTTAAAAAATTTTAAGCGAATAAAAAAACTTTTTGCACGCAATTATATAATTCCTTTATCCAAAGATAATTCCACGCTAGAAATAAGTTTTAATGGTTATTTTTTTTATTATTCAATTTAATAATAGTCAAAAAACATTTTGATTGTAAGGTATACAATTTTTATATTATTTTAAAGAATATAATTTTACATGGTAATGCACGAAATTCGAGCGAGATCTGACAAATAGTTTCCTGAAAAATAGAATTTTAAAAAAAAATTGTATTTTGTTATCTGATTTCTTAATTTTAAATATCGTCTGCACTAATTAATAAGCATATTTGAGGGCACCCCCTCGAACCTCGATTTTTCTAATCCAGCAATCCTTTCAGGTCATACGGTTAACATATTAATAAAATGTATTTACATAAAAGTATAATAAACATGGATTTTATTTTTTAAAAAAAAAGAATATCAATTTCTAGGAAAAAATCTTTTAAGAGCATTAAAAAAGAAGACTGGCTTATGTACGTTATAGCTAATTAGGAAGGAAAAAAAAGAATTTGCGTACGAACAGGAACTGTTTTTCTACAGCACAGCCCATCTTCCTTGAGTAATAACTCTCGGGAGGGAGTCGATTTTCTATGTTATTGATTTGCCACGACTTGGTAATCCTTAAAATGCAACAGATGGCAATCTAATCGTAATTTTTGTAAAAAATGGACATATACCGTTCTTCTATCACTTGATCTCCAATGATAATTGATCAAATCTTCAACTAATCATACAACATATTTCGATAGTGTTTTAGTTTTAATTTTTATCGTCGCTTTTGCAATAATTTGTGACTTCTAAGCTCCATTCGCTTTTGACTGCTTATTAAGAGACGAATAATTTAAAGTATATATTAAGGGTGGCTTTTACGGAACCTCTCTTATGAGGCATCAAATATGAAACAGTAATTTAATACCTTAATTTCGAAGGTAGTAATTAAGTAGACCATAGTTGTTTCTTAAAACACGCATCACTGTGTTTCTTTGAATATAGAATGCAGATGCTACTCATAAACTAGCTTAAATTTTTTTTTCAACTTTGATTGGAATTGCTTATTTAAATAAACAATCAAGTAGGATAGAAAAATAAGTTAATCGATGTAAAATTGACCTTTTGTCTCAAATAAATAATTTTTTTTATTCGCTCGATAGTACAATCAGCAAGCAAACATCCTCAAGCCTCAAGTTATTTAATGTTTTTCATTTCTTAATGAGTTGGATTTGTAGAAATGTTCTGACAATGACAAATCGTCGCCATTGTTGCGTTGGAACGAACCATAGAAAATGTTCCTCGGTTTGATTTACACTTGATGGATTGTTTTGTATTTAATCGCCAAGTTCTAAGAACCGTCATCCATCTCACTTACTTTACATACATTAATAAGTCTCGTGATATTGTTTTTATATATTTATTTTTTGATATATATATGTTTCTGATAAGTAGCACGCATAAAAGCTTGAAGTTGATTTGTTTGAACCAATTTGAAAAAAATTAAAAGAAGGTTCAATTTCTTTCCCTCAGAAGTGTTTGCAATTTTAAGTTAATATGGAAATGAATCGAATGACTTAAATGTTAAATTTAGAAAAGCATTGCTTAAGCATTTGGAACGAAATTCATTATAAATTTTTTGGAGGTGTGATTGCCTCATCGTTATTTAAAAAACATTTCTACTCAGATTTAAAGCTATCTGAACAACCAATAAACTTTTCGATATATTTGATTTGTCTGGTAAGAAAAGAAATACCAACTTGCATTTTGATAGATGTCCATCCCCCCCCCTTTTTTTGTTATTGCCAAACTAATTTTCTTTTAGAGCAATTTTTTTTTATATAAAAAATCGAATTCACTTTTCTTTCTTCATTTAATTTTAACAAAAGTTAGTTTCAATTTCATACTGAAAAATATGACCTAGCAGTAAAACTACTTCACGCCATCTTATTTTTTAATTTTCACAATTTTTTTTTATTTAGCATTTTTTTCTTATTCTTTGTTTATGTGGAGGGGACTTTTACGTTTTGTGACTTCTTGTTTTAAAATCTGTACAAACTTTTCTATTTTACAAACCAGGAAAATATTAAAAGATAAAAAAAAAAATTATCAATTTCGATTTTTATAAGTACGCTACGTTAAGATAAGTAAGCGCTTTTCGACTTCTTTTTCCTACGAAAATCAAACAATTTTTAGCATTTTCAGTCCCGCCTTTCTCAATAGTGATTCGTTAGACTTCGATGGTAATTTAAATTTTTTTTCTTCCTCAAATATTAATTTGCGACACCTAATGTGCTTTTCCCCACACTTTTGACTAGGATTCTAAAAGTATATATTAAGGGCAGTGATAATAGATTACAGACAGCGATTAAGTACCAAATAAATAAAGCTGATTTGAAAAAGAGAAGGAATAATTATAAAAACACTGAACATCAACTGATTTAGCTAAAAAAAAATAATTTGAAATTCAAGTTATGAACTTGCGCTAATTCGTTATTCCAAGTTTTCGTTTGGAATAAATGATACAGAGACCGTTACTCGGGTCAGAAGTTGAGTTCTGAAATTTGTTATAAGTGCCAAAAATAAATAAACAGCTCAATTTCAAGCTATAATGAAGATACGTTGCGATAATTGTCCTTTCTCTTTAGTTTCTTCACTGCGCAATGCTTGTGAACTTTTTGTTGTGCTGTTAAATTTGCTTTTTTTTTTTTTTTTCCTTCTTTTTTTTTAGTTGTGATGTTATTCCCCTAATGGCGTGATATTTAAGCATTAGGAGTTGGTATTGAATATGTTTGTTCAATTATTATTTTGCGCAGCGCATTTTACAAAAATAATTTTAAATTTCGTAGAATGATAACCTGGGTGCCACGTGACTTCTAAACGACGCACTTTAAATCCTCATTTTAAAAAAACGATAAAAATATTGAGTCACTGGGTCACTGTGCTCTAAGCTCGCACACATCAATAATGAACTTTCTAAATTTTAATTGCTATAACTACATAACCTCAATATTCATTAACTACATAAACCTCAAACGGGACCATGTTATCTAAAACAATAATCTCACAGATAAGATATTTTCTCTATTTTGGGGAATTTATCCCTTTGTCTATATATATATATAAATTTCTTCCATTCAAGGTTGGTGTTATTGCATAACACTAAGTCGGACTAGCTATTGCAAGCCCAAGCGCATGTTAGGAGACTTACCTGGATATGAAAACAAATTGTCAATCACAGTTAAGCGATAAAACAACTGACGTGGCGTAAATTGTTTACAAAATAAAATTTTGGACATAACAATGATTTAATAAACAAAGATAATGAGTGTCTTGTTTATTCAAGTGTATATCGCTGACGCATGTTTTTTTTTTTTTTTTTTTTTTTTTTTCTTAATGCAACAAACAGGCAAAAAATAAATTTTTTGAATTTGAAAAAATAATACGCTTTTTGTAAAGAACTAAAAAACAAACTACCTTTTTTCGGAAAATAATCTGTGTTACGTGTTAGTTTTAAAGTTCTTCTAACAAAAAATGTTAAGTTTTTTTATTCTGTAGGCCTTAAAAGCCAGTTGTTTTGTAGGTTTTAAAGCCAATTTGTTTTGAAAGCTTGTGAAGCCTGCTTGTGCTGTAGGCTAAGAAAACCTGTTTGTTCTGAAAGCTTATAAAGCTAGTTTGTTCTGAAGGCTTTTAAGTTTATTTCAACAATTGTAATGGTTCTTATTGTAATTATTCTTTAGAGTTATTCAATATTATAAGTTAAATTTGTAGTAGAAGTTTTTTTTATTAATAATTGAAAAGTCATATTACCACAATGTTATATCTTTCAGAAAGGAATAATGCATTATAATTTTCAAAATATATTTCCCCCCATTTAACTATGATCTATAACTAATTGACAAGAAATAAACAATAAAAAAAGATTTGATCTTTTTAAAAATATTTTTATTGTATTTTATTCTTTCATAGTTAAAAAAATACTAATAAAATAAAATTTTACAAAAAACGTGTAAAAAGTACAGGAAGAGGGTATAGAAAAAGTGCACAACGTGTAAAAAGTACAGGAAGAGGGTATAGAAAAAGTGCACATCTTAAAATTCATTCTATTTATATTGAAACTTAGGACTATGCTTCAATTTGTAATTCATAATCATGTGTTTTATGGTAAACAAATGACTTTACTACTGATTGTAGCCTATATTTTTTGTTACACTTGAATCGATTAGTAAACCAACGAGTTACACTCTAATAAATAATATGATTAAAAATTAATGAAAATTATGAATAAAAATTAACAAATAATATGATTTAAAAATTCTGAAGTTGAAAAATACTGAAGTAATCTTAATAAAATCGTTAAATTTAAAAAAATCCATAATCCTAGAAAGACTTTGTTCAGTTAAAGCTAGACCCTGTTACAATACACATAGAATTGCAAGCCTCATTGCTTTGAGATTCCAAATACACCTAACAAACAAGTGCTGCGTCATTTTAAAGAATTTAAAGCGATTTTCCTTATCTTATTATTTTAATTTTTAATTTCGATACTTAAAACGTATCCCACAATCATTATCTAATGGCATTGTTTTGTTATTTAAACAATGGCATAATCTCGATTTTTGAACACAGGTGCTATGACATTGCAGTTTATGAAATTATATTCCTCTTTCGAGCCCTAAACATTATAATTATTTCCGATCTTCAGCAGCAAATGTATCATAAATTTAAACGAAATTTAATTGCTATATAATTTTAAAAGTTTCAAAAAACAATTATATTTTTCATCACCTTGAATATTAAATATGAAAACAAATTCATTCCTTTCTTTCCACTTAAATTTCAAAAACCATCGTCTCTAAAAACGAACGATTCTGCCAAACAATAACTCGGTTTGTTTTTGTTATTTAGTCTACTACATAATAGCCGGGAATCATAAATAACAGCTGCAATGCCCTTCTGGGCAAATAAATTCTTAATTTCTAGTATTTTGTAATCAAAACTTCCGAGTGTTTCTACGGGGTTCAATTATGAGAACGATTGTTCTTGCGGTTTCAGTGGAAGCCCATGTGACATTGGAGCTTTTGTTGATTCCACACAAAAAGCCACTATCTTTACCTTGAACTTCAATGAAAGCATATGACAGCGCTGTTTTCTTTTTCTTTTCCTTTAGGAGTAGTTTATGGCCATAAACCACAACCACAAATTCGATTAAATCGCCAACTGCTGTTTATGCCTCGAATTTGGAATCGGTCAAAGTATCATGTTGATTACGCTTGAGTCGAATTTTCATTAATTAACTAACAACGCAATTCTGAATGTCAAACTAACAAAGAAAAAAAGGGAGAGAAACTGTACGAATATACTGTTATTTTCATTCCTGCTCCGTACTGTGGAACGGAATAACTTTGCACCGCTTTCTTAACCGTAAAACTATTTTTTAATGTGGTTGGTGAATTTTATTCTAAGTGGTAAGGAAAATGTTTTGAAAAAATTGTTTTCTACGGCATTAATTGGGCGGCTTGGGTGAAATGACTTTGTGCCACCTATTTTGTCATTTTAAAATGTGCTCAAACTTAATTCTATAGCAAAGTAAGCTTTCTTGTTATCGAATAAACATGCAAATTTTAAAAAATTGTTTTTCAATCCCTAATTTTTGTTAAAAATTTTTTTTTGGAAGGCAAGTAGGTAGTTACTTTTTTTACGCCGCACTAGAGCTGCACAATGGGCTATTTTTAGGAAAGAAAAAAGCATGCTGAAAAAAGTAGTGAATTTATTATTATAATTATAAATAGTTTTATTGTTATTATCAATTTCATTATTATTATTTTCTGTTGTTGTTTTATGATGAATGAATAAAATCAATCAATCCCCAAATTAGTAAAAATTTAATTGGAAATTGGATCTTTTTTTTTCACAGTACCAACATATCCAATAAAATATCCTTCCTTACTCTTTGCAGAAACCGGTGCCTATCAGCTCTCATTGACATTTGAAAGCTTTCTTTTAGGGTACAGTTTGCTGCAACGCCTAACAAAAAAATAACACGCATTATTAGTTCTCGGTTTTCATGATCGATTCAGGCTAATTCATTTATTTTAACTTCTTTCACTGGTATTGTGACGCCAGAACAAACATACTGTTACTAATGCCACATGCCAATATCCGCAAACCTGCTTGAAACCTAGTGAATTTTTAAGGCAGAGGGTTCGCTCCTAGTTTTTCAGCGACACCATCTATGGCCAAGAATACGACTTTGCCACACACATACATCGCAACCAGTTAGAGAGGGAGGACTCGTTCAAAACTCCTTTCATTCTTCCACAGATCGTAATTTTAACCTAAACCAAAGAAAGTTCAACCTCCAGTTCAGTACCCCGGAGGCATTGATTTGTTGTGGAAACTTAGGACTTCGTGACCGCAACAGATTTAAGGTGTGCACCAGTCACCATTTAATACATGGGGATTCTTCGGGTTGCTGGCTGGCCTCGAATTCCGGTTTTCACGGACACGAGTCCAACGTCCTACCAACCAGGCTGTTCCGCTCACTAGAACAAATATTATCCACATAAGATTTTTATTCACAATCATGATTACTACCCTCATCGTTTATTTACATATTATCGAAAATTGGCACAAGTTCTCCAACCAGAGTACAATATTCTTGCTTAATATGAAATAATATATGTATAAAAGTATGTGTAAAAGTATGAAACATAAAGGTTATATGTAAATACGTTCATTATACAAGGAATCAGAATATGAACTTATCGATACTAGTACCGTAAATTTTGTACCCTAGATGAGATTCAAAAATGATCAGCATAGACAGCGAAAGAAAAACAGAAGACAAATTTTGTAGATCAAAGTTGATCAGAAATCACAGAAATGACAACTGCTTTATAATTCAATGCTCTGCTCCTGCAAAAAATGTTCAATTCGACTAAGCTTAATTTTAATTATTGATAGATGGCATTTAATTCCGAAAAGCGTATACAGCACAATATTTTTTTCCTCTAGTACAAAGTCCCCTCATTTTAAGGTACTAAACGAATGTATGAGAGTTAAGATTATTGAAAAATAAAACATAGAGAAAACTATTAAGCACGAAGAAATATTTCGGTTAAGAGAGTACTTTCAACTCTTTAGTACTCTTCTACTTTTATTAGCACATGGGATTAAAAGCAAATTATTATTCTTTCAAAGTTTTATGACACTTTAGGTTATGTCATAAATTTCTCCAGATAGCTCTTGTGGCTCATTAAACTTGATTAATTATTCTTGATTGATTATTAATTATGACTTCCAAAACTATACAGACGGAAGATAAGTTCATATCCTATGCTATTTTTTTTAATCAAAAACTAATAATAAAAAACAAAATAATTAACATTTAAAAAAATTAAAAATTGTTTTAAAACTTTTTTTGTTTTAAATATAAATTAAATTTAAAAAAATTTCATTAATGAAATGCGTTACTAACTCATTGCACTGCTTTTTTATGTGAAGGAGGGGGTGTTACTTTAATTCGTAAAAACATCGCAGCATGCGAAGTACTGTGCTGTATCCCGTTTCCCAATTAAATTTTTATTTGACTATTTAATCAAGATCAAATATGTTTTACTGACTATGTTGTATATCCGTTACTATGTTTTAAAAATCCTGATATCCCCCCCCCCCCGGCAAATTCGTATTCTTAACATACATTGTACGACAGGTAGTATTAATGTAAAAAAAATGTGAAATTTTCTTAAAGTTTGGTATAATAAAGGTATTTTCATGACGATGACACATTATTAAAAGTATTATCACTTACTGATATTAAGTACTAGTTTGACTTCCAGTTGTATATATAGCTTGTACTTCGTGTGCTACTATTTCTACTCTAATAAGTGCATTATAAGTAATGTATTTGTTATAAATGAAAAGAAGAAAAGAATAACATTTTATATCATTTTTCGCTGTAGTAGCAAATTTATGTTCCTTTAAGACCAAATTCCTATTTCATTTACAAAGAATAATCCATAAATTTGATCGAGTTCAAATCAGAAGTTTCCTATAATCGGGTTCTCAAAAGCTTTATAATAGGATCTGACATTTGAAACCATGCAACTACTGTTGATTATAATTGGTTATGTTGTTACCGAGTTCAAAATGAGCTAGCTATCCGTACCAACTTTTCAGAAATTTCTTTCGTAAATTCCATCGACTCAAGGTCAAAGTTTTTCTATATTTGAAATGTTGCCAAATAATAATAACGAAGTTTGCTCAGAGTGAAAGGCAAACGAACGGCATTTTCAGGTGGTATATTATTGAGAATGACAGTGCATTTTTTAATGACGTTTTCCTATAATATGACAGGCAGTCTGATCTGGTGTAACTTAAAGGTCAATAGCTTTGTCTAAGGACAGAAGAGTATTGTTAGAACGTTTCTTTTTTTTTATTTTTCTTACATTTTATTCGATAAATAATCACCAGTGATATTTTTCGAGCGTCGCCTATTATACAATACGTGCTCAAATTTTCAGAATGCATGTTTAAAATATCATGAATTGAAATAAAAACTACTTGACAATTTTCACATGAATTTTAGATTTCCTGTTTTAAAATTACATCTTGTTTAAGAGGCTCTAGATTTATGTATCTTACAATTTCAACAAACTTTTAGCAGGCATTAAATAGATGAGAAAGAATTTTTGAAGAAAATCTTTTTGGGTAAATGAGTTTTATAATACTATGGTATAGGCAAATGATATGAGAAATAATTAGTCTCCTGTTTAAATTATTGAGACAATGTTATCCAAATGGAGCCTGCACCACACAAGAGAAGTACTAAAGGGGCAATTCGCAATAAAAAAAATTTTTTTTTTTGGGAGGGCGATCCGTTTTTTAAAATTTTAGATACATTTTTGTAATTTTATGACTGGGAGATAGACAAAGGGAATATATTTAATTATTTAAGATATAGTTTTTAGTATTTGGTGGTATAATTTAAATTTTTTTCTTCTTTTTTGGTGGGATAATCTTTTAGCCAAATTTATTATATCTTCAAAGCATAATATTATTATTACATAAAATAATGAATAAGAGAAGCACATGTACCGTTGACTAGTTGGACTGAAAAAAAATTTTTTATTGAAGGAAGGGAATATTTTTTTAAGGAAAAATCTTTTTTGTTAGGAGATATTTGTTCAGTTATTTATATCATTGTTGTTGTTGACGTATGCCTGTTTAGGCAGAGGGGGTGCGATTGTTCTTGTTTTCGAGTGGCGCCATCTATGGCCAAGAATTCGACTTCTGCCACACCATACGTCACACCCGTTTATAGGGCGGACCCATTCATACATCCACAGATCGTGATTTTGACCTGAATCAGAGAACGATCGATCTCCAATCCAGTACCCCCAGAGGTATTGATTTGTTATGGGAACATGGAGGACTTTTGCGACTCGACAGATTTAACGTGCATCAGTCACTTTACTACACGGGAAGTCTTCGGCCGGCGGGGTTCGAACCCACGAACTCTCGGACATGAGCCCAGCGCCCTACCGACCAGGCGATCCGGGCTCTGTATATCATTAGTACGTCTGAAAATTATTTTGGGGTCCTCAAAGAAATTCAAATTTGAAGATATTCCTCCGTTACTTCTCTGGACTGGGTTCTGGTTGACCTGTTAACCATAATCTATCCTTTCAAAGAATATGAAATCGATGCATTTTGCGTGCATTACGGTATAAGGATTTAACTCTATAAATTTTATAAAACGAATTGCATTTTCTTGTGCCAGTTCACAAAGAATCGTCGCTGAAGTAAAAGATTTTCACAAAGATTACGAATATGGTTAAAATAAAGCAATACAAATGCATCGCAAAAATGTATAGTTTTGTAAAATCTCTCACTTAATTTACTAATTCTCTTTTTTTCAAAATTTGTTAATTCATCGATTGTTTACTAACATTAGTTGTAACAAATTGCTCTCAGCAGATAGAAAGGACATTAAACAAAATTTAATTTGCAAAACTATAATTGCACAAAGATATGCATGAGAATTGGGTTTTTAACAATTTTAATTTTGTCACGTGAGAATGATTTCTTACAAAATATTACTAATAGTATAAGAAATTTTATAATGTATTTACATGGACATTTAAAGTAGGACATTTTTATAATGTATTTCGGTTCGGCTTAAATCTTTATAATTTTTTTTTTTATATATATAATTCTTTTAATTTTCATTGTAGTTAAAAATTCCGACCAAAGAGGATAAAACAAATTAGAACTTTACATAAACAAGCACTTTGTAAAGGTATTCAAAAAATTACCCTGAATAAAAAGTATGGTCAAAACTAACAGAATATGGAAAAAATTTACTGTGTTTCTGCTGTGTGACAACACCTAAAAGTTCGGTATTTTTTACTGAAGCACTTCGGATTTTGATAAATTTAATATGACAATAAAATATGATTTCATAATATATGACAAAATTTAGGAAACGTGGTAAAAAATCGGCAATTTTGTCATGATAATATGGTTTAAAAACCATTTATTCGATTAAACTGGATGCTCAGTCTTTTTAAATTCTTTTACTAAATGTATGGTAAAAAGAACTATAATTTTGAAAACCTGAATATCCAGTAAACCGTTATCATAGTTACCAAACGATTACCACATGAATGGTTTAAATACTGTATATTTTGGTTTCAATACAACAATTCAGTTTATTTTTAATACATATATATTATCTATATATATTTTTTTCTTACACGGCACCAAAAAAAAGCCTCATTACAACTTCCCGAATGGCAACGTTAGAAAATCGACCAATGATTGCATCTAAAAATGTCACATGCCGAATCTAGCTGAGGTGGCTCAACATATAGCGCTTTTAAAAACGGAAACAATAACCAGAGTGAGCATTATCAGGTTGTTCAATTCAGCTGCGGCAAAAATAAAAATAAACAACTTAAGAAATAAAAATGCTGTTGCCAGCCATAGAATTTTTTGAAAGTTAACTTAGCAACATAAATCAAAATTATGATACCTGAGCGCTTGACGTAACAAATCCTTCAATTCTATAAGTGTTGTATCGCCAAATGCCCAAATTAACAATTGCAATTTCAAATTAATATTGAAATGTACAGGTTTAGAATTTTCTACAGTGAAGTTTTCGGAACTTCAGCATTCAAGAAAGTATACAAAAGCTAGAAGTCAAGAACGTATCCAATGAGCGAGCAAAGCGAGCATTGGATTGCGATGCAATCCGAAATGAACTGCGAAAGCAGTTCCGGGGGGTTGGTGAGCGCCAGCGAGCAGGGGGCGAATCCTATTAACCAATAATGTTATTACTATACAGTACAGTAATTTTACCAGGATATTTTTTCTCAGTGTTTAGAATATTATTTTTATGGTAGTAAAATAATAAGAATAATAAGCTGCCCAATATATGCACGAGGGGTCTCAGTTTTTAATTGGAAATTGATCTCGAAAATTTTTTAAATAAATTAATATAGCTTATATATTATATAGCTATAAATTATATATAGCTTTCCTCATACTTCAAAGAGATAGCGACGTACTGCAAGAGGTCGGAGTTTACTGAGGCACGTGCATTTTGGTACTTGTTTATAGTAGTTTAATGTGGCTGCTTAAAAAAAAAAAAAGTTCGTTAATTTATAAGTAGCAATAATAATAATGAAACATTAGGTATCAATGATAGTAATAGTAATAACAATGGAAATAAATTTGAAAGTGAAAAGACACGTGCCTAACACATATTTCTAACGAAGGTAAATTAAAGAATTGCAAGAAAAAAGCATAAAAAAAAGTGGCAAATTGGGTGGGTGGGGGACTTGATTAAAGACAACAGCTTGAAATAACCAATTAAACCTCGTTAAGGAGTACAGCGTCAGTATGTCTACCAGCCCAATTTTTTTTTTTCTCTCTTTTTCAGAGAGGGCACTTTTGAGTGGTTGGGCGCTCATTTCAGTTCGTTAGCAGTTGACAGTTTTCGCAGCTCTGTCCCACGTCTGGTGTCGGAATTGGTGGGTGAGGAGTCGCGAGAATTCTTTTTATTCTCAATTGTTCGGGGTCGTACTTCATATTTATCTCTTGATAAATAATTCTCACCCACTTCCCCTCCACTCCCCCTTGTCTTTCGTGGATTTTCGTGGGAAAACGTTGAAGGGAGGTTTAAACTAGCACACTCCTAAGGTAATAATAATCCAATGAAGGGAAATTACCTCTGATTATTCTATTTATGAGGACATTTTTTCTGAACTTTTCGTTATGCTAGGCTATCTGTGCTGGGGGAAGAAAAAAAAACACTAGTAAAACATTAATTCGCATTCAAAAAAAAAAAACAATAATGCATTTTATGAAAATAAAGTATTTTTGTAATTGTTACACACTTGAACTAAATGCAGCACAAAATTGACATTTAACATAATAATTAGGATGCCTACAAATTAAGCGAAGATAAGGAAAATCGCATAATCATTGAATATTTGCGAAATTTTCATATTTCTGCAAGATACCTGCATTTACCAGATTAACATGCATTTACGGATTTTTTTATTTCCCCGCATGCAACTTCACCTTCTTCTTCAATTCTAAAATTCTTTTATCACCATATTCTTGGTAATAATTAGGTATATATTTGTTAAAATCTTTCGGTAATACTTGAAGAATTGCAATTAAAACACGGAAGAAAAAGAAAACTTTGTTTATTTGATATTAAATTTTTATTTTAAATTAATTTTTTTTTTTTCTATTTTAGTTGTTTTTCAAGTCATTCGCAACCTATTCACACAATATTAAACAACAACGGCATAATTTTTAAAATATTTTAGCATAATTTATTGGCAATAATCATGCATTTAAAATGTTAAAAGAATAGAACTAATATTGTTGCATAAACATAATGTTCTGTACATTAGGTACATAATGTTGCTTATCGAACTTTTTTAAAATTACATTCAGACATTCTAATTACATAAGACATTCCAGAAGATATTCAAATCTGGAGATTGCATGAGTTTATATTCTTTGTGTAACCTCTTGCTACTGGGTATACACTTTAGTTGAATGAGGTAGCAGATTTTTAAAAAATAAAACGAATAAAAGACATTCAATGTTCCATGCGTAACATAACAGATATTTTATCCAATTTTATAATTCAACTTAATCATGTGTACCAGTTTTTGGATAATTAAACGAATATCAGACATTCAATATTTTATGTGACATAACAAAACAACATAACAAATACTTTATCCAATGGCATATTGAATTGAATACTGTGAAATAGTTTTTAGGAAATAAAACTTCACTATGAAATTTTTTTTAAAGAAATGATACTAACATCAGATATTCAATATTTTATGCAATGTTTCATAAAATGCTAAATTGAACTTAACGAGTTGAAATAGTTTTTAGGAAATGAAACTGATAACGAATTATCAATATGTTAAGCTATTCGTTTCTTCGTTGTTGCTGGAAAAATACACGATTCCCCATATTTCTGTTAATATGTTTACGGATATTATCCTTATTTGTTACAGCATTTAGATATAGCAATTTCGATAGGTACTGATATTTCATTATCATCCTTATCATTTACATTATTATTGATTAGCGAAATATTTGTTTTCAATTGAAAACCTTATGATAACGTGCTCTCTGAAAGGGTCTCTATTTGCTGTTTTCTCATTATCCCAGTGTGGTCTTTTGATCACGTGGTCACTTGGCCATAAATGGTAATGATTTCAGTGTTCCTGTGTCCTCTTCTTGTCCTTGGATGCAAAATATCACTGGTCACTTTTACTAAACAAGCGAAATCTCGATAAATCCAGTAAACAAAAGATAACCAATATGGCCATGTTATATTATTACTAACTAGTAGTCTATACTAACTGGTAATTTCAATTAGAATACACTACAGTAGTTTCAAATAATGAGAATTTTGTACTATTTATAACCTTTGGAAATCCGCCACTTTAAGTAATGACGGAAAATATGATTTTAACAAAGAAATATGTAGATTAGAAAGTAAACTCCTAAATAAAAAAATAAAAAAAATAAATAAAAATAAAAAAAAAAAAACATTAAAAACATTTCTATCAATTAAACTTAATTATCTTTTTCAGTTATTCTAATTATTACATAAAAATTATAGATTTCAATTTTTATAAACAACAAAGAATAAATAAAAAAATAATAATAAAATATGGTCCATAATAATGATTTGTCAAAAGCATGGTTAGAACTACCAGAATGTGGTGAAATATACGGTGTTTCTGGCTCAATGGGAGCATTAAAAATCTTGGTAATTTTTACCGAAGCACTTTGGTAATGATTTTGGTGAAATTAGCAACAAAATATTGTTTCATAACATGTTATAAAATTTGATAAATGTGGTAAAATTTGGAAATTTTATTATAATACCTTAGAGCATGGTATGAAAACCATTTATTTCGTTAAATTTGCTTTTCAATATTTTTATTTTTTACTAATAAATGTGTGGAAATAAAAACTATAATTTATAAAACCAGAATTTTCAGTTACCATATAAAGGGGAAAATAACCAAATATATGGTTTAAATATCTTACATTTTTTAAAAAAACCAGAATTGCGTTTTTTTTTTTAATTTTTTATTTATTTATTTATTTATTTATTTTTACCCAAAATATCATTACCATACAGTAAGGTGGTAATTTTACCAGAATTGTTTTTTTTCGAGTGATTAGTCAGATTTCGATAATACTTATATTTCTCCCCAGCTTAAATATAAATATGCCAACCCCAATGTTATTAATTTTTTTTCCTTTTTGAAAAGAATTCTAAAAATACAGACTAAGGGCGGTAAATGCGGAATACCTTGCGCGAAACGGGTAGCTCCAACGAAAATATTTAGATATGATCAAATTCAGACATGAACAAATTTCTTATACTGTAAAAAAATAATTATGAGAGTAACCTTATGAAACCCGAACTTTAAATGATGACAGAAAATTCGAATTCTTCTCAGAAATATGTACCTCAGACGATGGCAAACTCATAAATGCGGGGAAATGTGTTTAAAAAAATTAAACTTAATATTCTTTAAATTATTTTTTACATAAAAAGGTAATAAATTTTAAATAATTATAATAATAATTTATTATTACATAAAAAAGATATTAAATTTTAGTAATTTCGTGCTCTTTTTGCATGGTATGAAATATTTCTTATAGTATATTTCTTTTCCTTTTAGTCCTGAAACAAATAGACCGAGATCTATTGATAAGATATATTATATATATGCCATGCAACCATCCAAAAAGCTACTTGAATCGAATTTTTATAATTTATTATTGTAATTAAGAACCCCGACCAACGAGAGTGAATTTAAGTGTATTTTTATGCACACAATTGCTTTGTAAAGAGCTACAAATGGAAAAAATATTGAAATATTATTTGTGAAGTTATAGAACTGTACCTAATGCCGCCCAATATATTGGACGCTATGAGGATGCTTTTCTTCGCCAATTTTCCTTTATCCCCATTATCAATTTAATAGAACTAAAAAGTGAGTTCTGGAGAACCTAGAGTAAGTCACAAAGTTTGAAATGATGTGGAAAAAAAAATAATAATTCGAAATATCAAAATGCAAACAAATTATTGGAAAAGAACTTCTTCAATACGCATTCCTAAGTTATCCTCTCATTATATATTTTCATTTTGATGTTTTAAAAAATTTCTTTTCAGTATTTGAAACTTCATGGATTACTCTAGGTTTGTCTGAACACTCTTTCTCTGTACTTTATATTTCAAATTAGTTATGAAGGGGAAAAAGAATTTGCGAGGAAAAGATTCTCACGTGATATGGCGTTCTCTTAAGTCTCAGGTGGATAAACAAAGAATATGCCGGTAACTTCATAGCGATAACTTCTCAAATTTTTAAGAGTTTCTTTTTTCCGTCACTTTAAAGCTTTTTTGTGCTTAGTAAAAATAATTTTTATATAAAGCTTTGAAAGCTGAAAGTTTTTTTTTTAGAAAGTTCTGCATTCACTCAAATAATCAATAAGAAATATTTAATTATAATGCTTACAAATGAAAAAAGGGACGAATAATGAAAAACAAAAGTCTATTAACGGAGATAAAAAAGTAAAACTTTTCATAGCATATCAGTTAAACTGTTGGAAGTGGATTCAAGGAGTATTTTCGCTTCAAAAATATTTAAAATTTACACTGGTAGTAATTAAGACTAAATTAAATAAATAAAAAAAGAATTAGGCCTAACTTCTCACCTTTAAAAATGCACGTGGCATCCATCAAAAAAAAAAAAAAAAATTTTTAAATTTATTTTTCGTAAGCAACCAGCTATTAATTCGCGATCACAACGAACTATAGGGGGCGTTGTTGTATGTGCCGAATCCCTGCGATTTCCATATGAACAGTCATTCAGTTACACTGGAGACGTCTTTAATGTAGCATTGTAACGTTCCATCTTTATTGTGGCTGATTAAATTTAAAAAAGAAAAATATTTGTTTTCTTTCTTATGCAAACGAAAACAAAATGGTATCTTTTTTTTTTTAGAGAAGGAACATCCAGAACACATCGGAAAAATATGTGTAAATAAAGAGAAAAAAATAGGTATATTCTTATAAGAGTTCAAACCTAATGCCTGAGAAATAGTTTTACTAAATTTAATGGTATAACATGAAAGGCTCATTTAAATTTTAACGTAAAATAAAGAATGCTTACGAAACAAAATAAAAAAGAACCATTCTTTTTTTTTTGTCGCCTTTTTTTAGTGTTACGAAAATGCGTCTTTGGGACTAGCCAAAAACAAAACAAGATGCAATTTTATTTTTTTAGAAGCGAAATATTTTACGGAGTGAAATATAACGAAAATGTACCAATGTCCATAACATGAAACTTTATCTTAGTAAACGTCCGTTTTGGAAATGTTATTTCATTTTGAATCTTATTTATTAGAGTTCATAATGGCTATAGAATCAGGTGAGATAAAAGTTTGTTTTGAATCTATGCTAAACTCAATACCGGCCCATTTTCCACCGAAATCCGATTGACTACTTTGATTTTAAACTAAGTGTTTCATTTTAAGATTTTTTCCGAAAAGTTTAAGTGTAGATTGGCGGCACGTAAAAATCTGCCAAATCTGTAGCTGTGGTTAATACGTAAGTACCGAATTTTTCTTCCATACTTTTCTGAATCATATTACTTCAAATATTAGAATATGCAAGGAGTATACATAAACACATAATTTAATACCATTTAATTTTTCAAAAAAGGTATTTTGACAACAATTTTATCAAAAAATTATAAACTAAAAAATGTAGAATAAAGAATTTTTAGGATAAAAACGATTTTAAAAATTCCTCATTTTTCAATAAAAACTTTCGTATTGTTTCTTTTTTTTAATTCTTATAGTATTTAATCAGACGTAAAAAAAACATTCTGTAGAGAACTATCATCAAGTAAGAAAAAAAAATTTTTACAAGCAAATTTTTTATTATAAAAATCATAACACTTACCTGATTTATAAGTCCGGAGAATTCCAAAATGATATGTTCTTTGTTTGAAAACTTTATTCTCAAATAATATACACATAGTTTATCCCTTCATTACTTTTTGGTAACATACCACACATCAAAATTTTATAATTGTAAGATCTCGATATGAATTTTAATATGTAGCTTAAAAACAGAATAGCTGAATTCTAGTTGAAATTCTTTCAAAACTAAAAAACACTTACCAAGAAAACGATAAAAAATTTATTTATAATCAACACAAAAGATACTTTTTCAAGTAATTCGGATTATTCTTTATTGTTGTTTTCTGAATTATGTAGCTACAGAAATATATATTATTCTATGAAGAAGAAGAATATTCTATAACTATTACAGTTCTGTATGGAATTCATTGGAACACATTTATTCATTGGAATGACGAAAGTAATGTTGATTTCATTTTAACTTGTAATGAATTGAAGACAGAAATATTATTTTACCGCAATACACACATCTGTGACAGCAAGTGATCATGAAATCATTTTATGTTGTTGGTAATAGAAAGGTAAAAATTATTGAGAAGTTGTTCTTCAAATGCTTGGCATGTTCTGCTTCAATGTTTGGCATGTTCTGGTTAGTTTTTTCCAAGTTCTTCTACCTTTTCCTTAGGGAAATTTTGCTTCTAAGAAAATGGCGTCCGTCATTGCCAAAGGTTATGAGGGAACTAATGGTTACAGGCTCTCGCTAGAGGGCGTATCGACCGTTGCGATCGCGAATTGGTTATGATGTTTAGACACAAAATGTATTAATTGGTTATGATGTTTAGACACAAAATGTATTAATTGGTTATGATGTTTAGACACAAAATGTTAAAACGCTTACCAAAAATATGTCAAAGATAATATGATTCACGATGTTACATTTAATTCGAACTAGTTTTTTGACACTGTATTATTTGTACAGTCCGGTATTTTTTGTGGCTGCAGTGCAGAAAATACCAGTACTTTTTAACGTAAAATTTCCCGGAACATGTTATGGAACAAAAAATCTCATACATATATCCACAGTAATAATTATAATTACCGTAAAATAATTCAACCACTCTAATTAGATAAATAGTACTGTAATAATTATGGTTAAAAAAAAAAAGATTTTACAGTAAAAATGGATTTTGCGGACGATACACCCAAAGTATCTGTACTTTATACCGCAATTCGATCCGGATATTTTTTTTTTTTACGGTGTGTCACTTTTTGTAATTTGGAAGGACATATAACTTTTTCTCCAAACTTCATGCAATATTTTAAACGATATGAGTCTGCAAATTTTAAGTTTCTTGACTTATATGCCTTTTAGGAATAATACTACAGTGAGTTAGGCAAAATTAAAGCGTTATTATTACAGTTCAACGCATTATTATAATTTAATGCATTTTTAATGAATATCGTCGAACTTTTAACTACGACGCATAAAAAAAAAAAAGTCCCATGATTTATCAAACGTGATTGTATTCCCCGTGTCAATAAATTTATAATTTATAATTAGTTGATTCGGAAATTTAGTGCTTATCTCTCGTTCATGTATTCTACTGTAATCTCTGATACCCAAAATCATTATCTCAACTATAGTTGAAATGGGATTATGGGCGGCGGAATGTTTCATTCATGTAGATACAAGCACAGTCAAAACAAGTCAATAAATTTGCGTAGTATTTATCACTTGGCATTTATTTTTTGTTTGAACATATTTGTAAACAAGTCTGTCCAACTAAATAACAACGTTTTTAAATATCAACAATTCTCATTAAAACCAATTGCTAATATATAACAGTACATCATTTAGAGGACATTGAGAAAAATATTAAAAAATTTAGTGAAAGAAATGGTTTGTTGCATTTCTACATTCTGCAGAATGACAAAACATTGATTGTTGCAACATTGTGAAAAATGACATAAGGATTCAAATATTTCGATTCATTTATTTCAATTTGAGTATTCCTGAAACAAACGTGTGAGCAACAAATTGAACTTCAATTCTAAAAATCACCTCAGTATCGGCATGTAGTAGGGAAAAAATGAATTATATATGTTAAAAGTAATATTACAAGATTGAAATAATTGTCGAAATCGTCCTTTAAAACTAAATTGTAATAATACCTATGCTTTTTGTGCTTTTTGCAGACATGCAACACGGTGATATAAAGGATTAATTGTTGCCCAAATTTAGAATTAAGAAATAAAATCAGTTACTAATAAAACCTACTAAGGATAGAAAAATAGTAAAAATCTTGATTCTTTCGAATCTTGATTTAAATACGTTTTAATTTTAAAAAAAAGTCAAAATGTAATTTTCATTCTTTTCGAAAAAATTATAAAATTTCACGAGTAAAAAAGTACTACTTTTATTCTAAAGTAACACTCCTATTATTTTTTTACTTTTCTGTAATTTTTTTAATAAATTAGACGTAACAAAACATTTTTACGAAATATAAATAATTTTATTTTAATAGTCGATAAACTGTATCTTTACCTATCTTCACAGATGGGTAAAGACACGGTTTAATGATAACTCTAATCATTATACATTTTTTTAATGAAAAACTAATTCAAAGATTAACTACACACTTAATAATTAGAAAAAGACATCCGTAGTGATTTTCTTATTCATGCTATAAAGGGAGAACGAGTCCCAATTTCCAAAAATTTTCTTACGTAATATTTGAATTGCATATTTATTTTAAAACTATACATTCATTCAATTTTTAAGAAAAGTCACGAAACATAATAATATTATATTTAAAGTTCTATAAACTATTTTGTAGTCTAATTTTTTCGCGTAAAAATATGCTCCTTACATACTTATATATCCCTTAAATGTAAAAATGTGTGACTCGATAAATTGATAGGAATTCACTCTAAAGTATTAAGTAAAAATGAGAAAACGGTTGGCAGTTTTTTTGGCGTCGATTTTAATCAACAGAATATGAATGCAGAATTTTTCTATATCTTAACATCAGTTAACAGATGTTTTAAAACTTACTCCATGAAAATGTGAATAGATTTTTTCTGCACATAAAAGAAACGCCATTTAAATTAATTTTCATAGGTTTAAGCAAAAATGAAAGAGAATTTTAAAAAATATCTATACTCAGAAACGTTTATTAGCAACCTAACTGAAATCACTAATACAGTAGTTTAATTGTTCTAAGTTTTTTAGAAAAAATCGAAAGTAGTTATGAAAATATTCATACACTATTTTTACTAAATTTATAAGAGAAGAACTTAATTGTTCGATTTTTTTTTTCCCAAAAAGTTTTTTTCAGCAGGAGGATTCATTATTATCAATTCTACAAAAAATATATATAACCTAAAGTACGGCTCTTAAATATATATATATATATATATATATAAATATATAATTCCTCATTTTTGACAAGGAAAAATATTTTTCCGGAGACGAATAAATCCAAGACAGGCAGGAAGGTTGTCTCCATCAATGACAATACAAGACGCCTTGCATAATCTTCCACTATAGCCATTGTCCACTAATGCCATCACCGCTGACATGAAATCTGTAGGATCCGGCTACCTTTGAAAATAAGATTAAGATCACGGAAAGTTAAGTTGGCTAAGTTTGTCAATCTTATAGAGTTTTTCAATATCTTTCACTATCATTTTGTGAGACGTATTAGAGCGTCTCCGTTTTTAGAATCATTTGCTTTGGTTATCGAAAGCGAGTATAATAGCTAAATAAACTTAGCCTTGATAGAATTTCAAACATAGATAACAAGAAAGTTTCGAATTGAAGAATTAAGGAAGAAAACGAAAGCAAAAACTTTTGTTTTTCTTTGAGCTGAAATCAGTAATCAGTTATTTATTTATTGATGACCAGTTATTTATATGTTGAGATGCCTAAATACGGGGGAATAAATAAATTAAAAATTTTCTGTCGCCAATAAAATATTTTTAGACGTTATATCAATTGATTTTTCCTTCAGGAGTGCGTATAAGATGTTTAAGAATTGGCAGGGTCGGATCATCAGCTTGGGGAATCCGAAATAAAATTTGGAGAATGCTTTGCCACAAAGTATGCTGTTTCACCCTTTATTTGTACCCTAAACTAATGGGACACTAGTGAAAATAACGTGCTCAGAATTTATCTCTCGTGTAAAATATCGATTGTTAAAAATGTAGGTGGAATTTTAAAATTAATTTCTAAACTATTCCTCGTAGCATTAAAATTCAAAACTAAGATTTAAAAGCTATGATTAAAGACTAAAAACTGAGATTTCACAAATCATTTTCAGGTGAAGTAACTTTTTAACTTCAAACTGGAGGAGTATCATTTAAAAAATGTTTTTTACTAAAAACATTGACGTCCAAAAATGTAGGTTGTTCAGTGTACAAGTATGAAATTATTTTATTAATTTCCCCTTGTAATATAAAAGTTCAGCCTTTCCTTTCACTGTAACCCTTAAAGGTGAAAATATCCTAAGTATGAGATTTCGACTGTATAATTATCCAAAGGTATCCCTTGTAATGTTAATATTCAGTCATATAAGCACAAAAGAAAAGGGGATATCGAATGTAATTCTTAGACAAAGTTTAAGCTCAACTTCTAAATATATAACACCATTTCAAAGAATGACTTGCAATGACTGTTGGAAAAGAAATTAACTTATAAAAAGTGTAAGTTTCACAATGCAGATGACGTATGAAATTAATTTCTAAATTGCCCCATAATTCAGTCACATTTCGACGTAAAACGTAAGATTTCGAATGCCGTTATCAGACAAAGTTGAAGATCATCTAAAAAATGCATACCCCATTTTTGAATAATGACTATTGACGCTAATATTAAAATAGCTACGAAATAAATGTGCAACTTTGTAAACATTTAAAAAAAGTTTTAATATTAAAATTTAATGCAAACGCTTTTTTTTTTTTAAATTATAATTTTTGTCACTTAGGCAGGTCCTTTTGACTGGCCGTGGCCGAGGGCTGCAGCCTCTAAAAACTATGCCTAAATACACCTCTGGAAATGGATGATACAGAATAAAAGTATTAAGAAAAGATAAAATATTGTTAATTTTTAAATTATTAATTAAATTATTATTATTTAAATTATTAAATTATTAACATTTTATAAATGTTCATTTAATAATCTTAATGTTATTGTTTCAAGACGTGGTTTAATAATCAAAGCGATAAGGACGTCCCATAAATTCGAGGCAAAAAATTTGCTTTAACTTTTGCTTATAGCGGATGACGTCATAGCTAATGGACCAACTATGCATAATTTACATATTACAGAAGATAATAAGCTTTATATTTGCAGTGATTATGATAGTCAACATTTAAGACATTTTTAATGAACCTGATGATGAGACACTTGGCGATGGTTTATCTCACCTGTTAAAAATAGCGCCGTATATGCACTCAGGGCGTTGCTTTTTAATTAATGGCCGAAGAAACTAAAAAAGAAACTTTTTTTTACATCGCTACTGATGGCAATATGATGCAAATAAGACTGTCAATGTTGTCAGTTAAAATGTTTTCTCGTTTTTTTTTTTTTTTTAAACAGTAGATGATCCGGAAAATGAGTAATCGAGATACCCGTTGCACCCAATTATCCTTGGGGTAACACTGTAAAAAAGAATGATCTGTTAAGAAAGGAATTTACTAAGAAAATATCAAGTGATTTTAATATAATGAGAACAGCGCGTGTTATGAAGTATTAGGCGGATCACTCAACAATTGTTTGAGCAGTATTTGTAGTTGTTTAATATGCATTGTAAAAAATTACGGTATAATGTACGGGCACTTTGGGTGTATCATTATATTATACCGTAAATTTTACAGTAACATTTATTCAATTAGAGTGATTCAGTGATTTAACCGTAATTATATTGTGAAAATTACGGTGTATTTTCCAGTTCTTTTTTTTTAAAATTCAGATTTTTCCCCAGTAAATTTAGATTTTACGATAAAAAGTACCGCTACTCTGAGTACCGGTACTTTTTTTTTCGTAATTTGATCTGGGAACTTAATTTGTACTTAATTTGGTAAGTAAAAGAAAAATAGTATATGATAAAAAATCTGCAATAATCGACAAAAAGAAAAAAGAAAAAAAAAAGCATTCATTCGAATTATTTTTTTTTGTTGCTTTCCCTGAACCTTTATAGTATAGTTAATGTGTATAACTTCAATACGAAATTCAACTTCTTTTTGAAAAAAAAAATACGGCACTCATTTTTCTTAATTTCTTAAAAAAATGTTCTTTATTATATCACAGTAAATATAATTAGAAGCTATATCCCGGATAAAATTTGCAACCAAACATAAAAAAGCACTTTTACAATAACTTTGCAACATATTTCGTTTATAATTTTTTATCATCTCTAATTTTATAGATTGTATTTAGTATTGGCGACTAATTTTGCAATTTTAGGTAATAAAAATAAACGATAAAAAAGGGGGGTAGAAAACCTAGAAAAATACTGCAGGGTAAAAAAGAGGGGACGAACAATTTTTAATTTAACTTTATTAAAAATAAATAAATGATCAAAATATAACAAATAATAATAAGAGTAGACTTTTACTAATAAATAAATTTAATTGATTGCAAAATGGCCGTTTTATTCCCAGCGATGTAGAGGCGCAGAAGCTTAAAATGTGTAGGCCACAAGTCGTCTCAGGGCCCGATTAACCTCTGAAAATAGGGGAAGCATAATAGGATTTTGCCCCCCCCCTAACTTGAGCAAAATAAACTTTTGATATTTTCCGCCCATAAACAATACATTTTAAAGAGACAAGAACCATGTTAAAACTATTAGAACCTTAGAAAGGAATACAGAGATCTTATGCAACCATGTTGGACATTTCTTTACGTGCTTTATAGTAACAAACACATGAGGGAGTAGCTAGCACATATGTTAACAAAATTTAAATATTTCACTAAATTAAATTATAAAATTACTTGTTGTTTTACGAAAGGTTCTTTGCAAGATTAGTCTCTTTTTTTACGCCAATTTGTTTACTAGCGGCAAAACAACACAAAATTCTAATTCAGCATAAATTATTGTTACTGCACCAGAAAAATTATACCAAATAATTTTCAAACATGAAACAAAAATATTTTTTGTACTAATAGATATTTAAAAGTCTTGTGTGTTTAGTTCAACAAAAAAAACAGAGTAAAGTTAAATTGAGCATACATAATAGAGAAAAAAGATTTTTAAAAAAAAATTTAAAAAAATAAGAAAACTCATAGGTTACCATTACATAGGTTTTTTTCTCGTTTTCAAATTCGCAAAATCTTCAATAATATCTGCATATACTATTTGTAATTTGTATTATTATTATTTGTATTATACTATTTGTAGTATTATTATTTTTTAATTTTTTTTTTTTTGTTGTTGCAAAAAATAAGAAATTGGGCCCTTAATTTCAGTCGTTTGGGGGCCCCCCTAGAATTTTACAGGGGAAGCACTTGCTTCCTGTGCCTTTTCGGTAATCAGGCCCTGAGTCGTCTATCTTTCAATACCCATTAATCTGTCGTTTCCCTTGCTTAAATAACTCTAAAATAGTAGACATTTTGCTATTTAGAAAAAAGTTAAAAAGTAAGAAAAATATTTTGAAATATTCTATAATTGAAGACGAAGACAAAAAGAGCACACAAATTAAAATAAATTAGAAAACTAATTCTTCTCTAAGATGCAATAACTTTTTTTAGGGAATCCGAAAGTACAACGTATTTTTTTAAGTGTATTAACAGAAAGAATAAAAATTAAGAAGACATCCAGATATTTTTTATTGAACTAGAATAATTCATCTAACTATTATAATTGTTTAATTTTTTTTTTTTTTTTTGTATAGATGTAAGTTCCTAACCTATAAAAGTAGTTTTTTATCGCAATAAAAACGAGAAAGAAATTATTTAGTTCACTGAATTTTATCAATCCTATTGAGTATGTAGGTAAAAAAAAAAAAAAAAAAGTCACGAGAATAAGTTATATTTACTTTTCTTTCTTCCAAAGATGATCAAAATGACTTACAACATATTTATAGCTAGCTATACGAACGATTAAATAAAAAGCGAGACAGATTCTGACCTTCATATTTTATGGCCGATTTTTATGAAGAAAAACCATTTTCGGAAAAAAAAGTCATTATCATAAAAATTGAGACAGATGTCGAAATATTGATACAATTGTAGGCGCCATAGCTCTTCTCTTAATCATAAATACTGAGATTGACGATTTATTCTTTGCTAAAAAAAATCGACAAGAATTTTTACTACTGCATCTCAAGCGCATCCTAGAATATTTAAAAAAGGAAAAAGTTAAATGGAGACTAGAGATGTACTGGATCTAAATATTTTGCCAGTTCCAGGTACCTGGCAAAAATTTCATTTGTATCCCGGCCGGTTCTGGGTACTCGGCTGGGTCTTAATAAATGTTATAAATCACGTATAACTCGTTATAAAACTCGTATAACTTTCGATCAGATAAATATTTTACAAGGTATAGTTTATTTATATAATACGCGAAATTTATTTCGCTTCTATATAAATAGAACACCACAATCTGGGAAATACGGTCCCAATAGTTTGGTAAGGAGTTCAAAGTTAAGACCTATTAATGTTAATTTCACTTTCTGTATATTTCGCCACTTCTCGAGAATTTTTTAAGCGAATGGGAAGCTTTTTGCACATAATTATAAAATTCTTTAATCCATAGATAATTATATGAAAAAAAAATTTTTAAGAATAATTTATTATTTTTTTCATTATTTATTTTCGAAAAAGATTTGAATTGTAATGTATACAAAATTTTACTTCACTCTAAAAAAATTATTTCATGCGTCAAAATACATAACTGGAACGAAATCGATCGAATAGTTACTGAGAAATCGAATTTTAAAGAAATCGTATATTCAAAAATTGCTTTACAAATCCCTTAAAACAGCAGTTACAGTGTGTGCTGCAAAACTCTGATGTACTAGGCGATGTACATCATTTCAAATCTAATATTGATAATTTGATATTGATTTTTTTCTGCTATTCAATGGATAAAAGTTTCAAAGTAGAGTTGATAGACTTTAATAAATAGAGAAACCTAACGTCTTATAGACAGAACTATTTGGAATGCTACCATACAACAGCAACTAAAAGAATCAACCTGATTTACACTATAAATATGAGTTGCTTTTATTTAAAAAAGAAAATTTCATAATTACATATTTTCCTAAAAACATAAGAAGCGCAATTAAAATGTTAAAAGTCCTTACTTTTCCACTTAATGTTTAATTATTTCTTTTTAGTCTAGCTTGCACCAACACTAAATTATAAGCAAATAAAAAATAAAAAAAATTCGATACAACATTTTTAATTTTTTTTTTACACGTTATTTATTGCGTAAAATATAATTGTTTTGGAAATGATTCTTGAGATATGATTACTAGAAAATAAAATGTGGATGTAATTGATTTTTAAGCTTTATTTTACAATGCTAAGACTATGTATTCTCGTTCGCTATCTATACTAATAAAACGTCTGTCTTCAAAAACTAAAATAAGATAAAGTTTCAACTCACTCAACTTAATGAAATGTTCAATGCAAAATGTATTTTATTTATTTATTTTTGGAAGTGAAACTTCTTATGCGACTTCCAACAAGGTTGCGTTAAACGTTTAACGCTACCGTTGTCATGGAAACTAGATTTCTCTTTACGTTCGTTGAGCGCACGAGGTAAGAGAAAAACATAGTAGGTAATATTGGAGTTAAAGAAAACAAAGCGATATTTTTTTTTAAATTCGCCAAGAATACCTTACTGAACATTTAGAAATAAGCTGATTTCTTATTATATTTTTTTTTTATAAATATATTTTATTATTAATATTTTTTAACTAAGCGAAATTTTTTTTAAATGAAACAAAGTATTGTATTTAAAAAGTTAATAAGTATATTTTTTTTATTAAATACAATTAAAAAAATACTTCGACGCACATAGATACTCTGCTTTAGATACTTATTTTTCTATGTTTTTTTTTTATTTTTGCCGGTTATTATTTTATAAGTGAAACTTCTAATGCGACTTCCAACAAGGTTGCGTTAAACGTTTAACGCTACCATGGAGGGGGTATGAAAGCACTTTTGCGTTAAACGTTCAACGCTCCTGGGGAGGGGGAATAGAAAGAGACAGAGCGAGAGTGAATGCGTGGCACTCGAACGCATACGCGTAGAAAATGATAATTAAAAGATGCGATCAATTGTGAATTGTAAGCAATGTTAATAAAGTTTGTCTTAAAGAAACAATATGACTTCACTAAAAATCAATTTCTACCCCTTCCTGTTTTCATTTCCACATTACGATACGAAGTTTCACCTCTTCCGCGCGGAAGGACTCCACGCACTATTTTTTTTTTTTTTTTTTTTAAAGAAACTTAATCCGCTGTTTTTTCTTATTAAATTATTGCTTTTCTAATGATTGTTTTCTAATTATTTAAGGCATAAAATAGATGATTGCTAGTGAAATAATAATTTAAATTTGCCCCATTAATCTTTTCGTTCATAAATCGAAATATTGCTTTATGGACAACGGATTAAAACTCCAGTCCTTACAAGATAATAGTTCCCCTTCTCGGTTCTAACTCCAATTTAAATTTTATGAGACGCTATTAATCCCGGATTTGGGTAGCGTACTGATTTCTCTAAAAATTCCCGCCTGCATTTTTCTTTCCACCCTCACCCCCCAATAAATAATTCCAGGGAACCCATCTGTGTGGAAAATAACCATAAGTTATTATCGAACGTTCTACTTCCGACGCTGTCTGGTGGGGTGTAGAAGACAAAAAAGAACGAAAGACAATCCTTCCCCTTTATCCTTTTCCCTTTTTAGCTCAGGAACTATTCTGGATAGGGTCTATCCCATCTCAAATGAATATCGGGCTGATTAAATTCAGCGGGAGTAGGGCAAAAGATTGATTCGAATGTCAGACGGACCCCATTCGAGGAGTTCCATATTCGAATGCTGAATGTGCTCGTGTGCCAGTACCGAGGACCCACGGGATTCTCTATTTTGGAAGCTGTCCCGGATAAGATCTTATTGGGATGGGTTCGGAAGTGGGGTCCAAATTTGGGGGGAGGGGGTGGAGATACTTTTAATGAGCTGAATTGATCAACCGATTTCTGATTTAGTTACCAAGGGGGTAGTTAAATTGTTGGAGGAGTATGCTTCTTTCAATTGCAGTATCACGAAATGATATGCACTATCACGAAACTACCGAAAGGAATAGTGTTAATCAATACAAGGTTCAGCAAGGTATTTTAGAAAATTACTAAGCTTATAAACTTGTCGACTGATTTACGTATTCTGATTTATTTACTTTGAAATTAGTTATAGTGAAATGTACAGTGCGCGAAATTAAAAACGGGCCACCCTAAATAACTTTTGATCTAATGATCTCAGATCTTCACGTTCTAAGTCTTAATGGCTCGAGGGGGTGACTTCAAATATGCTAATTAATAAGTGCACACTGTATTGTAAGTTACGAAATCAGACACAAAAACGTATTTTCTCTGAATAAACATACCTTTATTACAACCGATTCGGGATTTTGAGCCCCAAACTATAGGGAGTAGTAGCAATCTGGAAAACATGGTCCCAATAGTTCGGCCAGAATAGCGCTCCAAAGTTTGGACCCCTTAATATTAATTCTAATTTTTGCAGAGAAAGCACTTTTTTGTGTCTGATTTCGTAACTTAAAATATAATCTGCACTAGTTAATTAGCATATTTGAAGTTACCCCTCTCCGAACCATTAAGATTGAGTCTTAGAACGTGAAGATCCTATCATTAGATCAAAAGTTATTTAAGGTGGTCTGCTTTTATACTATACGCACTGTACACTGTCACAAATGTCAATTTTGCTAAATAATTTTTGTTTGATCCTGGTGTTTTTTAAATATTACTACTATTACTATTTATTTTTACTAATATTATTTATTTTTACTACTATTGTTTATTTTAATACTACCTTATTCGTTTAACGCTTGTCAATATTTGCTACATTTTCCCTTATTTATATTAAGTGTAAAATTTACTGTCGAGGTTTTTTTGAGCAGAAAAAAAAAAAATTCTGCTATTTTCTCCACAAGAAGGAAACTTGGAGTTAAAAGGATAATTTTCAGAAATACCCCTCAAGCTATAGCCTTAGTCGCTACTACTTCGGAATAATCAATTTTAACATTATCATAAAGTTTCAAATACTGTTCAGAATGTATTATTCTGATGCGTACTTTTCCATCTTGAATTTTTTAATTTTAAGAAATTTTTGTGCTTGTAGCTTTAAATCGATATTTAACGAAAGTTAAATGTTATTGAATGGCAACACTGTAACAAAAGCTTGCTCAGTATTATGTAAACAAAAGCTCAATCCAACCATAGCAATAGTTAGAAGTAATAACATTTTCAGTTTTTTTTTTTTTTTTTAATAAAATAAATGTAACCAGGTTTTCAAATTTAAACGCAAGTATCGGGAGCAGTTAATGGATAAGTATACGATAGGTGTGCGGAAAGCTGGAAGTATAATCGTAGACAGAGTCCATCCGGGCATGAGTATTTCCGCCAAAGCTTTAGATATGATCAGCATAGTATTTTCAAAACTAAACCGAAGACTTGTAGATTCGAGTTTAAACTTCACGCCAAAATCAGGAGTTATGACCGCAGATGCTGCTCATAAAGCTGTGGCTTCTATATTAGATGGGGATTTGAAATATTCCACTGTAATGGAAGCACAGAGGTGTATAGCAGCGCTAGAGATGGGACTCATGAAGTATAGAATTACAAGGAAGCATAAACCCGAAAGAAAAGCTGCATCAGACATAGCACCACCACACATGGGGTATACTAAAAGTGTTATATTTCTTGCTAACTCAATTAATCCTGAATTACAAGTGGGCACTAACGCAAAACATTTATTAGGCACTATTCTCCAACAAATGTGCAATGTGGTTGTCGATTTGGCGCAGACCACAGCCGAAGACCAAGAAATGCTCACAGTTCGGGATATCGTCAAAGCTGTGGACTTTTGCATGACATCGGGTATGGCAAGGTTGGCGATATCTATAGGAATCAGAAATACCATGCTGTTTATTCATGGAGTCACGCGTTATTCAAAGGAGGATTTTTTGCCGAGAATAGGAGATGGGAATTAGATTACATGTAAGAAATTATTAGCTAATAATTAACCTTAATTAAACCTTTGCGTTATTAGTAATTGATTTCGGTACTTTACAGTTAACCGGGTGTAAGGAAAATCAATTTTTTTTGTAAACGTCTACTGTTTAAAGAAGTAAGTAAATAAATAAAATAATAAAATGGAGGAGGTCTGTAGTTTGTCTATGGCAAGAACTCCCCTCGCCACAAAGTCTGATACCGTCTGCTGCTATGGAAACAAGAATAGCGCATTTCAGGGAGGGTAGCTTCTCTTCACTCTTACACAATAGATCGAAGAAAAAGATTCCCTCTCTCTCTCTCGCCGAACACACCGAGCAAAAACCTGTCCTAAACAATGACCCTACACCTCTACTTGAATACCTCGTTACCATAGTCACCGCTACGGTTCCAGACGAATTGCTAGGGGAGTTCTTACTTTAGACAAACTATACATTTTTTTGCGACTTTTCGCTTGCTCCCGGCTAATCGATAAGTATCTTAATTTCTTGTTATTCAAATTTAATAATAGTTCGCTTCATACATTTTGTAATGTCATTATGAATAGAATACAACTTACCTTACTAAAATAATTCAGAGGTATAAAAACTACAAAAAAATAAGCTATAAAGTGACAAAATAAATAAATCATAAAAGAACATATTGACCATAAAAGAATAAACGATACAAAGATAAACGTTTCTATATAAATGAAAAACTATGTGCGCTACCAATCAAAATAAAGCCTTCTCCCTATAAAATCGGAAATATTTGTTACTTTAAAAAAAATGAGAAGGAAAAAAACTTATTATTTAATATTGTAAGAAATCTTGAGCTCATTTGTCTACGAATTGTAAAATTATGTTAATATTTTGCTATACTATATATGCAATTAGAGCTGCATTTCATATAGGTTTTTATTTATTTATTTTTTAAACTAAATCCTCTCGCAATAAAAACATAATTTCAGTTCTTAAATCAATAATGTTGTCTAAATGTAAAGAAAACCGCAACTTGTGTACCTAAACTTATTTGGCGAATTAAATCTAAACAAACTAATTGTATGGTCTTTAAGAATATACTCATTGATACAACTGCAAATAGTTTACATTAAAATTCATAAAGCAAAATCTTGAGCTATGGTGGCTCAGAGGCAAAAGCGCTCGCCTCCCAATGAGGTGACTCGGGTTAGAATCCCAGCGATGGCTGGTCAATACAAACTCTGCACCCGGCTTGCAGTGCTGATGTAAAATAATCCTCTGTAGTAGATAGATCATGGGTTAAAGTCCCATCTACGTCAAGCTAACCTTGGGAGGTTCTCTCGGTTTTAGTGCCTATGTAATGCAAATGCGGGTTAGTTCCATCAAAAAGTTCTCCAAGCAAATTTATTCCAATACTTGATCCAGAAGTTCCCTTGTCTTCTGAACTGGGTTCAGAATAACAAGGCTACTGAGTTGAACATTTGCCGTTGTAAACTCAAAATTGGGTCGGCTGTTCAACAACGCTTATAAAAAAATTAAAAAAAATTTTTGGATATTTTTCCGATTTAATAACAACCATTTTATCTGTATAAGGACATGTTTAAATATTTTCTGATTAATTGTTATGTTTTAATTAAATATCTTAAGTATGTTACAGAAATCACGATTTCGTAATGCATCTTACTCTTCTTCAGGAATTGAATAAAGTTGGGAGAATTTTTTTCTCTCCTAAGATTCCCTTATTAACTCCGTAGAGTCCCCATGTTCGCTTAAATTTATCAGTCGTCCCCCAAATAGAACTATTTGGCGATAATCCCATTTACATTTGTTTCTTTTTTTATTTACAAAATATTATTTGAGCTCTAATTAAGAATAATACCTTAAATTAAATTGTTTTTAGCACGTTTCTTTAAGTAAATAGTAAAATTTCCTTTCCCTTTACTTCGAGTTTTGCTGCATGCAACCGCTTTCGGTCATTCAAGCAACGCAACTAATAAATGTTTCCTTTCTATTTGAGCTCTCTAGAAACGAAACTTACTCTGCCTGCAAAAGTTTGTGAACTTTTACATAGACATCTAAACTATTACTAGATTTTCTGAAAAACTAGGATCATAACGGTAAACATTACTTTTTAACCGGGCAAATTTTTAGTGAACCATTACATGCATAGGAGATGTGAAGCTCCTGGCAACTTTTAAATAACAAAAATTTTGAAAACACTTAAATTTCGAAAATGAGCATGTTTTTTTTTTATTTATTTATTGAGGTCTGCTTTTTTAATAAAGCATACCTTTCTTCGTTTGTGAAAATAAAATCAATAAATCTAAAAGTAGAACTTTACTTAATGCATACTCTTATCTGACATGCGTCTTTATTTCTCTATATCATACACATTTTGAAATTTTTTTAACCGAATTAAACGTCCTCCACATTTGAAAAATTTATAATTTTTCTAAACTCCGTCATCATTGCTGATGTTTTTTATTTGGGAGAGGGGAAGTAAAGTAATTTGCCTACAAATTTTAACATTGTTATTCTATGGTCATAAGCAACATTAAAATAAATTAATGATTAAAACAAAAAGATTAGGAAGAAAAAAAAAAAGATGTGTACAAGATTAGAGAAAAATTAATAAGCGAAACTGAATGAAAGTGCAAGTTAATCCTATGTTAGTAAAGTTCTATGTTAATTGCATTTTCACTTGCGTAAAAAAAAAAAAAAAAAAAAAAAGCATTTCTAGCAAAAAAAAAAAAAAAAAAAAGCATTTCTAGCATTAAGTTTTACGAAGCAAACCTTTACCGAAGCCTACCTTTAAAAATATAGTATAACACAATATTTTTTAAACTCTATGATCATTATTTTAAAATATTTAATAATAGATATAATTAAAAAATTAATTACTGAACCGGATAAGGTTTCCTAAATGAAGACAAATGATAACTATTTTCAGGACCAGCACTTCCGCTTTGAAGTTAAAACCATCCCCAGAGGTTTGATCATTGTTAGATTAAAAGCTTCGTTTTGAATGCAGATTTTTATCTCCTTCTCAGCTCAATCTCTCCCAATAATTAAGCTTTCGAAATTGTCGGGCGATCCGCAGGGAAAATTGTCCCGCTGTCCGATTCCCACTCTTTCTTTTTACTTATTTATTTAGTTTTATTTTTTTATTTCCCAGAATGGGCCACTTTAGTATATTGGCACGGGACTTGCCGCACTCAGCGGATTAGGATACAGGCCAAATTACGCGGAAAAAACCAGATGGCGCAACATCTATCTGGTGATATATCTCACCGAGAGGAAAAGGCTTTTTTTTTTCCTTCTTAACTGCAACTTCAATGTTCTTATCACAATCCTCGTTTAAACGACACCCTTAGCGTTCTAGAGCAATAAATAAAAAAAAAAAAAGAAAACACTACAAGTATTAAGCATAAAGTCGACAATCTCAGCTGTAATCAGCGCAGCTGGAGAGTTTAGCATCGTATTTACCTTCTTCTCTGGAGTGTTAAATAAGTGAAGAGGATGGCAATGCATAAAAAAAAACTAACCATGGATATTCTTCTACTAAACACCCTTTTCTGTATATATGTGTTTATCAAATAGAATTACTTAAAATCTGTCTCTGCACCACGTTGACTGTATAGTCATGCTTGTAATTAGAATTCACTTAAGTTTAACAGCAGAAAGTAATAAAACTCTCATTAATGTTGTAATTCATTAGTTGAACTCCAGTAGTCTAAACAAAACTTTAAATAGGGCCAAATGTTTTAATAAATTTTTCTTACAATTTTAACTTTGAACCTAATCAGAGTATTGGTGTCTCCTTGTAACTTTCCATTTATACAACATACGAGGAGAAGGCCGGAATAGCCTGGCCGGTATGGAGCTGGGCCCATATCCAAGAGGTCATGGGTTCGATCCTTACCGGCCGAAGACTCCCCGTGTAGTAAATGGTGACTGATGCACGTTTAATCTGTCAAGTCTCAAAGTCCTCCACGTTCCCATAACAAATCAATACCTCTGGGGGTACTGATCCAGGAAATTCCTTGTCTTCTGGATTGGTTCAAAATTACAAGGCTACGGAGTTGAACATTAGTAGTCGTAAACTCATGAATTTGGGTCGGCTGTTCAACGACGGTTATAAAATAAAATAAAACATACGAGGAGAGTGATAACTCAGGGGATAGAGGGTTCGCTTTCCAATGAGGTGAACCAGGCTCGAATCCCGGCGATGGTTGGTCGATACGAATCCGCATCCGGTAGACGGATCATGGGTTAGAGTCCCTTTGCTGTCAGGCTAACTTTGGGAGGTTCTGATGATCTTCCTCTCCATGTAACGCAAATGTGTGGTAGTTCAATAAAAAAGTCCTCCACGAAGTCAAAATTTCTCCCAATACTCGATCCAGGAGTACCCTTGTCTTCTGGATTGGGTTCAAAATTACAAGGTAGCGGAGTTGAACATAAGTCGTAAACCTAAAAATTGGGTCGGTTATTCAACGACTGTTATAAAATATAATAACTTTCAAGGAGAAAAGCTGGGATAGCCTGGTTGGTAGGGCACTGGGCCCATGTCCAAGAGTTCGTGGGTTCGATCCCCGCCGACCGAAAACTTCCCGTGCAGTAAATGGTGACTGATGCACGTTAAATATGTCGAGTCACAAAGTCCTCCATGTTCCCATAACAAATCAATGCCTCTAGGGGTACTGATCCAGGAGTTTCCTTGTCTTCTGGATTGGTTCAAAATTACAAGGCTACGGAGTTGAACATTAGTAATCGTAAACCCAAAATTGGGTCGTCTGTTCAACGACGAATATAAAATAAAATAAAAAACTTACGACACGATGACGTAGATGAGAACGTTAATCTATTAAATCTACTACTTGGATAATTTTTTTGCAATGCTATAAAAGTTAGCACTTGGCTTGTTAAGCAAAAAGAATCCTAGCTATTGATATATTTCATGTCAGTGCTATGCTCGAAACTGCCCTTAACCAGTGCAAGTCCTATTTTTTATTAACGCCGATGAAAAGCGTAATATCCAAGTCACAAATTTGAGGCAATAATTAAGAGATTTTGCATAGCGTTTGCCTTATGTTAACCGTAACGCTAACCCTTACCCCTCCTCTACCCCTTAGTGATACTGTGATTTGTAACTCAGTTTTTATGCGTGCGGTAAGAAGCCCTCAAATAACGTTAGAATTAGGAGAAAATGTAACGTTTTGCAAAATCTCAATTATGTCCCAATATGAGCAACAGTTTAAAAACCGTCGCTTAAACTACAAGAGTTTTCCATAACTTCGCTCTCACACTCCCATGTAATTAAATATTTATCTCTGCAATGTGGTTTACCACGTGATGGAGTCTCGAGTCGATATTTGACTCTAGAATTCTCTTGTCTTTTAAATTGGTATTCAAACTACAAAGGCAGAAATGAGAAAAAAAACTTTTGTTCTTAAATGTGCTGAATTAATTTTTTGAATGAAAGAAGATACTTTGAATTATTAATACGTTAAGTTGAAATTTTTTAATAATATTTTTTATATCAAGTTGCAACTGGACTTTGTCTGCGTGGAATTCACTTATGGTTAAGAATTTGATAAACTAAATAAATTTCTTTAATATTTTTTGGCAGTAAGAAATTCTTTGTTTGCATAGATGAGTTGATGAAAATTGTGGCTCTCTTATTACATGTTCAAAATGAAATTATATGCTTTATCTTTAAGTTTTTCGAAATTTAAAATGGTTGATTAAAATTGGCGTAGTTAAAGAGAGAAAAAACTATTACAATTTTAATAGTTTACATTATTGTCTAATATAAGTGGGACAGTTTTTATTCAATTGTTTCTATATTTATTAAACAAGAATTCAGTCCCTTACCCTGTTTAAATGTTTTTGGACCGGATTCCAAACCATGGACAACCGAGCCATGGGTTTCCAAATGCATCTGCATGGTAGTGGGCCATGTTAAGAGCCATGTTACGTGTTGGTTGCGTTAGAGTACTGGGCCATTCGTAATTCAAATTTTTATTTGAATATTTGTTGAATTTTCATAGAAAGAGGCCTGGCCGCGGTGACTCAAGGGATAAAACGCTCGCCTTCCAATCAGGTAACGCAGGTTCGAATCCCGGCGATGACTGGTTGATACGAATTCTACTCCCGGCTTGTAGTGCTGTCGTAAAATATCCACAATGATAGACGGATCATGAGTTAGAATCCCCTTACCGTCGGGCTAACAATGGGAGGTTTTGTGGTTTTTCTTTCCATATGTAAGATAAATGCGGGTTAATTCCATCAAAAGGCTAACATTGCCTCAAGGTTTGATCCAGGAGTTCCCTTGTCTTATGGATTGGGTGCAAAGCTACAAGGCTACAGAAATGAGCATAGATAGCCGTAAACTCAGAACTGAGTCGGCTATTCAACGAGCGTAATAAAATAAAAAAATAAAGGGGATCTCAAAAGTTTTTTTTCAATCTTTTTTATTCTTTTTTTTTTATATATCTATAAAACACATTGGAGGTTTACAAAACTTAAAAAATTGGGAACCGCTGTACTAACCATTTGCTTCTTTTTTTTTTCCCCTTCTAAACAATATTTGAAATCTTTTATCAGCAGGTGCGAGAAAAAACACTTGGCTGTTATCAAATAATTGCCGGAAAAAGAGTAAAAAAAGAGCAAATAAAATAAATGTATGAAATTTGATTGAGCAAAGGGCGGGTTTGAATAGGGCCCCAATCAGTCTGCTGCGGTTAGACGATATCAATTTTCGCTGGATTTTGATTATGAAACAATTTTGCGATAACCTCCACTCTAAAAAGATAAAATTAGAAAAATTATAACTGGGGCATTGCGGCAGACTTTTTCTTTTAAAGCATTTTACGGTTGATAAAAATATAAGAATTTTATAAAGAGATAAAATTTTAAACAAGATCTTAAGAAGCAAATCAAAAGCCAACCTTTATTCTTGTACACTTTCTAAAAATAGTAACATTGCTCAGCTATGCGCATGTCTTCGATCTTCGCTATTAAACATTTATCAAAAACAATATTCAACATAATCAAGGAAAGTTTGAAAAAAAAATCGATAAGATTTCTCGGGCTAATTTCATATAAACTTTCACAATTTCAACGAAAATTTTTATTATTTTTTTCATTATCTTTATTTGAACTTTGGTTCAACATTTTTCGATCTCTTGAAATTTTTGTTCTCCAGTCTTAGAATCGAAGTTGTCGCTGTTTTTTCGTAAGCTTTCACACAAATAAAATAGCAATTACATACGTTAAATGCATTTTCAGAAAAATCTTGGATTTAAGAAAATCTCTTAAGCGGACACACATTTATAAAAAAGAGCCTATTATAGAATTCTTTAAGACTTTGTATGCAAATGTTAGCCATGATTTAAACTAAAAGATAAGGTCTTAGTGTGAATTTATTATTTTTACCATGCTTTAAGTAAGAATATTTAGAAATTTTCTTTAAAAACATCAACATTCAAAAATATATTCAATTCTCTTTCGTGAATTTAATTTGTACATTTGAAATTTTATAAATATTTTAGTACAAAATACAGATAAATAAATTATTGATCTAGAAAAAAAAAAAAAAAATATATATATATATATATATATATATTGATATTTATGCGTTTCAGTTTGTTGTAAAGCTGTTAACGCGACATAAAAATTTTTTAGTTTTTATGCTCAAATTTGTACTTATTCTGAAAAGATATTTTATAAATTTTTAAAGTTTACTTTTGATTTATAATTTTTGAACTTTTTTGAACTAAAATAAATTTAAAATTTCAAATTAAGGCTGTTTGGAAAAAATAAATCTCACCCAATCGGATAACGTAAGTTATTTGAAACATTGAAAAAAAAAAACAGTTTCCTTACATATACATCATTTTATGGGTAAAGCTTAATATTTTTCCAGCATCATTTTACCTTATTTTTTAAAACACTTCGCCGAAATATTCATTAAAATCTCACTATTATAAAATCACTCCCTAATCAGTTGAAAAGTACTGTGGGGCTAATGTCAACCGTCATCTATGAAAAGGTACCCCGACAGAGAGTCGAGTTAACATGTCTTATATACTAGTGAATTGTAGTTGTAATTTTGTAGTTGTAGATACGCTACGGTTCTTCCCTACCAGAATTATAGCTGTCATAGAATTCGATACATGGATACCACTAGCTGCTGTATTTGTGACAGACCGGGAGATCTGGATTAAGGTCACCGGGTTTTGAACATTAGTCATGAGAGTTGTATTAAGATCATGGTCGTAGTCGCTCCTGTGTTGCCTTTAGCTGTCGGGTGTATGCAGGTTGACGTTGTGTGTGATCGAGACGAGACTGAGTAGCAACAGTGCGAGGAGTCACAATGTTGCAGTCACAAGTAGCAAGTCAACTGTTCCATGTGGATCATCCATCGAAGTGAGTTACTGTCTAGGTAGGCGTGTCCATACAACACCTCCTAGAAGAAGGAAGGCCCCAGCACGGATCAATTTAGTAGTCCGATGTGACGAAGTTAACTGCGCAGTTGATGAAAAATAAGAAAGATGTCATTACGTTCGGGGTACTAAGCTGCGCAGTCGTTGAAAATAAGAAATATATCATTACGTTTGTACTACTAAAGGATATTTATGGTAACCCGTGCTGAGGCCTACTCTTCTAGGAGGTGTTGGTCCATATCGAAGTGGGCGTTACTGCCAAAGTAGGCGTTAAAGGGCGTTACTGCCAAAGCGTGCATCTCACTTCTTCATCCAGCTGATATTTGCCCTAAAGCAACTGTGAATAACGTCCTAGAGTCGAGTTAACATGTTTTATATACTAGAGAATTGTAGTTGTAATTTTGTAGTGGTAGATACGCTACAGTACTTTTTAGGTGCACTTAACTTAATGTCAACTTTTATATGGTTTAAAAAGTAAACTTATAACGTTACAACTTGCTATTGTAAAATATTACTTTTCTTTTAATGTTATTTTATTCCTTTTCTTTTAAATTTGTAGTATAATCCGGTAATTTTCTACAAAATATAATCCAGTATATAATCCGACTAACAAAAAGTGTGCTTAGTCGGAAAAACTAATGCCCATGATATTTTTTGAAAAAAAAAAGAAAAAAAAAATGCTTCTTTATATTATAAATGATACCTGTAACTTTTCATACTCTCCTCTGTAAGTTTCTCTCTTTTTTGTGGGGTAATTTGAGAGGAGGTTAAAACATTTTTTTGTTCAATGTATCGTCATTTTATTAAAATATTTTAAAAATATCCCGCGTTTAATCGAAGCTATATTTATGAATGCTAATGCAAAATTTAAGTAAATCAAATTTTAAAAAAAAAATTATTATTAAGTTTACTATAAAAAGAAGTCTTCATTTTATAGCAAAGTTTTAAGTTAATCATTTGACATCCATGACACCACTCCAAATTATTTTTTTTTTTTAAATTTCATTAAAAATAATCTTAAAATGAAGGCATAAATTTTTATAGGCAATTTGTATAGAAAATAAATTTTAGTAGGACTATATCTTGTAAAATATTTGTTCGATACAAAATTATAAGATTATTAGATGGTTCTGCATAAATGTTATAATGTCCAAGAAATGAACTTTTTGCCGAGTACCCGAAACCGGCTGGGCAAATAAACTTTTTACTGGGTTCCCTGAACCGGCCAGTTAGAATAATCACCATCCAGGCCCGGCTAAATTTTTGGACACGGTACATATTTACTTTTCTTCATAATAAGTACAATTCAACAAAAACCAAAAAAAAAATTTTTTTTTTCAATTTTTGAAATATTAGCTCTTTTAATTAGTGTTTGGCCTCATTCGATTAAGCAAGACAAAATACTACATTGAAATCAATACCTTACCTATCTGTATAACACTGTAAGATGCATAATAAGTGCAAGTACAAAATTGTTCTTTTTGTACGGTTGACATAGTTGACGGCCCACATTGGTGAACATAAAACGTGGTAACTTTTAAACTTTCAGCGTGATCGTTCCGGGATAGATCTTATTCAATTCAACGTGAAAAAGTGTATCGGAATTGTTTTACTAGAATATTTAGAAATTCATTCTAAGATTGTATAAAGGAGAGTATAGGTTCTTGCGTATAAGTCTTTGATTTAATTCTCCCGTTCAAATCACTTCATTTCCCATAAAAAAAAAAAGGTAAAACTTAAAGAGGTGAGTGGGGGGATTTTTACGTATCATTTATAATAACATAACAAAGCTTTTCGTTAAAGAGAAAAAAAAAAAAAAAAAAAACCTTGTGTGTTAATTTTTTTCGAAGAAAAAGTCTCAATTTTACAGCATTAAATTTACATAGGGTCAATCGAGTTTAATGAGATATGCGACAAACATCTAAACCTAAACTTTCGCAGTTATTATTATTATTTTAGATCTTAGACAATCTTGTTCTAAAACAAAATGCTCACGAAATTGCAAATGGTGCAAAGCGTTAAGACAAGGATGAATCGAAATTTCGTTAAAATTTGAAATGTTAATCGTGGGGAAATGAAAGAATTTGGAACTTCGCAATAATGGTAAGAGTAAATGAAAAGGTGCTAATATGATTTTCGTTCCGTCAGGGAGAAGAAAAACTTCGTAACTACTCCGCTTTCAGTCTCATACACAACCATATTCTAGGACAATTTTGAAGCTGCTAGTCATGACTCTCAACAAATTTGTTATAATTTAGGATATTTGTTTGTGTATATGCATGTGTATGTATATGTGGATGTGCATGTGTATGAGTAAGAAAATATGTATAAGTACTGTTATGTATTTCATGCGCCCCACGTTTTTCGTTTTTCAAATTTTTGTTTTTTAATTATTATTCAAGGACAACGTGCAACTACAAAAACGTGGTTTTTAAAAATATTATTTTTATTTTTATATATTTTTTTTTTTTTTTTTAACTCACTTCCAAAATTTTAATTTTTTCACTCACTGTACACAAAACTTTTCAACTGACATGTGACACTAATTTGAAATAATCGAATTGGCAACAAAAGACAATCGCGAAAATATTAATTTTTCTTTAATTTTAATATTATTTTACTTTGTATGTCTTTTTGCTCTTCATTTTCATGCATTGTCATCCAATTCTGAACTATGTGCCAAATTTGAAGTCTGAAGCTAGGCAGGAAGTTAGTTTAAAATCGATTACAAAATTCCACCCGAACAGACATACACGAAGGCAAGTTGATATAAACGTGGTAAAATAAGCCTCATTTTTTGTGGGAACTTATATGCGGTTCAAAACTCCAATGAAACCCTCACTTCTTTTGACGAGGACTTAGTATGCTATTCAGGACATTTGTAAATACCAGATTTGGGTTTTTTTGACGTCAAAAAACCTTCCAAATATGTAAATATATACTAATATATAAATAAATGACAACATATTAATATTATAGGTTGATTGTCATTTATTGATAAATAAGTAAGTATAAATTAGTATATAAGATATTGATATATCTAAAGGGTACATACAATAAGGCACATAAAATTGCTTTCTATATGATACCTATAGTGTTATACTAGAAAATTGGGCGGCCACTTTTTTATAAAAAAATTGAAAATTTTAAACTATTAGAAAACTTTTGAAGTTAATAAAGTAAGGCATTACTTGATGCATTTTTAAACTATGTTAATTATTATCAGGTTCATTTCTTAAAAAATAAATAAATAAATAAAAAAAAAAAACGTAAAATAAAAGTAATTTTCAGAGGATTATAAAACATTCATAATAATTCTATGTTTATTAAATAAAACAATAATAAAATGTACATGAGTTGCATTTTCAACGAAAAATGTGACGATCTGGGGGCGACTGACCGACAATTTTGTAATCATCATTTGTTATATTTAGTCGCCTTTACTATGGCTTGTGGCGACCATTAATTTTGCCCAATATTGCTAACATACAAATAAATAATTAATAATTATTAAAGGAAAAATTTTAGTTTTGTGCAAAAGAAAATAAATTTTCATTTTGAATTATTAGTTTCATGTAATGAATATAAAACTAAACCAAACTCAGCGGCGCAACAGCCCATAGAGGGCCAAGGCCCATCTCAGTTTTCTTGACCTTGGGCTCTGGGGTGCAGGAGCAGATGCTCCGGTCAGGTGGTCAGCCTAACGCGGATCCCCCAGTGTTTAGTTCCCAAGCATGCTTGGTACTCATTTATCGACCCACTGAAGGGATGAAAGGCTGAGTCAACCTTCCCTGGCTCGAGGATCGAACCAACACGGGAGCGCGAAGCGCTACCACTCAGCCGCCGGGCGTCCATGTAATGAATATAGGATTGTCTAAACAAAAAAATTAATATAATAAAATAAGGATTTTGAGGAATATGCATCTATAGAAATTTAAATTTTAAACTTAATGTAAAAGTTGATCCGGCATGTGCTTGTTTGCAAATATATGAAAAATTTCATTCGGGCATGCATCTTCTATGCCTATTAATACAAGTTCTTGAATTTATTGCAAGGCATTACATAATAGCAAACGACCAGTTTTAAATACCACGTTCCTAGATCGAATACAATGGAGGAAAAAAAAATAGCAACGACCTCTTATTAGGAAAGAGAAACCCTTGATACAATTTATAAGATAACTGATGAAGAGACCTGAAATTGCGAAATTCTTTTCTGTTTCTGATGACAAAACTCGTCAATTTTTTCCCAACTAGATAAAATTGACACTGAAAAAGCATAATTACCTCCTGGAATCTACCGGTTATCTTTGACGCAGAACATGTGACGTACGTATCGATATCGATACACAGACACCTATTATCTTTTAAACTGTTCTTCTATTCTACTACGCAGATCGAGTGAATGATAACAGCTCCCTATGTCATCAAATAGATAATGGGGGTTCAGAGTACTATAGAATCAGAAACCTTGAAATTATCTTTGCTAAATCAAAGAGCATGTTATTATGATTAAGAAATGAAAGTTGGGAAAATGGATTTTAATGGGAAACATTAATTATTAGGATTAAACACAGAGTTATCCAATCTCAGATATACATACTTGGTTTGCGTATGAAGCCTGATAGTAAAAAGAAGCATTCCCACAACAGCCAGTTAGAATGAATTCAAGTAAACCTAGAGTAAACCATGGTGTTTCAAATGCTGAAAAAATGTTTCCAAAATATTAAATTGCAAGCAAATTATTACAGGATCGATTGCTTCTTTAATGCGTAGTCTTGAGTTATTGTACCAAGCCATAGTTTGTTTCCGTTTTGAAATTTTAAAAAAAATTCTTCCTCCATGGCTTACTCTAGGTTTCCCTTTTTTGTTCTTTAAGTGACTTTCAAAAAACTTTCACCATTAAAATAAAAAAGCCACAGTTTAAGTGCCTTGCACTTGAGACAAAAATGTAATTTTAATCTACATATTGCCATGAAAAATTATCTGTGAGCTTTAAAATGAACAAATACCTAACTAAAATATTTTAAAAAGTTTGTGAACTTTTGGCCAAAATATCACCAATTTGGCGAGATTTTTCCATCCAGATAAAAATTATTAAAATCGATGAATTTTGGCGACCAACAATGGTGAATAACTGTTGCATATTCACAGCAGCAATGAAAATAGCATACTCGCGAAAAAGCGTCATTTTATATGAGGACAGAGATACTGAAAAACAGCCTCAACACTATACTGCGTCCTCTAAAATTGTTAATTTCTTTAAATTACCTTCATAGGTGAAAGATAATTTGCCATGAAAGGTTTCTCCCACGGTATAGCGTCCTCTTAAAGCTCCGCAATTTCGCGACAAATGACATAATAGTGATAATGACGCTAGCATTGCTACTTCTCAGGCAAGCTGATATCCATCGATCTGAAACTGGATCGGATTCAAGCCACCACTGAGGATCGACCCCCAAACCTTCACAGTGACGGAAAATTCCGATAGTATAATCAGTAATATACGTGATATAAAGTAAATATGCGTGATATAAAATAAGTATAGGTGAGTAATCTATATAGTCATAGGAATAAACTAAAATGCAAAATTTCAAGGAACCAGGACTCGTTTTTTTGAACCAGTATAGAATAGAAAGTAGCAAAACAGCTTTTTTGATTTTATGTTATGATTTATAGAAATACTGGGAACAAGCTATTTTTATAGCGTCATAGCGGTGGGGTCACTATTTCTTAGGATGCAATATCTTACGTATTTCTGAGTTTAAATTTTGTCTTATTTGGACTTTAAATTCCGACATTTCAAATTTCTGAATAAAATCGGAATTTTTAATTACAATCAAAAACTGTAAGAAAGGTTGAAAATTCGATTCGAGTTTGAACAGTTTTACTAATATATTATTAAGTCAGATTTTGTTTTATGAATAAAATGTGAAGAAATACAGTATAAAAAATATCCTACAGCGCAAAAAACTATAATTTATCAAATTTTGATGCAATGATTAAAAATAACGAATTAGAATCAATTGAATTTTTTTTTAAATAAATAATAATTTTTTCATCGCATTCAAGTAAAAAGTTCCCTTTTCTCTAAGCAGGGACCATCTATGTTTTTAAGCCTTCTTTTTATTTCTAAGTAATATCTCGTTTTTTTTTCATCATTTAAAGCACAAGTCTCGGGAAGTTATTAAAACCCGAATACGGAAACTATTTTATTAAAGAAAATTTTCGCCTTTAAGTTTAATTGTAAAAAAGAAAATCAATAAATAAGATATTAGACAAAAATGCATCTTTCGCTTTGAAATCGGTTACATAATAAATATTTATTATTCAAAATGTATTTAAAACGTTTAAATACGATAAATTTTAATAAATATGATGATATAATAAGTATGAAATATAAATAAATATAATTATTTAATGATAAATTTTAATAACAATAATTCCAATAAATTTTCATTCCGCCCTGTTTTAATGCTCGGTGAGACTCTGATAGAAATATAAACTTTAATTTGTTTGTCACTGAAATAGCCTCAAATTATTATTTTAAAATTTATTTCGTTTTAAAACTAAATTCTAGAACTTTTGAATTACAATCTTTACTTTTTGGCATGGACTTAAGGATCCATTGTTTACTTTTAGGATCCATGCTTTTTGGCTATAAACTTATCTAATGGATTGCCGTCGCCTACATGCAAGAAAAAAACATCCTAGTTATATATTTAAAATATAATTAATAAGCAGAAGAAAAAAAAAGAAATGAATGTAAAAGAGCTTTTAAAATGAACTGTCAAAAATATAATAAGAATAGTTCTAATATTTTGAAAAAGATAGAAACTTTGAAAAAAAGTTTAAGATTCTTTGAAAGTTACATAAAAATGTGCTGTAACAGTAGTGCTGCCATCTATACTTCAGATAAGAAATCTAAAATAATAGTGTGCCACAGTGTTCAAATATAATTATTTTTTCACATCAAAAATATTTTTTTTAAATAATGTTACCTTTTATTTGTGTTAAAAAAATTCTATATATATATATATATAAAGAGACTATATAGAAATTTTAAAATATACTTTATAAATTGTTAAAATTTTTTAGTCTTTTAAAAAATATTTATAAGTAAGCAAATTTCATAATGAATATAAATGTTTTGCATATATAGGGGGAAAAAAAGATTTTATCAAAGAAGTGACAGGTGAACTGCAATCCCTAGCCGATGATCCTCCTCCGCTACAACCAATTTTTATTACACTTTTGTAAATCCTCTCGATAATTATTTATGGTTGAAAAATTATTTTACCAGGGCAAAACACTATAGCGGTATCAAAATCTGACGAATCACAGAACAGGAAGCGAATGTATTGAACAATAATACTGGTTTGATTGCATGAGGAAACAGTAAGGAGTAGAAATACGATTATTTAAAAAAAACAAAAAACTTTCAACTTCTTAAAGCTGTTTTGATGTTTACAACATCATTTTGCAATGACTGTAATTAGTCAGATAGTGATAGCCTTTCTGTCTATTCCTCGTTAAACATTAATTTGTGACCCCAAATGTCAATACTCTTTTAATTTTTAAAAAAAATGCATATTATTTGAAATATTTTTTGAACATCCTATATTCTAGACAAAGTTAGCAAAACGTCGCGTGTTTGGCAGCAGCAGTTTTTTTTAAATGGTCTTTTTATAAAATTAGTCACCATTTTTCTAAAAATAGTCGCCTTTAAACTGTTTTTTTTTGGTCTTGTTTTTTGGAAAAATAATAGCTATAATCACCTCTCCTTGGTTTTAGAAGCTATTAGCCGTATACCTACATATTAAGGGTGGTCATTATGGAACACCCTGTACTTATCAGGAAATTCTTACACAAGTTTCCAATCCGAATTTTATCAGGAAATTCTTATGCAAGTTTCCAATCTGAATTTCAAGTAGAAAAGAATTTACACATCGTCACATTACAAAAAAGCATTTACACATTTTATTAAAAAAAAGCTTTAATAGCATTTTTTGTTTGATCAATTTCATTAGCTACACCTTATAAGATCCATCAGTGGTTTTTTATCAATGTTAATTTCTGTTTTATTTAAGCAGATGAGATAAAAAATCTATTTGTACACAGTTAAAATATTTTCACAACAAATATTTTATGTTAAATATTAAGTTATGTTACCTTGAAATAGACAAAGTGTGATATTTAGTTTTGTGTTGTAGCAAAATCATCCACTCAATGTTTCATTCAGTTTAAAGAGCACATGCTTTATTGTTATTGAAAAACTTTTTTAACGTGTATACATTAATTTACAAACTCATATGAAATACATATTCACAACTTACATTTAAAATGTAAGCATAAGTAAATCACATATAATACTAAATATATCATTTTATTACATTTTGTTATATGGATCTAATTAAGGTTTCACTATTTTTATTATGCATATAAATAATTTATATGCAATACACAAAGATATTAATTTTGGCTAAATATGTTCAAATTAAAAACACACACAAGGCAGAATTTGTAACATCACAATAAAAAGTCCAAACTTATCTGTGATTCTAGTGAATTCAAATAAAGCCTATCATATAAGAAACAGATTTTAATCATTTAAAATAAATAAAGCATAACTTAATTTACACTTTAGTTATAAGTACTACTTTACTACCAGGGGTCTGTTTAGAAGAAATTTGGATCCATTAACGAACCCTTCACAAAATATCTTTTCATAAAAACGGACTCTTCACAAAATATTTTAACTTAAAAACGGACAATTCACAAAATAATTTATTTTTTAATCGGACCCTTCACAAATTTGTTTATCTTCATTATTGTTTTGTTAATCGAATAAACCCTACCCAGGAAGGGGGGGGGGAAGAAAAACAGATGTAAACGAACTAAATTTTGTCTTCGGCAGACGCTTCTTCCTTTATTCGTCCGAAATTAATATTCTGCGTTCAGCAGTATAGGCTAAATACCAAATATTTGTATGTTGCATCGCTAATTTAGTAGCTGCAATTGCTGTTTATTTTTTAAAATGCAATTTTTTAAATTATAATTTTACAGTGTTGAGCATCTTGTATGTCTTTACAATATAAAAACTCATTGAAAAAGTTTTTTTGCAATAACGGACCCTATTTGCACAAAAGCGGACCCTGGTTGAAAGAATAGGACTTAACGTTTATTTTATATTCACAAATTACGAGTAATTTTTTCACAATTTTACAAAAACGGACCTTTCACAAAATGTCTGGACAGACCCCTGATTACTAATTACTAACTTATTACTAATTTAAATTGAAGTAAAAGCTTTTATTACACTTGGAAATGAAATACTTTAAATCAACCTCTGTACTAAAAATTAAATTAGTTCAAAATAGATACACTGGAGAAATTGAGTATTCAATAAATTTTTATCAAGTTTACAATTTTATTTAATTAATAACATTTTTCCATCCTGCACTTAAGTTATGTAAGTACAAATAAACTAATATACAAAATGCTTAGTTACAACATAAAATTTGCACTGAAAAGTTTATTAATTATAAATGTTATCATATAAGATATTTACCATTATCTTCAATTTTTGTAAACAATGCCAAAGCTGATGCAAATGACAAAATGAAAATAACAGATTAAATTATTTAGCCTTTATAAAAATAATTCACAGTAAATAACATATGTAAAATTTAATTTAGATATAATTAACGGACAGTAAATAAGACTGGATACTGCAAATGACAAAAAGTAAATAACAGACTGTGCATAATTTAGCCTACATACAAATGATTAACAGTAATTAACATGATATACACAATTTAACTTTTAGTAGATAGTAAATAAGACTGGATAACGCAAATGACAAAAGGTAAATAACAAAGTGTGCATAATTTAACCCAGGTGCAAAACTTCTCGCCTTGTTTTTATTTTAAACTTATCGAGATTGTGGTTTTTGTTTAGTTAAAAGTCATACATGCACTTTTTTTATACATTAACAGTCATCATATGGATACCATATTGTAATGGATTCTATTTCATCCTCATCTGTTGAGTTCCACAAAAAATCATCTTCACCCCAAGCCCATCAAAAGAATTTGAAATTCCATACTTTTTAAAAGATTTTACAATAAATGTACATACATACCGACATACCAGAAATTTGCTATCTGGAAATCAAAAATAAAAAGTTGATTTATACAACAGGATGTACACCATGATATTCAGTAAGTTTAAAACAAAGAACTCAGGGAAAGATTCAGAAAGTTGTTTTCAACCATAATTTATATGTATGATGTATGTATATATCTTTAACTCTTTCTAACTAATCACATCTTTTCCCCAGTTTTCCGATGCAAGCTTTTTTGCAGCAAAAAACCAGTTTCATCTCATTATAGAATGAAAAATAGTATGTAGGAAAAATTCTTATTTGAATTTTAAAATGTAGCTTTTGAATTGCCAATTAATTTATTTAAATTAATTAAATAATGGTTTGTAAAAAATTTTTGATACAAAAATAAATGTGGTTCTTATACAATTGCAGCACATTAATTTTAAAACCACTTACATATCACTTATTAAATATGTTTTTCCTAAATATTTACACTCGTAAGAAGCCCAACATATTAAATTCACCTCCACTCCTTTTTTAGATGTTGAATTTCATAATTTGCATTTTGGCTCCATTTCAGGTTTGATAAATTACACATAAAAAAAAAAAGAGTTTATAAAACTATTTTGAATTAATTTTGATGAAAGTAAAAGTAGTATAAAGTAACACTTCAAAGAAAGAAAAAAAAAATCAAATATAAATTTTATTTTTTTGTTCAAACACCCATTCTGTGAAAACAAATTTTAGTCAATTTATAAAACAAAATTAAATCACTATGACTCATGTACGAATTTTTAAGTTAATCTTGATATGATAAGAAATTATAGTTTTATAATTCAATAAAGTACATTTCTAAAAAAAAAAAATTACATTTAAGGTGACAGAAACTAAGATATTTAAATGATTTTTTCAGGCATATAAGACGTAAATTATCAGGCAAAACTTTAAAAATTCACAGACATTGAGCAACATTTTTTCGTTTTTTAAATCACTCATCATCAATAGGTTGACACTTGTGTTTATTTAAGGTTGACTTTCTAGTAAAACTTTTATTGCACTCATTACACTTATTCAGTGATTTCCCATTACAACAATGTGTTTTAAAAAGAGATGATTGATTAAAACTTCTACCACATTCATCACATACAAATGGTTTTTCCCCAGTATGAACTAAATAATGGCGTCTAAGAGTTGAAGCTAAGCTGAATGATTTTTCACAAATATCACATTTGTGAAGTTTTTCATTCATGTGAACCATTTTCTTGTGAACACGTAAGCTACTCATAGATGTAAATTGCTTATCACAAATTTCACAGGTAAATTTTGTTTTAAAAATATGAGCTTTTAAGTGCTTTTCTAAATTTGATTTCAGTCGAGAACTTTTCCCACAGATGTGACATTTAAATTCTTCATTACTGTTATGGAGTTTCATATGCACATTTAAAGTACCCTTACTAGCAAAGATTTTAAAGCATATTTCACAAGAAACTGCATCCTTGGTTTTATTATGGTTTTTAATATGATCTTTTAAACTATCTTTGTTAGAGAAGGTTTTGTTACATAAATTGCAAGCATGTTTCATGACGCAGTGATCAGATAAATGAATTTTGAGAGATTCTTTGTTTGTGAAATGTTCATCACATAACTTACATTTTATAGAATGAACACGTTTGCTACGCAAATGAATTTTTAAAGATATGTTGTTATAAAAACTTTTGTTACATATGTGGCATTTATAATTTCTTTCTTGAGTATGAAATTTTTTATGGGCGCTAATTTCACGCTTTGTTTTGAAAAACTTTCCGCATATATCGCATTCAATTGATCTGATTTCTGAATGAGTGAATTTGTGAAAATTCAGCACATCTTTTTCTCGAAACCCTTTTCCACATACATCACATTTAAAAGGCTTTTCCCCTGTATGGATTCTTTCGTGAATTTTTAAACGCCATTTTATCGTGAATGTTTTTTCACATACGCTGCAAGAAAGTAGCTTTTTAGACATAGTCATTTGAAATTCATCAAGCGAAGCACATGTAAAAAAAGTTATTTCTGCACATTCAAAACTGTTCTTTGCCTGTAGTAAGTATTTGTCTACTTATTTCTGCACATGTCAAGCTCTGGAGTCAAGACTTATTAGAATTCTAAGTATAATGTTTGTAACTGTCAACTGTGATGTCGCTTCTACGTTCTATGAGGTTTACTCTTTTGAACTCATTTATTTTTTTAAAGATTGTAATTATCATTATTATTTGAAGCGTTAATTACTGTAAATATTTTGTTTGTTTTCATTCCCTTAGTTTAAAAAATGGCTAAGAAGAAGGCCGCAAGTACACCTTGTATTTGTTCAGTCTGTGGTAAAAAATGTAACAATAAATACAACTTAAATCTTCATGAATTATCTCATTCTCGTGGTACGGAATTTCCATGCAGTGTTTGTAACAAAGTGTTTAATTCCAGCCAAAAACTAAGAAGACACCAAATTATCCACACCGAAATCAAAGAGTTTCAATGCGAGACTTGCAAAAAATTATTTAAAAGAATTTGTTCGCTGAGATTACACTCATTAACGCATTCTGAAGGAAGAACGAGAAAACACATTTGCACTGTTTGCAATAAGGGTTTTTATGACAACCAGTCATTGCAAAATCACTTGCGTAATCCATACGTTCATTATGTATTGTGCAGAATATGCAGTGAGCGCTTTCCTAATCAGGAAGCTCTAGATGAACATGTTGCTTCTCATCCCGAGAAACCTTTTGCCTGTCAAATATGCTACCGCACATTTGCCAAAAGAGAACATCTTGCTCAGCATAAATTTAGACATAGTAAAGGAAACTCTCATGTTTGTGGGGTTTGTAAACAAAGCTTTTATAGTAAAGGCAATCTTATTCTTCATTCTCTTACACATAACAATGAAAGTGATTCGACTGTTACGGCAAAAGAAAATAACACATCTACTGCAGAAAATGCAAACGATTCTTTTGTAGAAAATGGTGTAAATTCTGCAGTTGTAGAAGAATCTGAAAATGAATTGCTTGCAAAAGATTCTTGTGTAGAAGTGACAAGTGAAAATGATTCATCTGTTGTAAAAGAGTTGCGTGAAAATGAATCTTTTGCTGTTGCTGAAGAGAAAAGTGAAAATGAGTCTACTAGTGTAGCAATGAAATATGTTATTCTTATTGATAGTTAGTTTATAATATATGTAGTTTATATATATGAGAATCATTCTTTCTTTAAAAAATGTTTTTCATACCTTTCATTAAAAAAAATATATACTACAGATATATTGTACAATTGGTAGTATTTGGTGAAGAAAAAGTTTAATTCAAATAATATGACTAATTTTCATATTTAATATTACAGTTATACTAAATATTCCTTTCAACTATTTGTTTATTTGTATAAAATTATAAGGTTTTATTTAATATGCATGTTGACTAAACTGTGTCAAAATTAATCTCTACATATTGCTTCATATGTAATCTATTTATGTTTAAATAAAAGTTCAAAGGTCGCTCAGAAATGTATTTGAGTTTATAGACTTATCAAGTTCAAAAAATAAATTATTATATTCGATGTAACATTGGTGACAACTTGCATGAAACTAAAAAAATTGCAGAAAGATATTAACTTGAGAGGTATAGTAGTTTGAATACAGTTCCATCAAATCACTATGTATTTTTATTTATAAGTATAAATTAAAGGTTAAGGCAATTAGTTTGGCGATTATAGTTGATATGAAAAGTTTTCCATATGTTACAGTGTCATTCCATTAATAATTTACAAGATATATTACAGGGTTGCTTCTCCATAGGCAAAACCTGGAAAATGCAGAGAATTTTGATTTTTTCTTTTCAAACTGGGAAAATACAGGGAATTTTGTTTCTTATTTTTCTCTATTAAAAAATGGTGACCACTCAAAGCGTAATCTATGGGATATTTAACCATGATATTTCAGCTATACTAAACTATTTCATTTATTATAGCATTATTTAAATATGTTCAGCTGTTTTTCCAGCAATTAAAACTAATAAATATGGTTAGCCCAATATAGCCAATACAAGAGCACAGTAATTATTGTTTCCTTTTAATATATTGTGTATAATATGTACAGGGAATTTTTTTCCCAGATATGAGTAGCAACCCTGTTTTAATATCAATCGTTGGTATGAACTGAAATCATTAACACACCAAGAAAAACTTTCAATTACTTTGTTGTACTTAAAGCTTGTGGTTCTGTATTTGATACTGCCCGATTGTCTCCAAACTTTAGCAATTGTTTTGGGACAAGTGCTTATATAAAAAATCTTTTTTAGTTACGTTATCTTATTTAGTAACCCTTAAAAATATCAAGGTGTTGAGATGAGAGGTTGGTATGAGATCTCTTCAGGTTTTCATCATTTGGTAAATTTTGTTTGGCCATTAAGCCTATTTACGAAAACTTTTTTTTTTTCCATTTTATTTAAAAAACAGAGTATTTTTAAGTATTACAGTTTTATTTAGTGTATCCCTAAGTTTTCAACTTATGTTAACTCAAAGTTGAAGATTTTTTTCATTGTGTTGTGTAATTTAATTGGGCATAGCAATAAAAATTAGCATGGTATTGAAAAGAATTTTCTTGCTTTATCTGATGATGAATTTTGGATCATACTTTATTTGAATTTATAAGTTATTAATATTCATTTAAATTTTAACGCTTTATTTTCAAACTAACAAATCTCGGCCTTCTTCAATATTTTGATTTGTTTACTGTTTGGTTGGTTATTTTTCTCATAATACACTGGACAAATAAAAGGAGCAAGCAGAGCAATTTATATTTGAACTGAACAACCAGTTCTGAAGATTCATGAGCAATAAAAAGCTCAGGGCATAGCTTTTAATGTAATTAACATTAAACTATAAAAACTATTGAGGTATAAAAACTGATATTAATAAAACGTTTGAGTAAAGATTGAATCCAGTTCAGATTGCAAAGCTACACAAATTAATCCATTGAATTTATTGTATTTTTAGAGCAAAAAGATTAAAATAAACTTGTTGCAAATCTATAATTTATGATTTTATTACTTTGGCTTTATTACATTTATTATTGACAAATAACTCAAATTTAATGAGAAAGTTATGATCTGAACTGAGTACATTTGACTGACTTTTTGATAGTGTTCCTTTATGGCATGAATTTATTTAAATAATAGGCGAGAAACTAGTACATTATTTTGCCATTATTACATTTACTAATAAACAAATAACTCTAACTTAATGAAAAGGATAGGATTTTGATTGACATTTGACTGACTTTCCAATAGTTCTGCTTTGTGGCGTGAAACTGACACATTCTTTTGACACTATTACATTTATTGTCATAAACAAAACTGAATTTAAATTTAATGAGATGGGTGAGATTGTTTTGATCTGTACAACGAGATTACATGTGACTAACTTTCAGATAGTGTTACCTTATGGGGTGAATTTGTTTCACCGTTTATATATATTAAAAAAAAAAAAAACTCACATTAAATGCTGACTTCCTTTCAATACAATTAATGTTTCTCCTAAATGGTGATAATGAACTGGAAAAAAAACTTTTTTTACACACTAAAAGTGTAAATATTTTAATTCAATAATATTTTTTCCTCTTTTCATTAAAAAATATTTTGAATTATAAACTTTCAAATAGACAGGTCTTTTATTTGCTAATCATAGAGAAATGTATTGTGAAGCACAGTTAAAGAACCTCTGCTCTATGATTTTGAGAACTTTTAGCCTGTCAACTTAATTCAATCTTTCAAATATGCACCTAACTACTACGAATTTTTCATTTAATCTTTGAAACATCAATATATTGTGCGTTATTGTAAAGACGTTCTTTGCTGATCATTATTCCTGTATTGAAAAGCATAAGAAGAAAAAAGATTGAAATCAAATTAAGTGTAGCATTGGCAGTAAGCAAACAAAAGTGGTTGAACATATTTTTATTTATATAACATGATTATACAACAACATAAAAAATAATAAATATTTCTGAATATATTATTTACAAAAATACTTCTTCTTTCTTTTAATTTTAAGTTACGAATAACATCTTAAAATGTAATTAGAGCTACAAAGACTAGTACATCATGTGTCAAGAATTCTGAAATTGAAAATAAAATTTGAATTTTATAATGATGTTTCAGGTAAGAGCTTTTACCATACATACCATTTTTACATTACCAACATGCAATCATACATTACCATTTCCATTATTATTTTTGCTATAGTTTTGAACAAAATTTAATTCACATTTCTGAACATGAAACAAATACAATTATATAACAAGTATAAGTACAGGGAATTTATAAGTGGAGGCGATTATCTTTTCAATTTCTCATGTTTTGGCAGAATTCCTGAATATTGAGTTAGTTGTGTAAGAACTTTCTAAAATAAAAGTTCATTAGTTTTTTTTTAAAGTAGAAAAATTTAAAAGAATATATGTGATGGTTAATTTGTCAGTGTTGAAGGACTTTATTTTTTTATTCAGCTAAATTTATATTTGGTAGATAAGGAAGGATTAAATGCGTTAACATAATTTTTTTATTAAACATAAAGGTCAAGTTATTTAAATAAAGCTGCCATAGGAAAGTAAAATTTGACTAAGTTTTGAAGAAAAAGCTCTTGTGCTTAAACTTTTACCAATTAACTACTAAAAATAGGTTCACTATTTTATTTTCCTCTGGGAAGTACCATAAGAATTAGTTCCCTTTTGCTATGTCTGATATACATATTTAACTTTGCGTACATGTTTTATTTCACACCATTTGACCAATGCAAGTAATGGAATGTTTCATGCCACTGAAGCAAGCTACAGCCATAGACTATTGTAAGAAAGAACAATCTTTGGAGGTATTGGAGTTTGTATTTAACAGTTGCATAACATTTATAGTTATATTATTTAAAAAATTTATAATTATTATATTTATTAACATTTATAATTATATTATTTAAAATTTATAGAATTTAATTGAAAGTAATTAGAAAGTATAAAATTGGCATTTTTTGTGGATGCCTGTATTTCAGATTTATTTATTTTTTATACCACTCTTAAAATTTCTACTGAATATCTCGCAATATAACTGATAAAAAAAATCTACAAGATTAAAGAAAATAATGTAATAAAAATCTTAGCTATGAATGATAAGCAGCTGTGCTTATAAATCAATGAAATTTTTGCATTAACTGAGATAGGTAATTATGAATTTTTGTAAGATAAAGCAATACTACAATATGTGATAATTAGGGATGGAAAAAATAGTGATTTAGCCAAATACTGAATATACCATACCACCCAAAAAAAAAAATTGTCAAAATAGCTGCTTTAAAAAAAATAAAATCATTAATAAGTATTTTTTTTTATAATATGGAAATAAGTTTAATCCTTAATGAAAAATAATCAAAACTTAAGTTGTATTATTGATATGGGATAAAGTGAAAAAAAAAAACTTTATAAATATTTAAGAGAATAAATGTAATTAGATATTTAAAAAATTAGAAATATTTAAGATAAAAAAAACTGACAAACTATGAAAAAAACTGTAAAGTTGAAAAAATGTACTGTAAACAACTATAAAGTTCTTTGTTAGTAGCATTTTGTTTGTTATAAATCTTCTATAAGCATATCAGTAACATTGTGAAAACAATCTTCTTAAACGACATAATACTCTTTTCATGAGATAAACTTAGTAAAGAGTGGGTATGTAAATAAGTTATTTGGAAAGTGGGTACATTAATAATTGTAAATCAAATTTTTAAAATTTAAACTTCAAAATACTTTTTTTAAAAGTAAGTTACAAAAAGACTTTCCAAAGCTTTCATAAAACTATCTGAGCAGTCACCATCAGAATTAAATTAATATTTTTTGTTTATAAGATTCCCATTCAACTAAGCCATTAACTATAAATATTTTTCTTTATTTAAAATCATTAAGTTAAGTGCAGTGAAGATATAAAAATTACTGGCAAAATATCTCCCTTTACCGGAAAGAAAAAAAAAGAGTGTTAAAAAGTGACCCAATTTACGAGTCTGGTGACTAGTTTTTCTCTGAATCTACCCCCCCCCCCATATAGACACCTCCAAATAGAAGTGAGAATATTTTATTATTACTTTCTTTTTTATTTCTGTTCTCAAAAAGCTTTAATTAAGCACTTTAAATGAAATAATAGCCCTCATTAACACATGTATTACATATATTTACTGCCTAACAAAATTCAATAAAAAGCATATAGAAAAATAGGTAATTAATGTGCTTCTTTTAAATAATTATTATTTCTTACAGTAACAGACAGTTGAAATCCTATTGCTTAAAAATATATCACTACTCAACTTGAGAAAACAATTTTTAACTTATAAATCAGATTGCCTTTCAATTTCAATATTGTATAAAATAAAAATTAAAAACTTTAAATCTGAAAATTGAGTAATATAAAAGTCTATTAATGGTAAATGGCTGTCATGTTCAATAGCTATGATAGAGAATATAAAATAGTTGTTTATCGTATGCAAATTATTAAAGCTTAATATAGTGTTTAAGAATGTTTAGCAATGTTAAAACTGCAATAAAATTTAAAATAACTTTCAATGAACTAGAAAGTATCAATCCGAATGTTCAAGAAAATAAAATCAAATAAACCAACAGCTTGTATTGCAGAATCACTTCTTTATTTTCTGGTTCTATATTTTCTCTAATCTTTCTATAACATCAATTTAACTAGTAACTTACAACTTATTGTAATTAAGCCTAACAATAATTGTAAGAATAAAATCCAATTTGTAGTATTAAAATATATTTTGGATGGGACATTTAATATAAACATTGTTATATACATAAATATGCATTATATAATATGTAACATATACATAAATATGTTATTTTATAACAATCTGTAATGTACACTTAACAAGATTAGTAACATAGAAGGTATAAAATGCCATTCATACATATAAGTCAGTCGCAGCTCTAAAATATTGTTAAGGATATCCACATAAACTCAAATGAGTAATCAAGAAGTAATTATTTACAATTATCACTAACAACCATAGGTGTTTAAAGTTTTTTATTTGAAGGCTGTATATAACAAATTGATTGATTGTATTTTTATTTTGAAAACAAAAAAAGAAAAAAGATGTTATACATAATTATTTTGTCTAAAATAATTACCTTGAAATAATCTATATTTTTTAAATAAATATATTTGAATGAAATTATTGCTGCAATGATATATCTAAGAAGACTTATTTTCTGTTCATTTTCATTTCGAAATATACATCACATTATTTACAAGGATATCACAAGCAATCTGAGAAATTAGTAATTTTATTCAGAGCTAAAAGAGAGACATCTTGGAGATATACCAAATTGACTTTCACGCTTTTTAAGCCTCGGTATTCTGACAGAAGCCAAGGGTGTTAACGATTTCGAGTTTTTGCTATTTTCTAGAGACCTAAATTAGGAAAAAACTTAAATGAGAAACTTCATAAGTTAGAAACAAAGACTTAAATTTTATAAAAGAAAAAACTTACATACACTTTTATTGACAGTAATTCTCGAAATTTCCATTTCTTAGACAATAACTTTATATATTTTCAAATTAACAATTTTTAAGTTATAGATTCACACAAGTTAAAATACGGGATAATTTAATCTTTACAATTCTTTGTTTATAATAATAATATTTAGTGTCACGACGCTGCCTCGTGACAATTCTCACAATCAAACTTGTTAATCTTTGGTTAATTAAACAGTTGATTAAGATCCTGTGGTCTCATCTCACAATTGAATTACAATGGTCAGTTGAACTTTTAATTTTCTAGAAATTTGTCACAAGATTATGTTTGATTTGTCGACCTTCGGATGCATGATAAGAGCACGAGATCATGTTTGACACCTTGAAGTAAAATGTATAAATAAACTCCATAAAAAGAGAAAATACAGGGAATTCAGTCCGATTGCAAGCGAGACTCTCAATACGAGCAGCTATGGGTAAGTGTGGTCCTCCTCCTCCTTATATAATAGTATAATGATTAAGTAATAAATAAAATATAATTATAACTTTTAATTTGGATTCTTTAAATAAAAACAATACATGTCACATTAGTTAAAATACAATTTTAACTAACAAATATAGGTTTTAAATATTTAATTACTAAATCAGAATCACAACTTTATATAGATATATACTATTAATTTACTATCAAATTTGTCCTTGAATGAACCAAAATACAAACAAACCCAAAGAAATATTCAACTGAATTGCGTGCAAATATTCATCAAAAAGGTTACACTCACAATAAAATAGAAAAAAAATAAATTAGAAATTAAGTGCAACAAATATATTGGCTCAATTAAGAACATTGGGAACAAACTCTACAAAAGCATTAGTACACACACACAAAAGATTTATCCTTGAAGTTCAAAATGCACAGCTATTATGGAAGATAAACATATAATAACACGCAAATGTAGTAGATGTCTTCCAGCCGTGATGATTAGTGCAAAGTTAAATAAAATAAGGACAAAGCCAATATTAGAAGACTTTGTCAAGAAGCAACTACATTGCATTAAATGGTCACACAGCTCACCAAAAACATCCACTGCAGTGTATAAATAAAAAGAAATGTCTTCAGTGGGTAAAAATACATACATTATGGACATTAGATCAATGGGAAGGAACCCTTTTGGACTGACCAATCAAAATTCGAATTATTAAGAACTAGAAGACGTCAATATGTTTGAGAATTGGCTAGTGAACAAGCAAATGATAATTGTTTAAGTTATCTAGTGAAACATGGTGGAGGTAATCAGTTGATTTGGGGTGGGTTTGGAGGTGGAAAAGTTGATAAATAAGTTCAAGTCTAGTTTACAATTGATAAAAAAGTTTATTGTAGTATAGTGCATCATGTAGTGCTATCGGGTAATTGTAATATTGGCAAAGTCTTCGTCTTACAGCAAGATAATGGCCCAAAGCATACTTCAAATCTTGGTGCAAATTATTTAAAAATGAAAGAACAGAAAAAAGTTCTCAAAATCATAATGTAGTCTTCTCAATCATTTGATCTGAATCCTACAGAAAGGGGGTAGAAAACTACAGGTTGAATTGAACACCCAAACAATGTTACAAGGCTCTGGAAATGTTTGGAGTAGTGATGGGCAATAACAGGTATTTTCAAATAACAGGTTCCAGCTGTTACAATACAAAATAATACCTGTTCCAAAATAACAGGTCTTAGAAAAAAATCTTCAACTTTTTTATACTTGAAAGATAGTTTAAAATGGCAAGTATTTTTGTAACAGATACATATTTTTCTATTAATTTGACAATATTATTAGGAAAAGTTTTTTTTTTTTTTCTATGGGAAAGAAAATATAGCGAAAGTTTTTTCTAATTAATTTTTAAACAATATGAAAGCAATTATATATTAATTTCTCTTTTATTCTCTATTGTTTAAGCTCAGAAAAAAAAATTTTTTTTACATCCTTTTTTATGTATATATAGTTTTTTCTTTTTATGATTATATTTTAGAAGAGCAGGCAGTTCAAAAAATATAATTCAGAATTAATTTCTTATATTCGAAAACATTTCAAAAACATTTTTGTTAGTGTAATAAAATATAATGAATAATAATAGAAACAATAGTTTTCCTTACGAAATATAGCCCTTTTCCAATGCATTGTAAGGAGAAATAAGTGACAGCGAAAATTTTTTTTTGCAAAATTTGCAACTTTTTTAACAATTATTAAATAATTTAGAAAGCTTAGGGAACTAAAAAAATTATTGCAATGTTCAAAAGTTATTGTTTCTAAATAAAAAAGAATTTAGGAGTTCCCTATTACATTCTTTTGACGATATAACCAGAATATTTTCATTTCCACAAGAGGAAAAAAAATGGAATAAAATTGTCTAAATGGAATAAAATACTTCATAAATATTAAGATAAATTAAAAATTAAAAAAATTTAATATCTGAATTTAAAATGCAACATTGCATAACATTATTGTTAAATCAAAACAATTAAGAAGTCAGATATTACATTCTCTACATGAGAAAATATAGCCAAATTTTTTTATCATTTTACAAAAAGAAAAAAAACTTAAAATACAGATACAGACAAAGTAGAAATTTTAAAAAAATTAAATTTCTGAATTTAAGCACATCATTGTGTAGCATTATTTTTAAATCAAAACAATTTAGAGATTAGACATAACATTCTCTATATATAATTCTATACCTTTTATACATTATGTAACCAAATGCACTGTTTCTTGTTCTCAAAGAATTCTAATAAAAAAATTATAAATCTTCCCGTGACATACTGTGTATGATTTATCACAAATGCTTTAAAAGATCCAGGAGAACCTAAACATTTCCAACTATATTTTTTCTTAATATTCGTTCTCTAGAATTTTAAGTTGACAAAAATTAAATTAAATATAAGCTTAAATTCTTTTACGATGTAAACTTTTTTACGAAATAGATCATACAAAAACTTGCTCTAAACAAGATGTTTATTTGATACAAATTACGTTTTGTAGAAAGCCGGGAAGTTTTGTGCTTATATGCAGGTTCTAGTTGCGCAACAAAATTTGTAAGTTTAAATATATAATTAAAGCTGATTAATTTTAAATCATTTGTTAAATCGAATATCTAGTAAACAAAGTTGTGTTTACTAGATACTCTTGTAGGAGTACTCTTTTCTTTAACTCCTACAATTTTGGCAAGAGCCCCTATTTGCTGCTGCTCACCATCCCCCATGATTACTTCGCAACCATCGTCGTTTCTTTTTGCCAAACAGATCGTTTTTCCAGATCTGAAGGTACTCGCTTAATGCAAATATATTCTCTCCTTCGTTTAACCCTCTAACTACAATTTCCCAAAGATTTGTTTTGTGACTATTATTACAATCCCTTTGTTACCTAATCACTTAATTCTAACGCCACTTTCGTAAAATTATTAATATTTTCTGACATAATAAATTTAGTGAATTTTACTTAAATACATAAAAGTATCGGATTTTCACGTTTGAAGTGCTATCTATAATAAGACACATTCTTTGACTAAACCGATCATTTGTTCGATGAATTTGGGTTATTTGTTTTTCCTTTTAATTCTATTTAGGCTTGTTAATTTTACTTTTTACGCATTCCATGTAAAAAATTAAAAAATTTTAACGAATTAAATTTTCTTTTATTCATTATTATAAAATTTGTTTAACTAAGGGAAATACAATGTAATTTTTTTGAAATTATTTCTTAATTTATACTAATTTGTTTAATAATGGTTGAAACAATTTTGAATACCAATGCACATTAACTCATGTATCATTTTAAACTATGTAATTTTAAATGACACAACTCAAAATTCTAATGAAGTCATGTATGTCTTTTTTAAATTTTTTAACTTAGAAACTATTTGATCAATAATGTTCAAATTTTGCATTTTAAAATTACACAGTTAAAATGATGTAAAATTTACATAGCTTAAATTTTAGTTTTCTTCTAATTATAAATAACAAACAATAATAAATAATTATTTAAAATTAATTTTTACATTAAATTTTCTTTGGATAAATAAATTTTATAATTGTGTGATCAATATTTCCAACTAGCTTTAAAATTTCTCGAGATATGGCGATAAACTGAAAAAAAAGTGAATAATAATACTAATTGTACTTAAACTTAGGATTTTAACGACCGCTTTTTTGCTTAAATTGTCGGGACCATACTTTACAGACAGTGACTCACCCCCCAAATCAAAATTTGTTGAATAAAAGATATTGTTATTCATGTAAAACAGTTTTTGTGTCTGGTTCGATTCTGTATAATATTTAATGCCAGCTAATTAGCATATTTAGGGTTAACCTTAATATATATATTATAGATAGCAGCATAAAATATCTAATAATAAATAAAATTCTTCCGCAGCAAAGGTTGTGTTTCTCCCTTTTCAAAAAAAGGTGAGTTCTTTTCAAGACACGAGGAGGGGTGGGGGGATTCATAGAGTGGCTCACGTTTCATAGGCGGTATTTGTTATAAATATTATCGTAGAATTTTTTTCCAAACCTATACAAGACTGCCTAGGCATGGTTTTTGAATGCAGTTATAGTGACACCACGCAATATGAAAAAAAAAAAAAAAAAAAAACTATATATAGAAATATTAACTATTGAACTAGAGAAAATAAGCTATATATAAACATTTTTAGAATAATTCATTTGATTTTAGTTACTCGTCAAATTATTAGATTTAAAACAGCTCTAAAAAAATTATAATACTAGAAATACAAAACTTGTATAGACCCTCGCAATGTCTGGCTACAGCCCTGTAATAATAAATAAAACATGATTTTTTTTTCTTATTATAAACTGTACAAAGATTGCCAAAAAAAAAAAAAAAAAAAAAAAAAAAAAAAAAAAAAAAAAAACAGTTTAACATTTAAAAAAAAGTAGAAAAATAAATTTTTGCCACGATAATTGAATGAAAATTTTATTAGTATTTTGGAACAGGCCTTTGGAAGTAACCTGTTATTTTTATAACAGGTATGATTAAATAACAGGTTTCAAATACCTGTTTCAGAAAATATTGGACATCTCTAGTTTGGAGGATGCTTGGAGAAATTTAAGCTACAAAACTTTAGAAAAATTAGTTTCTTGAAAACCAAATCTGTGTAAGTTAGTCATTCGTAATATTGACAAAAACAAAATTTGAAGAAAAATTATATATATGTGTAGTATTAACTTGTTGCTTTTCATACTAACATATCAAAATATTATTTCTAAACATGTTATTAACATTAACGATGTTGTATGAAATAAAATCGATTAGGGAACATACCTCAGTTTAGAAAGAATTGAGTTTTTCCATTTTGATATAAGTGGATATAATTTGTTGTCAATATTGATGTCCCGTATGGCTAAAAGCATATCAATGTCTAAACGTGACAATTCTGACCTAGAGATATAAAAGAACATTTAAGAAATAGTACATATATAAATAGCATTCTTTACTATAAGTCAATTTAGTCTTTATCTTTCCTTGAAATACAAACAAAAATGATAACTAGTTATAAAAAAGATGTTATAACTATATGTTTTATTACAATATAAAACAAGATAGCATGAAACTTATAATAATAAATCAGAATTTATTAATTCAGAAACCATTTCATAACTTTTAAGGATTCATAAGTTATAAAAGCATCCAAAACTTAATCTTTTAAAATCTTAAATTTAAACAAAAAACAATACACAAATAGTTAAATATTTTTGCGTTCAGTTTTTTTTTTAAAAAAATGACACAAAAGAAGTCAAAATGCAATGTAGCTTCTATAACTAATATCTTATTACAAATTTAAAAAAAAAAATTTTATTTGTAGAACAGTCTGGAGTTTAAGAATGAGCATTTAAAAATAATTTCAATCATAAATAAATCCTAATAAAAATAAATCATTACAAATTAAAACATTTAAATCTTACTAATTACTACAACAGATTAGTATGCAGATTATTCCCAAATTTAATAATATGTCATATATAAGAAATATCTGGCATAAAATTGGAAAATTAATCAATACGTTAATTTGTAATAAATAATAATTACTGAGTTTTGATAACTTAAACCCATAAAAATTGGTTTTTACTCCACAACTGCTTCTTCCAAACATGATTGACCTAAATTATTGTATTAAAACAAAAAGTGAAATGCACATGAAATAAATTCAAAATTATTGAATAATTACCCATTCACATATAAATGTACTTCTGTTTGCTTATTTTCTTTGCGAGGGCATTCAGGTGAACTCGGAGGAGTGTAAAAGACATCATCATCTTCCTCTTCATTAGAAACTACATTTTGTCCTACATACAAAAGGATTATAATTTTAACTATTAAAATAAAATGTCTCCATACTTATATGAATTCTATTTGTGATAACAAAGGCAGATTTTTTTGTTCCCATCTTCTTAAAATTATTAGTGTTTAGAAGAGTGTTCAATGTATAGTATAGAATGGGCAAATATCTTGCTATTTACGCATTTTTTTGTCATAATATATAAGTTTTAATTATTATTATTACTAGAGCCCGGATTTTGATGACCTGAAAAATCTCAACTAATGCCCTTAAAAAGTGCAAAAAATGCCCTTAAAAATGCGAAAATTGCGCTAAAAATGCCTTATGACATGACTTAAATAAAGTAAAAATATTGAACTGAAACAATGTTTTACTCTTTAAAATTATTATGAGTCATTTCAAAAAATATAAAGCAATGCAATACTTGTTCTACGTTCATTAAAGTTTGAAAAATATGTTTTATATCCTAAAATAACAAAAAAAAGGAAAATGTATTGACTCCAAAACATTTTCATTTTGTATAGAAACTATAATGAATATAACAACTTCCATCTCATAATATTACTAAATATCAGAATTACATTGGATTATTAAATGATTTCTGATATTTTGAAATGCAAACGAGCGTCTCTTGTCTGAAAGTAAATTTTTATACCTGGAGAAGCTTCTTGCAAAGTCTACTGATGTTATTGGTGCGTACTTGAAAAAGACGGTCTCACTTACTGACAATTCTTCAATTTGAAAAGATGTTGCTTCACCTGTTAATATCCTAGAGATTTTCTTCATTGTTTGGAAGCCAGTGTTCTTCTCCAAAACTTTGTTCAATTTAGATGCTACTCTCTGTGCTATATTTCCCCTTGCTTTTTGCAACACTTGAGTCACTACGTCAATATCATTTATTGCATCGCAAAGTTCTAATTCTTGTTTCTCCAAGCTTGTAACTGTCGAGGACACAATAGAGAAGTTGATAAATGATAAGTTTCCTTCGATTTTATCAGAGGCCAACAGGTTTTGCGCTATCTTAATTGATGCAGCATCTTCTGAATCAAGACAAATCTTGCATTTCATGTAGTAAAAATGCCCCAAAAAATAATAAAAATTGGAAAAAATTAACAAAAAATGCAAAATACGCCCCAAAATTAAAAAAAAATGAACTATAAATCTAAAAAAATGCTCTAAAGGACAAAAAATGTCCAAAAATGCAAATGTCATCAAAATCCGGGCCTTAATTATTACTTTTCTGAAGAAATTTCTTTTTTATAAATTCATAAACGAGTTTCTAATTATGGCCACAACTCAAGCTTCGGTTGTCAAATCTTATCAAAACATAAAAACTGCATCAATTTTATTTAAAATCTGGAAACTTTTTCTAGTTAAATACACAGTGAAACAGAAAAATATAGGCTTAATTTATCAGTCATATGATTCTTTTTTTTTTTGCACATTAAATAACCTTTCTACTTAATCATTCATTATTTAACTAGTTTTTCTTATTCCAAGAACTCAAACTTTTGTTGAGTTTTGAGGGCCTAGTTAATTTATAATAAACAATGCTAACTTCAAAATAGATATTTGAACTAAGAGCTAATTTTAGCTGTGAATTTTAAATTGCTGTTAAAAAAAAGTAAAAAATCCCAGTTTTATATTTATTGCATATAAAAAACAAGACAAGAACAATTAGTGTCACATAGCTCTGGCATTCAAATATTAATTTACAAATTTAGGCCTTTTACCTCAGATAATCAACATACTTGCATTTAATAAAATTGAGATCAATTTTAACACATTAACAGAATTTTTTATTGTATTTCAATATTGATATTAGAACAAAAAATTTTTATTATCTAGTGTAGTAAACTTATTCTAATTCTTACCTTTCAGAAAATTATTCAAGTAGTGACCAAGAGGATTTACAAATGATGCAGAATTGGGAATGGAAGCTGAAGGGTTACTGTTATTTTCAGGCAACGGATCACAGTTTTCTTTAAAACTCGCATCACCCATTGCTAAGAGAAAATGCTATTGCAAATGAACAAACACATAAATTTAAACCAAATGAAAAAAAAATCACACATTAAGTATATTTACAAAATATAAATAAATAAAAAAGATATTTTTTAATTATTAAAAAAAATTGGAACCTAAACCAAAACAGAATAGAAAAAAAAGATGAAATGAGGTTCTAAAAGCATTGCAAAGCATAAACTTCTTCATTAAATATTAAATTAAATATTAAATTTTATCTTAAGCAAAAAGTCAATAAAAAAAATGCAAAAAATAAAAATTTAACTTTTCAAGAAACATATATAGCAATAAATATGAGAAAAGTAGCTAGATAGAAATTAAAAAAATGTCATATTTAACAGTTATTGTTATCAAAAAAATTTAATTACTAAGATAATTTTTTCCTTTATGATGCTTTAAAAAATAAAATTGAAAAAGATAGTTAAAAAATTGATATTTAACACCTCCATTTATTTGCATAATCATCAATATTGTTAATCATTTATACAGTGTACACACATAAAATTTTAGTTTAACATCTGAATAGTTGGTTGTGTTTCGCTAAAGCTGGTATACTGATGAAAGCAAGAGTTTAATTCGCACTGAGCACACTTAATGCCCTAATAGGACTTTGCACATTATAATCCATGACTCAGAAGAGTTTTATTTTGATACATATTTAAACAGATTTCACCTCTTAGTTCTCAAAATCACATAAATTCTGCTTAACTAAATAATTTAATAGTTAAAGGAGTATTTTAAATTTATTTTTTATTTATACAATAAGTGTTATATTTTCACGCTTCCAAGCATTCAACACCCCTGAACAATATTTAGATGCGGGGGAAAAAAACATAGGGGGAATATTTTTACTTTATTTAATATTTGTAAGGATTATTCTTTGGTACTTTCAGATCCTTAAAACTCAATTTTGATAAATGATATATGTGGCTAGATATGCTATGTTGAACTTGTGTACTACTCGGTAGGTTATTAACAACTAAATTTTTCAATGTCTATATAACAAAAGTTACCCTGGGATATTAATTTTTTTAAAATCTGAAACCTAAAAAAGTGATTTTTTTGTAGCAGGTGAAAAAAAGTCTTTTTTTTCAGCCTTAAAAAAAAGTACGCACAACAAATAAATCCAAAGGATCAAAATGCAAGATTTCAACAATTTCCACCAACAATAATCCTCAAAATACAATTTTGAAAAAATATATTTTAAAAAAATATTAAAACTCTGAAATTTAGAAAGTTATTAATTATTAAAAAGTTATTAGTTATTAACTTAGATATTTAGAAATTTATTAATTATTAAAAAATAATCAAAACCTTTCTAAAAAAATAATTAAAAAAATTACCATATAATGCTTATTTAAATGTGATTCAAGGAGTTTCAAGCCCTCAGTAGAAGCTAAATTTATAAAACAATCTAATACAGGCCAATACTCAATCCACTCTGCATTTAAATCTTGTGCAATATTCCTAAAATTAAAATATTCAATAAATACAAGAGAAAAGTATAAAATTCATGTATTTAAAAATTTGATACTAATTTGTATTGACTTTTAAAAAAAACAACTGAATTTTAGACCTTACCTTCCAGCTCTTTCTAAGCCTTTTTCAGTGTCAGTTAAACGAATTTTATGAATGCATTTTTGTTCATCCACAGTATATGATTGGCGTTGTGGTGTTGAGGAAGGATTCTTCCAGATTTTATAAAATGTGCTAGCCTGTAGAAAATTTTTTAATTTTTCAATATAATGAAAAACAATTTAAATTAAATAAATTAGCAGAAATAAAATCATTTTATTTTGTAACATCTCACTAGCTTTTGTGAAATTTTTATTATTGTAATGAAGGATATATTTTCAGTTAAAAAATATATAATTTATTTTATTTTGATTGTTTTATTGTGCTTTTAAACATAACCTTACAAAGAATATGAGTAAAATAAAACTAGCATATATTATTTTAAGGTTCTGATAGTTATTAAATGAGTGGTTAGGTAAATATATTAAAATTAATTTTTTGGTAGTTTTTTTTAAAATCGTAAACGAAAAAGAAATAAAACTAATAGGCAGCTAATTATTTTTATGAAACTTAAGTTCTAATTGTTGTCACAGAGTGGTAATAATACTTCTGAAATATCATGATTAGAAATATTTTGAGAAAAATATGCTTAAAAAGTTACCAGTTACATTGATAAAGCTTAAAATGCTATTTATTTTGTTTATTATTATTATTTGTTTTGTTTTTAGGTTTTAAAAGCTTAATTTTAGACCCTTTAAGTATGTTCAAATATAAAGTTGGTAGTATTAAAAGAATAATTATTAATTTTTTGAGTTAAGGCAGCAGCAGTATGTTACTGTTGTTTTTGATTCAATAAGTTTCCCATAAACAAACAGTCGATTATAAAGTATTGGTACATTTTGTCTTTCCACTATCATAACTAATTCAAATTATTTAATATTATGTATATATTTTAGAATTTTTTTGTATACTAAACATTTATACACTTTATGATTTTCAATTCATGGAATAATTTTGGATTTAACATGAATTTTGAAAAAAAAAAAAAAATGTACTTTCTTTTCTAATTTTGAAATAAAAAATTAAAACAATCTGAAAAATAAAAAAGAAACATTTTTACAGAAAACTTTCAATGCAATCATTGATACATGATCTGAATTTCTGAAAAACCTGCAAGTTTAATTACATCAATTTTATCATAGAAATTGTTATTTTGTTACCCTTGAAGATGACCCATTATTTATATACAGATTTTTTTTAAATACACAAGAGATTTTTTTTTCCAAGTAAGAGAAAAACAAATTAGTTTCCCTCTGAAATTTTTATACAAAGAAACGTTTTTCTTAGTAAAGAATATTTTGTATCCAAAATAAATTGTTACAAGGTTATATAGATTATCATAGAGTTGTACACAAGTCATGTATTAACACAAGTGATAAAAACTATTTCTTAAAATTAACAGAAATAATTAATTATTTTCATAAATGCCTAATTAAATTTTAAAAAAAGTATGAGACATTTAGAATTTCACATTAAAATTCTAAAACAGTTGAACAGTAAAAATGAATCATTTACCGCTTCAGGAGACATTGGACCAGCAAATGCTTTCACCAGCAAATTAGGACTGTTAACGTTCATATTTAAGGAACAATACTTTTGCTCTATTTCAACTTTTGTACATGGTTTTTCAATACAAGGTGGAAGTACATTATTTTCCGCTCTTAAAACAGGAACATACATCAGGCCTATAAGTAATAAAGCAAATGTATTTTTAAAAAAAGTTTAAATGATGTATATTATATTACTGGATTATTAATCAATTAAAAATATTTTACAACTTAATCATGTAAAGCACTGCTTAAAATTGCTAACAGACAAGGAAAATCTATTTTAATTAATGTGATAATTTCTTTTAAAAAACATCATCATCAAACACTGTCTTTTACACATAGCTGCCAACATGGATAGAAGAAAATTATATTATTTCAGTAGATTTCATGAAATAATATAAATTTCATAATAATTGTTGTGAAATATACTAAATATTTTACACTTAGGGAATATTAAGAATTTTTATAGTCATCAAAATAAAAAAACTGCAATATTTTCCAGTTATAATTTCACATTAAATGATGTTGAAATTTTATGTTTTTTCATAATTTTGAATAGTAATAGGCATTTAATTGAGCAAAGATAGTTAACTGAATTTTATAAATGAGGCTTGCATTATTATGTATTAGTGACACTTATTTAAATATTTAAGCAAGAAATAATCTGCACGAAAAATTCTATTTCAATAGGTATTTTTCAAGGAAACTTACTCAATTTTTTGAAATTTTTAAATATGTACAAGAGAATTTTTATTAAACCGGTAGACCAGGAGAAACTGGCAAAATCCAGTAATCTACTGGAAAATTCCCATAAAGTTGGCAGCTATGCTTATATTTTTTTCCACACAGTTGCTAAATATTTAAATAGTACATTAATCATTTGAAGAAAGCACAGTAGATAGTCTCAAGAGTTCATTAAAAATATTTTAAAAAGCAGAAATACTAACCCTTAAAAGCCTCTTCAATATTTTTTCGCAAAACTTCATTAGGAGATGAGCATCTAGTACAAATAGTTTGAGCAGCAGTTTCACCATATTTGTTTTTCTTATCTTTTATACAATGTGGGTGAGATAATAGAATTTTAACAGTGTCTAAACAACCAAACTTAGAAGCAAAATGTAATGGTGTTTCACCCAGCTAGAAGAAAATAAAACCAACATGAAACACTTCAGAAAAAAACCACAAATACAAAGGTTACAAGTTGTTATAAAGACAGATAAATTATAAGTGCATGATTTTAAATCTATTTTTAAAGTAAAGTTTATTATAACAACTTTAAGGGGCTGTAAAAGGTATAAGATAGCAGAGGTATAAAAGAAACCCAACCTAAGTTGGAGATGATTTCAGGCTAGCTTTCGGAGGTTATTTTTTCGTTCATTCTTTCATTGTATCTGGCTTGAGTTGGACGCACCTTGCTCTGCTGCTTGATATGTCACTTCTCCGCAGAGGAAGAGACAGCATCCGCCAAGCCATTTGTATGTAGTTTCGTCTCTCCAGAAAGCGAAAATGAAGTCGAAAGAAATTTTACATCCTTGCAAGCAAGCACAGGATCGTTACAGAAAGGTTACAAAAAGTCAAACTGGAAGAGTCAACTCCTGCATCTGCAGTTGAGATGATCGGAGAACCCAAGGAAACTGTTTCAACTCTAGCTGAAAAAAAGTCAAAGAAATCCAGCAAAAGGAAAAAGAAGCAGGTGACCAGCTCCTTCAGTAAGCTGGAAAAGGCCTCCCTGGGGGCCTACTCTGAATAGCTAAAGGTTGTCGTCGAGCTTCCCGAGCCAGACTCTCCAAAGCCTGCAGTCATCTTGACACCTAAGGGATTTGTCATTAAGTCAATCTTCCAAGAATTGCCTGTGGACTCTGCCCCTGAAGATCTTGAGAATGCCCAGACGAGGGAGAACCAGTACCCCTTATGAGTTACCCAGATGAGGAAAAGGATTTCTGCAAATGGCCAAGCACCTGTTTACAGGACGCTTCCGCTATACATTGTCCTCCTCAACTTCAATGAGCGGCACCAACACATTTTTGACTTAACGCAACTTTCTAACTACCCATATGGGTCGAAAGACACTGTGTTGGTAAATTTTTACTACAATGTTTTAGACGCCAAAAATTTGGACATTTTCAAATGACCTGCATCTCTCCACTATAATGCTTGAAGTATGTGGGTCTTCATTACACCTATCTCTGCAGTAAAGACAACTACAGCCAACTGTGCTAAAATCAGCCTCGATCATCCTGCCAACTTCTTTGGCTGCACCGCCTGAGTCAAGCGGTCGAAACACCGCCCCAAGACAGCCGCTAAGTCCCCCAGCAAAGTCGGTAGACTTGTCAACGTCATTCAAGATATAAAAATTTTCAGACCCATATTACTCCCTTTTACTATAATGGTAAAAAATGCAGCAGAAAAAATATTTTTTTTGTTACAGTAAGAATGACTAGAAGCTTAATTGCAAAGAAAATGTTTCTGACACTTATAGTGAAAAAGGAGACAAAGTTTTGAAAATCATATCTTGCTATATTTCTAATAACATTAAGATAAGAAAAATAATATTTAATTCACCTGTTCTGTGTTAAAAATTATAAGAGTCAAATTTGTTATAACACTATTTTATAATATCACTGCAAATTATTGTCCAAACAACATAATAAAGTGAGTGGTAACTCTCTCACCTCTTAAATATGTTCATAAATTAACTTTAATTTCTAAATTTCACTCATTTTTAAATAAAATATAATTTCTTATTTTATACTGAACTATTCATTGAGAAACCAACTTGCAGCAATGTTTTTCAAAAGTGAAAGATATATTTTTTCTTAATATTCTGTAGTAATACACATAATTTGCTATGATACATTTGGCGCATAAATTAAAATGCACAATTAAGCATTTATTTGATACTTCAGACACATTATTTTTTTTTATTTATTTATTTTTTTTTTTTTTTGTCTTTGAAGACCGAAACAAGCTTTGAAATATAAAAAAAAAATCAAAATATAATTGTTAAAAGATTAACAATCTATTTTTTAGAATGATTATTCTGCATTTAATAACCAAAGTACAAATAGTTACTAAACTTGCCACAAATTGAAATAAAAAGAAACCATTAAAAAATTGAATAATAAAACTTTATAAAGCTTAGTTAAATACCCTTTTATCTGGATTATTCAAATATTGGTCTAACAAATGGTGGATTTTTTCTTTGCGAATTTGAGGATCACATTTATATAATTTCTCAAAAAATTTAGGATCACTCAGAGTATCTAAGATGAGTTGACACATCATTGGCTTTTTACACCTTGCTGCAATGTGAAGTGCATTGTAGCGAAAGCCTTCCTGTAAGAAAATAAAGAGCAGTGAAGAAAATATTACAAATAAATTTAGTAGAAAACGCAATAAAATACTGTTTACAAATTATAAAAAAAATAAGTATTAAATATATTTTAAATTAAATATTTTTATTTGAAAGTTACAAGAATAAATTTTATATTTCGAATTAAGATATTTCATTAAAATGCAAGGAATCAAAAAAATAAATAAATAATTAAAACATATTTGTAAGCTTTACAAATTTTTTTAAAAGGTGAGCTTGCAGATAAACGATGAAAATATCACTACTTATAATAAAAAAAGGGAAAAACACTAAAGCATACATCGAAACTAAAATTAACTCTTGCCAACTGTTTTAGATTATTCATAATAACAAAATATTATTTTTGAAACAAAGCATTCATGATTATTTTTAACTAATATTTTTTAAATTAAATAATTATTTGTTAATTAATTTGTAATTATAATTATTTGTAATATTAACAATAATTTTCAATAAATGAAAAATAGATTCATAGTTAACATTATGAAAAAAAAAATCAGTTTTTTTCTGTCCCCACAATAACCTGTTAGAATGGAAAAGAAAATATGAATTTTTAAAGCATTCAACAAACACACATTATTGGTTTTGTTATGTTTGAAGGATGAAGAGCAATTTTTTATTGCTAATTAAACAATTATGACCAATGTTAGCAAAGTTTTGGATATCAATTAATATCAGTTAACTATGGGGTCTTAATATTAATCAATATTAAGTATACTCTCAAATATTAAGTATACTCTGCAAAGTAGGTAACTCTGTAAAATACACAGACTTTTTGAATGAAGGGCCACTTGCATATCAGGTTGACCAATGAAGGGCTACATACTTAAGTATTCAGACATGTTGACGGCAGTTATGGTATAAACATTAATGTTTTAGATACTAAATATTTTTTATCAGTAATACATTTACAAAAAAATTAAATGCTTTGAAATATTAAAAATTTTTTAGACCTGAAGAAAATCAAACTGACACATTTAAAAATAATAATAAAAATAATATTTCAATCCTATCAGGAAAAAAAATTTATAAAAATATTGAGATTTTCGAAAAACCGTGTGGAAATTAATAGCGACAACTGCCAATAAAACAAGCACACACACACACAAAAAAAATGGCTTGACAATGAAATCGATACAAATAAAGTAAGTATTCAAAATCATTATTAAATTTTGAGATTTGAAACTCGAAGGTTGTAGTAATATCACACTAAAAATACTGGGATTTTTAAAATAATGTGGAAAAGCGCAGCAATATACAGTAAAAAAAAAAAAACAATAAAAAGTCCTTAGACTTGTGATGAAATCGGAAGAAATAAAGTGCTCATTTTAATGAAAGATTCAAGAGTCATAATAATACATATTAAATATATCAAGATTTTCTAAACCATGTAAAATTGTGCACGAATAACTGACAAAAAATAGTTTGCATAAATAAAGCGCAAATAGCTTGCATAAATAGGCAGAAATAAAGCGCTCATTTTAATAAAAGATTCAAGAGTCAATACTACATATTAAACATATCAAGATTTTCTAAACCATGTGAAATTGCGCACTAAAAACTGACAAAAATAGCTTGCATTTATCAGGAAGTTGGCAGAAATAAACCACATCAAAAGTGATTATTAAAATGCATGATTAGAAGCTCGTGAGTCGTAACAATATTATATTAAAAATATCATACTGCCAAATAACTATCCAAAAACATGAATGAAAGGTCACTTGGTTTAATGAAGCCAATCAAAAAAATAAATATAACTCAATTTTAAAATTTGTGCATCAGAAAACTCAGGCGCTACTGTGTGCCGCAGATTGTGCACTGCTATTGCAAAGGATAGAGAAATCCTGTAGCTTATGCAAGAAAAATTTTAAGATTCACTGTACAAGAACTTTTTTACTTTTCTCCTACTAGCTTTTAACCAAAAATGTGGCTAAATGTTTTATTCTTTAGAGTTGTTTGAGGAAGGAAACAAGGAGCTAAAAGCTGGACTTTGTAAATATTTCAAAAAATAAAGAGGATGAAAACTATCATTCAAAATATAATTTTACATAAAAATCAGCAAGAATCATATCAAGTATAAAAAAAAAAGTATATTTTTTCCTTTTACAGGAGAGTGTTATAAAATACGAAATTATATGGGTCAAAAAATTTTTTTTACTAAAAGTCAGAAAATATTCGTAACAAAAATGTTTAAAAATATATTATCATCACTAAACGTTTGTTATTATCAAGAACAATTTACAGTTGTAATTTCAAGCGTCTCCCGAATAATTAAGTATGTTATAATCAATGGAAAGAAGTAGTAGTCAATGATAATTTCTTTCTTTTGAAAAGAAATTAGAGATGAAATACTTTTACCACCAGTTTCATCTCTTTTCCTGGTAAGTAACACTCTTGCAAGTTTCAAAATTACAATAAAAATTCAAGATAAATAATAAAAGCAAGACAGTATTTATTTCTATGACATTGATTTGTTAAAACATACAATGTTTAAAAGAAGTGGTATTATACTTGTTTAATACAAGCAGAGTACGACATTTACATGCAAAATTGAAGGTGTATCTCCGTGATAATTCACCAAGTATCGAGCATTTTCCCAAACTAGTTGTGAAAAGCCTTGAACATTTCCTTGCTCAATTGCTTTTCTAAGTATCACTAAATCTTGGCACTTGACTGAAGGAAGACCATCTGTGAACATACAAATTCTGGATTAAAATAGAGATAATAATTAAAGAGTTTAATAGATAACATGATTATAAACAGTCAATTTTTTTTATGTTTTAAAATACAAGAGGTAGATATCTATTATAGAACTAATCAGAAATCTATTATAAACTAATATCAAGAATTCAATGTATCTTCATTTATTATAATCTTAATGAGGAGATTCTGTGAATAATTGTTATATAAGATAAAAGAATGTCTAAAAGGCGTTGATGGCAGCCAATTTATCTGAGTACAGTGAAACCTCCGTTAAGCGGACATTCTTGGGACCGAAAAATTGTCCGTTTATGAGAGTTGTCCGTTTAAGGGAAGGTAACCCTAATAACGAAGTTTAACACCGTAAATTGTTTTTAGAATATTTTCAAGGATGTAGAAATAATTAACTAATTTACAATAACTATCTACAAGGATATTTACTTAAAATTTAAGAAAATTAAAAAAAAAGGATATATAAAAAAGTTTGATATGAATATATAATTTTAGATGTAGATACAGATAAATGAATATAATTTTCCTATCAGCATAGATACTCAAGTTAGACATATGATACCGAATAGAAGTTTTCACTCCCCAGTCAGTTTCAATTATTAGGTTTATTCCCCTTACACCTACCTATCATTTGATTAGGGAACATGGTTGAATCTTCTTGAAAGTAAACCTCCCACGATTCACAGAAAAAAAAGCAATGCCTACCTGTAATTCATGAGGACCTATGGAGTTGATTATTCACGATTGATCAGCTATCAAATGTCTGAATAAATGTTTCATTTATATGAACCTCAAAGATTATACTTCTGTTCTCTTTTTTACCGCAGCTGCGTTAAACACAGTCTTTAAATTGATAAGAAAATTAACGAAATTTTCAATGGGGAAGAAGTGTTGGGGGCATTTAAGATGTCATTTCAACTTGTGGGGTTTTATAGTCTGTATGGTCCAGATGAAAAGATCAAAAGTTGTTGCTGTCCAAATTATTTCACAAGAGCAGTATCGTTTTCTCTCCTTTTTTTACAAAGATACGGCAAGGTGACAGGAGAAAGATTGATTCTTCAGCAGTGAAATAGCTTAACAATATTTTTAGTTATGGATAAGGCAAAAATTTACATGCTTTAAAAATGGTGAAAAGTAGCATTTTCCCCCTTGCAATTTAAAACAGAAATAGTAGGTTTTTTTTCAAAATTAGAAAAAGTAGTGTCCGGTTTGAAGAGATAGAAAACAATATTTCAGGGCCAAAATGACTGTCCGCGTCCGGTTACGGGAGTGTCCGCTTTGCGGAGAATGTACATAATGGTTTACTCATAGAAGATTCCCGGGGAATTAAAAATATTTCCGTATTAAGAGGCGTCCGTTTTGCAGGAGTGTCCACAACAGGAGGTTTCACTGTATTATATTTTTTAAATTTTTCAATTCATGTAAAATAGAATTCCGCAACTGGTATATGCTTTAGATGAGTAGGGGAGAGTGGCTCACCTTGGGACACAGTACACCTTGGGACATTTTTATTTTTGACCTTAAATTTTAAAATTTCTCTTAGTTCTTTTAGATTCAGATAGATGTCAGCATCATCTAACCTTGGAACAAATTTTGATTCTTTTGATTAAGCAGGTAAGAATTTATTAAGATTTTTATTTTTTGAAGCATGTTAATTTACTTTCATATTAAAGTTTAAATAGTTGTAGAAAGAAATTTTAATGAAATTATTTTTAATAATCAGTAATATAATGAAGTATGAAGCTTTGTTTTTAAAAGTTATCAAATTTAATTGTTCTAATGCTAAGCCTAAAAGTATGATATTTTAAAATTCCATATTAAATATATAGTACACCTTGGGACAGACGGAGGTGGCCCACCTTGGGACACTAGATATACATAATTAATCTTTATTAAAACTAGATTTTTAACAATAAGATATTGTGCATGCAAAATATTTTTTAATTTATGTAATCTGTGCTTATTAATAATTTTTATTTCTTATTTTAGGAACTCATTTGACTAAACTAATGGCAAGAATTAGAAGCAAAGTGTATAAAAATAATGCAGCAGTTCGTGCTGACAAAGTTGAAAAAGCTGCTGCAAGAGTTTTATCAGGCGAAATGACTTATAGGAAAGCTGCTGAATACTACAATATTAGTAAGACGACTCTGAACCGCCATATTATTTCCTTTAAAAAAAGAGAGCATCCAAATGCTAACTTTAAATATATTTCAAATATACAGAGTCGCAAAATATTCTCAGATGAGGAAGAAATAAAATTGGTAGAATATATGTTGCTAGCCTCCAAGTACCATTATGGATTGACAATATGTGATGCACGTGCGCTTGCATATGAGTATGCTTTGGCAAACGAAAAGGACATTCCTTTAAACTGGGAGAATGAAAAAAAAGCTGGGAAAGACTGGTACATTGGATTTAAAAGAAGGCACAGTTCTTTGTTTTCACTTCGAAAACCAGAACCAACTAGCCTCTCTCGAGCCACCAGCTTTAGAAAGGACAATGTCAGTAAATTTTATGACAATTTAGAATTGATTCTCAAACGTAAGCACTTTTTAGGAAGTGAAATTTTTAATCTAGACGAATCAGGACTCACGACAGTCCATGTACCACCAAAAGTTATTGCTGGAAAAGGAGTAAAGCAGGTGGGGCAAATGACATCTGGAGAGCGCGGTAAACTAGTAAAAATTATTTCGGCTGTAAATGCCATTGGCAGCTCAGTACCACCACTTTTGATTTTCCCTAGAAAGTTTTTTAAATATCATATGTTAAAAGGAGCACCCCCTGGTACCATTGGGGCTGCTAATCCTAGTGGTTGGTCAACACCTCAAATATTTTTGCAATATCTCGAACACTTCGTAAAATATGTTAAAATAACAAAATACAACAACATCGTCTTAATAATTGACAACCATAATACACATATAACTATTGAAGCCATTAATTTCTGCAAAGAAAATGGAATTATTATGCTCACTTTGCCACCTCACACAAGTCATAAACTGCAGCCTTTGGATCGTACTGTATTCAGCTCTTTTAAAGAACATTATAATATTGCTTGTAATCAATGGATGCTCACACATGCTGGAAGGCCTATAACAATATATGATATTGCTGAATGTGTAGGCAAAGCATATCCCCTTTCCTTTACACCAAAGAATATTGTTTCTGGTTTTCAAGTAACTGGAATTTATCCCTTTAATCGAGATGTATTTGATGACAGCGCATTTTTATCAGCTTTTGTCACTGATAGGCCAATGCCATCAACAAGTTCATTTATGCAAAATGGGAATGAGTCCCTAGTAAGCAATTCACCTCTGCGAATAACACCTGAATGTGTAAGACCATTCCCAAAGGCAGCACCTCGAAAAGAAAATAACCGAGGGCGAAAAAGGGGAAGATCTGCGATTTATACAGACACACCTGAAAAAAAGGCGCTTGAAGATGCTAATAAGAATAAAAAGGACTCTCAGGGAATACAAGGACAATGTGTGAATAGAAAAGTAAAAAAAGTGATTAAACAGCTTCAGTTCAGCAGTAGTAGTGAAGATGAGGATTTAATGCTCGCAGAATTAGTGGGAAATACATCTGGAAGAAAACCAGTAATTAGTGATCTATGTAATGATAGCAGTGATGATGATGCTTGCAGCTTAGATGAAATGAACAGTGAAAGTGACAAGAAAATATTTAACGGTAAGAAAAAAGTTCATCTACAAAAAAGTGGTGAAACACGATTATATGTTGGAGATTTCGCTGTTGTCAAATTTGCTGGTAAAAGATCTGTTGTTGCTTTCGTAGGTTGCGTTGAAGAGTTGATGGAAATGAATACGAGTTATCATTTTTGAGAAGAGTGAATCAATCTTCAACATTTATTTATCCCGAAAAAGAAGACAAATCTTACATTGATTCAAGTGACATTCTGTTAAAACTTAAAGAACCAGAGCAAAGCACTGAACGTTCTTTAGGTTTGATATTTGATTCTGTACAGTTGACTACTATTGAATATAAAATTTGTTAATTGGATTTGCATACAAGTACTTGAAAATAATAAAATAAAGCTTTAACGAAATTAGGAAATGTAAATTTATTCAGTTATAATATTTTTAGAAAATTTCTACTCTAATTTTCAGATCTGTACAACTGTCCCAAGGTGCCCCACTAGGTGGTACACCTTGGGACAAATAACAAGATAAGTAAAAAATTTTTTTAATTTTTTCTATGACAGATACAGAATTGAAACCTAGATAAAATTGTTTTCAAATGTTACAAGAATACCAGGTAAAAGTTTGACAATAATTGATCAAAGTAAAAAAATTAAAAAAAAAGAAATTAAAAAAGTGTCCCAAGGTGAGCCACTCTCCCCTAACATTTATGCAACATAATACTACTTGTTTTTTAAAAAATAAAAAAGGCATCAAAATAGAAAGTACTATATGAGAATTGATCAGCTTTTAATTTAAATGGAAGAAAAGATAAAAAAAGAACACTAAAAAAACATTATTTAATGACTAAAACTAGAGTGTTTGCTCCTCACTTTTGCCCAAATAGTGTCACAAATATTTGTTTCTCCTGATTATAAACAGATTAATAAATCATAAACCAAAATAAAAAATTATTCAATTAAATTATAATTTTTTTTTTTTTTTTTTTTGTTAACACATATTTTGCTCAAAATTCTATCAGAATAAAAATTAAAGTTACCATTACAACTTAATTCACAGTTCTTTTTTCTTGAAATTCTTATATTATTTTAGCTACTTGAAAAACTTGTGAAATAATTTTCCCCTAAGAGATTATTTAGCAATGAGTCAAAAATTAATTTATAATATTTCTTTTCAATTTTAAATAATACTATTGTATTAATTGATTTAATTGCAAGTGTTGATTGTATACAGTTTTACATAAAATATATAACAAAAATAAACATAGTTTATTAAATAATAAATATGTTATTCACCAGATAAGGATTGTTAAACAGTAATTCTATATTTATCCTAATATTTTTTGCAACTAAGTAATATTATTGATTTACTTAATACAATAAAAATAAACCAACACTGCTTTTAGACTCAAGCTTTTGATTTTGAATAAAATTGTTATGATTGATTATTACTTCCCATTTTAATAAAAATATTTAAAAAAAAGAAATAGCTGAAATGAAAAAACTAAGGTAACTATAAACATAATGTAATTAAAATAGAAGAGTATAGAAATAAATATTTACATATAATAACTGTTATATTTTTATTATTCATGTTCTATTGATTACAGCAGAAAATTTTCAGATCTTCGTTAATTAAGGGTCCCTATATAAGAATTTCTGTCTAATGAGAATACACTCAAAAATGTTCTTTGACCATTATCTTTTTATGGCATGCACATAGAAATATTTATTACTTTTCGCCAAAACTATTTTTTAATTTTTCCTGGAAAACCAACCACCCTTTTAAGTCATTAAAATTTATATTAAAAAAAATACCTTCATCCTCAAAAAGAGAAAAACTAGGATTTGGGGTCTGTACAGTTTCAGATGTAATGGATTGAAGAGAAAATTTTTCAGCTTCTTCCTTTGATGTAAATGACTTGTAGCGAGCATTTTTATGCAACTTCAGCAATTTCAGGGCATCTCCTTTGTTATCAAAAACTAAAGGTATATCGTCTAAAAAATAATTAGAATGTTACTTATTTTTATCATTAAAAACATAGCATAAAAAATACAGGTTATTGAAGTTAAAACTTAGTAACAAAAAATATATTGGTATCATATCATATTTCAAAGCTATTAACTTTTAGTTATTCTGCGAAGTTTGTTGCAGTATAGTACTTTCCTTACCAATGAAAACAATAAATTTATTTATTTTTAGAATTTTAGGACACTGCATATTAGTACTCGTTTGTTAATAGTCAGCTATGCCTTCCATAAAGTGGTTTGTTTTAAATCACAAACTTGAAAAATGAAATACTCTCACACCATTTCCAATGTTTTCATATAACCAAGATAAATCTTAGTATATTATTTTTTTTCAAAAGCATATCATAGCATTCCTAATCAACACCAAGATAATATACATTCAACAATTATCAATCCATTAATGTAAAAAGGTTTTTTTCCAAACTTTATCTATGCATATAAATATATATATTTAAACACCTCTATAAAGTTTGTATATGGATATAAATACAAAGATCTTAAAATTAATGGTGGTCCTTTGGCATTGGACTATTAAAATCCAACTCGAGTGCTACTATGATAAGCTATTGATTATCTTCAATCAAGTGGGTCGTGATTGTATTATGATTTCTATTTTGGTTTTTTTAATTTAATGTTTTGGTGTGTTTTTGTAACAAAATAGCATGCTTCATCATATTAAAAATATTACACATCCCCTAATTTTATCATCAACTATTATCAACCTACTACCAGATAAAAGTCTTTTCCAAAATTTATATGCTACATATATATGCACAGTAGAAAGTCCCTTTTCTGGAATCTTCAGGACATTAGCAAACCCGGAAAACAGAATTTTCTGGATACTAGGTTTTTAACGGTAGTATTAAAACATGCATTATTCATTAGAATGTGTTAATCAGTAGTTCTTCTATTGATTATGATATAAAAAATAATTAATATCAATTTTCATGTAATAACATTTAATGGAATTTAATTAAGTAGAATTTTTTTTATGATGAAATAACAATTATTACTGATAAAACAATATATAAATAAAAATAAAGTAGAAAATAAGTCGCAACTTCTTTTTCATGCGTTAGAACACATTTTCTTCCTCTTTCTTTTTTAAAAATAATAATAAAAAAACATTTGATGTGAAGTATTAGCAGGGAAGATATTCAGGTAAAGACATAACAAATAAAAACTAGCTTCAAATAATGAAAAACAAGAAATAGAATTGAGTAGATTGCTTAATTAAAACATTTAATCAAAACATTGATGATATATAAAAATAGTTTGCTCTCACTGAAAGCTAATTTATATTATGAAAAATGAGCATTTACGTACTACAAGTAGAAAACATTTGATTTCTCCTTTTCACAAAATCCTAAAATATTTTTAAACTAGAAACTGGAAATACTTACTATCTTTAGACAAATCTTCAGCATCATTACTTAAATCTGATTTTTTTGGTATGTTGACAGCATAAAAAAATGTCTTAGAATCAGTTTCAGGTGATTTTATTTCAGGTTTACCTAAAGAAAATGAATTTTTTTTTAAATAGGACATTCAACATACAATATACTAGCAGTTAAACAAGAAACTAACAAAAAAAAAAAAAAAAAAAAAAAAAAAAACGTCTAAGTTAAAGGCTTTAACTTTATTTAAAATGTGGTTTTAAATACTTCTATTTTAAGAATTTATGTATGTATGGCAGAACAAATATCTGGATCAATCCAATTATAGTCTCTAATATTTTAAAAGACATACTAATGTTTTTCTTTTTTAGTGGATATGGTTACAAATTTTACTCTTACGATGTCATAAGTTGATAATTCTACACTTTGAGAGAGCATAACTCATTTAACACTAGAAAGACGGAAAATTAGCATGTACCTATATTGCCCTAAAGCAGTCAAAATTACTGAATTGTGAATGCGTAAATAAATTTGTTTGAAATTAATTTTTAACATTTTTTATATAATTTACAGTTATATAACAAGTTATTAGTAAATATTAACAATAAAAAAAATTATATGTTGTACAAAAATTCTCAAAATTCTAAGAAATTATGTCATTATATACATCATTGTTTTTCTAATTGAAATTAAAAGCAGTCAAAATGACTTCCTTAGGCAATCTAGTGTTAAAAAAGAAGTTATGGTTATAAAAGTTGATATGGTAACAAATATTACTTTTGCAATAGATTACGAAAAGTGTCATAAGTTGATAATCCTTCATTTTGAGACAGCATAACTCATATCAAAAAGAAATTAAGTTACATTTATTGGTTAATAGTTGTGTTTATAGTTTATTTGCAGTAAATATAGCTTCTTTAAATCTTTATTAAAACAACTTTAAATTTAATTATTTTTTTCACTTTTATTTTTTAATATATTTATACAACAAACAAATGCCAAATCGTGTGTCAATAACAAAATATGAAATATAAATAAGAAATTAATTATGCATATGGATCAAACTTTAAAATATATATATATAAAGAAATAAACAATACCTATACATTGATCTTCGCCAGATTCTAATGAAAGGAAAGTATTTTTTCCAAAAAACAACTTTTTGACATCAAAAGACCTCACTGAGTCAATAAAACCTGAATTTTCTGATAGATGCAAATTTGAAAGTTGTTCAGTTATCATACTGATTGGGGATAATTCCTTGCTTTGAGCACTCATTTTTGTATTTTGGTGTCCATTCATTTCATATTACATCAATTTAGCAACACAAAGGTTAGTCGCCTAGCAGAAAGGTAAATACAAATATCGTTAAATAGCTATAAAAGTGATTGTATCTATGAAACATTATATCAGTTGTAGCAAATAAAGTAAATAAATAAATTTACTTCATTTGATTATAATAATAAATAAATTCAATATTATAAATAAATAAAGTTACTTTTCTTACTTGTGATTATTATTTATTTCATGCAATAACAATATATTCTTTATAATAACGATTTTCATTAGCTTTGGATCAAGTTCTACAGTTTTGTTTGGTCTTTTTGATATAGCATAGATAACTTAGAAAAGATACAAACCAAAAATCATAAATGAAAATACGCTTGCTGCGGATCAGATTTGGCAACATTTTTAGATAAAAGCTTCTCATAACTCTAAACAGCTTGGAGCTCACGCACAGTTATAAAGAATTACAGCATGATAGAGTGGTATAAAGCAATTTCATGCAAAAATGTTTGTGTTGAAAAAAACTATCTCATGACTAAAATTGTTACAAGTGTGAATAATCCAGAATTCTCCCTAGGAATAGAAAAGAGCAAGGAGTTGCCTCTCAGAAAAAAGCACTTTCAGTTTTGAAATGACACTCACCACCGTAAAAATTTTTAAATTACCCACTTATACTACTTTATGTGTACGTTTCTAAAAATAATTAAAGACAAGCTAAAAGACAATTTCTGCGCATAAATTTAATATATATATATATATAAAGTAAATGATTAATTAATAAACAACTTGAAAGCTTTTTTTCCATAATTTAAACTGAAAATTATGAGAAAATAAACATATAAAAGGGAATTTTTATTTCCAAAAAAAAAAAAGGTATTTATTTAAAAAATAATTTCAAAATTTAATTACAGTCGAACCTGTTTATCTCGAATCTCACGGGAAAAGCGAAAAATTCGAGATAAAGAGGTTTCAAGTTATACAGGTACTTAAAAAAATTAATTTTAATTAAGAAATTCTATTAGAAGTGCTTTAATTGTTTTTAGTAGAAAAATATAGTCTTTCCTTTAAATTAATTATACCACATACATCTATTTACATAAGTTTTTTAGCATGCATTAAACACTGAAAATAATTTTTCGAAGATTTTTGATGTATAACCTTACTTGTTCCGATTATTCTTTTGAGGTTAGGAAGATCGCAAATTCCTCATAGCCAACATTTTCCTGGAATTCAAGAGTAGTTTATAAGAATTCTACAGCTTTTTCTACTTCTTTTGCATTCACTTTTGATTCATCAATATAATTTTCAGTTTCTTCCTTTTCATCTGATATTCCTTTGACATTATCTATGATTTCCGCAACTGCCAATGTTCCGCATGCTACTAGGCAATTGCCCACTTGTAAAAATCATTAAATTTAATGTCAACAATTAATCCAGATGTTATTGCATTCCATTCTGGCAAATCTGGCACTGCATTTTCAGCGTTAACATTTTCTTCTTCTTTACTGATGTCTTCATCCTTTTATTCATCATCTTCACAGCTATTCTTAAAATCAGCTTTTTAAAACCCTTTTGGATAGCTTTTAGAGACACATTTCTCCAGGCAAAACAGCAATTCTGATAGTGTAGTAACTTGTTTCATAGATGGCATCTACAAGTTGGCATACCAACTGTTTTCTATAGCTTTCTTTTCTATGTTGAAAAGCTAACCCCTGATGGTCACTAATCATTAACCCCTCACTTACTGCCAGAATCATTGTATTCCTTTCTAGTTAAGGAAGTGCAGGGATAGTAATTGAAATTCCAAGAAACACCCCCTACCTGTTCATCCCTACTTCCTGTGGATTCACGGAATTCATCTCTGTCTACTACTGATAAAGAAAGTTTTGACATTTGTGCTCTATTATTAGAAATTCGAGAAACGGGGGTTTTGAAGAAAAAAAATTCGACATAAACATGGAAAATACGTTGATTTTAGACAGTAAATGTAGGGAATTTTAGAAATTTCGAGATAGAGAGGTTTTCGAGATAAAGAGGTTCGAGTTAAACAGGTTCAACTGTATAATATTCTTTGATATTAAAATCATTTTAATATCAAAGAATATTATAAGTTTGTAGATATTTAGAAGTACCTATAGATGCAGATGGCTTATTTTTCAATCTTACTCTGCTAATTTCATTATACAACACTATGATCAGGGGTCTGTCTAAGTTTTTCTGAGAGGTATCTATTTTGTGAAAATTTAGACATAATTTGTGACAAAAAAAAATTATATTAAAAAATCAACACAAAAATATGGATTTATCGTTTTTTACAGGATACAAAAATAAAATTTTAAGAAAAAGTATTCTGTGAAACTACCGGTTTTCCTGAAGTTGAATGTGTGAAGGTACTGCTAAACGGTAGTAAATTTGGCCTGGACAGACCCTTGATGATATCGATATTGATAAAAACTACGAATCAAACTCTTTGGCCCAGATTGCAGTAAGAATCCTCAATGTTCTTAGTTTATTTTTTTATTCCATTAATTTCAAATCCCCTGAACTTTTCAGATTCTAAAGATTTTTCTATAAACCTTGTCGCATGAAGTCATTTGTTCTTTCAATCATTTTATTGAAATTTTTAAGAAAATGCAAATTAAAAATGTGTTATCATGCATTTGCATACGGCAAGCATGTAATAGTTAAGCCAAAATTTACAGAGAAATGTTCACTAATAAATAAAGATACTAGCTGCTCACTATAGCTTTTTATTCTTCAAGAAAAAAAGTCCTTGCGTATCTTTACGTATAGTGATCTGTGGCAGAATAATCGCCAAGTCTTGGCAACTCCCGGGAAGCAACCCCAGAGAAAAAGAAACATTACAGAAAGGAACCAGGTATAACTCGTAGCCACAACCAGGTGAACATCTATTTAAAAAAATTTGCTATTTGGCATCTTGGCGATTGTAGTTGCCACAACAGATCACAATACAGAAACATCCCCAAGTCCTCCATGTTCCCAACAAATCAATACCTTTGGGGGTACTGAATTGGAGATTGATCGTTCTCTGGTTCAGGTCAAAATTATGATCAGTGGATAAATAAGTGTGTCTGACCGATAAACGGGTTTGACATGACTATGGCTGAAGTCGTATTCTTGGCCATAGATAGTGTCACTGAAAAACAAGAAACTCCCCATTCTCAGCTTTAGATTAGCTTGGCTTCACCATACAGACTTGCTGGTAATTGGCAAGTGGCATTAGAAACAACAACAGAAGGTAGCATATCATAAAATTTGTGCAGTTTTCAACATAATTTAGTTTTCGTGTGAATATATTTACTACTTACCCATATTTAAAAATGACCAAGAAGATTACTTTAAAAATATATTTAATTTAAGTTTTAGTTTGAACATTTCTTTAATACTGAAAAAATCGTTTGCAACTTCTTACTGGATTAAATTGACAAAGGAAAGTTTATAACAGAAGAAATCGAATTTCTTTAAACTACTTCCTCCAAAACGATTTTTTTTTTCACTGTAGAATTCCTGAACTTTAGTTTTGATTCATTCTATAGTGAATTAAAATTATTCAAACCGTCACATAAAAATATTTGTTGAATATTTATTACATACATAAGGTGAAATGTGATTTTTTATTACATATTAACGAACAAAAATATGTTGTTATTTGAGACTAATAATTACATACATTTTTTTACACTCGATTACAATCAAAATGGAAAAAAAGGCATTTTCAATGTATTCTACGTTGTGAAAAAAAGTGCGTAAATATGGAACTAGAACCGTAACAAATGGAAAATTTAATAACATGATATCAATGTTAAAAACATTAACTACAAGCATACCCATAAAAATAAATAAAATATTGAAAAGTTGTGTAGTATGTCGAATCAAGGGAGAAATCAGAATGTCTGAACTTGTATAAAATGATTCGTTGTTTGTAAACATTCAAAATTTCAAAGTTTAGCTGTGATCAATCTTTTTACCAATCGAATTCGAACTTCAAAGTAAACACAGATATGCTTAGTTGGTGACTGTGTCGTCATAAAGGAACAAACTCCATGTGAGAAATGCACGAACAGGAACCTGATTGGTGGAATTGAACTTGCCAATGAAGTTCGAGTAAAATTCAAGATTTTTTTTCATCACTGACAGCAGTCAGTACCGAGTGTGTGACCACTTTGTTCGATACATTCTTACGGGATGCGATTTTGTCGCATGCGAATGAGAGTTTGACTGATTGGCGATCGAAATGGGCTGCAGGTGGCGTAGAGCAGAACCTTCTACCTATGGCAACACTTCACATGCTTTCCACATTAGTGTGTGGAACTTTCCACACACTAATGTGGAAAGTCATAGAGTGAGGAAGTACGTTAGTTTCTCTCTTGATTTTCATACAGATTAAAATCTTTTAAGTTGGAAAACTATATGGAACTGAAAACTACATTAAACATAGTTCTAACGAAAAGTATCACAGGAATTTTAAAAAATATTTTTATTTAGTAAAAAGGTAAAATATTAAGAAAAGAGAAAATATCGTAGAACATTCCTATACAACTGAAAAGAGGAGGCGAGGGAAGGGAGAAGGGCTAAAGGCATGAAACCGGTCTCTCCCCAGATGGCGTATTCGAGTGTTGCGATCGCCAATTGGAAAAACTTCAGTTTTCAACGGATCATTTTCAAGCAGGTTTTCATATTCATCAGTCACGTCCTCATTCGCATACACTCTATTTTTTCTTTCTATATGGATGGTGTTTTCAACACTAGAGTACACTGGATGCTGGATATGTTGGGTAGCTCAGTATTTGGCGCGAAACGCCACCAACTTATTCATTGATTTAGATGTCCTGTGTTATCAGGTCATGAAGGAATAATCTTATGCTAATATCTAGAGTGCACTGCAGGTTTTTTACCGTTTATACTTTCGGGTTACTGTTTCCGGTGTAATTTGAAGCAATTTGGCTCCCACTTTGATCATTGTATTTTGAGACTCTCTTGAGCAGTATATCCTGTACTCGTATATTTGTTACCTGGTATATTATTTGGGTTAAAAAAAGAATCTCTATAAGAAGTGTCATTTAAAAACCTGTCATTTCAAGACGAAAGAATCATCATTTGAAGAAAAGAATTGTTATAAAACACTTCTTACCTTGTCAACAATATACAAACTTGAGAATTTAAACCTAAATGATAATTTGTAAAATAAGCCTAATCTCATTGCTCGAACAATATGATAAATCTAACGTATGATGGTGCACGACTTGTAATAAGAATAAACAGTAATAGTAAAAAGACGCCAAATCGGGACTGTCAAAAAAGCGAGTTATTTCTAAATCTTACAACCACGTCACCTTTTTCAACGATATACATCTAAATAACTAAAACAAATTTTCACTTCAAATTCACCAGAATTACTTGATATCATTAATATCTTATGAAATGCAGCAGATTTGAGCTCAGAAATTATATTGTTTCTTTTATTAAAAACAAAAATAACTGTTTGAAAATATCGCCTCGTAGAATAAGCTGTAGTATACTTTCTAATCAGAAATAGAGCAGGTAAAGAGCTCGAGATTGTTGTTGGTTACATTTATATTGAAAACACCATCCACTTTGGATTTTTGAAAATGAAACAAAACGATCTAGTTTGAAAGCCAAAACTTGTGGACGAGTATATTCCGAGAAAAGAACATTTTCAAATTCGCGATAGCAACACTCGAATACGCCATCATGCCTTTAGCCCTTCCCTCTCCTCCTCGTTTCAGGATCACTTCAATCAGTCTGCGTAGGGGCCGAGGGTGTGCGGTATTGGTCCTCGTTAAATTGTTCTACCGTAAAGTGCTCGACTTCGCGTGGCGGTCGTTGAGCTACCGAAGCGGGGGTACCATCCCCTCTGCAGAGGATCAAAATTGTGATGGCATGTCTTCAGATCATTCTCAGGGATGTTTCCCAAACCGTCGCCAATATCCCATTGTGCAGCTCTAGTGCGACGTAAATGAACTACAACTCCTCTTTTCAGTTGTATAGGAATGTACTAAGATATTTTCGATTTTCTTAATATTTTTATTTAATAAAGATATTTTTTAAAATTTCCGTGATACTTTTCTTTAGAACTATGTTTAATGTAGTTTTCAGTTCCATATAGTTTTCAAAGTTAAAAGATTTCAGTCTATATGAAAATCAAGAGAGAAACTAACGTACTTTCTTCGTCTATGACTTTCCACACGCTAATGGAGAAAGCATGTGAAGTGTTGCCAAAGGTAGAGAGTTCTGCTCTACGCCACCTGCAGCCCATTTCGATCGCCAATAACAATTATTCATCAACATCTCTTGCTCTGCAACATGTACAAGAATTTCTTGCTACAAGTACAAATCGCTACAGGGACTAATATTGGGACCACCTCTATATCTATGATCTAATAGGACATCTGCTGTTCCCCAAACCTATGAAATGATATAGATAGATTGAACAGTAGCTTTTCAAAAATATGATAATTAAATCAATAATTTATTTGCAGAAGGAAAAAAAATCATCATAATCGTCCCTGACATCATAATAATCGACAACAAATATTTTATCATTTCAGTACTTAAATGATAAAAAAGGTTATTTTCTGTATATATTTTTGTGAAAATAGTCTCCTTTTCTTCAAATTAGTCGTTCTAGTTACTTTTCTGGAGTTATATGTCTCAATACAATACAAGTTCAAATCGTTTCCGACCACTACAGGAAAAAAGTGCTATTATAATCAAATGAATCATTACTCCAGAAGGCTGGTCTACAAACATAGAAAGACCTCAAATTTTCACCAGGCAAATAAACTTGTTTTGAGGTTTTAACTCTACTTTTCCTCGCAAGGGATTTAAGACAATTTTTGTTTCTCTCTTAATATGACCCATACAGTTCTGGCAACTAGCATTTTAAAAATCTATATAAAGGCGCTATTACTGAACAACCTACAAAGTGTTACTTAAGTTTATTTAGGGCTGAAAATAGCAATTTAAGATGAAAATAAGTTTCTGGAAACTTATACTCCTTCTTTTAGTTACTTTTTGAAGATTAGCAATACAAAAACTATTTTTTGGCAAATATACACTGCTTAACACAGGTTCATATTAGCTTTTTTTTCTTAATGCATCTTTCAGTATTAAATCATAAACTATTAAAAAAGACAACTTCTTGGCAATATAAATGTGGTATCTTTTTAAGATTTTTGAGAAAAGTCAACTTAGAAAGGATTTAGGTAATGTTAAATTTTATCAATCAAACTCATTCTCTCAGCAAAATTTGTAATTAACATACAAGATAGAAAAGTTACAGGCTTCTTTTGATTTTATTAAACAGTGTTCAATTATACAGGACAATTAAAAAGAGGCATTACAAACATACTCCTTTTGAAGAAATTTAATTTAAAATCCTTGTATTCAGGCTAAGAAAAAAATTTATCCATGGTACTCTATTGAAAAATTTTTAACATATACTTATTTATAAGTACAGTTTTTCCAATAAAGTCATTTTTAAAAATAAAATAATTTGGAAAATGCTTTATCAAAATTTATTACTCTTTAGAAAACCAACCTATATTCCTGATAATAGCTATAATTTTCAGCTTTCATTGGTACTTAAAAAGTGCTCCAATACTTTTAACTTCTAAATTTTTTCTTCACTTCATAAATTTAATACTTAAATAAATATTTCTGAATTCCACATAAATCTTAAGAAATTGAGCACATTACAATCGGAAAATAGAATGTAAAATGGGATAATTATTTTATATTTTTAAGTAAGGACTCTTACAGTAAACTATTTTAAGCTATAATCGTGTGATAGATACAAAAATGGAAGAATGATGTTCCTAGGTAAGGGATAAGTTATCTGTGAAGCCACAATGGGCATTAGATATTTCCTAGCTTTTAAAATATCTTTAATTACTTAAACTTATTTTTTTTTATTCATAATTAATCAAATTATATTTGAATTAAAACTGTGAGTTAATCTTTATAAAAGCGAAAATAAAATATTTTATGTTCGCTTTTATAAAGATTAACTCATTGATTTAATTTAAATATAATTCGATTAATAACAAATAAAAAATAAGCTTAAATAATTAAAGATATTTTAAAAGATAGGAAATATGTAATGCTTATTGTGGCATCACATTGATCTTAGGCCTTTTAAAATGACAGGGAATTTTTCATTTCGATAAATACATTCCGTGTAAAAACGTGAATAAAGCACACATGAAATACAGAAATGGACACACTATAGTTTCAGATGTCTAGACAAAAACCTTTCTGTTTTTAAAAACTAAAATAAATCTTCCTCGGTGTCTTAACAATGTAAAAATACAACTTTTTTTACTTCTTTTAATTGAAAAAAAAAAAAAAAGATTTGTGAGACCAGAAACTGAAAATTATATAATCAAATAAGGAAAGAAGGAATTAAAAGAAAAGCAAAACATTTTAGGTATAAAGGGACTTATTTAGGAGCTCTGCATTATGAAACTAATCTTTTTTTCTTAAAAAAAAAAAACCAGTAATAATTGTATGTGAAAACGGGAAACTCTCTCTTACAAATTGGAATAATTTCTTTCCATTTCAGGTAATACTTAGGCTCTTCATGCAGTTTGAAGCACACAGCATCTTTGGCTTTGTCTAATCCTTTAAAATTATCCTTTCATTTATCTCTGCCAAGTCATTCTTGGTCTTTCCCTTGCTATCAGGAATCCAAGAAAGATTATTTTATTTCCCTCTTAGCATTCTCAATATTCAGACATTGTGTCCTGTCAATTTTCACCTTCTCTTATTTATTTAATCTTATATTGTAGTTCAGTTAGCTTTTTGAAAACTTGCTTGAGACAGATATTTTGAAAAACCTTAAGTTTATGGATGTCTAACTTTCTAAGGCACCACATAATACAATTGTTATGATTGTTTTATAGATATTTTTGTTTTGTATTGAATGCTTGAAACTTCTGAAAGATGTTAGATGTTCTTGCACAGATGACTTTGTTATTAGCATCTGCCTCTATTCCTTCACTGCTGTCAAGCGCAGAACCATGATAGGTAAATTTTTCTAGATCTTCAGCCAATCATTGAATAGATTTAAAGTGGTTTTGATCGCACAGAAGGATAGGCAATAAGACTTAATTTCTTTAATATAATGCCTTTTTAAGCACTTGAAAATGTCAACAACAGTTATGTACTGCTTAGTTATTTCACTACCTTAAATCAGGGTTGACAGTGTTTGTTGATTTAACCCACTGACGGTTCTGCACATAAGAATTCGTATTTTAACCAGCAATATTCTCTGCATAGCAAAACCGGTTTTCCCATGTTATTAGATAGAAAAATGGTGTATTGAGCAGAAACATTTTCCCAATTTTGCTCATCTGCTAAACCCTCAGTGGGTTAAATTGTACAACATAGTACTATGAGTAATGTAAAAATAAATATTTGGGTTTGCATTAAATATAAGATTCAGTTAGAAAGAAACAATTTTTTGAGAAAAATCATAGGTATTTCACTTTTACAATTATAATTAAATAAAAATATGAACATGCACACAATTTTCAGTTAAAAGATTTATTGGGTTTCATCTTTCCACCCTATACAAAACTCAACATCAACAATATCCCTTACAGTAAAAAACACGAGTAATTGCAAAGATGATTTATTTCAACTTAACACTGTACTACATACAATTTAAAACAAGAAAAATATATCTCCATCACAAAATAATAAAATATGATAGATAAAATGCCGCAAACTACACAAAATACAAATCACTATGACTGATCAGACCACTGTGATAACATGCATACATGTTTAACGATCATGGTCATAGTAAAAAATAGACAAGTATTTAAACGTTCCATCAGAATTTAGAACAAAATATATAACACATAATTTAAATCCAGAAAATAAATAATAAAATGCTATCCCTTCCCTAGAAGTAAAATAGCAACGCACATGAGATGAGCGATAAATAGTTTTTATGCATTCCTTCGCTTGAAACAAATCACCTTCACAACGGCTTTCAATTTTTCAAAACTAAATAGCATTAACTTAACAGGAATATCTGCATTTTGCAGCGGATCCTTGTTTTGATTGTGTATCAGCGTGAGCCTGAAAAATGAAAGTTTCAATTAATTTTTATTTGTGATCATACATTCCACCAAGAAAATATTTGGAAAGGAAATAGATCTTTGATACATTTTTATCTCAGTACAGAACCAGTCGTTTTTTAATAATCACTGGTTATTGGGAGCAGTTATCTATCGTCAACTAATTTCCCAGAATGGGATCTTTTACATATGATAAAATAAAAATTTCTCTAATTATAAAAACCAAAACTACTAGGTCAGTCATTGAAATTTACTAACCCTAAGATGAAGCCTTTGAGCATGAAAGCCAGAAATTCCCAGTACAAAGTTTTAGGCCAATTTTCTAAAATAAAAAAATTAATCTACAGCTAACAGGTGTCAAAAAACAATACTGGATTCACTTTCCTATTCACATTAAGGATTAATTATTTTTTATTACTCTTATAGAGATATCTCCTACTAATGAACGTGTTTAATGTGATTAGTACTCTGATTAACAGCAGAAAAATTTTCTTTCCAGCAATAAAGAACAATGAAAGGAATAAACTTTAATTGGTGTATCTCTAACTTTATTAACATTAAATTCAATTTACGTAAATTTATTTTAATGAATTCCTTTACGAGTATAAATACTTGTGATGCAGTTAAAAACTGAGAAAATACTACCTTATTTCTAATGAAAAGTATATTTTTGGAGATGGTATAAGTAGTTTATTGGGATCAAAGTCTCCAGGACCCAATGCAAACAAATAAAATGGCAGTGACTGCTTAGTACATTTTTATTTCTTGAATTTTTTAAAGTTTTCATAATAAATAAAAATATAAAAGTTCAAATATACAAAAGATAATATTCTATTTTATATAAACTCACAAAAGAAAACAATCTAAAGAAAAAAACAATTTATTAAGAAACTCATATGCAGAAAATAACTTACTTCATAACCTAAAGCGCTCCTTGGAGGAAGGTTTAATCTTTCTTTCACAGAGCGGCTACAAATAAACAAACATTATGAGAAGAAGCTAAGTTAAAATAAATATATTTTTTTGAAATACCATTTGTTTTTAAACCCGATTTCTTTAAAGATTATTTTTTAACCGCCCATCATTTTACAAAATACCACAATAGCAAAATTTATAGAAAGAATCTGTAGCATTCTCTTCATGAATTCAAATTTGTTTACAACCTTAATGAAGTCTGTCACAGATTACTATTGTAAAAATTCAGCTTAATCTAATGTACTTGTAGTTAGATTTCGCAAATATGCGGTCTTTAAAAATCATACATAAAAACTTATTGTTAAAATTGGAGTTGAATTTTATCAATTGGTATAAAAAAAATGAAATAAATCACTATACAGATAAGTTTTTAACCAAGCAACAGAAAGAGTTTTTAGTTTTTGTTCTTAGCAGTGCCTTCTCAAATCAGCTTTTAAATTTTTATTAAAAACAAGTTTAGAGATATTTCCTCTCTATTTGTGTAGTTACTTTAAAAAAATAAAAATAAAGCTTAGATGAAAAGTAATCTGCAGATGCTGAAATTATATGAGATGATGTAATCTGCAGCATCCATTGCCTTGTTGAAAAGTTTTTATTACAAGCATAAACACTATATCACAATATAAATAAATTAAATTATTGCTTTACTAGGAAAACTGGAGCATTAAAAAGTATTGTGCCGGTAATGAAAATTTTAAATGGTTTTTCTATTAAAATATAGAAAATTTCTAAAGGTACCTGTAATTTATAAAATTTAACTAACAAGCTTTAATAAATAAAAATGCTATTTTTTATTTTTGCTTCGAGAGAGTTTAACATATTTAAGGCCATCATACATTGTTAGAATTTTTCCAGTAGAAAATAATGCAAAAAATGTTAAGCAAACGATGATTTAATTTAAGTTATAACATGAAATAAAGGCCAAATTATACTGATATAAAATTTTAAGAGTCAACTACTAACTTAATGGAAAAAAGAATTTTAAATTAATTTATATAAAAGAGGATAGTTTTATGTATTAGCAATACTTATTTAAATATTCAAAACATTATTTAAAAATTCTATTTCAGTAAGAATTTTTTTCAGGAAACTTACTCAATTATGATGAATTTTCTAAATCGTACAAAAATCAGGAGAATTTTTATAAAACTATTAGACCAGTAGAGTTGGCAGCTATGTTTTATATTTATAAAAGCATTAAAAACTTATAAATATTCATACCCGATTTTCATTATAGCATCCGCATGCCTAACATCTGCTGTCCAGATACCAATTTTATCACCTTTATTTCTAATCTGTACAACTGATCCACAAATATCTTCACTGCATTCGTCAAAAGCTTCACCAATCATTAGTAAGAGCTAAAAAAATTACAGAGAAATAATGAAAACAAGCAAACACTGATATTGCATATAACAAGATAGTGTACAATTTTCCTTGTTCATAAGGATATAATAAACATTAACTACACAAAAATAAGGATAATGAAATGTGATTGTGTTAAATTTCAATGAGATATATCTAATATGAATTATAATTAAGCTTTTGTAGTAAACAGTTTTTTTAATTATTATGTCAACGCAAGATTGACGTCTCTCCAGTCAAAGAAACAACAATGTAAGAAATAATAACAAGAAAACTCAAAGTAAGTACCACAGAGTAAGTACATAAAAAGGCTCGAAAATTCAGGAGTTATTGATGTTTCCAGAGAGAGAGAGAGAGAGGCCATAAGCCAGCCTGCTATAACAATTGCTGCTTTGACCTGTTTGTGACATTTCACCCTTTCCACAATGAGTGACAACAATGTGCATTGAAAAAAAGATTAAAATTTATAACACAGATAAAAAAAAAATTAAAAAACATTAAGTTTAATAACAGAAATTCAAAGCTGTAGAAAGATTATTTTGTTGATTGTTTGTTTTTATTTATAATTGTAATTACTTTTAAAAATAAAAATGAAATTGGTTACTCCAAGCCACAAATAACTATTACAAATGTCTCAAAAGTAAATAAAAAAAAAAAAAATAATAATAAAAGCAAAAAGTATACTAACTATTTCCAACCAATAATTATTTAAGTCTGTACTTCTTTGAGACTTCATAACATTTATAAGCCATCGTCCTCCTTGTTTATTTCTACTGTCTTCCCACATAGGTTTAATACCATACTGAAAAGAAACAAAATAAAATCACTTAAAAAGATTTATAAAGGAAACTACTGAATTGAAATAGTCAAGCTCGGCTATTATGATAAAATTAATCAATTTTATTTGAATAATGTTTTATTGCTATTTAAGTATACAGTCATAGAATGAAAAGAACAGATATTTCTCCTTCAGGTAGTTAAAAATGATGATCAATCTGAAAATGGTGTTCCAAGAAGTGTTAAGAAAACAGAGTTCTCTCCCTAAGAATAAAAAAGGTAGGGTGCTTTCTTACAGAAAAGGGCACTTATGGTTTTGAAAAGGCACCCACTGCTGTTAAAATTTAATCAAAATGTAATGACAGATTTTGATCTTCAATTTTTAAATTACTCTCTTTTTAAGTGTATACTTCACAAACTAACTCTTACTTATTATCAAAATAACAGAAAAACTTTAATCTTTGGAAAAATAATTAAAGGCAAGCTGAAATACAATCTCTGGATATAAGTTTTCTTAAAAAAAAGTAAGCTTAAAAAAAAAAAAAAAGAATTGATGGACAATTATCTTTAAAGCTTTTTTATATTTTAAACTAAAAATTATGAGAAAATAAACATTTTAAGGTGCATTTTTAATTAATTAATATTTATTTAAAAAAAACTATGGTAAAATTTAAAATCACTAAAAAGATCATTAATTTCCTCTCCCTTAACACCACACATACCGTAACCGGTCAAATGACCGCTTAAGAACTTGTGCATCGAAAATGCGCTTATCATCTTATAGTTTTTGCACAGTTGACTTCATGACTTTTTCTAACAACTATAGACAGTTCTATTGATATTATTATTTTGAATAATACTTGTCGTATACTTATTTCTACCACAACCGGTCATTTGACCAGGAGAACAATTTATTGCTTTATAAGGTTATCGGATCAGAAATTACAATGTAATGCGTGTTCAACGTATTGCATTTGATTAGTTGCACATTTCTGCAAAGACAGTTGTGTAGTTAGTTCAATCAAAATAACTGTGAATTCAAATTTCAAGAAAGTACCAAACATTTTAGATTGGCATTTTTGTGAAAGAAAAAGTGACAAAAACTAAATGTTTTGGTAAGTAGCTTATATTTTATTTTGATAGCTTTACTTCATTTCTAACTAACTGTTAGTTTTTCCCAGAAAAATGTCGAAACAAATAAGACAGCAAAAGTTCTTAGACGAAATAATATTAATTTTAAGAACAATTATAAGAATTACAATTCTTATAATTATAAGAATTATAGAAATAATAATAATTAAAAGAAATACGTTTGCGGAAAATGTACAATAGAAACACCCTGTATATCTAAAATATACGTTTAGCATTGAATTAAAAATTCTTATTCTCAGTGTTCGTAAAACATAAAAATTGGCAATATTCAATTTTGTTTAATTATAATAAAGTTTGTTTAGTTTATTTCCTTCCTAACATCCATATTTCATACATTCAATCAAAAAACATTAAGTCCGGTCATTCGACCGGCTATGGTAGAAATAGGTATATATTAAGTGTTGGTATGTTTAGTGTTAAATAAAAACTGTGAATATCTCCGGGGACGAATATCAGGCTAATTTTAACTATATAACTAGACAACACAAGAAAAATCTTACTAAAATGAAGGAATAAGATAAAAAATTATCAATTACTAAATAAATCAGAAGTTGACTTTTCATTAAAACAAGTGGTTAAAAAAATCAACCTTTTCCTGAAATTTATATATATATATATATATATATATATATATATATATATATATATATTATATATATATATATATATATATATATATATATATATATATATAAATGCAGTAGTTTTAATGGGATGGCAGATTATTTTTACAAAAAGGGCAAAGAGGACTCATTTATGGGGATCAAAGGGCAAGCGGGGCGGACCACCTATCTAAAAACGCTTAGGGAGAACACTGAATAAATATTTGTGTTTCACATCAGTTTGGTATTTTTCAATTAACTAAATTACTAATTTCCACCAAAACTTTCAGGAAAAGAAAAGTAGACTGGAGGAGTGATAAAAGTTAAACATGTCTACACCATTCCTTTCTATCAACGTTGATATGCGACATTCTTAATGAATCAATACCTAAGTTGCGTGCTATTAATTCAACTTTAAAAAAATGTCTACCATCTCAAATAAAATTCTTTTATAACAGATCTGTTGTTGATTATCATTTCACTTTAAAAACTAATTCCTATTCCTCAATATCAAATTCAGAAGAAAAATTTAAAAAAAAATAAAATAAATAAATTATAAAGGAATTATTGTAATACAGAATAGAATTGCCAGAATTCATATCTGAATTTGTCACTTCTCAAAAGTGTCAAAGAACTTAAGTTGTTTGAAAAACCTTTATTTTTCTTATTTAATAATTATACTTTCTAAAATACAAAAAAAGGTTTTTAATTTTAAAATAATCAATGCAATGTGAGGAGGGACAAAACTGCTGATTAATGATGAAAATCTCCAAGAAATAATTGTATTTCATAGAAAGAAAAGCTAACTCAAACTAGGCAACTCAGACTTCTGCTTTTTAACACTAAGGCTCTCACAAGGAAGAACCTAACTATTAACTTTGCAATGATATATGTGTTAGTACAAGACCAGACTTTCTTATTACTACCTTTGTATTCATAACAATTTAAAAAATAAAAAGTTGTATCAGCAAAAAAATTTGGGGCTTAAATATTTATTTTACAACTATGAAGATAATTTTGAAGTTATTGTGAATAATTGAAGTAGACAAGCCTCCCAACAAGAAAAAGAGTACCATTTAAAGTTTAAAAAGAGGACTATTTATAGTTATATTAAGGAATCATAATAAAAATTAATAAGAAAATACTTTTATGTTAATAAATAATTTGGAAAGAAACTAAATATTGAAAACTTACTTTAAAAAGTGCATAATCACATCCTAAAGGAATTTTACTAACAACTTCTATGTGATTATATAGGCTGAAAAAATAAAATTCATTAACTATATGAGTAAATTTAAAGAGTTATGTCTAAAATTTTTTCTTAAAAGAATCACTGCATGCAGAACAGAAACAATAACTCATTAGAAAAAAAAATCTAAGAAAAACATTTTCTGGTTTTATTTCACCATTTTCTGTATCAGTGCAAAAAATATTTTGTGTCGATTGTTAAACACAACACAATGGATTTGACTTTTTTTTATTCAGTTTTGTTTTTTTGCATTGATATTAAAAGAGTAAACAGTTTTCTTTAGAGGTTTCTTGAAAAGCTAGCAAGTACTTTCAGCCAACAGAGATTCAAATATCAGGAAGAAAAAACAACAAATAATCAAGCACTAAGATAATAAATACTTTATAAACAGCAAACGAATTAATTGGTTTATTAAAATTAGTGTAGGATTGAAACAACTTTCAATTAGAACACATTTTGACAAATTAAAAACGATGCTCCTATTAAATGAATTAAATTCAACTAAAGAATAATGAACTAATTTTTTTTATTTTCTCGCTATGGTTTAAAAATGTTTTGCACACACACTAGATTATTTAAAATGAGAATAAACACATTTTGTCCGTAAATAGTGACAGACTGGAAATTTTGCTTTAATTTTAAAGCTAAAAATCCTATATGCATCATATGTATAAAATTTTTTCTTGGGGGGCTATTATCTCTGCATATAGATTTTGCATTATGTTCAGAGCTGTGTGTGCTTTAAGCTTGAGGTATAAATAGAAATAATTATCTAAATATATAAGTAAATAAATGTTTCTGCAACTAGAGCAGGGATTGAACTCTCAACCCTTAGGTTAAGCTAACTATGTAGCAAGCATAAATTTTAAGCAAGAAAATTCTGTTTAATTTTTACAAAGTTTGGAACTTTATAAAAAAGCATTCACTTGGTAATATAAACATAAGAGTTTCAGAACTAGTAAAGTTACATAGAAAAGTCTTCAATTATAATTATACAAGTTAAGCAACGATATGAAACATTTATAAACTGTTTTAAAAAATGGTTTGTGATGTATTTGAATGGTTTTGACTAGACTAAAATGACTAGACCTACAAAATATTTTTTTAAAGATGTAATGTTGCTACAACTGCAGCATTGCAACTAAAATGACCAAAACAATAATAAAATATAACAAATGTTTTTTTAAAAAAAATCATGCTTTTTACATTACAGTAACATGATATAGAAAATTGTAACAAATCATATGGTTTAAAAGATATTTACATTATTTTAAAAACGAGCTTAAAAAATTCTTACGCCCAAAAATCTTCTACAGTGTCAAATGTAGTTATTTCCATTAAATTTTCTTCCCAGGATTTAGTTCTATCATTTTTATAGAACCATAAGCTCCATTTGTTTTGAAGAGGATGCTTTATAATCATATCAGGAGATATTTCCTCTGCTGCAGTGGGATTCTAAAGAAAGAATTTTTTTTTAAGGACTGGGAAACAAAAAACAAACAAAACACAATTTATAACAGGTTGTTGTACAGTTTTAAGTCTAAGTGTAAATAACCTCCTATTTTATTTTTGTAAAGGCTAAAGATTTAAAAATAAGGAATCAAATGGATCGATGAAGAAAATTTGAATAAATGGCTAAAGCTATATTAAATTTTACTAAGTTATATAAATCATATCAAAATAATATAATATGCAAAATGTTAATTTCTTTAAAATATTAGATTAAAATTTCATTAAAATTTGGAGATATCAATGCCAACTGTTAAACATCACTATTAATGAAAGACATTTTGAAAAAAGATAAATTTTGAGCTTGGAGGTAAAAACATCACCAGAAGATAAACCAAAATTTAAAAATATATAACACATTGTTAACCTTTCAATTTGCATAGTAACAAAATATCAGAAACAGGCGTTCAAAATTGCACAAGTTGAACTATAATAAAAATTAAAACATAAATTGAAGAAAGGTAATAGTTCCCTCTTGTATTTGGCGATTTGAAAAGAAACCAGGAAACAATCACATAATTACACTTGCCAACATTGTAATCTGCATGATCTTACAATTCTGAGCAAGTGATTTACTTGACAAAGTGTTATTAAAGGAAATTTTTACACAAAACTATCTGTTACTTAATGTATAAAACCTTAAAAAATATACCAGTGAATTATGTATATATTTTTTAAAAATTTTTTATTTTGTAAATAATAATAAAAAACCCTTTTTTAAATCTTTACCAACTATTTTATTATACAATTGTTTGAATAAATACTTACACTTAATCACAATTTCAAAATTCAATTACTAGTAGATTAGGGGTGCACAATCTTTTTGAGTGAAGGGCCACTTGCACAGCAGGTTGACTAACGAAGGGCCACATGCAAATTTAGTAATGTTGGTGGCAAATATATTAATTTTTATTTCAAAATTGGTGCTCTGAACAATAAATATTTTCTTCCGTAAACTAAGTAACATATTTTCCGAAAATTGAATACTTTAATTATTAAAATTCATTCAATAAAAAAAAACTAATATTTATTTTTCTGAAAATATATTATTTTTACGCTAATATTTGAGGAAAAGAGATGTTATAACTCTATGGAAAAAAAAGAAAGTAGAATGCTCATAGAATAAATGTGTAGAAAAAAAACTACATACATATTTTAATGAGTAATATAAATTTTAACTTGTAATATTTAAAACAAAATTTATAGCGTTTAAGCAAAAATTAAAAGTTAAATATTACAGTACATATTAAGATTCAATATTTTGTGAAGAGAAATTAATAAGATTCTAAATTTTTATTTTACAAAAAAAAAAAAAAATTGCGTTTAGGAGCTCTCGCGGGCCGCACATCAACAATCTGCAGGCCGCATGTGGCCCTCGAATGGCAGGTTGTGCACCCCTATACTAGATTAATAATAATAAAAAAAAAAGACTAAAAATGGTTAGACATAATTAAAAACAATTATTGCTAGAAATGTTCGTGTATAGCAGATTTAGCTTCCTTTAAGAAATCTTTATCGAAGGTCTGCTCATAAAAACATCCAGTTTGAGCGGTTTTGACAATTAGAATGTCCCCTAGTGATTTAGTTAACAAAGAATTTCTAAAAGTTGTTTTATTATTATTATTTAAAACAATGCTGAATGCCCTTTCACATTCAGCATTGCCATGTGGTATGCTTAAAATAGCCACTATGATTTTTGTTATCCTATTATACTTTTTGAAACATCCATCATTGTATAAAATGTCGCTTTTATTGCCATGTGCTATTTTAAAAATTTAGTCCTCAAATATTTCCAAATGCATAATGTTGCAATTTACTGGACATAATTATGAAAGTAAAGCTTATGGAATAAAATTCTAAAACTGATTGTAAACTCTATGAGGCATTGCTAAAAATTTTGAAACAAAATCATGCTTCAAAATATTAACACGAACAACATCGTTTATCGTTAGATATTGTCAGTCTTTGTGATCGCCTATATCAAAAGTCATACTGTGTCATCTCGCCGAGGAGCATCAGCTTTCATTTGCTCCTGAAACCAACCCGATTACATGCCTAGGACACGTTTTTTTAATGAAAAGTTTCACAGTTGGTATTTAAAATTCTGCAAATCATTGAGTTTGTGATTTAAATAAGCATGTCGTTAAGTTTATTTCTTATTCTTGTTAAAAAAAACTTAATTATAAACAAATATGCAACCATACGATCGTAATGATTGACCGTGCGATCAGGTAAAATACCGTACACTGTACGGGCGAAACCATACAAGTTGGCAGGTATGCCAGGGGTCTCTTTAGGTTTTTCTGAGAGGTACCTATTTTGTGAAAATTTAGACATAATTTGTGAAAAATTAAAAATAACATTAAAAAATCCACACAAAAATACGGTTAAAATATGGATTTATCGTTTTTTAAAGAACACACAAATAAAATTTTAAGAGAAAGTATTTTGTGAAAGTACCGCTAAACGGTAGAAAATCCGGCCTGTACAGACCCCTGTATCCTAAACGGTAAAGGGAAATTTCCATATCATTATCTGTGGCAGAATAATTGCTAAGACCTGGCAACTTCCGCGTCACGGACCACAAGAAACTAAAAAAAAAAAAAAACACCACAGAAAGGGACCAACTCGAAAGATATAACTCGTAGCCACCTCCGGGAAAACATCTACATATTTTTTTTTTAAATGTGTAAGTTTCAAATCTATTTGGCACCTAGCCGTTTGTAGTTAGCATGGCAGATCACAATAAAGAAATACCCCCATGGTAAAACCAGGGGGTTATGCCATCAGGATAGCTAGAAGCTCGGATTCAGAAAAACTGACTGATATTATAGCCAAGTCAAGGGGCTTCCAATTCTACATCTTAACCTGAAGAAAATGTTATAAACATATTTAGTATTTTCATTTCACATTATAAGAGTCTACAGTTTGTTTTTAACTCTTATTCCTTATTGAACTCTCAATTAAAATAAAAAGAATGAGAATTAGAAGAAGGTGATTGCATCTGATCTAAATTGAGAATTCAAGGTTAATTAACTCAAATAATGTATATTTTGTAGTTTAATGTATAACACCTTATAAATTAATAACCTATATAATCAACCACATAAGTTGTATCGATATTTTCGTAAACTAATGGCAAGAATGTACAAATAGTTTGGATTTTAAAGGTTATGAGTTATATAATCTATTGTCTTTAGTCATTGTGTTGCACAGGTGAACCAATAGAAGTGCATACTTTTCACAGGTGCCATTGCCAAGCAGTTAACAGAACTGGGAGATTTGATACAGGTACTGACACAGATATCTTACTAAATGATATATCAGAGCGAAAAAAGTTAGATGATCTTAGATGAAACAATTTTTTTTTCATAGAAAGTTATAAACAAATTTAGAGTTCAATCACACCACATCAAACGATAAAATTTAGCTCATGTTAATAAAGTAAAACAGCATATAAGAATATACATACAACAATATAAAGATACAACATATAACAAATGTACTTACTAACATAACTACTCTTATACCTTATTGTTTCTAATTTATTTCAAAATGCAATCATTAAGATTTTATTTTGGATTAATTATTGATGGTCTATTTCAATAGCTTTCTTTTTACATTTTAAAAATTATTTTAGTGTCTCCTTAACATATTTAAAAAAAATCTTGTCAACATATTTATAATAAACTTTATTTATCGTAAGCTTCAGATATAAAATTCAAAAATGACAATCTAGTTATTTGAAGAAAACGCTTACCTGAAATTTCAATAAACAAATTAAATCGTATTGATTTTTTTAATGAAACAAGAAAAAACACTGTTTAATAGACCACACAATACGGTAAAGCACTAGATTTTTTTTTCTCCAAGTATTTAGAAAAATTGATCAAGATCCTATGTCCCACCACCTTATTAAAAAAAAAGTCGATGGCAAGTGACAGTAACATGTAAATTCATAAACCAGCTGTAAAAATAAGGAAGAATGTAATCATTATCCGACGTCGTTGCCCTCCTTCATTTTGCATACCTCTTGTAGTTCCTGATCTTCAGGTGACATCATCTCTTAAATATTTTATCAGAATCTTTATATATTAAGTTTGGGTTTATAAAAACGCAAGATAATGGGAACTCAAATTATACAACTAGTATAAATTTGACATGAAAAACCATCTAGTAAATATTCAGAAAAAAAACTTTTCACCGAATCTGAATATCAAGTTTTATAATGGTTTTAGAAACTGCCAACTTGTCGGCAAAATAAACTTTGGCACATTTTGAGGCTGAAACATAGTGCAACAAATTTGTAAACGTTATTTGAGGAAGCATTGTTTAATTAGGTTGAAACGTACAGAATAAGCTAAAAATTTTAAATTTTTATTTTATAAGATATTTATGCTAAGTAATAATAAAATATTTGATATAAAACTTGAACCTAATGGACAACAAATATATTTTTGGACAACAAATATATTTTTTTATTAAGTGGCATGTGAGCATTCATCAGCTTTGAAAGTGAAGTGAAAACAATTTCAAAAAGAGAACTGGTGGTTCGTTTGAGTTTGTTTATTGTCTGCTATTTTTCATCATGTATACCTCGATGCTTACACTTTTTTAAAATTCTCCCGAATTTGTAGATAGTTACATTCAACAATCTTCTTTCATTTTAAGGTTATTTATACATTATCTTTAATTTTTATTCTGCAATAACTGTATTGCACAACTTAGTTGTATTTGAATTAATTCATTTTATATTCTATTGCCAACTAAGTACAGTCACAAATTTAGTGATATCGAAAGTCGTTCAATCCAATATTTTTTTAAAATTTATGCTAACTAGTCTATTGACCTTTTGAAAGTTGTAAAATTAATACATGTTTTTTTTAAAGTAATACATCTTAAAACATATATTTACTGTGAAAAATAGTTTAAACTAAGTACAGTCACAAATTTAGTGATATCGAAAGTCGTTCAATCCAATATTTTTTTAAAATTTATGCTAACTAGTCTATTGACCTTTTGAAAGTTGTAAAATTAATACATGTTTTTTTTAAAGTAATACATCTTAAAACATATATTTACTGTGAAAAATAGTTTCTTCAAACAATGTCAATGGGAACCTACGCTGGGACGTTCGCTTCGTTTTGGTGACCTCAGGGCAGAAAATAAAAACAATCCCAGAGTAGTACAGACTCGTAGCACCCGTGGCAACAGCAACATTTATTATAATTATTATTTTTTTTTTGGTGCCTTGGCAGTTAACCTGAACTGACATCGATGAAGAAATATTGCTTTCACTTCTAATAAATCATATGTTGCTATAACCTCTTTAAATATTTTTAATTCTGGGAAAATTTCTGTTGCGTGATCTAAGGCAGAATAATCGCCAATTCTTGGCAATTTCCGAGCAGCAATCCACAAGAAACTAAAAAAAAACATCACAGAATGGCACCAACTTGAAAGGTATAACATCGTAGCCACCCCCAGGCAAACATCTACGCTCTTTTTTTAAAAACATTACTTGTTTAAAATCAATTTGGAGCTTTGTTGATTGTAGTTGGTGTGGCAGATCACGATACGAAAAAATTGGGGAGATTTCTGTATCGTGATCTGTGGAATAATCACCAAATCTTGAAAACTTCTGGGTAGCGGCTTGTGAGAAACTAAAAACAAAAAAACTCACAGAAAGGGACCAACTCGAAAGGTATAATTCGTAGCTTACCTCTGGCAAACATCTGCATGTTTTTTTTTTCTAACTTGCATTACCTTCCCCATTAAATTTACTATTTAATCCATATGGAAAAAGAGTTTTAAGACTACTAATGTAAATGCTATCTAAATCAAGTCTATTATCTAAGTTTTCGATAAAATCTAAAATAAAAAGAGTAACATTATCAAAATCATGAATTTTTGTATTAATTTTTTAATTAAGAAAATGATTGAAGAATTCTAGTTTTTTATATTTTTTTCTTTTAACATGGCACAATTCAAGTCTTAACTGAGCAGCCCCAGTTAAGCATTCTATTAATATGTTACGTATCTTTTCCTTGACTTCTTTTTTTCAATCTGCACATTGTAATAGCGTTGTTTTCTTTTGTTTTAAGTGTTTCCTTTTCATTCGGTTTGCTTACAAAATCGCTGTTTGACCTGGTTAAAGTGAGTTTTTATTTTCCAATGATTTTGTTTGAGTTTCTTTTCTAAATTGGTTCTATGTATTTCATGCTTTTTCCTGGACTTCTATACAAAACCTTCGGGGTACTGAAGGAGTTACTTTAAGCATTTTCCTCTCTCTCAATAGAAAAGGTTTTGTTTTATGGCTACCGGGGCCGGTACCCCCTGAAGACGTCGGCTTCGGTGGTCATGTTTTTATTTCTTTCGTTTCCTTTATTGCTACATACTAGTTCTCTTCTGTGATGTTTAATTTTAGTTTATTATGAACTACTGTCTGAATGTTGTCAAAATTTGACAATTATTATGACTCTAGTATAAATACAGAAATCTTCCAAACCATCAACATAAAAAATTTTTAAAATTTAATTTTACATATTAAATAAAGTATAACAATACAAAAATCGCCCATTATAAACTTCATCTAAACTATTCAGTTTATATGGATATCAATATGTTTTTTTTATTTTTTTTTATTGATTTACTATTTTAATACTATTTACTATATAACATTATTATTTTCATGTGATGAAAGTATTTTATAAAATTATTTCAAAAGACAAAACGAAAATTTTTAAAACTGAAGACATATTTGACATGCTATTGGCCAAAGGATATATTTTAAAGTTTAGTTAGTTAACTTTCAAATGACTGAATGTGATCATTATAAATCTGAAACTATATATCAAAATAATGATTAAATGATGCATATAAATAAATGATGATGCATTAAATGAATTTATTGTTCCTTTGACATCTTCTTGGTTATCTGTTAAAAAAATGAAAATTTCAAAACTTGGGTATTTAATTGCTAAACATACCCAACTTATTGTTATATTGTATAATGTTTTTATAAAATAATACTGTAAATCTGCTATTTCTTTTTTTCTCAATTATCAGTTATGGTAGTTAATATATATTTTTTTTGTTGTTATTTCTAATTCATAGGCATATTATGTGCATCTTAATTTAAATGTATTCTATAAATAATACTACTAATGTATATTTTTAGGGTTTTTGCTTACTCTCTGCTATGATTAAAATAACAGAATGGTGAAAGAAAACTGTGAACTAGTTGGTGGTAATAAATATCACAAACCTTGTAAATCTAGTTTATAGTGTAACTGACAAAATGAACAGTCTTCAGTCACAAAGTAAGTTAATAATATTTGAATAAGTTGTGTCGTTGAATTTCATTTAATACTCTCTTGAATTCAATTTTATATGTGATACTAATTGTTTTGTGTTGCTTTTGTTTGAAAGATTAATTTGAATGATTATTTTCTGAATTAGATCTCCTAATAACTTGTTAACGATAAAAAAATAATTTTGAATTGATTCAAGATAGATATTTATTCATTGAAAATGAAGTAAGATTTCCTAGCTTTTTCAGTGTAATAAGAAACAAAAAATTCTGTCAAAAAAAAATCTGGTCTAATCTTTAAATATTACTTTTTTAAGTGCAATATAAGCAAATTTCATAACTTCAAATGCTGAATTTTAAAGTAGTAAAAAGGTCTGGATGTTTTTTTAAAAAAAATAAGAATGTTTATACATTGTACAATTATTATAAAACTTCTCTAACCTGTAAGTCTATAGCTTGATCTTGTGATAAAACAAATGTTTATTAAAATCCCTGCTGAATACATATCTAACAATGTAACATTGGTAACAATGGATAAAGTGGGCAATTTCAGGGACCAAATAAATTATATGTTAAGGCAGGTTTGAGTGTAAGATGGAAAAAAAAACTATTTAATTTATAGTTAGATTTTGCAGGGAGTAAAATAGGATCTTTCCTTTCATAAATATTAACTATTTATTGTTTAGTACTTCTTCTCGGGTAAGAATACTGTCCCATTTATATTTTATAACTGTTGAAATATCTTGGTAGTCTTAGGTATTTTAATTTTTCCGAAAACAAGGTTATAACAAAATTATTTTCTTATCAGTTGATACACTTTTAAATCTTTATTTATCAACTTCCTGCTCTGTTTAAAGTAAAGTTTGCACTTAAAGAGAAAGACATTCTAATTGAGAAACCTAATGTTATACACTTTAGTAAATAAATTATTATAATGCCTAAATAAATAAGATTAGAAATACTGAATCATGTTAACATTTATTGAAACAAATAATCATGCTGATTGAAATTTAAAGGAAATTGTGTAAAAAAGCAAAACATATGTTACTTACAGAATTACTTCGTTCAAAAGGTTTAAAAACTGTAAGCTACAATTTTTGATAAGCCATGGTCTTTGACAATTTTAGAAAAATGTCTAGCATTTTTTTTATTTTATTATATAGTTTTGATATTCTACAAAATATTTTGAATGATACTGCTCAAACTAATTTTTTTAAATTTTATTATTTCAAAGTTTGTATATCAGAAAAATTGAGAATTCTCAGGTAAAAGGGGTTTAAAAAAAGCCAGGGAATTATCAGAAAGAAACATAATTTTAACTCAAAAGTTTTTATTGTTAGGGTATATGACACCCTATCAAATTACAGGATTTCACTCTTCTATTTTCAATACCATAATTTGCTCTTGCAAATTATGGTATATATACATACAAAGAACCTTTTCACGGTATATATACATACAAAGCTAAGATTAAAGAATTATGAGATTTTTTTTCTAGACTGATCGTTATTAAGTGCATGCACTAGATTCTCATATTATTATTCCTAGTGTGTCTGTAATGTTTTGAATTGTCCAAGTTGAGGAACTTGAAACTTCTGCTTTGAGAGTATCCACATGTTAGCTTTTTTATTCTTCTTTAGTCCATTTCTGTTTCTTAATTTCTGGTTTTACTTGATTTATTATAAAAAGTTATTATTTTTTTTATAATTTCAGATTATATATTAATTATTGCAATCAAAAAAATTTTTTATCGTCTGCTATGTATCTACGTTTTTTCTTAATCATATTTTTTTAAATTTAGTATTGCCTAGTTAAGTTTTAAAAATCTTATTGTTGTTTATCTTTCTCATTATAATTATTTTTTTAATCAATGCTAATATATTAGATTTTAATTGTTTATTGTGTTTTTGTTTAAATTTTTTTTTATGTTGATTAAATACAATTTAACTTTAATTATACACCTATTATTTATATGTTTTTCATTACTTTTTTCTTCTTTTCTATTTATAAATTTCATCTGTAAGAATTTCTTCTGCCAGAATATTAAATTTCTTTCTTTATTTTTTATATTTATTGTTAAATATTTCTTAGTAAATTCCCTTAGTCTTATTTTTCTCTTTTAGTGACGTTCTGACGATTTATCATTTCCAATCGGATTCGACATAATTTGAATCACCTCATTTCTTTTAAATAAAAATAATTGATGATAATGATTAATAATTGATTGATTGCTTTCTTAGAGTAGTGATTTTAATTATAATTATAATTTAAATTTTTGTTAAATATAAATTCTGTTGAATTTTTTCTTGAAATCCTGAAATTTTACCCGAATTTACCTGGAAAACCTGCAGAAGTTAGAGGAAAAACTTCTTATTTTTGAGTAGGAGCCCTATTATTTGCTTTCAACGTTATTTTGACTCTTGTAAAAAAATATAATAATTATAAAAAACATGAAAGTTTCTATTTTCTTTTAGTTTTTTTTTTTTTTTGTGAACTTAATCATTTGTATTTTTGAATTTTCAATTCTGCTTCAAGTTATCCATATTTCATTGTAACTTAAAAATAGAACTATTGTTATGACAATTTTCATTTGTATTACACATGTTCATTTTATATTTATAATTTGATGCGTTTAGTATTTCTTTATTCCAGAGTCTAAAAGATTTTATTTTGTACCTGACTTTGCCTTGATTTTCTTTTTAATATTCTTGATGTTTAGCACAATATTCTTTGATTAATGAAAGAAAAATTTTGTAATTGTACATAAATAATATTTATGAATTTTCATTTATGACTGTGATAGATTCTAATTAAACAAAAAATTTTATAGTTCATGACTTCATTGAAGAAGTGGAAAAAATTACCCAATTCTACAGGCAAAATTTAAAAGAAGAAAAAAGAAATATTGAAAACACTTCTAAAAGGGTTTCAGAGTTGGTTAACTCTTTTAACTTAAAGGTATAGCATAATATTTCATATTTTAATTTTCATATTTAAATATTATATTTATTTTCTATTAAATTTATTTGCATTGAATTTATTTTGTATTTTATTTATTTATTTTACATTGTACAAACTTCTTATCTGTGAAAAGTATATGTTATCAGACTTAAAATTTATGAAACAGTTTTTATATTTTTATCACACTACACTTGCTGATCTGAGGAAACTGTTCCCTTCCAAAAATAAAAAAAGACCTACTATTATCTTTTATAAGTCTTATATATATATTTTTAAACAAGATATCTTTCTCATTTTGTGAAACTTATATAAATGATGCATAATTTTCCTTGTCTCTTTTGGAAACTATAAATTTAATCAATATGCATGATTAAAGTCAGGATTTAAAAATATGTTTGATATGGAAAAAATGTAATTCTGATATTTATAAATTGAATAGTTTTTTCCCTTTATTTATTATTATTTTTTTAAATTCTATTTCAGCCTTATATTCTAGTAGTTTTGGGTGTCTGTCCTGTTAGCCATTTTTAAAATTTAAGCACCAATTGTATAACTATAACAAGTTAGGCAACTATCTCACCAAAGTAAAAAAGTTTTCTTGATTGCCATTTCAAAAAAAAAAAAAAAAAACAAAAATTACTACTCAGAAGTGATGTGTAGGGTAAGATTTTAAAGATTTACCACAGTAGAAAATATTTATCTCAAAATATTTAAGGTTCCATGCAGGCGCATATCTCTTTAATAGAATTTTTTAGTATTTATTATTACATATTATTGCACATTTTCACCAAAATATACAAATTCTTTTTGTCCGCCATTTTTACATAAATTCACAATTCAGAAGCAAAGTGTAATGTGCAATTTTAGACGGGTACCTGAGTAGACTTTTTCACCTAAGCAATTTCTTAAATTATTCAGCATTTACTTCTATGAAATATTATTTTCTAGTTAAATTTTAACATTGTAATTGCATATAAAAATTTTTTGTTAAGCTTTTATTCAATCAAAAATATTAGGTGCAATATTAAGAAAATTATTCTTTTTAAATTGTGTGACTGTTTTGTGTAGTTTATATACATTTATAATCAGAGATTCAGGTAAGAAATGTCTTAATTTTTAAAACTAAAGGAAATACAAAAGTACTTAAAATTATATTTTCATTTACACATTAGATTTTCTTTGAAATTAATATATGAAATCTCTTTGTTATAAAAGTTGTTTTTTTAATTAAATTACAATATGATTAAAATACAAAATACTTTATTCATCATACTTCACCTCAGTTCTTACATAATATCATTATAATTTACCCATCAAATCTCTATATTTTAGAAATATTCAGTAATTATTTAAATTAGCTTAGTATTCGATTTCTTATTTAATTTTGTCGATTTCGGGGCTAATTATCTCGATGGACTTTAACGTTGCTGTCTCTCACTTCTATAGATTTAAAATTCAAAAAATAAATGAAGAAAAGTAGACTTCCAATAAAAATTCTTAATTCGCAATATGATGGATCAGTTAAGGCTAAATAAAACAGACATTACATTGATATTCTTTCATTTGGAATGTATGAAACTCACTGTAAGTTTTATTAACATAAAATAATTTCCAATCCTTACTAAAAACTTTATCTGAATTATCGTCTAAATGTTGCATGATAAAAAGGTTTTAAGTCTAAAAACCCTTTTTCTCATAAAAAGGTTATTCAATGTTTTAATTATTTTTGTTAACATTTTTCTTTTTATGCATTAATTATGCTTTGTATGCCAAAAAGCAATGTTATGTTAAATTTAATTATCAAAGATAGTAAATAATTATTAAATATTTTTCTACAGTAATTTTAGTATTAATGAGTTACATAATTATGGGCTGATCTCTTCAATCAACATTAGTTCCAGAGATATAGTAAATAATGGAAGCAGTGAAAAACATCAAAGAGATCAAACTTTTGATTGCATTTTTTACTAAACTTTTGGGACTATATTTTCAGAATGTTTTGATCTTGGCCAAAGGTTTTGGTTATCCCCACCCATGTTTTAAGGGCCATGAACCCAAATATGTGGTTAAAATGAATGACTTTTTAAGAAATTACATTTTTGTGTCTGGTTTTTCAATTAATTTTTTTGTTTGAACTAATTAATTAGCTTATCTTTTTGTCTATTAAAATTATTGTAATTAATTGAAAAATGAGGCCCTTAAGCCATAAATATGGCATCCTAGTATGTGAAAATCTAGTCACTAAGTCAAAAGATATGAGGGATAATTTTTAAAAAAAGTTTTGAACATTGCAACTAATGTTATAGATTATTCAAGATTTTCTATTAAGTTCTTTCGATTGCATTTTTAATTTGATCTTAAAGTAAAACTGAAAAAGATATGAGTTATTCAAACGAGGGAATTGATTTTTTTGCTAGATTTTATTGTTTTCAGCTTGCATATTTATCTGCAATAATTAATTAGCAAATCTGCATTGGCTAGGTAGGGTCCACAACCAATTAAGATCACTTTTTTTTGTTAGTGTAAGTCTGTCTGATCACCAAATCAAAAGTTACTATTTATTTTTCTTTTGTTGAAAATACTGACTTATTTTAAGTTTTAGATCTTTTTTGTTTTGACAATATTCTGTTGTTAAGGTTTAAAACTTTTTTTATGACTTAAACTTATAACTATTCACAATGTAAATTGAGCTTTACTGGCTTATCAAATAATTTTTGTTCTTGCATTAAACTTTATTTCTTTAAATAATGTCTAAAGTAAGATATTAGTTATCATCTGCATTGAGTTGGAAATAGCAATTTACATAGCAAACAACCTGCTGTGTATGGGAAAATTTATAAAATTTAAATATTTTATGTAGGAGTGTTATTTCAACTTTTGTTTCTAATTGCATTTGCGTTAAAGTTCTCCAAATTGTAACAACTTTAAAGTAAGAGAAACTTAATCTCCTTGGATTTTCTTTTCACGCCATCTGAGCACTTTTTAAATGATTCTTTTGAATTAAGGGCATTGTTTGAAGTAGAAAAAATTGTTTTAAAATGTAATCCTAGGTAGGTGGTTTTAGTCCTTCATGTCAAAAATATCTGAAGGAGTGCACTAAAGAATTATACTATACCAGGGTGCATAGCATTTTTAAAAAGTGTTTAAAGGTGCTTATTTTTGTTTATTAATTAAGAACTTTAAACAATAGAAATTTTTTTTATTACTGCACAGATCCTAATTATAATTTTTTTTGGAGAGTGATTAAAAGTATTTTTTTAGTGCTTAAAAAGTACTTGAAAGGTGCTTATTTTTATTGAAAAATCTGGCTACGCACCCTGTATACACAGTAGATTTCATTTTTTGGCCAACTTTAAAAGAACAAAACATTTTTTTACAGCTCGTAAATTACTGAAATAAATAAATTCTATAATGAAATTTTCTACTGCAATATGAATAACTTTTTTTGTATGTGAGTGTTACAGTATCCTAAGTATATTTAAAATTTATACTTTCAAATATTTCCCCCTCCTGCCTTAAAACTCTAAATTCATTAAACATAATATTTTCTAATTTTCATCAATTTTTAACCAAATTTGATTTCTTTTACCAAGAAGGAAGTTCTTTTAACTTTTTAATTTAAGATATTTTTCAATTATTTCTTAATTGTTTTTAAACAATTAAAGTTTATAATTGAAATACTTTTATATACGTTGCTAGCTTGGTATGGCTTTTAACTATTCATGCAAAATGTTTTTTCCTTTAAATGCTATTTATATTTCATAATTATTTAAATGTTGTATTTAAAAATCTGTACAATCAAATATATCTGAAGATTATGGTTTTTTAATCATTGCTCCTCTCCTTGTAAACATAAAAAAACTTTTGAATTTGTTTTGATAATTAACACTAGATATGTCGTTGGTCCTGTTTACTTTTGTTTCGACTGGTTATAAAACATTATGGGGAAGAAAACTAAGCAACCTTTCTTTTTCATTTTTCCCCAGCTGTCTCTTTTCATTCCCTTTAAGAAGGAATCTTTATCCTAAAGTTATTTTGGCCTCCTGGGTACTTTTGGCCATTCTCTAAAAAGTGTAAAGGGGGAAAAAATCTTTGTCTAAAGAGCTCTGTGGGATGTTGGCAAGATAGACTCAGCAGTTTTTCCATTTAGTAATAGAATCTCGATCCATCTCATGGGACCATTCGTTGTGAACGATTAATATGTGAAAAGAACAATTATAGATCAGCATAAAATATCAAATAATGACTTGAAAATGTATTAAAGGTAATATAGGATCCATTTACGATTAGTATAAAACTTTTTACTGAAAATATTACATAATTGCTAAAAATATTTAAAATGCAAAAGAAATAAATAAGCAGATTTTGTGATTTAAAATGTTATGAAATTTCGGTTCAAACACACTCTTTTTCTTCTCTGTGTGCTTAATTATTTTCTGCATTTCAAACAAATTGCTGTTCATTTTCTGTAGGTTCGTGTTGATACAGTAAGTACCTAATTGTTTCAATTCCTTAGCAATTGTTGGAACTGGTTGTGGTTCCATTTTGCCATCTTCATCGCCATCACTTTGCCCTCCTTAAGCTTTTGCAGCAAGTTATTGAACCAACAACACCACAAATTTCAACGTTTTTGTTAACTAATGCTAAACACCAAAAACGTGAAATTTAAATGTTTTCTCGAAACTGTTACAAATCCTCATTTTCTTTTTCATCATTAGCATCATGAGTTGCTGTTTTTTTCCTCTCATAACAAAATTACTTTAATATATTTTTTAAATGTCTGTAGAATTTCTGAATAATAGACACGGGAATCTTCTAGTTTAAAAGACGGTCTAATTGGGTATTTTTATCAAATTAAGAATAGCAATTGTGACGGAAGCATTAAAACATGATGATACATGCACACAAATGAAAGATGTGAAAACAATGGATCGAGGTTCAACTGTAGATTATCAATGAAAAAATAATTGATTGAAGCTCATTTTAACTGGTAAAATGTTCGTATTATTTCTTTTTGTGTTTCGAGTAATGACTGTTGGGTGTGATGATATTGGAATTTTTATACCTCAATTTTCTCGTAATATTTGGCTGTCCAATGTTACACCTTGACTATGGGAAAATGGATTTTTTTTTTTTTTTTTGCTACCTCTCACTTTTTATGAAGGTTTTTAAGTATCCGAATGCAGTTTCTTCTGCCAAATTGTTTTTATTTTTGCAAATGTATGTTTGAACTGTAAATAATACACTTCTACTCCTGTTTCCATATTTAAAGAACTAAATGCAACTGCAACAGGCAGGAGGCTGTTGAAAAAAATAGCCAGGTTGAGTGATACACTGCCGTGCAATTGAAAAATCAAAGTAAGCAACAGCAAATTCAAAAATGAGATTTTTAAATATTTGGCATTTTCGTATCATAAGTTACAAATATATTGCAAAAAGAAATTTTCCAAAACTAAGTTACTTTTTATCAACTTTCATATATTTTATTTTCGAATTCAGAGTTCATACCATTAGCTATAGAAAGAAACTAGTTGTCAAGTCATTTTCCTTTAAATCTATCGTGAAGCACACATTTTTCAATTGCGCAACATGACACTCGCCTCTTATTTAAAAGAATGTAATAAACCTCTAGTTCAAATAAAAGAAACTCTAGTTTCTCCAAACTTTTGTAAATGTTTAGCACTGCCATATACAAGACAACAACAATGAATACGAAACATATGGAAGAAAATGTTTATTTTCCCTGTCAATGAAAACTACCTGCTCTGAACATATGGCCGAGTATAGGCCTATTCCTTCATCAAACAATGATAGCCCGACGTCTCAAAAGTATTTCATGAAGTGTTATTTGTAAGAAAAAAATTACCAAATAAAATTATTTATTTTTACTAATAGATCATAATCGAATTATAAAGGGAATAGATATTTCTCATACTATTTACTAAACCAATTTAACTCAAAATGAACATTTAATTTAAAGAAATTATGTTAGATAAGATAAATCTGGGTATAAGCATAAGCAAACAGCATTCTTTATAGTACAAAGTAAATATTTTCAATTTTTGTAGAAAAAACTTTTATGCTAAGAAACAGCAACAATGAAGCAGTGTCATCTGGGTTGACCCTTTCTTTCTTATAGAAATAGGTCATTTTTCATTTATCTAATAAAGCAATTGCTAATGAATATATTTTAAGAATTGTATTCTAGAGCTGTTATTAAGATTTGTAGTTTAGAATTGTAATTAAGAATTGTAATTTCGAGAATAGAAGAATAAAAACGGGGCATTCCCTAGTATGTATTACAAAAGTTCCATTTTCTTCAAAATATAGTTATACAATAACAAGTTCAAATATTTCTGCTCTAATGTTAGAAGAGTGAATGCAAGTGAATGAAAATTATTATATAGCTACTAATTTCATAGAATATTATATATTTAATTATTGCAGGAATTCACTTAGCAAGCGCATTTCTTTTTAATCAATGAAATTAAAGCACAAAATTTTTCATACTCGCAGATTTGATGATCCCTTTGATTGCATTGGGGAACGAATTTTTTCTTGCGTTATTACAAATACTTGATGTTGCCTAATTGGGGTGTAAGAATATTTAAAATCGGAAATTAGTTTTGCTTCTAACGCTACATATTTTTGTTTGAAAGGACATTTTTAAGTCTTTTTTTTTATCGTTTTGTATAACGACGTATCGCTATATATAAGTTTAAAAACGATATATCTAACAGTAGGTCGCGTAAATGTGGCGACAACCTTCTAGGGAAATTAAAGCACATCATCAGGATTAAAATCGTTTAGGAACCCATGCATGGAAATGTCGTCCTATGCGGCAAAGGGCGCCTACCAATTATCCCTATGTTCAGATGCACAAAAAAAGAAAGAAAGGAAAAAAAAAAAAAAAAAAAAAAAAAAGGAAGGGCCTGCGTATGATAACATTTCAGAACATGGGTCCCAATACAATTTTAATCCTGATAATATGACGACCCTCTGTTATAAGCAACATTTATAAAATTGTAAATTTCGGCAAAAAAATAGACTAAAAATGTCATTACTGTATCTAGGAGAGAGATACCGATTGCAGATTTGAAATTAGCGATACGAAAGTATCTAAGATCTGTTACAAAATCTCCAGCAACAGAAGAGAGAAAAAATTGTCCCCCAGTGTAATCATTCGATTTAATAAAATGCATTAATAGCATATACAGTGTGTAATTAACGTAGTTTCCATTGCACTTAAGTTTTATTTCATAGTTTTTTATTAATTAGATATTAAATCCAGATTTTCAGAACTTTATTTTATTTTAATATGTTGCATTTTATTGCGCTTTTAAAAAAAAAGAGTACTACTTGCAATATAGTGAAAATATATAATATATTTAAGATTATAATATTGTAAGTATATTAGATAGGTAGGTACTTTTTATTTACGTCGCACTGGAGCTGCACAATGTGCTATTGGTGACTGTCTGGGGAAAATTCCTAAGAATGATCACAAGACATGCCATCGCAATCTTGATCCTCTGCGGAGAGGATGGCTCCCCTGCTTTAGTGGCCCGACAACCTGCGCGCGAAGTCGAGCACTTTACGGTAGAACAGTTTAACGAGAATCGATACCGCGCACCCTTGGTCCCTACGCAGGCTGATTAAAGTGGTCACCCATCTATTTACTAACTATAGCCAGTGAGCTTGACTTCGGTGTTCCACTGGGTCGATCGGTCCACTGCTTGACTTTTAAGTTAGGAAACTATATGGAACTGAAAACAACATCGAATATACAGTGAACTCTCACTTATGCTCCGGTGTAAGGGGCCAACAGAAAAAAGCGCTTATGTGAAAGAGACGCATAAGTGAAAAACTTCAAAATTCTGGAACGCAACGTAAATTGCAGTGACAATATGAATAAATATGTTTCTAAAGATGAAATTTTAATATTTATACTGTTTAGATATTTACTATAATTATAAAAAGAAAAAATTTAACATACTTAAAGACAATTAATTTTCTTACAAAATAATCCTTAAAACATTTTTGTATTTGTTTTTGCCGACGTATTGCAAAAGCAGTTTTTTCCAGTTCATATAAATGGGATAAGGGAGTTTCAGAAGCAGAATTAAATTGTAAATAGTCACGAATAGTGTCTAAAGCTTCTAATACTGCTGTGTGATTTGGAGGAACTTTATCATTCTCGTCAGTATCATCCTCTATTTTCTCATCGTCCATTTCATTAGTGATGTCATCAATGTCTTTTAATTCCGTTGTTAATCGATTATCATCAAAGACAAAAAAATCATTAAAAGAAACAAGTCTATTAGATACAACTTTCCATTCGTTATCACTAGAGCCCGGATTTTGATGGCCTAAAAAATCTCAATTAATGCCCTTAAAAAGTGCAAAAAATGCCCTTAAAAATGCAAAAAATGCCCTTAAAAATGCAAAAAATGCCCTTAAAATGCAAAAATTGCGCTAAAAACGCCTTATGACATGACTTAAATAAAGTAAAAATATTGAACTAAAAAAATTTTTTACTCTTTAAAATTATTATGAGTCATTTAAAAAAATATAAAGCAATGCTATTCTTGTTCTACGTTCATTAAAGTTTGAAAAATATGTTTTATATCCTAAAATAACAAAAAAAAGAAAATATATTGACTCCAAAACATTTTCATTTTGTATAGAAACTTTAATGAATATATCAACTTCCATCTCATAATATTACTAAATATCGGAATTACATTGGATTATTATTATTTTTTTTTTAATATTTTGAAATGTAAACGAGCGTTTCTTGTCTGAAAGTTAATTTTTATACCTGAAGAAACTTCTTTCAACGTCTACTGATGTTATTGGTGCGTACTTGAAAAAGACGGTCTCACTTACTGACAATTCTTCTTCGATTTGAAAAGATGTTGCTTCCACCTGCTAATATCCTAGAGATTTTCTTCATTGTTTGGAAGCAAGTGTAATAATGAAAAATGATAAAAAATAATAAAAATTAACAAAAAATTTAAAAAATGCTTTAAAATGCAAAATATGCCCCAAAATTTAAAGAAAAATGCCCTATAAATCTAAAAAAATGCTCTAAAGGACAAAAAATGCAAAAAAAATGCAAATGTCATCAAAATCCGGGCTTTAGTTATCACTAAGATCGATATCCCAATCTTCTTCAATTTCGTTAATTTGATCCATAAATTCATTTTCATCTGAAAATAGAAATGCAATTTTTTTGAAGCAATTCCTTATGCGGGATTGTCCAATGCTTCTCCGTGCTGCGCATACCATATTCATAGCATCAAGAATTGAAATCTTTACGTCGGCCAGTTTCCAGTTCTGCTACATGTCGAAGAATTAATGTTTTTCTGTAATGCACTTTTAATGGATGGCCTAAATCCTAAAACTTTCTCGTGCAATGTGCACGAAAAAACACTACTTTGATGTGTTCAAAAGTTGAAACAGAAGATAAACAACAGAAGATTTTAATCTCAATCTTTTTCCTCTTAATGATAAATCTCATATTTATTCATATAAAATAAAATCGAGAGGGTGTATTTTGTTTTTGGCCATTTAAAAAGAGTGATTTTCGACTGAATTATTTAAAAAAATCTTTTAGGTCTTAATACCGAAAAAAAAAAAAAAAAAAAAACGTAATTTTTTAAAATATTTTTTATGTAGAGAAATAATTATTACAAAGAATTAACATTTAAATATAGAGAATTAGCATATTGAGAAAACAAATTGAAGTTAAGAAACTTTGTTTTTGTACTACTTAAACATTTTGGAGTATTTTGACTAAATGTTACTAGTTAATTTTTTTATCTTGAATTTTATGTTATAACACTATGAGCGAAGCAAATTGAGGTGGTGAAAGTAGTTACTTCTTTTTAAAAAATAAATTCTTAAAATTGCAAAACAAACAAACAAAACAAAAAAATTCTCCCTAGGAATTCTTTTTTATAAATTTTTTTAAAAAAATTATATAAATATTTTCAGCATTCTTAGGCTAATTATTTGGTGCTGACTTTTTCTTTCTAATACCACAAAATTTAAGAAAATAAAAAATAAAGTAATTTCTAAAATCTGTAGTTAAGCCATCTATAGGCATCATCTATAGTTAAGCTTTTTTTTTTTTTTTTTTTTTTTTAAATTGAGTCAAATTTGAAGCTATTCAAAATTAAATTGAGTCAAATTTTAATAAACTACATTTTTTATTTATTTATTTATTTTTTTTTTTTTTGTTAACCTTTAGGGTTATAAAACAAAACGCTGAAATTTCAAAATTTAATAGCTTCGAAACTAAATCGAAATTTCGAGAAATGTCAATAGATTTCTTTATTTTATTTGTGAAAAAGCTGTAATTTTTCTCCGAATATTTTTTCCTTTACAACGAAAAATCCACAATACCATCAATATAAACTATTTTATTACCTGTCAACTTAGTCGGAATTTTTAAAAAAAAAAATCACCAGAAAATATTTTATGATGTAACTATATAAGAGTAGTTCCTTCCCGCCTTAAAAAGTACACAACGAAGTTTTTATTTTTAAGAAATCTGTAGCGTAGTAAAATTTCTTATACAAAAAAGAAAAAGATTGAAATCGTGTGATAACTTCCGGTCTCGTCTTGCACTCAAAATTTATAAAAACTAAAAAAAAATGGTACATTTTTCTTAAATTTTTTTTGCCACTTAAAATTGTACAACAATTGTGCTTACCATGTGTTTATTTTATGTTTTAAAAATAAAGATATAAGTTATGTTATCATTATTATTTCGTTCATTGTGTTTGAAAAACGTGAATTATCTCGATTTTCTTTAAGCTTCTTAAAATTTACTGTTGTATCTACCAAGTTGCCATGTATAAATCAAAACATATAATTGATTCATTTAAGTACAAGTGATGTGACTAGCTTTTTAAAGTACAGCAAGCAATTAAATATGTATATGTTCAAAAACTAATTCAAAATTTAAACAAAATGAGACACATTAAACATTTTCTAACATATAAATATGTGATATTTTATTTTATTATTTATTTATTTTTGTGACTGTAAAAAAAAAAAAAAATTATAATGCCCCTGCTATAAGTTTTCACTAAACTGAATTACGCGACTGAATAAAAAACCCTATTAACTTCGACGTAAAATAATTCAAAACCTAATGCCTACTTCTATAGCATATTTCCCTAGAAATTTGAAAAATTTTATGATTATTTATCCAATAGTTTTTGAGTTATGGCAAAAAAAATTCTGAAACAGCAGAGCTAAAAACTTTTTGTTTTATTTATTTATTTAATTTTTTTTTTCAATATAGAGGGAATGTCGGCCCATCGAAGCAGTGGTCTTGGAGAAAATATTCGTTTTCTGTTGATAATTGCATTTTTGAGAAAAACCCACCACAAGGAACCTGTAGCAAAGTTAACGATTAGCAGTAGTTTTGGAAAAATCTTAAAATTTTTTTTAATGCAGCTAGTATAAAAATAAACATTTTTTCGAATTATATGACGAATTAGAATTCAAACATTATATTTAGAAATATAAAATATGAAACTAATTATGACTTAAAAATTAAGATAATGCTTGACCGTATAACTTTACCGACTTTAATAAAAAATTTCTGCTCAAAACAGTCATATTTTTTCTAAAAAAATTACTTGAAAAAAGAAAAAAAAAATTTATTCCCAATCAGTACGCTACTTTTTTTCTCGCCCATTTTTATTGTTTTTATTTATTCACTTGGTAATTTTATCTTATGCTTAGACAACACTGGAGTTGTTTCCTTGGTTACATCATTGATCAAATTTTTCTGTTTATATTTTTGAAGTTACAGTGATTCAGTATGTAATATGAAGTGGAACCTTAATTATGCAGATAATGTTTATTGTCTACGTAAAATGAAATATATATATATATATATATTATAGGAGGAGTATGAAGCTGTTGAATCTATCGAACCAATGAGAGTATCAGTAAGACTTTTTATATCTTTATTTTTTTTTTCTTTCCTTTTTAAGTCTTCAGATACTTTCGATTTTACGAAATTTTAATTATTTTTTGAATTTTTCAAATATTCGCGTTTCATTAGTTTTATTTATGAATATGTATGTTTATTGATTTGTATTGTTTAAAATGTATTTATAAGCATAAAAAAATATGGATATAAAATATGGATATATGGATGCTTTCAAAAATGTTCACGTGTTCGCTGAAATTATTGACTCATTAGCTCATCATTAAATTTCAGTTTTCTGCGGAATGTTGAATGAATTTTTTAAAGAAAGGATTAGTTCAACTTCAGGGGTGTAAGTCTGGAATTACGAAGAAATTTTATGAATAACAAATATATTGCTCGCTAAAACCGGAGTTTGCTCTTTAAAAGCAAGTTATACTCCAAGTATTTATAAAAAATTTGAGTTAAATATTTCCGGTTTCTTCGTTACATCCGGATTCTCGTGAAATAGGCTTCGTTATAAGCGTGTTCGACACTGTTTTTTATTTTATTTTATTATTTTTTTTAAACCTATTTGGCTTAATGTTGGTTTAGTCAGTAATTTTTTTAAAAATTTTTAATTTTTTTTGCGTTTATTTTTATTTTATCGTCTAAATTATCTCCGTCAATTACGGTATTTTAATGCACAATTTTTAACCTCTTGTCTTCATCTTGTCTAAATTATCAGAACCAATTACGGTATTTTTATGCAAAATGCAAAAGTTTAAATACATTAGATAAACAAAAGCAAGCACATTTCACAAGCTATATTATACTTCGAGACGAAAACTTTTTACCCTTATAACTTATTGATCCCATTTTCTTAACATCGATATCTGAAGGTTTGTGCGATTTTGATAAACATTTGTTATGGCGCTAAACGTAAATTAATTTGAAGATAACAGGGAAATGTCTTCAGGATCATGAGCTTTAAAAGTTACCAGATGGTGCTACATAGTTGTATCTTAACTAATAAGCTTTAAGAGTTACCAGTTGTCTACTATTAAATCCAAACTGTTTCCTGCTTAGAAGAGATGACGTATTTTGGATTGAATAAAATTATGTTTTTTAAAGTTTGTCTTTCTATAGTCGCTAATTTTCTGGAAGATAAACATTTTTTAATAATTTTAAAAAGATAAGAAAAGAAATGGTTTACACGAATAAGAAATGAATAAAATATTAAGTCTAAAGTGAAAAATAACGTGAATTGAGTACAAATCAAATTGTTTTGGCTATCGAGATAAGAACCTTTCCTCAGTGTCTAAGTTTGTTGAAACACTTCTAGGGCCATGGAAGGTTCTTGTTTTGAGAACCAAAACTATGCTATGTCCATTTCTGTGTATATTTCGGGCTTTATTCACCGTTTTTCATTGAAGTTTGCAAAGCACTAAGTGTACCCTATTTTTTACCTTTTGGATAAAATATTTGGATTTAGGAGATACTTATAAGAATAGAGTTGATTTATTTGATGTTATTTGGAAACCGCAAGCATTTCATTTACTTTCTTTATAAATTTTATAAGAAATTATTGCAAAACATTTTAAGATAGAAATTATATAAAATGAGCAGAATATCTTTAACATTACCTAAAGAAAGACTATCAACTCGATTCTAAAAGTCTATGAACGTCACAAATAAACAAAAATTCTGTATATAGTCAAAAGAAAAGTTGAAGGAAATAATAGATCAAGCAGTTTAGAGCTGGATAGTATATTAATGAATCTTAATTTACTGGGTATTTTTAACATCGCGATGACGATATATTAAAAACAATAGCTGACGATATATTGTGAATAACTTGTTTTAAGATGAATGTCTAACATATGATAATTATCGCCAACAATTATTTCGCGATCAATACAAACAACTATAAATATCGAATAAGATAATGTCGCTAATATTATTTTAAAAAAAAGATTTTTAATTCGATATTATCGCGATAATATATCGATAAATGGTAAAATATCGATAACTTTTAAACATTACGTAAATGATTTTTTTTTTTTAAATTTCCTTAGTGTATCTTAAATGATATGTTTCTGATAAATATCACAGATATAATAATTAACGACAGCGATTATATCGCGATTCATAACAATAATTATAAGTATCGAAATAATAAAGTATTATCATTAAGGATAATAATAAAATTTGGTAATATCGTAAATAATTATCGACAATGGATATATAGAATATAATATCGCGATCATTATCCAAAACGATAATTATCGATGTTCATAATTATAATCTTGATTGATTTTAAAAAAAGTAATGAAAATATTGACCGATAAAAAAAGTCAGGAATTAGTTTTATGGGAAAAATATCGCGATGTATCGAAAAATGTCGATAATTCCTGGTAATATTTTTGAACAAATTTTTTTTTATAAAGCTCAGCTTTTAAGTCCTTATGCAGGCCTATTTCCAAAAGAAATATTTTGTCTCTGGAATAAAATAACATTCTAGGCATGGATGAGCCATGCAAAGAATTAAATAAAGAATTAAAATGATTTTTTATCCAGTTCTTATTTTAAAAAATATTGGTTGATTGGTTCATAATACGAGGTTTTTTCTATTAAGTGAATTATTACGAAAATATAATTTTTTTTCCTAGTTGCCAAATCATAGTGTACTTGATTCCCTTTTTAAAGAAGAATCAAACAATAATGGTTTTTTGCTGGGAGAAGATAGAGAAGAAAAAATAAAAAAACTTGCTGCTGAACGAAGAGCCGAGTATAATGCTTATTTGGAAAAAGTAAGACCATTTACTACAAATTTTTTGTAATTTCTATAGATTTTAATTCCAACAAAGGTATTTTAAGAATCTTTAAAAAACTATACAATTGGAAAACAATTGGGACTTGCATTAACTTCAGGCAAAGAACTCCAGTGAGCACTTCTGGTTGGAAAGTGGTTGAAATTTTGATTGACTATAAATTTAACAAGGCATTAAAATCATGTTAAATTCTGCTTCTGGCTGTCAGAAAACGATTGAACATTCAATTGTCCTTCAGACAAAAGTTGCAATAAAGATTTTAATATTTGAATCAATCAGAAAGTATAATCAAAATTTTAATTGTAAGATATTAATTTTACCGACATGATAAGTTAATAAAAATAGAAGTTACAGGTTGGAATGGTTGGCTATTTAAAGTGTATAATTAAATTAATATAATGGAGAAGAAAGGATAGTTTTAACTTTTATTATCTGTAATTAATTAGTATTTATAGGAAAGCAGTATCACTATTTTAGATTTTTTGTGAATAGTTTGGCTATAATGAAAAAAAGTGTTTTCATCAAAATGCTATTGCAATTAAACAAGAAATGTTTTTTTTTTTTAAAGTAAATTTTTGAACTTCTAGAACTAATTCTCTGAAGTATAAATAAAATTTTAGATTTTCTTCTGTTGTTATTTTTCTTATTCTAAAGAATATGATGTTTAAGAAATTTAAAGCAATGATTTGTTAAAATTGAGCATTTTTTAATATTGTGAGCAAAGTACCAATTTAAATTGTGTAATTTTGTGCAAATTTGTATTAAATCACCAGAAAAATAAGTACATGTTAGGACTGCATCGGTTTATAGTTATAAGGCTCTTTCAGTAAAATTGTGAACTTGTAGAAAGTCAATGAATTTACTTAATAATTGACGGGCTTGGGGCAATGTAGTTATGTTTCCAAAATAATATCAAACTGTTCTTTATCATTGTTTATAGAAATGTTCTTAAAAATTTTCATTAGACGGCAGCACATTGCACATAAACACCAATTTTCTTACTGTTAATGGTATTTTGTGCAAAAAGACATCTGATTATTTCAACAAATGTGGCTTATCATGATATTGCTTCAATGCTCTCAATCAAATATGAAAAGAAAGGTAAAATTTTTTAATTGCTAAGTAAGAACTGAAGAATATTTTTTTTTTTTTAGAAAGAACGTGAATTGCAAAAAAAACATCAAACTTATGAAGAGATGAGCACTACTGTAACTCCAAGATCTGTAATGGAGTCTGTTGATTATGAAACTATTTTAGCTAAACGAAGAGAAGAAGAACTTAAATTTAGGTAATCTATTTGCTAAATTTAATGGAAATTTTATGTTGTAGTTAGAATTGTAAATTTAAAAAAAAGAAACATTTTTATATTCCTTAGTAAAATGTATATTGTAATAAATTGAACTTGATTACAACTGCATTTGTAGATATCTGACCATCTTTTTTTTATTCATCATCAATACCAGATGAAATGTATGTTATCCTTTTAAAAACTTCTTTATTATAAGGATGATTTTTAATTTTTTATATTTGTTTGGACTTTTTTTTAAACTTGCTATGTTTTAATGTGAACTAGAGGTTTTTTTTTCTTATCTAAAATTTGTAATTTGACAAAGCTTTGTTTTGCTTCCAGTTTTGTTTTTATAAAAACCCATGTTTAATTCACATGTTTATTCACATTATTTTATTCTGTTATAATTTCAATCACAGGTGCTAATAGCTAATTACTAGGTCCGGTATAGCCTGGTTTGTAGGGCGTTGGGCCCATGTCCATGAGGTCATGAGTTCGATTTCCACTTTCGGAAGACTCCCTGTGTAGTAAATTGTGACTGGTGTGCGTTAAATCTGTCGGGTCACCAAGTCCTCCTTGTTCCCATATTAAATCATACTTCTGGGGATACTGAATCGAAAATTGATCGTTCTGTGGTTCAGATTAAAATTACGATCTGTGGATGAATGAATGTGCCCACTCTATAAACGGGCTGTGGCAGAAGTGGAATTATTGGCCATAGATGGCGCAACTGGAAAACAAGAAAAAGCGTACCTCCTTTGTCTTAATGGCATATGGCAACAACAATAGTAATTAATTACTATAGTTCTCTAGTGCAACATTACATACTGTAGTTTCCGCTATGGTTTGATACAAATTATAGATAGTTAAACTCCTTTTTCGATACTAAAATTTTTTTATAACCATTTAAAAGTATGCAGTTATTCCACATTTACATAAAAGTTGTTTTTCAATGAAAATCGATTTATTTTTTCTTTGTGAAAATACAGGAAATAAAATAATACAGAAATTTACTTTTTTATTAAATAATTTAATAACCATTTTTTAAAGTGTGTTATTAAATAATGAGAGTGGATATTTAGTGAATCATATGTAATATTTCATAAATTTTGAAATGTCATTTTTTTTACTACAATTTTTGAACACTTGTGCCACTTCTACTTGTTACAATATCATGTTTTGTTATAACTTAATTTATATTCTTATTTAATTGAACTATAGTTATAATTTTTTTATTAAACTGTTTGCCTTTTTGTACTTAAGATAGAGGTTTGTACGATTCAACAGATTTTCAGTCCTATCCTGTTTTTGGAGAACACCTGATTGGGGGAGGATTTAATGATTCCTTTAATGTTTCTTGACTATTAGAAAAGCCACAGTTAAAGGGCTCCACACAATTATTTTTGTTTTGGTGTTTTTATTGGAAGAGGAATTACTGTCCCCTTTAATATTTCCTGTCCATTTTCTTAACTGTTAGAGAAGTCTTAATTAAAGGATACCAGGTAATCACTTTTGGTCAGATGTTTTTGATTAATGTAGATGGCTCAAAGATTTCCAATTCCATAATTGAAATTGGTCAAATTATTTTAGCCCTTGATTGGGTCTTTACTCTTAGCCTAAGATTATTAGTTTTTAATTTTTAAGGAGTTTACATTTTTAAAGGCAGCCAAAACGATTCTCTGGATTGACGAGAGAGAATTTTTAGGAAATAAGAAGATGAGATTGATGCAAAGAAGAAAAAGAAATTATTAAAGATGGAAACTGAAGTTATTTATTTATATAAAAGTGTGAACATTTTTTAAAGAAAAATATTCATGTATATTAAGTTAAAGAGATGAACATTTTTTAAAGAGAAATTGAAAAATACAGTGTGAAATTTAAAAAAAAAAGTGGTAAGCATTAACTTTTTTTAGAAACTTTTTATTTTATTAAAGTTTGTTCTAAAATTATTAATTAACTTTTTCTGTTGATCTTTTAAAATCTAATAAAAGTTTTGTTAAATATAAGACATGACAAGTTTATTGCCAAATAACCCTTAGGCTGCAATTTCTGTTTTTTTTTTTTTTGCTCATAAATATATTTCAAACTTATATAATTTTTTTCCATTACATAGGCAAATACATCATGCAGAACCAAGTCTGAGTAATGGTGCTGCTAATAGTGTAAGTGTGTAGTTGATTTGTTTTTGTTAAATCATTTATTAAAAATAAAGAAAGGTAATTTATTAAAAAAATTGTTAGTAACTTTGAGTTGAAATTTTAGCTGGAGTATTATTAGTAGCATTTTTGGAAATTTTAATTCAAAACATTTTTTTTAAAGCTTACACTTTGTGTGTGTTTTTTCTCAGTTGGAACCACACTTTCTGTGAAATTTTCTCTATTTTTAATTCAATAGGTAGTATTATTTCCCTCCTTAGTTGTTCTTAGTAAATTGCTATATATTATAAAGAGCCTTTATTGTTTATATAAAAATCATTCATTTAAAAAATTTGTCTTTTAAGTTTATTAGTTTTTTTTCATTCTACTAATATCTTATTTTAATTTATTATTTATGTTGCAGATTAATTTTAAGGTAGGTTGTGAGGTGTCACTATTGCTCATTTTAAATATATTATAGATTTTCCAATATGCTACAATAATTCTTTGTTACTGTTTATAGGGTTTTGGCTGGTGCTTGGCATTTAACTTTTCATACTTTGAAACATTATATTTTGTATTATTGGGTTGTTCGATAATTTATGTCGTTTTTTTTCTCTCATAGATTACTTGAATTGCATATTTAATGTAGTAGTGATTGCGTGGCTTATATTATTGTATACTATTTTAAAGATTAGACTTTCTTTAGTCAAAACCAGGGCGTCATTAGTAAACAACAAGTTGGTTAAAAATTTAGTTGAAAATGGACACTCAAAGAGAGCATTATCGTCATATTTTATAGTTTCACTTCCGAAAGGGCAAAAATGCAGTGCAAGCTCGGAAGAAATTTTGTGAAATTTATGGTGAGGACTGCCTTACTGAACGCCAGTGTCAGCGTTGGTTTGCTCCCTTTCGTGCTGGAAATTTTAATGTGCAAGATGCACCACATACTGGTCGTCCAACCACTACTGATGACGACAAAATAAAGACGTTAATCGAAGCTAACCGGCGTATGACAACTCGAGAGATAGCAGAGAAGCTCGACATATCGAATTCAACCATTTACTTGCATTTACAACAGCTTGGTTATGTAAACAAACTGGATGTTTGGGGTCCTCTCGAATCTAAGAAAATTCACCATTTCTAATCACAATACTTTTTAGTTATGAGAAATTAACTTTATAATACTATTCAATGTTTTTTATTCTGCTGACAATAAGAATGAGCTCATAAAAATATAATTTTTGTTAATTTATTGACTTTTTTTTTTCAGGAAAAAATTACTGTACCAAAAATGCCACACACACCCGAAAAAATTCCTCTCAGGTATTTTAGCTGCTGTTATTTTATATCTTCTATATTTTATATATGATTGCTTATTTGTTTTAAATTTTGAGTTATTAAAGAAGATAAGGTTTTAATCAAGAAAAACCTTGCAATTATATACTTTTTGATGATGAAATAAAGAAGAAATTTTTTTTAAAGATTTCTTTTATGTACTTCAATATTTTTTCGACAGTTAATTTTGTAATAACTTTCAAAACATTTAAAAATTTTGAACACTGAACAGAAAATTTTGAGAAGATATTAAATATTTGGAAAAACCTTTATTAAGTATTTTTTACCTTGTTTCATATTGTTATGTACGCCAACCATATTGTATAGGAGCTGGGAAGATAACGCCACATAAGAAAGGTCCTGGGTTTGAATCCTGGACAATGCGTGGGTGTTCTTTTATTCTCTGTACTATCTGTTCTTACTGTGGAAGCAATGTTGGCCTTCCTATTATGGTTCTGCTGAAAGAGTGGCCAACCAATCTGTGCTACTAATAACTAAATGACCAGTGTCAATCAGGTGGGCATTGGAAAAAATTTATATATTTTGTAAATGAATTAATGTCTACTCATTTTATTTTTTTACCATCATAATTGTCTACTCATGCCTACTTATTTTATTTTTGACATAATTTATAAAAGAAATTATAGCTTTCTGAACAAGGAATTAAAGACAAAATTATAATAAAGTTAATACCAATGAAAAGGTATAGCTGTTAAGATTTTGTATTTTATAAAAACTTAGGTGATTACAGCAACTTGGTTATGTTAAAAAATTTTTTGATTCTTTAAAATTTATATTTCCTTTATACATACTTGTTATTAGGTAATTTATTTACGTATATTAAGTTATCTAATACTAATATACGTAACTTAATATATGTATATCAAGTTACATATATTATGTATTTTAAGTTATGTATGGCAAATACTTTTTTTTTAGGGAAAATAATGTGAAAAATACCTCAGCGCCAATTGTAGAAGATAATAAAAAAGTGAGTACACCAAAATAATTATAGTGAATCCTTAGTCTAACAGACACCTTATTAAGTAAAGTTGTTTACTTAGACAAAGGACATGCTAAAAAATATAAAGCTGCAAACTGTTTTAACTAAATTATTATGAAGGTTAAATATATACATATTTTGAATAGAAATAAAGAAGTGGATTAATATTAATTCAAACTTAAAAGAATCATAATAAAATTTAAAACAAAAATGTTCAAGTATCACTAAAGGTTGTACTTACATTACTAATATTTTTTAAATTAATCTAATGGGGAAGAAAGATCTAAAATATTTATTTTAATGGTTTTGTTTCCTTATATCTGTTAAGATTTGTTTGAAATTCATTTAGCATTTTAACTCATGTTACGGCAATACCTTCTTGCAAATCATTCAATCTCATTCAGCCCTTGAAAAACAATAATTGTTGTAATGCTCACTGCAATCATACAGTAGAGAGGAAAAAGTAATAAAAAATTAGTACGAAGCCAAAATGTTCTCCTTCCCTTAAACGGAAATTGGTTTGTATCCTTTCTCTGTTGTTTTATCCATAAAAAAAAAAAAACTTTCACTTAACTATAATTTAGGTAAGTGAATTTTAGTTAAGTTATTTTAATAAATATTTAAATATTGTGTCCGCCTCAATGGTATTTTAAAGCAATTTTAAGATATAAAGTATTGTTCATTTCCGGAAATTATGTCCACTCCAAAGAGGGAGTGTATAATTATTTATGCATAGAAGATTGCCTCAGACTTTCAATGTTGCCCATAATATGAGATATCCGTTCTGGAAAAGTGTTCGCAAGGTTTCAATGTATTTTAATTCAAGTTTTCTTAATCTGTATTTTTTCACTTCAAAAATATTTTTTAAAAATCCTATATTTATTAATTTTTTTCCATCATTTTTTATGAGATTGTTGATAAGCATTGCAACTTTTAAGTGCTTCTAAAATTAATTTTGTCTTGCATTAATTTCTAAAATTTTATGTCATTTGTAAAAGGAATTTCCAGTTTTGTAGAAATCTTGACCCACAAACCAAATGACAAATTTTTAAAAGTGACCTTCTTATAAAAGTGAAATTGAAACGCACAGAAATTAAAATCTTTAATAATAAATATAAATTTGTTAACAGTTTGAAACTTTTTTTTCTAAACTGTTAACACCCATATTGAAAAAGAAAAAAAAAAACAACATTTTTTTTTGATAAATATACTGCAGACTTTTGCAAGTTGAAAGTGTTACTGTAACAGTTTAACATTTTCAAAAATTGCCTTTGTTACAGTTTATTATTTATCTGTATTTTATTAAAAAATTAACCTTTTCTTAAACTTACTTTTCTTAGTTTGGTATAAGTAAAGGAAAAATAGATAATTAAGAAAAAATAAGCTATTTTTTTTACCATAGTCTGTGAGTCAAATGATTAGCTACGATGACACTGTCTTAAGTTTAGTTATTTATGGTTAAAGTAAAATATTTTATAATATATGTATGCAATACATAATGAGCTCATAATACATAATGATCACATAAAAATATTTTATACTATATATTTAATAATAATAGCTTAACTTATAAATTTTTCTTTATCCTTTTCTTAATACAGCCTTTATTTTTATGTAGTAAATTTAGACTAGTGAATTATAGTTGTGTTTTTCAAAAGAATAATTTTGAGTTATTATTTAGAGCAGGGGTCGCCAAAGTGGTCTATATAGACCCCCGGGGGTCTATTTAACAAAAGCAGGGGTCGATCTGAGCCAGGGGATCGATTAAGGGTCTAAGAAAAAACAGTTCTTAATACACAAATCACACATACCTAATTGAAATGTAACAATTATCGAACAATACTGTTAGGCTTCCAAGTAAAATTAAATTTATTTATATCTTAATTGCTACGTAAGGATTATCAGTATTTTTCAAATCTGCGACAGTTAGAAATAAAAGGAGCATTGGAAATCTATACATGTCATCTTCAAAAATTGAGCGATGATTTAAAACTGCGCTTTGTTGATTTGGAAAACATTGACATCCCTGATTCGATTATTGTGCAGTTTTCTGTTCAAATTGAAAACGTGGACATCAACCTGCAAGATGAGCTTGCTGAATTATTATCGGATCTTGAAGCAAAGACGCTTTTTAAAAATTTAACAATAAGCAAATTTTGGACAAATATAAGTATAATGCAAAAATATGTAAAACTTTACGAAACAGCTCAGCCATTTATGCTAGCATTTCCAAGTTCCTATAGGGTTGAAGCCGGTTTCAGTCACGTAAATTCAATCTTAACTAAGTACAGAAATAAATTAAATGTGGAGTTTCGAGGCGATTTAAGATTAAAATTGGCTAATTTTGAACCCAATATAGCGAACCTTGCAAAAAAAAACACCAGGCACACCCATCTCATTGATTAAGAAGCAATAAATTTGTAGTTACTTTACTTATTATTTATACTTATTTATAATTACTTATTTAATAAATATTAAGGTATTTAAATTTCAACAATAATATGTTTTTCACAAAACTATTGTTACAAAATGTACTATTACTTTTATAAATGTTTAAACTCATAAAATAAATGTATAAACACAGTATCTAATGGTGTTTTATTTTGATTAACAGAAAATTTCTTTTTTGGGGGTCGATGAAGATTTCGAAAAATTATATAGGGGCGATGATCAAAATAGTTTGGCGACCCAGAGTATAATAATTATTTGTAAATAATTTTTTTTTTAATTTCTGATTTTTTAGAAAGTAACTGTACTATTTTATTAAATATTGTTTTATTTTTCAAATAGGTTCCTGCAATGACCCATGATAATACAGACTTTCATGAAAGGAGGTATAGTAGATAAGTAATTGTTAATTGAAAACCTTTCAATTTCATACACATTTGATTAATTTTAATTTATGCAATCTAAATTTTGTATGGAATGTACCATTTCACCAATAATCAATAAAAAGTCATAAATTGATAATTATATATCCAGTACTGTTTTTTTTTTTTTTTTTAAAGTAGCGCTTTGAAGTATAAAATGTGTAAACGAATCCTGAATTTTTGCAAAACCCAGCAGCATTCTTTTGAATTACTTGAATGTTATTGACTTAAACCAATTAATTTAATTATTAAATGGCAACATGTGCAAAATTGATTGTCTGAAATTGTAGAATTTTTTTTTAGGGATGACATCTTTAAATTTTTAGTTTCATTAAAAAAAAAAAATCAGATTTTTAGGTTTTCATAATATTATTCATTTTATGATAACCTTTTATGAGCAAGTATTCCTTTTCTCCCCTTTCTTTTTTATGCTTCTTGTATAAAAAGATTACTCAATTTTGATTATTTTTTTTTATATTCATTATATATTTATATTTCTTTTGAATATATATTTATATTTCTTTAGAATTAAATAAATATATGTTGTAGTTAATGAGAATCATTTGCTGCACAATAAACTGATAAAGTGGGAAAAAAATGAACAAATTTCTAGCATTCAAAACAAGTTGCTAATTTTCAAGAAAAAACATATGAATGATGAAAATAAAACATATTTGGCATAAGAAACATAATGTTAGTAGTACGAAGAAAAAAAAAAACATGACAAAAAGAAAAACTGAAGTAGCCAAGGAGATGAGGAAGGTAGGATAATTTTCCGTGTGTTATGCAGGGATTAATTAGATCAGTTCTTCCCCAGCTCTACATTCTGCATGAAAATGTGTTCTATGCTGACTTGACTCTTGCTGTCACTATCGATTTTTAGCTACCATGATTTTTTTCTAGATATTCTCCCTATTATTTTCCTTGACATTTTTTTAATTGACAGGCTTTGTTTTACAAATCTCTTTTGTTTTTACCATTCACATGTCTTGTGAATAAGCAACTTAATTTGAGTACTAGAACAAGAAACATGTTTTTCATTTTTAAAGGAAATGACAAAAAAAATATTTAAGTTAAAATTAGTCCCATTTCATTTTAAATTTTATGTTTGTTAACAATTTATTATTATTTTTGTTGTTGTAAATTCGAGACCAACGTATTCTGTGTAATCAATAAGTTGAAAACTTTTGTTTTCCATGTTTAGGTATGTACCACACCGTCCTTTAAGTAGTCAAGAAAATCATTTCCACAGAACTGGAGGTGGAGGTGAACCAGTAAGAGATTCATTTGGAAATTTAATAAGTAATTAACCACTTCTATGTAATAAAAATTAAATTATGTATCCATTACATACTTGTATCCCATTGTTGATTTTGTTAAACTAATATCATACTAAAACTTTTTCTGCAAGACATTAAATTAAATTGAGTTTTTTTTATATTTCAGCTGCTAGAGGGTTTCGAGAGGCTGCACCAATGTTATCATTTCCTTCTTTTCAACAAAATCATGCTTCCAGCAATAAATTTTCCTACCGAGAAGAATTAGCCAAACAAGTATGCAAATCTTTGTATAGTAAATATTTTTTAAACCATTTTATAAGCATTTCTGAGAATTTTTAAAGTACCAAGTTAATATGCAAACTTATTTTGCTGTTTTTCAATCAAAAGAAACTTGATATTTTTTAGGTAAATTTTTTTTATCAATTAAATTCCCATAAAAAATGTGTTTCATTATCAGATTTTGTCATAATAAAACATAGTCCAAATGTTACTTTTTCTCTTTGAAGTGTGAATAATAAACTGTAATCAAGCTCTTCCCAAGGTAGAATTTTCAATTCTATTTTTTTAAAAATCTTTTGTCACTTCTAGTTTATCACAGATAGCATTTGCGTAAATAGTCTTTCGATTTCCAATCTAATGTTAATGCTTTTAACAGTGTGCGTAGCGTTTTTAAAAAGTGCTTATTTTCGATTTTCGTTTTTTAAAAGTCCTTAAAGGTGCTTTTTTCATTGGGTGTTTTTAAAAAGTACTTAATTTTCCCTTTTCCAAAATGAGATTCTTCTTTCACCATGTTGATTTTTACTACAAATTATGCAGAAAGACACTTTTCACATTGTTCTATTCAACGTTTTCACAATTAATTCAACCCCAATCTATTTCAGCGTATCGTCAGTCTGTTGCGTATGAAAACACCATTTGATTTACATTACAAAATTTTGGCACTTGTCAGAAAAAATGCCGAAAGTTTAATTTTTTTGACATGACGGTTAAAACTGGATAAAACCGTCAATTGTTAAAAACTTTCCAATCCTACCTAATTGTGAGTTTTTAAAGTGCTTAAAAATATTATTTCAGTTCTTGAAAAGTGCTTAAAAGGTGCTTATTTTTTGTTAAATAATTTGGCTACACACAGTGTTTAAATTCTATTCATATCTGATACATTTAAAATATTTTTTTAAAGAATAACGGTAAAATTGTTAAATCAAATTAAAACTAAACTGTTTTGTCATTTAATTTTTCACTTTTTTTGGAAATAATAAATATTGGGATTGAATAACCATGTATTTATTATAAATTTTTAATATCAAGATATCTTGCGTTCATTATTTTATTTTGATTTACAGAATTTAAAAGTTATAAATTGCAAACACAATGAAGATTGTTCAACTCCTTTCAATTTATTTTCTACGTGGAAAAAAATCTTGCAATTTGTTTTGTACATCATTTTATTTTGATTACTATATAAAATTAAGAATTTTTTTTTAAAAACTTAAATACTAAATCCAGGGCTGCCATTGGCGACTAAAAAGTAGACTAAAGCAACTATTTTAAAGCAATAGCAACTATGGCGACTATTTTTGTTGAAATATGAGTAAAAACGACTAATTTTAAATCAGTTGCGTAAAATCGGCGACTTTTTTAAGCCAATTGGCGACTAAAACGAAAAATAGCTTCGTGAGTCCCCCCATCCCCCACTTTTTTTGCGCGCTTTCATTTTACCCATACTTCATTCTTCCTCACTGTTTGATGTCATAAGCAAGGCAGAAATGTGTAACCAATCAGACAAATGGAATCGAAATTCGCACTATGTAAATGCTCCTCCTACTGCAGAAAGAAAATGTAATATCTCTTAGGATCTTTTCACATCAACCAGTGTTCTCATCTTTACTTCAGCATTTTTAAAGTTTATAAGTATAAACTCTATTTTATTCGTTTTATATTTAATGTTTACTTTTTTTAGTTTAATGTATAATTAAAACAGTATAGTTTAGAATTAAGTATATTTTCTAAGTATGATTTTTATTTCCACGTGTGTCGAACACGTTTTTTCTTTTTTTAATTCAAACGAAGTAGCAAAATTTTTAAAAAAAAATTTTCTTTAGTTACACAAGATGTGTAGTTAATAGTTAGAGCGATTTATAATGGAAAAAAGGTGCGTGGTTATATTCATTTTGCCGGATTCATCTTATGTGTTTGCTTTACCAATTCATTTTTAAACTGGAGTGCAGAAGAAAAATAGCACAATCTGATTCACGCTTTTTTCCTTCTGATTCCGATTGTTTCAGCAAAATGTTGAAATCCTAGTTAAACTCTAGATTAATATTAATAATCTTGAGCCAGAATCATGGCAATATGGTCACAAAACGTTAGAGTTTTTGAAGAAGTCTTTTTCTCGATCGGAATGAAATGCCCATGATTTTTGTCTTCTCATTTGAGAATAAAGAAAAATAAAGAATAACGGCGTAAAATATTTTAATTATTTTTTTTATTAATTTTTTTTTTCAGAAAAACTTTTGAAAGATTTATTTTCTAGTCATCTAGAATTATTTGCAAAGGATTTCTTTCTCGCACTTAAGAGGGAAAATAAATGCTTGCTATTTTTTTATTTTCTTTTTTTAATAATGAAAAATAAAGAATTAAGAAAAAAAATGTAGTTTTTTTTTTTTTTTTGCAAAAATTTTTGAAAGTAAAGATATTTTTTACTCTTCAGGACAAAAAAAAAGAAAGAAGAAAACGAAAACAGCATGAACTAAACATAAATATTTATGAAAGAAAAATATTATTAAAACAAAAGCACAACAGAAGATCAGAGTTAAAGATTCAAGATTAAAAAAATAAGCTGAAGAAAATGATCAAATTCACAACTCTTTTTTTTTTTTTAACTGACTCCTTAACTAGGATCGTCTTTCTTTTATCCACATGTAAAATTCTCACACATTTTTTTTTTCACTTCACTGACCATCAGTTTTAAGTTTGAAATTCTTCTTGAACATTGTTATTGCAATAAGATTCAAGGTCATCCCAAACTCATCAGCAAACATTCACTTAAAAAAAAGAGGAGTGTAAAGACAATCCATGACAAGTGGAAGAGACATATTTCCTGGGAAAAATGATGGGAGGGGGAAGTGTCTATTTTACAGCTGATGTCAACACTGGCCACACCCTGATATTGTTCATTCATTCCTGATTTATACTTCTCCACTCCACTCTCACCCCTACACTCTACAGCTATTCATAGGCAAAAAGGAAAGCTCACTCTCTTATGAAGAGTGATTTATTTATTCTAAGAAAGGATGGGGGAGGGAAAATTCCAGGTGTGTTGACTATTGTTTGGTGTATCATTAAGCATGAAAAAATAAATAAAAACATTAGTAACAGGTGGAAAAAATGATGATGAAATTTCATTGTGAGATATTGGGGGCTTCTGAAGAGTAACACTTTTCATGGGAAAAAAAGTAATACTATATTGGCTGCCCCATTCGATACGCATTCCTACTTCTACTAAGTTTTCAAGCTTTAAATCAATAACGCAGCGGCATATCTCCGTGAAATTACGGTACTTTAAATTAGTAACTTGTACATCTGTTATTAAAAGTACCTTGCAGAAAGTCAGAAGAAATTCTGCCTCAAGATTAATATTAATTGTATTGCTAATTAATATTAATTGCAAAATTGAATAATGACTGTATTGATGTCTTATAGTCAGGCTAAAAAAATTAATGCATGAAAGTATCATTTTTTTTATAATGCCTAAAAGTTTTAGTCCCTATTTTTTTTAAATTTTAATTACAACTATTGTTTCTTAGATGTTATCTGAAGCTTTATGCCTCATAAAGAATAAAATTTAAAATAAATATTTCTAAAATTTTTGGAAGTTTTTTATAGCAGTTCCTTCAGTGCTCTGTTTATATAGACAAATAAATGTACATTTTTTATAAAATGTGAAAATTTAACTGCATATTATCTGGATTTTATACTATTATGGCACAAATAATTAAAATTATGTAAGAGAATGATACAATTTTGGCAACTATTATATATATCTTGCAGACTATTTAGGAGACTATTTTTCATATATAATGCAATTAAAGCAACTATTTTTCTTGTTTTTATCCAATGGCAGCCCTGTAAATCAAAATTCTCTTTTTTAATGAAGAAACTCAACCATTATTCTAATATATATATATATATATATATATATATATATATATATATATATATATATATATATATATATATATATATATATATATATATATATAATGTTTAATGACTACTAAGCAAAAGTTAGCTTCTATCAGCAATGCTGTACTAAAAATTTTTATAGAATTTATAAGTTATAAATTACAAACAAAATGAAAATTGTTTTACTCCTTTCAATTTATTATGTCAATGAAGAAACCTTGCGATTTGTTCTGTAACTGATGAGAAATTGAAATAAGAAATGTATAGAATATTAATAATGAACTATAATCATTGATGTTTAATTGATTAACAGATCTTTTAAACTTTTCATAAACTGCTTTTTTTAAAAGAAAGAGGTTATCATATAACATCTAAAAAAGAACTGATGACCATTTTGAAGCTTATTATTTTATATTATACCAAATTATATATAATTCTTATAAATATATTGTGCTATGTATTGCAAACTTTGTATGTATGCTTTATAAATTATATATATAAAAAAAAGACAGAAGCAGAAATTATAAGACTAGTCAGCTCTGAATTTTTTCAAAATAAACTTGCAATAACTTGTCATATGTTTCTAACTGCAAGCATATTTATAAAACTGAATTTTTTCCTTTCATTTTTAAAAATATAGTATCATTACATAATTAATATGTTGATGTACTGTTTTTTTTCTTCTCATACTTCTGTTTAAGGCATATACTTTTAAGTTAAGACAATGGAAAAAAATGACAATATCTCTATTTTTTAATTTACTATTTCATGCAAGCAAAGAAAAAAAAAATCCTCGCTGCACCTTAATGTACACAAATTTATTTCTCTATTCTCATATGAAATTAATTTTTTATGCCAGATATTTAAAAATTTTACAATTTAAAATTTTGATGAATACATAGTTTTACATATCATGACAATTGAATATTTTCAGATAGAGGCAAAGAAACGTCTTGCTGAATTGGAGAAGCTAAAAGCTGAGGAATTGGAAAACAAAATTGCCCAGAGAATTGCTGAAGACCGTCGGAAAATGCAGGTGGAATATGAAAATGAGCTTAAAGCTAACAATAATGTTAAAGAACAAGTTAGTATTATTCAAAGGGCATCTTTCATAACATTTATTAGTTTTAACTATTTTGTTCTTTTAATGAAACATAAATATTGTCAAATGTCTTAACTTTGAGATATTCTATTTTTAAATTGTTAAAAGAAATTTTAATTTTTAAAATTAGTAAATAAAAAGCATATTAAAAGAGAACTAACAAAAATATTTTTTTTAATGTTTTTACTTTGTAGAAAAATCGGATATACAAGGTTTGATTAACTGATATAGGTAGGACATCACCTATATGTATATTAAATTTCATTACCTACTGTTCTTTATAGGATTTATCTATTTTTAATAAATGCAGGATTTACGATTCTTAGGGGCAATAGGGATTTTTCTTTTTTAGTTTCTCAGATCTTCATTTTTTTTATTTTTCATCAAATATAGCTTCCTCATCATTTGATGTTGTTTCTTTGAATGCATATTAAATAATTTTTAGTTCTAGTTAGGCATGCAACATAGTCACTTATAGTCCTTATTCCCTTGAACTGCCCATTTAATTCATTATAACTTTTTAATTTTAAATGTAATTCAGAGGATAAGTATTTTATAGTAAAAAAATAATTGCTTGAACAGAAATTGCTTGAGAGGTGATTTTTTTTTCGAAAACAGAAGAGATATTAACCACAAATGTTTAATGCATTAAGCATCTATGTTTATTCAACTTTGTTACCCATAATTTGTCCATTTATTAAAAAAAAATAGACAAATAATTATATATATATATATAATATTATAAATTTTCTGCCTTTTAAATAGTGAATTTGTTATTTTTTATAATTCATTACTGTTCTGTCAATTTATTTTTTATCAATTATATGAGAAACATTATTTATACATCAATATATTAAGGTATTATACAGGAAAACTTTTATGACCACCACTTCCAACAATCTGTTTTTTGATTTTTTACCCAATCAAAAGTCCACTAGAAAAGACCATAATGAGTGATTGATATATATTGACCACCCTGTTAAAAAATTTCTTGTCTTTCTCTTCTGTGAAGTAAGCAAAAACATGCGCAAAAGTAAAGGTTTTTTACACATTGAATTTTACTATTACAAGGTGCTAGTAGAGGATGATCAGGGAGAAAAAAAATGAACAATATGAAATATTTTTATAGCTTGAAATTTTTTAAAATTTAGAAAAATATCAATGTAAAACAACTCATTTGGTATGCAGTAATTAATAAATAACTTCACAGTGTCTTTAATGTTCTTTTTTTATAAATACGAAATACGATTACCAATTTAAAATGTTGTTGGGTTTGTTTTATAAATGTTAACAATTCTAGAAGCAACTACCTCTCTTAATGATTTATTTCTTGTGTAACGGAGGGTGGTTGCTCCCCAGAAGTTTCATTGTATTCTGCACAAAATTTTTGAGGAAGAGGATCTATTAGAATAATCTCTTAAATAATCTATAACTATAATAATTTTCAAAATTGCATTCTTGATGACTTTTTTCTTCCGCATGCTAAATATCTTAAAAAATTGTAATATTTGTAATTTTTTTACTTGGTTTTAACATAGCTCAATTTTAATCAATATTGAATCCGACAACTTTTGAAAAGCTAATTTTAGACTTGTGTGGACTTTTTGAAAAATCTAAACATAAAGGAGGAGATGTACCTGCCACACTTTGCAACAACTACACACATTGTGTTATACTGCATACAGGTACAAAGAAATTCTGCTATAAATCTCTCATCCTAATTCGTTTTATTTGTTTTAGAGGCAACAAGAAAGAATTCGACAATTAGAAGAATTCCAGAGGAGAGATGCAGAAATGAAACAAAAGCTCAAAAATAGTAGAGCTGTTGAAATCAGACCTCAGACAAGTGAAAATGTAAAAAATTAAATTATGCATGATATTTTTCCCCCTTAACTTGTAAGTAATCAAGAGAATGCCCAGAGCTTAGCTAATATTTAAAAAACTTGAAATTAGACCTGCTTTTCAGCGTGCTATAATGTTATTAATAATAAAATAATATTTAGAACTTTTGTCATTTCATAAACATGTTGAAATTTTTCTAGAGAGGCTGAGATCTGAATATATTTTTCAAATAGTCTGAATTCAGTTGCTCTTCAATGTTGCTTTTATCCTCTACTACAGTAGAAGATTGAAGTTGTTAAAATGACACTCTTATTACTTAGACAAAGACAGAATAATAAATGCTATAAACCATGCTATGATTTGAAATAAAATAGGATTATTAACAGTTTCAAAATAATTGATAATAGCGTATGTGTAGCTGAGAAAGATTAAAATTCAGGGATGAGTTTTATCCCTTTTTTTCAATTCAATAAAAATAAAGTTTCAGTTTTTTCTACAAAAGTTCTTTTGTGAATTCCTGAAAAAAAAATTTATGCTTTTTTCAATTTATGAAAGCATGAATTAAAATTATATTCATGCAATTTAAATGACATATCACAGTTTGTATTCTTGCAACTTAAAAATTATGCATCAAAATTCGTATTTCAAAAAATTTTCACTTCATTCATACATCGCAATTCATATGCATACAATTTAAATTACCAGTGTGATTCATATTTGCACAAATTAACAATCACTCATCCAGATTCGTATTCAAACAATTAAAAAAGAATCGTGCACAAGCCGTGCATTTGTGTTCATATGATTAAAAATCATGCAACCCAATTTGTATTCACGTAGTTTAAAGTCACACTTCCCAATTTATACTCGCGAAATTCAAAATTACACACTGTAATCAGCATTCAAGCGATTTATTGCAAATCACATTAAATTTTATTTGCTGAAAATCATTATTAGTTAAGTGAAAAAAAAAAAAACTATCTTACATTTCTCTCTTAAAATTAACATTGTTTTTATTGAGTTTGACATTTTATGTATAAAGGTTTTTTTTTTAAAAGCGTTTTCAATGTGGTTTAAATTAAAGTGCAAGCTTCTGATATGATATTTAAAATGTGAAAGATCTAACTTAACATCTTACTTGTTTGAATCAAATTTAATTTATTTTAGGAAAATATTGATGTGGTTAAAATTTCTCTCACTTTTTAATCATAAACTATTAATTTTATGTTTTTTCTCATCAGAAGCATTTACTTAAAGTTTTCCTTTCAGTTTCATCAGAAGTTTCCCCTAGTTTCTGTATGTTAAAAATTTTTTTTTTGAAAATTGCAATCAAAACATAAATTTCCAATTTAATTTTGAATAAAATTTGTGCAGTGTTGGTAAATTAAATAGTTAGATAAAATGTAGTTAATTAAAATTTTGACAGCTATTTGTCTCTGTAAAAGATCCTTCCAAAGATTGTTTTACATATGTTAGATTCATTGCAGATAAATAGAAGTGTTGAAAATCGAAAGTCTTCACCTCCAATACCTGCAGTCCGTTCTAAAATTATCTTTGAAAGAGTTACTTCGCCTGAAGTATTGAAGGAAGGTAAGTGATTATTTTTCAGTCATTGCACTTGTAGTATTATTCTGAATCGATAATGAATCGATTAAGCAAGATGATTATAAATTATTTCTTATATGTTGGATGGCAACAGTCTGGCTGAAAAATAGAACAGCTGTGGTGAATAAATATTAGCTAACCTTCTGAATAAGTCTCACTTGTATTAAGGTGACAAAACAACACTTCAATGGTGACCCACATGAACTTGCCAACATTGATGGATGATCCACATTAAACAGTTGATCTGCTTAAAAATATACTGCTCAAAGAAAGTAAAAAGTCTGGTGAAGTAAATAAAGTCTCCCGGACAATAAACAATATTGAAGGGAAGAAAAAAAAATTTGCGAAATGCTGTTAACAAAAATGAAGGAAAAAAATAATAAGCAAAATGCTATAAATAAAAAAAATAAAGAATAGAATGAGTAAAAATGATATAAATGAAAAAAAAAAAAAAAAAAAAAAAGAAAAAACAGCATAAATCAACTAGTGGTATTCGATCATCGATTTCTATCACAGATAAAATTCTGGAAGGGTAGTAATGTGGCGTAACTACCACTATAAATATTAAATACCAAATCACTACTATATAAGACATGTTAACTTGATTCTATCATGATAGATAGACCTTTTGATAGATGAAGGTTGACATAGTCGATAATTAAATCTCCACATTGTCTGGATTGAAAATAGAACAGCTATGGTGAATAAATATTAGCTAACCTTCTGAATAAGTCTCATTTGTATTAAGGTGACAAAACAACACTTCACACTATAAATCACAAATTGGTATTATGGCAAATTCAGCTTTTGAAGGAAATATGTTATCTCTTTAAAAAAAAAAAACTATTATATTTTACATAATCAAAAATAAGTTAACTTATCATATCTTATTTGGCAGTATAAAATACAAAATAATGCAATAAGTTATTAAATTATTGTATTAAAATTTTGTATTTTTCTTTTGAATAATTGGCAGTTGTGAAAAGAGAAAGAAACAGTACATTCTAATCTTTTATAGCCTGAAGTTTTAATTTGAAGAAAAGAAAAAAAGAAATATTTGTGATCTTCATTCTATGTTCCTTTGAAATATTTTTTTCATTATTAAGTTGTTTTTTTTTTTGAATAGCTCAAAAATTATCTAGAATTTTTTCAAGTTTAATAAAAATACTGCATTTTTTAAAATCTACTAACCAGTAGTATCAAAAATTTTTAAACTTGTTTATTAACTAGAGGTAGAGCGACTTCTACAAAAGGATAACAAATACAGACAATTATAGAATTTCTAAGGACATTGATGCAATAAAATTCAAATAGATTGAGGTTTGCTTAGTACATTTGCAGTTTAAAAGCAACTGGCCCAACATGTAAGATTTTCCACCATAAACTAATTGTTAGAAGTTAGAACGTCCAAAACTTCAATGTCTAGATCCCATTTATACAAATTTTAAAACAATCAGGGTATTGATCAGAGAAGATCTGGCAACAAAATTGAACTGCATGGAAAAATATTCTAGGGAAGGTCCACCTGGGGTTGTAATGATAATCGAAATGTAATTAAATTATTTGCGTTTTGACCTTTCAGGGTGCTTGTCTTTTTTCTAGTAAACACAGGTGATCCTTAGGTAATTTTTTTTAAATATAACTTCTATTTATTTGCTTGTTTGTCTAATTTTGGTTTTGCATCTGACTCTGTAATATTGGTTGGATTTCATTACACAGTTGCATTTGTTGCAGTATAGCTGAATCTGACTCGAATCTGACTCTTGTGTCATTAAAAGTTACATTCAATCAGTATATACCCCTACCTAATTTGTTTTGCTCGAATAAAGTTCTTTTAATTTTAAATAGATGTACATGAAAAGATAGGGTTTTAAGTTGAGTTTTGTAATGAACTCTACTTGATTTGTAGTTATTCATTTTGAAAAATGGTATAGCCAAATAAACATTAAGTATTAGGACACAAGTAAATTTAATTATTTATTCACATATTTTTCTTAACAAAACAAAATAGACACTCACTCCTCCCTCCCCCTAAAAAATATTGAATAAATTTGCATTTATTTAATAGAAAAATATCAAAACTTTTAATGCATTTGTAACTATTGAAAATTATTTTAAAAAACATCTAGTCTTTGGAAGTTCTAGAGTCGTTATTTAAATTTAAATTGAAGTAGGTTGAATAATAACACTTCTAGCAGCTTTTTGATAAAGCTACTAAGTACTAGTTTTTAAATTAAGGCATTTTAGACAAATAGCAAAAAAAAATAAAAAAATTTTTAGTATGCCACAAAATATAAATAATTTCCTTTTTCATGAAGAGAAATAAATATTTACCTCCAAGGGTCTGTCCAGGCCGAATTTACTACCGTTTGGCAGTACCTTCACAAATTCAACTTAAGGAAAAACGATAGTTTCACAAAATACTTTTTCTTAAAATTTAATTTTTGCATCCCTTAAGAAACGATAAATCCTTATTTTTGTGTTGATTTTTTAATATAATTTTTCACAAATTATGTCTAAATTTTCACAAAATAGGTACCTCTCAGAGAAACCTAGACAGACCCCTGACCTCTATTAGTAACTATCTAATTATAATTCATAGCTCTTATTAAAAATAATGGAGCTTGTATACTAACTAGTTTTACAGTATTTTATATATATATTCTGAACTTAGAGTAAGAAAGAACAACTAAATTGTACTATATAATTTTTATTTATTTCTTTTTTTTCTGATTCAGTTCCTCCTGTGAAACCTGAAAATGTATTTAGCTCTTTGGCAGAAATAAGAAGGAAGATAATGCAAGACCGGCAAAATTCACACAGAGCTATTAAAGTAAGTTAGTTTGTTTAGTTTGATTTATTTCTGAACATTGGCACTTTGTCACAAACTTTAAATTTTTTTAAGGAAATCAGTTGAGTCATTCTTTTACATATCCTCTTAGATTTTGTACTATTACCTTAATTTTGTAAAATATAGACGTGCGCCCTTTATCTCAGATTTAATAATAAATGGTTATGAATATTGTCTTTTCAATAATAAAATAAGTTTTTGAAATTTTTTCCATTTACCCAACATCTTAGTTTAGGGACATCAGAAAATAATTGTATATAGTAGGGTGTAAGTAATAGTAGACTAGAACTTGTAAATAGGACTAAGCATGTGAACTGGCAGGTTCGTAAATCAACGATGTTATACAGAGGGATGAAGCAATGATTAAGCTCTTAATGTAAGATAGGCATGAAGATCTAAGAGAAATTAACTAAAATTCAATCATTTCTTGGGATTTAAATAAAAAAATATGTTCAGATAATATATTTAAAGTGTTAGAAAAAAATTTATAAGTTTTATATCTCCAAATGAAAAGGGTATAACTTTGTAGGCATGTTTAAGCGTGTTCTTAATGCAATTTTTTTCATATTTTTATGTCTTTCTTTTATAAAAAAATTAGTTATGAACTTTCTGACAACTGAAATATTTTCATAAGTTCTGATTTAGGTTTTATGATATGATTATTTTAAGGGAATAATTCGCTATTAAATATAATTTATTCCTTCATCCAATTTTGTAATGCTCTCTGACTTTCATTTGTTTTTCTTTTAATGTGAACAAAATTGAAATAAGATGCTTTTTTTGTAGACATAGTTATATTTAATGTAATATATTATCATAGTAATATATAATCACAGTTACTAAATGGCACCATTAAAAATAGGCTTTTTACTAGTAAATGCCAAAATATTGATTAATTAACATTTATTTAATCAGGGGACTTATGAGGTGATGAATCGACGCACTGTACATGATGACGAAGAGGATGAGTATGATAGGAGATGAACCGCTGAGTAATTTTCAGGTATAACGGAAGGAATATTATCTTGTGCAATAACATTCATTTCCCCCCCTCAAAGATAACAGAATTCATATGTAGTATATAAAATTAAGAGAATATTTTATACATTATATAGGAATAAACACTTTATTTTCAAAAATGATATTGATGCATATATTTTTATAAGCAAAACGTTCTTTAGCAACAAAATGACTCAAATTTTAAATAGCTATGTCATTAGTAAAAATCCCAATAGAATAAACTTTAAATAGCAATGAAATTACAAAATCTTGTAAATTCTAGCAGCAAAAGCACTTGAAGAGTAGAAAATGTCTTTAATCTGGAAGTTAGTATTTTTCCTGCAAGAAATGTACCACTTAATGTCTTGTAATTTTACTTAAAATGTGTCATATCAAAATTGTGCTACCAGAATCACTCCCAAAAAACTGATATCAGACTGCTTTATTAGTAACTGCTGAACAAGATAATATTAAGTTATAAATATTATTTGTTTTCTTAATCTATGGATTCGTAAATAATATTTTATGAAAAATATATTTTCTGTATACTGACATTAGGGGTCATCAAATTAATTGGATATCCAAAAACTATGGAATACAGTTCCAGACCTGCCAACTCTCCTGCTTTTACCTCAAATCTTCGCCCTCAGTCCGTCAGGGTGTTTTCTCCTGCTTTTTTCTATTTAGTGCATGATAGAGAAAAAAAAAAGCAATTTGTGCAATTTCCTTCCCAATTTGTGCTTCAGATCATGCTGGGCATTTATTTAGAAAAATGTTACCCGATAGCAACATCGCTAAAAATTACGGGTGTGCGCGAACCAAAACAACAGCAATAACCGATGAAATGGTAAAATTAGAGTGGAAATATATCTTGGATACCATTAGGCAAAATGTTTTTTCACTTTTTATCGATGGCAGTTTTTAAAAAAAATTCTAAATCAGCGAAATCTGCAGTTTTAAAACAGTAGCAGTTTTAAAAAATATAAGAAGAAGAATACATTTATAAAGTATTGTATTCATTGACATATTTTGTTATTGACATATTATTGACATATTTTGTTAATTTTGAACCTCTTCCTAAATTTTAAAAAAATCAAAAGATGTGTTTTAATATAATTCTATAGAACCTTATATTTTATAGTAAGAAAACATACCTTTATTAGTCAGTGTCAGAATCTTATTGTGGTCTATTTTATGCAGAGCCGTTTTTAAGGATGGGCCTGGGCCCAGGGCCCCAAAAAGTCTAAAATCTCATTGCATTGTTTTTTTTTTTAAAATTCTAACTCATTTATTATTTATAACTTAAAAGGACCCCCAGATCCCACTTTTTTTCTTCCAATTTTAAAGTTTTATTCAGAGCTGAGGCCCTCTAAAGCCTATAATACCCTTTTCACATTGTAGGAAGCTTTTCAAAATCTATTGGAAGTGTTAACAAATATAAAAGAATTGTTTTTCTTCACTTTTCTAACCAAAAGAGCAAGAAAACGTTTTTTTCCACTGATAAAAGTATCCCCAATTTTGTAGCTACCACGCACAGAGTTGTCAAATAGCCTCCTCACTTTACACTGTGGAAAAATGTTTTTAGCTTCTTTATATTGCTTTGGGCTCTTTTTTCCTAACTTCGAAAATATCAGATATCCACAGAAACACCCTTTTAGACACCCAAATTTTTTCTCAAAATTCAAAATTTCGTTCTATTTTGACACTATTTTTCACATTATTTTTTTACGTGTCTAAAAGTAGTCGTAAACCCATATAATTGAGTCGGTTGTTATTATAAAATAAAGAACATATCTGGAAATTTTTAACAATATCAAGAATGTCAAGTATCCAAATGACTTAATTTGTTAAATTTTTTTTAAAAATATCCGCAATGCAGATGTGTATATTTGGGACTGATGATTATGAAATCTAACACAAAACTGTGAGATCGTGGGTTCTATTCTAGTTGATGACAGTTTTTAATTATTATTTCTTAATACTGAAAAATGTTTTTCTTATTTTTTTTTAAGTATTCATGTTAAAACTAATAATTTAACAATTATTTAAAAAATTAGAAGGCTCCGCCCCCTGTTTATTTTGCTCACTAACCCTCGGGCCCATAAGCAGAATATTTTCAAATGTTCTGCAACAGGACTTATTAATTTATACAAATGTTCTCCAAGCATTTCACACCGAAAAAAAGTAAACAGTTAAAATACTATATTTTCATTTATTAAAATACAATTGGAAGTCTCTGAATTTTAATTCATTTACGGCTTGCTTTAGAAGCTCTCTTGATAAAAATGGTAATCGATTTCTACTGCTGTCTGCTACAAACTGATACACCCATTTTATAAAAATGTTATAGCCAAAAGCTAATTCATTAATTTCTTCCTCGGAATGGCAAAGATATGGGTGAGGGAGATTACTGATAAATGTGCTGAAATTTGTGCAGGTAGTCAAATGTTCCTCTTCTAAAGCAACATCATTCTTAGGAAACAGCAAGTGGTCAAAGCTAAAGAGACTATTCGTTTAATGACAATATCAACGTTTTCCTCTTTTTCAAAATATATTTTATACTGCTCCAGTATGGAATCAATGTAGATTATCATTTGCATTGCATCTGAGGAAAATATAGAAAGCTCAGAATTATTTAAGGCAGAGCGTAGTCTTTTGGAGCTAACAGGCGAATCTGGAAGAGGAACTCCTTGAAACATACTTTCCTGGCCAAACATTTGTGATGCACTCTTTGTATTTTTAAACAATGAAGAAGGCAATGACTTCACCATATTTTGGAATTCCTCTATACTTTCTACATTTGAAATGAGGATAAGATGCTCTTTTATAATGTGCAATGAAGTCTTCAGGTGACTGATGTGGTCAGCATATTCCCATGGTAAAAGTTCTGAAATGTTCTGCAAGATTATGAGGGGAAGCTTTTAAACCTTCAGGTCAGGTCATTATGGTTTACAGAAGAATATAGTATAAGATTAGGGTTGGGGATTGTTCTGCAAGACTACTGGAGGCAGGTGGGTGGGGGAGGGAGTTTCACAGAAAAAGCTGTCACTTATTCAAGATACAAATTGTTCTGCAGGACCTTGTTTGTTCTGCGATGTACGTCACAGTTTTAGGCACTTTCTGCTTCGCCCTCGGGGTTATTTCTCATTAATCATTGCAGATTAAGAGGAAAAACGGTTTATTTCCATTTTTTTTCCTACAAAAATTTTCATTTTGAAGACTACTAAATTTAGGCAAATCAATAAAATTGTACAAATTAATAAAATTGGTACCTCCCGCAGAGTTACTACTCAATGAAGATAGACTCAAGGGATAGAGCATTCTCCTCCAAATAAGGTGCACTGAGTTAGAATCCCAGTGGTGGCTGGTCGATATGAATTCCGCATCCTGCTTACACTCTCCATAGTGCTGATGTGAACTATCCTCATTGGTAGATGGATCATGGGTTAGAGTCCCCTTGCTGTCAGACTAACCGTGGGAGGCTTTCGTGGTTTACCTCTCCATGTAACTGAAATGCTGGTTAGTTCCATCAAAAAGTCCTCTGAGAAGGCAAAAATTTCTTCCAATACTTGATCCTGGACTTCTCTTGTCTTCTGGATTGGATTCAAAATTAAGTTGAACATTAGAAGTCGTAAACTCGAAATTGGATCGGCTGTTCAATGACTGTTATAAAATAAACTAATAATTTGGCCGCCATAGCTTAGCTAGTAGGGCTATGGACTTGTGTTCGTGAGAATGGGAATTCAAATTCAGCCGGCCGAATTATACCCTTGTATAAAATGGTGACTGGTGCATGTTAAATCTGTCAGAGTCACAAACTCCACCAAGTTCTCATAACAATTCAATACCTCTGGGTACTATTTCAGGAGTTCCGCTGTCTTCTGGATTGGTTTCAAAATTACAAGGCTACGTAGTTAAACATTGATAGTCCTAAACTCAAAATTGAGTCAGTTTTTCAACGACAAGTATATATAAAAATAACTAATAATCAAATTGTATTTTCTTGTATTCTTTTTAACTCTTTGCATATTTTCTACACACCTTCATAATTTCATGTTTCTAAGTCTTATAGATTTTGAGCAGCAAAGCAAAATGTAAGGTAAAGAAAAAAAAATTGAGAAAAAATTGGCAACAAATCATTTAAAATTGCAATTAACATATACAAATATTTAAAATTTATAATTAAAAAACATTCAAGCGTTTCAAGCATTATTTGGTCCAGAACAATAAGTTAGGACAATTAGGCATAAATGATATGTATAAAATAGTGAAAAACAATAATCTCAAAGATACATTTCTAAACATCATTTCATTTTGAATATTTTTGTCACTCATGGTAACTAATTGTAGTAGCAAACGATTATTCTCCAGACTTAAATTAATAAAAAATGAGTTAAGAAATAGTATGACTCAAGAAAGATTGAGTCATTTGTCAATAATGAGCATTGAATATGATGTCTTACAGGAAATTGATTTTGATGATGTGATAGAAGACTTCGCCTCTCAAAAAGATCGAAAAGTATTGTTACGTTAAATTTTCGATAAAAATAATGTATATAAGCTTTTATAATTAGTTTATATGTGTTTTACTTTTAAAATAAAATAATTTTTTAAAAATTGCTCAAAAGTAATTTTTTTTCTCTAAATTTACTCAAAGGGCCCCCAAATAATGACAGGCCCAGAGCCCCTGTAAACATAAAAACGGCTCTGATTTTATGTAATGTAAATAATATATTTTGAAATAAACTTCTTGTAGGAAATGTGAATCAAGTTTAATTTTCAATATTGCGCAATGTCGTGATACAGAAAGAGTCTTCTGCTTTTTTATTTCCTAAGGTTGGCAGGTCTGCAGTTCAAGATACCAAAATTTTATCAAACTTTAAACTTCTGTGAATGTACTTATAAAAAATGTATGAAGCTCATGTACTGCAAAACAGCTTCAAAAAGAATAACAAAAAAAAAAAAAAAAAAAAAAAAAAATCTAATATTTTTTCCAACCGTTGTTTTTAATTTTATTATTATTTAAGTTATGCTATTTCAACTTTGAAAAATTATAAAACTAAGTTTTGTAACATATAAGTTCAATTCAATTTCTATAAATCTTGTCTCCTTGTCTACAACTAGGTACCCACCCATCTTTGTTATTTATGTTTTATATTTTACAGTACCTTTAAGTTCATTAACCTGACACTAAATTGAATGCGCCTGTTTACTTTTTTTAAAAATAATGTAAAAAGGTAGTTGTTAAATCATAATTATTTTTTTTTTAATTTTAGAACCAAAAAATGAAGTTTAAAAAAACACAGAAAAAAAATTGCTCAATTCAAAGAGAGAAGATTGGGAAATCAGAATTTTTGTAATATTTTAAATTTTCATGTATATATTTTTATACATTTTGCATCATATCTATTTTAGTACTCACTTTATTTGTAAACATTTTTGAAGCACTGCACTAAATGAAAATTGCATTTTTTATGCTAATCAAATATTTTAAAATTTGTTATTCAAATATTAAAAAGAGATTTCTCATTCTTATATTGTAAAAACTGCAAAAAAAAGTTCGATTTATTAATATCTATAGTAAAATTTTTGTAATTCATATCTATATCATGTTAATGTAGAGTATACTGAATTATTATTGTTGACTATATGACTCTATAACTGAAATTTTCATTTGCCATATCTTGTGATATATTTAATTTATGTGTAAGTTAATCAAGCACTTCTATAATTAAAGTAAAAAAGTTTCAATGTCTACCAAACTTTTTATACCTTTACATGAAAAAAATGATTGTTTTCAATAATTTAATTTTTTTATTGTAATATTTTGTTATATTATCATTATTTTATAAGATTACCATTATTTGTCATAATTATATTTCAGCTAAATTAACTGTAAACTTGCTAGTTGATAATTAAGCAAATAAAATTAGCTAGGATATCAAAAATGTATATACTTAAAAGAAATTTTATATTTCAGTTTTAGGGTGTAAGTGTAAATAACTATTGTTTCAGAAATTTCTATGGTGTTACATTTAAAATTCTTTACTCTGCTTTATAAGGAAGTACTTAAAGGTTAAGAACTAATAAGTATAAAATGCTGACAATTTGAAAAAATTATTATAATTAATTTTTTTAAAAATAAATATGATTTTTTTAAGTATTTATTTAGACAAATTTAATAACATATCTGTAAATTATTAACTTACCTTAGTACATGATCTAAAATATTTCACAAATTAGGAAGTAAAGGGATATTTTATAATCAATGAAAGAAAATTAGATTAAATATTTTATTTAAACCCATACAGATTTAGATTGTTCTTGAGTTTGAATATAAAAACTGTGTGCTCGTTCTTAAATTTACAATTTTTAATCAGTGAAAAACATTAATTTTAGATAGGTGAAACATATTTTTAAATTGCATACCATTATAAGTTTTTAAAAAAAATTACATATATTTTTGATCTAATTCTAAAATAGATAAAAATTGAAGATTTTGCTCTTCCAAAAAAATAAAAGAAAGAGATTATTTGAAATGGAGATTATTAGTGAAAGAGATTATTTGAAATTGAATAATATTTATTTTTTCATCTTCAAAAAATTACTTAATATTAGAATTTTACTTCATTTAGTAATATTATTTCGAATGAATTATTTTAGTAATATTTCAAAATTTAAATTAAAACCCTGAGAATTCTTGATTATACCCTTCAGAACCGATGAAAGTAACACTTCTCTAGACACACACGCTTCAAGTTTTTGCATGCAAAAGAGTACCATTAAGAGAGTACAGAATTGAGATCCCATCTGTGTGATCTTGGGCCACTGAAATCAGAATGGCTCATTTTGTATATGCTACTGTGGGCTGTGTAAGGAGAATTGCGTGATCACAGTCCTTCAAAGGGTTTAATCAGATGAGGGAGAGGAACTGACAAAATTCAGTTAAAATAGTAGTTATACGAAAATTATTTTAACTTGCGTTGATAAGGTAAATGAGTTTTTAGACAGTGGCTTTGATATTTGAACAGGGCGCTTAGCCAAATTTTCCAACAAAAATAAGCACCTTTTAAACACTTTTCAAGGACTGAAAAAATATTTTTAAGCACTTTGAAAAATATTAGACAGGGTTGGCAAGTTTTTGACAATTGATGGTTTTATTTACAGTGACGAAGACGATAGCGAATCACAAACAATGAAATTAACAATCACTAACAGAGAAAAAAAAATTGACAATGTTTAGTTGGTCCCTGTAATCAGCAAAAATTCAAGATATTTTTCGATTCTATTACAGAGGGCGGAAAATGAAGTTTGAAATTGAGAATCTCTTGCAAAATGCAGCAGGGTTGCACATGGGAGTCAAAAATCCTTACCACTGAATCCAGCTCAGTATATGCAAGTTTGGACCCGCAAGTATTTTATCAAACATGTAAAACAAATGATGTTTTCATACACTACAGACCGGTGGTACGCCAAAATAGATTGGGGTTCAATTAATTGTGAAAACGTTGAACTGGACAATATCTTTTTGCATAATTTGTGTCGAAAATCAACATTGTAAAGAAAAATATTACATTTCGGAAAGGAGAAAATTAAGCACTTTTTAAAAACACCCATGGAAAAAAGCCCCTTTAAGGCTTTTAAAAATCGAAAATAAGCACCTTCAAGCACTTTTTAAAAACACTAGGCACCCTGTTGAATAAGCTACTTTTCCCGGTGATTAAAAAAAAGTAGCCACAATAAAAATCTTCTGAACGTTCAATTTTAACTTATGGCAAATTTTCATCTCTTAATGAGTTAAATAAAATTTTAATAATCAAAATACTGTTATTTTTCTTCTCCCTCCCACCAATTATATGGCATCTTGTAATGATCTCAGTAAAAGTCAGAGAGCTATTTTGAGACTAGAATGTGTTAGCTAAATACGAAACATAGTTCAGATTTTCATATTTATTAAATGTTTCTACATTTTTATCTCTGTGAAAATTCATAATTTCACTATGATGCATTACCAGAGAATTGTTTTGGTTATTGGTCACTTCAAACTGTTGTGTGTTGCAAGTAATAGTTGTTAGATAGTTATGATAATTTATTTTATCATTTGTGTTATTAAGGTTTATGCATTGCAAAGAAGGTAGTTTCTATGTAGAATAATAATTTGGTGGTTAAAATTGATTACTAACATATCAATTCTGCATTATGAGAATTTTGATGTCATTTTCACATTTGTATAAATACATATTTTTATCAAATCTTGATAATTGCTACACTATTTTAATATATATAATTAAAATGGTTGTTTAAAAATGTTTTTTGCTCTTTTCAATTGTAAAAAAATTTTTATAAATAAAATTATTTTGTGAATTAAATTTGTGTCCATTTCTTTGAAAAATTATTTTATCTCATGAAATATTTAAAGCAAGAAATTCAGAAGTGACAATTTAACAAAAACATTAATCATTAACATTTTGCTTCAATTTAATTAGATAATAGAAGCAACACAAATGAAAGATTTTATAAAGTTACTCAATTTGTTCTTGTAGACATCTTTTTTAAACATACAACTACAGCAGGCATAATAATAATTGTTTAAAATTCAAGACCACTAAATCTTGTTTATGTATTTTATCTTTTTATTTCCTCGTAACTCTTAAGATTATTTACAATGAATTACACTTTTTTTTTAATTTTAATGTATATATATATGGTTTTACAATCTCTTAAGAGATTTATGATATAATTTTTAAATGACTAAATTTGGAAAAAATCAACTGAATCAGCTCTCAATGAAAAAAATGTTACAATTACCTCAACATTTAAAAATTTTGCATTACATTTAATGATAGAAAATAATAAATAACTAAAAAGGTTTGTGTCACTTTTTTTTAATTGTTCAAGAGAGCATTTTTTTTTTCAAACACCATGGTTTTCATATTAATATTGTTCACATAATAATTGGCAATATTGTTCTGTTATCTATTTTATAAGTTTATTGAAACTATATTTGATTAATATGCATGATTAGGATTTGCCTCTAGAACTCTTAAGATTGCATTTTAGAATGTGAAATTCTTAGAATGCGAGATGAGTCCAAAAGTTAATTAATATAATTACAAAATAATTATAACACAAAATAATGATCAAAGTTAGCTAATTTTTCCCTTTACTGGATATAACTTTCTCTAATCAATAGTAATGTTTAAAAAAATTTATTCAATAAAAACACAATAAATAAAAGAACACAATGAATAGGTTATAAAGTTTTCAATATTGTATGAGTTGTAGGGATTTCTTCGATTTCATCTTCTTCTGATGAAGAGATATCACTGTCACATAGCAGGGTAAATATAGGTGCATTTGGAACAATTTTCTAGAAAACAATTATGAAACACTTAATATAAATATGGATAATTAAATTCAATACGTAATTGCTAGAATAATCTTGCAGTTATTTTGAACTTTTTGGAATATACTATCTAATATGTGAAGTGAGAAGTTTCTTCTTTTGTGCAAGCATAGAAATTGTATCTGCATTTTGAATTAACCATTATAGAAAGAAAAAGGAATTAATACCTTCAAAAAGATTGTATGATGCTTTTTCTTTCTCTTTTTCAGCAGCTAATAACAAGTCTTTTAATGTATAATTTTTTTCCTAAGAATCTAAACTATCCTTTTTGTTTGATATATTTAACTGAAATTTTTAAGTATATTTTTGATTTTTTTCGCATCAACTTTGTTTTGCGCATAAATATCTTAAAAAAATAATTTTCTTATAAAAAGATGTATGTGACAAAACTTTTAATAATGCTGTCAGATACAATAAACATCAATATTTAATATATTTACGGTAGCAATTTAGATTTCCCCCACAAGCTTTATTATTAATGGCAAAATAAAATTAAGATGGAATAACATTTAAACATTTTTGTTTTAGTTTAGATTATAATATGTTAAATAATTTAAAACAATTGACACAAATTACTAAACATATAAAAAAAAATACACAAAACTTGTTTGATGCTATTTGTCACTAAATTACATTCATTACAGTACCAGTCAAAAGTTTAGACTCACTTGTATTTATTTCAAAACTTTCAAGAATAGTTAAATATTTCTGACTTAAACGCATAATTTATCACACATTAACATCAACGAACATAAACATCAATGTTTCCATTCAAAACTGTTCATTATTTTTTCCATTTTTTATCTATTTTGTAGTTGATTGCAAAATGAACGAAAGTGCATGTAAATACCTATTCTAAAAAAATTATTTATTTAAAATATTTTATTAATTTTTTAGTTTATAAATAATTTACTTTTAATCTTCTTTTGTAAGGTTCATTATAAGTTAAGTTCATATACATAACATATTTAAATATTGATATAATAGCCTTCATTTGGCAGAATAACTGATACATATTAAAAATAAAAGTTGGCATTATTTAATACAATTTATTACAGTATTATGAGTCAAAAACCAGAAATAACTGTCAAAACACCAAAATATATAATAGATATTATTGCACTTCATGGAGAAGGTTATTCAAGTAGACAAATTGCCTTCATAACTGTTTCTCAGACCACTGCTCTCAGAACTTTACAAAGGAAGAAAGAAACTGGGCATAATAAAAGCCACCAACAATCAGAGAGACCAAGAATAACGTCCAAATGTGAGAATAAGTTTATATGCATTTAATGTAAGCGGTTATGGACTCAAACAGCACCAGAAATTCGTGAGGAATGGAGTGCTATTGGTCAGAAACTTTTTAAGTAACTACTGACTGTACAACGTCGACTTCTTGACTATGGTTTAAAAGGTTGTGTAGCTGCTAGAAAACCTCTTTTGAAAAAACAAAACATAGTTAAACGACTGAAAAGAGCTAAAAAAACATGTTAACTAGTATTTAAAAAATAGTCAAACGTATAGTTTACTGACAAGTCAAGATTTGAGTTGTTTGGAAGTAAACAAAGACAGTATGTTCGTGGTTTAATTAGTTAACGTATAACAAATCAATGTTTACTACCAACTGTGAAGCATGGTGGAGGTTCAGTCATGGTTTGGGGATGTTTTGCTGGTGACAAAGTTGGAGATCTTGTAAGAATAGAGAGAATTAGGAATAAATAATACTACACTAATAAATAATACACTCAATATTACAGCGTTACGCTTTTCCATGTGGACAGACAATCATTAGTCAAGGATTTGTTTTTCAGCAAGATAACAATCCAAAACATTAATCAAAATTGTATAGAAATTACATAGCATCAAAAGTACTGAAATACATTTATTGGCTCCCTCAATCTCAAGATATTAATCCTATTGAGCTATTGTGAGATAAACTGGATAGAAATGTTAGAAAAATACAATGTACCAATCAAAACAAACTTTGGGAATCTTTACTTAGTTGCTGGAACCAGATTTCAAATAGAAAATGGCAAAAACTAATAGAAAGAATGTCAAAAATATGCGTTGCTGTGATTAAGGCTAAAGGAGGATATTTCGAAGAATACATGATTGGACAAAATTCATAAGTTATACATAAAAATTATAGTTCTTACCACATAAGTGTAGCTATAATTATCAAAATAAAGTTAATTTGTTGTGAGTTTCAGTTTAAAAACCTTGTTATTTGTTCATTTTTAAAAATTCAAGAGTTAGTCTAAACTTTTGACCCATACTGTATGTTTAAATATTAGCAAGTGAGTATCACTGAGTTTTAATGTCAATACTTTTGAGAGCTTCCAGAAAACACACAAAGATATACTTTTAAAAATGTTCAATCAAAAGAAACAAATAATTTTACATACTTTTATTGCTTTAAGCCTTTCTTTATAATCTGTAGATAAAATAGTGTTCGATGATGAATTCTTCTTTTCATTGGACTTAGCATCAACAAACTGTGTTAAGTTCAACCATGAATTCTAAAAATATATATACACACTTTTTGTATTAAAAATAACTTTTATTAATTTTTACTTTAGCACAATTATAAATTATGCTACTAATTTAAAGCATAAGGAAAATTTTATAAAATTAATTAATTTAAAAAAACAAAACAAAACAGTTTGTTAATTATATATCAATATATAATTTCTAAACATCCAATTTCAATACTTTACTATTTAATATTTTTAATGGATATTAATTATTTTAAATAAGGAAAATTATAATAATTATTTAAAAAGATGTTGATCACAAAGAAAACAAATTCATTAATAAAAGTTATTCTCTGCTTGAAACTGTGTTTAGGAAAAACAACACTAAAAGACCCAAACTTTAAACTTTTTTTTAATTAAACTTATGAATAAATATCTAGATTACAATCACTCTACATACCGTAAAATACTGATAGAACGCCCCAACTCTAGAAAGCGTCCCCCCCTGTGTTTTCACATAAATACAGATTGTCAATCAGCACCAAAAAACCAATTAAACCTTTTTTACAACACAATTTAAAAAAGTTCTTATTATAAGAATAAATTCGTAAAATTTATTTCTAAAAAATAGTTATCCTGATGTTTAGTAGAAGATTAGTGTTAGAAGACTGTAAATGAACAATGAGTGGGGGGAAAAGGTAGATAATCAATCACAGTCTCTTAATTGAAGATTGCTAAACAAAGGGTAATTAATAAATTGTTTGCTAATCGACACCGAATCATTGCTTCTTCCGTTGAAAATGCACCATTTTTTTATATCATTTTTCAAAAAATAAAAGTGGAATTATCAGGGTTGGCAAGATTTCGCCGCAGGTGGAAAGAACCATGGTAAAAACCCTTTGGCAAAAACAGGTTTTTGCCAAACAAAGTGGCAAAAACCTATATTTTCCAAAATGTGAGGACAAAAACACATTTTTGATACAAAGTTATTCCTAAAATTGAAATATATACTATAAATATATATAATTAAAAAAAAAATTAACAAAATTATTATTCCATAATTGAATCATAATGTATTAATATATCATTTTAGTAGTTTAAAACATTATTGATTGGAAAATTAGTGATTATTCTCTTTTTTCCAGTGAAATTAACTTATTTTAAATTAATATAACTATAATTTAAAGCATAAAATATCTATCAACATGTGTGGTTAATTAAAATATACAAGTATCAATGCAATTTTTTATATTTGGCCAAATTCAATACTTTATTAATCATCACAATACAATTTGTGCTGTCTCAACATAGCATAACAGTACACTAGTTTTGTAACATTATTTAGAGTAAACTTATTCCGAATTTTAAAATGTACAAATGAAAAATTCAAAAACACTCTTTCAATGGCAGTACTACTAGAAGGACATGAGTGTAAATGAGACATTAATTCCCAAAATTCACTGCAAATTTTACAAGAATTTAAATTGTGTGGTTTTATTTGCATTTTGAAGTAATATTGAGAAATGAGGTGATTATCAAAATCTATCTAACAAAACATCTATCTTAGCTTTCTTATGTCTCTCTTTAATTATAGTGTAAGAGTGATATGTAAAATAATACATATCAAAAGTTATTATGAAGAAGTAAAAAAAATACAATTTGTTAAAAAAAAACATTTATTTAAGGATTCTAAAATGAAAAGAGGTCAAAAACTTTCAATCATTTAAAAATTATTACCCTTATATTAATTATTAATATTTCAAAAATTTTTTTTTCGTGTAATGTATCAAAATTATTATTCCTTATGATTGATTTAAATTTGCTTCAAGTATTTTGTAATAATATTTAATCAGCAATTTAAATAATTAGGTTTTTGCCACTGTCCTGGCAAAAACCCCTTTTTGCCGGCAAAAACTCCTACCCTGGGAATTATTATGAATATTTTATAATATTGAGAAAATTACTTCATTTTCCCCTTGTTTCTAAAATATTTTTTCTTTTCAGAAATGAAACTAGTACTGTTTCTCTCGTTTTGAGATTATTATGCCTCACAAAAGATTAATATGCCTTTAAAAGATATGCCTTACAAAATAAATAAAATTTTTTTTTTAATTGTTTAAATTTTCAATATTTTAAAATGTCGTCATATTTTAAATAATAGGCCATTGTTAAAATTGATATAATTGTAGTAGTAAAATTTCCTAATTTCCCCCCATATCATTCAGTAAAACTTACTTTTTCAGAAGAAGTTTCAAGTGAGGAATTTCTACGCAAAGTGTCTTTCTTAATGTAGACCTCTAAACTCAATAACAGAGCTGCAATATGTTGACAACCTTCAATGAATCTATGAAAAAATATAGAAATGATAACTAAATTGAACTAAAATAAAGGATGCATTGACATTTCATCTACTTCATTGGAAAAACAAGCAATTAGTATATAACAAAATTTGAATTTAACTTTCTATGGCAGTTATTTTAGTTGAAATTTAAAAATTTTAGAAACAGAATGATAAATTTCTTTTTTCACTTGAAATGAATTTCCATGTTAAATGAATTACCCTTTTATCCTTTTACTTCATATAGTGCTGAAGTAAGAATCTAAACAAAGTAAATTTCTCTAGTTGAGGTTATAGTTAAGAGCTTGAATAAAATTAACAATGATGAAAAATATTAAAACTAACTAGTTTTAGGTGCCAAAATGTTTTATAATTACAGTATAGAACCTCTTATCCGGAAATCAGAAAACCAGAACTAAATTCAATAAATTTTCCCACCATTTTTAAAAATTTTTTTCCTCATAAGATTTTAGGATTTTTCTTTCTTTTATAAAAGAGGTTTACCTTACCATCATTTTTAGTGTATTACTTTATCGTTTTTTTTCTTTTTAAGATTATTTCTAAATAATGTTTTTTTTAAGTTGGGTTTGAAAATAAAAAAAAACAGCTTTTTGCAGCGATTAGGAAAACTGGAAAAATCAGTTATCCGGAATAGCGATGGTCCCGATCGTTCCGGATGATTGGTTCCCTACTGTACTTGGTATCTCAAGTTTTTTAACAGCTATTTCAGCTAATTAAAATTTTTGGAGGTTTTAATTGGTTTTTGCCACTGTCGAAATAAAATACTTTTTGGTATATAATTTGTCGTGTGGTTGATAGAACAGAAAACTTTCTATTTCTTTCCTTTAAAACACCTTTAAACTATGCTTATAAGCTTTAATCATCATTTTAACAGATTCACAGAAATATGCATTTAATTTTCAAATCGACTTTACAGTCATACTAAGCGATGCCAACGTTCCCCGATTCGACTTGAAACAAAATGCCTCCAACTAAAAATTATAGTAATGTAACATATAGTAAATTATAACAATGTAAAATTGTATCCCACTTGGCATTTTTCCAAGATTCTGTGTATCATTTTAAAATTAATTTGAACACTCTTAATTTATCCTAACAGTGTATAAATGAAAAAAAAAAGAGAAAAAAAAACCATCTGGAAATTCTGTTCCTTAAAAAACATCAGTGAAGGTAATAAGCCGAAACCTTTGCTCCTCCAACTCTCCGGATTATTATATCACATTTATCTGTGATAACATAAATACATTGGCAGTTATTATCTCTAATGTTGGCATGAAAAATATCTCCATACAATAAGTGTAAACGATTAACAAATCAGTTTCAAAATTTCATAATAAATATTGCAAATCAAGAGATGAAATTTATTACTTACTCACTCATGCAAGTACAATGACCATTTTGAACAGCGCCATTGAATGCAATCACAACAAAAGCTCTGTATAGTTTAATAATACCTTCATCACCTTGCACATCACAAGTCAGTACACACATCTGAGCATTGTCACATTTATAAACAAAAATATCTTGCACTTTTCCACTTAAAGCTGTTTTATAGAAATTAAGAGTCTTATAGTTTTTGAATTCTTCTCTAGAATAAACTTGGGCTGTTTCAACAAGGAACATGTAGATATCACCAAAGGCAAGATCAGGAACATTATCTTGGGACAGAGGTTTATATCGATGAAGCCTTAAATTAGTGTCTAAAGGATCAGGTAATCGAACTCCATTGTACTTCAACTTATCTAGATACAACCTTTTACATTCCTCATCTAATCGATGGAAGTACGGATTTGACATCTAAAAAAATAAAGTGAAAGATGATAATACAAGCAACTTCTGAATAACATAGTATTTATAAAATACAGTTTTACATGGATAGGCATGAGTTGGGAAATTTTCTTTGGGATGAAACTAGCTTTATAAGCAGTCCCTTAAAATAAAAAAGCATACTAGCCAGCTAAATTCGAGAAAAATGTTTTTGAAAATTTAATCATACTCAATATGCTAGTTAAAAATTGTTTTGATAAAGGCATAGTGACTTAGCATTAGGGAACCTACATAAGGAGACGCTTGGAGTTCGAATGCTACTGCGACGTTTTTTTTTAATACAAATATCAACTTGAAGATAATTTTATTTTATTGTGTTTTTTTAAATTATTAAATGGGTGTTTCTTGATATAGCCACACCTTTATCGATCATTACTGCAGCGTTCATTTCTCTGTGTGTATCCTTTTGTTTTAACAGTCCCATCACAAATACAATTCTTATAATGTTAATACTCGTTTTGATTGTTTTCTGCGGATTCCTTTTCCTATCGTTAGAAATTCTACTGATATTTTCCAAAAAACATTGAAACTAATTGGTTTAGAGAAGAAAAACAGTAACACCTGATGCTAATGATGAAAAAAAAGATGAGGATTTTTTAAAGTAAGGGGAAGATCATCACATTTCATTTTCATGCAACAGTTGATGAAAATGCTGATATTTGTGGTGTTCTTGGTTCAAGAAATGGTTGCAGAAACTGAAAAAGTGCAATGTAATACCTATGGAGACCATGGAATTTGCCACAACCAGGTCTTAACCCCTTAATGATTGGTTAATTTTCAATAAAACTGCCTATTTTGCCAAATATACGTAGAATAGGCACTTTGATTACTGCTGACATCTAGTTTAAAATAAACTAACGATATATAATAACCTTAAAATATCCTGGTAATGCCATCTGGTGTATAAAAAGAGAAATAAAATGTTTTCCAGGCAACAGAAATGAGTTAGTTTTATTCTTATTGGTATGTTACTACTGAACACTACAGCCCAGAAATTTCACGGGAGCGAGAAATAGAGGGTGAAACCTCACCCCGTCATTTTCACGGGAGCAAGAAGGATAAGGGGTTAAAGGCTTTGAAAAAAATAAGAAACTTTGTTTTCATAGGAACTTACAGAAAATGAACAGCAATCTGTTATAAATGTCAAATATTTATTGTTCCATTTATCCTTTTTTTTCATTGCCAAAAATCTTGCATTAAGTACATAATTTTTTAATTAATAATAAAATTATTTAATTTTAAATACATTTATTTTATTATTTTTTGCACATTTTTATGCCAATGTGTGATGTTTTAAGTTGACCCGCATTCGTTGTTTTCCTGTATCTAACAGTTGTAATGAATGGTCCCCAGAGAAAGAATCAATCGAGGTTCTACTGTACTTTAATTAGAGCATTTTTTAAAACTTCTTTTGATAAAGATTTTTTCTGTTTACAAATAGGATTACTAACTTAAATATATATTTTATTTTTTGGTTAGAAACTAGATAATATAATATTTAAGACACTGTAATAATTTAATCTTTCAGCAAAATGACATGTTAAGATAATAATGTTTATAATCAGCGAGCATCCCAAGAAAAACTATTAGTATTATTTTTGATTTTTACTGCACTATGACTGTTCAAGCTATTGATCTTTTAGCTGGGATACCGGAGGAAGCTTTGTCAAAATCGACAATATCGATGCATAAGCAAATGACACTAGTTGACTTCTATTTTCATTACAGTAAATTCACACAAATAAAATGAAATATACATATAAAAAAAAAAGACAATGGGAGAAAAATCTATGTACATAGATATTATCAATATAAAATATCAGTATAGCACAGCAGTTGGCATGAAATAGAATTTATAGGAATACTTAGTACGGGCAATTATTAAAACAATTATAGACTCATTTTCAAATCCATTTACCTTGTGAACAAAGGGAAACTTTAAATTCAATGTATCTAAGGAAAAAAATGCATAGATTATAAAAAAAAAGATATATTCAGAAAAGCGTTTAGTTTTCTTTCATAAGGTAACAAACAGCCATTGACTATAAAGCATTAACATGTTGTCATGGTTACGTATAAAATTGACTTCACTTCTTGATATTTCTCATTTGTGATTTGCTTTAAATCTCTTTATATAACAGCTACCGCGGTTTTGAAATATTATTTTAATTTTTTGGACAGATTACAACCGTCACTATGACGTCATAATTTTGTCAAAACAGCGGTTATTTAACTTGAATGTAATATGTTTAAATAAAATATTTTGGATTTAATCAAGTAAACTTATTCTACATGCAGTTTGAACGTTTATAGGTATGTCATGAAATAAATAAATAAGCATATAGCTGTCAAGATGCATAATATTTTAAATATTACAGAAAAAGAATTAGAATTATTTTCTGAAACACACCTTTAGAATCAACTTGTTATTTCTGAATTTAGGACAAACATATTAATTTTTTTTTTGATATTCCTTTTATATCATTTTTAATTTTTGAGCTAGTAAGTAAATTATGAAAAATAAAATTTTAAATATTCATTACTTTTCACAGGTAAATAATTGAACTATGGAGGAATCTGTTGAGACAATTGTCACTCGCTTTATGCGATTGAATCAACTGTTGCTCGGTAAATCGAATTATACCCTGCCGAAAAAGTACCTGGTACATCGAGATGCTTTATTAGACGTTTTGTTTGCTATTTATGATGAGTGCAATGTTGATTTTTTGAGAAAGAATAAGAACATTAATGCTTTTATTGAAAAATGTGAGTATTGTTTTGTGTGTTTTTGCATTATTGTAGTTTCATGTGAACATTTTTTTTTTTGTCCAAGTTATTAGTTTTGTGAAATTTTTTTTAACGAAATGTATGCACTTAAATTCCCATTATTTTCTGTGCGGTTTGTAAATGTTTCTGTATTTTATCTCTCTTGTACAGAAGAAGTTACTTTTCTTCAGTTGCAGAATTCCTTTTCTAAAGCACATTCAGCGCTATTTTACCAAAAAGTTTTGAATTTGATTCCGAATGTATTGCAAAATACAGTAAAAAAATATTCTTATTTTTTTCAACTTTATCATATTTGTTTATTTATTTTGATAGTTGTCAACTTCATTCCTATCTGCATCATTCGTGTCTATCTTATACTCTTATTATCTTATTAAAACATTTTGCTCAATTTATTATTTTTTATAATGTTAATCAAATGCTGACACTAGATATTTTTTAATGTCACATGCTATAAATTAGGGACAAAAATTTTAGTTTTTTTTTTATTAAATGTGTCTCACATTTATTGTTTTAGTCAGGACACTGAACTGTGATATCTTAAAAGTCAGAAAGTTTTATCATCAGGGTAAAGTCAGGTTATTAAATTAAAATACCTTAAAAATCCCAAGATTTGAATTTGAGTAGGAATTATTTACAAGTTGAATATTTTTTTCTAAAAAATTGTTATAAATTTTAAAGAATATTTTCCAATGTTTAACTTTTTAATTTATATCAATAACATATATCTACTAAAAATTTTTTTTTTTGCCAGTCATTTTTTTATTATAGTTAAAAAAAATTACGTCAATGTTCACTCCTTCAAGCAATTATTTCTCCCCAAAAAGTAAATTTAAAATTTGTTTAGCAAACACTGTCTTATCAATGAAAATCTGTCCACAATAGTAGGAAATCAACATTTTTTAGACATTTATGTCAACTATCAGTGAATATTTCTCTCATTAATTAAACATTACTAACAAACTAAACATTTACATTGCTTTACTACAGCTATCAACTTGAATATTATCATGTTAAATGCTTGTTCATTTTTACTAAAAATTTTAATATATATATATATAAATGAAGTTCAAAATGTAGAGAAAACATGGAAAAAATTACATATTAAGGAAAATAGAGAAGATGAAAATTAATTAAAAAAAATTCAATAAAAAACCGAGAAATCTCATCATCAGCTCACACGATTATATCTGCAAAAAGGAGTGCTTTCTGATATTGTATGTATCAATACAGCCAAGACAAAATAAATCAAAGCAATAGTATGAGGAACACTCAAAAATTTTTTGAAACATAATAGAATAGTATAGAAAATTCTTTTTGTCCTTTTTGTATTCATTTATTGTGCTTGCCTTTAATTTAATATATAAGCGACCAGTAAAAGTGTTTTAATGTACTTGAAATGAACAAGATAAAACTGAAAAATCAATATTGACATTTATGCCATTAGTCAAAAAATGAAGAGAAAAAAATATTTTTTAGGGATGTTTTTTTCTTAGTAGGTACTTTTGACATTATTGTAATATTTAATACATATTGCAAATTAGGATTAATGTATCCATTTATATTTTCACTTAGCATGCAATATTATTTTCCCTCTTGCTTTTAATTTAATATCAAATATTTTGCATTACAAAAAATTATGATTTTTAATGTGTTTTCCAGTTAGGATTGTTATGCCTGAACTGAAGACTTTGAGAGTAAATCTGAAAGATTTTGAAGTGAAGAAGGTTATTGGCCGTGGACATTTTGGAACTGTTAATGTTGTGAGAGAAAAAGCTACTGGTGATGTTTATGCTATGAAAGTGCTTTGTAAGCAAGAAACTCTTAACCAGCAAAATGTGAGACCTAATATTTTATCGAAAATAAGTACAATTTTTATTATAAAGTAGCATTAACTGTTTCTTCAGTGAGCTGCAGTAATTGTCTTTTAGCGATTGCCTGTAATGAATTTAGTTTTTATATCAATTGAACGTTGTTCTTCAATGTAGCAAAAGCAATATATCGGGTTGAGTAAAAAGTTTTCCGCCAAGGGGAGATACCTCCGTGCCATCAGCAGCCATTCCCGTGGTAGTTAACCTTTTTTGAAGCGGGTTTTTGCATTTTAAAGCTGAAAGTTGGAGCTACACAACTGTGTATTTGGTTTGTCAAAATTTTATCATCTTGTGCACCAAAAAATTGTTTAAAAAGGAGCTATCACGTAAACAGATCAGAACGATTATGTACCATGAGTTCCGAAATAAACTCAGTGCAACTGAATGCCACAAGAAAATGTGTGAAAGTTTAGGTTTCAATACTGTTTCTCATGACACAGTAAAATTTTGGTTCCGAAAGTTTAATAGTGGAAATTTCAACATTGAAGATGAACCACGTTCTGGCCACCCTATTGAGGTTGATTGTGACCAATTAAAGCAAATTATTGATAAAGACAGAAATGTTTCAACACGAACCATTGTGTTAGAGCTTGACGTTTGCCCAAAAAACAATAGTAAATGCCCTCAAACGCATAAATCTAACATTTAAGTTTAACCGCTGGGTGCCTCACGAATTGACTGCTGAAGACAGGAGCAAAAGAGAAGCGGTTTGTTTGGTTCTGCTCAGAGATCAAGGAAAACAGAACATTCTGGACAGAATTGTGACCTGTGATAAAAAATGGGTATACTACAACAATACTAGCCGTAAAAGAGGGTGGTCAGCACCCAGGGAAGCAGCAGGTTCGGTTGCAAGACGAACGCTAACTAACAAGAAGGTCCTTCTCTGTATCTGATGGGATTGTCGTGGAATTATATACAAGGAGTACCTGAAAAGCGGGCAGGCTATCAACAGTACAATATACAGCAATATGCTAATCAAAGTTAGCGATGCCATTTGCGAAAAACGAAAAAACGAGTTCAGAAGGAAGGTGGTTCTTTTTCATCAAGATAATGTCCGGCCACATGTCAGTGCAATGACCGGCTGGACCCTCTATACGCTGGAGTGGGATTTGATGCAACATCCACCATACAGACCAGACATGGCTTCTTCGGATTACTATCTGTTTTCACATCTGCAGCTGCATCTTGATGGCACAATCTTCCGTTCAAATGAGGAGGTCATAAATGAGGTCGATCGCTTTCTGGACTCGCGCACCCTCCAGTTCTTCGCAGAAGGGATTGAAAAGTTGCCAAAACGTTGGCAGACTATTGTTGATTTAAATTGAGATTACTATCCTCAATAGCTTTGATGATTTTCTATGTATTTATCTTTTAACAGGATTGTTTTATTTTGGCGGAAAACTTTTTACTCAACCCGATATTAATATTCTAAATTTAAATAATACAACAAATAATATGTAATGTTTACAAAAAAATTAAGTTTAAAGTTTAGCTGTATATATACTTTGCTTACCATATGCTTTACTTACATACTATTTAATTTTTAAATTAATCTTTGAACTACATTTATTGAACATTTTTTACAAAAAAAAAAAAAAAATTCTTAACAAAAAAAAAATTTTAATGGTAAAAGATTGGAATTTTGGTGACACCTTAAATCATAATAAACTTTCATATTTTGTCATTTAAATCTTATAATTTTAAGTTTATGAAAATCAGTTTGTAATACTGATATAAAATTATACCAGGGTTCTCAAAAATCTGGATTTTTATGAAAAACCCTAGCCTATGTGGCTTTTTTTTAAAGGTTTTTTCATGAAAAAACTTCCTAGAGATAAGCCTGTGCTTTTAATATATTCTACATGTATACCAAGTATAAAATTAAGATTGTACTGAAAAAAATTTTGCTTATTAGCAAGGAGCTTAATAAAGGAAATGGTTATGTAATTTTTTCTGCTTTTTAAATGTATAATAATTTTCATAATAATAAAGTTATTAAAATAATTCTTTGTAAAATATAAAGCATTATATGCTATGATATGATTAGTTTTAAATTACTATAAATATATATTCTTGAATGAGTGAAATGCACATGTCTTTTTGTAGCACATGTTGTGCTCATTTGCATTTTTCAATTTTAGAATTCTTCATGTCTTACAATGTACAAAAAATTATCAACTTATATTTTTATTATACTTTTTACATTTGAAGTAAATTAAGAGATAAAATTTTTTAAACATTTGTATTTAGAGTCTTCCACATTTAGAATTTAAGATTTTATGGAATATGCAAGAATACTCATTAAATTTAAATAATGTATGAACAGACTTAGATTAAATGTTAAACTTCTGCAAACTCAAAATTTTAATTGAAAAACTTTTTGCAAGCAATTTATTTACTCTTGTAACTAATTTCAATTCTTTTGCCACCACTCAATTTTGATAAAAATTTGTTCAAAAATCACTGATTTTAATTTTTTATAAAATATATTGATTATTATTCATGCCAGATTGATTATTATAAATTGATTATTGTTCTCACACATTATTATATATTTTTAAATTTAGGGATTTTTTTGGAGGATATAAAACTAGTTATTGTCTCTGTTGTATCCAAATTTACTAAAATTGACAGCGGGGTATAATGTTTGAATTCTGACTGGTTTTTATTTTAATGATGAATAATCATATATTTTTTTTTTGTAAAATGCAATCGCACATGTGCGTTAGTTATTCATATCTGTTGAGCAGTTTGTCACGACTTTTACGTGAATCCATGTATGCAATCCTATGTCATACTTTCATTTTTGATGTATTATTTTTTATGAAGACTAAGTAGGTAACTTATTTTGATTGGTTTTTTAGGTTGCTTTTTATGAAGAAGAAAGAGATATCATGATAAAATCGTCAAGTCCATGGCTTACTAAGCTCCAATATGCATTTCAAGATAATCAGAACCTGTATTTAGTTATGGAATTTCACCCTGGTGGTGATATGGTATCTTTACTGCAGAAGCATGATTATGTACTACCAGAAGAAATGTGCAAGTTTTATTTAGCTGAACTTGTCTTGGCCATTAATAGTGTTCACACTTTAGGATATGTTCATAGGTAAATAAATTTTTAATGAGATTTGCTTTCACAAGTTTTGGCATAAATTTGCTAACAGTTACTTTGCAACTGGCATTTGCAAAAATATTTTGTTAAACCTGACAACAAGTTGATAAAATCTGAGATGTTTAAAAATTTGCAATGAAATAAAATTTCTATCTCGAAATCGATATTCAAAATAAATAAATGAATAAAAAATTAGTTTTCAGAAATTATAATAAATAAAAAAGAATTGTAAACCAGTGAGTTAGTAAATTTTACAAAATATTTTATTATTTTTGTCTTTTTATCAATGTATTCTTAAGGTAAATGTAATAATTGTTTTGAAAGTGATACATAATGTAATTTATAGTAATTTGGCCTTATTCTTAACTCATGGTACATACATGTATGGAAATTTTAATAATTTTTAGGGACATAAAACCTGACAATATTTTGATTGACCGAACAGGCCATATAAAATTAGCTGATTTTGGTTCTGCCGCAAGATTGAACATGAAACAGCAGGTAATAATGTCTTTCTGCATTAGAACCAGTTATTAATATAACAATGCAGTTGAATGGTTAAGATACTTAGTTTGATTATTTGTGTCTGTTTTAGGTCACCAGTATCATGCCAGCGGGTACTCCAGATTACATTGCACCTGAAGTTTTGATTGCTATGAATGCTATACCTGCATCCAATTATGGCTATGGTTTAGAATGTGATTGGTGGTCCTTGGGTATTGTTGCTTATGAAATGACTTATGGGTCAACTCCATTTACTAGCGATAAAGTCCTCTTTACTTACAACAATATTATGAATTTTAAGGTAAGAGTCTTGCTATCAGTGATTCTGCTCGATTTTGAATACTGCTGATCCTCTGGACTTTAAAATTTCTGGATTCTTTTTTACCAAAAACAATTTCCAATTAAAATCAGTACACCATTTTAAAAAATAATAAGAGAAGTAATTAATTTTTAAAAGACGTTATCTTTACTAAAATTTGAAGTTTTATACTTTCTAAATCTTCATAAATTGCAGAAAGTTATGAGAAATAAAATAAATTAGCAGTTTAAACAATGTAGAGAAAAGGACGAAGAAAAGTCCCAAACATTTTTTTAAAAGTAAAAGATACGATGAAAGTGATCTGGTGTATTTAGAAGAGGATAAATTATGTACATCTTTGTAAATCTAATTAATATACACATTTATAGATATTCCACGTTACTTCTATTGATTGACAAAACTAGAAAAGAGTTACATTTGAAAAGTCAAGGCTTTTAATTACTAACAACTTATAATATTATGTTGTCCAATTAATGAATACGCCAAAGATAATAGTAGTTTCATTTGAGTTTTTCAAATATTTTAAAGGAGTTTACACATTAGCTTATTTTCCAACTGAAATTACATTTTAATTTTAAGTTATTAAGTAAGAATATATTCTTTATTATTTTGATGCATATATTTCTTAAAAACGCATAATTTCAAATCTTTTTTAAAAATTTATTTTAGAATTTTTTCAAACTTCCACCTGAGGCCTCTGAAGTTTCAAGTTTGCTAAATGATGTAATTGAAAACTTACTAAAAGAAAGTTCTAGCCGTTTTGGTTATGATAAACTGACTGCTCATCAACTTTTCTTAGACATTGACTGGAATAATATTCGTAATAGTAAGTTTTTGACTGGACAATTTATTATGCTTCTTGTTAGCTCAATAGTTTTTAATTTTCTGAATCTGTTGTAATAATTCATAAGGATACAGTATAATTTTTTTTGTGTGGTATTTTGAAATTACAGTTTGTGTTTTTTAAGATGTAATAAAAATATTTCCCTAAATCTTTAACATTCTCTTTTTTTCCTCTTCCCCTGCAATTGCAACCACAAGTGTAATGTAGTCTTAATAGTTTGAAATCTTCTGTAATGTAATGCTCATATTAGCTTCAGAACTATTAAAAGTTCATACATGGCTGTAGGCTGTCAACTGGAGAAACCTATTTTATAAATAAAAATTATGTTGATTCTAATATAGATATTAGTTTTGCTGTTCAAATAAGAATATATAGCAAAACCAATTTATGTAACCGTGAGTGGATAGCAAGTAAATATGAAATACAGTCGAATAATTATATATGAAACTAATGTTAAATTCTCTCATTTAAACGGATATTTGTTGTTTCTAGTCCCCGCATTCATTGCATAAAGAAGAGGTACTGAAAAGGAAAAACTATTTTGAAAAATGTTTCGCCAGTTAGAATGGAATTTCCAATTTTCAGTTAAGAAAATAATGATACATTTGGTGGCAGCTTTAATAGGAACTTCATGTTCATTTGTTGTTTTACATTCTAATTATCTGATTTTTAAGGGTATTCTGATTATTAGGGGTATAGTGTAAGAATAAATCTAACCTTGCTGGCAGTTATACATTAAAGTAAATGAAGGATATTTTATCCTTCTTTGACTTGCTTCTCTCACATCTCATTTAGAATGTAAAAAAGTTACAGAGTGATTTGTTTTCAAAACTTGCAGTCCCCTCCTAGTGCGCTGTTAGTTTTGATAAGAAAAGATTTCTAAAACCTAAAACACTAGTATTCAGTGTTTCTTTCTCTTAAGTAGAATTATCATTGCTTACTCCAGGGAACTTTAAATGACATTCATATTTTATGATGTTAACACAGACAGTTTTAATTACAATTGTTTATTGATCCTAAAGTAGTTTATATAATCAAAAAACTACACTATGTATTAAATACCATTAAAAAGTGAAATTTTTAAAAAATGTATAATTTAAGGTTGAATAAAACACTCCTCTTTTAATCAAATAAATGAATAGAGTTGGCTAGAACCAATGGTATTCCTTTAAGCGGGATTGACTGTAAATATGGAAAAAATAAAGAAAGAAAAAAAATCATTGAAAATCACTGAATTTAATGTGATTGTTGTTGTTTGTTGCTGACTAACATGTGAATTCTAGGTGCCACATTAAGTGTTACTGTAATTGGTAAAGTAATCGTAAAGCAAAGGCACAAGACTTAGTTGATTTAAATTTTTTATTTAAATAACACTTCTTATGACACAAAATGTAGCTACATATACATTTGCAGCAATAATGTAAATAAAGTGAAAAAAAGGTAATAAAATCATAACAGCAACTTATGGAAATAAAAGCATGTGCTCTAACAAAATATCGTATTATTTAATCTGTTATAAAATAAAGTAACTACTGAAAGAGAAATAATCGAATTAGAGCAAAATATTTTTTTTAGATTTTACTAATAAGTATGGAAAAAAGTAAAAGTGTTTATTGTATTCTATATTGAATAAGTAATAAATTAAGGTATTAATGTTTGCGGACCAATGGTTGTGGAACTAACAGCTAGAGTTGAGTTATATATTCATTCATAGTAAAAATTTGATATTTTTCCAACATCCTGAAAATATTTTAGAAAGTATTTTTGCGATACATGATGAGTATCTAATAAATGTCGCAGATATGATCATTATCAGCAACAGTGAATGTCAGATATGATTTCTCGCATTTTATCAATAACTATATAATTACCAATTATAATTATTCTCTTATCACCGACAGTTTGCTATTTAAATTAAATAATTAAAAACATTGGTTTAAGCCACAATTTTAATTACTTTATTTATTATTATTTTTTTTAAAATTGTATTATGGAACATATCATTAAACAGAAATAACCCATTTTTTAAATTTATTTTGAATGTTTTATTTGTTGCTGATAATGTAATTTTTAAATGAATTAGGAGTTGTCGCAGTTCAGAATTACATTGTATGTATATTTGTAATGTATATTCATGTTTTTAAATATGAAAAGCTAATACGAGGGTTGCTATTTATATTTCTGGCCTTGGCAACAGTAAGTGTTGCTAGGCGACCGCAGACGATTTTAATCGAAAGTTTGATATTTTTAAACATAAATTCAGCAGACAATTTACCATTATAGCTTCATTTGTGTTGTTGACAGTAAATTGAAAAGTTCTTCTCTTTCAAAAAATGGAATTGAATCGTGAACATTTTCGTGCCATTATTTTTCATACCTTTCAACGTGGATTGTCAAGACAAGAGTGCTCCGATGAACTTAATTCTTTATTCAGCGATAAAGCGCCATCCTACAGCACTGTAAAAAATTGGTATAACGAATTTAATCGTGGTCTATGTTCGATCCAGGACGAATCCCGTGCAGGTCGTCCAAAATCCATTGTTGTGCCAGAAAAGATCGATGCTGTGCGTGAACTGATAAAGCAAGATCGTCATGTGACATACCCTGAGATAGAGGCGTCTTTGGACATTAGTATGACTAGCATCAATAAAATATTGCATGAACATTTGAGCGTAAAAATTTTTTTTTCGCGTTGGATCCCGCATAATCTGACAAACGCTCAAAAAAAGGCTCGTGTCGATTGGTGCAAGGAAATGTTGGAAAAATACGTTCAAGGTACATCAAAGGCTGTGTATAACATTTACACAGGTGACGAATCATGGATCTATGCATATGAGCCGGAAACAAAACAGCAATCAACTGTATGGGTCTTCCAAGACGAGGCAAAACCAACTAAAGTTGTTCGAGGAAGAAGCACATTGAAACAAATGATTGCCTGTTTCTTTGGCATTAACAGTCATGTGGCAACAGTGGCGTTAGAGCAACGCAGGACGGTCAATTCTGAATGGTACACGACCATTTGTTTGCCAGAAGTCATCGGAGAAATTAGAAAAAAGCAGAAGAACAGGCGAATCATTCTTCATCATGACAATGCGAGCTCTCACACATCGACTCAAACAAAGGCATTTCTGACGGAGCGAAAGATCGAACTGATGGGTCATCCGCCGTACAGCCCTGATTTGGCACCCAATGACTTCTTCTTATTCCCACACATCAAAAATAAATTACGTGGACAACGATTTTCGACCCCCGAAGAAGCGGTTGATGCATTCAAAACGCATGTTTTGGAGTTACCTCAATCGGACTGGAAAAAGTGCTTTGAAAATTGGTTCAAACACATGCAAAAGTGTATTGATCATCATGGAGAATATTTTGAAAAACAATAAAACCAATTTCGATCCTACATATTTGTTTTTTCATTATTAGGCCAGAAATATAAATAGCAACCCTCCTATGTATATTCATGTTTGTTTATTTGAAAAGTTAAATTTAGTTTTGTTTAACTTATATTTTTCCAGCTGTGCCACCTTTTATACCCAATGTCACAAGTGTAGATGATACATCAAATTTTGATGATTTTGAGCCTGAAAATCGGCCAGTTTTTAGTGATCTGAGGAACAAGAAAGAATTTACTGCTAAAGATTTGCCTTTTGTGGGATTCACATATACTCCTTCATTTGATAACAATCTCGAAAAGTATGTTTAAATAATTTAATAATTCAAAGAGTTATTTAATAAGCAAGGATCTTGAGAGAGTTCTATATATTTAAAATTTGACTTAGTTATCTTTATTAAAGTGTGAACGGAGTGTTATTGTATAAATAACTTTTGAGATCAAATAATAAAGCAGCATCAAATAATCTGATTGAATAGCTTTGTGAAATAATATCATATCCTAAGTGACATTTCAGTGTGTGTGTGTGTGTTATTTTTTAAAATTGATTTTAAAAAGTAAATCTCTGGATAAACATGAATAAAAAGTACACAAAATGTGCATTGGTAAGGAGAGGTATATAAGAAATATGTATTATATGTTTCTTTTATATTATTTCTTTTATAAATATTAAATATATAAGAAATATAAATATGCATAAGAAACTAAAAGCCTGTAAAAATCAAATTAAAATATAAGTATATGAAGTAAATTAATCATAATTATAAATGAAGTTGTAATTCCTAAAATGCAGGACAAATAAGGAAATTTTAATGAGCTTTTAAAATAATGTTGAATTTTTTTTTAACAACATGAATTATTTCTAATTAGTGTTTGATACCTCTTTAAATTTTCATTTTTTAAAAATTATTTAACTTTTTTGGTGTTCTCTGTTTTATTTCCCCCCCTCCTAAGTGATCTACTGTATTGTTGCATTATTCATTATGATTATAAACTGAGCTAAATTTTTTTTATTCTAGACCAGGGCTGTCCAACTGCAAAGAGCCCACGGGCCAGAATTCTGGTCACTGATCACCTGGCGGGCCGCAGTTTGAAAAAGTTGAACAATAACCTCTTATACAATAACAATTAATAGTTGAATTATTATTTTTAAAACAATGGAACAGAAGGATTATAAAACAATTTGTTTACATTTTAATGGAAAAACTGATTCAAAATGCTTAGCCATTTTGCTATCATCAAATGCTTTTGCCATTTCTGCAGCACACTTTTTAACAACAACGCCATCAGTGTAAGGTTTTTTTGCTTTAGCAAGCTGAAGTGAAATTGCATACGAAGCATGCAAAACATTGTACTGATAAGATTTTACTTGAGTAGACATCCCAGTTTGTTTTTGCAGTTTTGATTTCAGTTCTGAAACTATCAGAGATCTTTCTTTTCCTTGATATTTACTGTGGCTCCCTTCGTGAAGACTCGTATAATGCGTTTTGACATTATATCCTTTGCACACAGTCACAACTTGCATACAAATCAAGCATTGGAGTTTGTCCTTTCTATTCGTGAGGAAATACTGGGTTTCCTAGCAGTCCTGGAACACTAGATTCTCACTGTCTATCGAATGCGAGGCAATATTGTATAACACCAGCGTGCAGGGTAGGACTGCTCTTGACCTGTAGATGTCTTGTACCTTTTTCTCCCAATACAATGAAAGGAGTGAAAGAGCGATCAAGAGGAAACTTCGGGGATCTCTGCTTGACCAAGAATGGTAGTCTCGATAGCTTCTTGTTACCATAAAATTTCGAAAAAGAAATATGCTGAATAAAAAGTTGGCGGGCTGCACAAAATGTGTTGGCGGGCCGCCAGTTGGACAGCCCTGTTCTAGACTTTAGTAAACCTGGGATGTATTTAAAAAACTGATTTTGATCTTTCATTTATTGCTATTCTAATGTTTGTTCCATTTACTATTTTCTTATTTGTTTTAATTTTTATAATTTGCTGTTTCTGTGTGTTTGTGCTGTAGTATTTTTACACTTCATTGAATGATTCATTCATTAACTGCATGATACTGCTAGAAATAATAATAAGAAATTAAAAACATTTTTTGATGAATTAAATGAAAATGATGCATTTTACTTTGTAAATACTTAAAATATTTTGGATTTTTCTTAGATCATTCACTACTGATGAGAGTAGTTCACATTATGTTAGTCTCGATTCGACGGACTCTTTTACTAAGAATAGAGCATTGATTGAATTACAGAAAGTACTTGCTGATCACATGAGCATGGAATCATCTTTAAAAAGTGAAATACAGAAATTAAAAGATACAGTTCAAACTAAAGAAAAAGAAATTGAAATTGCGAAACAGGAAAAATCTCTTGCTAATGAATTGATGTCTGAGTTACAATTGGAAGTTCAGGTCAGAATTTTTTAAATTTTATGTTTATATAAATATAATTATACAGTCGAACTCGTTTATAACGAGCACAAAGGGACTATAACATGTACTCGTTAAATCCGAGCATTCCTAATAAACGGGTCCTTAAGGCAGGCATGCAACCAGAAGAGGGGGGGGGGTTGAGTTAACTTAAAATTTAATTAATACTTATCTACTTTAATTACATTAATTAATTTAATTAAATACTTTTCTTATTTTAATGACAACTAACCCCCGCCCCCCATCTATCAAAACATTTCTAGTTGCACTACAGTCTTACAGGAAAGAAACAATAAACGGAAAGAATAATAAAGGAAAAGATACTTACCAAAACATTTATATTTTTCATTAATCTACATATTTAAAATGGTTTTTTGATTTCACGTGCATTTCTTATCATTTTGAAAAAAAGATAAGACAGAAAGACTAGAAAGATGAGAAAAAAGATTGCAAGACAGAAAAATATTGCTCGCTAAAACTGGGTCTTGCTCGTTAAAAGCGACTTCTGTTCCACAGACTTAACATTGATCCAACCAAATATTCTCGTTTCCCTCGTTAAATTCGAGTTCTCGTTAAATCAGAGCTCGTTATTAACGAGTTCGACTGTACAATATATTTATCTAAATTTATTTATTTATTTTTTTTTTAGTTTTTAAAAATAATATTCGTTAAAAATTTGTTTTAGCAAATGAAAGAGCTTCTTTGTTATGAGCGTGACCATAGAACAATAACAGAGAAAAAAGCAACCCAGCTTGTAAGATTAATGAAACAGAAACAAAAGCAGGATGCTCTTCTTTTAAAATCGAAAAGGTAATTTGAATAAATAATGGTGTTTTTGTTTATGTTTTTTCCTCCCAATATGTTTACTTTTTAATATGGACTAAAAATCGCAACAGTTAAGTTGAGAAATAGTTATCTTTAAAAGTAATAGGTACTTAAGCACAAACTGATTTTTTTTTTGGTCTGTTTAAAATCATTTTGTGTTGTAATATTTTTTAAAAGTTAAATATTTTATTTTCAACCATTTATTTACTTTCAAGTTTATTTTTTTCTAAAATAGCATACTTTGATATTAATTTATGTAAATCATATGAAAGTATTTATAAATAAATACATAATTTTTTTTATCACTTGTATTAACTTATTAGTTTACAGTGTTGATTACATTAAGATTTTGGAAACTGTATGCTTAAAGAAAAGAACTAGTTTTCTCTGTTGAAACACAATCAGGGTTCTCTAAACTTTACAGTTAAGAACTATAAATGCTAAAAGTGATGGTTGAAGTTTGAAAATGATTTGAATTGGGTATTTTATTTCAAAAGTAATAAAATGTTCCAAATACACTGAAAATTACTTATAAAATCACTGAATTATGAAATCAGTTGTTTTTTAAAATCAAATTTGCTAGAACAAAATCATTACAATTATACAGCATGCTGAAACATTCTTTAATAAAATCATTATTGCCTTTTTTATGAAATCAAATTTTTATTAGACATATGTTTTAAAAATTAAAAACCATGCTTTTTTCTTGTCTAAATAATTAGAATTCTCTATTTTTTAAAAAAATTTTGAAAAATGTGTAGTGCATGAATAACAAATTTCATTCTGCCTCTGTGAATCATGGTTCAAGATATCTTTACTTACTAAGAAAATTAAAGGAGGAGGGAATGAAGAAGGAATGTTAAGGAATACTGATGAAAACTGTTTTGGAATTAAGAAAAGTTATTGAGTGCCTATCATTATTCAACGTCAATGGTCATTCAGTAATGTATATTTATTTTCAATATGTGGCTGAAAAGTGCTCCATATTTTAAAATAAATAGTAGTACAAAAAAAAAAGAAGAAAAAAATACATTAAAGTTATAAAAACTTTTATTAACTTTTAAACCTTGTTAAGTCTTCAACCTCAAGTTTTGCTAACTAAGCACTTATGCTTTTATTCTAGCACTTATTTTATAATTCTTCTGTAAATTAAAAGTATTATCTCATGTTTAATTGAATTTTAAATGTGAATTCTGCAAAAATAAACTATAACTGTAGTAGTTTAACTTTGCAGTATTAATTTAAGTTTAACTTTGAAGTATTTTTTTCTCGAAGTGGTAGGTGGTAAAATCAAATGTTCTCTGAACAAACATGATTTCAATAAGCAGTGAAACAATATAAGCAGAGTTTTGAACAAATATTTAAATTTAAGTTCTGTTTAAATTTTCTCACTGTTAAAAATTTAACAATTAAGGGGAAAATGTAGGTTTCTAAATTGTAAATAATTTTCCAATTTAACAGGGTCAGTTATTTGTATAAATGATTAAAATATAAAATTTTCATTAATATATGAGGTGAATCATTGTTTCCAAATTTTATTTAATATTTTTAAGTACTATTTTTTCTAACAAATGAACTCTGCTCGCCATTTGATTAAAGCACTGTTGTTGAGGATAGGTATTTTTTTTCTTCTCACAGCAAGAGAAGCATCAAAATCTCTCCTGTTTGGAATGCACTTTTTCTTACAATAGCAGTAGGCAACGATAGACTCCAACGTGGGGATGTTCTTTCATTTGATAATAAAATTTCATTAACAAATAAGGATATAAGACAAGATGTGTATATAAGACACACAGTTTTGCTTTGTTATACAATAAGCATGTGACATTTCAATGCACAGTTGCAACTCATTATTGCAGAAAATATAAAATTTTACAACTATCAACAACAAAACAGCTGCAAAATTTTGAAATTATTTATTATTATTATTATTATTATTATTTTTTTTACATTGTCCCGAAAATACTTGGGGAGGTTTTCAGTCAAATCTTAGGTTTCAATATTCATTCACTGGGTCTTGAACTGTGCTTGTTCATCATTTTGTTACTTTTTTAACTCAAATTTTGCAAGGAAAATAAAAGTATAATTTAAGTCTTAGTTTTTTTTTTAAAGTAAAAAAATGAAATTCTACTCAAATAATAATAGTATTTTCAATTGATTAAAAATCTTAGGTTTGAAATATATATATAGATATATCAGGGCTCGAAAAAACGCTTGTCTGCCTTTCCTTGGCGGTTAAAAATTCCCTGCGGACAAAAAATTTCTCGAATCCGACTTCCGCGCAAAAACGGCCATTTTCGCGTTAATGTTGTGATACATTTTCAATTTTTGTTATCTTGCAAGAGTCTAGCGCCTCTAATCTAGATATATTTCTAAAATGACCCTCTAATCTAGAAATACAGCAACATACTGCGCATGGTGGAATTGATGTTTTCTCTGTCTGGGAGTACTGCAGCGGTTGAAAGAGGCTTTTCAGCAATGAACTTACAAAAACACATTACGTACTGGTCTTAAACAAGAAGCGTTAAACGCAATTATGAACATCTACCTAAATGGAAAACCCCTTTCAGATTTCTGTGCAAAAACCTCTGTTAATCATTGGCTTGATTGTGGAACTGGCAAACGTCATATTTGATTCATTTAAAAAAACGCAGTACCCTCAGATAAATTGACATTCCAGATAACTTAACCTTTGTTATTTAAATTATTTCATAAAAGAAATAATTTATTTCATAAAATAAATACTAGGTTTTATGATTAGTAACCTAGTATTTCTTTTATTACTGTGTAATGTAAACCTAGTATTTGTAATCCTAGTAACTACTAATTCATTGCGCAATTCATATAAATGTTTGTAATAAATAAGAGAAAATTATATTTTTATTTATTCAGAAGCAACGGGTTAGTTTCAAAGGAGGAGGGGTAAAATTTGAGTTTTTTCGAGCCCTGATATATACAGGGTGTTCCAAAATTATCTTTACAATACCTGGCTTGAAATTGATTACAGACTGGAAGTGCTTAGGGCCACCAATGGTGCGCATGTTGAAGTTTACTAAACAAAACTTTATTAGTTGCAGTAATACATGCAAAAGATAGAATATAAATATCTTGTTTATTTTCGAAGTTATGAATTTTTGAAGTTGTAAAGAGAATTTTGGAACACCCTGTATATATATTGATAAAGGGATTGTATCTCCCCCCCCCCCCTGGATTTTTATTGATATTTTTTTATTATGTTTTTTATTTTAATAATTTTTCTTCCCTTTTCAATGTTCCCAATTCCCTTACATATTATGTAATTTTTTCCATGTTCTCTCTCATATATAATATTACTTGATTGGCAATTTTCAATCAAGCATGTAAAAAAAGGCTGTAATAATAGACTATGTTGCACAATAGAATGTATTTGGAAACTAAGTTCCTACTTACTTTGCTTATTAAGACATTCTTTTGCAATTGACAACTTTTTCAAATTAGAAATAAACTGTATGTTTTGTTCATTTTCTCATTAATATTTTAAAGTTCTGTAAACATTACAGTGTTGAGTACCGCCAAGGAGAAAGGGAAATTTTAAATTTAGAGGATAATTTAGATGAAGCTAATCGTAAAATCGATGACTTAATAAAGGAAAAAGCAGATCTTCTGTCAGAGCTTTATGATACCAAGCATATGTTATTAGAATGTCAGAAAAAACTGTCTGAGGTAAATGGTTTTTCTTTTTATCTTCTAAAAGTAGAGCTTTAGACACTGTATTATTATTATTCACTCATAATTGATCATTCCATGATGCAAATATGAGTTAACGATTATGTTTGCATGAAAGTTTCTATAATTTTTAATTTTAATCATTTCTTTTCTTTGTTTAGAATCAACAAGATTTATTGGCTTCTGAGTTAAGTCTTAGTATGAACAATTCCAGTACGAGTGAAAGCATTAAAGTTAGTAATTTTCTTCTAAATATTGTTTTTTGTTTGATATTAATATGAGTTATTTCACTTTTAATATTTTTATTATTAAATAACGTGTATTCTAAATGTAATTTCCTGTTGTGCATTAATTTGAGTTTTTTCATTGTAAACATTTTTGTCTGGAATCAAAATTTGATTGCATGATATGCATTAGGATGCGAATAAAGTTATGTGGCAGATTAATTAGGATTTCAATTTTAAGAAAAATTTATCTATTTTTCGATTTATGAAGCCGAAATATACTTAATGCTTCAAAAATTTGTATCAATAATTATCTTGCATGGAAACATCTTTTAAATTTGAGCAAAATGTGAGTCAAATTAATAAAGTATGCATTAAAGACTAATGTGTACATTATATTTAGTTGAAAATCTCTTTAATCTCATATATATATATATATATATATATATATATATATATATATGCTGAAAAATAATTTTTTAAAAATTTAACGTTAGAATTAAAAGGAATGCGCTTGTAGTTTTTAACTGTTTACTCTGAATATACTTTATAGCTCAGTATCTACCTTAAACAAGTAGATTATGAATTGACCTTACCTTTAAATGAACATACTAGTTGTAATCAGCAATTCTGATTATTTTGTCATTCCAGTAGTTAAACATTCTATTGCTGGACCCTATGGATTCAAAGCAATAGTCTATTCTTTTACTGGCACCAGCAAGTTACCCTTTGCTGTGGATTCATGATTTTTGAAGAATGCAATTTATATTAATATAATATAATAAAAAAAATTAGAGCATTCCCTTGGTGGACCAGGGGGATCTTGGAGGTTAAGGCTGCATAGTTTCGTGACTTATGGCATGATTGAGGGAATGTGGTCAGCACCTTACACAGGCTATCTTTATTTCTTAGACTAGCTGGTACCTATAGATCTGAAGCTATAATAATAAATAAATAATATAATAATAAATAAATGATTTAGAAATTTTGAGAAAATAGCTTTTTATAAAAAATATACTTTGTTATGATTGAACTTTTTATTGATTCTTCCTTCTGTTTAAATTTTTTATTCTGTACATTTATAAAAAAATTATTTTATGGATTTTTTTCGAAATACTATAATTTTGGGTTGAATAAGTTATTTTTGGTAAACTTACATTGTCCTTTTGATATTATTTTTCTATTTCGATAAATTACTCTATTTTTGAATTAAAAGACATCATAATTATTTTTAGTTGTTCTAAAATTAGATGTGAAATTTTTTGAGTGAATTATTTTTGTTATTTATTTTATAAAACTCTTAAGATATTTTTTTAACATTTCAGATTTGATTGAGATTCCAAAATTTCAAATGATGGATCCCATTTAAGTGGGTTCTTGTGTTAAAATATTTTACTTAACCCTGCTGTTCTGTTCGGGTCTATCTGACCCGAAAAAAAATAAATGCGTTCATAAAAAAATATATTACAGAGATATTTCCATGAAACTTCTTGACATTGTTGGTTTTTAATATTAATATGTACTCCTAGGCGGATTTTTATTTATTTGTTTTTTAAAAGAATATTTATAAATTTATACCTAATGTATCGTTCGGGTCAATATGACCCGAAACATTTATTTTTACTCATATGGAAAAATATCGAAAGCAAAACTTTTCAAGCATATATTGGATTATTATTAGTAGCTGGTGTTTATAAATCATATGGAGAATCAACAAGAAGTTTGTGGGATAAAGAAACTAGCAGAAACATATTTCGTGCGACAATGTCTCTTGAAACATTTTGTGCCATATCCAGAGTTATTCGTTTTGATAATAAATCCACTCGTCAAAAAAGAAGAAATTTGGATAAATTAGCTGCAGTGCGAGATATTTGGGAAAAGTGGATAGAAAATCTATCAAAATTATATAATCTGAATGAAAATGTTACTGTGGATGAACAATTAGTAGGATTTCGTGGCCAATGTCCTTTCAAATAATATATACCAAGTAAGCCATCTAAATATGGGATCAAAATATGGACTTTATGTGACAGTAAAACTTCATATGCCGGAGAAAAATCAAGGAATGCGATCTTACTTATGGGTATTCGGGACACAATGTTACATGTGATAATTTTTTTACTTCTTACAACTTAGGACAACTTCTTCTGAAACGGAAAATAACAATGCTTGGCACCATTAGAAAAAATAAAAAAGAACTTCCTAAACAAATGCCAAACAAAGAAGTACACAGCTCATCATTTTATTTCACAGCAGACACAACTGTTGTCAACTACATTCCAAAAAAGAACAGGAATGTTATTCTTATGAGCACTTTGCATCACGACAAAGAAGTTTGCAACAGACCTGACAAAAAACCACAAATTATCTTAGATTACAATTCAACTAAAAGAGCTGCGGATACTCTTGATCAACTTTTGAACACATACACTTGTAAAAGAAAAACAAGTCGCTGGCCTATGATAGTATTTTATAACATGCTAGATACGTCTGCGTACAATGCATTTGTTCTATAGACTTCAATACACAATGAATGGAACAAAAACAAACTGACTAAGCAAAGGCTATTTTTGGAAGAACTGGGAAAATCACTCATTTTTCCACATATTGAAGCAAGGCAACACCTACCAAGAACTGAGGACTCAATGAAAATTGTGAAACAAGTACAGAGTAAAAGGGAGAACGTACCATCAAGTTCAGCCGAGAACACTTCATTGCCTGTCAAACGTGCAAGGTGCAAGCTCTGTCCATCAAGCAACGATAACAAAACTAATATATTATGCTACAATTGTAAGAATCACATTTACAAAACTCATGTAAGATATTACTGTTCAAATTGTAAATAAAGGTAAGTTAAAATTTCAAATATTTTTTTGTTATATTTATAGGTGTGTTATAGTAATATTTTAAGTCTCAATTTCGAATATTTTTCTCTTATTTATACGGGTGATTTATACTATTCGACATATTAATATACTTTAAACTATTTATTAAATGACACCTGTCATTTATTACAAGAAAGTATAGTTTTCCGAATCTGGTCATATTGACCTGAACGTTACATACGTGTAGTGAATACGAACAGAACAGAAGGGTTAATTTTGAGTTAAAATATTTTGCTTAATTATTATTTTTACGTGTAAATGAGCAATTATTATTTTTACATGCAATTGTTTGTAATACTACAATTTTATTTTATTTTTAATTTGCTGTTTAAGGTACAATCTCCTATTGTTGAAAAGAAGCTTGTAAGAAAACTGGAAAGAAAAAATATTCAACTAGAGCGAGAACTGGAAGCTGCAATCAAATCAAAGCATGATGCTGATGCTGAAATTTTGTCATTGCAAAACACAATTTGTGAGCTGAATAATAAAACAGCACAATTAAGTGTTGAAAATAGAAGTGTCAATACTTCATATACCGAGAATGAAAGTGTAAGTTTTCTATTTATTTATCTTGCACTGTAAGTTTTCTATTTGTTTCCTTCACGCATCACTTAAATTAATTCCCTTAATCAATCCTTTAAATATTCGAGTGTGGGGCTTCTTTATTAGAGGTGAAAGAGCCTTGTGAATTAAAGTAAATTTCAAGGTCAATTTGCCTTTTGTGCTAAAAATAATTTTTTACTTTTTATTATATTTTGTATATTTTTGTGATAACTTTATTTTATTATATATATATTTTTTATTGTTTTAGTTAGTTTAGTCACCCAACGATCCAGTTATAACTGTACATTTTGTTTGATATATACAGTAAGACCCCGCTTAACGCTGTTGCGTTTAGCGCTGTTTCAGTTTAGCGCTCTTTTATTTCAACCTGGGGATTCTCTGAAATTGTGCGCGTGGACTCCCCTAAATATGTACATAACATATCCGAAACAGTGTAGTTGTGTTTCTTGTTTGGTGCTGTGCTGTACGGACGCATTTTTATCATTTGAAACATTTGTTGACATTATTGTAAGTACATATAAATTTATATATTACTATAAAGATTAATATAGTGACAAATATTATGATCTTTAGTTTTTATCATGGGTGATATTGAAAAACAAGAAAAGAAAGCAATCAGAAAAAGCTTTTCACTGGAAAGTAATGCTAGTGATTAGAAGATTAGATTCTGGTGAACATCAATCTCAAATTAGTGCTGCATTGAATTTGGCGACTTCAACAATAAGGACAATTCATAAGAATAAAGAAAAAATACTGTCATCGGCAACGCAACTACGTCAAGCTCTGCAACTAGAATTACCCGTTCTAGAAATGACACTATAGAGGAAATGGAAATTGAACGCAATATGCCATTAAGCCAATCTATCATAATGGGAAAAGCAAGAAAATCTCTCGAATTTTCGAAAAAATTTCGTCTTACGCCGTTTTGAATGAAATTTGCCATTTTGAAAAAGATATGAAAACAGCTACAACAAGTGTTGAGAAAGAAAAAAAAATGAGTCCTTTATAATGAGTTGTTTAAAGTTAGCTCTATTTTTAGCTGTTAATGAACTACTAAACTCTCATCGACAATTTACAGCAATTTGTAAAAATTGAAGTCTATGAAAACTATGCTGGAAGACCTAACAAAAAGTATGAACCTTCAGCCCTGAGTATGAACATGGAAATAACTTTAACAAACTTCACTATTCTATAACAGAAATAATTGAAAAGCCTATGCTGGCAGATGTAGATGATAGGAAAGTGTGTGCACAATGTTATAAATTTAATTAGTGATTCTGAATAGTTCAGCATCTGTTGCAAGGTCATTTAGCACCCAAAACCAAATTAAAACAAAATATTGTAACAGATTGACTGATGAGCATTTGAGCAACCTAATGAGAATAGTTGACGAAAAAGTAGATATAGAACATTTTCCATATGATGATGCAGCAAAAATGTTCAATTAGAAATTAGGAGATGTTAAAAATGTATTATAATTAGAGAAATATTTTTTTTCCAAGTCTATTCGTGTTTTTTTAATTTTTAGAAATCTCACTTAACTTTTTGAAATCTCGTCCAGTTTTTGAGAAAGGGTGAGAAATTCTCTCCCATTTTTTTTTCTGTAATGAAAACCCTGATAATTGAACAAGGAAAATATCCTCCAGAATTGGTTTTAAATGTTGATGAAACAGGCCTGTTTTGGTAAAGAATGCCAAAACGAACATTTCTATCCCATGAAGAGAAACGAGCATCAGGATTTAAAGCCGCAAAAGATCGCTTAACACTTCTACTGGGTGGTAACGCAAGCGGAGATTTCAAATTAAAACCACCACTAGTTTCCCACTCCAAAAACCCAAGAGGGATGGATAAAAAGCATATCTAAATCAACTTTACCTGTAATTTGGGAGTCTAATAAAAAATCATGGATGACTATGAAAATTTTCCAGGATTGGTTCACTGAACATTTTTGCCAGTCTGTTAAACATTATTGCGAAATTAAAAAACTTGAACAAAGAGCACTACTATTAATTGATAATGCTCCAAGCCACCCAACAAATTTATCAGACTTAACAACATGAATTTCAGTCGAAGTGGTTTTTTTTGTCGCCTAACACAACTGCCTTAATCCAACCAATGGACCAAGGCGTTATATCCAATTTCAAGGCTTATTACTTGCGGTGAACATTAAAGAAGATGTTTAACAAAATAGATGGAGAAGAGAAGCAATCAATAAGAGAATTGTGGAAAAACTACAATATCATGAATGCTGTAGAAAACATAAACCTTTCTTAAAATGAGATAACAGAAAGATCTTTGAAAGGAGTATGGAAGAACATTTGGCCATATTTAAGTAAGAGCGAAGACATTGGACACTCTGCCAACATAGAATGTCGAATTAGCAAAATAAACCGGTTTAGATAAGGTAAATGTGGAAGACGTCAAAGAAATAGTTCAAGAAACAGCAGCTAGTCTTTCTAATGATGAGCTCAAGGAATTAACTGAGCAAGAAGAAAACAAAAATATTGATAGTAGTGATTTGGAAGAAGATAAAAAAGAACTTTTAATGGCGTTTGCAAAAAGGAGTTTGACCACTATAACTGAAATTATGGACAAATTTGTTGAAAATGATCCAAATTTTGGCAGGAGTTCAAAAGCAAGACGGAATGTTATAGATGCTTTATCCACTTATCAACAACTTCTAACAGATTGCAAAATCAAAACACAAACTACATTAGATGCCTTCCTAACAAAAAGGCTGAAAATTGGAAACACAAAATAGACTGAATGATCTAACTGACTTAGAATTTTATTTGTTTTTATAAGTTTGTATATTCGTTTATATTGTTTTTATTTTTGTAAGAAATAAATGTTTGGTTTTATTTTTATTAAAAAAAACATAATTATTAAAAAAAACATAATTATTAAATTTAATACTTAACCAATTTTCTATCTATCTTCCCCTAACATCATTATTTACATGTTAAGATAGCCTCGTTTAGATAGCCTCGTTTAGCGCTGTTTCGCATTACGCTCTACTTTGATGGAGCGTATCCTACGCGTTAAGCGGGGTCTTACTGTATTACCTAATTTCAAAAATTCATACCTAAATTTTATCCTTCCTTTCCTCTCAATATTTAGTTTGTATTGAACTATTACTAATCTAAGATATAAATATATATTTTTTTGTTTATTTTTTAAAACTTATTTTTTAAAATTAATTTTCTTTTAAATCTTTGTTGTTTCAAAGTGTTAAAATAAAACTCATTATGTCTATATGCAAACTGGGTGAATTTTTTTGACAACCATATAAAAATTTCCACACTTAACATCAAAATAGTTGTTTTTTTAGCTCTAAATACTATTTTTTTTTCTACATATAGTTCAAATATAGTCAATATAAATGCTTCTTCAGCTCACTAAAAATAATCTTTTGTATGTATAAAATAAATATGATTCTAATAAAATAGATATGATATTATGAATATACGAAATGAAACTAATCTATGATTTAAAGAATGTTTTTTTTTTTATCTTTTTTTTTTTTATCAATGACTGTTCACACTAAGTATTTGATAGATATTGTGGCTTTCTTTATTCTGTCTCAGTTGAAATTTTTACAATGTCAAGAAGAAATGTGTTATTTTATTAAATTATTTGAAAATCTCTTAGAAGAAAGTGCGTAAAATTTTCAGTTCTAAGATATGCCTTATTTATTCATTTTTAATACACGAAGATGGTTTTAGGAAGTTTTTTGAACAGCTTTCAGGTGCTATATTTTTTATATCTGTTGCTAGTGAATTCACAGTAATGTCATTATTAATTTTCTTTCATTTAGGTTTCCTTAATAAATTTATTTATTTACAGCCATTGCATTTTTATTTCAAATTAAATGGTAAGAGTATTTATTTTCTTGAAAGGAAAATTTTAGTTACCATTTGGTATTTTACCTAGAAATTTTTTTTACTGTCTAAGTCTCATAATTTTTTTAAAGTATACTACAGTATCATCAAAGGAAACAGAGGAAAGCATTTCTTCAAAGGATAGTGTGATTACTGATCTGGAACAGAAGCTTTTTAATGAGCAAGAATTATGTATAAGTTTACAATCAAAATTACAGGTAATTTTTTGTTAATAATATATATATATATATTATGTTTACCATCATTTATTATTTTTATTTATTAATAGAATTCTGAAACAGAACTTGATAAGCTGCAGAAAAATTTAAGTAATATGGAGGATAAAATCAAGAATCTTGAAGAAGAGATATCTTCTCTGAGAAAACAGCAGGTAATAAAAACATTAATTCTGTGTACATTATTTATTATAAAAGTAAAAAAAAAAAAAAAAAAAAATATGTGAAAGTCAAAAGAGAAATTTAAATAATAGGTTACATTTGCATGGCTGCTAACCTGTAGACTTCTTTTGAATTTTGCCAGTTTCTCTTGGTCTAGTGGTTTAATCAAAAATTCTACTGGTTTTCCATTTTAGAAAAATCCCTAAAATTGGAAAAGTATCTGAAAAATATCCCTATCAAAAATATTTTTTTTAATACTTTATTTCTTGTTTGAGTATTACTGTTAAATAATGAAGTATGTAATCATGTATTGTAATCAATTTGGAGCTTTTCTTTCAATAATCTTAAATATTCAGTTATTATTATTTGCAGCTTTCTATTTTTAAATAATTTAAAAAGTCTAACGAATTAAATGTCGGTCTGAAAAGAAAAAGTTCAAATTTGTAAAATCAAAAGTGTAATAAAAACTACAAAAACGTGTTATTATCTAGTTAAATCATAAATTAAAAATATTGTAGTCTATTTAAATTTATAGGTAGTAGTGTCATGCAGTTTTGTATTTCATTGTCTATAATAGTTCCACGAATTCCTTTTGTCTAAGATATTTAGTATATTATGTAATATTTTTTCGTGAAATCTGCTGATTTGTTTTTCTTTTTCATGTTGACAAGTTATGCATTAGGCATCAAAACTTAATTAATATTCTTTATCCGGAAGCTGTGGAATTCTTTATAAGAGAATAGCAATAGGTTGAATAGGTTTTTACCAGATGTTTTAATAAAAAATTTTTAATGTTCTGGTATATGTGCACATTTAGCATTTATTACAATTATAATAATTTTACTTTTGTTACTTAACATTTTCTTGAATTTTATTAATTTATTATAAATTATTTGGTACTTCTATCTGGCTTTAAACACATTCTTTTAGTCTTTAAATTTATATTTTTTCTTAAATTGTGTATTGCACATTGCTGGTTATAGACAAATAGATTATTATTAAATAGTAGACTTCCTTTGAACTTAACATTGTAACAAAACTAGGAATAGAATATTCTTATGTGTATAGATAAACCTTCATTTTATTGCTTAAAACCTTGAGTGCAAAATTTCATTTAAATTGTTCTGTTTTATTAGATAAATGTTTTTTTTTCCAATTCCTACTATTAGTTCACTCTCTACCTATATATATTTTTATACCTTGTTCAAATTTTCAATCATTAATAAAATACTTTTTATTCATCCATTCAAGTTCAATTTTTTTTTTTTTTTTAAGCCTGTAGTGGATGACACTTGATGTTTCTTCAAATATTAATTCATTAATTAAATTTAACCAATTGATTTTAGTTTTATATGAGAATTTTTTTTTTAATTATTTAATAAAAAGTAACTGAAATAAAAATGTTCTTTTTTGACTTAAGTAGGAATTGACTTTAAATTTTTTTTATATTACTTGTTTTTGTAGTAATTTGTTTTTACATTTAAATAAATTGATATTTATAGGATATACTAGTTCATTATTGTTTATCTATTTGATAATAATTGTGTAATTTGATGTATCATTTTTAGTTTTTAAATTAATGCAATTGTACTTGAAAGCTTGCAAATTTTTATTTTTGTGATATAGCTTCCCTATAGAAATCATTTTTTAAATAAGTTTTTACTTTTAGGTTCTTGATAATGGTACGAAAAACGAAAATGAGTTAAACCTTGATAACTCTTGCCATTATGTTAGGAAAAGTGCAAGCAGGAATGAACGACAAGATAAGTTAGTATAACTAAATATTGTCATTTTTTATTTATCGTGCAGCATTTTCTACTTTCAGTATTTTAATTTGTTACTTTGTAGTTTAATAGTTTATTTTGATAGTTTTATTAAGAAGTACTCAAATATTAAAGAAGATAGGTTGAAATTAATCAATAGAATTATATTTTTATTTTTAAAAACAGGTTTAGTGTGGATTTTAGTAGATGAGTTTAGATTGTGTTCCTTAATAGACTTAAAATATTAAAAAAAAAGTAAGTAACTAAGTAATTGATTGATATCTTATTTGCCAGTATAGTAAAAAAATAATATTTTGTCTTCTTTATTTTAAAAATTGTTCAAAAAGCTGCATTTCTTTACATGAAAAATAGGAATCATTAAAATATATGCCTTATTAAAAGAAATGATTTTAGAAGCCTTTAAATGAAACGTTATTCTACAATAACTGAATCTGTTGACAAATATAACTTATAGTGTAGTTTAATTTAAAATTGTTATTTTTATTTGCTAGTAGTATCAATGATCTCTTTGACTTGTATGCATTTAGGAACTCTCACTAGTAAAATAATAATAAATAAATAATGAGAGTTAAAAATGAAGGAAATAATCTGAGCATACACGAGAATCAAAATGAAAAGATGCATTTTTCATCACCTTCATGTAAAAGTCATCATTGCCATAAGGGTTTATACAAATTTATTTTCCAGAACCTGGTGTTAACAGTAGTAGGTTCGTTCACTTTAACATTATTCATTATGTGCATCTTGATAAGAGATATTAGTGTTAATTCTCCTATGTTGGCAGTTTTGATCATCATTCGACAATCTTTTGATCTCCATGGAGCACCAAGCAGATAATATTTAATCTGTACCAAAACCTCATTTTTTATTGAAACCTCATTTTTCAACCTTGCATACGAAAATCAAATTTTTTTTTTTTTTTTTTTTTTTTTTTTATGGAGAAGAAAAGTTCCCCAACTAATTTAAGTGGATTTTTAAGTGTCTCCGATTAATACAAAATTTACATGTTTCAGTAACTTTTAAAAATTGTACTAATTAAATAGTTATTCAAAATGTTTAAGATGGCAGTTTTCAAATGAGTATACAGTATATTTGAAATTAAATTATTATTCAGCATGACGATCAAGCATGAAAAAGAAAATTCAAGATGATGATAACAACAGTTTTTTTAATAATTGCAATAAAAATAGTATAAAATTCAATCAGTGGGTTGGTGAATAATTTGGTTTACTGAAAAATCCTCTTTTTTTTTTTATGGAGAAGAAAAGTTCCCCAACTAATTTAAGTGGATTTTTAAGTGTCTCCGATTAATACAAAATTTACATGTTTCAGTAACTTTTAAAAATTGTACTAATTAAATAGTTATTCAAAATGTTTAAGATGGCAGTTTTCAAATGAGTATGCAGTATATTTGAAATTAAATTATTATTCAGCATGACGATCAAGCATAAAAAAGAAAATTCAAGATGATGATAACAACAGTTTTTTTAATAATTGCAATAAAAATAGTATAAAATTCAATCAGTGGGTGGGTGAATAATTTGGTTTACTGAAAAATCCTCTTTCATTAGCAAATCGTTCAGACATAAAAAAAAATTTCACAGACCATTCTTTGGCAATGGATTAGATTATTCACTAATAAGAAAAATGGACATTTTTATTTATTATCTTCTCTATCTAACATTTGTTTGTAAAAGTATGCAAATAGTTAATGCACAAAAAAATAAAAATATCAAAAGTAAACTTTCCATTTCAAACAATTTTAGATTATTTACATTCTAAAATATAATATATTAATTTATTTTTATTAGAAAATTAACTGCTAAATTTGTTTATTACACTGTAAAATTTGAACTCTGGTATGGAAAAGTTTGTTTGCTTTATAATAAAATTAAAACACCTTTAGAAATTTCTTTATTTTTAAGTTTTTTGTATTTTGAGTTTTATCTAATAGTTATTTTTATGTAAATTTTTTAAACAGTTTTAGGAGTAAATATATTTAAGAGATTAATTTATTATTCTTATTCTTAATACTTTACACTTTAATAAAATAATATTTTGATAGCAATCTTTTTTAAACTTCTGAGAGTGTTAAGAAGAACATTTGTGAAAAGTTATTTTTTATCACTCAAATGACTATTTGACTGTTACTCACTATATAACTTATTACAGTGTAACCCCCAGGTAAGACCACCTCTATGTAGCGATCTCTTTTATTTATGATGTTGCAGAAAACCTTTAGAAGAGACCATCAAAACCTTTTCCAGCAACCGGTTAAATTTCTGCACCAAATATGGAAAAGGTCAAATAAGGAAAAACGAAGGGAAAAAAATCGAAACAAACAAATATTAATGAAATAAAAAAGTAAATTAAAGTGTATTCAAAATATTTGTGTGAGGCTTTTATATAGAGAACGCTTTCTGACAATCTTTGAAAAAGATCTATAACTCAAGAGGTTTCTGCTCTCAAGAGGTTTCACTGTACTTTATTTTATCACTATATGACTATTTGCGAGACAGTGCTCAAAATAAGAAATGGAAAACTTTAACATTTGACCTGATGATCAAATTGTCACATTCTGAGATGCAATCTTAATTTTTCAAGAAACTAACCTTAAGTATTATAGTTTATTTAGTACAGACGATAAATTAAGATTTTAAATGTAATTACTCAGAAACACAAATTCAAACTTTGCGCTTTGTAATTAAAATTTACACAGTTTGAAATTATGTGAAAAATTTATATATATCAGTATTCGAAACCTTATTACATAATTGGGTATTTACCTTTATTATAAAAGATATTACAATATCTGTGGTTCTTATGTTGAGATGTAAATAAAATATTGTAACTTTTGTAGTTAATTATTTTAGGCAATCTTGATTTGTTTCTTTTTATGAATTTCGGAGAAACTTGATGACCTTCACATAATAAAAGTAAATGCAGAAATAATAGTTTAAGATATATGACCTTTAAATTTTCAGATTATTACTTTCTGACATGAAGCATGAAAATAATTGTTTGAAGACCAAAATTGAATCACTTACATCTGAAGTATCAGAATTAAAAAACAACCTGAAGAACAAGGAGAATACATTATCAGAAATGCAAAGACAATTGTCTGAAGTAATATTTGAAGTCATTAATTTCTTATTTGTAATACTTGATTGTGATTGTGACATCAATATTAAATTATGGAAAATTATTTTTTTTATTAGTTTAAGTAAAAAGGTATCTTCAAAGGATTTTGAAGATGCATTTTTAATTAAAAAGCAAATTTTAAATGGCTACATTTAAAATTCGCTTTCTAAATGTAACTATTTTGCCTTAGAAATTTTATTCCCAACATTGTTGATGTATAAACATGAGATATAAACATGATGTATAAATATGAGGGAGTGAATTTCCTCTTACATATATGAATATACATTTCCGTTCTGTTTTATTTTTCTAATTGATATAATTTTTCCCACTATTTTTTTACAAACATGAGATTTTTCTTCAAATCTGTGATTAGCAATTTCTGGTTTTCGAATTATTTTTCTCTGTTTATTTCTCTTTTTTTTATATTATAAAATTATTGAAAAATAATCAATTTGCTTAAAGACTTCTACACAATTTAATTTTATCTATACAATTTGTAACTTTAATTATATCTTACACAATTTGAACATATTTCAAATGCTATATTTTATTACTTACTGTTCTATAAATTACATTAATCGTGTTAAAAGTTTGAAAACTTTGCTGTAAACTATTACCATTTAGAATTAAATGTAGAATAAAGAAATGTGCTGTATGAAATGAAATTTTCAAAGCTGTGCATTGCACTAGTTTTTTTTTTTAACTGTTTTCCCTTTTTTAAAAATAGTCTAGTATATATGTATAATATATATACTGATAACAAAATGAACCATTCCAAAAAATTTCATTTTTTTTTTTTTTTGTTGTTGCAAAATATTGTCTGGTTTTTACTCTTGTAAAATATTGTCCTGATTTTTATTTTGAACCACTACAAAGCTTGAATAAGTAATTTTCTCTTCCACTTATTTAAATATTTGATGTGATAATTTAGTAAAGGAATGGCTCTAAATTCACGAGACAGGCAGAAGAAGTTCCATGATTAATGAAAAAATTATTTTTGGTTCTTCAATCAATTGAATAACGAAATATTTGAATTATCAAAAATAAAACAGTTTCTAACCTTATAAATTATTTTTATTTAAAATTTTATTTTATTATTATTCTCTTTAAATTTGGAATGCCATGATACATCTTTCAGAAAAATTTTGTTTATCTCTCTTTAAAAATACAAAACTCCTGAAAGTTGGAGAAGGTTAGTAAATTATTTTTAAATGTTTGAAGCAAAAATAAATCTATCTCATTATTATATCAGAAGTGTTTGTTTTTTTTAAAAGCTTGTCATATTTCTGAAAATGGGTTCTTTGGTAGTGCAATTCAATTACAAATATACATTGAAAAAATTGTTATTTCATACTATCTAAGCATAAAGAGCTTGTTTTGCGAAGTACGTAAAATACTTTAGCATGTTTGCATTTATGTGAAAATTACATAATTTTTTATTTTATTCTTTCATAAAATTATATATAAATAAATAATGCATATTAATAATATATAAAATTAAACTACCTTCATTTATTCATTGATTAGTTTCTGTGCATCTCATTCATTACTTTAAGAATCAATAAATCATGTTATTTTACTGCATTATTTATTTTAGTATGTATTATTAACACAGTTCATTATAGTAGACTCATCAATTATAAATAACTTTTGATTGAATTATTCTCTTAATTTAAGTTCTATAAATTTGCTATTAAATTTTCTTATTAAATGATATTTTTAAGCTTTGAATTAAAATTATTATTGATTCATTAGCAAGTAAACAAGTGTTTTAATTTTGTTTCATTTTAATCGTGTAAATGCTTGTTTTAATTCTTGACATACCTTTTTAGAAAAAGGGTGCTCTTACTGATGCTCAGCTTGAACTAAGAGCTTCAACAAGAAAGGAACATTTGACAGATACTTTGCGTGAACGAAACAGAGAATTACGTGAACAGTTAAAAACAAAGGAAGAAGCTATTTTAGAAAAACTGAAAATTGAGGAAGACTTAAGAGCCCAAATCAAAGCATTTGAAGATGAAATAATGGAATTGAAACAAGAAGTTCAAGAGAAAGAAAAATGTTTTGAAGTATAAAAACTTATACTGTTTATTATGAGTTAAAATATAAACTATTAGTTTTGCACATATCTTTATTATTCAGATAAGTAATCTATTTCAGTTTCAATTACAATGGAAACATATGCAGTGAGTATGTCACTGACAATGTAAATTATAATGAACAAAGACTTTTCATTCTTTTGAGTTTCTAAAAAAATTTTTTAGTAAGCTTTGATTTTAATTATTGAAAAGAAAAATAAGTTAAGCTTTTTTTGTGGTTGGAAAATGATTTACCTTTTTAGTTTTTGAGAAAGAAAAAAATTCTCAGTTCGTATATATGAAAATTTTCTGAACTTTGCGAATTGTGTTTATTTTTTAGTTTGATACCTTAACACAATGCAAGAATATAACCAGAGCAAACTTTAAAAAAAATAAGTAAATAAAAATAAATAAATAAATAAATGCACATATTGGTAACAGATTAATGAAATCTTTGTATGAAAAGAATTCTCTTAATTACGCTAAAGTATGTTATTCAAATCTATAAAATTTTCAGTTAGTTTATTTCTGGACTGTCCAAATTTTAGAACAAATGAAAATGATGAATAGATTTATGAATGTCCCAATTGCTTTTAATTAAGCTTACAAAAATTTTGGTTACTTGAGTTACTTGTATTGTCAGTTGCTTGTATTGTCAGATATTTATCATCAGAAATTATTATACCTAAATAAAAAAATTTTTTACTGTTTAATAATTACTTTTTATAAATTTCAGATTGAAAAAGCAAAATATGAAGAAAGGTTACGAACTTTGAAAGATACTTGTGAAGTAAGTTAAATGCTTTTATTTTAAAATAATGAATGCTTTTATTTAAGATAAATACCTTTATTTATAAGTTATCTCATCATAATGGTTATTTAATGGAAAAACTGAAATTGAAATTTTTTTTTTAATCAATTACTTTATAAAAAAGGAAAGTCACTAACCTTTTTGCATTTAAAAATACTTTTAATCAGTATAGTTATTTTTAACTCTGTTCTTTTTTGAATTTGAGACCTGAAAGTTGAAAATGTGAAAATTATTACGTGAAAATTAAATTTTTATGTTAAATGTTTAAATTCTGTAAGTTTAAATTTGTTAAAGAAAGAGGAATGTGTTATGTTATTTGTATCAAAAAAATTTTGGCTTATTCATTTTATTAGTTAATCTCTCTAATCTGTTTAAAAAATCAATGATTTTCTTTAAAAATTTGTTCTTTATTTTAATAAGGCTTGAAATTATGACTATATTTATAAAATTAAGCTTTGTACAATTCTTTATTTTTATTTTGTAGGATTCTAAAGATGTAACACAAAAATATGCTAAAACACAAGGTCAATATGAGGAAATCACTAAACAGAATTCAGTAAGTATTTTAAAATTTATTTTCAGTCATATGAAGGGACAACATACACAAAAAGAAAAAATTATTTTAGCCAAAATTGAATGAAAAGTTGCGTAGGAAACCGAAAAGGAAAATTGCACCATGTCCTCAAATCTTAAGCAATTAGAGTTTGTGTGACAAAATGTCTAAAAATGGCATTTTTGTGTAGAATAAAAGTTTTATGTAATTTTATTCACTTATTTTTTTTTTATCATACAACTACAATAGCAAAATAATTTGTCTTTAAAGAAGGAAGGAGTATAGGTTGCAAATTTCTTTTTGAGAGCTTATGTATAGGTGTAGAACTATTTTTATAGTATTTTTAAGATTAAAAATAATAAGCATAATTAATATGTTGAGTGACATAAGCATATGAATTTTCATAGGAATGAAAGATACACAAGTGTATGTAATATATCATATAGAAAATGCTGGAAAGTCTAAAGCAAAATATTTCATGCAAGCTCTTGAAGCAGTGGTGAACAGCATGCTGAACAGAACTGTAAAAAGGAATAATTTGAAAATTCATACATATTAAAAGATATACTGATATACTTGAGTATCTTACCAAAGATATTACTCAATATTTTATCAATGAAAGGAATTTTAAATAAAATCGATGCTTAAGTAAACTTAGTACGAATATTCAATTAAATATATACAAAATAAAGTAATAATAATAATTATTTTTAAGAGATTTTTTGAAAGAACATGGGTAAAAGTTTATTTATACAATTGAAGCAAGACTATACTTGAAAGATTGGTTGATATTTTGTAATTGTGTTTCATCTTTATCGAAACTATAACTTGCGAAACATTTCCTATACTTTTGAAATTAGCCCCTTATATTTTTATCTTTCTAGAATTTAACCAAAGAATGTGAGGAAAAAACAAAGAAAATAGTTCAGTTAACAGAAGAAATGAAATCTTTAAAGAGTGATCTAACTAAGAAACAGTCTGAATGTAATAGATTGGAAAAAGTAAGTGCTTGTTTTGTATTCATATTTAAGTTTCCTTTTTGGTCTTTAATATTTATTTCAGTTATTACCTTTTAGATTAATTCCACTTTAAAAACAGCATGCATTAATATGGAAAATGACCTGAATAATTTTGAAGCTCTTGTTGAAGCTAGAGATGTGAACATTTCCAAAATTATGAAACAAAAGTAAGAGACTTTACAAAATTACAATTGCTTGTTTGAAATTTATTAGTGTTTTTGTATAAGTTAATTTTGTGTAGTTTTTTTAAAATTAACATCTGTTTATTAATTTAGAAAAATTGCATCTCTTTTATAACTAAATATTTGTTAATTATTCCAATTTTTATTTATATTAAAATTGTTTAAATTATTTAAAAATCCATGAATATTTTTTTTTTTAATTTGTTATTATAAATTTTGCTAAAGTTTGTTTGATTTTGAATCGATCATGAATGAAAATCTGTTTTATTGAACCATTATTATAAAGGATAATGTTAAATTTAATAGTGAATGACTCATAAGTTGCTAATACTCATAAGTTTCGTCTTCTAAATGAAAGAAAAAATCTGATGGAATTCTAAAGCTTCTTCGATACCTTTAATAATTGATTTTTTTACCATTTTAGATCTTTAGCAATTTTAGCTTTACTCTCAAAGCATCTAAAAAAGGCCATTCTGGCCCCTTCTTTCTTCTAAGTATTCAATAATTTTCAGTCTTTCTACTGATAAGACTTTTTTTACATAGTAAATATTAAAGATTTTTCATTTATGCATTCAGATTTTATAATCCTTATTTTTTTGTGATTTAGAGAGAATTTACAGAATGAAATCATAAGATACAAGGATGATTTGAAAAAGCTTCAAACATCATTTGACAGGAAAGAACAAGAAAGGTAGTTTTAAATGTCTAATTCATATACTGTTAATTTAATTTTTGACCTACTATGAAGGGTAAAGTTATAGACTTCCACTGCTTTTACCCGCATTCCTTGGTCTCGAAGGATGGGTGTCTGATGTGATTGCCTTGTTTTTGATATTATATTAGGGGTCACACACATTTGAGTGATGAAAAAGCATAATGCATAGGTGTGGTGATTTGTACCATAAAATCTGCTCTTTTTAAATCGCTGGAAATTATATTACATATATTAGTTGGTATTGTCTTTCTGTCATTGCTGAAGAGGAGTCTTAGATCAGCAGCAGTAGCTTCATCAATATAGTTCTAGTTGTGTTTTAATCTTATTTATTAAGATTAATTGTTAATTGTATTATTTTTTACTTGTCAAAGTACTTGGAAATTATTCTATTAACTAAAATTATTTAATAGAGAACAAAAATGAATTAATGAGTTTAAAATCTATGATAGATTGTTATATATGAAAGAGTATGCTTGCGAATTTTATACTTTGAAACCTGATATGAAGTTTTGGTACAAAATACATTAACCCTACAACCTTTCAGGCCTAGGCATTCTCTGTCAGTAAAAATATTCTTTTTTAAAAAATAATAAATCTGCGTTAATACAATAAAAAAAACTTGGGATTTTTTTAACTGAAGCCATTTATTCCGAAGAAATCAAGTGTCTGATGGTTTAGCATTAAATAATTTTTTAGTGATGTGATCTTGACCCTTCCTGGTGATGTGGCCTGTTCATTTTATTATCTGTCATTTAATGAAATTAATGATATCACGCTCCTTATATGTGGAATATAGCTTTAAATTGGATATTCTTTGTATCGGAGCATGTTTTTTCTTTCTCTTTTTCCGTATACTCCTGAAAATATTTCTCCAGACCTTTTTTCTGAAAGACACCTCATTTAAAATTGAAAGATCCTTATTTAAAATTGTAGTTGTGTTCACTTTGACTTTATAGTTGTTTCATTACTACTATATACTTATTATATTTGAATTGTTCAAAGTAAAGTTGCAAAATTTTTATTAATCAACCAGCTTGTGTCTTTTTGCAAGAAACTGCTGTATATTGTTTACTATATATCTTCTAATTTTTAGGGAAGGATTATTGAAATGTGTTCAAGAACTTTCTGTTGAAATTGAAAACCAATCCTCACTGCATGAAACTGAGTTGCAGATGCTTCAAGATCAGTTAAATCATTATAAAAAGTCTGCTGATGACTTACAAAAGAGGACCATTGATTTGCAAAGTGATATCTCCTCTCGTAATAACGATACAGCTAGGTTTTCCAAAAAGATTTTAGACTTAGAAGGTCAACTATGCTTAATTAAGGAGGAAGTAAGGTTTTAAAATAAAAGTTCAAATGCATACTATTTCTCTCTCTCCTTTTTTTTTTTTTTTTTTTTTTTTTTTTTTTTTGTTATGTAAAAATGATTACTTATGTTCTTCTATTATGTTTTAACTAAAAAAAAATCATTGAGTTTGGTAGTCTCATCATTTAGTAGTCACACTATCACTTACTTTTTTTGATTAAAAACTTGCAAAACTGAAATTGGAGTCAGCTATTTCTCATAAGAAGTAAATACTTTAAGATTTGAAATTCTACTGCTTTTCCTTACTTCTACATCTAGAAATAATTTTTTAAAATTTTTGTCTATTTTACTATGTTTTTTAAGTACAATTCAGTAATAAACAAATATTAAATAAGTCTTATTTATTTTTACAAGTTTAATTACCTTATTTTTTTTTGCAGGAACACGCTATATATTTTTTTAGTGTTATCTAGCAATTTGGGCTACTGAAGCCAGCTTTAAATTGTCGAAACTGCAGTTGTTTGAATGTTGAATAATTATTAATTTCTCCATCTCAGTTTTGTCTTGAAGTCTAAGCAGTGACCCTGTGGCAGAATTTTTTCCAGCTTTCTACTACATGCTTCTCTAACAATATCTTTCTGCAAGATACTTTTAAATATAACAAATATCCATGTTAATAATTTAAAGTAACATAAATGTTAACTTCAAAAAAAAAAAAAAAAAAAAAAAAAATAAACTCTTTAGTTACCATTATAACTTTTTTAATTGAATATGTAATATTTTTTTTGTTCTAATATTATGACAGATATTCTCGCATTTTGTAGGGGGAAAACACAAGAATAATTTCCTTCTTCACATTTTGTAAATCAGCCATTAAAAGAATAATAATAAAAAATCATGAAATCTGTAGAAGTAACTACCGAAAAAAAGATCGAAAGCGAGATCAAGTGAATCGGACTCTTCGAAAAAGGGCTACAAAATGCATGTTTTAATTTCAAGATTGAGTTGCTGTAATAAATAATATCAAATTAAAACTGCAGGATTTTAAAACTATGTGAAAATCAATAGTAATAAATAACTAAATTAAAAAAAAAAAAAAATAGAACGAAAATTTCTACAGAAAAGATAGCCAGAATTTTTTACTTTGAAAGGAAAAATCTTTCTGCAAGAACTCTGTTCTGCTACAATGTCGCATGTCACCACGATTCTGCCATGGGGAGCTGTAATTTAATGTTCATCACTTGTTGAGAATAACTGAAAGGAAGTGTATTGTAACTTGAATTGTTATAGTTGCAACTTCCTTTTAATCCATAGAGCATTTGGACTTGAGATTACTTATTGTTTTTTTTCTCTCCTGCTGAGTAATAAAGCCAAAAAATAACAAAATTTGCATCAATTTGTATGTTTTAAAACATGGATTGTCAATTGACTTTTTTTTCTTTATTTTGTTTAAATTTCTTAAAGTTATTTTAAAATTGTATTTAAATTAAGTACCTCCCCACCCAAAAAAAAAACAACACTTTTTTGTATTTTAACAATCAATCATTAGTCAATAATTTCAAGCTTACATTTGTATTAAAAATTAAGTTTTTAATGTACGTTTTATTTCATGCTATACAAAATAGTTTTTCTCTATTTTTTTAAACAGGCTGCAGCTCACATCACTCAAATATCTTCATTAAAATCTAGTAATTTAAAACTAACACTTTCTCTTGAAGAAGCTGTGAAAAAGTGTGAAAACTCTGAGAAATCAATCAAAGAACTTTACAATGAAAAAGAAAGTGAAAAAGTAGGTTTTCTTTTAACTTTGTTGTATAGACATATTTGTTTTATTAATTAAAATGATTAATTTTATTATTTGTAGTGTTAAACAGTTGTTTTAGTATGTACTTGGTATTTGATATTTTATAATTATAGAATGATTTCACATTTTTTTAAAATATAGGCTAAATATGATCATGAAAAGATAAAAATGCAAGAAACAATTTCCCAGCAAGCAAAACTTATTGATTTTCTTCAAGAGAAAACTGAGAATATGGAAAAGAAAAAAAGGGTAAGTCAAGACTTTTTTTAAAAATACTGTGTTGTGCTTTAATTTGATGGGATTGAGTAAAAATTTTATATTTCTTAAGAGTATACCAGAAGTTGTTTATGTGATCTATAGGGGAAAAAATGACATTTGCTATCATTTGAATCCTGGGAGCATTTTAAGAGAATAAAATTTTTAGAAATGCACTCAGTATTCAAATTGATGAAGTATCCATAGAGCCAAAAAATAAAGTATTGATGAAAAGTTACTTAATTTTAGCCTATTGCTCGATTGTTTGGAAAGAAAGATGCACCTCAGCAACTTCCACAAAGCAGAGACTTGGAAAAAATGTTAGAAACTGAAAGAAGTCGTTGTCGAAGGCTGCAAGATCAATTGAGTCAAGCTAGGGCAGAAAAAATGTTATTGCAGAGACAGAGTATGTGAAGAATTGAGTATATTTTATTTGATCTGTATTTTGTCATTATTACATAGTTTGCAACTCTTCTTATTCCTTAAAGGGACTTCCTATACTTAATGTTATTGCTTGAGAAATTTAGATATCTCCATATTTTTAAAAAAGTATTAAATTTTTCTAAAAAGATTTTTTTTTTCTCTTCCTTATTTAACAAAATTTTCTTATAAAAGAAAAAAAAATATTTTGCACAAAAATAAGTTAACTGCAAGTAAAATTTTCACAATTTAAAATTTATTTAAACAATAATTTTTAAAATAATGCTTTCTAAAATTAATTATGTATTGATAACATTTTTTAAAATTTTAATTCACAGTTTTCATTTTAAAGTTTGGATACTTTTCAGTTGCCTAGGTGCAAGGGAAAAGTTACCAAAGAAAATAGATCTCTTTCAACTTTTTATTTTATTTTATTTATCGTTTTAAATAGATAAGAAATTAAATAGAATAAAAAAAGTAAAATAAAAAATTACAACAAAAATAGTCGAATTTCCTTGTGCCCAGCTAACCAAAAAGTAATAAAATTTTATTTTAAAAATGATGCTGTGACAAACATTTCTTATTAGAATGGGGAATGTATTAAAAAAATGAAATACTTTGTATAATTTTGCTAAGGAAATGCTTATAGTGAAAAAATATGCTCTGAAAATTCTGTATTTTATCAAAAGACTGGTAAATGCAAAATCTTACCCGTTTTTTTTGGGGGGGGGGGAGGTTGAAATATTTATTGCTTTGTATTTTACCCTGTAAATTTTTTTTTATTAAGTTTCCTTTCTTTAACTACATGTTTCCTTTCTTTAACTACATGTTTCTGTAGAAAAGAATTAGCTGTTAGAAATTGTTTCGTAAATGCCGTAATCTTTTGCAAATTTGTTAGCATCTATAATCTTTTTATGTCTTATGAATTGCAAGCATAAAAATGCATGCGATTATATATAAAGTGTTCAAACAAATCCATGAAGCACAAAGTGTGCTCAGAATTGCTACATTCATCATACTATAATGTTTCATTAACGAGCTCTATATTTCCAGTAATGCATTAATTGTGTCTCACTGTTAACAATTTTCTGTATGCTAATAGTATTTTTTATTATTATTATTATTTATTTATTTATTTATTTACTTATTTATTTAAACTTCGCAAATACTGTATTTGTGTTCTTTAGAAATGATTTTTGATTAACTTATGGTTAAAAATTTTGTAAAATTTTCCAACCATTCATGTTTTGAGTTTCCTCTTGTTTGAGGATTTTTATTTACGGTTGCCTCGCCGAAATTCTTCTTTTTGAAATTGTATCTGTTTTCATGGGCTTTGGACAAATTCTGGTACTCTTCATCTTCAAAATATGTTTGTTACCTTTTTTTAAATGTTGTTTTTTTTTTTTTTTTTTTTTTTTTTTTTTTTTTGAGGCCTAGTCTATTATGTTTGAACACTCAAACTCCTATTTTCTGAGTAACTACTATTATTAATTTTAAGATTTCACTAAATTCTTTGAGGCCTTCTGGTGTTGCCATGAATCGCCACCAAGCATACCTTTTTGAATCCTCTTTTTTACTGAGAGGTCACGTGCGTGCACTTAAAGTCTACAGTATTCTCCGGATGCCCCCTGGCGGGGGCGGGACGGGGTTAGCTTTGATACTATAATGTTTCTAGCAGAAAAATTTATGTTTTGAGCAAGTGATGGTGAATGTAAAATCATGACAGAGGTTGCCCAACATAAGTTTTTTCTCTTGTTAAGATCATGTTAAATGAAATTTTTACTTATTTAAGTAAAGAATGTATATTGAATTATTTTTTATTTTAGGATGATTATAATTGCCACAATAATACAATAGGTTATGTTGTGAAGATACAATCATGTGGTAGTTCATCCGACCCTGTATTGTAAAAATTGAAAAATCAGCTTGTTTATAAAAAATAATCTAGTTAGTTAGTGAAAGATGTTTTTTGTTTTATTATTATTATTGTTATGTATCTGTAGAAATACTCTCACTTGTATTTCTCTTTAAAAATATGTTTAAACTGAAAAAAATATCTTTTCTAAATACTATAAATTTTAAAATCTTTTATGAAAATTAAATCTAAAGCACCCTGAAATCTTTCTCATTAAAATGATGAAAATCTTTCTCATTAAAATCTATGGTTATTAATTTACTTAGTTTATTTCTTAGTTATTAGGCATTACTTAAATCAGTTATTAATCAATATATCTTCTTTACTTAGCTATTAATATATTTCTCAGTTATTAGACATTAGTTGTTAATTGCTTACACTTCTTAATTTTGTTTTTATGTTAAACATAGCTTATAGGATATGTAAAGATGTTTGAATCATTAATTTGAAGCACCCTAGTAAAGTAAAAACCATAAAACAGAAGCTATCCTTTTTTTTTTTTTCTTCCAGTGCACTTAAAATTTTAAGAGATAATTTTAAGATTGTTAAAAATTTTAAGTGCTTTAAGGTCACTTTAACTTTAGACATTTTTTCTTAATATGCGTTATAAAAATTTAAATTTTAAAGGCACACTCTGATAATTTGGATAATCTCTTATTTTCTTGGGAAAGTAGTTTATTTGTTTAAAATCGCAACTTATACAAACTCTCACAACTATATGGGTTGAAAATAGAAATTGAATTGAAAAGAGAAAGTCGCAATATTTTAGGAGAAATACAAAGTAAAACAGGTACTTGATTGAAATGTGTATAAAAAAGAGCAGTAAACCAAAATCAACTGGGCGCATGGCATTTAATAATATTGCAAAATTTATAACTTCTAGAATGAGTAAGAACTTTTGGCCACTAATTGGGTTTGAGATGGAAGACCATAATGGAGGCCCTATATTGCAAGTTCGAGTGATGAGGTTATAGGATTATAGATTAAATTATGTGTGATGACTAGCATAAAACATGATTTTAAGTTTATAGCATTCTTCTAGATATTACATAATTTCTTCCATTGTGAAATTTTGTGTTAAAATTTTTTGCTTCCAACTTTTTTAAAATTCTTTTTCAGTAAGCAATCTATCAGAATCAATGGCTGCAAGAGTTGAAGCCCCTGCTACACCAAATTCACGAGCTATGCATACTGCAATAACTTATTCGCCGAGTTCTAAGTCTGACTCTAACTGTAATTCCAGTGAAAATAGTGAAAAAATTGTCCACCCTCAAGGAATGAAGCATAAAATACCACATCGTTTCTGTGAGGTTATGTGCATGAGAAATTCTAAATGCTGCATTTGCTTGGACTCTATGTATTTAGGAAGATCTATTGTTAAATGTCAAGGTAATTTTTTTTTGTTATATTGTTGTGCTTTCTGAGTGACTTGTTTGTCTTGTTACTTTGCTGCTGAGCTTTAGTTTACTTCATTTGCTGTTAGTGCTATTAAGGAAAAAAATTGTCACTTCAAGGATAGAGATAAGACTCAAACCTAGCTCATTAGCTTGCTTAGCCCATCAAAAACTTCTTCTGAAAAAATCTATTTTTTTTTGTCCTAGAATTTTTTTTCCATAAAAATTCTTTATGACCTTATGTATTTTAAAGTTTTTAAACATTTTTTTTTTTTTTTTTAAGTCAACTTTATTTTTATATAAAAAAACATATCTTAAACTTTTTTCTACGTTGTGCTTCTTCATTACAAAAAACATACTTATATCTTCCTCAATAAATGTTCGTTTGACAAATTTCTGAACTATGTCTCTCCCTTATCTCTATCAGGTAAAAAATATCAAAACCCTAAGTCTTCTAACATTGTGGCTTCTGTAGGCATTTTTGGTATGCAATTAGTACACAACTTGTGGTAATTTAAGTACCTGGAAGCAATTTCGTGCAAAACTGTTTATATAATTCCAGCTTATTCATCAGAAAAAGTTGATGGTGTAAAATATCTTTTCTCTCTAACTCCATTCTCTCATATCAATGTAACTTATTAAATCATCACTGACAACTGAAGGCCACTCCATGCTTCTTTAGTTTTTCATCAAATGTTTTTTAACATACCTTCTGACCATGCAATAATTTGACAAAACACTTTCAACATAAATTTCAGTAAGTGGACAATGAATTTCATTATGCTTTGCATTCCTAGTATTCAAAAAATTAGATTGTATGGTACAGTCAGCTAGTTCCACAACCATTATCAGCAAATCAATCCAAATTGTTTAAATGAAAAGAGCTATGGGCAAGAAAAGCTTATGTGTATGTTTTGTCACTATATCTTGCAAAAAAGAATGTTATAGAGCTTTATTTCCTGACATGCGTCACACTTTTCATTTCATAATGAAAAACATAATGTTTTAATTTTTTTCCTGGTTGAAGTTGTTCTATGTCTTATATTAATGGTTATAATTTTTGCTAAATAACAGCTATATGCAAAGAGCTTGAAAAATCTTAAAATTTTTACATGCCATGCATGTTAGTCTTAAAAAAAAAACATATCCTTTTTTGAATGGTCACTACATATTTGAAAATATTAAGTAATACTATAAAAACAACAAAGCTCTTTCAAATTTCTGAGTTTCACATTTGAGTAAAAAAGATTAAGCTTACTTTGTCTATTAGATATTTAATTACATAATTCAGTAATATTTAAGTCTTATCTTATAGTGTCAAATTTTTTTTCTTTCTATTTTGGTACCGCTTATCTGTTCCACCTGGCATTTTTAATCATTATTGTCAAAATTAGAAGGGGCACTTAAATGTTATTTCTAATTAAGGAGTTAAATATCTGGTGAAGCATGTAAGATAAAAAAATACATGCCTGATCAATTTTTTTTATTTTTTATACCTGAAATGTAATTTATAGATTAGATAATATAATTTTTAAATCTTATTCACTATACGATTTTTATTTTTCCTCATTTATTATTTTTTTCCTCTGTAGAATGTCTGTTAGAATGTCATCCAAAATGTGCTTCATCATTGCCAAAAACCTGTGGATTACCGTCAGGTTTCATGCAGCATTTTAAAACTGCTGTAAAAAATTCTCTATCAGTCGATAAAGTTGAAGAAATTCCAAACATATCAGAAGGATGGATAAAAGTGCCGAAGTAAGTGTAAACTTAGTACTATTCACATTTGGTTTGATCACAAAGCAGTAGCTCCAAACAAGCAATAATGAATTAATCAATAGTTAAATAATAATAATGCTAAAAGTGAACAAATGTACTAATTTTGCATAGTAATTACGAGAATTTTTTTTTCTTTTCTGTCAGACCAACTGCCAAATGACTTCTTTTAGCTATTTACTTTTATTTTTTGTTTAAACTTTCCTCAAATGTTATGATTTAGTATTCAAGGTTGTATTAAGTTTAACATTTGTTCATTTCTTGTTTGCATCTATTATATTTTTGTTAGTTTACAAATTTGCTTCTTTAACAGTTATTTTAGTTTTTTGAAGTAAAAAAGTAATAAAGAGAATTTCTAAATTGTTCTTGAACAATATATAAGAACATCTAAATAAGCATTTGAATTTAATCCAAAAATAAGCATAAGTAATCCTTTAATTACTTTGTACTTTAATACTTAATTACTATTCAATTAATACAATTCTTTTTCTTAGAATTAACAAACATGGCTGGGATCGAAGATATATGCGGTTTGAGGATAGTGTTCTTTATATATTTGAGACTGCAGAGGAGAAGGACCCTGAGGAAGCTTTACTTGAAATAGACTTTTTGTCAGAAAAAGCATCGATCACAGTATCGAGTTCGGTTTCTGCTACTGAACTACCTTATGCAGCCAATTCAGATTTGCCATTTGTTTTGAAAGTTGAATCATTTCCCCACACTACATGCTGGCCTAAAAGGTAAACATCCATTTTCAGGTGTTGTCAATTGTTCGAATTTTAAATTCTGAAAGTTTTATAGAAGTTTACATAAATAAAATCTTGTCATTATTTGTTGAAATGTTTCAGAATAATTAAATTAAAAGCAATATATAATTCTCATCAGAATGTTTTCCATAGTATCTGAAATGTAAATTATCAACTGTAATTTGATCAAGGTCGCAAAGGTTGAAGAGCATCATGTCTAATATAGTATGGTTTGTAATAGCTAAAGTGTCATCCACTAGACAATCAGTGTTATCTTCTCTTTTTTCATTGATTTTTTGTTGCATTAGAAATAGTTTCTAGCATCGTTTAATTTTGTTACTTCATGTATTATCTGAAGTTTCATCAATCTAGTTATAGTTCAGTTCTTTGTTTCTCAAGCTATTTTCTTTACGACACCTTTATGACCAAGTTATCGATAATTTTACAATGTAATTTTATATTTTTGTGAAAATTATGGAATATTTTTTTTTTGGAATTTTGATTAAAGTTGCAAGTTTTTTTTTCTTTCTCTGAGATATTCATGATTAGATCTTGGACAACTTTTTCATGCTCTGTTTAAAAATATTTTTTGATCATCTTAATGATGCAAGTTTTAAAGTTATTTCTTATTTCGATTAGTCAAGTAACATGCTTCTAATAATGTTATGTCCATCAAACTTCATTGTTAAATTCTATAAAAATTTTATGTGCTGTTCTAATTTTGGGTTAAAATTATTGGTATTATTTTTGCATTTAATTTAGCATGTTAATTAGTTTAGCATTTAATTTAGCTCTAGCATTTCCAATGTTAGTAATTTAATCTAATGTATTATCTCTTTCTTTCTCACTTTTTTTTAAAAATAATTTCCCTGTTCTTATTTTTATTGTTTGTTTATTTTAGGATCTTGTATATCATGACATCTAACTTCAATGAAAAGCAAATGTGGGTATCTGTTTTGGAAAAAGCAGCTGAAATAAGCCTTTCAGAAGTAGACAGTAGTCATAAAGTATGTTTATTAAAAAATGCATAACTTTATCCTTTCACCTAAGCTGTTTAACCTATTTATAAAGTATGTTACAGTTTTAAAATTGGAATCACTAATTAAAGCCAGTTTTAAAATTATTTGTAGAATCCAGTATTTAAATCTTCACTGATCCTGATAGTGAAGATATCAGTATATATATGTAACATAAAAAAGTTTCTATTAATCTTTTTATGTTATTTTCTCTGCTATAAAACTTCATCCTAATTTATTATTCAAATCGAAACACTTCTCATACTTTTAAAAAGCCACATTCTGTTCCTAAAACTATTTTTTTGCACAAGTATGCATAATTATAAGTAAAGACATTTTTCCCTTTAATCTTCGTGGGAATCACTTGACCTATTTCATAAACCAATAGTAATTTCTAAGATTTCCCTCTTTTCCCTAAATAGACATTTTCGGATTTTTTACAAGATTTTACCTACCAGAAAGACTGATCACCGATTGAGTTAACTTCACTTTTCGCTCGTCATCCATTTGAAAATGACCTAATAAAATACTTGTGCTTTCATTCAAATCCTGTGTCTGTTTTCTTGCTCGGTCCGACTGCATCATTTTACATATATATATATATATTAATGTTTCATGGTTTTATTAAGACTAAATATTATATTTTGTTTGTATTTGCTGTATTCAATGAAGCTTAATTATCTAATTAGAGATTGTCGTATTACTTATTTTATCTACAGTTAGCAAATGTCCTTGTGTGATTCTTCGTTATGTTCATCATGATTGTTCAGTAAATCATGATTTTTGGTATTTTCACTGCTTCTGTAAAAAATTAGTTAAATTTTTAATATGTTACCATTTCCTAAAACTGTATACCTAGTTCTTTTTGTAACTACTATACTTATTTAATTATTTGATTTACTTACTTATTTAATTTATTTATTAATATTCATTTATTTATTTTTATTGTTTTTCATTTAGTTAGAATTTGTTTAATGTTATGCTTAAATATTTATCTTTTTTTTTTTTTTTTTTAGAGATTGGATACAAAAACAATTATAAGTCTCAAAGGCAGTAAAGCTATTGATCCGCTATGTGCTAGTATATTTGATGAACAAGTAAGTATGAGACCCGTTGTTAATTTTTATCATTTTTAATTTCTTTTGCAAAAATAATAAGTATTTTTTTATTAGGTTATGCTGTTGGGTGCGACAGAAGGATTATATGCTCTTACAGATATGCAAGATGAATCTTCTTCATCCTTAAAAAAAATTGATGGAATAATGAGTGTTTTTCAAATTATGAGTCTAAAAATTATTAATGTTGCACTGCTTATAAATGGTAAGTTTAATTTTTTTATAGAATTATGTAGCACAGTTAAAATGAATTTTTGCAAATGAAAATATATAAATAATGTTAGAGGGGAAAAAAAGGATGAGAATTAGAAATGCAGTTATTCTATTAGAATAATTATTTTCATAAAATACTAACTCTATAATGTAAACTGAGATCAAATGGAAAAAGTCCTGCAATAACTTTGTAAGTTAGTTTTGCCTCATCCAGGGTGCTGGTTTGAGTCTTCACCTTCCTTGGCTTGCCCAAGGTTTGATTGTCTGTGCTAAAATTTAGATGTTTGATGAAATTGTTCTTCGTATTATTTCTCTGTGGTTCAGAATTGACTCTAGTAGGCTATTCCTTATTATTTAATGGTAGGGAGTTTGAAATGAAGACTGGGTAATTATTACTCCCATCTGCTCTCCTATGTAAAACATAGTAGTATCGTAACAACACATGCCAGTATTGTCTTTGGATCATTACTAAGGAAAAATTCCAAACAATTTCAAGTAGCTATTTTAGCTGTGGGTCAAAAATAGTTTATTTTAGTATAAAAAGAGAAAAAAGTTAATGTAAAATAATATTTTGTTTAAATACTTTTATTTTTTTAATTTATGATTATGAAGCAGTCTCAACTAAGTCTTTAATGCCAAAAAAAAAAAAAAAAAAAAAAAATCATTAGAAAAATTATTATCTATTTTTTTTTTTTTTTAATAATACTACAGTCTAATTCTTAGATCAAGAAATCAAAGTATTTAAATATTTTATCTTTAAAAGAAAGTCAACTCTCCTTGAAAAGAAACACAATTGATAAGTATCAAAAGTGAAATATGAAAAAACTGGCAACTTACTATACACACTATCATGCTAAGTTTGGATATCCTTAGACATGTAATATAAAACATCTATCAAAACAAATATATTACTGAGTTTGATTTGTGTCTTCTTTTTATATCATTTCACAGGAATCTTGTTTTTTTTTTAATAGTGTGGGTAAAAAGTAGCCTATGGTGTTGCATTTTTATTGTTATATAAATGTCCCCCTGAGAAATTTAGCTTGAAATAACCACATATGAAAATGTTCTTGCTATACTATGCATAATATGTCTAATAATATATGGGATGTTAAATCTGATTGAAAAAGATAGTAAGACTCCTCTTCCTAAGAAATTATTGATATGGAATTATTTGAGATTCTGTGTTTGCATAATTTTTTATTTTAAATATTTCATAGTGTCCATATTTTATAAAACTGTTTGTATCTCTTCGTAAAATGTTCTTAATAATGTAAAATAATATATTCAATAGGTGAGGATCGGGAATTGAGTTCAGTTGATCTGGATTGCCTGAAATCACAGGTATTTGAATCCTCCTATCAGCCCCTCACTTTGAAGTCTGTTGCAAATATAAAGAACTGCCATTTGTTTGCTGTTCAAGAAAATGCTGTAACAAATGGACCCTTCATTTGTTGTGCTACATCTCAAACTGTAATTATTTGTCAGTATGACGTGGTGATGAAATTGTTTTGCAGTAAAAAGGTAAATAATTATTTTATTTCAAACACAGTAAAATCTCTCTATGGCAGTATTTGCTTCTTAGATAGTTTTTAACTTTTGCATAAACAATGTACTACTAGCTAAAAGAAGTTTTGGTAAATAAGACACATTATTTTGCTACCACTGAAAAACAAACAAACGTTGTAATTTGACTTTGAAATGTTAGAATTATTGCTTTAATATCAGTATTATAAGATTATGTTGAGGAATATCTTTTTGCAAGTTTTGTTTTTAAAAATACAGTCGAACCTCTTTTTAACGAAGTCGCTAAATCATAATTAAAAGTTCCTTACATGGAAAATTCGTCAAATAGAAAATCACCATTTGAAATACTAAAACAACACAACACAAATTTTAATTTCATAAACACTAGGCATAATTAAAATAGCAATTGATGCACCTTTATCTTGTAAATTATTATCTACTATCGAATTGTTTTAAATAATTTTAACATTTCATCATATGAAGGATTATTGATTTCTTCATCATTTCTGTCTTCCTCACAATTTATTGCTGTTTTGTTTTTATTTTTCGCACTGTCCAAAATATCCGATTCAGATAATGTTTCTGTGGTTTTCTAAAAGATAAGTGACAGGTGCAGCACTTTGATAACGTAGTTGCTGCAATGTAAGTTTTTTCAGAAGCATTTTAATATTCATCAAAAAACTCTGCTGAGGTATGTGGCATTTTGTCTGCTAAGGAACTAGGAAGCGATTGCATAGAAATTCTTGTATGATGATTGTAGAAAAAATTGAAAAGTTATAAAATACATTGCAGTATCCTTTGATGGAATGATATGCATATTTTAGCTGTTTGGTGTAACCTTTTTTTATGTTTTAACTATGTAACTTGAAACAACTACTCCGTTTCTTTTCAACTGTTTATGACATACAAATTTATTCTATCTTTTTTAAGTATAATTTCATGTTTCAAATTAAATTTAAATATACATTTCTTGTTTTTAAATTTATTTACCTTAATTTAGAAATTAAAACTTGTGAATTTAAATTTTGCTATACAAACTGGATAAGCCTTATTTTTATAATATTCTCTACTTGATTACATTTGGATTGTAGAAATATTTTGATTTATGCAAATAGTAGATTGACTAAGCAAATTAGTCATATATATATATATATGGGCGAATCTCAGGAATCAGTAACTTATATGTCTTCAAACTTTTCTTATAAACGTCAAACAGAAACCATCGAAATTTGAAAAAAAAGGTATACAATCCAATTCTGCGAGTTTTATGTTAGTGATATTCCAAAAGCTTATTTAAAGTAGAACAAACTTGTATCATTAGTTTAACTTGTAACTCGCAGAATTGGATTGTATACCTTTTTTTACAATTTTCGATGTTTACGGTTTGACGTGCCAAAATTTGGCGACAAACTTTAAGTGTTTGCAAATGTCACTATTCACGAAAAATATCATTCAAGAAAATATGATAGTACAGCTGAGCTTCTAAATTATGTTTTTAGTGATTTTAAGTTTTTTTTAAACAGAATACATATTGAAAAAAAAAATTATGTTAAACACTCTAAGCGACACTCATGAAAAGTTGTTAAATGTAGGATTGAAGTAAGAAATGAAAGCCAAAAGCAAGTTATCGCGATCAAAACTGTACGTATCTTAAAGTTAGTAATGCATAGTTATTCCTGTAATTTTATTAGAATTAATTTTCGCTTATTATGTTATATATTTATAAGAAAAGTTTGAAGACATATAGGTTAATGATTCCTTAGATTCGCCCATACATATTAGTTTTTAGAAAATAGGTTTTTTATGAAGAATTTAAAGAAATGTTTTATTTTCTTCTAAGTAATTCTTAAACAAGCATTTTATATTATTGTAATTTTTATTTTACTATCACCTTTTACTCTATTTACCTATAATTTTGTTAGATTTTCTCTTAGAAAAATACTTATTTTAAAAATTTTTTAGCATAATCTTAAATATAGAAGGTGTGTAAATTAAGTAATGAGAATGGCGATTATAATGTTCAATATGGCAATCTTAAACCCTCTGAATTTGGCAAATCAGAAGGTATACATCTCTTAGATATTCAGTACAAATGTGAATGTGGTAGTCAGAAGTCGTAAATCTAGTGGAATCATTTTTTTTTGTAGGGCATTCTAAAAATGGATTACACTATGGAGAATCAAATATTTTTAGCTTTTATTTTTATAAACTGTTAATATTTTTTGTTTTTTAGTATTAATTTAACGTTTTATTTTATAGGTAATAAGCGTTAATGAACCTTGTAGTTGTATTCATTTTTCTAACCAAAGAATATTATTTGGAACTGATATTTTCTATGAATTAGATCTTGCTGATTTTTCAGCTAAAGGTGAGTTTTCCATGAGTTTTTTTAAGTTTGCAAGTAGTATTGGTATTATGTATTTAATATATTCACCTATATACAAAGTAAAAAGCATGAATATTTTCTAAACTTTTAGGTTTCCTAGACGGGAGCGATGCTTCTCTAGCAGGCCTAGTTTATGGTGCACCTCAATATCGAAGCTTTCCTGTAGCTATCCTCAACATCTCAGAACACACACATAATGAGGAATATTTACTTTGTTTCCATGGTAAGGCAGGATTCAAATTATGTATTAAATAAAAAAATGGTGAACATTATATTTAATAACTAACTTAAGAATTAAATTTATTTTGGCAGCAGAAACACTTAATTTATGTACAGGTAATTCTCATAAAATACACCACTTTGAAAAAATAAATATTTAAATTCGTTTGAATAGTTTTTTTAACTCTTCATTCAGTTGTCCTAATTAATAACTTTAAATTGTTGCATTTGCTGAGAATCACCCATATATATCTATTTGAGCTTCAGTAATTTTATTTTTCATTATAATTCAATAAAATTTTTTAACTTTTTTAAATCAAAATTAATCATTGCCACAATTAATAATATTGGTGACTTGAACACAACAAATTAAATCAAGGGCTGTTTCTGTTTATCTTTTTTTAATTGCATTATCTGAAAGTGGAATATCTGAGGGATACATCTAAAAGTTCTAAAGTGAAATTATCATTCTTCATTTTTCTAAATGCAGCCGATCTTGTTCTCTGCACAGCAACATTTTACCATAATAGGCAGGATGCAAAATTAAAAAACAGCATCTCTATAATATTTTACTTAATGATCAGATTTTCATGTAATAAGATTCAAATTTAATTCTACAAGCTAATTTAAAATTTTTAAAATTATTTGTGTCAACAATATTTTAAGTTACAAAAGTCAAACACAAAATTTTCTTCATCTGAATAAACATATTTTGTTGTATGGATTAGAATTTTTGAAAATATGGGGTGGCTACAATCTGAAAAATGTAGACCGAATAGTTCAGTTAGGAGAGTAGTCGAACGTCCTCTTAATTCAATTTTACTTTTTGCTTACTTCACCATACTTCTAGAAATATTAAAGGGAATAAAATATTATCTGCACATAATTGTAAACCAATATTTCTAAAGATAATTTCATTCATAATAAGTATAAATAATCTACTTTTATAATAGAAAAAGGCAATCAAATGTTAACATAATTTTTAAAGTAAGTAATTTTAAACCAACAACGTTCCAAATTTGAATAGTTAATTTTTTGTTCTAACAATAGCTAATTTTCTGTTAACTATTCTATTTGAATAGTTAATTTCTAACAAATTTTCTGTTAAATTGTTCTCCAGGTAACATTTTTGGAATTTTTATTTCGTGGCAATTATTTTCCACAAAATTTGTAATCTTTAATTTAAAATTACATAATTATATTGTTTTATCTTGAAATTCTTTTATTTATAAAAATTCTTTAATCTTTAGTAAATTTCTTTAAATTAGTGGCTTCCATCCCTTTTAGCTATGTGAACTGCCAATTTTGTGAAAGAAACATGAATGCTCCAATCTACTAAATATAAAAGTTAAAAATATAATAACTAAACATCAATTATATACGTATAGCAAATATATATGTATATCTATGTAATGAACACACACACACATATACATACACTTACTAATGCACAGGCAGTAATAAATAAAAGATACTGTACAAGAAAAATTAAAATACATACATTTTTATATAGAAAATAGCAGCTTTATTGTGTTCATTTAATTGTCAGAACTGTAAGAGAATTAAAACAGTGATCAAAGTGAGTTTTTAATAGCATCCGTGGTACAGTGTTGCTCACTGGTTGGAAACCGCTGCTCTAGGTGCAGCCTTAAGTAAAATTAACATTAAGCGGATCATATTTTGTATATGACACCTATCCCCTTATATTTCGTAATCAAAATTTTAAATCTGTCAAAAGAAAGTATGTTTATTTAAAGAAAGTAGCTTTTTGTGTCTGATATCAAAACTTATAATTTCTTTACATTCATTAGCATATTTTCGTATGGAACAGCAAAGGTACATCTTAGTACATAAAAATCGAACCTCTAGATCAAAAGTTATTTTGATGTTTTGTTTTTAATTTTGAACTGTAATTTAGAGCTGCTATATAAAAAGTGAAATGTATTTTTCTCAGAATGAAGTGTTGTTGAACCAATAAATGTTTTTACTGAGAAAATGTTTTAATGTCGTGCACAGATTTTAAACTTTAATTTTACATCTAGAGATGGGAGTGTTTGTCAATAGCGAAGGCAGAAGAACTAGATCAGAAGATATGAAATGGTCAAGATTACCTTTGTCATTCGGTAAGTCTTCTTCTGTTTGAAGTAGTTAATGGATAGATGCTTTTTTATGTGTTATAATTAGATTGGGTTAGTTCCACATCAGGGAAGTTTTGGAGCTTGCTCCGAATTCCTACAAATTTCTAAAAAGTAAATAATCGTTCGACGCTCCATTCTTTTAAACGATCCAGTTCATAGCTTCCATGAGACGTCATTATTCTTTATTTAAAAAATTTTTTATAAATATTTTTTATAATTCTATCAGAAAACAGACTATACGTAATAAAGTTAAAATCTTATAAGAATCTTATAAGATAAGAATCTTATACTATATGAATTCATGATTTTTAGAAATTTAGGGAACGAACTTTTTTTCTGAATGTAATTTAATATTTCAGCTTGAAATTCTAAAATTTTAAATGTGTATTTCATAATAATTTTTATTTCAATGAAAAAGTAAAAAATACTGTCGATTCAGTGTTGTAAAATATTTTGCATTAAAATGAAAATTTTGTTTTCAATTCCCCACAGAATAGTTTGATTAAAATAATAAAATAGAAGGATAAAATGTCTCCACTCATCTCTTTAAATTAAATCTATTAAACTTTTTTCGTCTGTTTTGAACAACAATGTCAAAACATCTTAGAATGAGCTCCAAAATCTTCAAATGTGCACGCACATCCTTGCGCACCTCATCACGCATCCCATTGCACACATCCTAACCCTTTAACTACACAGTAGTTAGATTATTCTTCTGGTGATTCTTCCCATGCAGCTAATATGATGAAAGCTGACGAGGCAGGCGGCCTCTTCTAACATGTTAAGTGTATTCTTATATGTTAAATGTCCTGTATTATGTCCTATATGTGAATAAATGTTTCGTAATGTAGTTTTCCTCCTTGTCTTTTCCCATAATAGTTATACTGAAGTTCAAAAATATGTGTGACTTTTCAACATGTTCTCACAAGTTTAATTTGTAAACTTCGAAAATATTTGTTCTTGTGAGATAAATGTATATATCAATCAACATAATATAAAAATTTTATTGAGAACTTAAAGTATTTTAAAATTATTAAGTTCATTTTCCTTACAAGATAATGTAAGTCTAATTATAATTATAATTATTGGCAAGCTTTGAGGAACTAAAAAAAGTAATGAATTTGTTTACAGCTAATAGTGAAAAAACACTTTTTTGTGACATTTAAAAGCTTTGGTGCAAAAAAAGAGATAGTGTAATTTTTTTTTTTTTTTTTAAATTTACTCTTTCCTTGATAGCTGTGAGAGAAAAGAATAACTACAAAAACAGATATTTAAGTAATACTTTATACTATATGAAAAAGAAATATTATGTAGGAGTTGAGATAGAATTATTTATAAATTCATTAACTAAACTTAGAAATATGTTAATGAATTTGTAAATAGTTTAATTACTCCTCCACTTATTTGCATTTTCCTAGTTATTTCCTTTACTTTTTGTTATTTAATTGTTACTTTTTTTTATTCCATTCCATCATGAACATTTTCTTTTAACTTTAAATTTATGTCTGTTTTTACTATTTTGTAAAACTGAATGTCTGGAGTAAAATTATTTTCAATTTGTAGAGAAAAAATTAGTAATGTTATTTGAACTTTGACTATAAGTACAAAAATGTTCATAGTGCCAAATTTAACTGTCATAAATGTATTTTTTAGTATTCTTTAATAAAACAATCAAGAAATTTACTTTGCAGCTTATCGATCACCATATCTATTTATTGTGCATTTTAATTCTATTGAAGTATTAGAAATTCCTACCCAGACATCTGCAATTGTGTAAGTATAACTTCTTTAATTATGAAAATGAAATGGCATGTATGCGTGATGGAAAAAAAAAGAAGCTGAAAGTACAGGGTTAGCAGGTTTTTGACAGTTGACGATTTTATCCAGTTTTAACTGTCATGTCAAGAATTCCTTTCCCCCATAAAACCTTGTTTGAAGGATTGTACTTGTTCTGCTCACCTGCATTATAAATAATTGTAAGGAATAATGAAAAATCATAAAAATAAATAAATAAATCATAAGTTGAGATCAGACAATTATTGTTGATCACTTAAGTTTTAATTAATTTAAAAAATCTACATTGTGGCATAAGAGAATTATAAATCAATATTTAGATTGATAATTAACAACTCATACTTACTACTTGTAATATCAATTGAATAGTTATAATGTAGGGAATAATAGTAATCTTAAAGTATTAAGAGTAACATGTTTTTAAAAAACCAATTAATAGTTTCAATAGTTTTAGCTTTGATTTTTATACATGATATACATAATTATAGTATTGAATGCAAGTATTTTGCATGTTTTAGCATCAAATTCAATATCTTCAATGGCAAAAAAGAAACTTGTCTCAAGTTTTTGTCAGATTTAGACAGTTAATGATACTTTTTGACATTTTTTTGATGTGTCATGTCACAGTTAATTAGTATACAGGTTTTTGACAAAAAGAAAAAAACCAACCCTGAATATATAAGACATTTGATATCAAAATTTGTATATCATTGTTTGATATACTAGCTTTTTTTTCTGGTTAAAGGGCTGTAACTAGTATACATGTCTACACATAACAAAATAAAGAATTTGTATGTGTGTTAATCTAACAATTTGTGAGGAAAAAGTAAACTTTTTTTCTTTTCAAATATGACTCAAAAATTGTTTTATGCAATGTTTAGAAGGAAAGTTAACTTTAATTCCCTATTAATTAGTATACAGCCAATATTGTGCTAAATAAGTTTTTTTTTTACACTTAATTTTATGTTTCAAAACTTTGACAGATTTTTTCTCTAGTGTTTTAGATGCTTAATCTTTTACAAAAAAATGAAGGTTAATAAGTCTCTTTTGAAGGCGGCCATAAATGAACAGAAAAAAAAATCCCCTAATTTTTCCCAGATTGATTTTAGGAAATTTTTCTGATTTTTGTAACTGGCATAAATTTTATTATGTATTAACATTTCAGTAAAACCTTATTCTTATTTATTGAGAATATGCACTCACCTAAAGTATAAGTGTTTATAAAGAATAACACGTATACTTGCCATAAGAGTTGAAAATAAACAATTCTTTAAAAACAATTTTTTGAACTTTTAGGTACCTCACACTCAAATTAGTTTTCTCTGACTTTTGAGGTATTTTAGTTAAATTGCCTGATTTTTCCAAACTGTTGAAATTTCCTGACTTTTCCCTGTTTTGTAGAGATACCTATATAAAAATTAAATAAAATATAAATTTAACTGAGAACCTGTTTAGTTAATTTTATACTCACTTTTTCTAGCTATTATTTTAATTTTATAAATGTTTGCCATAAAATATTTTAAGATTATCTTTTAGTTTCCTGTTTTGAATAATTAACATGGGAAACTATTGTTCTAACTAACAAATATTATTGATTACAAAAGGAGTTCTACATTTTATTTTGGATTTTAGAAGGGATTAGAAAGGGGAAAAAAAAAAGAGCTGGGAACCATTGGTAAATGCTAACTTAAGTCTATTGAAAAAAAAAAAAAAAAAAAATTTTAAGTCAAAATAATTCTGCTGCTTTATTCTGAAAAGTCACTGTAGAGAAAATAGTTTAAATTTCAAATTTACATTAAGATTATTTTCCTGCAACATTAACTTTGGGAAAGTATTTAGATAAGTTTAAGTAGACGTTAATAATGCATGCAGATTAGGAACATTTAATGTAAATTTATAATTCCAAAACGAATAAAGATGAATCTCGATTTAACTGAAATCTTCTTAATTTTTTACCCTATCTTCCAGATCCTAATCCTAAAAAGTGGACAGCTATGAATTTAACAAAGTTTTTTATATAATTATTTACTGATACGTTTTAAAAAATAAGTTTTTTCTTTTTTAGGATAAGTAAATAAAAAACCTATTTAATATTTCTTTATATTGATTTTTATCTTTTCTTTAAATTATATATTATTATTTTTAGAACTAGGATGTTCATGACCAAAAAATTCAAAAATGCTATAAAAAAATAAAACCATAAAAAATTAGCCTAAAATGGAAAGTAATGTCCATGTTTTACATTACCTTTTTTTTTTTCAAAAAAAATTTAAAATTGTAAATTGTATTTATAAATTTTTTAAAAGAATAAAACTTATACTTGATAAAAGATAAATACAACACAATTTTCAAGAGTATTGAAATTGCATTGTATTATCATATGTTTTTTAATATTCTTAAAGTCAAAAGAATGTCTTTTCTTATCTAGCAAATTTTATACATCTTGAAGAACTCTGATAACTATCAACATTTACTATTGAGGCGTTTTTGAAATATGATTCAATTTACAGTAATTTACAAAGAAAAAAATAAATTCACAAGCAAAATGCTCTTAAAATAAAAATATCTATCAATATTTATGAAAAATGTCTGAAAAAACTAATAAGCAATAATAATAAAAATAACTAAAAAAAATTAATACCCTAAAAAATTAAAAACAATCAAAATATGTTAATCTTCAAGAACTAAGTCCTGATTATTTTTGAAATAGTATTCATATTTATATAAGATACATTTTGGGACACCATGTTTTTTTCAATATGAGACTATAACATCTTTTAAATTATGTGGTTATTTTTATTCACTTCAGAGGCAACCGTGCTGCGATACCTATTCAAAATGCTCAGTACTTAGGATGGGCTCACAGAAAGATGTCTGTTTTAATTTCATCTAAGCAAAATCAATCAACAGAACTAATTCTTGTTAATGGAGCTCAATTAAGGAGTTCAGATATGGAATTGGAAACTAACGACAGCTCAAGTACTTCAAGCAGTCCAAAAAAGTAAGAATTATTGAAAAAGTTTTTTAAAAAAAAGTCTTACATGCATGATTTTGATTTGCTTTGTGCCTTTTACTTTCTGTTTTATAGTTCTATTTACTATTTTTAGATTATAATTTCCCTGATTATAAAAGTAGTATATGCATGATATACATGAAACTATTGTTAAATAAAAACATTTTACCTCAGATTCTTTTTCTCTTTCCAAATGTGACAGTGGTTCACTATTAGGAAACTTATAATTCTAAGAAAATTACTTTTTTCTTCTTCTTTTTAACTAAAAACAGGGCATTAAAACAGATTTTCATTTTAAATAAATAATATGGATATTCAGAATTTAAAGTGGTCTTATTTCTGTTGTTAGTAAAGAATTTAATTAAAATTGCTAAGCTCTACAATTAAATTTAAATTACATGTTCTTTTACTTGGTAGCAATCGCTTGAGAAGCTTACCAGAAAGCGAAGATCTTGATTTTTCCTTTACTTCTTCCATCGACCAGGATCGAACAGCACTCTCTGAAGAATCTACTGACAGCTAATTAGTTGTTTTTAAAGATTTCTTACATGTACAGTTTTCAAAAAATTACTATTTGATGTTGCTCCACTAAATTAGTGTCAAATTTGCTTCAAATGCACTTTGTAATTTTTCTAAATGTTACATGCCACTACTCACATATGTATATTATAATATTTCTGTTTGTTTTAAAATTTATATATTTATTATGGCTTTTTATGAAACCTTCAGTGTTTTTTTAACAAGATTTATTGTATGAACATTTATGTATTTAGTCTTTATTTTTATAGCAATAATAAATGTTTATAAATAATTTTGTTTTATAAATAATTTTATAAAATACACTTACTCTAAAGCATATGCATTCAATGACTTTCTGCCTCACTTAAAGTAATCTTGATACAAAATTGAAAAACTAAAGAAACAATACTTTTACTCAGATCTTAGTCCTTGTTTATATTTTACTTCCAAAAATATGAAGTAATAAAATTTTGAATGTTTTTAACACTCACATCAAATAAAACTTAAAATTTATATTTCAATAAAATATAATTTTAAAAAATATTTCTTCTGTATTAATCTGATAAGATGTAGCACAAGTGCTACATTTAAAGTAAATCAAATAAATTTTAATGACTTAAAAAAGGTTATAAACTTATAAAGGTTTTTCACTAGTTAATATGGCAATACACAAAAACATCTTATTGCTTATGTGAAAATGGTATTTTTTATACTAAAAAAGTTTTGAAAATAAGGCTTATCGTTATATTGCTGTAAGTCCTTCATATCACAATTGATCATATTGTATATTTTTACTATTGCACAGAAACATTTTTTCTTCAGTGATTCCGAATAGTTCTAATGATATAAATAAAATAACCATCATGCATTTGCCAAATACCTATTAAATTACTCAAGCAGAAAAAAAAAAAAAAAATACTTGCTAAGTAATTGCACAAGTATGTAATAATAAAACATTTATTTGAAATTTTGAAGATTATTATTCCAAAGTTTTTTAATTACATTAGCATTTATAAAAATACAGTTTTTCGCATGATAAATATATTCAGTATACATGTATAAAAATGCAAAGAGTTAAATTTTATATATAAAAAAAGTTCAACACAAACAAACAACTTATTGCTTAACATTTATGTTAAAAGATGAAAATATACCGATTTTAAAAGAGTCTGCAAGTGTTACGAATTAAAAGTTTTACAACGCAAACAAACAACTTATTGCAAGTGTTACGAATTAAAAGTTTTAAACTGAGACTATTTTCAAAATTATTAATCACTGTCACTGTCTATATGGAAGACAAGACTACTAACATCAGGAGTCTTAGGTAATTTTAACTGAGTCAATACAACTCTGGGTGTGCTTGAAAAGTTTTTTCCTGCATTGGATAAAAACTCAGATGATCCATTACTACTTGTCCCGGGTGTAGGGTCTATTTCCATACTTTGGCTCGGAGCAGACTTTCTTACTGTTGATCTGTTTAGAGGAGTCCTCGATACTAAGCGCAAAGATGTTTCATGAGGTGCTCTTCCATTCATACCAGACTCTCTACAAATATTCTCCATTTCTTTCTGCAAAATCAAATCTGTTCTTTCTTTTGCCATTGCAACAGCTGTGCTTGGATCAATATCTCCATTTTGAGTAGATACTGGTGCTTTTTTGGGATCTTTTTTATTCTCCTTTTCTTGCTGTACCATATCCTTACGATATTCGAGATTAATCTGCTGTAGCAGCGTTTTATCGGATATTATCACATTCACCTCACTCTTAAAGTCCTGCAAAAACTCTTTCAAAAAGAATATAATCTCTTCTAAGAGTCCTGATTTTTCAGACATGACACAATTTTTCAATGAAATCACTGCTGGTACAACTGGGTCTATCAACATCAATTTTCTCGTTTCTTTTTCTGCGCTGGCAAATTTCTCTCTATCTGCATCAGTCTCTAAATCGTAATTATCTATATCTACAGGCCTGACATCAGGAGAGTTGAGAATGGCAAAGCAGTCCCTTACCATGTTTTCTGTATCAGAGTTCAAAGGAAAGACATTTTCTGCAACAGACATTAAAATATTTTGCACGATTTGAATTACTAAAAATGTGAGAGCAGTAGCATCCATATTCACAAGCATGAATGTATACAGTTGCATTCTTTCCTTTGCTTTATTAGTTCCTTTAAGCGCAAATATTTCTAAATCCTGAATGAGTTGTCTTAAATTTTCGTTGTCAGGGGGACCATAGCCATTGAAAACAAAGATGGAATCTACAAAATGATCAGAAAAAATGGATTTCTTTTTCGGTACCAAGAGTTCTAGCAAACAATATTTCCCCAATTCTCGAATTGATTCCTTTTTGTCAATAACTGTAGACAGGATACAATAAAACAGAGTTCCCTTATATTTGATGTAACCTTCTTGCAAGAGATTAACCAACATAGTGATTGTCTGGTATCGAATTAGGTACACTCTATCTTTAAAACACCTGCTGATTATCGGGACATATCTATCTGCTAAAGAAGTGTAACGTTTGCACATCTCGATTAAAATTATAGCCACATTATTTCTGATGGCATCTTCTTGGGAATGTATAAGTTCATATGCCACTTCTGGGAGAATTTCTTTTGCTAAGCTTTCATCTTGCAGTGCTATTTTGCCAACACAAGCAAATGCATGAGCTCTGAGAAAAGGAGTGATCCTTTCATAGGATTTACCTGCAAATTAAGACAAAAAAATATTCAGATTTTTATTATTAGAGATGCAAAAGTTTCACACAATGTTTTACTTACGAACTGAATGAAAGGGTTTTAAAGCGTCGGTGAGTTGTTGAGTAATTTGATTAGGAAAAATGTGACAAATCTCTGTTGAAATCGCCAAACATTTAGCTAGCATTTCATCGGTAATACTGTCATCATTATTCTGTACTGCTTTTGAAAGACAGGTTTCACACAGCTAAAAAAGAAGAAAAATATAGTAGTTAAAGAAATAATTAATAATACACATTAAAAAAAAAAAAATTAGCAGAAAATATTAAATTCTAGATATCTAATTATGGTTTCTTTTGCTAACAGACATTGCCTTAGGCAATCACTGCACAGCTTTAGAACTTTTTACAGTATTAAATTAGCTGGAGTTAGACAAAACATTTGATTTATCCTGTTTAAAAATTGGAAAAGAAGAAACTGCAAAGCATTTACCTTTAAAAATCTCAATAGTTTTTTTTTTTTGTTGTTGTTGAAAAACATAGTACATGGACATTTGAACATAGTGCATTTTGTTGGAAAACATAGTAGCCTTAAAATATTTTTTATTTTTCTAGTTCTAATTTTTTACACCAAGAGTTATCATTATACTCTAAGATAAAAATATCGATCTATAAATAATCTGCTAACCGAACGTAGATTGATGATCTTATGTGCAATTTAGAGCAAGACTTAATATTATTGAATTTGGGCTATCCATGGCATCCAGCTGAACCTGACTTTGCCAAGAGATAAAGCACATGACTAAAATATTTGTATATCTATACGTTTTGGAATGCACTATTTTATAATCTTGGCTAACATATTGCAATAGTACAGTAAGTATTTTTTCTCCCTTTTATGAAGCTTAAACAAAATAAGAAATGACCTCAAAAATATATATGTTCTTTAAATTGCAGAATAATTAAGAAAATGCCTTAATAGTTAGATAATTTCAGAGCCAAAAACACAATAATATTGAAGATATTTAATTATTTCTTTAAACTTATAAAGTTTTATAATCACTGTGTAGCTCAACCCTCTGAGCATCTGTCCATGGCTTTTATTGCAAGCTTTCCAGCATCAGAAAACTAGTTTTCCCACGTTATTCAATGAGTAAGTAGTGTCTATCAGGGGAATCTCAGTACAATTTTTCCCAGAGGTTCAACCCTTGGAGGATTAATTTAACATAATTTAGGCTTAAAGCACATTTTATTGTAGCTCAAGTATTACCCAAATGTCATGTTTCAAAAAATTATTTTTAAAGACTAGAATTATAACAGGTTTATTTTATTTTTGTAATTAAATTTATAAAACATTAAAAATTTTGGTTATTTTAAATCCAATTACTTGTTTAAAACACATTTATTAGGATGTGAGAATAGTTGATTCATGTAATCACAAAGTCAACTTTAGTATTTTATTTCAGTAAAAAGAGTCCAGAATACTGTAATTAAGAGTAGTCTTTCTAATATACATTAACACATTATTTAACATTGAAAAGAGGAAAAAAACATGTCTATTCTTTTAAAAAAAAGTTATAATTTTGAATCAACATGAGTTTGTTTTACACAAGAGAAGAACTAAATCTTAAAACAACCATAAATGAATTTAAATAATATTTAGTACTTGTTTTATTTTATTTAGATTTTCTGTTTATGAAATGTTTAGTGGGCAAAGATAATTATCAGGACATTTTAGATCAGAATACATATACCAGACTTGAGGCTACTTTTAAAACGGAAGAAGGACAGACTAAAAGCTGTATAATTTGTTCTACTCCCTGTGGCAGAATTTTTTTGAGCTTTCTGGGACAACTCTCTCTAGTTCTAATACCTTCCTGAGAAACATTTTTAATAGTAGCAAATGTATATATGTATATATATATATATATATATATATATATATATATATATATATATATATATATATATATAACCAACATAAAGTAACAGAAGCACTTTCTGTTTACAAAAAAAAGCTGTCATGTATAGAACAGAACAGAATTATTTTAATTGTAAATGTAAGAATTTTTTTAAAAATCTAAATATAAAAGATTGTTGATATTCTCATGTTCTGAAAAACATATTTGTATAGGTAACCTTTTCAAATTTTTGCTATTTGAAAATTAAATTTTTTTAAATATAAATCTTAAATTCTTGCTAAAGCCAATGATTGCAAATTTTTTTATTTTCTAAAGAAAGTAGAAAAAAAAATTCTGGGGTGTGATATGCAGGAAAGGCATTTTTTGAATATAATTCTGCAGAAAGGGGAAAAAAAAGTTCTGTAGAAGAAGAAAAAAAAAATTTAAAAATTCTGCAGATAAAAAAAAATCCAAACTTCTTTGCTTCCCCCCAAATTATTATTATTTTTTTGTGTGGAAGGAACTCAGTAATGTTCTAGGACAATGTCTCCATGATTCTGCCAGGGGGGGGGGCTCTACTTAAGTAGAATAAAGCAAATTTTATTGCCAACAAATTATAAAATATACTATTTTTTAATTTTACAGCGACTTTGTTTAGAACTGAAAGTTTTAATAGTTCAAAGTAAAATTTTATTAAGAGAATATTGAATAATTCATAAATTGAGATAAATATATATATATTTCTAACTTATTATTTCTAAAATGCATTAAAAAAAAGTAACCAGTATTAAGTAGTTAACCAATATTTAATTAAAACTTGATTTCAGTTTATAGCAATGTTTAATTTAAAACTTGACATAGAGTCAAAGACTTTAATCGAATAATTTCAAAATAGGATTTCACTTAATTGAAAACTATAAACAATGACTATGCCACTCATTATTTTTGTAGAACAATGATTTAGTTAATGATTCCTCAACTCACTACTAAGATTCCATATATATATATATATATATAACAAACAAATTGGAATGACTTACTTGTACGATTTCTCTGGCAAATGTTTCAAACTCATCCAAATTATTTAAATGCTTTTCAATTTTCTTCAGTACTTCAATCATCATAGGCAAATTTTCCAGAGAAGCTGAAAAGCCCTTCAGCTTTGTCATAAGGGTACCTAATAAAAAACAAAATAGAATTATAAATATTTAGTAAATGAGCAGTTATCTTAAAATCATTGCTAAATTTTTTTCTTCTTCCACAAACAGGGTTGCCACAGAAAAAAATGAACAAAATAGTTGCTTTTAGTAGCCTAAAACATGAAAATAGTAACCAAAAACTAGGAAAATAGTTGCCTAAATAAGAACAAAAACTCATCAAAAATATGACTAAAATTTTGTTAATGACTTAATTGCCATATATCATGAGCCATTCAGCCAAGTTGGTGGCTAATATGATAATTTTTATATAAACGTAAATGTTTATATATCAGGGTGGCCACTCAAATCAGATTTGAAATTTCCATGATTTTTCCAGGTAAAAATCTTAAAATTTCCAGGTTAATGTTTTTTTTTTTCTTTTTCTTTTCTTATGAAGTGTAGGATGTGTACAAGAAAAGTGTCTATATTATGGAATATCTTATTCAAAATGTCTAAACTTTTTTTAATGTGTTACTTTAAGTAGTATTTGCTCAAAGTGTACCTACAAAATGGCAAAAACAGAATGACCAATAAAACCTTGGATAAGTATTGTTTAATATATTTTCATTAAGCAAAGGAAAACAGTTTCTGGTGATTATAATATAATATAATATATTATATCAAAAGATTTTTATAATTACAGTGGCTCCTAAGTGTTTTTCCACTTATAACTTTTATTAAAATAGGAAATAAAAATTCATTAATTAAAATAAATATTTTACAATGGGTATTTGATAATAAGATGTATAATCTATTTTTAGTAAAACTGCATGGAATATTTTAAAAACAAAGCAAAAGTCAATTTTTAAGATATCAATAATCAAATAGTAGTAACAAAAATTTTACCCCACGAAAGTCATCGTACAATAAATGTTTTCGGATTTCAGAATTAAAATTATTGTCAATTGCTTTAATTTTCTTATTTATTTATTTTTCATTTAATTTTTTATTTATTTATTTGCAATTTAGTATCAAACTTATGATAGCAAAATTATATTTAAAATTTTGCCTGCTAACTCCGTAATATTTTATTTTATCATTTAAAAACGGCTCGTGGTCGTAATAAAGCAATAGACCAAATTTGATTATTTGTCATCATAAGAGGTAAATGTAATGAATATGTTAAATTAGTTTATTGTGTCTTATTTCACCGTGTAATATGTGATAAAATGCTTAAAAGAAGGTCTTCATATCAGATATTAAAATTATAAAATTTGTGGTAAAAATTCATACATTCGCAATTGAGTGTTAAAAAAGTTCCTATTTTTTAAATAATGTTGTTTTGAATTAGCATTATTATTTCAAGATATTCAGTATACAAAAATAAATGTCACAAATGTAAAATTGTCTAATTTTTTGTTCTATACTCAATTGAAAAAAAAATTACATTAAAATTTTATACTTTTTTGATTTTTTTTCTTTTTTGAAATTAAAACATTTAAAGAATTCCAATCTAAACACAGTTCTTTTAGTTTAGCATAGTTAATTGTGTTTGTTTTAATAACTAGCATCTTGAACAGCTCACAACTAAAAACACTAAGTTTCGTTTTCCTTCCTCCGACTAAACATGAGTAAAAAAAAATTTTATTTTATGTTTATATATCATTTAATATGTTTCCTATATATTCCTTAGTCTTTGTCAGCTTTTTTGGGGTAAAAGGAGGGATAGTTATGAAAATATCTCTGGAATGCAAGCAACATTTACTAACTTTCGATATTGTGACACTATTTGAACATTGAATCAAAACTCAAATATTTACCAACAAAACAGTAAAATTAAATATTAATATATAGTTAGTTCTAAAACAAACCTTTTTTTTTTAAATTAAAATATGTTATAAAAGGTTAAAATGAAATAGAAAAAATTAGCATTAATGCAACAATTGTAACAATTTGTTGACAAGCATTGCTGTTAGCGATTGTAAAAAAATGTGTGATTGGTTGGTTTGCTGAGAAAAATAATTTACAGATTTCTTTGAATGGGAGTACAAAAACATTCAGAAAAAGAGTGCAATATAAAATCTATTATTATTAAATCATAATCAATTAATTTTTAGAGAGTTTTATTAAGTTAAAAATACAAAACCATTTTGACTCATTTTGTCAAAATAGAAAAAAATTATCACCAAAGCATCAGAACAAACTTGAGCCATAATTTGATTCAGCTCAAGGACAGAATTTAAAAACAGAAGAAAATATCCTAACCCCTTCTTTCATGTCCAGCACAATACTTGCCTTTCCTAAATTGCACAGTCCCATAGTCTCCATAGAGATCAAAGGTTTCTACATTTGTTTAGAAACCGTGGAAGAATTTTATGTGGCATTCCAGTTTAACAGGGTTATAATGGAGCAAATTTTGATGCAAGCAAAGTATAGCTAAGTTGATAACATTTTAACTGTTTCGAGATGCATTTCCATCTAAAAAAATGTGGGTATAATGGATGAAATAATTTAAATTAAGAAAATTAGTAAATAATTTAAATTAGTCAAATTAAAAAATTATCTAAAAAAATTTCCAGCTTTTCTTTAAAATTCCCTGATTTTTCTAGTATAAAAAAAATTCCCTGATAATTCCAGATTTTCCAGGTGGGTGGCCACCCTGTATATATATATGAAAAGTGATTACTCAAATTCGAAATTCACACATTGTAATATCGTATTAAAATTTTTTTTTAAATCATGCGGAATTTCGTAGCAATAGTCATTGAAAAGGAGATCGAGAAATGGAACAGCCTTACAATGGAGTCGAATTAAAAAGTGAAGACTCAAATTTGCAATTCAAAATCTTTTATTTTTTAAGAAAAAAAAAGTTCAGTTTGTTTAGAAACTATCTTGTGGGGTGCAGATTTTCCACCCAATTTATGCTTTAAAAAAATATTAAAAAAAAAAAAAACATCGCTAGGAGTACAGAAAAGTCTCCCAATAGTCTCCTTTTCCTGACAATAGTTGCTTTTTTAGCCTTTTCAGACAAAAAAAGTTGCCATAGTCGCCTAATGCCAAAAATAGTTGCATTTTAGTCGCCTGTGGCAACCCTGCACAAATTAAAAAGAAAAAATTTCAGGAATAAAAGGCTATAAAAAAAAAAAATTTGATGAATCATTTGATTTGTTTTTATTAATATTCAGTCAATCTGCAATTAGAACTAAAATCTGTGGCAGTTTTGTTAAATAAAGTTTAGTCTAATTTCTGCAAACTTTTAAAAAATATTCAGCGCTTAATCTAGACATTTTATTAACAATAACAACCTTATAAATAAAGGACATAAAACTAAAAACCCAAGCAAAAACTAAAGTAATATCTCGATCTCAAAATTAAGGTATACAAGCATTGTTTAATTTTGTTGATTTAAATAGAGCAAGAAATAATAAATAAATTGCTTTCCTCAATTCAACAAAATTTTTTTTTTTTAAGCAACTTAAAACAAATTACATAATAAGAATAAAAAGCAAAATAAATGGAAATGACTGGTGAATTTCAAATAAATATCAGGGATACTTTCTGGGAAAATTTTCACTCTTTTTTTTATTAAAAAAAGTGTCACTATAATAGGCTGTTGTATTTTAAAAGCAGGAACTTGATTATCCAAAGTAATTGGAGTTTGGCCTAAATAAGCTATAAAAATATTTGTATTATAAAGATAACACTTTTTAAACTGGTTTTTATCAATATTCTTTAATTTTAATATATGACCATTTAATAAATGTCTTTTTGTCAAATAGGTATTAAAAAATAACAAGCACTATTCCAACACAAGCAATACACCTTAGCTTCTTTTATTTATTTTTTTAAATGACCATTTGATTAAGGTTTTTTTTGTCAAATAGATGTAGAAAAATTAATTTGCAATAAGTAGTAGTCCTTAGCCCCTATTTTGGAAGAAAAAAAAAAAATCTAAGATTTGTACAAAAGAATATCTGATTCTGAATTGTTAACTTTGAAGTTTATGTTAAAGTTATGTTTATGTTGTTTTGCATTGTTCTGTTGTGTTAGGTTATGCTCTGTTGTTCATCCCTAAACAAAAAAGTTTTTCAAAAGCTTCATTAACTTGAAGAATTGAAATAGAACTAACTAAAATTGCACAAAACATGCCATTAACTTGAGAACTGAACATTAAAATCAATAATAATTGTTTTTTTTTTTTAGCATGAGAAATCTTTGGCGCTGACAGGATTCCCTCCTTTTTTGTGAGGAAGAGAAAGGGACGAATTCTTAAAAAGTTTAAATTTAAATTAGCTATACTAAAGCATTTATCTGTTATAAAAATACTTGTGCTTTAAAATAACAAAATAATTATAACAATGAATTATATTAATTTAAAAATGATTCCTTTTCTTTTTGCTATTCTAAAAAAAATAAAATTTTAGTAATATATGCTAAAAAAATAAATTTTTGAAATGTATCAAGTATAATCTATAATTAAACACAATGAATTAGCACCAAATCTGTATTTTATCTAAATGCGCTTAAAACTACTAATAATTAAAATTTTGCCGAATTTGAGGTAAACAAATATTGTGCTAGAAAGAGTAATTACAAATGAAATTTCTTTTGTAGCTTTCTTTAATTGCTTACAAAAATAACAACTCTTATTGCCTTTCTTCAAGAGAATAAATATTCTGACTGAGCATTAAAGATAAATTTTTTTATAATTCAATTATTTTTATTTTATTTTGTATAATCAACTAAACAAAAATAGAAATTTTTTTAGAACACTTATTCTTTTTTTTTTTTTTTTTTAAAAAAAGCAATTTTATACAAAAAATTATATTTCTCTTAATTTAGATCTTAGTAACAAAATTCCATAATCCCTTGAAAATTCAAAAACAGTTTGAGAATTAAATTAGGGTATTCTTAAAATATTAGGTAGAATTTACATTCCCTTTCTTCTTAAGAACAAAAATTCTGCCCATGCATTTAGGATCAATTTTTTATTATTCAATTATTCTTTTATTTTGTATAATCAATTAATCAAAAATATTAAAAATTTTTAAAGATGGTTATTCTTTCAGAAAAAATAAAAATTTATATGAGAAAATTATATCTTATTTTGGAATGCAGCATCAAAATTAAATATTTTCTTAAAATTTTTAAAGCAACAAAAATTCTTGTTGGATATTAAAAATAAGTTTTTTTCTTTAAAAAAAAAAAAAAAAAAAAAAAAAAGGAAACAAATATGTAAGTTACATACCTCTAATTAAATCAAGCTTTGAGGGTGATATATTGGTATATGTATAACCTATAAGTTTTAGTATATTTTCCATGTAAGAATAGCTTTTCCAACTATCCACTTTTTGAAACTCATCAACAGCTCTTTCACTTAGCTTCGGAGACAACTTTGCAAAGGCAGAAAAAACAGAGAGAAAAAACCAAATTGATTCATCTTGACCATGACCGAAAGACTTTTCTATATTAGCAACATTCAAACTGAAAAAAATTATTAAAATATTAAATACTTTGTGATTTAATTTTATTATTTTTATAAAAACTTAAATAAAATAAAGACTGTAAATTTTAAAGTTCAGCAAGATGTGTAAAACTTATTATACATGTCTTACATTGAACCATTCTGATATTTGAAATGCTACAACACATTGGCAGTAATCATATAATTTAAGTTTAGTAATCTAGGAGTCAGCTGTTGGTAAAAGACAAAGTCACTTTAAGAATGGCGAAGAAATCTAAAAAAATCTCTATTAAAGAAAATAATCTTAACTCGTGACAAATGTGGTATTCTAGAATTAACAGAAAGAGAAAATTACAATTAATATGGAGCTGAGATGGGTGCTATGGAAATTCTGTGATAAAAATTACTGATCTAAGAAAGTCAAGAAAACAATCAGACAAAAAACAAGATGGCACCAGATTAAGATGGATGGTTAAAACTATTTATTTTCAATAATTATTTTTCTCCCCTTTCATTATGCTTTTCTTTATATATTTCGTTATATTTGAGTCAATGTAATAAAAGGAGAGGTGGTCAAATAAATAACTGGCTCATGCATTCAGAATGAACTTTGAGGATTTTATCAGCTTTCATACCCAGCAAACTGGTAAGCAACCCTATTTATACTATAGTTGAGTCTCTGTTAAACAACATTCTAGAAGTGCATATTTAACATCAAAATTTAACCATATTTAAAACATTTTTTCACTTTTAAGTTTTCTTCCTATTCAAATACTCCTAGATAATAAAAATTTACACTTAATTTTTACCAGCTAACTCGCATAACTGAATAAGAAACAATAGCGAAATTAACCATTTAATTAAATGAAAGAACATAATTCAATTTGTTAAATCAGTTGGAAATATGATTAATAATCACGTTAAATCAGCTGAATCTACTGTTTGTCTAAGATAGGTACTCTTCTTGCCACAAAGTCTGCGGCAGTCTGGTGCTATGGAAACAAGAAGAGGGCATTTTATGGAGGGTAGCTACGATGAAGAGGTCTCCTTTTCTCTCGCCGAAACCAGTCCTAAAGAGGGACCCCGCACCCCTACTTGAAATAATCATACCTCGATACCATAGTCACCGTGACAGTTCCAGACGAACGTCTGGAAGAGTACCTATCTTAGACAAACAGTATGATTATTGTTTATCTCTTGTTAAGCCATAAGATGATGTTGTAAAAGTTTGATGTCAGGCGTTTGTCGGGAATTTCACGCTGATCAAACCACACTTGTGAGTGCTTTCCTCATGGGAAAAGGCAGTTACTACTCAACTCTTTATCTACTTGTAAAATAATTTATGCAAGATGCTCAACAGCCTGTAATTGGTTGATGACACAGAATCTTGATGTTTAAAAGGCTGAGGCTTAAGCAGAACTCTCTTCCTTTGTTTGTAAAAACTATTATGCAAGATTCTGACAGAAGTTGAGTCCATGCTCTGTTGCGAGACTCGGTTATGGTTACGTTACTTTTTCTTTCATCTACTCATTTATAATTTATTCAGGTGTCACAATTGTCAAATAAAAAATTTTTCTGAAGAAGCTGTATTTTCCTGCGTTCTGCCACTACATAAATTCACAATACACAAATTCTGTTTAAGAACACCCTACTTTCATTGACTTTTAAATAAATCTTGTTAGTTATTTTAAACAAGAGAGCCAACTGTAATTTATTCTCTTTATCAAAAACAAGCTATAAAAATAAAAGCAATGGAAGGTTTTCTTACTTGAGTTTCTTATCAGTTTTCCACAAGCTAAAAGACTTTTGTAGATATCTTTGATGTGATAAATATTGTCCAATGGATAATTTTTCCAGCAAGGAGAAGGCACAGTCTTTAAGATCATCATTATTAGAGAAGACATGATGCAGAAATCTCTCTTCCATAGCAGCTAGGGCTTTAGCCTGTACTGTAGTTTCAGGATCATGCACCAATGGAGTAATACACTGTAACCAGTAATCTTGAGCATTATGATTATTTGGATAGGCATCTAAAATAGTAGTAACTGACTGTGTAACTTGCTTGCGTGAAGTTAGAACGGCATCTTTTGAAGCGGTAACAAAAAGCTACGCATAAATAAAAAGAAGAAATAGATATAATTTGAATATTTATGAACAAAGTGTAGATATAATTTCAATATTTATGAACAATATTTTCTAAACCATAAGAAGATATTAAGACGCTTCTGAATGTATTTAGAATATTTTAGGTACTTACGTACTAACGCCACATCAGCAGAAGTTGCTCTAATGCGCCAATAAAGAACAATCCTGTTGTTTGCACACAGTTATCTTTTGGATTTCTTGTTGTTTGCTGATTTTGACGCCATTCTTTTAGTGCTACGAAAATGCATCTTTAGGATTTGCCAAAAACAGAACAAGATGCAATTTCACTTTTTCAGGAGCGAAATAATAAAAAAAAAAAAAAAAAAAAATTAATTAATTAAAAATTAAAATTCCAATGACATGAAACTTTATCTTGGTAAACGTACCTTTTAGAAATGTTATTTCAATTGGAATCTTATTTATTAGAGTTCATAATGGCAACAGCATCAGGTGAAAGATAATAGAGATTGTTTTGAAGGTAAGGTGAACTCTATATTGGCCCATTTTCCACGGAAATCCGATAGACTACTTTGATTTCAAATAAAGTGTTTTGAATTTTGAAAGTGTTTTGATTTAAAAAAAAGTGTTTTATTTTATGATTTGTCACAAAAACTTTAGGTGTAGATTGGCAGCACTTAAAAACCGACAAATCTGTAGCTGTGGTGGCGTTAATACGTAAGTACCATGTTTTAATAGGTAATCATTAACCAAAAATAATAAGTTTTGACTCTTTATTTTATATTTCTGTATTATAGAGCCCATTAAAAAATTCGCCAAATAGTAATCAAAGTGGTATAAATTTTTAAAATAATTTAAATTATAAATGCATTATTTTAGGTTAATTCAATGGCATAATAAATATCAATAATAAGATAAAACAATGTGGTATTCATTAGAATGTATTATAGATGCGCAATTCTAAATATTTAATGGAACATTGTACTATGAATAAGAATTGCAATTTTTAAAAGGCAAGATTATTTAACATTATGATACATGAAGTAGAAATAACAGCATTACGGAAAAAAATATCTATAAAAAGTTAATAAATTGAAACTTTATAAGTTTGAAATATATAATTTATAGAGAAAAATTCTATATTAAATTTAAAATGGAAAATATTATTGATCATAATTATTTTCAGATTAATGAAATATATCAACATTATAAATAAGTAAAAAATTCAATTGTCAAAATTAAGGACAAAAAAGGGCAGAGTGCTTCCTCAGAGAAAAGGGCACTCAAGACTATGAAATTTTTTAGAATTGTGCAATATTATGTAATAATTGAATATGATCCTCAACAGTTTTTAAATTTTGAAAAAAGTAATAGTCACACATTATCAAAACAAAAATTTGCAATTTATAAAATATAATTAGTTAATATAATTAAATATAATAACATGCTAAAAGACAATCTGTGAGCGTTTATATTTAAAAAATAATAATAAAAATGATCAATTGATTAAAAACTTGAAAGGTTTTTCCCTCCCAATAATTTAAACTGAAAATTATTAAAAAAAGACAAAAGTGCATTTAAAAAAAAAAAAGCATTTATTTAAAAAATAATTTTACAACTTAAATTCACTTAAATTCATTAATAAATCCCCCTCAAAAATGTGAAACAAATTTACCAGTGTGTATTATTATTTAAACCAGTGTTTCCCAAAGTGTGGTGCGTGTACCCCCAGCGGTACGGGAACAATTTAGCGGGGGTACGCGTTCTTATACGAAATAAAGAATACAAACGAAAATTTCAAAATTTTTTTATTTAAAAACAAAGCAAGCAAAGTAAATTTACGATTACGTATTTTTCATTGGCTATTTTTTGCAGAGTTAACAATTAATAATTAGTGGTGCCAACAACCAGCTCTGATATGTAAAAAATACTTTTATTTTTTTATTAGTGGTACACGAAAAAAAAATTGCCCCAAAAAAATAAAAGTGCTTTCGCCTTCGTTACGAAAAACCTAGAAAGGGTACACGAAAGTCATAAGTTTGGGAAACACTGATATAAACAGTGAGTCATTTATTATTATTTTTAAATATATGAATAAAAAAGCAGTGTTTTTAAGGAATGGCAACTTATTTTTACAAAGAAAGCACATTCTTAGGGATCAAAGAGCAGATAGGGCTGCCTTTCTAAAAGAACTTAGGGAGAACACTGGTTAATGTTATTGCTAAACTATATTTGTTAAATATTAGGAAAACATAAATATTTAATTTTTTTTTTATCATTTTATCTTTTAACTCTATATTTATCTCGTTGGTATGTCAGATAAACATCATTTCTGTTTTTTACCATTCCTGTCTCTTAGCCTACTGATGAGGGTGCATCATTAGGACACATAAAAAAAGTACAGTTTTAAATACCATCCATACCAATTTTAGCATTCTTGATTAAAATTCGTTCTTAATAAAATTTAAAATGCATTTTGTTAATATAAATATAATTTGTAAGTACAATTTAACAGTATTGGTACATTATAAACTATTTGGTATTTACAAAATATTGAATGACTCAATATTTAGAGGCTTGTTTTCGAAGAAAACTAATTGAATAAAAACCAGCTAGATATGTGCCAATACAGCCAATTACTTTAGTTAATTTACTTTACAGACACAATTAAAAAATTCCTAAATATAATATGTAGTAGTAAATCTTATTTATACATACTTCATAAACAAAACTTACTTTTAAATAATCAGCAGACAAATATACGGGATCAAACAAAATCAAGTTTTCCAATGCTTGAAGAGCCGCTTTTTTAGCATTTGCAGATGAATCCTCTGCCCGCCTATAAATTATAGCAGCAATTTCATCTAATATTCCTCTGTAATCCAAATTGTACCAAAATGCACGGTTTTCCCCATTCACATCAGATTCAACAATTTCTTCCAAATCTTCTGTTTTAGCCGTAGACGGATCCTTCATGAATTCTGTCAGAGATTCTAACAATTTTTTAGTGTGTTGCGAGATGACAGTCAATGCTTTAGACCTCACACCTGATGCAACATCGTCGCAACGAGTAAGAATCGAAAATATGACCGGAATCGGGGTCAAATAAACTTCCGCAGAATCTGGTAGGCCACTCCTATCAACTTCGGGAACATTTTCACTCAAAAGCAACCCTAAGACTTCTAGCGCAAAAGTACGATTGTTTGTATCGGCTGAGTCGACAAGTAATAGCAGCCACTGCAAAAATTCGACTAAATCGCAAACTACCAGATCAAACATTATAGCGAAAATAGCATAGGAAACAGTTGCCCTGAAATCACTCTTGTCACTAACTTGCAAACAAAGTCTTTTTAAAGTAGTTTCCGTTGGTTTTGAAAACAATTCTTGATTGTGCTTCAGGTTATATTTAACGAATGAAACAGCATTGTCTTTAATAACAACGAATTTATGTGGTATAGTAGTTGCCTTTTTAATCTTTGCACATAAAATATGAGTATTTAAACCAGAGAGAATAAATGAACAATTACTTTCTTTGTCGCCATTCATTTCAGCACGGGCGAGTATTAACATACCTTGGCAAACAAGTAATGTCACTGTGGAAGTTCGACTATAACGTCGCCTTCGCTCATCTTTACTCATCTCCAATAAATTAACATCAAAATTGAGTTTGTTGTTAGAAGCTTCACAAGCAAACAATTCAGTTAATTTTTGAATGGTGAAATCAACAGTTGTAATATCACTACCCAAATGAAAATCATTTAAAAGTGGAATTAAAGCATCTAAAGTACTTATAAAAACAGGTAAAAGTGCTTCAAAATCCCTCCAAACATAAACAGTGTCTTTCGTTTCAGGTACATGACTTGGCATTTGAAGACAATCAACACATGTTCTGTATAGATTAGGATGGAAAACAGAATATGCAGAACTTCCTGGAATTTTTAAACAGATGAAATAAAATCTGGAACTGCCCAATCCCAATTTTTTATCTTCAAGAGAAGAAGACGTTTTTAAAGCTTTGGAACACAATAAAAAAATCATTCCCAATACCTGTTTCACAGAAATGTCAAGGTTATTTAGAAAAGTCCATAAAACTTCCTCTTGCGCAGAATCATCAGTATTGGTAGCAAAACTACTGTCTACGGAAATGTTACTTTGACGTTCAAACCATTTCTCACAAATTAAACATATTTTATCTAACGTTTTGAAAGGGTCATCAGCAAATAGTATACTGGTAGTCATCGGATTTTCTTCAACATCATTGTATTCATTTTCGATTACTTCATCTATCCATCGTTCGTTAATTTCACCGAAATTAATGCTGTCAAAATAAGTGTTAGTGTTATTAAGTAAACTGTCCCTATCGAACATTTTGATAATTTTTTTATATCACAAATAAATTCTATATGATTGAAAATTGCAGGAGTGGGTATTTACAGAGAGATGTCACATAATCCATCTTCACAAAATCCGTAATCCATTTATCGGATAAAACCGAGCAAAAGTTTTGAAATAATGTGTAAAAATTTAAATGAAGTATGAAAAGCAATCAGTTGTACAGTAACGTAGCAATTGGCGGGAAAAGATTGGGGAATTTAAAATATTAAGTTACTGAAATTAAGGATATAAAACAAGTCTATTTTTTCAATAAAATAATATTTTACTTGTAGTGATCGTTGTACGACAAATATTTTTCAATGAAAATCTTAATGCTGAGTCAAAAAAATATCAAACAGACTTTTGTTTATTACACATCTCGCAATTTGAAACAAGAATCGATTTCAAAACTGTTGAACATAAAGACGTACTTCTTAGCATTAACCTAACTTACCAAAAAGGACTCGATTACGCATGCCAGATGTCTATCAAGGACCATTCACACTGCATAAAAAAAAAGACGCATATGCGAGTTTAGAGAAGCCAGCGAGTATTGGTACAAGTAAACGTACTCCATTAATGAGGTTCTCGTTCGTATGTCCGAATTCGCATATGCAAATTGTTTACAAGCAATGTGAATATCCCTTCATGCTTAGTGCAAAGAATTCGCATATGAGATTCAGAACTGCTATTATAAACTGGATTGGTGAATTGTATTTTTTCCAGGGAAATCTGCCAATCAGGTTTACGTTCACATCTCCAAATTTGCAGAAGCGATTATTTTTTCATGCAAATGGTCGTCGCGTTTTGTCTCTGATGGCTACCAGTCATTGGCGATCGCAACGCTCGAATACGCCATCTGGGGAGAGACCGGTTTCATGCCTTTGGCCCTTCCCTCTCCTCTTTTTTTCAGTTGTATGGAAGGTGTTTTCAGTAGAAATGTAACAATAACAATCTCGAGCTGTATCCCTGCTCTAGTTCCGGTTAGAAAGTTTGCAGCTGCTTACTACATGCTATTCTGCGAGGCGATATTTTCAAACGGATAATTTTGTTTTCAATAAAATAAATAAATAAAGATAATTTCTGAGATCAAATCTGCCGTATTTCATAAGATATTATTGTTATTGTCCAGTTCTGGTGTGTTTGAAGTTAAAATTTGTTTTAGTTATTTAGAGATATATTGTTAAAAAAGGTGACATGGTTACTAGATTTTGAATAACTCGCTTTTTCGGCAGTCTTGATTTGGCCTGCTTCCATTGGTTTATTACTGTTTGTTCGTGTTGCAAACTATGCACCATTTTATGTTAGTGTCAGCATATTTTTCGAGGAGCAAGATTAATTTATACATTATAATTCAGGTTTAACCCACTGACGGTTCTGCACGTAGAAAGTCGTATTTTAACCTGTAGTCTTCACTGCATAGCAAAACCGGTTTTCCAATGTTAATAGATGGGGAACTGTGTGTAGGGGAGAAACTTTCTCCCAATTTCGCCCATTTCCTTAACCGCCAGTGGGTTAAATTTGAAAGTTGGCATACATTATTGACACGTTATGAGCCAAATGGCTTTGAAATAAACCAGAAACAGTAACCCGGAAGCATAAGCGGCACCAAGCTTCCATCGCTCCCTAGTGTAGAAAACACCATCCGTAGGAATGTACTACGAAATTTTCCCTTTCTACTTAATAAAAATATTTTTTAAAATTTCCGTAATGCTTTTCTTTAGAGCTATGTTTAATGCAGTTTTCAGTTCTATATAGTTTTCCATCTTAAAAGATTTTAATCTATATGAAAATTAAGAGAGAAACTAACGTACTTCTTTCATCTATGACTCTCCACACGCTAATGGGGAAAGCATGTGAAGTGTTGCCATATGTAGAGAGTTCTGCTCTACGCTACCTGCAGTGCATTTCGATCGCCAGTATGACTCGGATGAATATGTTTTGAGTTACTGTTATTATCAGTTTAAAATAATCTTCGTTAAATATTAATTTACGTAAATTCTATTTTTTTATTGTTGTAATCTGATTCTTTAACAGATCTTTAAGATTTTACTAGCTACTATCAACCAGAAGTATTTGTAAATTAACTATCTATGCAATAACAGAACAACTGAATCTCTTCAATTAGTGTGAAATGAAATCTCATATATTATTTTCGATTTCCTCATAGGACAGTTGCCACCACTTTTAAAATTTTTTGAGACTGCGACTACCGTGTTCAGTATTGAAACAATGAAATTTTTCTGATCAAAATCTAAGAATTGCCTTATTTTACCAATTTCTGAATGATCTTTGTACGTAGAGTCAACCATAAATATTTCTGTCCTAATAGTTAAGCTAGTTCAAATAAAGAGCATATTTTGAAAGTTTCATTAAAATCAAAAATACCACCTTTAAAATTCTTAAAAAAAATATTAAAAAAAAAAAAAAAAAAAAAAAAAAACGAAAAAAAAAAGAAAGAAAAAAAAAGAAAGACACTCAATTAGAAACTTATTTTTAATTTTTTTGAAATTTATTCTGAGCAAATTGCAAAGGGAGTGTATGAAACCAGGTTCTCAGAGCATATATAAATAATTTTAAGGATGGGTTCATTCCATAAGCTTAAAAAAGTCATGCTTATGAAAAAGGTTAAAAGATTTTCTTCAGTTATAATTATTCATTGGATCTACATATTTTATACAGGGGATTCCATAATCACTACTCTTAACTTATATATTTTTTTAGAATTATTGTATACAATGAAGAAGAAAAAAGTGCATTTCTTGAGTTGTCTATTATAATTTTATAGGAGAATTCTGTCGAATCGTAAATGACGGTGAGTTGAAAATTATGAAAATCTAGTTTGATTTCCTGATTTAACTTAAAGGTGTATCGACTAATCACCTTTAACTACACAGTTTCTTTCGAAAATTAAATGAGCTTTTTTCTTCCTCTGTAGGGATTCATTAGACTTCCCTAGCGTTTGTATTTTTTCTGTCCTTAAATATTAATATGCGACCCCTAATATGAATATTTTTTACGTCGCTTTGGCAAGAATTCTAATAATAGACAATACGGTGATTGTGGAACACTCTGCATACATGATATAAAACAAATAAACCTAACCTATTATACTCTTAGCAAATAATAGAATTGGTATTTCAAAGTTACGTCATTTCCTCACTCTTCATACTTTTTCTTATTCCGTTACCATGGTTATTAGAAATCTTGCCTTTTCCTTGGCAGTTTGTTTCAGCAAGAAGTGGAAATATATCGAGGTGGGATAAAAGCAAGATTTTCGGAAACCATGATAACGGAGAGGAGAAAAGTATGGAGAGTGGATCAATCAAGTCTATTCTATTTACGAAGAGTTATGAAAGTGGAATTTACAATTTTATACAAATTATACTTTCATTCGATCGATCTGAACCCTGCTCTATCTAGAGCTGGCTCAGGTATGAGTATATAAAAAAAGAGTTGCTGATTTTATAGTGATATTCATTCTTATGCAGTTTCAATGTATACATATAATTAAAAAGAATAAATCAGACAAATAGGTTTGAATGTTTTTAATAAGCGATGTACTTACAAGAACCAATTAATGCTATTCTTTAAGGGCTCTCAGATCAGATTACTCAATGATTATTACACAGTTTCAACTATAGTAATACGAAAAACAATGCTTTTATTTTCGTGCATTTCATAACACTGAATGCAGTCATGTCACTATAATATTTTGCATATGTTTTGAAGTTTTCTGAAATGTACGATTCGTGTAAATTATTTTATGTGTTTTTGTGAACAACGTTACCTCATTTGTGCCTGGCTTTAAAAGAACGGTTCCTTTTTTAAAAAAAGAAAAATGTGGTGGCACAAGTATTTCATTAGTAGGATTTATTTGAAGGAAATGAGATAGTTCTACCACGAATACATTATTAACTTAAATGTTTATATTTGTATCTGAGGTACAAGTACAAAAGTCAAAGTACTTTTAAATTTAAGTACTTTTTTTAAAGTACCTTTGAAAAGCTAAAGTGGTTGGTAACAAAAAGAAATATCCATTTGGTATAAAAAAAATGTACATTCTATCAGTTTTTTGATGAGGGTATTTTTTATACATACACCTTTTTTTTTTTTTTTTTTTTTTTTTTGCAGCAGGGTATAAAAAATACATTTTTGTTATAATGTTGAGTGAAACATGATTTTTTTTCTGTAACCCTTTTTTACTTTCAATGGATGAAAAAAATACGCATTGAAAATGGTTTGATTTGAAACCCGGAAAACATATGAAAACCATGTATTAAGACTTAAGAAATTATAATATCAAGTCATCTTGCCTGTCAGACTATTCAATTTATAAATCACATATTTTTTTTCTCTTCTTAAGAAACAGTTAGAAAAAAAAGGTATGAGGTTTGAAAAAAAAATTAAGAAAAGTGATTCATACGAAACATCAATTTTTTTTAAACAACAGATGGCGTGTTTGATGTGATTGAAAAGGTATTCTGTAAGACATTCTCTTAAATCTTAAGTGAGATGTTGGGATACTTAAGAAGTTATTCCTGGTGACCATTGGATTTAATATCGCTTCTCTGGCGAAAATTATGATATTCATTTAAACATTGTAGAAAAATTACATATAATGCACACAAAAAAGGGACACCTTAATAACTTTTGGTAAGATTATCAAGTACTGCAATATAATTTTAGTGTTTTATGGATCTAACTTTAAATATGCTGATTAATTTGTATTGGCGATATTTTAAGTTTCGAAATTAAACACAAAAATTAACTATTTCAAAAATGTTTGCCTACATTAGAACTCGGATAAACGAATATGAAACTCGTTTATACTAAGAGAATTCTACGTAAAATTTTTTATTAAATTATTATTGTTTATTTTTTTTAATTATCACAAAATTTTTTAATTATAAGGTGTACGAATTTAAACAAAGTAGCAAAATCTATAGTTAGCAAAATCCTAAGTTTGAACGAAAATGGTTAAATAAACAGTTCTTGAAAAATTCAAATTCAAAATGGAAACTTTTTAAAAATTTCATTGCTCCGAGATAAATTAGTCGTATTATGTTAATTAAAACAAAATATTTTAACATTAGAAAAAAACATGTGAAGTGTCATAGTGTTAGTTTCTTATCAGGATGGTGAGACAATTACCTTAAAGGATTTGGGATGGTTTAAAGATACAGAGTATGCTTCAGGTTCAAATCTGGAATATGATTGGTGCATTTGTACATTGCTTCAGAGCCACCATGCTTTTATGAAATATCTCTGATGAGAGATCAATCATGAATATGAGACAAAATGTTGTTAGTCTAACAGTGAAAGATTTGTTGATTCTCTTCCTAATGTCACTCAGATTTCTGAGTTAGTTCTATGCTAGATGTCTTTGAGTTTCACACTCCACCTATCTCCCGAGCTCTTTATCTTTTGACTGGTATCCAAAGTCACGAAGATACGGGAATGTTTATTCTGCAAAACCCATAACGTTGTTCAGCTGTTCATCGATGACGATAATAATTAAAAAGAAAAGAAAAGGACCCTCAAGAATTTACACAAAAATTCCTTGCCTTGTTAATCAGCATGATGCGATAGAGGTGACGTGTTATAGTTTGACTAGTTAGATTGTATTTTTGAAGTCCGAATTGAAGGCAGTTTCTTCAGTCTCTGGATTTAATGATTCGACTGGAGGCCGTTGTAGTAAAGCAAGACGTAATTTAGAAGCTTGTGGAAAGAGATGGGGATGTTCGGGTGATAATGAAGTGGAGATGCTCGAGCCAAACTTCCTTGAGGATCGGCAAGACCTTCGTGGATTGTGTCGCTGAGTTGATCTTTTGTAAGCAGCAACTACGGCTGATTGAACCTGCAAAGATATTAAGAAGCTTTCAGTCAATGTTGCCTTACACCCAGAAAAAATTGATAATTTTATTTATATAGGGTATTTTAAAGAGCTCGATTTTTTTTTCGTAGATAGTTCCTTTTTTTAAAGTAAGAATCAATATTATTCTTCTCCATTTACCAAACAAGCATCTCGACTATGGAATTTTTATCTTGAAAATAGTTTGAAATGCAAGTTAGAAAAAATGGATATTGCTCAAAATGTGTATTTAAGAAAATGGGTGAAGAATTTGATTACGTTTTTCAAACTACTGTTATGACCTTTGTTTTTAAGCGAATTAATTCACGAATCTAAATTAAATCGTAATGCATACGCAAATCTGCAGTATATATTATTAATATAAATGTGATAGACTTTAAAGATTCGCAGTTATTTTTACAATGCACGCAGTAAAAAATGAATGTTCAAATATCACGAAACTTTCTTCATTTTTGTCGAAACCATTTCATGGTATATGCTCCGAGTGAACAGTTTGTTCAAGTGACGAAATAACTGTCGTCGCTTAAGCGAAGAATTCTTCAAAGAAACAAATTTTATCAGAAGTACAATGAACTACGATGGTGTTCCGAATTGAGGAAACAATTTCGTCATACGTATAAGAGTTCGTATTTCGTCACAGATCACGTGATTTAGGCCACGAAATGATTCCTCAAAATTAACGAAACATAGCTCAAAGATTGCTGAATCGTCAAAAGTGGGAATTTCATTTCTGAGAGTGCATATAATAACAGTATAGTTGTAAATTTACGTTACTACGAGATTAAAGGCAAAATAGTGGTTCCTGTTTTATTTCCTTTTTTTATTTTTTATTTTTGTTAAGAAATAGCTTTCGATTTGGTAACTAAGAATAGCTCATACAGAAATATTTCCCTTCTCTTTCAAAATAACAAAAAAACAAACAAAAAAAAAAAAAACAAAAAAAACAAAAAAACAAATATACTCACTTCAGAGTTAAGAAAACAATATAGGACAGCCACAAAAAGCCCCTGAAAAGAAAGGGAACTTTTTAGAAGGAATAACAGTTATATTCTATTAAAAGTATTGACACATTTCATTTTTAATTATACCCACATTGGTCGATGAATTTAGAAACTTGGGAGATTTTCTCTTGCCTTGTCCGCACTGTATAAGGGTCTGGTGTGTTGGGAGTATCATAATGTGAGACATGTTCTACTGGTACAGAAGGGGTGTCTTAATGTTTCTCAAGTGTAAACAAAAAGCCACGCAACAATTGGACCCTGTGGCAAATTAAGTTCGTCTTGCAATGTTCAATTTTTACTCCAGAAGTGACGGATTCATCATGGACTCTAATGCAAGTGAATATCATGCTAGAAGCGTAAAAATTTGGTCCAACGAACATCAATTTGATTTCCAACTCTTAATTTACATCGTCTTCCATGTAGTTTACAAGATTTTTAAATATATGTAGCCAATGCATTGTATACTCTGGACATAAGCTCACTGCAGGAAGAGATGCACTCCTGCAGAATTGGTTACCTCACTAATACGGGTTGTTATTCGTGCAGAAAGAGAACCCAAAAACAATAATTTAAGGTTTAATTAATTTCTAGTGTGTGTTTCAACAAACTGATCAATGATTATATATTTGTAAAATGGAAGGCGATATGAAAGAACGTTTTTGCTTTATTTTGATTAAGGAACCAGTTATTTATCTTCACTGAATTTCAAACTTTGTAACAAAGTTTCTCAATAGATGGCGCTACAAAGTTGGATAAATAGTAGGACAATATTCAACTAATAACCACTATTTAAAATTTGAAACAACAACATAGTGAAGGCTATGGAAACAGTAAGAGACATTCTTGCAAATAATGAATTTGCAAATAATTTGGAATATTATGGTATGTAGTAAAAAAACATTTTTCGCAATTTTGTCAGTTAATTGTGCTATTCGTCGACAAACTTTTTAAACAATTTTAAAACTTGAGCAAAATGAATTTCCTGGTGATCCAAGCAGTTTTTGGTTAGCTGATTTTTCCAAATTGTCCGATATTTTTGACTGAATATACTATGTTGATATTTTTCGTTTAGACTTTTTTTTTTAACAGTGGTACGTCAGATTCAGTATTTATAAAATATTATGCAAAATATTAATTACAAAATATTATATAGATTATAAATTTTTTTAGATTATTTTAAAGAATGTAATTTTATACATCAGAATACTAAATTTGAGCAAAATAGTTTCTGAGATATTGAATTTTAAAAATATTATTAAACTAGAACTATTCAATGGATTTCACATTAACATTTTTAACATTTTCTAAAATGATGAAAAAAAATTTTATAACATAAAATTCAATTTTTTTCTGTCTATTATTAAATAAAATAATAAAAATTTACTTAAAGTTGTATTTTGAATGGAATTATCTTTCGATAAACTAACTTTATAATTGTGTGTTAAAGTTTTTTAATTCGCTTAAAAAGCTCTCGAGTAGTGGTGAAATACGCAAATTGTAAAATTAATATTAAAGGGTACAAACTTCGGATCGCTCTCCTGACCAAACTATGGGGACCATATTTCAAAGATTGCGGCTGCTCCCTATACTTTGAGGGATCAGAAATCTGAATCCGCTAGAAAAAAAGGTACGCTTATTTGGAGAAAGTATGTTTTGGTGTCCGAATTTGTAACTTAAAATATCGTCTGCACTAATTAATTAGCTTATTTGAAATCACCCCCTCAAACCATTAATCCAAATGTCCAGACCTTCAGCTTAAAACAGACAAATTCAACAAATATTCAAATAGTGTAGGTTTATTTATAAACAAGAAGAAAACTAAAGTAATGAGAATAAATCAAAAGAAAAATGACAAAATTAAAATCGAAAATCACGAAATAGATGACATAGAGTCATTTAGCTATTTAGGTTCTATTGTAGATAAAAAAGGTGGAAGTAGTGAAGATATTAGACAGAGAATAATCAAAGCCAGAACATGTTTTAAGGGATTACATAAATTTTGGAGAGAGTCAAATATTGAAATAAAGACAAAAATAGTTGTTTACAAAGCTATTGTTAGAGCAGTACTATTATATGGCGCAGAAACCTGGAAACAGACTAAGATCGAAATACAAAAATTAGAAACCTTTCAAAACAAATGTTTAAGATTTATTTTTAAAATTTTCTGGCCTTACAAAGTATCAAATCAAAATCTATTAAAGAAAGCTAAAATAAAAATAATAGAGGATGAAATTAAAAAGCGAAGATGGAGCTGGCTCGGACATATCCTTAGAATGCCCAAAGAAAAAATTACATCTCTTGCGCTTACATGGGCCCCTGATGGCAAAAGAACAAGAGGAAGACCCAGACTGACCATCCAGCGCAGGTTTTTGGGCGAATTAAAAGAATGTAAATGCTAGGGACAGGAGGCGTTGGAGGGATATGCTAGAGGCCTTAAGTGCCCAAAGGCACGTAGAGATAAGTAAGTAAGTAAACCATTAGGATTGAGTCCTAGAACGTGAAGATCCGATTACTAGATCAAAAGTTATTCAGGGTGTTTCGTTATTTTGAGCACTGTAGGTACATAGGTACATGGAAAAACTAAATTTTTAGTGAGTTTTCTTGATAGTAGCACATTAGTTTTATACAACTAATGTTATAAAACAATTTAAAAATTGCATTGCCCTTTTTTTAGTAATTAGATATATACATTTGCGAAAATCTGGGAGTGCATTTACATAAAATTTCAATTTTAAAAATTCTGTCTTTTGCAAAAATAAAGAAGTTTTGTAGAGAGTAATAATTTACCTGTGAAGACTGTAATACTGCATTGACCAGCATGTATACTTGTTCTAAATCGGTTCGTGGGTTGATACAGAAAAGTAGATGAGTTATCCCCAACAACGGGAATAACAATGCTGTAGCCTTTATCGCCTTTCTGAAAAAAATACTTTTTTGATATATTTTGTACAATTTGCTTTCACTAGTAGGATTAAAGAAATTTTAAGGAAAAAAAAATCACCCGCAATATAATTTTTTAAATTTAATATCCATATCAACAAATCAAATGAAAAAAAAAAAAGCACCAAGAAAAATGATTTTAATTATCTTGTCAGTTTTAGTAATGTATTCTTCTTTGCCCTTCAGCATCGAAATTTTTTTATCAATATGTGGATAAAAATTTGCAAAAAAAGTAAATAGATAAAATGAAATAAAGTACCATAAATAAATTAAAAATAAAATAAAATAATAAAAGACCACTCTGAAAATTTTTTAGTTTCATAATCAGATATTTAGGTAATTTTAACAAAATCGATTTTTTGAGTTATACCAGGGCTCGAAAAAACGCCCGTCCTCGGCAGTCAAAAATTCCCTGCGGACAACAAATTTCTCGAATCCGACGTCCGCGCGGACGGCTATTTTCCCGTTAAATTTCGTGTTGCATTTTCAATTTTTGTTATCTTACAAGAGTCTATCACCTCACTTCTATAATGACCCTCTAATCTAGAAATACAGCAACATACTGCGCTTGGTGGAATTGATGCTTCCTCTGTCTGTGAGTACTGCAGCGGTTGAAAGGAGCTTTTCAGTAATGAACTTACAAAAAAACACATTACGTACTGGTCTTAACAAGAAGCGTTAAACGCAATTATGAACATCTACCTAAATAGAAAACCCCTTTCAGATTTCTGAGCTCAAACCTCTGTAAATCATTAGATTGATTGTGGAACTGGCAAACGTCACATTTGATTCATTTAAAAAACGCAGTGCCCTCGGATAAATTGACATTCCAGATAACTTGACCTTTGTCATTTAAATTACTTCATATAAGAAATAAATTATTTCATAATATAAATACTAGGTTACTATTAGTAACCTAGTATTTCTTTTATAACTGTATAATGTTATCCTAGTATTTGTAATCCTAATAACTACTAATTCATTGTGCAATTTATATGATAAATGCTTGTAATAAATAAGAGAAAATTATATTTTTATTTATTTAGAAGTGACGGGTTAGTTTAAAAGGAGGACGGGTGCATTGTTGGACAAGCCGTCCTCGGGGACGGTCAAAATTTCCGAGTTTTGTCGAGCCCTGAGCTATACGTTTGAAAAAAAAGTCTAATTAAAAAATTTTTAATACGCAAGAACTATTATGTCGATTTCGTTCAAACTTTGCTGTCAGTCATTTAAAATTTATAATAGTTTAAAATTAAACTGAAATTTGTAAATACCTAGAATTGTTTTGGTCATTATTAAATAAAATAATAAAGAAAAGAGAATTATTGAAGATGATTCTTTACATCTTTGGAAGAATAAGTTTTAGGATTGTGTGCAAGACGTTTTTGATTCACTAAGAAAATTCTCACAAAAAGGGAAATTAGTAGTATTAAGGGGTTTTGACTTCCAACCAAATTCCTGACTAAACTCTAGAAACTATATGGAGTGCGTTTACTCCCCCCCCCCCCCATTTTATTATATCGGAAATTAGTACAGTGAAACCTGCCAAGTTGACCACCCTTGTAAGTTGGGCACCTGCATAAGTTGACCTCAATTATCAAGAACGGAATTTTCCTATATAATATAAAGAAGCAAAACCTTTTTAACTTGACCACCTGTCTATCTTGTATGCTGACCACTGAAATAAGTCAATTTTGTCTAGGAGTATTATGAAATTCTATTCTAAAACCCTCATAAGTTGACCAGAAAAAAAAATTCAGAAAATGGTCTGTCATTTTGCAATTTATGTTAAAATTTCACTTGTTTGCTGAAATAGTGTAAAAAACTAATCTAAACCCTTTTGTGAGTTGACCATCTGGGGAAACTGTAGGGGGGCAGCTTTTGACCATTTCTTTTATTTATTCCTTGAAAACAGGTGTGTTAGTTAAAAAGTTGCCTTTCCAGTTGCAGTAGTGAGCAGATAGGTATGTAAGTGTAGTAATAACAGAATAAATTTTAAAGTGTTCAAATAATTTTGTTTTGTTAAAGTTTCCAAATTACATGTCTTCGTGTTCTGATATTTTATGAAATTATTTTTGTTAAACATTTCCCATGCATAACTAACGAAATAATTTTTTAAAAAAGTTAGTTAAATATTAGAATTATGTATATGTAACAAATTGAAATTCATTCAGGTTTAAACACATTTCTTAAGATATTCATTTGGCTATTTGATAAATAAAATTTTTAAGTCAAGTAAAAAAAAAATTTAAATATATAGCAACATGATATAGGAAATGAGAAGGTAAATAATGACTCGCCCCCTCTATAAGTTGACCACTAAAACAATGCACCACAAGTGGTTAACTTACACAAGTTTTACTGTATATTAGTATAAAAAAATGTGTTTGTTAGCTGGAAGAAAGTTTTTGTGTATTATTTCTCTACCTAAAATAGTTAGTGCGAATCAGATCGCGTGAGGTCGATTCTTTGAACAATTAAGGTCGATGCTTAGAACGTAAATATCGGACCATTTGAACAAAAGTTATTCAGGGTTGCATCATTTCTTCTTCTTCTTTTGGCTCATTCTACATAGTACATCAAGTCCAATTTATGTGTTTGGCGCAATTCTTCTGGACAAAAACATGCTAAAAGCATGATTAGCAGTTCATCTGCAAAAATTGCTTCTGAAATCCTTAGGATCCCAAAATTGAAGATTCAAACAATTGTAGGCTTCATCACTGGGCACTATCATTTTAGGAAACATCTACATAGAATGGGACTTTTCGAACAAGAACCAATATGTCGGAAATGCCATGTAGCGGTAGAATCAGCACATCACATCCTATACGAGTGTGATGCCCTCGCCCTTACGCGCCTTACTACCTTAGGCAATCTATATCCTAAAGAGCTTCACCTTAATTCCATTAAGGTACTGTCAGACTATATAAACAAAGTAGGCGTCCCAAGACAATGGAACTAAGAAAATTGGGCTTGGAGCATGGTACAAAATGCAACAAATGCAGAAGTGCCACATATCTGACAAGCTCAAGCAAGAAGAAAAAGAAGAAGAATTTATGTGTCAGAAACTTTTTGATTAAAAAGAAAGGAAAGAAAAGAAGACAAATAATATATTATAGATTTCAAAAATGTTTTTATGATGTAAGTATTTGGTAACAAAATTCTTTGTTTCCAAATGCTTTGTTCAAAATCTCTTTGTTTGGGATTTGAAGTTGTATATAATATCTAATATAGTATAATATAATATACAAAATTAAATTTTTTTAAAATTTATCCACAAACGAAATATTTTTTTTTTTTTTTTTAATTTCGCAGCTCACTCCAAAAAAAGAAATCGAAATAAAATTTTAATACATTCATAATTTAATTGAAAACGCTGTTTAAGCAGTATGTTATCCCCTCCAAATATGTATGCATATTTTTTATGTAAAATTTGAGAAAATTATTTCATTGGAAGATTTTCACATTAATATACGGAGTATCCAAAAATGAATAAAAGAAAATCAATTGGAAAAAAAAAAAAAAAAAGCAAAACGAAAAGAGATTGAAAAGTACGATCTTGCTGCATTCTGCTTAAGCAGCAAGATAATTTCCGCAACAAATTTTAGAATTAGTTACAAAATTTGTCAGCAAATAACACCGCTAACTGAGAAAAAACAATAAAATTATAAGTTTTTAGAACTATCCCCATATGCAACTGTAACGGGGTGCAAATGAGGACAAAATCAGCGAACGTCTGACGCAAATATTTAATTTGGAATGGCCTAACATATAGCAGAAAACATTAATTTATAGCGTTTCAAATCATCAGTGCCACCTATTGACAATTTTCATAAATAGATTTGAAATTCGATGGCATAAACAGAACTGCAAACCATGCATTTTTATCTTGTTCAATTTTTTCTAATTTTCAAGACTCTTCTGGATACATATTTTTGTCTACCGATAATGTGATAGAAAGAATTCTAAGTTTTTAATTACGAAAGGATACGTGGAGTTTGTGGGGAGAGTTGTTATCAACCATGTCAACCTTCATCAATGAAAAGGTGCCCCATCATAGAATCGAGTTAACATGTCTTATATACTAGTGAATGATACCATTAGTTGATTCATTACTGTTTTATGAGAGGTCGAGAGAGCTGTATTAAGATCACCATACTTTTAATTGCTGATCGTAAGAGCTGTATTAATTTCACGGACGTGGTTGCTCCTGTGCTGCCTTTAGCAGTCGAGTGAATACGTTGTGTGTGATCGAGACTGAGTAGCAACAGTGCGAGGAGGTGGATGATGTCGCAGTCACAAGTAGCAAGCCAACTGTTTAATGTGGACTATCCATCGAAGTAGGCGTGTGCAAATCGAAGTGAGAGTTTCTGTCAAGGTAGGCATGTTCACATCATGTCCGGGTCACGAATGTGGTGAGCGTTGTTATCGACCATGTTAACCTTCATCTATGAAAAGATACCCCACCATAGAATCGAGTTAACATGTCTTATATACTAGTGAGTTGGAATTGTATTCTTATACACTACAGAGTTATTTAACAAGTTTATTTGAATGATTGAACGTATTGCAAAGTGTAACGACTTACTTGATTTGCTTGGTTTCAATAGCGACATTGCTACGCATCTTAGTGATCAAAATACGAATGATGTTCACAAGAAACACAGCATTTACCTACAAAACAAAAAACATATTTTTTATACTACACTCTACACTTTGCTTCAAATAAATATTTTTAAGACACTGACTAAACAAAACAAAAAGTTACTAAACAAAAGACTTAGTGGCAAAAAAAGTTGATACAAACTGTGCAGTGAACTTTTTCATTGAATTTTAAAGTGTTCAATTATTTCAAACATTAAATTTATGGGGCTTCGATTGTTAGGCGACTCTCCAGAAATTTGTTGCGTTTGCAAGACGTTTTGAACTACTCGCTGTTTCATGTGCATATCTTTCATAAAAAAAAAACTTTAATAAAAAAACTTTCATAAAAAAACACACGAAAATACTTTGAGATATATTTAAAAAAAATTATTTCAAACATAAATAAATAAACTACTATAATGCATTTTCTGTTAAAAGTATAGCTGAGTTACGTTTGGACATTCTAAAATTTTTTCACACAATAAAATATAATTTAGGAAGTGCTGTTGATATTTCTAATGACACTTGGACGAGAAAAGCTCACCAACTATTTGCCTTTTTGCGAATTCAGGAAGATCTACCTGTCGTTTGACAAGAGAGCACCGCAAAGGTAAAAGTACGTCTTAGCTCATGGATAATCCCCATGGATAGATTGCAACACGCACCATTCTTTCGTGAGGCCTCTTCCTCAATTTAGACAAAGATCGGAAGGGGAAGGAAATTTTTTCTTCAGATCCCTATACACACGGTACTGCTCAGCGACTGTCTACAGGACTTTCGATTTCGCTGATTTAACAAGCACGTATATCGCATGTATTCGGTCTTGTCATTTGTCAACTGTATTATCAAGTAACTGTTTTTTTAATCTCTATTGTCTTACTTTTATCGGTAGACATTTAAAAACTTTTCAAAAATAATTTTTTTCGCGTTATATTTTCTGAGTAAATAGCAAAAAAATAAGAAATTGGCATTTTTGGTCAGAAAAAATATTTTTTTAAGAAGTTATTTATAAAAAAACTAGCAAAAGTTTAAGTTAATTCTGATAACTTGTAAGAATTATAACTTTATTCTAAAATCTTTAAAGCGAACTAAATTCGAAGTAAACTGCCAGAGTTTGAAGTTTAGATCTATGTTATGCTGCCTTTGTTTGAGAACTCATAAATAAGGTAGTTTTCAGTGGTTGTGAACTGCAGCTTACCTCTAGAAAGCAGTGTAAGGTTGATTTTAATGTCAACAACAATTTTTATTACAAAGCCCAACAAGGTTCATAAATGATTAGTAAAAGAACCATTCAAGCTTGAAACAATATTAAATTTAACTATGCTAGTTTACGCGCTATGAAGTTCGCACGATGCTTGGATTAACACCTCTTTTATATAGAAATTGAATCTGCCATTCCAAAACAAGGATAGGAAAATCCTTTGAATTTGAGGTGAATCATCATTCGAAAAACAAGGTTTATTTTAGATCGCATGACCATCACTGAAACAAGGTTTATTTGATCAGGCTTTTTTTTATATACTTTCTTTAACACTCTAAAAGTGAAGGTTGAAGGATCATTATGTTTTCAACAGAAACATAATGTTGCATTTTAGAGCCTGGACAAAGCTAAAATGGAAAAAAAAAAAAAAAAAAAAAAAAAAAAAAGGAAAAATATGGTTTACAGTAAAAGTTAATGAAAGAAGATTTTTTCGTATAGTTTTTTTGCTTGACTTTATTCTCTCTTAAGTTTAAAAAAGGATTAATTAGACAACCTTTCTATGCTAACCAAATGAAAAGGAAAATACAATGTTTGCCGTAACGTTGCCTGCTATCTAGGTTGTTGCTTCTAGGCATCTAAAGCTGACTTTCTAGATAAACTTGTTACGAAATTCAAACAACACTTTTTTTTCAAACAGCTCTTCAATATTTCTTGAATGCATATCTGTTTTACGTTGCACCAAAAATGAGGGTGTTTCTCACTTTAGGTTGGCAACACTTAAGTCAAAGAAATATGTCTATTGTTACCATTTAAAAATATATAAATATATTAAAAAAAAACACGTAAAAAAACAAAAAAACTTCTATCAGAAATTTACAGCCATCTAAAAATACGTGTTTCTTTAATTTTTATCAATAAAATACATTTATTGTAATATTATCGTCCTAAAACATTTCTATTGTCATAGTCAGAAAAGTTAGATAAAAAATATCGAGATAAAACTAGATTGTAATAACATAGACGACACCAGAACGATTTTAGTTTTGAAAGGATAGAATTAAATAGATTTGTGTAGTATTAAACCGATTTCAGTTGCACAATATCAAATAAACTTAAGTTTCTAAGCAACAAACAAATTTGTGTTACAAAGCATCAAATAAATTTTAGTTGAGGGGTAATAAATAGATTTGTCTAAGCATTTATTTTGTAGGCTGATTCAAATTTAATTTTTGCTAGAAAGCATGTTTTTTTCTTTAAATTTATTTGGGACATATCTAAGGGTTGTTTTAAAATCAAATAATTGGATTCTTTTTTGTTACATAAATAGATTTTCTGAGCGTTAGTTGTTTTAAAGATTCGTTTTTTCCCTTCCTGTATGGATTCAATCTCTGCCACACGATCTTCGAAAACGGTGTTTAATCTCCGCTAATGCTTTTAAATTATCACAAATTCGGAGGGTTTGCTCACTACGTTTAAAGTGAATAACCCTCTATAATTTCACTTGAACATTTTTAAGCTAATTTTTAAACGTTTCATCACCGAAATGTTATACCACAGAGGGAGTAAAGCCCTAGATACATAGATCAGAACTAGGTACTCTAGGGCTTTAAGAGGGAAGAATCGCGAAAAGGCGAGTCTGTGAGAATGACAAAGCTGATCACCAACGACGGCTGGAAATATACGACTTGCATATTTCTTTTAACCTTTCCTTTTTCCACTTTACACAAAATTATTGAATCATCAATATTTAATACCAGATTATCATGGACCCATTATTCAAACAATGTAATATATATTAATATATATTTCTCAAAAAATATTTCATTCACTGTAAAAAATCGGAGATCAAATTACAGTATAATGTACCGGCACTTTGGGTACATCCTACATAAAATCTATTTTTACCATAAAATATTAAACCGTAATTTTTTACAGTATTTTTATCCAATCAGAGTGATTCAGTATTTTTATTGTAATTATAACTGTAAAAATTACGGTACATCAGATCTTTTACCTCGTAACATGTTACGGTAAAAATGGAGTTAACGTAACGTAACTGTAAAATGGATTAAAAAGTATCGGCACCCTGAATGCCAGCATTTTTTACCGTGATTTAATCCAGACTTTTATGCAGTGTAGCACTGTTTTTTTTATAACAAAGATTAAAATGAATTTTTTTTCCAGATTAAATTGTTTTTATGTGTAACAAGTGGAAGTAAGGGTAGATGATGAAGCGTTTTTGATTCAGAAAAAAAAGCAAACTAAACATAAAATTGACCACTACATCTCGGTGACAAAATGATTGTCCAATTTAAAGCATATTGCTTATAGCAAATTATTTTAAAATGCAGACATAAATAGTAGACAATACTTTTTTTAATAAACAGTAAAGTAATCCCTCTATTAACATCACTCCGAAATACCTCTTTTTTATTTATTATTTTTTTTTAATGGTGGGCTCTTGGAACTATAGTCCATTGGCCACAGAAAGTGCCAGAACTACTAACTCTCTTTTCGTTACCCAGTGGGTAACTGTGGGGAAGCCACGGCGGTGGAGCAGCGGTCGCCCACGTGTCACACTACCACAACCCGTTTATAGGGCGGGGCATATTCACACACAAAGGAGAAAGGACATAGAACACAGATAGAGAGAAAGGAATGTGGGGCTATAAGTTAACGACCATGTCAACCTTCATCTATAAAAAGGTACCCCGACATAGAGTCGAGTTAACATGTCTTATATACTAGGGAATTGTAGTTGTAATTATGTAGTGGTAGATACGCTGCAGTACTCCCCCCCCCCCCAGAATTATATCCGTGATAGAATTCGATGAACGGATACCACTAGTTGGTTCATTGCTGTTTTTGTGAGAAGCCGGGAGAGCTGTATTAAGATCACCAGACTTTTAGTGGTGGTCGTGAGAGCTGTATTAAGTTCACGGTCGTTATCGCTCCTATGTTGCCTTTAGCAGTCGAGCATATGTCGGCCGACGTTGTGTTTAATCGAGACTGAGTAGCAACAGTGCGAGGAGTGGGTTAAAGTCGATGTCACAAGTAGCAAGTCAACTGTTCAGTGTGGACCATCCATCAAAGTAGGTATTTCCAGATCGAAGTGGGCGTTACGGTCAAGATAGGCGTGTTCACATCAAGTCCGAAGGTCACCAATGTGGGGCTATAAGTTAACGACCATGTCAACCTTCATCTATGAAAAGGTACCCTGACATAGAGTCGAGTTAACATGTCTTATATACTAGGGAATTGTAGTTGTAATTATGTAGTGGTAGATAAGCTACAGAAACATCCATGCCTTGCCCGGGATTCGAACCCAGAACCTTTCTGATGCAAGGACAGTTCCCTGCCTCCTACACAGCCCGGTCGGCTAAATATTAATCATTAACGAATTAAAAAAACTGTGAATTAAGTTTCGATTTTTTTTTTTTTTTTGCAAAATGAATATTTTGATGCTGTCTTAGCAACCTATGAAAATCGTTGAAACTTCTCTGTGCATTCTTTATTACATTATAAAACAAAGAAGACCCAAATTTATTTTTGGATGTCGTAAAAGTTATAACTATTTTAACTATTAAATATTTATTTATACCTTTAACGGTACTTGCTTGTAATCCTCACCTCTTTGGTTTTATTACGTTCTTAATTTTAATTATTTATTTAAATTTTAGAGTCTTTAATTAAAAGTGATGTTTTGAATTATAATATAAAGTAATTGTATGGTATAAACTTATTATGCAACATTTTTTTGATAAATGCATAAGTTAAAGTTTCGCAATCATTCAGCGTTAATTCAGTTATATTTTCTTTTATAATAATTTAATTTAAATCTTTGTCGAAGCAACATATGAATACAAAAATAAATAATGACTAAAATCGATGAATAATGATTACAAAATGACTACGTAATTTGTTTAGTAAAATTAGGAATTATTAATTTTTCTTTGTGCAACTACTAAATAATTTTTTTGGCAAAATAACATTTTACAAGTTTTAATAATATAAATGATTAGTTTTTTAATTAGTGGTATAAAATTGAAAATGATTAGTTTTTAATTTTATGTCAATAGAATTGAGATCTGAGTATGTGGAACCAAACCAATGTTTAAAAAATAAAAAATGGGATTTGTTAATAGAATTGTATTTATTCTTAATATTCTTTTTTGTTAATCGTAAATTAAAAAAAAAAAAAAATTGTCAAGCAATTGTAGTGGCTTGTGGAGGAAGGGAGCAGGATTTTTTTTTTAAAAAACAATTTCGGAGGAGTTGAATTTTTTTATTTATTAAATTTCAATTAATTCATCATTTTCTTTTATTGAACTAAATGAATTCTACGGTAAAAAGTATCGGCACCCTGAGTACCGGAATTTGTTACGGAACAAAAATTCTGATACACCGTAATTTTTACAATAATAATTACCGTAAAATCACAGTTTCACTCCTTAAATAAAAATTACGGTATAATATTTTATGGTAAAAAGGGATTTTAAGGTAAAAAGAGTTTTACTGTAATATGGATTTTAGGGACGCTAGTACTTCATGCTTAGTGCCGATACTTCATGTAATAATTAATTTTTATTTTATAAACGTCGTTGAACAGCCGACCCATTTTTTTGGGTTTACGACTACCAATGTTCAGCTCCGTAGCCTTGTAATTTTAAAAACTAACCCGCATTAGCGTTACATGGAGAGGAAAACCAAAAAAACCTCTCACTGGTTAGCCTGACAACAGTTACGTGACTCTAACACATGGTTCGTCGACCACTGATGATATTTTACACCGGCACTGTGGTCGGTGCAAGCCGGATGCGGAATTCGTATAGACCCGTCCTCGCTGGGATTCGAACCCGGTTCACTTCATTCGAAGGCAAACGCTCTATCCCCTGAGCCATCACGGCTATATGCATTATTTTGATCTGAAATTTTTAACAGCGTAGGGTATAAAAAAGACAAGTTGGATTAAATATGAACGTAGCTTGAGAATAATGTTTCTTTAACGCCCTATGCTTACTTTCAAGAATGCGGAAGATTACTTTCATTTTTAATGATTTTAAAATTGTAATAGTTGTATTGTTTTTATTCTGATAATTTTAAGAAAAAGATTCAAAAAGGGGGCAATAATTTTGATGTAATAGGATTACAAAACGCAAATAAAGAGATTAACATGCTAGAAAACTAAAAGCATGTATATTATTAAGCCAAAATATTGATTCTTTAGTTTCCAATGAGGAAAATGGTGTGACGAGGATAATATAGACAGCAATAATGAGCTTATCTTTGTAAATAAAGACTCGAGATTTTATTCATCCCTGATTAAAATATACACTTCACGAATTCGGTATAGTTTTTCTTTTTTTTTTATTTCGTATTAGTTACAAATTAATTAGTGAAGAATAATTTTTTTTTATGACTAAATACTCTGAGAATCCATTCTGTAATACCTATCTAGTTTTTAAAATGTACTCAGATAATGTTCTCTACTTTAGTTTGATTCTAATTAATTCTGAAACCGACAGATAATTTGAATTTATATTTCGTGGAGTAGAAAGCAAAGGCGAGAAATAATTTTCTTTTTAAATCTTACTGTAATCGTTAACATGTATTGTTCTAACGTCCGGATTTTTATACACTTGGAATGTAATTTTATAATTCGAATGGTCTCAAGAAATAAAGAAAATGAATAGAGACTTTTGAAGTTTTATTGTTTATAAAATATTCGACCGATTTCTTACAAAATTTAGATTTTTCCATTGAAAATTTACTTCACTCAAAGAGAATTAAAAATTTGTATTTATTACAATTTATTTTTTTATTATTTAAATAAATATAATAAAAATAATTTATTAAATAAAAAAAAATTAAATTTTCTTAATACAATAGAACTGATCTTAGGATAAACGAGTTTCATTATTATTAACAGAAAATTTTGATTTGAATAAATGGTTAAAATGATATGGCGAAATTAAGAGTTTACTCTTTCAGCTGCTATCCTAAATTAAACTCTATACTTCACGGACAGCGGCTGGCCGGATGCCACCATATTTTGTGGGATAACAGTATTTTAATGCGTAAAATTTTAGTAAGAATAATTTCTTTTTCTGATATATATATATATATATATATATACATACATACATACATACATACATACATATATATATATATATATATATATATATACATACATACATACATACATATATATATATATATATATATATATATATATATATATATATATATATATATATATATATATATATATATATATATATATATACACACCGAAGAGCCATTACATTATGATCACCCTGCTAATAACATGTAGGACCACCTTTAGCCCTGCTAGCATCCGCCGTGGCATTGATTCCACAAGGTGCTGATAGGTAGTCTGAGGTATCTGGTACCAAGCGCTCACCAACTGGTCCTGCAATCCCCTGACACTGCTGCGAGGGGGTAGCGTGGCAGCACGAATTTGGTTTTCCAAGTAGGACCACAAATGCTCTATTGGATTAAGGTCAGATGAATTTGGGGGCCAAGACATGACTTGGAAGTCGCTGGAATGTTCCTCGAACCAATCCATGACGCTTTGACCCTTATGACATGGTGCATTATCCTGTTGATAAACACCATCCTCCGCAGGAAAAGATGTTGCCATAAATGGGAGAACCTGGTCTGCAACTATGTTCAAGTAGCTTACAGACGTCAGGGAATGTCCTATGAGGATTATGGGTCCTAATGTGCCCCATGAAAACATTGTTCCTGGGCGAGAAATCATGGAAACCTGGGCGAGCCCATTTTTATAGATGGAGGGTGGTCATAATGTAATGGCTGATCGGTGTAGTCCATCACTCCAACTTTTATAATTACATCTATGGTAGTTGAAGGGATGTACTTTAAATAGTGTTCTACCTGATCGTTCCAGATCGTTCTTTTTCGTTCCAGGAAATTCGATGAGATAGATTAAACTTATTCAGGATACAATGGCCAAGAAAACGTCTTCTTGAATAACTTTTGTTCTAATGATGGGATTTTTACGTCCTAAAAACCAATCTTAATTCAGAGGGGTAACCTAAGTTATGCTAACAAATTATAAATATCTAATAATAGAGTTACGGAATCACTAACAAAAATCACTTCTATTAATTATTATAAATACCTTTTTTCTTGATTGATTTGGATTTTTGATTGCAAACTTTTGGAGGGAGAGAGAGTAGCTGCAATCTCGCATGTGATGTCTCAGTTTAGTAACGTTCGAAAGTTAGGCCCTTTAATGTTAATTTTGCTTTTTGCGTTTTTGGACATGTCTCTAAAGCTATTAGTGTAATTTAAAAAACTCTTGCACCCACTTATGAAACTCGTTTTCTTGAAGAGAGTTTCATAGAAAAATAATTTTTAAAAATTTTTTAAATTCCTTGATTCGTAATTTTTAATGACACAATAAAATTTATTTCGAAACAAATCGGTCGAATAGTTTCTGAGTAATAAAATTAATAAAAATTAAAATTTCGTACCGAAAAAAATTATTAAATAAAATTATTGTAAAATGATTATTTTTCTATGAAACTATCTTTGACTAAACGAACTTCACAAGATTTTGCAATGGCATTGCGTAATTAATTTTAGAGATACCGCCAAAAGCGAAATGAGAGAAACTAACGTTAAGGGACTCAAAATTTTGACCGTTTTCTTGACTAAACTAACTCACTAAATTATACCGATAGAAAAGAGCAAAAAAAAAAACAAAAAAAAAAAAAAAAAAACAGGTATGATTCAACAAAAACAGGTATACAGAGAAAGTACGTTTTCAGGTCTGTTTCTATAACTCAATTAGTAATTTGCAATAATTAAGCAGCATTTTTGAGGTTAACTTTTTGAGCCATGAGGTTGGTTTTAGTACGTGAAAATACGATCAAAAGTTTTCTCGGATATCTTTTTTTTCTTTCTCAGTATGGTTGCTGCATTATATTTTATTCGTGTTTTCTTCTCTTTGAATTAATATAATTAATGTACTCGAATAATGCGTAAAAGAGGTTTTAATGTGACTTTCAGTATTTTTTTTAATCACATAATAAAATAAGTATATAATAAATTAAAAAAAAATGTTGATTGGAATAATTTAAAATGTTTTAGCGGTAGAAAACCGAAAATAGACAAAAGTCTCCTTTCAATTTTCGAACTTTTGCGAAGTGATCCTAATGAATTTGATGACTTTTCGTTATTTTAAATCAGACGCACAATGCACAAGTATTTAAATCTGTAACAATGGGTAATTAATGGGAATTTGAAAAAGATTTGAATAAAATTTAAATATCAAGATTCTTAGATACTGTAGAAGAGACAGATTCCTTATTGAAAAGTATCCATCTTTCTAGTACTAAAAATATAAACGAGTATGACTTTAATAACAAAGCAGATTTTTTTATAATAATGCAAAGCATTATGGGGCAATAATTACCAGGGAATACTGGGACAATAATTACTGGGTCGATAGTAACCTTAGATTAATTTAGATAATTTATACCAAAGATAAAAATTAATGAGGAATGTCATAAAAAATGAAAAGTTTTACAATCAGGCACCGTAGCAGCGTTAAATACCGTTTATGGTTCAAATAATGGATATTCTTCGACAGTTTAAGGAATTTTAAACGATAACTTAGAATTTAATAGTTTAGTTGAGATAGAAGAGTTTTAAACTCGCAATGTAGAAGAAGTTGAAGAACAAATTTTATAAATAGGAAAATACTTATAAACAAGTTCAATTAGCTGGCATTTTTTTAATAGAAAAATGGCTGCTAATTGATCTGTTAATTCAGTTTTCTTTCAGAAAAATGAATTGCTTAATATTTTAGAAATGTGTTTAAAGTGTTCCTCCAGCTTCAACTTGACTCAATTTAACACCGAGGAAAAATATGATCAAAACTACCTGAAAAGGGAAAAATTTACTGTGTTTTTGGCTCTATGGCAACACCAAAATGGTCGGTAATTTTTTGGTGAAATTAATAATAAAATATGGTTTTACATATTTTATTATTAATTTTACCAAAAAATTATTTTACCAATTAATAATAAAATATGGTTTTGGTAAAATTAATAATAAAATATGGTAAAATTAATAATAAAATATGGTTTATGGTTATGCTATAAAATTTGAAGAATGTTATAAAATTCGGTAATCTTATCATGATATCTTAGATCATGACATAAAAACAATTTGTTTGAATTTACTTTTCAGTTTTGTATTTTTTACTAAATGTGTGGTAATAAGAACTATAATTTTGAAACCCAAAATTTCCTTCAAACCATTACCCTTATGAACAAAAAAAAAAAAAACACAAAATGAACGGTTAAAGTACTGTATATTTTGGTTTTATGAATCTGAATTTTTTTTTTATATCAGAAATGTTACTGCCATACAGTACGGTAATTTTACCAGAATTTTTTTCTCCGTGAAGTTGTTAAATATAATTATTATAATTTATTTACAATTTTTAGGAATGTAAAGCTCAGGGGGCGAAAATGTTAAAGGGCGTTCTTTCAATGGGAGAATACCAGATTTAAAATGGAGAGAAACATCAGGAGATTAATTAAGATACATATTTCCTTCAAAAACAACCTTATTTGAATGCCTTGGCAAAACAATTGATGTTCTATGTTAATACCTAACCACAACATGATAGGAAAATTGAGTTCTCAAAATTTTGTTTAGCTTCTTCTTCAGCTAGCAATTCATAAACATCAAAGTTATTGTTCCAAGCAAGATGAGCAAGTCGTGGTTTGCCAATAATGAAACTCAGTATCAATTGACTTTTAGTGAATGGTGAGCAGTATTCTTCATTGTTGTCCGATACTTCCGATGAAAAAAATATCCAGTTCAACAACCTAATTGTTTGTTTGAAAAGGTCAGTGTGGATCGTACAATTTCTATTGAAAAGGCAAATTTTTCGTTTAGCATTAAACTTTCTAACGTTATTATAGTAAAAAAAAATATCCCAGCTTCTTCATCAAGATGGTTTATGAATCAATATGGACATCGAATTAAAAATGAAAATTCAAAGAAAAACATGGAATCCAGACGAAAACTGTAAAAACTGTGGTGTAATACCAAAATAAATTTGGTCTTGAAAAATTCCTAAAATTGTACGAATAAATACTTTTTTTCAAGCTAATACCGAATCGAGCTTTCGTGTGCACTTTAACAGGGTTGCCACTCAAATCTGGAAAAAAAATTCCCTGTGTTTTCCCTGTACATATTATACACAATATATTAAGAAGAAACAACAATTAATGTGCTCTTGTGTGAGCTATATTGGGCTAACTATATTTATTAGTTTTAATTTCTGGAAAAACAGCAGAACATACTTAAATAATGCTATAGTATATTAAATACAGTTTAGTATAGCTTAAATACCATGGTTAAATATCCCATAGAGTATGCTTTGAGTGGTCACTATTTTTTAAATGATAAAAATAAGAAACAAAATTCCCTGTTTATAAAGAAAAAATCAAAATTCCCTGCATTTTCCCTGTTATTTTAGGTGATTTTTAAATTCCCTGTATTTTCCAGGTTTTCCCTGTTCTCCCTGTGGAGTGGCAACCCTGTTTAATGTGTGTTAGTTAAATCTAAACGTCAATTATTGAGAGAAACTTGTACCGAGTTCAGCTGCATTTACTCCATTCACGAATTATTTTTGCCGATTTTGGCTTACGTTAGGAAACCGTCAGATGACAACGGTAGATTGTTTACAAATCGAGCACGAGAAGATGAAAGTTTATCTCGTACGCAGCTGGACATTTTACAGAAACGTATGTAAACTGTCAAAAAAGGCATGTATGGTTTTAGTAGTATAATAAAGATAATTAAGCTCTCATAAGAAGATTTACATAAATCTGTCAATCATATTAAATGATTATGTATCTAGCAATACACTTTTATCCGCTTCTGTTTTGTTATGCTTAGTTCGTTAAATTTTTCGATGCTAATAAAAGCATCTTTGAAAAATCAATGAGCATATATTTAATGGCATATAAAAATCTTGTAAAAACCCTAACAAAAAATACAAAACTCAAGGTAAATAAGTGGTTAATTTTTGAATAAAACCAATATATTTGTACAATTGCTGTTCTTTTAAAGTTATGCTGATAACTCTGGTAAGTGAAATTTTTGTATGGATACACATAGTACTATTTGAAACTTTCAAATTATACAATGCATGCAAATTATACAATGCATTATGCATGAACAATTCAATAAATCTCTTACAAGTAATGCGATGATCATGGGACCTGTTATAATCCAAACAAACGGGGAGAGACCGTATCCTTTCCAACATAGTCTTTTACTGTATATTGACATTAATGTCATCCAAATGACAACACATATAAGTGGAATTCCTGAAAGCGAAATGAAATAAATTAATTCGAGATATAATTATTAAATAAAGTGTTTATTAAACACGGTAAAGAACTTTAATTCATTAAAAAATAAAATGTGGATCAATTTGGTTTCGCAAATCACTTTAAAAAATGGATGCTCAAATTTCACGAAACTTTTTCGTCTTTGTCGAAACCGTTTCCTGATATATGCTCTGAGCAAAAATTTCGTCAAAAGTGACGAAATAACTATTGCGATTTTTTCGAGGAAGAAATATTTCGTCATTCAATTTCTTTCAAAAAAAGAAAAAAACATTGACGCGCCTAATGTACCTACATTTTAATAACCACTTTATGGTACCAAATAGATGGATCCATGCCACCCAAACAACACAAGAGGGACAGATAGATAACCTACACACATGCCCGAAACAGGATTCGAATCGTGGAACTTCCTGACATGATGACAACTCCATGACCACCATACGGCTTGTTTCGGTAATTTATTTTCGATCGTCTAGTCTTCCTTCTAGTTAACAATCTCCCACGTTGAGGAAACATTTTCGTCATACAAAGACGAAGGTTCGCGCTTCGTCCAAAATCACGTGATTGATTTCGTGAAGAAATGATTCTCAAAATCAATGAAATTCAGCTTAAAGACTACTGAATTGCCAAAAGTGAGAGTTTTACTTCTGAGAGGCCCTAAATCGACATATGATCTAAGCTTTTTAAAAATCAATAGCTTTGAGAATATATCTACAGTGAGAGAGAAAAATAAACAAAACATTCTGAAAAACTTTTTATCTAATGATCGGATCTTCATGTGCTAAGATTCAATTTTAATGGTTCGAGAGGGCAACCTCAAATATGCTAATTAGTTAGTTCAGAATAAATTCGACACAAAACGTTTTTTTTTTTTTGATAAAACAAAATGTTTTTTTTTTTGACGAGTTATGATTTCTGAAACCCAAAATATGGATAGAAGCAATTTTATTTTATTTTATAACCGTCGTTGAACAGCCGACCCAATTTCATGGGTTTACGACTACTAATGTTCAACTCCGTAGCCTTGTAATTTTGAACCAATCCAGAAGACAAGGAAACTCCTGGATCAGTACCCCCAGAGGTATTGATTTGTTATGGGAACATGGAGGACTTTGAGACTCGACAGATTCAACGTGCATCAGTCAGCCTTTACTACACGGGGAGTCTTCGGCCGGCGAGGATCGAACCCACGACCTCTTAGACATGGGCCCAGCGCTCTACCGACCAGGCTATCCCGGCCCTTGGATAGAAGCAATGTTAAAAATATGGTCCTAATAGTGTGGTTATGAGAGCTGTCGACAATTTAGACCCCTTAATGTTAATTTTACTTTTGTGTATCTCGCTCTATCTGAAAAACTTTTTAAACGAATTGAAAAATTTTTGCACTCAATTATAAAATTCGTTTATCCAAAATAATTCTCACGCAAAACTAATTTTTTAAAAATCATTTATTATTTTTTTATTATTTTCTTTAATAATGGTAAAAAAAGTTGAAATGCAAGGTATACAAACTTTAATTCATTTTAAAGAAAATATAATTTTATATGGCAAAAAAACAAAATTTAAACGAAATCAGCAGAACCATGGTTCACGAGAAATCCAATTTAAAAAAAAGCCGAATAATAAACTTGTTTATGTGAAAAATTCTGTATTTTGCCTAATAAAGTTACAATCTTTAAAATGATGTAAAAATTTGAATACCTTGCAATTCAAAGCTTTTTCGAATATAATTAAATAAGATAATAAAAAATGAAAAACAACTATTAGAAATTATGTTTTGCGGGGATAAGGGAATCGATCTTTGGATTAACGAATTTTATAATTGTGGGCAAAAATTTTTCAGCGTCTGCAGAAACTATTATTATTACATTTTGTCTTTATATAAAAACAACAAATAAATTTTTTTTTAAATAAAAAGGAGTTTATTATAAACGCAATATTTATTTATTTTGCATCAATCATATATGACTTTTTTTTAAATCATAAATCCATGTGATATGGTTTCTAAAAGATCCATTTACGAAAAAGATAATACATGGAAAAAATCAATTTATTCTGACTTGAATAATTTTTTTTGTGTCAATATCTAATAATTTTACCGATACAGTAGCAAAATCTTTAGTATATATTTTACTTGAGCATTTTTGCGATTGTAGAAAAAATGTACACATATTTTTCGATACTCAAAAAATTAATTTTAATGGGAAGTTTTATCAAACAACATTTGTGCCTTTCAGTCTATTCGTTTCGCAAACAAGTTTTATCGATAAAAGATGAAAAACACTATGTCTAAAATGAGTCCAGGTCAAAAAATAAGCTGAATCTTTTGAAGACCTTGGTTGTGCCAAATATGATCATGATGATTTTTAAGGTAAAAGGCGTAGTTTTAAAAGTATTAACAGTATTAATGACAAATATGCTAATTGTACAGTCTTGATATGCTAGTTATTTTTTTAAGACTTTCGAGAATATTATGCTTAATAGTGCTTTCTGTTTTTTTTTCAACTTTTTGTGCTTCATACGTTTTTTAATCATATTTTTATAAACATGCTTTGTTCTAAAATCGTAATTTCGAGTACTCATGTAGACAAATGTGTGATCGAGTACAAGTAGAATTTAGAATCATTTCAACTCTTAATAGAATTAATTTATCGACAGGCGAAATTTCGATCACTTCCCAACTAGCTAAAATGTTCAAATTTCAACTGCATCCATATGCCTGATGACAATACAAATTTCAATCGTCTTCTAAACCCCCACAAGCAGAATTTATTTACAAAAAAAATTCACGCCAAATTTCAATTTCTTCCACTTTTAAGGAGGAGAAACATTTTTGCACCAATATCAGCCTCCGGATGCCTTTCTTTTACAAATTCAGTTCAATTTTGTTAGAGATTTAAAGTTGACGCTATTTGCTTTTTTTTTGCCTACGTTAATTCAAAGTAATTGGGCGTGTTTGCTCTAGATTTTGGCCAAAGGGTTTCAATCGGCTCTATATGAACAAAAATGCTTACATGAAACTAAAATTAGAAAAATAAAAATAATAAAATAACAATCAAAATTTTAAGATTTACGTTTTTTAAGTGACTCAAAAAGGGAAACGAGAATGTAGGCTCATCACTTTCTAAAGACGCAGGGGGAGGATTTCGGGTGGTATTAGTTACGTAAATAATACGCTGAATGTTTTTTATTTTAAGCTTGAAAAAAAAACAACTTTTTTTAGTCTATGTAGTTCATAAATTTGTTTTAGTTCATTTTATTATTTGCTTTTTTATAATCCGGCATACAAATATTCATTTATTGGATCTGTTTGAATTTTTACGCGACTAAAAAAAAGAAGGAAAGAAATTATTACCCCATCCAATGGCATGGTAAAGTTTGAACGGTGGTTCCTGCTGAAACACTGACACTGTAATACTACTGTGTAATAAAAGCCCTTCTACAAACATCCAATGGATGCATGTCATAGCTGCATACATTTTTAGAACTAGAACACCTTTGCACAACCAGTCCTGTAAAAAAGAAAACAAAATGGCCTTACTACATGTCTTAGTATCAACACATTAAATTGGTTTTATAATCATAGTAGTATATATAATCAAAGAAGTGTATTTATGATTAAAATGTTTTTTTTCGGAACACAGTGTTTTTTAAAAAATCTACAAGTGGAGAATTTTGAATAAGTTTTCTAATTTTCATTTTTTGTACATCAAAATACTCTTTGCTTAATTGTTCAATGGAGTAATAGTTTATAACTTCTTATTAATAACTAATTTAAACATCTAAAAGAAAATATGGATTCTGAGATTCCTTAAACTTAAACGTGAGCAAACAGCCTTTGAAATAAACAAATAACATTATTAACCAACGACCTTAATGATATTGTTGCAATCGAACTTAAAAAAGTAGAATGAAATAACATTGCTTAACAAATCATCATGGATCAAGCTTAACAAATCAAAAGGATTGACATAATGGGAATCGAACTTGAACAAATTGAAAGAACTGACATTGTTGTAAATGAACTTAACAAATAGAATGGATCTACATTTAGGAAATGGACAGAAATTGTAAAAATCGACTTTGGGTAGATGGCAGAGTTGGGCAAAACTGTAATCGATTACATGTTTCGATTAAAGTAATCAATTACTTGTAGTCATGATTACAAGATAACATAGTTCTGATTACAGCTGTAATTGTGATTACAACAAACAATTACAGTAATCAATTACATTTGTAACCCATTACTGTAATCGACGCCCAACTCCGGTAGATAGAACTTAACAAATTGAACAAATCGACATCGTGTTAATAAAACTTTTGAAAGCTTTCTAAAATGAAAATTGAGGAAATTTATCACTGTTTGCTAGCAATAAATACTTGCTACAAAACGTTTAGCTCAGCAGCTTTGAGAATTTGAATTAAACGTATGAAAAATATTTCATTAATTAAGTGCATTGTGTACACCCATAAACAATTTTCGTAAGTAAAAAGTCACTTCGGAGTAGTTTTCAACAGATGAATAAAAACAATTGAACATTTGGAGATCGATGTACTTTTGAGAGAAAATAATGATATTTATGCATGGCATAATGAAATTGATACATGATATTTATGCATGACAAGACAAAAAGGATAATTAATTAACCTGATTACAATAATTGGAGGTTTTTCGCCTCCTGAGATAAGCATGGAATTACAAGGATAGAGAAGTTAGTATTTTTTTGGCACAAATTTTCTATATCTGTGAATACATATGAAGTTGAATAAGTTTAATTCTGTTTTGTGTAGTAATGACAAGAGAAAAAGTGTGCATAATTCTCTGACTTACGCTTTTTAGAGTGTCGTTAACTTCGAACCTCTTGCGAATGCATTCTGAAGTGCAGCTTCTGTGCTAATCTATGACCCGCTTGCCACTAGAAGGCACATGACATGCATGCCTCTGGCACACGAACTGTTACTATTAAATTATTTTTATTCAATTAAATTCTCTGAAGACAACATTGCAAGAAAAGAACCCAACAAAAGAGGTTTTCAAAGGCGGATTCGGAAGCAAGTACGATTTATGGCGTCAATATGGCATTTTTAGAATGTAAGGGTGACTATACTCCTTTCACTATTGAAGTCAATTGTCGTAAGGGGAGCCGCGATGGCTCAGGGGATAGAGCGTTCGCCTTCCAATGAGGCGAACCGGGTTCGAATCCCAGTCGATACGAATTCCGCATCCGGCTTGCACTGACCACAGTGCTGACGTGAAATATCCTCAGTGGTAGACGGATCATGGGTTAGAGTCCCCTTGCCGTCAGGCTAACCGTGGGAGGTTCTCGTGGTCTTCCTCTCCATGTAACGCAAATGCGGGTTAGCTCCATCAAAAAGTCCTCCACGAAGGCAAATTTCTCCCAATCCTCGATCCAGGAGTTCCCTTGTCTTCTGGATTGGGTTCAAAATTACAAGGCTACGGAGTTGAACATTAGTAGCCGTAAACCCATTAAGTTGGGTCGGCTGTTCAACGACGGTTATAAAATAAAATATAAAATTGTCGTAAGGGGAGCCGCGATGGCTCAGGGGATAGAGCGTTCGCCTTCCAATGAGGCGAACCGGGTTCGAATCCCAGTCGATACGAATTCCGCATCCGGCTTGCACTGACCACAGTGCTGACGTGAAATATCCTCAGTGGTAGACGGATCATGGGTTAGAGTCCCCTTGCCGTCAGGCTAACCGTGGGAGGTTCTCGTGGTCTTCCTCTCCATGTAATGCAAATGCGGGTTAGCTCCATCAAAAAGTCCTCCACGAAGGCAAATTTCTCCCAATACTCGATCCAGGAGTTCCCTTGTCTTCTGGATTGTGTTCAAAATTACAAGGCTACGGAGTTGAACATTAGTAGCAGTAAACCCATTAAGTTGGGTCGGCTGTTCAACGACGGTGATAAAATAAAAAAAATTGTCGTAAGGGGGGGGATAGCCTGGTCGGTAGGGCGCTGGGCCCATATCCAAGAGGTCGTGGGTTCGATCCTCGCCGGCCGAAGACTCCCCGTGTAGTAAAATGGTGACTGATGCACGTTAAATCTGTCGAGTCTCAAAGTCCTCCATGTTCCCATAACAAATCAATACCTCTGGGGGTACTGATCCAGGAGTTTCCTTGTGTTCTGGATTGGTTCAAAATTGCAAGGCTACGGAGTTGAACATTAGTAGTCGTAAACCCATGAAATTGGGTCGGCTGTTCAACGACGGTTATATAATAAAATAAAAATTGTCGTAAGGGATGGCTTAATTTAAGGGATAGAGCGTTTGCTTTAGAATGAGGTGAATCGAGTTCTAATCCCGTGATGGTGGTCGATACGAATTCAGCATCTGGCTTGCACCGACCACAGTGCTGACGTAAAATATCCTCAGTGGTAGACCGATCATAGGTCAGAGCCCCGTTGCAGTCAGGCTAACAATGGGAGGTTTTCGTTGTTTTCCTTTCTATGTAACGCTAATGTGGGTTAGCTCCATCAAAAAGCCCTCCACGAAGACTAATTTCTCCCAATACTTGACCTTGTCTTCTGGATTGGGTTCAAAATTACAAGGCTAAGGAGTTGAACATTAGTAGTAATCCCAAAAAATTGGGTCGGCTGTACAACGACGATTATAAAATAAAATAAAGCCTCGTGAAGAGACAGGCTCGTGGGCTTTTTCTTGGGAAGTTAGTAGTTACATCAAGAAGGAACCTAAACTAAATTATAAATTAGTGACATATTTTCAGTATGGCAAACATCAATGAATCAATGGCGTTTGCATCAAGGGTATTTGAATCACCATAATCAGAGACATACAAGTGATCGATTGTAAAAAAACTGTTTTTTTTTCATATTTAAAGCAAATAAATATACTAATTATACAATGTAATTTTATGGTTTGAAATAAAAGTAGTGGCTTATGGATTTTTTTTTTTTAAAGAAATATAACAAGTGGCACACTAAACTCTTAAAAGTAATAAACCGTAATCGAAAAACGTTTGCCATATCTGGTGCAGGAGATAAACAAGTTACAATACTATTTCATATTTGATGATTGGTATGTAATTTAATTCACTGAGAAAACACGATATATTTTTGTTTGAAATGTTTATGAATTTTTAAGATGAACCAAAGTAATGAAGGTTAAGAAGTACTTTCAACTTATCACCATAATAAGATTGCATATAAATTTAAATGATATTATGGTTCAACGTGTTCCAAAATTTCTAACCGAAGTTTCTAAAACCAAATGTTTTTTGTTTTTTTTAACGATCATTGAAAGTTTATAGCTTTAAATATGAAACTAACATAACGTTATAAAAATATGATAGCTTTTAGTGATTTCGATGCCGGCAAATAGATTTTACTCCAATATGAGAACGGAATTTTTCAATAAAGAAATCCGACGAAATTTATGAAATATAAATTGCTAATGAGTCTGGAACTTAAAAATAACTAACTACTAATATAACTATAAAATAACTAAATTATCAGAAAGTTTTGCAGTTTAAACGAAGAAATGTGAAGGCATAAAAGTCGAAACAAAACACCCCGAGACATTTTTCGACGTAAACAACGTCTGTTTGAACTGTGACCGCGTTTCTGAAAATATCTTAAAAATTTGTTCATGAAGCCTGAAAGTTATTTGTTCCCTTTAAGTAAATAAAACGACAGTTAGTGATATAATGAAATACTCGTAGAATTCTCATCCTTATGACTATCTTTGAAAATTAAAGATAAAGTGCTCAAATTATATTTGACATCTTCTGTCGATTCAGGCACAATCGCATAAATGAAATACTTAGCAATAATATTTTTAAAGAAAGAATTTCAAAAAGAAATATAAAGCAATAATGTTAAATGATTAAAAAAAGATTCGTTATACTTAAATCTAAAATTACTTTTGAAATATCCTTTAGAAAATATTTTATATATATATATATATATATATATATATATATATATATATATATATATATATATATATATATATATATATATATATATGTTTTTTCAAAATGAAGAAAAAACAAAGGTAAATTACAGACAAAAGAAAGAAGGGAAAAAAAGAAAAATAATAATAATAAAAAAACAAACAACTGGGGAAAGAAAAATAATTATTTAAAAAAAAAAGAAAAAAAAAAGGATAAAAATTTTTTAAACATCCGGAAGATAAAAGATATAATCTTTTCATCAGCCCACACGATTATATCCGTAAAAAAGAGTGCTTTCTAATATTGTATCAATATAGCCAAAGCAAAATATATCAATACAATAGTGTGAGGAGCACTCAAAAATTTTTTTACAAAAATTACGACAAAAAGAATTAAACACAATAAGTGATAATAACATGTAAAAACAGAGAAAAAAATATAAAGAAAGAGCAGAATAAAACAAAATCTATAAAGCGAGTAGCAATTAAAATGAACTTACATGAACGGGAAATTTTTCAAGAATGATTTAAAAAAATTTTTGTAACAAGATTGCCAGGATGCAAAATATGAAAACAAAAGCACAAATTGAACGTAACTACAGGAGTTTAAAGTGCATTCTTGCTGCATTACTTAAGTGCGTTTGATTTGTTAGTTACCAAGGATTGGCCAGAAAATAGATGTGCACAAGGTAATATTATACTGGATAATTTAAAGAAGTTGACTAAAAATAATTTTAGAAAATAAATATTTATTTAAGAAAAAAATTGAATTAGAAAAGAGAAAGAAACATGAATTGCCTGTTATGCACATAATTTTAGCCACGGATTTGCCCGAAATGGATTTGCACATGGAAAAATTGTATAATTTAACAAAGATATTTATTAGCAAATAATTTTACTCTCAGATTTGCCCGAAATTGATTTGCACATGGAAAAATTATATAAATTAACAAAGAAAAAATAAAAAAACAACTTATTTTAGTAAATAATTTTAGCCACGGATTTGCCCGACATGGATTTGCGCATGGAAAAACTTTATAAATTTGTAAAGAAATTTTTTTAATAATAAATATTTTTAGCCACGGATTTGCCCGAAATGGATTTGCACATGGAAAAACTATACAAATTAACGAAGAAATATTTAGTAAATAATTTTGGCCACGGATTTACCCGAATTGGATTAAACTTATTGTTTTTCTTTATTTTTTTTCTTCATGTTTTTTTGTATTTTTTTATTTTGCTGTATGTATATATATATATATATATATATATATATATATATATATATATATATATACATAATATAGTTCCGAATTGATACTATATTAATCTTCGTAAACAATAAAAAAAAGAAACAATGAAACTTTTAAAGCTATTGTTAATAAAAATATTTTCTTAAATTTAACAGAGGAAATTCTTTCAAGTTCACTGTTCCGATACATTGTTTAGTTGATCTATATAAAAAAAAATAGGTTTGTTGGTTTAACTTCTTTCGTAATTTGACTTCTTAAAGCTTGCGTTCGATTAGATCTGAGGAGAAAAAAATATCCAACATCGTTGATTAAAATGTTTAAACACTTCCTAAAAATCCCTGCTTTATTCGCAATAGGATATTGCTTAGTCCGCGCATCTTCTTCTGAAAATTTGAAATGGCACGGATTTTCACTTGCGATTGCCTCCGGTTTGGTATTAGTCTTGTGGAACGAAAAATTTAGAAAAAAATGGAATGGAGCGGAAATCATTGAGGCACGCAGTGAAAGTTCCAATAATTTGAGTTGCCAGTCTTCTAAATTCATTGATGAGTCAACTAATGATGCAGGAATTGAGAATATTTTTACTATATGTGATGAGGAGACAATATTGGACGATGATACCAGATATGACCTACCAGAAACTTTGATGCCAATCTGCTGTCAGTGGATGCAAAATAAAGAGCATTTCACGCCAGACGTTAAAGTGATTGTCAACGAAGAAAAAGATCCAATCTATGCTGAAGAAAATTTGACACACCATCTCTTGGTCAAAGATGAGACACCAAGCATAAATGAATCTCCCTCAAATGCTGATATCCCTTTAAACTTACAACTATATAAAGGTGTTGCAGATAGAGGTGAAATAGAAGGTCATCTAGGAGAAGTTTCAGAATCGAACAAGTTCAAGGCTCCCTCAATGATATTATTGCAGGAGAAGAAAATATCAAAGATAGAAATCACAAACAGCAATCAGATCTATGCTAACCATAAAGACCACCAGACAAATTGTTTTGCTCTCGACAATATAACATCAAGCAGCAGTGAAACTTCTTCAAAGTCTGATATCCCCTTTCAATTACAACTTGATGAAGGTGTTGCAGACAACTGCGAAGTAGATGATTATTCAGAAGATTCAGTATCGTGCGAATGGAACAACAGCAGAATGGTATTAGTGCAGAAGCGGAAAAGGTCAGCAAATTATAAGCGTTTAAGACGAGCCTTTCGAGCAGTTCGTAGATCTCTTTTGCGTTCGCTGATATGCTGTGGAAGTTGTGAGAAAGCTTAAAATTTTGTTTTGCTCATCTTTAGACTTGTACATATGTGTTGCTTTTTAAACGGAAAAAAACATGAAATAAGCAAGAAATTCTAAATAGTTTCAAAATTTATAAAAGAACTGGAACGTGTGTAAACTTTGCAACTGATTTGGTTTGTCTTAAAGAAAAGATGCGTCTGATATAAATGGAACTGAAATTGAATGAGGATTTGGTTAAAAATCAGCCAAGTAACAGAAAATTAAAAGTAAGAGAAAAGTGCACTTAAGGCAGATAGATGTTTAACAAAACAATAGTACTAAAGTGGATTTTCCTTAAAAAAATACAGGCTTAAATAGTAATACCAAATTTTCTAAATCATTGTTAAATAGAACACCCGACCTCAAAAATATTTCAATCAACTACTAAGCTATTACAATAATTTAAGTTTTCATCAATTTATTTCTTCGAAATTACGACAAAAAATATTAAAGAATTTAAATTTAATCTACTATGTATAAATACGTAGTACATTTACATTTAACTTTAAGTATGCTTGTATGAAAATACATAGAAAATATATGTAAAAAGTGTAAATGATCTTAAAATTGGCATGTAAGGGTACATAAAATTCTATTTATGTAAGTATGAATGGAAGTATGAATGAGAGAATGAATGAGCTAAAATAATAATCAAAATTACAAACCTTAACAACATCGCTAAATAATTTTTCAAAATTCATTTTGGGATTGATGAAATTTTAATTTATTGCTAAAGTTCTGCCATTATAATTTTAAAATTCAACGAATACAAATGCATCTGGTAAGGGTTTTACATTTGCCTTAAGTTGCTTTTTTCTTAGAGTGTTATTAACATCCTTGTGTCAAAAGAGAAAGGTTCAAGATTGTTCAGATGTTGGCCTCAGTGAAAGATTAAAGAATGATAAGATGTTGGTGCTAGAGAAAGAAATGTGATTCGAAAAGATGTCGGAACTTTAGAGACTGATAGGGACTGTTCAGATGTTGGAATTATGAAAGTATTATGGTCTGGTGAAATATTGTTTTTTATCCCGCTTTTTCTTTTGGTGAAAAATTTTGTATTGAGAGCTGGAGTTTCAGTGCTCAATGATTTTTATATATGTTTGGCAAATAAATCAAAATTTTAAAAACAATGCTTTTGTATTCGTATTTTGATAAACACTATTATATATTTATATATATCCTGTATATCTGTGTGCGTTTGTGTATATTTGATAGTTTCGGTCGATTTAGGCATAATTGCATAAAAGAAACACTAAGCACTAATATTTTTAAATGATAAAAAAGGATTGTTATATTTTAATATAAAATTACTTTTGAAAATTTTTTTGGAAAACATTCTTGCTAAAACAATATTTAAAAAGATTAGATCAAAATTATGTCAACATTAGTCGAGGATTATTATTTAAAAGATAATTAATTTTAGTTCAAAATAAAACAGGAAAAATCAAAATACATTAGGCTCTCACGAGCTTCAATTTAAAGAAAATAATGATGAAAATATAAGCATATTTAACATAAAACACAGATTGAAACCACCTTTTGAACATTGTAAAAATTTCGAATCAAATTACGGTAATAAGTACTGGCACCCTGAATGCGTTATCAGAAAAGATGCCGCAAAATTTATTTTCAGAGCAAAGCATTCCCGTAACAGCCCGATGTGGGCCATAGATGTCACAAAAGTTAAGGTTCCATAATTTCGTGACCAACAGCATGATTGTGGCAGTATCACTCGCAAACTGCCTTTACTTCCCAGACAATCTGGTGCCTAACAATCCAAAGCTGGGTTTCAAGCCACTACTGTGGATAAAATCCCTTTTTAACGTAAATTGTTACCATAGTTTTAGCAGAAATATTTAGTTGATTACAGTGACTGAGTTATTTTACAGTCAATATTACTGTAAAAATTGTGGAATATCAATTTCTTGTTCAGTAAAATTTTACAGTAAAAATAGATTTTATGTAAAACATTCTGAGTGTCGGTAGTTTTTACCGTAGTTTGATCAAAAATATTGTACAGTTTAGTTGGTGACTATTAAATATCTTTACCGACAAATGATATCCCCTTTATAGAAATTCCCCCAGGAAAGTTATTACAAAATTTGTGCTTAAGAATAGTGTTGAAAAAGATTATCCAGCTCTCTCAATTACGGTTGCACTGACAGAGTTTTGAAGTTTTTCAAATGGCAACATTTACTTTTTTCAAGAAAACGGGATCCTTGTAGTAAAAAACGTAAACAAAATATTCAGCACGAATAGTGGCGCTAGACAGAGATGAAAAATGCTGAATGCAGCATACAAAGCACTGTGTTTCCTTTTCCGACCTGTTATCGTAAAGCACGCGTTAACAGAATCAGCGGCGTATCGAACATTGTAGATATTTTTTTTAAAAAAAATTTTTCTTCATTACCGTTACAAACATAAGAAAGTAGTTACATTAAATAAAAAATAAATAAAAAAAATTCACAGCGGATACAAATGAGTTTTACTTCAACTTTGATGTCACATAGTAATGTCGTTATTTTCAAATGCGATACGTTCTAACAACTGAGTGAAACTTAATTTGGAATTGGAAAAAAAAGAAAAAAAGAAACACAAACTCACTAAAAGCTTTTTTCCAACACGTCATTTATTTTTGCGAAAATGAGGAAAATAATTTTGAATTTGAGTCACGTAAATCTTACATTCACATCAATATTTTAACGTAACACAATGTAGGTCACGATACTGAAGATATTTTTAATACTCGTCAGATAGTTTGTTAAGAAAATTCGATACTCTTAACTTAGTTTTTTTCCCTTCTTTTTACGTATGAAAACGAGAACTATCTTTAAGGAGAAGATAGAACAAATTGTTTCAATATTGAGGTACACGCAATAAATTTTATTGACATCTTTAGCTGTTAATATTATCAATAAAATTATTAAAATCGATTGATGTATGCTTTTATGCTCTTACAGTATCAATTGATTTAATTGGAACATTACTTTTCATAGATATCTATAACATAAAAAGATAATGTTCTTAAACCGTTTCCCATTGTTACCGGTGTAATCTTATTAGACAAAGAAATCGTTTGCTGGAATCCTTAATAAACGAAAACGATCCGGAAATGTATGGCTGTCATAAATGTCAAATTAATCAAAGTTATATCGATATTTGACAGAAAATTATTTTATCTTTTATTTAACGGTATTTAATTTTTTTATTACAGAGATATTTAATAACACCTTTGCTGAATTTACCTTCAACTTTTTTTTAAGTATTATATTAATTACATTTAACTAGTGTTTTTCAATATTAACTATTTCTGCTATATTTTTTTCAAAATGAAAAGTGTTCTTAGAGATTCTGATCTGTATAAACGTGACAGTATTAAGTAACAATCATGAAAATTTTGAAGTAAAAATCGTGTCCATTTTAAAACAACCAATTTTATTCAAAGTGAATTGCTTAGAACTTAAACTAGTGTTTCTTAATTATAAAGTAATTCTATAATATTTCTGTATTATGATATTTTAAAGATAAACATAAAGAATTATTGTTTTTAAATTATTAATAGTTAAATAATTGATGTTTTTAATAAATTATATTTATTCTCTTAATACATTTTATGTAAAATTGCTCTGCAAAAAATTCCGCATCAAAATACGGTAAAAAGTACAGGTACTCAGGGTGTCGGTACTTTTTTCAGTGAAATCCATTACTGTAATTTTTACTGTAATAATTAACGTAAATTGGTTGAATCCCTCTAAAGAAGTATTGCTGTAAAAAATATGGTATAATATTTTACGGTAAAAATGGATTTTATGAAAGTTGCACCCAAAGTGCCAGTACTTTATAACGTAATTTGATCCGGAATATTTTTCAGAGTGTGTGCAATTGAAACTAGCAAAGAAATACTAGGCATTAACTCTTGACAGAATTGCTAAATAATGTCTATGATGAATAATGTTTAACAGGCTTTTATTGTAACTGAAAATTGAATATTTACGAAAAAATTTGGGGATGAAATTGCAACGATAACCGAGAATGGTTAATAAATGATTAAGTTTAAATTTCATCCTAAAAGAACCGGAACCAAATCTGTATTAAAAATTTTTTTTAGGGATCTTTTAACTAGAAATTTTTTAATTTTTTTTAAAACCAAGAAACAACAATAATTGCAACGCTATCTTGGAGGCTGAAGAGCAGCATCAGGTTACCAGTTTAAATTTGATTCAAGCTTAAATTAAATACACATGATTTTCCTCATCATAATTTAATTTTTATGCTATGTTGTATAAATAAAAAAGTTATATGTTTTTATTTTGACGCTCTTTTTTCAGAAACACCGTCCCTTAAAAAATAAAACATAATACAAGTACAATATTACGAAAGAGACAAAACCTTTTTCAAAATATTAAAAACTTGGAATAAATTAGATTCTCTGTAAGATTCATACAATATTATTAATGAATGATAGATAAGAAAAAATCATTAGTCAGAATAAAAAAACAAACAAAAAAGAATAATATATTGTAAAGAATTGAAATTATTCAGACATAGGTTATTTCCAAGTTAGGTCATTGCTTAAATTTTTCATATTTGATTAAGCTGTTAAGTACTAAATATTAAATTCTTGCGGCATTCACTTAAACAGTTTCGTTCATTTTTTGTTCATAAATAAATAAAATCAGAGCAAGGTTTTTTCAGACAGAGTGAATAATTACGTAAATTTCTTGAAAGCCTAGTTTAAATAAGAAATATTTCCTTAGAACAAGACCCATCCTAAATTAAGAAAAGCAAACATTTTCCTAGCTTGCCTGCGTTTAAGATAATCTATTTACTTAGTTCTGAACAAATAAAATTTCGCAACCCATCAAGTTATTGTTTTGATTACTTTCAATTAATCAGTTGAAGTAGGAATCTGAGGTTTCCTCCATAGATTTATTTTTCCTTATAAGGGTATATTCTTTAAGATGAAAGTAATTAAGAAATATCCAAAAAAGTAATAAAATTAGAATATTTTTTATTAACCATTAATTTAGAAAATTTTTCAGTGGAAAAAATGGACACTCAAATCTCATGAAAGTTTTGTCGTTTTTTACGGAACGATTTCCTGGTATATGCTCCAAGCGGACATTTTGTCAAAGTGACGAAATTACTATCGCCACTTTTTCGAGGAAATGAATTTCGTCCTAAGAAAATAATTAGAATTATAAGTGAAAAATATATTTAATATTTTGATAATTTATGGTTATGAAATATGGCATGAAACACTGGGGTGTCTATTTCTGTGTTAAAATCTCCCAAACACGGCTCACTTCTAAATAATTTTTTTTTTTTTTAAATTTGCTCATGTTTGAAGTTATTTAGATTTAAAAGAAACAGTTATTCATTATCTAAATTTCTTTAATGTATAATATCAATTATTGATAAATTTTTGAATATGAATGGAAAAAAAAAATTATACTAATTTTTTTTAATTTTATATTTTAGAATAAATATAATTCAGTCAATCTAACAGATTGTTTTTAGTAACTATTAGACTGCTTTTTGTAATTAAAATATACCAAACTATATTTTTGCTTTTAATTAGAGCATCAGAAAACAATATATATAAACGGGATATAGGCGTCCCGCACGCATCAAAGGTTTGGCTACCAAAGGCTTGGCAACCAAACTTGGCTTCAAAATTTTACATTGTAAGAGGGTGGTAATTTTTGAAAACTTACTTATGGAACATTTTGAACTTTGAAGAACTTTTATAAATACTTATAATCTTAAATCGTAAAATACGGGAATTAAGTTCAATCAAAGAACACATTTGTAAAATAAAACGAATGAAAAACCATCTTAAAATAATAATTAGTTACTTAATAAATAAGGTAATTGCGTTCCTAAAATTTTTCATTGGTTATTATGGAAGTAGCAAAATCCCTTTTCCTCTGAAGAAGAACTTCCACAAATATTTTCTTATGACAGCTTTTATCTTTCGTCTCCGGACACTTAGATGGACACTCCGATTCAAATATCAACTAAAATTTCAGATATCTCAAATCGGTATAAAAATGTAATGTTTGATTAAGAGTTTAACTGTAAAAGCAGATCATATTACTTTTGACGACGGTCTTTTCTAAGCAATGATAGATCACATAACAGAGAGTATTTTTAAAGAGGCAGAACTAACTGAAAATATTAAAGTGGTATCAACCATAAGAGCTGAATATACTGCAAAATCTTCCTGAACAAATTATGCTATCAAATTGCTGTAAAAAGTACGGCACCCTGAGTGCCAGTACTGTTTTCAGTAATTTGATTTGGAATTTTTTACAGTGTTCGAGACAGAAATAAATATGTACATCAAATAGAAAGGAAACCACATGACAGTGTATTATGCTGATTCACATTATGCTACCAATTTGCTGTAAAAAGTACAGCACCCTGAGTGCCAATACTGTTTTCAGTTATTTGATTTGGAATTTTTTACAGTGTTCAAGATCGAAATAAATACGTACTTCAAATAGAAAAAAATATTACAGTGTATAGTGTTGATTCATATTATGATATCAAATTTCTGTAAAAAGTACTGCACCCTGAGTGCCACTACTGTTTTCAGTAATTTGATTTGGGATTTTTACAGTGTTCGAGACAGAAATAAATACGCACTTCAAATAGAAAAAAAAACATTATAGTGTATTATGTTGAGAATTACATTGTTTGTACATAGTGAAATGATATAAAATAAAGGACTTTCTTTCTTTAAGGGGCGTGACGTAATAGTATTTGATTCGGTTTTTGAAACATAATAATGAAACCTAATAAAGAAGGCTTCTAGAACTATTTCAAAATATAAAAAAACTTTGTTGAAAACATGTAGAAAATGTAACAGATTTTGTATATTTTCTTTTCCTTAGCCACATAAAATTAAAAAGCAACTATTAAAAATTTAAATTTTAGATTCAAAATTATTTATGGCCTGATATATTTTTTTCCCAAAACCCCTTTTTAATAAGTAAATCAGTTAATTTTTAAATTGTCGTGATCAATAAACATTTATCCTTTACCAGTAATTTAAAAATAAGGTAATTTTTTTCTATACAAGTAGGTACTATTTAAATTTTTTTATATAAAAAAATATAAAAATTAATATTATGACTAATATAAAATAAAACTTTATTCAAGTTTCTTCTTTGAATTCTCCTCTATTTTTAATTAATGAAAAAATTACTCACAAAAAAGGTTCTCTCTTTTTCTTCCCATTTGTAGCATTACTGTTATTATTTGAATAGCATATCAGTGATCGTCGATTAGCTAAATTATAATTGATGAGGAATTAGATAAAAATAAAATGTTTCATATTTCTCTCGTCTTCCGAAATTTTTTTATGAATGAAATTATTTATTTATTAATAAATGAATTCCAAAATATTCATTTTAGATTAGAGTAAATGTATAAATGCCTGCTATTTTTTTTTTTTACAAATGGAACATTATAAGCATAGTCATTTAGTCACTGGATTTATGGACCTAATCAATAGTATCATTCGTAATCTGAAAGATATAACTGTACATGTTTCTTTTGTACTAATCTTCACTGGTCCGTTTACATGTCACCATAACACTTTTTTTTAAAAAAAGTTAATAAAGTTGATTTAAATAAATAATTACAATAACGAGAGTGTGTATAATATTACAGCTATAGTGAGATAGGCTATTTTGAGATAAAAATAAATACAGAAACACGAAAAAAAATATAATTTCCTTATATTGAGAGCTAGTCTTGCGGACCGCGGAGAATTATTTTATGGTGAAGAATTATTATATATTTTAAGTCAAAGTTATCTAACGATCGAAAAAATAAAATATGTTAAAAAAAATGTTTCTGTAAGTCACACAAACTCGAATTACAAAAGAATAATTTTTATGGTATCATGAATAAGAATATTGTATTTATTAGTATTATGAAAAAAAAAAAAAAAAATTAACGAATAAAGTTTCTAAGCAGGGAAATCAATAAATTTTCGGTAATGAATTTATCTTAAAAAGCTTGAAAAGTTAAAAAAAACTTTCTAAATTAAAATTCTTTTCAGTATCATGCTTTGTGTTCAGTAGTACTTAAAGTATCACTCGCAGGAAATGCAGTTTCACTTATAAAGACGTTTAACTTGCAAAAAAACATGATTAGATATAAAAATAACAATAATAATAACTTTCAGTTTGTTTTTGATGTTATTTTTGAAGCATTTTGTAACATTAAAGAAAATTAAAACATTTCTTTAAAGTTTTTTCCCTATTATTAATAATACATAGTCTTATTATAATTTGAAAAAAACATGTGTAAGGCTTGAAAAAATTTAATTTTACATTTCATCTCAAAATTATTAAAGTCATTTTTCATCGGAATATAAAAAATTTTCTAGTCAATATGATTGACAAAATAAAAAAAAATTGTGTTTTTTCTTGGACAGATGTAAATTGTTTTAGCTTCATTTAAGAAAGTGATAAAATTTCATCAATTGTTTAGTTTTTCAATAACAAAAAGCTGTTTTTAAAACAATTTACTATTAGTAATTTTTGAAGTCTTTGACAAAGGCAATAGTTTTTAAAAAAATAAAATAACTTGTACTCATACAGGAAAAAAATAACTTGATTTTTTCACAATGTTACAGAATATATAATAATTTCAGTTGAAATTTAGGATATTTTTAAGGCAATTTCAAATTAACATTTAGTATGAAACTATTTTTTTATATAAACTTGTTTTACACCAACTATTATTCGTTTTTTTTAATATTTTTTTTATCAATTATAAAAACTCTAAATAATCAAGTTTTATTACTTTCGCACACCTTTTTAATAATAGGTCTTAAAAAAATATTGGTAAATGATAGAAAAAGAAATAAAATGTAAGAATCTTTTTTAAGTAATGGAATGACAAACCACAATTTTTTTATAATTCTCAAATTAATTGTAACCCCTTCCTATTTATTTTATTTTATTTTTTAACCGGCGTTGAACACAATTCTGAGTTAACGACTACTAACTAATGTTCAACTCCGTAGCCTTGTAATTTGAACACAATCCAGAAGACAAGGGAACTCCTGATCAAGTATTGGGAGATATTTGCCTTTTTGGAGGACTTTTTGATTCGATCGCTGATGACTCGCATTCGCTTTACATGAAGAGTACGTCAGCATTGAGGTCGGTGCGAAATGGGTGTGAATATCGCATCGACCAGCCGTCGCTGGGATTCGATCCCGGCTCACCTCATTGGTATATGAGTGCTCTATCCCCTGAACCATCCAAACTAATGATTGGGCATATTATGTTAGCATCCGTGGTGGTTCAGGGGATATACCAAGGTTCGAATCTCAGTAGTGGCTGGTTGCTCCCGGCTCGTACCAATCGCAAGGCTGATGTAAAATATCGTCCATAGTACACTTGGGTTAGAATCCCTTTGTCGTCGGACTAAGCCTAAGAGGTTTCCGTGGTTTTTCTCTCTCCATGTAACGCAAATGCAGGTTAGTTTCATCAAAAAGTGCTCCATGAAGACAATTTTGTCCCAATGGTTCATCCAGGAGTTTCCTTGTCTTCTGGATTAGGTTTAAAGTTACAAGGCTGGAGAGTAAAACATTAGCTAGTCGTAACCTCAAAATTGGGTCAGCCATTCAATGCTGGTTATAATATAATTTCACGTTCACGAGTTAGGAAACCGTTGTCGTGTTTTCCTTAATTAAATATTAGTTTACAATAATTTATGCGTAAAGTAAAATTTGTTTAAAATAACTACAGCCAAGAGTAACAACTAAGACTTTTATGTTCCGCATCTGGTAATGGTTCTAAAACATTGATATTAAGGGCAGGCACTACAGAACATCTTGTACATGAGAACACGCAGGGGTGACTCTTACTTACTTGTTACTTGTAAATACCAATAAAAATATCCAAATAAGTAGGATTTTTAAGAATCCATACCACATATGAAACATAAAAGTCACTTAATTTAAGTCATATTTATTTTTAACAAATTTTATTATACACATAAAGGATTGCAAACTAATTTTTAATCAAGGAAAATACGAAAACGTTATCGTATCACGTTAACGTAAAATGCCCGATCTCTAGTGAGATAAGTAACATGAAAAACATAAAAAGATGCTTGGTTTCTGAAGAAAATAAAACTTTCTAATAATCGCCTTAGACTCTAAGGCGATTATCAGAACGTCTAAGACTTAAGCTCTAAGGCTTAGACGGGTCTCTTTGTTTCCCGAAGCAATCAAACAGGCTTTGATGTGTTCAGTCTAGTATTTTACGGTAGCGATTCGTTAAATTCTGATAGCGTTTTTTTTTTTTTTTTTACGCTATTTCCGATCCAATGGTATTTCCTACTTATGAGACTTCGTTTTTGACACAAATTCAAAAAATATATACTATTAGTTGTCATTGCAGAAAAAATACCCTGTAAAATAATCATCAACAATTCAGAGCCAACAATCTAAAATAAATAAATAAATAAAAAATTAATAATAATTTATCTTATTGGATGCTTTATTTATAATTTTTTTATTCGAGGTTTTAAAAAGATTTTATTTTTCGTTATAAAGAAATAAGAATATATTTCTAAACATTTTCATATGAGGAAAATAATATGCAGAGCAGTAAATAATTAACGACGAAAGCACAGAATTAGTGAGACAAGCATAATTTCCAGAATGTTCTAAACAAGGATAGACTTAACCGGAAGTAAACAAGGTGATAATTTGTGTTGCAAAAGTGTTTTATAAACTAAGAGTTAAAGTGATAATTTACGGCAAATTAACTTAAATCTCTAAACCTTTTATTTTAAACAGTCGTTGTGAAGAACTGTGGTTTGATCCTCAGTGGCGGTTTGAAGCCCACCCATTTTTTAGATCGATGGGTACCATCTTATCTGGGAAGCAAGGCGCGATGATGACAGCTTTTCCACAATCATAATAATGTTTGCAAAATTGTGAAGCTTTACCTTCATGACTCTCAGGCCTAACCAACAGGCTGCTGTGGGAATGCTTTACTTTTTTTAGTCTTTTATTTAGAATAGTTATTTTAAGAACGTTGTATTCTTCCTTGTCAAAATATTTCTATGAAATAAAATATTGAAAGGGAAGTTTTATTCTAAAAATTAGATACATTTTACTATTGAGATATTTCACTATTTACTGAATATCGTATTTGTAGACTTTAAAGGCATAAAACTCAATTAAGAAAATTTGTGCAGTTCTAATAATTTTTGTGAACGTAAGTCTTGGTGTCATTTACATTTACTACAATTTTTAGAAATTAATTAATTTTTTTAAAGGTATTATTTACATAGTCTTTTTTTTTTAACTAATAATTATTCTTTGTTTATGATTATAAACTAGTAACAGTTTTTATAAGTACTTATAAATAACACTGGAGAACAATTTTTTTTTTGCTTAATGTTGCATGAGTTTTTTTTTTTTTTTTAAAAGATCTTAAATACTTTCGTATCGCTGATTTCAAATCTGCAATCGGTTTTTTCTCTCCATGATACAGATTTTCTTTTAAAATGACATTTATAGTTCATTTTTTGTCGAAGTGTGCAAATTTAAAAATGTTATACATGCTATAGAGTCGCTTAAATATTGCGACAATTTTCTAGAAGAGTTAAGGGACATCATCATGATTAAAACTGCATACGAACCCATGCCCGAAAATGTCACACGCCGCTAGGGGCCTTTCTTATTATGAACTGTTTCAGCATGTGCTTTTGAGCAAGTCATAATAAAGAAGCGGTCTTAGCCGCTTATGATGACACTTCCGGAAATAGATAGGATTTTGCGTATGATGTATCTCAGTTTCGTCTAGAAGATTGTCACAACATTTATACAACACTCTGTTATATGTAACGTTTTTAAACTTGTACATTTCGACAAAAGAATAGACTAAAAACGTCATTGAAAAAATCTGTAGCGTTAGGACAAAACGAATTTCAAATTTGAAATCCCCACACCCGAATAAGGCAAGATTAAGTTTATGTATAAATGCAAAAAAAAAAATTATTTCCAAAAGTAATTAATAAAAAGTAATATATTTTTACTGATAATTTCAATTTTTAATTCATGAGTAATTAAGAAAACAATTATATTCAATCAATAATTATTTTGTTATCAATTGTATTAGATTGATCAAAATTAATATTGTTTGAGTATACCTCATTTCTGAAGAGTCCTTCCATGAATGGGGATATACCAGGTAATGAGATGGCTATCATCATGAAAGCGTGGAGTATGAGTGACAAAACTAAATTCTGATGAACTCGAACTCTGGAACAGTAAAGTGTTCTGTCGGAAGAAAATGATAAGGTTAAGAATTATATTAAATACTTGAGAATAAATATCATCAATATGACAGAATATTACAGTATATGCATGGTAATTATATATCACTAAAAGGAGAATTCTTAAAAATTTACCAGAAAGTTACGGTCCAGTATGGGTTATTCTGATTTTCTGACGAAATTCATCTATCACCAATTACAGTTATGGACCATTTCGCAAAAATCTTTTTCATTTTAGTTATATTTTGCTCCTAAATATTAATTTTCTAATAATTCTGTTTGCGATTATAAAATACTTAAAGAATCTTAATCAATACTGTGCAACATAGGTTTGGGTTCCCATTAATGTTTTCTACCATTGCGTTGATTCAAAACGTTTTTTATATTTTGTAAAGTTTTAAAATAGAATTTCAGCATTTTATCATCAGATTGATTTGATTTGGTGAGCAGCGTTTTTGAAGATATTCTTACCACTGCGCAAGAATGCAGTGATTGATAAATTTACTCACAGAAGTTTAAAAAGAACATTTAGTTTTCTTGACGCATATTTTTTTAAAATTTCAATAGTTCAAGTGGTAGCCATTTCTTTCAATATGCTTGGTAATTAAATTTCTGGAATTTCGGTAACAGATACAAGGCGCCAGCAAACGGCAGCACCCGAAACCCTCAGAAAGGAATCAATTTGAGAAAGTGATTCTAAAGCTGCACCTTTGGCACCTCTCTTCTGCACCAACCCTCCGTTCTTACCAAACTTTAGTCATACTAAATGTTTACAATAAAACAATACAATAAGACAAAGATTACAATAAAACTCGCCATGTGGTAATTTTATACACATAATAAGGAGTCAAATATTGAGTCGAAAGCATGTAAGATATTTTAAAAAAGTAATAATTTGTTACTTGATTCAGTATTTAGTGCAGAAGTATAGTTCTGCGGTTTTTTAGATTCTCATTATAATTTTTTTGAAGCCATGAAGTAAATTCTATATTCCACTAACATTTGTCTATACTTGTGAGACGGGAAGTTTCATGAACATTTGATATTCTTAGATTATTATAAAACTAATCGACATATTTTAAAATATTTTTCTTATAAGGATAAACATGATGCAATCGAGAATAGTTTGTTTTGAAAATAATCAATAATAAAATGGATTACTTATATTACCTGTCTAGACATTACTATTAGATGCAACTTTAAGTAAAAAAAAACATTTTTTGCTTGAGTTATTGTAAGAAATTGCATAATTTTCATAAAAGCAAAGAAAAAAAGTCGGTACCTGAAAAACCAGAAAATGAAGATGGTGACCAACAGTGATGCTAATGAAATGATGGAGATGATTAGGATGATGTAGCTAATGGTTATAGGAGAAATTTGATGTCTATCTTCTATGTCTATCTGCAAAATAATAGAAAAAACTGGATTACTATTTTTGTTCATTAGTACATGATGGGCAAATTGGGGAAATGTCAAAGAAAAGGAAACGAATTATGGTTTCGAACGGACGAGAGTTCAAAGAGCAAACGATTATAGATACAATAGACATCGATGATTTGATTTCTCTTGAATTTTTTTATTGACTACAAATTTATTAATTTAATTTTTTCCTATTTCTTTATTTTTGTTCTACTTTGGTTAGAAAACTTTAACGATATCTGAAGTAAAAGTTAAATAAACAAATAAAATATTAATGCATAAATAAAAATTGATAAATAAAAAATTTATAAATAAAAAATTAATAAATAAAAAATTTATCAATAAAAATAATAAATAATTAATAATCAATAATAAATTATCAATAAAAATTTATAATAAATAATAAATTAATAAATAAATAAACCAAGTTTATGGAAGAAGATAACTGAAGAAGTGAAGGCAGGGAAACAGCATGAGTGGTGTTTACTGTCTTTGCTTTTCATTTTTATTTGCTGATTTATAATTAATACGTCATTTAATTAACTTAAAACATTATAACCTCTTTCTTATCTCCATGACTGAAATATTGGTTCTTACTGGGACACATTTTTGCAGTAATAAAATTTAGACATCATGATACATAACTAAATATCATAAATAATAAGCTAAATTTTTAAATCTGCGCGATAACAAAAAATTAAGCCTGCAATGGAACAGAATTGAATGTTAGTAGAGAAAAATGGAAATTATTATGGAAATAGATATGAGGAAAGAAAAGTGATGCAAATAAATAATATAGAATATTATTTGATACATTTTCACACTGAAATTAAAAATTCAAGTTTTTACTAATTTGATTCACCCTGAATTTTTTTTTTTTTTTTTTTAAAGACAGACGGGGATTTTTGACCCCCAAAATATAGCGGTAAACCGTAATCTGGTAAATATTTTCTCAATGGTTTGGTCAGGAGAGCGGTCCAAATTTTGAACCGTAATGCTAATTTTACTTTTTGCGTGTTTAATCATAGTTCAACAACATTTTAAGCGAATTAAAAAAAATTTCGCATAATTGTAAAATTCGTTTAACCAAAAACAATTCCATGCAAAATTTAACTTTTAATAAATATTTATTATATTTTATTATCTTATTTTATAATAAACAAAAAATATTTGAACTGTAAAGTATATAATAATTTTAAATGGCAAAATTCAAAATTTGAGCGAAATCGGTAGAATAGTTCCTGAGAAATCGAATTTTAAAAAAGTCATGCATTTGAAACTTCGTTTTCTCAGAATTTCGATCGAACCGATTTCGCTCAAATTTTGTATTTTATCATTCAAAATTAGATTCTTTGAAATGAAGTAAAAAATTGTACTATTTGCAATTCCAACAGTTTTCGTTTATTATAAAATAATAAAAAATTATAAACATTTTTTTAAAGTTAAATTTTGCATGGAATTGTCTTTAGATAAACGAAATTTACAATTGGATTGGAATTAATGGAAATAGATATGAGGAAAGAAAAGTGATGCAAATAAATAATATAGAATATTATTTGATACATTTTCACACTGAAATTAAAAATTATATATATATATATATATATATATATGTTTCGAACACAGATTTCGAGAATCCAATTGCAGTTTTTATGATCCATGGTATTATTTTGATATTTAGAAGAAGGTTAAACTCTTTTAGGACGATGAATAGGATGAGGTTTATAATACGGCCCGAAATAACCATCACAGAATATACAATGCGCAAAATAAAAAACGAACCACCCTGAATAACTTTTGACGTATTAACTATGGACTAGAATTTACTGCCCGAACAAAAACGTATTTTCTCTGAATAAACATACCTTTCTTTACGATAGATTCGGATTTTTGATCTCCAAAATATAGGGGGTTGTCACAATCTGGGAAATATGGTCCCAATAGTTTGGTCAGGAGAGCGGTCCAAAGTTTGGAATCCTTAATATTAATTTTACTTTTTGCGTATTTCACATACTTCAAGATATTTTTAAGTGAATTGAAAAATTTTGCACACAATTGTAAATTTGGTTTATCTAAAGACGATTCCATGCAAAATTTAACTTTAAAAAAAATGTTTATTATTTTTTATTATTTTATAATAAACGAAAAATTTTGGAATTGCAAATAGTACAATTTTTTACTTCATTTCAAAGAATCTGATTTTGAATGATAAAATACAAAATTTGAGCGAAATCGGTTCGATCGGAATTCTGAGAAAACGAAGTTTCAAATGCATGACTTTTTTAAAATTCGATTTCTCAGGAACTAATTCTACCGATTTCGCTCAAATTTTGAATTTTGCCATTTAAAATTATTATATACTTTACAGTTCAAATATTTTTTGTTTATTATAAAATAATATAATAAAATATAAAAAATATTTATTAAAAGTTAAATTTTGCATGGAATTGTCCTTGGTTAAACGAATTTTACAATTATGCGAAATTTTTTTTAATTCGCTTAAAATGTTGTTGAACTATGATTAAACACGCAAAAAGTAAAATTAGCATTCAGGGGTCCAAAATTTGGACCGCTCTCCTGACCAAACCATTGAGAACATATTTACCAGATTACGGCCTACCGCTATATTTTGGGGGTCAAAAATCCACGTCTGTCTTTAAAAAAAAAAAAATAATAATAAATAAATAAATAAATATATATATATATATATATATATATATATATATATATATATATATTATAGTAGTTGTTGTGATTGCTAAAGTATAAATAGCTATATAGTGTTTTGAAGTTTAATTTTCATTCAAATAAAACATATATGGCTTTGAAAGTATGAGATATGATTGGGGAAATGTTTACATAATAAGAAATTCTTAACATATTTGGAATTCTTTTATTAGAATTCCTTCATGCATTCTTTCAGGAATTCTCAATCATTTAATAATTAAAATTTTTATTAAATTCATTTGGTTTTAAGAATTATCAAAGATTAAGAGATAAAAAGTAACGTTGTGGAAGACAGAAAATAATTGCGAATTTTAAATGAGTTTCGGTTATAGTTAACACCATTCGAAGTAAATTTGTCATTTTTAATAGTTCGATTTTTAAAAATTGCTGTCACCAGAACAAATATTTAAAGCTCACAACTTTTGCATCTAGGAAAGTCTGCTGATAAATTCAGTTTATGCAATATTCATTGATGGCAGAAAGAATTTACTAAGTGGTTGTGATTTTAGAACAATGTACAGTGCGCAAAAAATAAACAGGCCACCCTAAATAAATTTCGTTTGGTAATTTTTTTTATTTTAACAGTCACAATTTTTGGCATGGATTCTGAAGTAGGATGATGGCCCGATAAAGACTACGACTTGTTCATTTATGTCATGTTATTCATAGATAGCACTTTCCAATAGCGCATGAATGAATGATTTTTGTTATAGATAAAATATGGTTGTTTATTTCAACTTCGTTCCACAAATATGATTAAGGGGAAAAATATAAACAAAATGCGAACAAATGCGAAACAAAAATATCAAATGCGAACAAAATGCGAAACAAAAATATCTAAGTTACTATAATTTTTCAGTAATAATTACAGTAAAATAACTGACTCACTCTAATTATTACTTAAAAAATTACGGTAAAGATGGATTTTGCAATAAAACGGATTTCACGTATAATGTACCCAAAGTGTCGGTACTTTATACTGTATTTTGATCCAGGATAACTTACAGTGTGAGTACAGTACATATATGATACAGCTATATCAATGACGTACAAAGTGTCAAATCGTATATTGGACATTCTATCGGGTTAAAAAAATTAATATAAGTATATCTATACTTTCTTGGTTAGCTTGGGTTGTCTTGTCAGTAGTGCTACCATTACTTAATTCAAGAACAACGAATACAATTGAAATTAAAAAATTTAAAGTGCTAAAATAATTCAATAATATAGTATGACATTAGCGCTTTACTCTTTTCTCTTTTTAGGAATATGTCAATCTACTGTAGAAAGCAGATTTCGAGAGTTTTTTTTTAATAGTGAGACAATGAAATAAATCAAAATTCCGAACGAGATCTTTCATTATATATGACTAGTGAACAGTGAAAATAAGTTTTAACCAAAACCATACAAAAAAATGACAGCTTTTGCACACTGTAAAGAAATCTGGATCAAACTGCGGTAAAAAGTACCGACCCGCATCATCCGTGACATTAATTTTACTGTAAAATCTATTTTTACCCTAAAATTTTATACCGTATATTTTGCGTAGATAATTATTTAACTACGGTGTTTCAGTGATTTTACAATAAATGTTACTCAGATATTTTGCTTCGTTTTCGATAAAAACAGATGTTACTGTTAAAAGTATAAGCACCCTGGTCGCCCGGACTTTTTAACGTGATTTTGTCCTGAATTTTTTACAATACAGTGTTTTTTCTCGATACAGTCTTTCTTCCAACAACTATATCCTTCGGAAAAAAATTTATTCGGAATTTTAAATGAAAAATAATAATAACTATGATTATTTTTATGTTTCGAATTTATTTCTCTTCCCATGTAAAATCGCCAGAAAATTGTTTCTAAAAAATAAAATTCTAAATCAACTATACAACGAAATTAAGCAATCCTACATACTTTGGAAGTGAATGTAATATTTAATACACTTCGGTGAATATTTGTTTCCGTAAACAAATGTAACTTGAAGAAAAACGCTTTTGAAGATTTCTGAACACACGAAGAGGATTGTAAGGTTATACAAAAATTCAAATATATATTTTCATAACCTTATACCTTGATTATAGACCTTAGAGTATATCTCTTATAGGTATTTAACACCTCTTAGTTTAAAAAAAAATGATAAAATAAAAAGAATAAGGATATTCCAAATCTCCGATATAGCCTACTTCCCTGAAGTTATATTACATTTTAAGGTTATTAGAAATAAGAATTATTTTTAAATAATACTCTTCACAAAAAATTGAGATTGACTGTTATTGCATTATGCTATAGATTAAATACCCATAAATTATAAAACCTTTTTATTTATAGTGAATCTTAATTTATTATGATTTCTTCAATAAAGTTTGGAAATTTGCAAAGCATTTTACTTGCAACTTTCTCAGTTATGCAAATATTAAATGGGCTTCTGGGAAAATACAATTTAACTGTGGTAATTTGATTAAGTTAAAATATTTTTAAATGAATTATTCAAATGAATTTTAAATTGTCCAAGCAGCTAGCAGTTGAATTCATTTGGCATTCAAAATTTAACTGGATAATTCTCCGTAAAATAAGTTAGTTTGACTTTATAAATTCAGTAATATTTATTTTTAATTATTTTGTAATTAAACAGTGTTTATTACTTTATGGGATGGGCTCTTATGAGTCATATCATATTCTAAAATCTTTAACTTCACTATTTTTTTTTGTAAATATTTTTATACACCTTTGTAATTTCAAGTTTCTAAGACTTGTAGTTTATGCAGTGGCGTCGTCGGCCCTTACGTGTTTCTCGCAGTTGAGAAAAACCGCCTTAAGTAAGTGAGGTGAATTTGCTTAAAATTAACAAGATTTAGAGATTTTATGTGAGAAAATTAATAGTATACATAAACACAAAAAAGCATTGTTTTTAAAATTTTGATTCTATTTGCCAAACATATATATAAATCATTGAGCACTGAAACTCCAGCTCTCAATACAAAATTTTTCGCCACAATTAAAACGATACTGCCGAAGCAGTTGGAAAATATTCAAAAGTGAGATGACTTGATTGTATCAACTAAAGATGAAATTTTGTCAAACATATGCGTTATTCAAAAGCAGGAAAAATCAATATTTGATCAGGCCATAGTACTTTCACAATTCCGACATCTGAACAGTCTTAACCAGTCTCTAAATTTCCAACATCTTTTCTAATCATATTTCTTTCTCTAGCACCAACATCAGATCATTCTTTAATCTTTCTCTGAAGCCAACATCTGAACAGTCTTGAACCTTTCTCTTTTGACACAAAGATGTTAATAACACTCTAAGAGAAAAGTGACTTAAGGCAAATATGAAACCCTTACCTGACATGTTTACATTCATTGAATTTTAAGATTATAATAGCAGAACTTTAGCAATAAATTACAATTTCATCAATCCTAAAATAAATTTTGACAACTTTTTCGAAAAAAATATTTAGCGATGTTGTTGAGGTTTGTAGTTTTGTTTATTATCTTAAATCTTTCATACTTCCATTCATACTTTCATTCAAACTTACATAAATAGAATTTTATGTACCCTTACATACCAATTTTTATATCATTTACACTTTTTACATATATTTTATATGTAATTTCATGCAAGCAGACTTAAAATTAAATGCAAGTAAACTATGTACTTTTACATAGTAAATTCAATGTTAGTAGAAATAAATTGATGAAAATTTGAATTATTGCAATAGTTAAGTAGTGGATTAAAAATATTTTTGGTGCCAGGTGTGGTATTTAAATGTGAATTAGAATAAAAATTAAGTATTACTATTTTAGCCTATGTTTTTTACGGAAAATTTTCACTTTCTCTATATTTATTGTCTTATTAAACATCTACCTGCCTTAAGTGCACTTTTCTCTTACCATCAATTTACTGTCATTTGGCACAAATTTAACCAAATCATCATTCAATTTCAGTTCCATTTATATCTGACATATCCTTTCTTTATGACAAACCAAATCCGTTCTTAAGATTCACTCATTCCAGTTCTTCTATAAATTTTGCAATTATTTACAGTTTCCTGCTTTTTTCATGCTTTTTTCTAAATAACGACAAATATGTACAAGTTTCATGATGAAAACAAAAGTTTAAGCTTCTCCGCACCTTCCACCGCATATCATCAATTGCAAAAGAGATCTGCCAACAGCTCGGAAGGCTCGTCTCAACCGTTTGAAATGTGGTGACTTTTCCCGCCTCTTCTGCACTAAAGCCGTTCTGCTGTTTCTCCATTCGCACGATACTGAAGTTTCATCTGAATAATCATCCATTTCAAAGTTGTCTGCAACACCTTCATCTAGTTGTAATTGTAAAGGGATTTCAGACTCAAGGGAAGTTTCAGTGATGCTTGATGTTACATTTTTGAGAGCAAAACAGTTTGCCAGAGGGTCTTTAAGATTATCACAGATCTGACTGCTGTTTGTGAACTTTCTCGAAACTGAAACTTCTACAAGATGACTTTCTATTTCACCTCTATCTGCAACACCTTTATATAGTTGTAAGTTTGAAGGGATATCAGCATTTGAGGGAGTTTCATCTTTGACAAAGAAATGATGTGTCAAATATTCATCAGCATAGGCTGGATCTTTTCTTTCGTTGTTGACAACCTCTTCAGCATCAGGCGTGAAATCGGCTTTCTTTTGCATCCATCGACAGCAGTTAGTAATTGGCATCAAAGTCTCTGGTCGACCGCATACTCCAGTATTAAAATTTGTCTCCCCATCGCATGTTGTTAAATTATTCTCAATTCCTGCATCATAAGTAGACTCATCATTGAATTTGGAGAACTGACAACTCAAATTATTGGAACTTTCACTGCGTGTCTCGATGATATTCTCTCCTCTCCAGCTTTTTTTAAACTCTTCTTTCCACAAGACTAATACCAAATAGGAGACAATCGCAAGTGAAAATCCGTGCCATTTCAAATTATCTGAAGAAGATGCGAGGACTAAGCAACATGCTATAGCAAACAAAGCAGGGATTTCAAGGAAATGTTTAACCATTTTATGGGTGACGTAGAATATTTTTTTTTTCCAAATCTAATCGAACGCAAACTTTAAGATGTTAAATTGCGAAAGAAGTTAAGCCAACAGACCTATTATATTTTATATCTTAACAATAGATTGGAACAATGTATGAGTTTTCTTTATGAAATTTATAAAAACTTTTTCTTAACAATAACTTTAAAAATTTTAATTGTTTCATTTTTTCTTATTGTTAATGATTATATATATATATATATATATATATATATATATATATATATATATATATATATATATATATATATATATATATATATATATATATATATATATATATATATATATATATATATATATATATATATATATATATATATATATACACTTAAAAAATCCTATATCTATAAAATTCCACTCCTCTCACCAACCCTTATGGAAACCTCTTATTCACCCTTGCTTTTTTTTTCGTAGAAGTTAACACTAATAACACATTATCAGGGTGCCGGTACTTTTTTTCGTAAAATCCATTTTTTCCGGACCTTGTTACAAAACTAAAAATCTGATGTGTCATAATTTTTACAGTAATAACTACTGTAAAATTACGGAATCACTCGAGTAAAATAAATATGACTGTGAAAATTGCGGTATAATATTTTACGATAAAAATGGATTTTATGGATGATGCACCCAAAGTGCCGGTATTTTATATCGTAACTTGATCCAAAAATTTTTTACAGCGTAAAGGTAATATTGATTATTAATGAGTTAAGATAGCAGACATTTGTGTTTAAATGTTGAAAAATGATGAACATATTCTCTTAGACACCTTGATTATTAATTTATTCTTATACGGATTATTATGAATTTCTGTAAGTTTGAAGTTTTGAAGTTTGATATTAACAGTTTAAAGGAGCTTCTCTATTTCTCACAATAGCACTCGAATTTCTTGTTCCTGAAACTCTCCATATGATTTTGAGGATTATTAGTCATAAACAAAATGGTCGCCTTTGAAGAAGACCCAGTAAGCAAATAGTTTTAAGCATTATTAGGAATATTTTCGCTACAAATAAAAAAAGTTAAAAATTAACTTACATTTTATTGAATCTATTCATATTTATGAAATAAATTTAAAAGATCAGTTAAAAATATTAGAGAACCAGTTGAGACAATTAGCGTATTATGCATCATACTTATTTTAGCAAGATCAGGGCAAGTGTTGGACATGGTTACAATATTTGAAAAACGTTTTAATTGAATGTTTCATAAAAGAGTTTTTTTTTCTTGGAATAAATCGCTTTAGAATAAACCGTTTCCTTAAATCGCTTAAAAATAAACGATTTAGGAATATCTTATTTTTGGTTATTTTATGAATTATTTATTATAGTCTAACTAAAAATGAGAATAAGGTATTTTTTTATTTATTTTTTTAAAAGTCAAATGCGAATGAATGCTATTTCAAATCGAATTCTGAAATCGAATTCTTTAAATATCACACAAAAAATAAAATTGATATGTGGTGATATGATGTAGAGGTTTGTTAAAAAAAGAAAACAAACACCAATCGATGAAAAACAAAATGCGTAAAAGTTATTACAAGCCTTTTAGTTTCTTATAGTTTAACTGCAGTAAAAATATTAAATCCTTTTTAGCCTATAACTTAGATCTAAAATATAAAGATCACTGTATTCGATATCGAAATCGATCCTTAAAATCCACTCTTTCTTGAATGTCGGAAATGTCAGAAAACATCAAGATTTTGTGAAAGAAAAGGAAAGATATAAAGTTTTGTTAGTTCATTGCAACATATGGAATATATTTTTTTATCATCAATCGCTATGAAAAGACTAATATTTTTATAAAGTTTCATTAATCTTTGCACATTTAAGCACTTTTTAAGTGCGTTGGCACATCCAAAGTTCTAGGTTAGAATTTTAGAATAAAAGTAATAAAATAAATTATAGAATAAAAGCTTATTTGACAAAATTATATTTGTATTTTTTTTTCACTATGAAGCTTAAATAAAAACTTTACTAAGTTTAAGCTCAGCTGATTGTAATCTTTTCAAATAACAAATAATAACTTCTTTTTTTCACGTTTTACTTCTTAGTTTGCTACATACGAGTAATTAAACTCTTGTATGCTTTAAATGAAAGATAAATTGCTCTTATATATTCATTCATCTCAAAATTAGTTGCATATTTTCAATTATTTCAGTATTATTTCAATCAATTGAAAAAAGCAAGTCTAAACTTGATCGTAACCGTTTGTATACAGGCTAGCTCATTACCTAAATTTAATCTGATGGTACATCTCAACTCTAGTTATCCAGTTGGCGCTACCAGCGTAAACTAATCGCTTGCGTTACATAATGTATTAAATTTCAAGATTAAGAACATGTAATAAAAAATAAGAAAAATCATATTTAGAAATTTAACTTAATTAATTTTTTGATGTTTTGATACGTTGTTCTTACTGCATGTTTGAGATGCCTTCTTTTGGAGAAAAAAATAATTTGTTTTGTGTGTACGATGTGTTAGACTATATTAAGATTAGATATTAAGCACCATTAGCAGCCCTGGGATGCCAAGTAGGGTTTTGATGTCGCAAAGAAGGGCAATAGTTTAAACTAGCCAATAACTATTTTTAAAGGAAATAAAACTTTTCAAACTTTGCTTATTACTTTAAATGCTTTCGTTGTTCTTATTACTGCAACCAAGAAGTAAAGATACATAAGTGATAGTTAAGAATATTTCTAACTGTAGGTTTAATATTCTACTGGGAAGCTAAATTGAAAGGCGATAATAATTTCTAAGCTTGGTTACTCACATTTTATATTGAAAAGCAATTATCTCGTTCAACACGATTTGACCAAATGCAACAAAAATAATGACAAAGCGTAGCAGATAATTTCAACCATTCTTTACATAAAGGGCACTAGAAGCAACATTTCTTTTGTGACATAGGGCTTTACCGAGACAGTCTTATAGTTAACAGTTAAGTTACTGTTCTAGTTTAGCCTTTGGAAAAGCAACCCCATATGAGGTTGTACATTAGCGTATGTATAAAGCACGATATTAATTCAGCGAAAAAATGACTGAACCAAAGTAGTTTTAAGTAAGGTTAAACGGAACGAACATGTTAACTATACCATAACCTTTGACCTTTACCATGTAAATATAAATCCCATGATGTAAGGTCCGAAGATTTTGGTGACCATGTGAATAAGAATAAATAGTCGTCACCTGCGGGTTCGAGACGCTGTTTATGAACTGCTAGCACCAAAAACATTGCAAGAAATGAAAGAGTGCATTTGTACTGCAATAGGAACCAATAATGATGTGAAACTACTAAATATGTTTAACGAACTTCATTATGGTTTAAATGTTTGTCCTGTAACAAAAGGGTGATATTTGAAACTGCAAAAATCTTGGTATTTATTCTTTAATTTCGCGCATCATTTATATCAGTCATTCTGTTAATTAATTTCACTTGCAATATGTACAATAATTTCGAAAATATAAACAAGTAAGATCTTTTTATTTGTGATAATCCTGTGTATTAACCAGAAAGGCCCATTAATGTATGCTGAATAAGAATACCAAGAAAAGCTAATCGAAACGCAATGGAAAATTTTCCAAGAAGCCACATGCTTTTAACTGAAATGTTTAAGGTCTCATTGTTAGAACATGAAAGTCTTAAATTTCTCTAAAACTAAATCTTTTTCAAATCTAATAATTTCAGGAAAGTTCACGGAACCCTTTTGAATATTTAATCAGCATTAGCATATAGGCTACAGGTTGATCCTATTTCCAATTATATTCACTGAGGTAAATTTACTCCCCGTAATTAGATAGTGCTCGATATAGCCAAGACTTAGTGAATTAGTAATAATTACAACCACAATTCGACAGCTAGGATAATGGAATAAAAGCCTTGGGAGTCATTTCGGAGACATTATAATGCATTTGAACTCAGTCGCGAAATGCAATGCAGTCATTTAAAAGGCTTTATTTTGTGGGATATTCTGGTTTTCCCTAATGACTGCTATGATATAAAGCAATGACTTTAGATTTTGAGTAAAGAATAAAAATGAAATTTGAAAATTTTATCGTGATACCTTAGAGTATGGTATGAAAACCACTTATTCGGTTAAATTTGATTTTCAAGTTTTTAATTTTTTACTAAATGTGTGGAAATAAGAACTATAATTTTTGAAAACCAGAATTTCCAGTACACTGTATGAACGGAAAAATGACTAAACATATGGTTTAAATCCATTCATTTTTTAAAACCAGAATTATGTTTTTTTTTCCAGAAATGCCATTATCACACAGTACGGTAATTTTACTACAATTCTTTCCTACGTGTGATTAGTCAGATTTCGATAATACTTATATTTCCCCCTTGCTTAAATATTAATATGCCAGCCCAAATGTCAATATATATATTTTTTATTTTTTAATTTTTGAAAAATATTATAAAAATGCATACTAAAGGCGGTAAATACGGAATACCTTGTGCGAAACTCACAAAATTATGTTGTTCCCTTTGTAGGGCAGTAAAAAGGTTTAAGAACAAATTTCTTGTACTGTAAAAAAAAAAAAAAAAAAAAATTATGAAGTAACCTCGCGAGATCAGATCTTCTAATGATGGCAGAAAATTTGTTTTCTTCCCAGAAATATGTAGCTCAGGAGAAGGCATACTCATAAATGTGAGGTAATGTTTTAAAAAAATTAAACCTAATTATTTTTTACATAAAAAGATAATAAATTAGAAGTAATTATAATAATAATTTATTATTACGTAAAAAGATATTAAATTTTATTCTTTTTGAAAAACATTATAATTTTAAAAAAAATTGAATGGGTATTACTTACTCTAAGAAAATTATTTCAATGATGAATCATAATATCGTTACCTTCGAATATAAAATGGTTCGTATTTTCTGCATTCTTAATAAGGTGTTCAATTGAACCATGTTTTTCGTTCAAGTTTAAACATAGTATCGTGTAATCAAGTTTAAGCAATACAGTCATATGGATTAACTTAATACCATATTAAGAGGAGAAATGCACCATATTCGGTACACAGTACAATATTCATCGATCCAAGCATGATTCTACGTAAAAAAAACATCTTTTAATAATTTTTTTTATCATTTTATTTAATAAGAGACAAAAAATAATGCATTGTAAGGTATACAGCTATTAAGCATGTAAACTATGTTATTTCAAATTAAATAAAAAATTTGAGCGAAATTGGTTGAATAATTTCTGAGTTACAAAAATTGAAAACTTCTCAAGACCGATTTTGGTAAAATTTAGCATTTTCCATTTAAAATTACGAAGTTTAAAATGAGGTAACAGTTTGTATATCTTACAATTTAATTTGTTTCGACTCTTATTCAATAAAATAATAGAAATCCATAAAAAGTATTTTTTACACGGAATTATCTTTGTATAAATTATAATAATGTACAAAAAATTCCCGAAATATGATGATGCTAACATTAAGGGGTCCAAACATTCGACGACTCTCCTGAATAAACTATTGGGACCATATTTTCCAAATTGCGACTATCCCCATATTTTCATGGTTGAAAATCCATATTCGTCAGGGAAAAAATGCATGTTTATTCTGAGAAAGTAAGCTCATGCATCTGATTATGTAATTTAATTGATAGTTAGAACTAACTACTTAGAATATTTAAGGTCATTTTGAAACATTATTGTGGTCACTTAGTTTAGGGAAAAATACGATCATTCGACTAAAAGTTATGTAAAGTGATTTCTATTTTATTTTTTCAGCTTTTCTGTAATTATATTTAATCTTATTTTAAAATATATAATACTAATACAAAGTAGATATATTACTTTTTCACACGCTTTCTTTATAATTCAGCTTTACGCTTATATTTTTAAGAGGCTCATAAGTTCTGTAAGTAGAGTATGACAAACAATAGTTGACAGACATATATTTCACCATATTACACAGACATATATTATGCCTATATCTGAACAAAACATTTTATAGTTGTTGAAATGTAGGCATTATTTGAGTTTCCAGTTGTGATTAGCTATACTTTACTCACTGGGCACGTCCTTTCTTACTTTGCTTTGAAGATATGAGGTTTGTTTGAAACATTTATGGCACTTCGAAAGTTCGACACGAATTTTTAAAAGTCGATTGAATTCAAACTGAATTCTGTGCATGTTGTTCGATAAAAGATAATGGTGCGTAGGAAACGATTCCATACATATATAATGAATTTTAATTTAAATATTTATTCAAATAATTCAATTTTTTCCATGGTTATCAAAATATTGATTTATCTAAGAGCATTTAGATTTGATGAATTTTGAATTCTAACAATTAAAAATTATTATTTTTAAAAATAAAAAGTTAAGCATACAATTGTTAAAAAATATTCTGTGAAAACTTTTAAAATTGTTTCTTTCACGTTAAAGTTGTTAAAACTGTGCATCCACGACAAAGGTTGCTGCATAAGCAAAGTTAGTAAAGTGAACCACAATTTGCTATTAGTTGATTAAAAACTTCATTCGCGAAATCACAAAACTCGTAAAAATATATAAATTGGAAATAAAAGTTGACATATTTGAAGTGCCCAAAAATAGGCGCCCATTTTCAAAACTTGGCAGACGTGAATGAGAAGAAGCAAAAGTGATTTGGAATATAAAACGTAAAGTTGCCAACGAAAAATGGAAAAATAAAGGTGAGAAAAAAAAAACACAGTGGCTTAGAGAGAAAAAAAATTAAAAACAGAACAAGAAAAAGAATAGTGGCTGAGAGGGTAAAATGCTTTTCCACGCACTATGAAGAGGTAATAAGGAATTAACTATTAAGGTCGTTAAACAAAGGAATAAAACAAAATTCTAGAGTATCAAGGGGAGTTGATGGGACTGAGGTGGAAATAATTTTGGCATTGTCGAAATCAAGTTTATTCCTAATGCGGCCTACACACTTAGAAGGCAAGCGATAAGAAAGATATATGCAGTTGGAGAATTCCTATACTTTTGAGTTAGGATGCGCAGAGGTGATTTGCGCACGCTAATGCATGAGTGTAGGAATCTACCTCTCGTATATCTCCTACTTACCGCTTGTCTCCTCGGTATGTGGCCTACATAAGATTCTAACAATCTGCAGCAATTAATGATTTTTCGAATTCTTGATAATTGACACATCCATCTTGTTCCTTAAGTTTAAATTCAACAGTGCGTCTAGTTTGTCCGATGAATCCAAGTTCGCACTGACAAGGAATATGCCCTAGTGATTATCAAAACTGATAGGATCTTTAAGAGAGAACCACCTCATCATAGCGCATGGAAATGCATTTTACCGGATTTTGCCCCTCTCGGTCACTATTTTTCTTAGACTATTTTTCCTCTCTCCACTGCTTTGGTTTTTCTCATATTTTGTTCCGCAACTTTATTTTTCCATTTTTAGTGGGCAATTTTACTTTTGTATTTCAAATCACTTTTGTTTACTCTCATTCAGATCTGCTAAGTCTTGAAAATGGATGCTTGAAATGGAAAAAGGGAAAGCAATCTACAAATCGACTAATTTGTAAGTTAGTCAAGATATATTGCATTTCCCTTGCATCGAATATAATTTGAGTAACAATGCAGAAATATTTTTAGAAATGATAACTTTGGGAAATTAAATGTAACCAGTTCATTTAAGTACATATTAAAGTATCAACAATTATTAATGAACAAAATTTTAATGTCTAAAAAATGGTAATAAATGTAATCTAAACAACTTGTCATTTACTTTAATACTAATTATTAATAATGTTATTCGCATGTAAGTCAACAAATATATTGCACGGGGAATTTTATATATTCTTAGTTAGTTTTTACATATTTATATCCACTGCAAAAAAAAAAAAAAAAAAAAAAATCAATCTAAATTACAAGCAGTGACCAAAAATATTGTTCCAGTTACTGACAGTTAAAATAAGTTTATGCTTGTAAAGCGATAATGACCATAAAAATACAGGTATGCCCGTAACTTATTTTCGTAAAGTATGCGGCACTAGATCACAAAATTTACATTATGTCATATAGCAGGGGTGGCCAAGTCGAACCATCCTAGTCGAACTATTTTTCAAAATTTGAAATTTTTCGGGAGACGCAATTAATTAAGCATTTAAAAGGTATACAAAAGAGGTATTAATTATTTTTATACATAATTTATATTTATTGAGAACATATAAGTAAAAGTACAAAATACGTGGATTGAATTTTAATTTTAGAAATTAAACACATTTATTTTACTTCTCTTGACAATTCTTTCAAATTTGGTGAATAATTGGTGACAGCACTTCTCACTAACTCTTTGAGATGCTGGTTCATTAATACTGATCGCTGTTTGGATTTACCGAATTTTAAAGTGGAATAAAATGATTCACATAAGTGCGTTGTTCCGAATATTGAAATAATTCAACAAGCAGCCTTTTTTTAATTCAGGATACTTCGATTCTGGTACAAATTTCCAAAATTTAGTAATCGACATCGACTTATATTTTAATTGTAGAGCTTGATCTTCTTGCATCTCTATTAATTCTAATTCTCCAGATGGTTTTTGCGTCATAATTATGTTGGAAATGAAAACTCACCTTGAATTGAACAACGTTGCACTTAGTCTTTGATATTTGTTCTCATTAATTTAAATGATATTTTGAAACACATACGGAACGATAATAATTTTTAAAAATATAATAGCACAAAAATGAAAAGGGAACACGGGTACATTTATCGAGTCACAAATAATCCTTCAGAGAGCCGCACGTGGCTCGCGAGCCGCAGGTTGGCCACCCCTGTCATATAGTTATCTCCAGATCAGGCCTACACATTTTTTAAGATTTAGGTGATTTGTTTGACGAATTATGTCGAAACGTGAAATGAGGCGAATGTCGCGTAGTGTTGCAATCCGCCGAAGAGTACGAAATTTACATATTCGAAATCAGTTGTCACCTATGTGTAGGTAGTGCGAGAGAGATTTTTTAGAGTACTAGCCGACATCGAGCCAGGAACCTACAGGTACGTAACTTGTTGCTGTTACTATCATGGCACAGGGTGAGTTGAGAAGCTCTAATAAGCTGGTCGTTTAGTTTAAAAGTGAACTCTACTAGCTGTCGTGAAGTTCGTTACAATTACGGGTAGAGCTTTTTTTTCAAAAACAGAGCTGGCTGTATAAATTAACTACCTATACCACAAATTGTACGGAAATTTTTTTTTAAATGTAACATTTCACAGAAGCTAAGTAGTTTCAAACGGATTGAGTAATAGCAGTCACTTTTGTATAATTTTTATTTGCGTATTGTAGTTTAGATGATAGAGAGCATGCATCTATATATATATTTCTCTAACAAGGCACCAAAAAAAAAGCCTCATTACAACTTCCCGAATGGCAATGTTAGAAAATCGACCAATGATTGCATCTAAAAATGTCACATGCCAAATCTAACTGAGGTGGCTCAACATATAGCGCTTTTAAAACCGGAAACAATAACCAGAGTGAACATTATCAGGTTGTTCAATTCAGCTGCGGCAAAAATAAAAGTAAACAACTTAAAAAATAAAAATGATGTTGCCAGCCATAGAATTTTTTGAAAGTTAACTTAGCAACATAAATAAAAAAAACAACTTAAAAAATAAAAATGCTGTTGCCAGCCATAGAATTTTTTGAAAGTTAACTTAGCAACATAAATCAAAATTATGATACCTGGGCGCTTGACGTAACAAATCCTTCAATTCTATAATTGTTGCCCAAATTAACAATTGCAATTTCAAATTAATATTGAAATGTACAAGTTTAGAATTTTCTACATTGAAAAGTTTTCGGAACTTCAGTATTCAAAAAAGTATACAAAAGCTAGACGTTAAGAACGTATCCAATGAGCGAGCATTGGATTGCGAAGCAATCCGAAATGAACTGTGAAAGCAGTTCCGGGGGGTTGGTGAGCGCAAGCGAGCAGCGGGCGAAGCCTCCTAATAATATTATAGTATGCATAATATTTATGTATGTTTCCAAATGGAAGGAGTTGGTTTTGAATAAGGCATTAGCATTCCTAATGTATAAGACTGAAAATTTAAATATGCTGGTTATTTACAATGTGTTATATTTAAATAAATTGAAAATCTTTTTAATAAAAATAACTTTGAAACTGAAATAAATCCTTTTTAACGTACAAAATTACAAGAATGTATTTTTGCTCACATTAAAATTAAGGCACATACAAAAGTATTAAATAACTCTCACCCGAACATCTAAATTTTCACATTCAGTATAGTTTGTCCACTGACCGCGGGACCAAACACCTTGATCATTACATATTCTATAGGCTACAGCACCTTAAAAATAAAAATGTATTAAGCATCAATCTTCTTAAGTTAACATTTTAATTAAAAAGCAACTTTTAAATTTAAGTACACGCTTCTAAGTTATTAATCTATATTTAAAGCATGTATGGGATGCTTGAAATAAATTATTTATGTTTCAAATATAAATTATTAATGAAGTCATCCAATCAAGGCGGTTACTTGGTTAAAATCAAGTAAGTAACAAAGCCATAAATATTATGAAATTCATATGATCCACATTGGACATTCCTACTAATTTGATTTAAACTACTTCATAAATATAAATAAAATAAATGGATCCCAAATGAATATTATCTTTTAACAATTGCTTGTTCAAAATTAAAGTATCGGAATATTTTTTTTTTTATGTTGAAAACTTCTGTATTAATCATTATAAAATCGAAAGTGCCGCGGTTTCTTATGAGCTGTTCCTAGAATATTTGATATTTTGTAATAGTTGATAAATCTAATATTCTTAATGCACAATAATTTTTAAAATGTTGGGGGCAATAATTATTTATAATTTCGAGGAAAAAAATGCTATAAGTATTTCTGAAAATTTAAAAGGGAGGTTAAATCATTCATTATTTAAATTTTGCGTTTTTTTTACCTATTCTGAAAAACTAATTAAATGAATAGAAAATAATAACAATTAATCTTCCACTCTCTTAGCCAATGATAATAATTTTTCCGTGCGAATAATTATTTTTACTTTTTTTATATTATGGCTATCTTAATAATAATTATATTCCTAATAATTATTTATCATTCATTTATTACATATAACAAATATTTCAATTATAGCCTCAAAACATTTTTACATTATGCTAAAATTACATTAATTTAACGAGTCAAAATTAGAATTTGAAATAAATGGTTTGAATAGTTCTTGAAAAATTACAATTTTAACCCTCTGGCGCAGATGGGACACCGGTATGCCTTTTATATATTTTTTCTGATTTTCTAATTCCGATCAAAACTATATTTTGAATTTTTGTATTTTTGAATTATAAAAAACAGTCTATAAGTTACTAAAATCTGTAAGATTATTGGAATTATATTTGTACTGAAATATAAAATTTAAAAAAAATTTAGTTTGAAAAAGTCTTTTTTTTTATTCATATTCAAACATTTATCAATAATTGATTTTGTAAATTAAAGTAATTTCAATAATGAATAACTGTTTCCCTTAGTTATAAATAATTGTAAATAAGTTCATATTTTAAAAAAATTATTGTTTGGAAGTGAATCATGTTTGGAAGATTTTACCTTTAACGCAGAAAAAAACATCGGTGTTTCATGCCGCATTTCATAACCATAAATTATTTCGATGATGAATTTAATATTTTTTTACTTGGTTTGGCCTAATTTAATACAAAATAATAATAAAAATAAATATGAAAAATGTGTTTAATAAAAAATCTGCGTCAAAGGGTTATTCGGCTTATTAATTTTTTAAAATCACGAAATAGTTTATTGCAAAGAAACCAGCTTTAATTTTAGAACAAAACATTTGCTGTTAAATACGTTAAAAATAGTTTCTGATTCGAATTTGTAATGTAAAGCTCTGATGTTTCTATAGCATGTTAATTATACAAAAAATTATTTTCTTTTTTCTTTGTTCAGGGTTAGAAATTATTTGAAAACAGAGGAAAAAAAAATCATTGTGATTGTCGAATGGCACTTAGGGTACATCTCTTAAATGGTAAAAAGAATTAGCTTAAAAAATATTTTGTTCTCATGCAATTACATTGCGGTTATGTATTGTTAAATTTTGGAGTAAGATTTAAATGCGATTAGAGGTAGCTCAAAAATTCATCAAAAATGTTTTTACTCCCGTTATTGGGTGCAAGTAAATTAATTTATATTTTATTTATTTATTTTAAAGAAGTGGGACGACCATTTAAAAATACAGAGCTGAATTTGTTTGCACATGGTTGAAGGAAAATAGCATTACAATATTTTTTTAAATGCTATTTTTTTGCAATTCAATATTGCTAGCCTGATTATCATCCGGTAATCTAGTAAATACAGTATTTCTTCTTACCCCCAAGAATTTTCTGCTTTGAATATACAGCGGATTAAAAAAAATTTTTTTTGAATGAATGGAAATGAAGTTAAAAAATATTAAAACTATGATCAATCATAAAAATTATATTAATTGAGGAGTATAATTATATAAGTTACACGAATAGGAAAACCACGAAAACCTCCCACGGCTAGCTAAGACTTTGATCCGTCTTCTACTGAGGATATATTTAACGATAGCATTGTGATCAGTGCAAACCGAGAGCAGAATTCGAATCAACCAGAGATCGCTAGGGTTCGAACCTGGGTCACCTCATTGAGAGGCCATTCTCTGAGTCACCGCGTCATGGATGCTATGTTAAAAAAAATCTTTTCCCTCTCGAACTAATGATTACATTTACCCTAAATCTTAAGCGAAAGACACATATTTTTAAGCAATGCGGTGACCACGATTTATAAATCTCTGCATATATTATATACAAATGATCATTACACAAACTTACACAATAAAAACCAATCTGAGTTATAGTCATTCTTTCAGGAGATTGAGTGATATTCACACAAAAACTAATAAAAACATTCACAAAAACTAATAAAAACAATCACAAAAACTAATAAATAACGTAATGAGCAATACAATAGCGGAGAAATAGATGCTAACTAATTGCATTTTAGGATTAAATATTTAAGTGGATTCTTTATTAGAGAAAGGAAAAGAGATGTTACCTTTGAGACTAGAATATTGGTGGGATGGTTGTTGAAGAAAAGGAAAGATGGTGTCGCACGGAAAGGAAATCGTCGTCCCTGCCTTTGTTGGCGGCCAGCAGAAGAGAGTGTCCCACACTGGGGGACAACTTTTTTCATCTAAAACAAAAATGATGGTGGATATTTTATTAAATGCTATTTAAACGGGTCTATTGTGAAATATAATGAAATACGTTAGTGTTGAAAATTTGAGTAAATTAGTTTAACCATTTTACTTTAAAGCCACATTAAATTTTATTTTAGGAATAATTAACAAGTTAATATTTTTATAATATGACATTTTCAAAAGCAACAGCGTGTAATTAAGTGAGATATGAATGAATGATGATCTTTACAGAGTGAACCTCAATCAATTACAGCATTAAAATATTGAAAGGAATTACTCGCTAAATGTCACTTATGAAATTTTCATTAACGAAATTAAAAGGTGAAATGCGTGAAAAATTCTCGGAAATAAGCTGGCTTAAGACGAACTAAGCCTCTCGGGACAGGGATTAGGATGAGAGTCAAAATAGTTTTAACCATCGTTCATGTTCTAACCATGATAAGTGAAGAAGTAAGAAAAAGCAATTCTTAAGAATGCTATTTCTCTTTCAATATTTAAGAATTTTCTTTCCCTATTTTAGGATGCATTTTGATAAGGAATATATATAGAACAGAATATGTACTTTAAATTTTTTTTTTATTAAATGTAGTACAAATAAAAAACGTAATCTTGAATAACTCTTAATAATGCTTTTGGCAATAAAAATCAAATGCTTTTTTTACATATAAATATAAAGCTTCACTGGGTTGTAAGCAAGTCAACTTATAATCCCAGTACACTTTCAAAAATTGTGCTAAATCTATATAGATTAATCTTAATTCACATCAATAATCTTTGTCTGATTGCGTTGAAGTATTAACATATAAATTTGAATTTTGGATGATAGTACTGTAGAATAACTTCAGTAAATTCTGCTCTTTAACTTACAACTATATAAAACCTGGTTGATGGTATAAATCTAAGTATACTTTTTAAATTTATTCTTGCAGACATGTACTTTAATTGTTGTATTGTTGTTGTTTCTAATGACACTTGCCAATACCAAATTTAAGGCGGAGATTGAGTTTTTTGTTTTCTCAGTGGTGTCATATATGGCCAATAATACATATTCAGTCATACATGCGTCTCTGCCCGTTTATAGGGAGGACACATTCATACATCTATTCATTCATCCACAGATAGTAATTATGACTTGAACCAGAGAACGATTAATCTCCGATTCAGTACCCCCAGAGGTATAATTTCTTATGAAAATTAAGATGACTTTGTGACGCGACAAATTTAACGTGCATCAGACATCATTTACTAAAAGGAGAGTCTTCGGCCAGCGGGTATCGAACTCACGAACTCTTGGAGACTGTTCCAACGCCCTACCAACTAGGCTGTCTTGGCCATCGAGAATATGGTTCCTAAAAAAATATTCTATAACTGTTTCTTTGACGAAAATGGGTGTAGATTCCATTTCATTGTTTTTAAACAAAGAGTTTTACCTTTACTTTTGTAGAGAATAGTCATACATTTCATTTTAATTGAAAAAAAATATAGATTTTAAAAAAAGGTAGTAATTAATTTATGAAACGATTTTTAAACAAAATTTAAAAAAAATAAACTGTAATTGAAATTGATAAGTTTTCAATTTTTTTAGTCCACAAATATGTGTTGAAATTTCCTGAAACTTACATTTAACTGAATTTTAATATTTGCGGTTTCATCAACTGTAACCAGTTGAATTTATTGAATTAAAAAAATATAATAAACTAAAAATAAGATAAAATAAAATGCATTACCTTTTAATTGGCATTTCGGGAGGTTGTTTCGGGTCTCTAAAAATTATACGATGCTTTTTAAAAGACCGATATAAACATTTAACGAATAAACACTGTTTTCAAAGATTTACTCTAGCCAATGAAAATCTCCCTTTTTCACCGAAAGGGTGAGAATAAAATAAAACCCATTATCTTTTAAGTCGGCCTCTTAAGAAATTGTTTTGGTTCTTTAAAAAGCATATATTAGTTTTTGAAAGACCACTTTAAGCATTTAAAAAAATAAATACCGCTTTCAAAGATTTACTTAGTTAAAGAAAATACCTCTTAATCTTTCAAGTATTGGATATTACATTAAATGACTTATAAGCATCTTCAAAAAAGTTGCATTTAACTAAATGTCAAAAAATATCCGACAAAAAGGAGTAGTTTTGAAAAGGCATGAATAGTTTTAAAAAAGGGCATGTTTCACTAAATGATATAAATATTTTCGAAAATAAACACTTATTTCATTAAATGATATAAATATTGAACAGGAAAACCTATTTTTAAATAACAAAAACATGCTATAATATCATAAGAGGAATGTGAGAATTTTAAAATCTTCAAAGACGTCAGAAAAAAGTAAAGACGGTGTTCTCATATCACTGAAAAAATCACCAGGGCACAAAATAATTCGAAAAGAGCAACGTAATTACGCTTTTATAAATCTGTCAAAAATTCAATAAAACCAGTCCATTATCGTTTTATGAAAATGGAAAAATACCACATATTATTTAAGTAAAACATTGCATTAATTCGTAAAAATAGAGTCATGAATTTTAATAAGTTTTTTTTTATGCATTATTCAATACATTCACTGAATATTTAACGTTGAGATTTTCAGTCAGTGTTAATAAAGTGAAAAGAGGCGCCACGCTAGTAAAAGTTCCGGATAAATGGAAATTTTTCCCGGTGATCTGAGATGCTGAAACCGGGAAATGGAAATGGAGCCTGTATGGCGGTTGATCTACAAGGCAAATATAATAGCGTGGGAGGGAGAAAAAACCAGAAAATCATGGACGAATGGATAGTTTCAACCAAATAAAGTAATGGAGGGATTTTTATTTTTTTTGTATATAAATCAGGAATAAATATGTAGATTGTATATTGTCTAAACTAAATTTGTCGGAAATGAATTAAATGCATTTAACTTAGAGAATTAAAAAAAAGATTTAAGAATATAATATCTCTTTATATAATATAATATAATATCTTTAAAGAATATAATATATAATCTATCTATAAAGTTTTTAAATTACTAAAAATTTAAATTTTTGTTATACCGTAAAAATATGATAATCTGTTTTTTATTACCGCGTTTACATCAACTTGCCTTCGTGTATGTCTGTTCGGGTGGAATTTTGTAATCGATTTTAAACTAACTTCCCGACTAGATACAGACTTTAAATTTGGCACATGGTTCGGAATTTAATGACAATGCATGAAAATGAAGAGAAAAAAGATATACAAAGCAAAATAAAATTAAAATTAAAGAAAAATTAATATTTTCGCGGTTGTCTTTTGTTCGATTCGATTATTTCAAATTAGTGTCACGTGTTAGTTGAAAAGTTTTTTGAAAAAATTGAGATTTTGGAAGAGAGTACAAAAAATTTTTTTAAATAAAAATAATATTTTTAAAAACCACGTTTTTGTAGTGGAGAATAATAATTAAAAAACAAAAATTTGAAAATCGAAAAACGTGGGGCGCATGAAATACATAACAGTACATATACACATACATATACACATTTTCTTACTTATACACATGCACAACCACATACACATCCACATACATATGCATATACACATACATATTCCACATCCACATTCAGATACAATTACAGATATGCATACACATATTCTCATCAGCACACATACTGTTACTGTTATGTATTTCATGCACCCCACGAGTTTTTCGTTTTTCAAACTTTTGTTTTTTGATAATTATTCTCCACTAGAAAAACGTGGTTTTTAAAAATATTACTTTTATTTTAATTTTTTCATTAAAATATAGCTGTTCACATCTTTTTGAAAGCATTAAAAGCATTTAACTTAGAGATAAAAAAAAGAGAAAAAAATATATCTCTTCTTTTTTCCCAAGTAATACAGTTTTTAATTTATTAAAAATCTAAATTTTTATTAGGACATAACAATGTGATAATTAAACATATTTTTGTCATAAAAATGTAACTATTTTTGAATATAAAATTTAACTAATAGTTATTTCATAATAAAGGCTTACTAGTAATTCATACTTGAATGTGCAATATTAGTATCTATTTGATATGCAATCCAATGCTTTAGAAAAAGTAAAATACTGACTACTTTTTTTTACTATTAATTCGAAAACAATAAATGCTTAAGGATCTATATGTATTTTTCTTTAAAATGATACTATAAATTAAACCGTATATCATAGTTTCCATTGACAACAACTATCTACATATATACGTATTCCTATTCTGTGAAGCTATAAATCGAGTCCTATTTTATAGTTTCCGTTGGCAACAGCCATTTAACTATTTTGCGTCTAATCATAAAACAGATACTCTGTTTTAATGGCGGATATTCTGTAATTGAAAGAAACTGGTAAAGGAAATGAGACGGTATTTGTCGTTTTACCTTAATTAAACAATCCATTAAATGCAAATGATAATTGAATTGAATAAAAAGACATAAATTTCTATACCAATGTAAAAAAAGTGGAAATTAATTCCGAGCCTTTATGATGCTTTTAAATTACGGATGTTTTAACATGCAATAAAATGCGGATATTTTAAAATGCAATTAAATACGGATGCTTTAATATGCAATTAAATACACATGTCTTAAACACATCAGTGTATAGTGTTTTTATTTGTATAGTGTGATTTTATTATGGCCATTTTGACATTCAAATTTTTATTGCCTTATTTCAATTTTGATATTTGTAATACAGCAACTGTTTATTGTAATCTACTATTTTGCAACACACACTCTTCTATTGTAATTATGATTGGGCCCTTGTGTTTTGACTTGCTTGTTAACTCACTATAAGGGAGAGCCGTCGGCTTTATGCAAAGGCGGCCCTCCCGGAGCACCATCGTCTTATGAGTGTTACCTTGTTTTTACTTCTTCTCATTATTCGGCCCTTTTCCATTATGTATTTTGTGAAACTTTTACGGCTCACGGAAACTTTTACGGAGAGTGCCGTAGATTTTTTTTTTTAAGGTGGTACTCCCGGAGCAGTCTTGTATTGTGTTGCCATCCTTTATTGCTTTGTACAATTTTGATTTTAATAAATGCCACGGATGGAGTCGGCCAATCTGGCGCTCGGCTGGGCACTTTGCCGGCGTTCGGAGGGCAGTCCTCTAAGGAGCTATCGCGGTGGCGAGACATCTTTCCGTGTGCCCGATCGAGGGCAGGTCGGTAACTTCTTGCCTTAAACACATTAGTGTAGGAAATATCGGGCAATGACATTTTACTTTTTTAAAAAAAACCACTAGTGTAGAAAATACTGGGGATGTTCATCCTGGGTAATTGTCCTTAACATTAAGTAAAGCACAAAAAAGGAAAAGAAAAGAAATATCAGTGTAAAAAAAAAAAAGCAAGTGTATTGTGTATACTATGTAATGGAGTAAGTGTGAAATATGTTTTTTCTTCACATTTACCAAAAAAAAAAAAAAAAAACGTGGTTATCACTGATGACAACTGGATTAATCAGGATTAATAAATCGGTAGGAATGTATGGGCTATTGACCGGTATATGTTTGTACGGTAATTCCTACACTCCTGTTTTTTTTTTTTTTTGTTTTTTTGTTTTTTTAATTTAAAGGCTATTTACTTTTGCCCTGTATTTTCTAAACATTGTTTTTAAGGTAAGTAGTCAATACTCGGTGTTTTCCTCACTGTGTTTCTTCCTTTTTGTTTTAAGATAGAGACCTATAGCCTGGTTTAGTGTTCTCCGGTATATCGACACTGCTGTTTCCAACGCCTGATATTTCCTACACTGTTATTTTTCATAATTTATCCTAAAGTGTGATTTCCTAAGACCCCTTAATAATCAACCATCATAAAAATTCAATAAAAGTAGTGAGGAGTAATTTTGGTATGTTCCCTTCTAAAACGAACCATTTTATCCCCCCTCTTACTGTTTTCAAATTTAATAACATCTTGTACAGTTGCTTATTAAACTCTTAATGAAGAGAAGTTTTAGACTCATAAACTAAACTCTGTAATACTTTTAAAAAAAATGGATTGAGGATTGAAATTCATTCAGATTTGCAAACTTTGGCCAGAGTGAATCTAAATTAAAACTAGTAAACATTTTCATGAAGGTGACCGGACTGTGTAGGGTTCAGGGCACTGACTTGCACCAGAAAGGTTCTGGGTTCGAATCCCGGACAAGGCATGGATGTTCTTTCATTCTCTGTACTATCTGTCCTGTGGGAGCAACGTTGGCCCACCTAATGTAGTGCTCCTGAAAGAGTGGCCAACAAATCTGCCCTAATAAGCCTGAATCCACGAAATGTCAACCCAGGTGGGCATTGAAAAAAAAATCATTTTTATGAAAGAAAAGGCATTAATTCCAGACCTGTATAAATGAGATTGCAAAAGATGGGTTAAATACAAATAAACATTATAGGGGCCGGGATAGCCTGGTCGGTAGGGCGCTGGGCCCATGTCCAAGAGGTCGTGGGTTCGATCCTCGCCGGCCGAAGACTCCCCGTGTTGTAAATGGTGACTGATGCACGTTAAATCTGTCGAGTCTCAAAGTCCTCCATGTTCCCATAACAAATCAATACCTCTGGGGGTACTGATCCAGGAGTTGCCTTGTCTTCTGGATTGGTTCAAAATTACAAGGCTACGGAGTTGAACATTAGTAGTCGTAAACCCATGAAATTGGGTCGGCTGTTCAACGACGGTTATAAAATAAAATAAAATAAAATAAACATTATAGGTTATTGGTTTTTATGGAGTTTAAAAGCTCAAGAATGACTTTAGAGATGACATATACGGTTTAGGTGTGTTAATTTCCCAGAGAAATTGCAAAGGGATCTACAAAAAAGATCCCATAAATAAACTAGCCCCAGATAAATAAACTAGTTTTAATCGAAGTTGCGAAAAGACAAATACACTAACCATTCACCAACAACGAATAAAAGCTTATCAATCTAATACTATACACGTTTCGATTCGGTGTATCAATTATTTAGTGCCTAATTCACTTGTCGTGTGTAAGTGTTAAGAAAGATATATGATCCGTCATTGCATCCGCTGCCTGATCTATTTATGTCAGATTTGCATAGCTTATTAGTTATGCTAAGCATGCATGTAGTTTGGAGAGCTCTGGTACTATATCAGCTATCTTAAGAATAATTTAAGTTTTAAAGATAATATTTCGAAAAATAGCTGTTTATTGAACTGCACTATTAGAAATTTCTAGGAAAAAATGGTTAAATAACAATTTATTGAATGGTTATTTTACCATATTTAATAAAAACAGTCAAATAACCATTAATAAAATGGTTATCAAACTGTTGATTACTGTGAAAAACTGTTTATTAACTGCTTTCACCTAATACGGTTAAACAACCAGAATTTTATCGCACCAACTAGAACTACCTAATGAAGCTACTTAGTTCACTGCAATTGCGTACATATCATAGCCGAGCGGGCTTATCTCATGACCGGCAGAAATGCAGTTCGAGTCCTAGTGTTGACACCACAACATTTCCTCCATTCCTTTCAACACGTGAAGAATTTCCAGTGTCCGGCATTCTCGAATTCCTATTACCTTACGAAAATCCGAGTTCCCATGTCTAGTTAAATAATAAATTTTTTTTTAACGTTTTTTTAAAAATGCTAGTTGAAAAAACCGTATAGTTTTGTATTCATTGTTTCATAAATATACAGGGTGTTTATAAAGTCCCGGACCCATTTTGACGTTTAATAACTCATAAAATAATAAAGATAGATTAAAATTAATAGCATAAATGATTAGATAAACTCAAAAAGTTTCATGACCCTTGTCAATGAACTTCCACGTGTGCCCCCTTCGTCGCACGGAGGATATCAAGTCGATAGTCAATTTCACGCCAGGTAGCGGCAAGCATGTCGGCATCCACAGAGACTATTGCGGTTGTAATTCTGGCTTTTAGGTCATCAGTGTTAGACACGATCCTCCTGTAAACATGTCCTTTATAAATCCCCAATGAAAAAATTCCAGCGGCGTTATATCAGGTGATCTGGGTGGCCAAGGAATTGGACCTCCTCGCTCAATCCATCTTCCTGGAAAATGGTCATTCAAAGAACTACGAACCATGATACCCCAATGAGGTGGTGCACCATCTTGCTGCAAAAAGACATGTGGCTGAAGCTCTTCTAGTTGTGGAAATACGAAGTTTTCCAACATGTCTAAGTATACGACTGATGAGACCGTCTTTTCTGTAAAAAAAAGGAAGGCCCAATGACTCGGTCTTGCATTAGTCCACACCACACATTAACCTTTGGGGAATCCCTTTGTGCCTCACGGTATTCATGGGGGTTTTCAGATCCCCATATGCGCACATTATGGCGATTAGCAATGCCAGAAACATGAAAGGATGCTTCGTCGGAGAACATTATGCGCTTCTGAAAATCAGCATCATCTTCTATCTTTCCTACCATATCTGTTGCAAACGCCATCCTCCTGGGCTCCTAGGAAGTTCATTGACATGGGTCATAAAACTTTTTGAGTCTATCTAACCATTTATGTTATTAATTTTAATCTATCTTTATTATTTTAGGAGTTATTAAACATCAAAATGGGTCCGGGACTTTATAAACACCCTGTACTTTTTGCAAATGTTTTCAAAACCATAAAAGAAATAAAAATTTTCTTTACCGTAAACTTTACGGTTAATCGGATGGACAGAGAGCTGCCAGTTATTTTACCATAATTTTAGAGTGAAAATTTTAACAGTGCGGTGCCAGTTATGAAGTCATGTTGTAGTACAAATAAGATTACTTTTTAATATGCTGCAGATCTAGATTAAATTCTGTTTAAGTTTCATTTGTTACATACTTTAGCTCAAGAGATGAGTTTTGATACACTTTTGAAGGTCTCAGCTAGAGATTTATATAATTTTTTATCTGAATATTTCAAGTTTATTTCAAAGTTCTCTGGTAAATATAGTCCCAAGTATATGATTATTACACCATATTTAGTCCCGCAGATCGTTAAGACAGCAAATCACCGAAGACAAGCATCACTGGCTGCGGTCAGTGTACGGGTGGGTGACCACTTGGCTTAGTCTGCGTAGGGACCGAGGGTGTGCGGTATTGGTCCACGTTAAACTGTTCTACCGTAAAGTACTCGACTTCGCGTGCAGGCCGTCGGGCTACCGAAGCGGTGTTTGCCATCCCCTCTGCAGAGGATCAAAAGTGTGATGGCATGTCTTCGGATCATCCTCAGGGATGCTTCCCAGACCGTCGCCAATAGCTCATTGTGCAGTTCTAGTGCGACGTAAATGAACTACAACAACAACTATTTTAGACAGGCATGTCAGCTTTTTACGCTTTTTGGAAAAATTTCTCCTGGTGGTAGCTAAGTTTAAACTTCTTTCTTTTATACATTTGATTTTAGATTAGTTCTCACACCAGAACCTGCAAATGATTTGAAGGCTCATATAAAAAGCCATTTTGTTTCAACCCACTCCTGGTAGTTCTTTTGAAATGTTGTAAAAATTAAGAAAACTTGTGTAAGCTTCAAATTTTAATAGTCTACCACGCAATAAAATATTTTGCAAAAAGCCTAGTAGTTGGCAGCCCAATTTAGGTAAATAAATAAAAAAAAAAGCAGGAAATTTTTTTACCGTCCCTCTAGTTATTAAAAAATAAAACTGCCGTGGAGGCTCAGAAGATAAAGCGCTCGCCTCTCAATGAGGTGTGCAGGTTTGAATCCCAGCGGTGACTGGTTGATACAAATTCTGCTCCCGGCTCGCACTGACTACACTGCTGCCGAAAATATGCTCAGTGATAGACGGATCATGAGTTAGAATTCTCTTGTCATCAGATTAACCGTGGGAAGTTTTCGTGATTTTTCTCTCCTCACAACGGAAATACGGGTAAATTCTATCAAAAAGTCCGCCACGAAGGCTAGTTTGTCTCAATGCTTGAAAAAGAGTTCCTTTATTGTCTAAATTGGTTTAAAAATTACAAGGCTACGGAGTCGAGCATTGATAGTCGTAAATTCAGAATTGGGTCGGCAGTTTGACGCCGGTTATATAAATGAAAGAAGAAAAAAAATCAGTAAAAAATTAAACTGAAGCAAAGAAAGAAATGTTTACTTTTAAAATATACTGAGCTGCTTAAAAACTGAAGACTGAGCCCACTTATTTCTATTAACTATAGGAACTCATCAATTAAAATTTAAGACTTTTCGAACCCGAAAACACTATCTTTATTGGAGAAATTTTTCATTTTACCTAATTTTAAAAGGAGACTGTCACTTCAGCTCGTCTATAATTAGATCAGCCTATCACCTTACAAAGCTTGACATTTAATTAATTTTCATGGGCGTTATCTCGTCCAAGTCTTTCTATCCGATGAAATCCGAAATCTTATCTTATTTTAATAAAAGAAAAACACACATCATAAGTGATAAAGTATGACAGGACGGATTCTCTGCCCACCCACCCTCAGGAAATTTCGGAAAAATCATCTAGTGTAATAAGAAGGCTTCATCTTCTTTCCTTAAGGCAGTTATTTGCAGATTCGATGTAAGCGTTCAGACTTAAAAGTTAAGCTAAATGGATTTTATGTATCCTGAAATTCGAAAAGTATCAGATTAAAGTTCTTAAAATCCTATTTGCTCCGTTATTTTCAAAAGTACTCGAAATATATTTTATGGTCAATAAAACGAATTTGTAATTCTTTAAAGGGAAATGCTTATCGTCAATCTTGTTTTTCTGCGTTAGTACTAACTCTATGGGTAAGAAAGTTGAGAATAGGTTTTAACATAATTTTGTATGGTTAACTAATTTTGAAATGTATGGATGAATCAGCTTCATAGTAAAATCTAGAATGGTCTCACTTGATTAAAAACTTCACGTTTCAAGCGCATAAAAACTGGTGCCCATTTTCAAGACTTGCCAGACGCGAATGGGAAGATACAAAAGTGATTTGAAATGTAAAACGTGAAGTTGCCAACGAAAAATGAAAAAAGACAGTAAATGAAGGTGAGAAACAAAACTAGAAATACCACAGTAGCCGAGAGAGAAAAAAGAGGAAAAATAGTGACCAAGAGAGGCAATTGTACTCTTCAGGGGCAGATGAGGGAGAATCTAAAATACAACTAGGAAAATAGTTAAACAAAATTAATGTGACATTTAAAAAAAAAAATGAGGAAACTATACTGTTTGCCGCATCCCTGGAAAAAAAATCAATGATATGCATTTCAACGTTTAAAGTTATGTATATCAAGTATTAACCATTTATTTTATTTTCATAAATAAATTGGAAACTGGCACGTATCGCAAAAATGAGACACGGAAAATAATTATTATCACATTTTAAGAAAAGTGAGAAAATAAAACTTTTAGCCACCTCGTAAAAATCAATAATTTGCTCTGCAACGCGTTACCAATTATATAATATAAAATTAAAAATTACGACCTTTTTTATTTCGGTTGCAAATATTATTTTCCTAATTATTTTTAACTAAATCAAGTTTTCTAACTTTTAATGATGAAAGAAAATAAAGTCAAGATTATAAAATAAACGTCAAACAAGATTTATTTAAAATATTGCTACAAACTGGCCAGGAAAAAAAAATGGAACACAAAAAAATATTTCGAAATGGCATTTCATATTTATTTTGGAAAGATAAAAAAGGAAGAAAATACGGCGAATTTTTCTTCTTTTATCAGTTATACTCAAAACATATAAGCTAAGTTTCAAAATATATTTCTTTCCTTCCGACAGAACTTTTCTACATTCTCGAAAATTTCCATATTATGAAGATCTTGGGAAGTTTTCCATAATTTCGCGTATAAGAGCAATGAAATCAGGGCGTAACTTAGAAAATATTTCAGATTTATGGTTGGTTGTTCTTTAGAAACTTGTTGCAAATTAGGATTTCAACTTCCATATTTATCGCATTTTTCTATCTTCTCTATCGTACCTAACAAGAATATTTATATAAAACTTCATATAAAGCACTTTAAATTCAAAACAAACGCCATACACTTCTTGAAATTTAACAAAATAGTAGTTTTTTCATTTAAATTTGTTAGCTTGCCGATTGCTCATATTTTTTAGAAAAACTTAGCCCAATAACAATTAAATTAAGCCTATGTCCTATACAGATTTAGTGCTCTCTCCTTACATAAACTTTGTAAAAAAAATTATTATTTTATTTCAAACAAATATTAGACATGCTTTTTATTTCGCAGATTATGTTTAGTACATTTATTTAATAGATCATCGGTGAGTTTTTAAACCTGGACATAGCTCGAAATGCGTGTTTACGAAAATGGATAAAGCTTTAAATGCGTGTTTACGAAAATGGACACAGCTCAAATTGTGTGTTTACAAAAATGGATAAAACTCAAAATGCGTGTTTACGAAAATGGATAAAGTTTTAAATGCGTGTTTACGAAAATGGATAAAGCTTTAAATGTGTGATTACGAAAATGGATAAAGCTCAAAATGTGTGTTTACGAAAATGGATAAAGCTTTAAAAGCGTGTTTACCAAAATAGTGTGAAAGCTGAAAATACGTATTTATGAATATAGCTCAAAATGTGTGTTTAAGAAAATGGACTAAGCTCAAAATAAGTATTCACGAAATAGACACAGCTCAAATTGCGTGTTTATGAAAATGGTCAAAACTGTATTTACATACAACACATGCAAGTATAAATCTAAATAATATGTATAAACATATGTATTTACCTAAAACATATGTAAGTGTAATATCTACAATTTATGTACACGTGTATGTGTCAACAATATAGACATTACGGTGTATTTGGGGACTATTTTGTATGCACAGTGCGCAGTATAAAAAACGGACCACCCTGAATATGTTTTGATTTGATCGTCACAATGTAGACTCAATTTTAACGGTTCAAGGGGGTGACCTCAAATATGCTAATTAATTAGTGTAGACGATATTTAAAATTACGAAATTAGACGCAAAAACGTAATTTCACTGAGTAAACAAGTCTTTCTTTTCAACGGATTCGAATTTCTGACCTCCAAAATATAGGGTTTAGTTGCAATTTGAGAAATATGGTCTAAGTAGTTTGGTTAAGAAAGCGGTCCAAATTTTAAACAGCTTAATTCTAATTTTACTTTTTGCTTATTTCGCGATACCTTGAGGAACCTTTAAGCAAATTAATTCCTTTTAAAGAATATAATTTTATATGGCAAAATGCAAAATTTGAGAATTTGAGTTTTAAAAAAGTCGTATTTTTAAAATTCGATTTCAGTGTCTTTGTTGGAAATACCAAGCGAGTGCTTAATCCTATACCACTTGCAATGGGATAATTTTATTCGTCTACTCTTGAATAGTGGTATTACCTCTAGGCTTCTATAAAAATTTTGAAAAAGAAAATCGCTTTTGTTTCACGCATTTTCTGTAAATTCCTGATAGCACAGGTTATAAATGAACCAGGGTTGGAATTTCTTCTAGAAAATTATTTCTTCCACGACACTACAAGCAAATTAGAAAAACTTAAAGAATTTAAAGAAACTGGACGAAATAAAAGAAAATAAAAAATGACTAGGCAACTGTTCATCGATAAGAATTGTAAGAATAGTTACAATTTAAATAGCGGAAAAAATTAAAAGAAAGTTAAAATTTTTTCTCTTTTACTTAAAAAAAAAATTCCTTTATCATACTATTTATTTTATTTTTTTACAGAATATTAAATTTTTTTTATAATGATTTATTTTTTAAAGGGATTTATTTTTTCTTAAGTAAACTTTAACATTAAATTTTTTTCATTATCCATTTTATGAAATAATTTTATGATAATTTTTAGAATAATTTTTAGATAATTTATAATAATTTTTCGAATAATTTTTAGAATAATGTTTAGATAATAATTTTTAGAATTATGAAATAATTTTATGATAATGTAAAAAAAAATTCATACTAAAATGTTTTTTAAGAAAGCACGTATCATAAAATTTTCAAAATCAAATACTTAATGGTATATGATTAAGAAAATTAGTATGTTTTTTGTAGTTACGATTACCATAGCTCTTTGTGAATGTAAGAATGAATAATGGGATTTGTCAATTGTAATGTAATTATGACTAGTATGTAATTTTCGAATTTAATTTAATTTTTTGGTTATGAAGTACTAACAGTTCTTTAGATAATTAAAAATTAAACGTTCTAATTTTCTCCTTTTAAGTAGTTTTACAATTATTACTTTTCAGTTTTCTTTTATTTAAACATGACGTTTTGAATAATTCCGAAATTCATAACATTAATTAATTCGGGGTTCAGGGAAAGAGCACTCGTCTCCGAATGAGGTGAACCGGGTTCAAATCCCAGCGGTAGCTGGTCGATACGAATTACGCACCCGGTTCAAACTGATCACAGTGCTGACATAAAATATCCTTAGTGGTTGACGGAACAAGGGCTGGAGTCTACATGCCGTCAGACTAACCATGGGAGGTTTTCGTGATTTTCCTCTCCAAGCAACTAGTTACTTTAAAAAGTCCTCCTCGAAGGCAAATTTCTTCCAATACTTGATACAGAAGTTCCCCTTTCTTCAGGATTGGGTCCAAAATAACAAGGTTACGGAGTTAAGCACTAGTAGTTGTGAAATTGGACCGGAATCGGGTCGGCTTTTCAACGATGGTCATAAAAAAACTTGCTGTCTCTTTAATGAACTTTAGTAAAAGTTTATTTAATGTCATTACTATTCATGTAATGAATAAATTAGATTCTGTTAGTAATTAATTTTTTCCAGAATAGTTCACAAAACGATTTACAAATCAAAAGGTCATAACGCGATAATATTTCATAAAAATAATAACGGCATTTAATGTTATGTTAATATTTTTTATTAACAAAAAAAAAGCAAAGAAGTGTCTAAGCTTTTAACATTTAAAAAAATTTTTTTAACCGTCTTTAGATACTTAGAGAATTGTTGAGCTCAAAATATTAAATTTTCGTAGAACATCGTGAAGAAACATTTCAGCAAGAAAAGATATAGAAGCAAGATATAACAAACATTTTCACTCTAACAGATATGTCAATCAAAAGTAACTCTTGAATAGATACATCATTTTGTATTTTATTTTATTTAAAAAAAAAATGAAAAGAAAACACGTTTTCTCCCTGATTCCAAGAAAGTTTTGTATCAGAAAAGTTTAGATATTATTTTTAATCATATATACGCAGTATACTTTTCAAAAGATGTTTTAAAGGTTTAAAGTTTTTTGTTTGCTAGCTTAAGTAGCAGCTCTAAAATTATTTCATGCTTTTCTAGAAAATTTTTAAAACATATTTTAATAAAAATAATTGGCTTCTTTCTTGTTTTTCCAAAATAATATTTATTCTTAAGAAAATTTTTGTATACATTTCATTAACATTTCTATTTATAAGATTCATATTTCAAAGTAACCTTTCAGCGTAAGTTTTTTTTCTTTCAATTTTTGAGTTAACAATTTCGTACTTTTATCTCCACTTCTTGGATATAAATAAAATTACTGTTTAACCAAGTTTTCCATAACAAAGGGATAAATCTTGACGTTAATGTTTATTTATAGATTGATTTCTTTTTAGCAAGTATACAAATTTTAATTAGTCAGGTCAAAAGTTTTGAATATTATAAATAATAAAAATTTAATAACATTTGCTATTTACAGTTTAGTTGATGTATTTTAATTTTTAAAAAAAACTTATAATGACTAATAAGACAATGTCTAAAACGCATCATTTCTGCTTTAAATGAACATATACTTATAATTGAAGAGCTGAATATATAAAAATTCTAAGCGATATTTCATACGTGATTTTAAATTTGCTTAATTTTTTAATATTTAAATAGTTACTTCAATGCTGCAATATCCAAGCTCATTAAAAGTTACAAAAATTGAAATTTGTTTATAGGCTTTAATTTTTTTTTTATTTGGGTTTAAAAATGTTGTCAAATTGGCGATTTTGAAAAGCGCTTTTTAACTTTTAAAATATTTAAGTTACTTGCGTGTTCTAAAATCCAGATAATTCTTTACGGCAAGAGGATATGTGTAGTTTAAAACTATAGCTTTGCTGCAAGTGTAAGGCGCCTAAAATGTGGTTTTTTTAAAAAAATTTCTTTGACGAAAGAGCTTCAAAAACGCAGTTAAACGATAAAAGAGTAAGCGTTTTAACGTGTTTAGTTTGTATGAGTGTTGCGTATTAATAGAATTCGCAAATGGAAAACTTTCGGATATGAAATAACGGAATGCAATAACAAATTTCCTTATTATTTGTGGCGTAACTACCACTACAATTATTAAAGATCAATTCACTAGTATATAAGACATGCTAACTTAATTCCATCTAAAGGTAACTTTTGATAGACGAAGGTTGAAATCGATAACTACTAACCCCACATTAACGACCTTCAGACGTGACGTTAAATTGTTAACAAGCTGACTTCGATGAATGCTCTACATTGAATAGTTGACTTGCTATTTGTGATTACGTCATCGTACTACTCGCGCTGCTGCTTCTCATGCTCATTTACATACAACGGGACTCTTCACACACTCGACTGCAAATAGCAACACAGGACAGACCGCACACACAACCGTGAACTTAATACAGCTCTCACGACAAACGTTCAAAATCCGGTGAGCATAACACAGCTCTCGCGGATTTTCGCAAATGCGACAACTAGTGACATCAATTCATCGAATTCTATCCCTGATAAAATTCTGGTGGAGGAGTATTGTGGCTTCTACCACTACAGTTATTAAATATCTATTCACTATTATATAAGATATGCTAACTCGATTCCATCTACCTTTTGATAGATAAAGGTTGACATAGTTGATAATTAATATCCCTTATTATCAAAGTATTAACTTCAAAGCTATAATTAACTCAAATTTCACCCATTCATCTCTTCAACATTAACATCGTTTCAGACGGAGAACGGGAATGTTATTAATTTGACTTTTTACCGTCAATAATTTTGCTTAAATCTCTAAAATTCCCAAATAGTTAATGACAAACGTTTACATAAATCTTAATATCCCTTCCAAAAATATTTTTTTTTTAAATAAAAAGTTTTCCCGCTTCTAAGAACCTTCTTGAAGTTCAAACACTAATAACCAAAGAATAAGTCCCGGAAAGCGACACAAATATTTGAGTCTTGTGCAAATAGTTTCTGAGTTAGTAAATAGCCGACCATTTTAAGCTGATGACAGGTGAAGAAACAGACGTTGCATACATATTTCATGCAGATGCGATGATCGAGGATCGAAAATAACCTCGTTACACACAAGGGAAATATGAAAGCTAGGAGCAACGATCGTCCTGCTTTTTAGCTGTTGAAAAGTTTTCAAGCAAAAACCTTACTCATAAAAAATGTTGTTTTCTGTTTGCGGTGAAAAAAATAACCATCTATAAAATACGAAGCCTAACTGAGTAAGAAATTTTAGACAGAATCTCACATTCATCGAAAAAGAATAGTTTAAGTGGTAAATGTGCACTGTAAAAAAAATCCGGATCAAATAACGGTATAAAGTACCGGTACTTGGGGTGTATCATTCGTGAAATATATTTTACCATAAAATCTATTTTTACTTCAAAATATTATACCGTATATTTTAAAGTATTTATTTTTGGAATTTATTTTTTACCAAATATATAAATAAAACACGTAATCTTGAATAGCTTTTAATAATGCTTTTGGCAATAAAAATCAAATGTTTCTTTTACATAAAAATGTAAAGCTTCACTGGGTTGTGAGCAAGTTAACTTACAATCCCGGTACACTGTCGAAAATTCCGGATCAAATTACTGTATAAGGTACAGGCATTTTGGGTGCATCATCCGTAAAGTCCGTGTTACCGTGAAAGCTATTTTTACAATAATATTTATTTATTAGAGTGATTCAGTGATGTTACGGTAATTATTACTGCAAAAATTATGGTGTATCAGAATTTTTTTGTATCGTAACTTGTTTCAATGACTTGTAACAAGTCACCGTAACTTGTTTCCTTAACTTGTTTCGGTTCAAATGCATTTTATAGTAAAAAGTATCGGCACCCTGAGTGCTGTATTTTTTAACGTAATTTGATCCGGATTTTTTTTTACTGCATCGCAAGAAATGTAGATAAAATTTTGTTTTTGCATGTTTCAACATTTGTACATTAGCATACATCTACATGGAATGAATTTTCGTATCTTATTTTGTTTTATTGGATATTGTTAAGATGATAAAATATAAATTTAAAATAAAAACTCTGAACTTTTTTTTTTATTTTCTCTTAAATTAAATGTTCCCTGGTATCAATATTTTCATTATATTTGTCTTATTCGATTTTAAACACAATACACAACAGTTTTGATTGACACATTTTGGTATTGTAAGTAATTTTCTCATAAGCGTCTCGTTATTTAACTGAAAAACATATTCAGCACAATTGAGTACGATTCTGAGAAAGTTTTAGAAAAGCTGCAAGACTTTTGCTAAATAGTATTCATCTACTTAAAAGGAATTAACACCGTCTTTACTGAAATTACGAAGAAAAAAAATTCGGGTAAGTTTTAAAGTCACAGGCTACTATATATGCGTAAATATATGCGTTTCAAAATTATGTAAATTTCCTATTCTTACCTTTCCATTACCATATCCGCAAATCTCGCTTTTTCCCCAAGTCAGTACGTTTAATTTAGAATAAGAAACAAGAAGTTGATACTCTGGCTACTGCTCGAAAGCTTATTCTAGTATGTTACTGAAATATATTTATATTATGATTATATTTTATGATGTTAAATTAGAACCTTATAAATATTTTAACTTAATAATTTTAAGGTTAAAAAAATTTAATTTAAAATGATGTTCAGTGCAGATGATACCAAGACGCTGTAGACTTTATAGATAATCATCTTTAATTGTCTCCTGTTATTCATGATAGCAATGCTTACAATACAAACAATTTAAAACTATTTTCAGAAAACGAATCAACTTATAACCAAGATTCAAAATGGCGTATAACAAGCGAAAGCAAAAGAACAAACTTCTATGTTCAAAGGAGCTGCAATGAGTTATAGATACTCCTTAACTTATGCGTGAATAAAAATAGCGGCGATGCTGTCTATCACATTGTTGCCAAGGCGACGAAAGTAGGAAATGTGACCTTGAGACGAATATTTTATTTACAAAGAATATAATTCAATCTAAAGCTGCTCAAGAAATCATAATTTTTTTAAAAAGAAAGAACATTAAATAAAAACAAATTAAGACATCTCATAAAATTGAAATTTAAATTTCAAAATTCAATTAGATGTTTAAAAAATTAAATGAAAACAAATAAAATTTTAAATAGTATATACCGAGATAAAGAATATCTAAAATATTGAAATTTTAAAGAGAAATTAAGTTTTTTTTAATTCTAATTATACTTTTCCCCCCCTAGTTATAAGGGCTTTGACCAGAGACATTTCGGATTGAAATGTACAAATCGCCATACGACTTTTGTAGCTATTTCTTACACAAGATACGAAATGAAAATACCAAATTCTGTCAGAAACTTATATAAGTAAGTGTTTTCCAAAAGCAATTACAATTTCTTTTTGTAAAAGTAATGATATTTTTCTCTGAGCTGAGCGGATCTCCCCTAAAATTGGCCCAAAAGTGGAACGGTCCACTGGGAATTCTACCGGTACCTGGGTTTTACCATTTATGGCACAAGAATTTTTGAAAAGGGCTTTCAGAAAAGAAAATGCAACAGTTACTATAATTTTATAAAAAGTTATAGTTCAATTCTATGTAAAAAAATAATATTAAAAACGTTTTTGCTTTGAGACGAATAATTTTATAAGAGATTTTTTTAGATTTTTACAAAAAGTGCTGATTGAAACTTCCGCAAAAATTTTAAAATAATGACAAACGTGCTGAAAAATTAAAATTGCTGACAAAAAATAATGGTTGTGTGAAAAGCGGAATCATAAAGAAAAAAAAATCACATCAATTTTTTAAGGGCAACAGCATAAAATGGTGTCATAAATCTATGTTTAATTCAAAAATGGTAGAAAATAATTAACAAATATATTTCAAAAGCTTGCTGCACGGTTCGAAAACTATTGGCAATAATACTTAAAAAACACCATAACAATAAAATAAAGTCTTCAAAAATTTAAACATATGTTATTTTAGGTTTATTTAGGCAATACCATGGTTACTCAGAATTTTTAAATAGAAAATATCATATTTTTATTACGATTTTACTTATAAAATAACTTTTTAATTGGAAAATTTCTTTTACCGAAATAAGTATTTCTTTTAATATTGGACATTATTATTTCCTATGCTGTATTTCTTTAAATAACGATTACTTAAACATAAACTTTTATACTAGTTTTCCTTTTCCGAGTATGAAATACCTGTCATAAAACTGATTGATTAATATCTTGACATGTATTTCATATCATTGAATAATGACGACGCAAGTCTTATAAACTTTCGATCGCTTAATCTATCCTAAAAAGCTATTATTGAAAGTTTTAGAATCTTAACAGCTGAGTTACCTACGTCAAAAGTTTAAATAAAATTTGGCCTACGATAAAAAAAAAAAGATAAGTATTAAAGACAAGGATTAAAATAAAGCTTTACAGATGCTTCAGATAATTAATTTCATACGCTTTTCAGTTGTATTGTAACTTCCTTGTTATGATAAGTTTGAGCAATATTTACACAATGGAAGAAAAAAAAAATGTATTGCAATCTGCGTCTCAATAAGTATTTCTGGGAAATGTAGCAAACGAACAACAATGACTGAGCAGTGAAAATCATAAAAGCGACTATTATTTCGGTACTAAACAAAAGGATGAACATGTAATTCAACCTAGTTATCAATCACAATTTCTTTACAAATTGTTAAGAATTGTTTCCGTACGTCAAAATAAATGGAAAAACGTCAGAGAATGTAAGGCTATTTCGGAATTGTGGGTATCTAGAGCAAAATAAAACATTAGTTTATTTTGTTATTTCAGTATATTAAAAGTTAATATTATTTCATGAGTAGAAAAAGTATGCACACGTTTCATAATTTATAACCGATATCAAAATTAATAAATTTAAAAAACTAGTTTAAAAATAATAACTTTTGAAACATAATTTTTAATAAATTTCACTGGGGAACAATTTTTTATCCTCTGTTGCATGAGTTTTTTTTTTTTAAATGATTTGATATTATTTCGTATTGGTGATTTCAAATTTGCAATAGGTTTCTTTCACCAAACTACAGATATTTTTTAAACTGACATTTTCAGTCTATTTTTTTGTCGAAATGTACACGTTTAAAGGCATTATATGTAACAAGGGTAGCACAAATGTTGCGACAAACTTCCTGAAGTAAAAGAACATAACCAGGATTCAAATTGCATAGGAACCTGGATACGTCGTCTTACGCCTCTAGGTGCGCTTCCCTATTTTGAACTGTTTTCTTCGTGTGCTTCTGAACACGCTATAACAGGGAAGCAGCCTTAGCGGTGTGCGACGACATTTTCTTGCGTGGAATCCTATTAAGTTTTAATCTTTATCCTTGACTCTCATATAGGATTATCGCAACATTTGCGCGACCCTCTATAATATATATCGATTTTTAACTTCCACATTTCAACACAAAAAAGACTAAAAATGTCATTTAAAAAATCTGTAGCTTTAGAAGCAAAACTAACTTCAGATTTGAAATTTTAACACCTGAATTAAGAAGATCAAATTTTTGTATAAATGTAACAAAAAATTACTTTACCATACTATTATCCTTACTTTAAAATACTATTAGTTTAGATCCCTGTAACAGCGTTTTATGGAATATAACCTAGTTGGACAATGGTGCGGTTTAATTTCATCATCAAACTTAACATTTCACATTCCAAGAAAATCAGATTATTCAACTTAATTAAGGATAGCTCAAATAAGGAAAGGAAAAAAAAAAACAATGTTCATTCGTTTATATGGGCTTATAAATTGTTCTAAAATAAGTAAATGATATTCAAAATAATCTTTAATTCCCCATACCTTAAAAGGAAAAACTTATTCTTCTGAAAAACTGTTAATTGATTTCCTTTAGTTATACTTAATTATTTCAAACTTCATTGTCCTATTAAATAATGTGTTTTCTTTTGAATAACTTTTATCAATTTTAAAATTTAATTTTAGTCATATACTATATTTTATACATCGAATATATATTTGTGTTCAAATCATAAAACACTAATTAAACAATTAAAACAAATACTAACAACCAATTTACAAGTTTATGACCACGATATAAAAAGCTATGCGAAGATAGACCCCGAAAATGAGGAAAATGAAAAATTCTAACTGCATTCGTTTGACCACTTTTTGACCACAAATGACCACCTTAAATTTTTTTTTTTTAAACCCTTATTTTGGACATAATCCTAAAAATTAAATTCGGGGGCTAACTTTGCATTTTTACGCCAAATAAATAAAAATCCAATTTTTTATATTGCATTCGTTTGCCCACTTTTTGACCACAAATGACCACCTTTTAATTTTTTTTTGAAAACCCTTATTTTGGACATAATCCTAAAATTTAAATTCGGGGGCTAACTTCGCATTTTTTCGCAAAATAAATAAAAATCCAATTTTTATATTGCATTCGTTTGACCACTTTTTTTGAAGTCAAACGAATACAGTTTGAGTTTTTGATTTTCCTCATTTTGGGGGGCTACTTCGCGTAGCTCTACATTTAGTCTACATTTAGCGTAGTATATTGGAAAAGTAAAATTTACTACGAGTGTAAGAAATTTTTTTTATTTTAACCTAATATTTTTTAAAAAAACAACTTATATAAACATATAGTTTTAAAGAATGATGCAATCACCAGTAAGCATTTACCAAACAAAATATATGACTTCCACAAATAAAAGAAGCCGGTGAAAAAAAAAAAAAAATTTAATCAATACGGGAGTCAGTGCTGAAGACGTAACACATTGACAGTTAATAAAAATAACGCTCGCCAATCTCATAAAATATACTATCTATTGGCGCAATATATTGTATTCGAGATTTATTGTATTCCAATATTTATGAGCTATAAAGAGTATATCTCATTCACTTGAGGTGATGGAATACATTTTCACCCCCTTATCAAGCGGATTATTTACTTTATGAACTATGTTTCTTTTTAATGGCCCATTTAATCATGACGTCTTGTGTTTCTGATTACCTATTAAGGCTAATGAATTCAACGGAAACAGTTAAAAATGTTGAAAGTTACCTTACTGAAACATAACCCCAAATAACTCAGTAGATTAATATACATTCTAATGTTTCCATATGTCACATTTATTTGTTAAAATGAAGATGGACAATGCTTTTATTCCTATCATCTATTTTTCTATCTGTTAGTTAGTACCATTTTTACACATTTCACCGTTCCCTACTTGATAGCCATATTTATTCAGTAAGACACGCTTATAACGAACCCGCATTTAAGGAAGTTTTGGATTTATCGAGGAAAATGAAGTTTTTTACTTGATACACTGTTATAGATATAAAGAATAATCTTTTAGCGAGCTATTTCTTAATTTTTTTAAAAATTTGATTATCTTAATGATTTTGTAGGCATGAAATAGTTTTATAAGCATGAAACCAGAAATATTGGAGAACAGTTCTAAATACAAAAAAATATAATAATAATATAGGGATTTGGAAGTATAAACTTAACATAAAACACCCACACGGCCACACGTACTAGTATTGCAATATCATAAGAATACGTATCTTGCTATAACTTTCTTTTATATACAACTATGGACTAGATTTAATTAGAGTGTTTTTATGTTCCATTACTATTGTCTAATACTACTACTATTGTTTGATTACTATTGGATCCCTTGAATTACCTATTATAGTGAACAGCATAGAACCAAGATGACTATCATCTAATTGCTGGGTGAATTCCGAACGCTTTTTTTTTAGCAGCACGGTTTTGAGTTCGAATTTTAACTTTATCATATATATTTATAAATTTTTATCATATTTTTCTATCATAATTTTTTATTATATATTTTTATAATTTTTTTTATCATATATTTATAATGCGAGTGATTTAAAGGCAAGTTTATAAACCCTCATATTTCAAATAATTTCATTATAAATTTATACATTTCATAACTTAAATCACAAAATTCGGAATTTTAAGTTCTACTTCTTTAACACATTTTTAAATACAATTGGAAACGGTTTCATAGTTGATTTACATATTTTTTGATTTTCTTCTTATATTTTCAAATTCTTAGTTATTTTCTGTACGAGGTTCCAAAAGCAACAGAAGCATTTTTCATTAAGCTAGTTTATGTTAACCCCCGTTGAAGGGCACTTACATGAAAAAATTACTTTTTAACAATCTTCTTTAGCTAATAATTGTTTTTAGCAGCAAATGAACATTCATTTTGGAGTTGGAACAAAAGCCAAACATTCAATTATTGCTTCCGGATTAAATAGTGGAGTGCAGAGGTCAAGGTTCCCATGCATCCATTCGACGCTTAAACTTTTAATCTATTGCTTTTATTCCTATTAAGAAATAAAAAATTTTAACACAGGAATAATTGATCGCAGTAAAGCATTTTATAAAGAACAAATAATGTTCGTTAATCTATGGATTTAAATTTTAATAAATATATATATTTTCAATAATTTTTCAGAAATTAAATCGTTTCTTTTACTCCACTCTTGATAATAATTCTCTTTTCAAGGATATTTAATAAAGAAGCTTGCCTCAGGTATTCAGACACCTTTGCTGGTCACTGGTTCTAAGTTATCCCATTTTGTGAGGTAACTTATACATGTAAACATTAAGTGTAACCAGGGATCGATCAAGACAAATGCAGGCCCAAGGCCCACCAAATTCTCCGGTCCCCTTACAAAATATTTTGAAATTAAATTACTGAAGTTTACATAATATTTTGAGTAATTAGTCCTAACAATAGAAAAGAATCTATTGAAATGCATTATTCAAAAGATAAACATTCTAAGAAATTTTGAAAGCAGACAATTGAAGATTATATATTTAAGATAAAATTTACGTATCCATAAATTAAAGCAAAATATCTAACAAAATAATATTATGTCAAAATAAAAATAGTTTGGTGACCACAAACAATTGAAATCAGTGATTTTTGCTAAAAGTCACTGATAAACTGAATTAATTTTTTTATTGTAAGCTATAATTATTTTTTATTTAGTACTTAAACCAACACAAAGCTATCCCACCTCCCATTAGACTTTTTACTAATTTTTTAGGCCCCTAGGCCCATGTCTATTGGGCCTAGGCAATAATCTGGCCCTGAGTGTAACTCTAGATTCAAGTTTTGCATTACTTCGTACCATTTGTCATAACCCATTAGGCAACACTTAGTAAAAATATTCCTTTAGACTTTTGCGCAAAGATAACATGATATTTAAATTTTAAACTTATCCTAAAATGCTTCCAAATACATTCCACAAACTATCAAATTTACCGAAAGACAATTTACTATTTTAAGAAACTTAAAAGTCACTATTTAGTTTTATTTTTTGCAAGTGCCTACTTTAAATCTATTTTCCAATAAAGTAAAGCAATTCCTTTAACAGCGTTCAGTGAAAACAAAACGTTTTCGTTTCTGATTAACGATTTCTGCAAAAGGAAATAAATCAAAATTCTCAACAGCACTAAACTATTTCTGTGCAATAATAATAAAAATGTAGAAATCCCCCCCCCCCCAAATGAACTGTTAGTTTTCATGAGCTATTGCGAACTCTCGAGAATTGATGATTCAAACAAAACAAACTTAGTGAATATTCCATTACAAAAATATACATTTTATAATTATTTTTTTTAAAAGATTCAGTCTTAGATTATAAATATTTGTTCTGTTTTATGTTAGTTTAGCTTTATGTTTGAAGAAAAAGGAATGAAGGTGAGTAATACTTATCACTATTTCATTATTTGATTAATTATCATTATTATTCAATATATTGTTAAATTAATCAAATTATTATCATTATTCGAATGACATTATAATATTATAAGTTTAATATCGCGATACATCATCAGAGAATATCAAAATTTAAAGATGATTTTTTAATTTTACGATTTTAATTTGCTTTTACATTGGATTATGTTTTCCTGCTATTTTAATTGAAATTTAATTAAAATTGAGAGAATAAAAAATATTAACGGTAGGAAAAGGAATAAAAAACTTTGTTTATCTGTGTGTTTCAATAAAAAATTAATATGGTTTGACATATAATTTTATTTAAAAACCTCAATGAATAAAAAAGTCAAAGATCATTACTTTTTTTTTAAATATAGCGAATAAAAAATTAAGTAGTCAACTTGCAGGCGTTATAGATTCATCTACAAATACGTGTTGTTTTCAGGTACTAAATACAAGAAAAAAAATTGCTTTAGAAATTTCTAATCTTTGCAAATATGTACTAGAGAGCCGCGATGGCTCAGGGGATAGAGCGTTCGCCTTCCAATGAGGCGAACCGGGTTCGAATCCCAGTCGATACGAATTCCGCATCCGGCTTGCACTGACCACAGTGCTGACGTGAAATATCCTCAGTGGTAGACGGATCATGGGTTAGAGTCCCCTTGCCGTCAGGCTAACCGTGGGAGGTTTTCGTGGTCTTCCTCTCCATGTAACGCAAATGCGGGTTAGCTCCATCAAAAAGTCCTCCACGAAGGCAAATTTCTCCCAATACTCGATCCAGGAGTTCCCTTGTCTTCTGGATTGGGTTCAAAATTACAAGGCTACGGAGTTGAACATTAGTAGCCGTAAACCCATTAAGTTGGGTCGGCTGTTCAACGACGGTTATAAAAAAATAAATAAAAATATGTACTAGAGAAGAGAAACACAGTAATCATGCTTCATATTTAAAAAAAATAACTAAAATCATTATAAGTTTTAATTAAAGTGACGAAATTACACTTGCCAAATGTTTCAATTCATGTGATTCTAATAGAATCTAATAGAACCTGTCTAATCGTAAGATATCTTACAAACGTCGGCATCGTCGATTCTGAAGATGTTTTTTAAACACCTTACACCTTCACTTAATTTTTTTCTTTTCTCAATTTTAGCAATATGCTAGCTTAATTCAGCTATACACGGGACCATCGAAATAAAAAAGAAAAGAATTCTTTCTACTGAATGAGCATACTTTATAGATCATTTTACGTGAGTAACAAATTATCAAATATTTTTTACCACACAGAAAAATATATCTGACAAAATTACCATATTTTGTGTTCATGACATTTCAGGTAAGAAAAACCCATAATTCTGGTTAATAAAAGCAAAATATACAGTACTTAAGTCATTCGTTTGATAATTTTTCCGTTCATATGGTTCAAATGGTTTTATATGGTAGCATATGGCTTTTTGGTGCTTCCAAGAGCCAGAAACACTGTAAATTTTACCATAATCTGGAAGTTATGACCATACTTTTTCTTGATGCATAAATAAATCTGAAGGTTTTATATTTCTTTGCTTTATCTACTTTTTCATAATCATTAGCGGGGCATAAAAGGAATCATTTTATTCAAGAAAAATATAATAAAAGGGCGCGATTTTAGAATTGGATGCAGCTTTCATACAAGTTTTAAGGGTTAAAGCAAAGGAGTACCTTTGGAGCAGTACTAAGGAATTTCCTACTTTAAACCATTTTTGCAAAAAGACATTTGTTAATTGTTGGTATTAGAATTAATTACAAAATAAATACAATTAATGCAATATATTCTTTAAATAGGAACCTTTATTTTCTGATTGAATCAATGGATGAGAATGGAATAAAAAACGATCCTAACATTACGATTCGAATGATCCGATTATTCGAAATAGATTATAGGTTCTAATTATTTAGGATGATCAAAGTGCTTCTGTTCTAATTTAACTTTCTTTTATATGTAAATTTTAAAATGTAAATTGATATATTCGGAAATTATACGTGGAGAAACACGTGAAAGGATATCTTCGTAAATTATAAAATGATACTAGACTTCATTAAAAATGTTTAGATTGGCCAAAGAATGCTTATTTTAGTTAATTTAGTGCAACTCAGTAACACACAGAATACAGATAAAAGTAATACGAAAATAAATCGCGTCGAAAAGTAAGAAGTTTCAGATAACCCGGCGATTCTCTATTCTAAGGTAATTTAAAGTTGAAATGGGACACTTAAAAGAAAAGGATTCTATCAAAATGTTTTGTTTTTGTTTATAATGCATATGCTTTAAATTGTATCAATGGATTTTTGCGAAACTGAGAATTTCAACCGAAGGTGGGCAATGTTTATTCCAACGTCAACAATTTTATACGATTTCTCTAAGATTAAATAAAGTAAATAGATGCTTAAAATTTTGTGGATGCCCTCCTCCTGGGAGTTTTGCGATCAAAATTAAATGAACGAATTTGTTAAAACACAGAGACAAAATATTATAATGAGTTAATCGTATCTTTCTTTTAATATAAAACACTAATTCATGCGTATGAAGATTTTTAAATAATTGGTGAAATTTCTCTTTCGCGTTGGCAACAAAGAACAGAAAACTGAAATATCAAATGAATAAAGAGTCATAAATATGAATGTTAAACGCATATGTTTACAAATTTCATAACGCAATTTATTTTCTTGCGCTGGCAATTACCATTAGCCAGCTTTGCTTTTTTAATTGTCTTTTTGTCTTCTTTGTCTTTTTTCCTTGATTCAAGTTCATGTTAGAATATAGAACTTAATTCTGTTATTTTCTAACACAGAACTTATTCTGTTCTGTTCTAAACACAGAAATTTAAAACCATGTAATTAATGAAATTTTATGCATTATTTGTTTCATCTCTAATTTCTATGCTGCATTGAAATTCATAAAAATGAATTTGTGATGTGTATAAATTGAAAGAAATGTATCATGCATTTCATTTTGCGACATAAAATAGGTACAAGATTATTCGCAAAGTAATATTGAAGTGTTAAAAAGCTCTAACGGAAACAATGAATCATCACTGAGGAAACTTGATTACTGGAGGAAACAAACAGTATTTGAGAGGCGATTATCAGAATAAAAACTCAAGTTTCGTATGGCAAACAAAATGGATTTGATATCTTTTCATCTCTTCTTTCATATCATTGTGATTTGATAGCGCATTAACTTTTTCTCACTTAAATATTTTTTTTATCCCTATTCTTTGTATTTTTTGTCTTTATTTTTTACAACGAGTCTAAAAACATATACTAAGGGTGATCGTTACGGAACACCCTGTATAATCTTTTTAGTACAAGGAGATAAAAATTTTGGTAAAATTATCGGACTTGCATAATAGTTGTCGTATGGTTACAGTTTACTGGAAATTCCGATTTTCAAAATGATAGTTCTTATGACAACAAATTTAGTAAAAATTACGAAACTGAAAACTGAATAAATGGTTTTTATGTTATGTTCTAAGGTATCATGATAAAATAACAGAATTTTACTACATTTGCTACTAAACAGCATGGTAATATTTTATTGTTAATTTTACCTAAAATTATAAACAAAAAGCTTCGGTAAAAATTATCGTGTTTGTTGGTGTTTCCAAGAGCCAGAAACACGGTAAATTCTGGTAGTTTTGACCTTCCTTTTTCTCCCCCAGCAGTATTATTTACAAATGTAGCGGTTTTTTGAACTCTAAGTCTCCCAAAAAGAAAGAAGAATTTTTTTTAATAGGGTAATGTTGTTATTTTAAATCCCAACACTTATATTTTCGTATCGATATTAAATATATATATAATTTGTCTAATTTGCTTTAACTTGTTGAGACTACAATTGATATTATATCCAGAAAAATATCACTGTTGTACAATCCGTTAAAGTCACTTAAATTAATTCATTGCGTTGAAACAAAGTAGTTCGTTTTCATTTATCATAGTCATTTATAATAGTAAATCACAACGAACGCAAACGGATTATGACAGTTGGCTAATATATTTAGATTACTCCAGTTACATTTTTCATTCAGGGAAACGCCGCTGCCGCCAAATATATTTTACCCCCTTTTTTTTGTTCAAATCATGCCATCTAACACAAGTTCATATCTGCGAAAAGGTCTTTAGTTAGCTTATTCTTTTCAATAAAAATGTCTTCATAAGACTCTTTTGTGGATTTCTGAAAAGCAATTAGTACGAAAAGGGAAGCGGCCATAACTCAGCCAGCATAATTTAGTGCCTCATTTTTGGTAAAGTACTGCGTCAAATTTTGTCAAAGTTTGGGGCCATTTGTTTTAGTTGAAAATAATTTTTGAATAAAATTGTAACTGTAATTACTTAAAAAACATTTTAAATATTAAAAAATATTAAGTTTATTTCAAAATATTATGGATGTTTTATTTATTTATCTATTTAAAAAAAAATTTAAGTTCATGGGAGGTAGAAGAAATTAAGAAAATGTTCTGAAAAGAGTTAAAATCGTTATGAACGGATTAATTCGAATTCTAAGAGACGGAATTAGTGTAGGTTTTATATGTTAACGATGTTTTAAACTAACTGAAAAACTGTTTACCTGCTTACAAAAGTAATTAAAGCAGACAGTCATCAAATAAATTAAAGCAGATAGTCATTCATAGTCATTAAATCAACCTTTAAACAGAAAAATATATAAATATCTTCTTCATTTAAATTTTTCAAAAATATGTTATAAAAATGTTCTGTTATTATTCGATTATTATTTTCAGTGTGTCATAATTATAGAAGTTATTATAATATGTTTATTCAAAATTTCTTCATATTTTTACTGCTTATCATATTAATCAGTTTACAATTACGAAAATAATATTTCTATGTATTAATGATATGTTTATTCAAAATTTAACCATATTTCTACAGCTTCTCTTGTTAAATGAATTAATAATTTTATTTCTATCGATGATTATTTTCTAAAATATAAATTTGTAATTTATTATCATAATTGCAATAATTGTCTTCCTCTTTCATAATTAGAACGATTCTCATAATTTATAATTATGAAAATAATTCTTTATTGTGAAATAATTCTTTATTGTGAAATAATTATAATAATTAATATAAGATGTTCATTCCCAATTTTTCCATATCTCTACAGCTTCTCCTCTCAAATGAATTCATAATTATAATATTAATTATAATTATGTTTCTAATTTTGTTTTAGTTATTATAAATCAATATTTCCTTTGCATAATGTTTATAATTGTCTTTATTTTTCATGACTATAATTTTTTTCATTATTTCTAATTCTGAATTTTTTTTTTATTTTGTCTCAATTATAATAATTATTATAGCATGTTTATTCCTAATTTCTCCATATTTTTACTGCTTATCTAATTGAGGAAATAATCTTTCAATGTGTCATAACTATAATAGTTATTGCATTATTGTACACGTATTTATAATTTCTACTTATTTCGAGAGCTTCTAAAATATAATAATAATATTCTTTTTAGCTTCGTCAAACTGTTGATTATGTCTTCAACATATTTTGCATAACATAAGAAAAAAAATGTAATGCTTTCATTTATTTATTTTACTTGTTTGAAGTAACCATCTTTAAGAGTTACATTTTCTGTTTACTTATAAAGAAAAATAATTTTTATGGCAACCGATAAAATTATGAGTTCCGAATTAAAGTTAATTTAAATATTTCAGAAACATTCCATTAAAGATTGAGCAAAGAATGAAATGACAATGCTCTTTTTCTTAAAGACACGGTAATGTTGTTCATAATTATATTCAAAAATCTGATTTAGATTTCCATAATTTTTAGCGTCTGTGTTTTAAGAGTACTTAAGTCTAGTTTTCATTTTAAGCAAATCACATTTGACAGTTTGATATTTTAAGAGTTCGGCATTTGAAAGCCGAGATGTTTCCCCCTTTTTTTTCTCTTTGCTTGCTTTCAATTGCGTCAATTAGTGCGCAAACAACAGAAAATGTCCTTGAGAGAGGATAAACAAAATAAAAAAAGTTAACATCAAGAACAATTTACCGAACACACTTTTGATCACGTTTTTGAATTTAACAATTAAAAAAAAAAGCAAATGTAAAAGAAAAAAAATAAATAATCATTATTTTTAACCATACCGAGGATATTTTGACATGCTTAAAAGCGGAAATCGTCATTGCATAGTATTTTTTTTAATTGCAACGATGCTTTGCTTTTTCACGTATCTTATATTTAACTCAGCTAGTTTTTTAAAGGATACTTTTAATGTAAGGGCTTAAAATTTTCTTGCAAGATAACTATTATAGTAATTATGTAATTATACTAACAATGTAAAAAAAAATTTCATTTATGTTGACTAATGATTACATGTTTACATCTTTTTCTAATTTATTGATTTTTTTGAAGCATTAAAAGTCAATTAAGAGATTTTTGCAGATGCTTTCGATGTAGTAATAATTAAAATGATAATGTCAGTCCACAGTATGGAAAATGTTAAGTTATTGGGAATTCTCAGTTTCCTAATTTGTATTGTCATTATCTTAACAAAATATGTTGAACGAAACTAGAAAAAAGTTGATAGCTTCAGAAAAATGTGAAAATATTTTCGTCTTAAGTACTGCACTTAAAGTAACAAAAAACTAAATTGGGGCTAATTTTTGATCTTAAGTTCAAATTTCCTCATACTAAAATACAGCTTTGAGAGCCATAACTTAACTATGCAAAATAATTCATGATGATGGTAATCAAAATTATTAATCAGAAACAAAAATGTATTTTCTCTGAATAAAATAAATATACACTTTTTCAATAGTTTCGTTATTTAGACTTATAAGGTTTGGAAATAAGAGTATAGCAATTATGGATCATATTGCATAATCAAGAAAGCTTATTACTAAATTATTTTTAAGAAAGTAGTAGTTTGAATCTCTTTATGATCAGTTTACATTTTGAGAATTCCACAATCTTTTTAGATCAATTTATGCGAATTAAAATGTTTTCGCACTCAATTATATGTAATGACACAAACGAGTTTCTAAAAATTATTCATCATTTAATATTGTTTCAATAAATAAAGACATAAAATATTTTCAAAAGGTAGTTTTTTATAGCATATTGTAGACACAAAATGTAAAGGTCGATTAGATCAAAAGAAATAAAACTTTAATAACAGGACTTCTTTTTTTCTCAGGAGCTATATAAAATATTTTGATCGAATAGTCGATCTTTTAATTTAAAATGACGAACTTAAAATTGCAAAATAATTTTACAACCATAAAATTCAAAAAATTACAGCGTTATACAACAACGTAGCTTGATAGATGAAAAATTGTAGAACACATAAAAATATAATTATCTGTTGTTTTTTTTTTTAAATTTATTACTATTATTTGCGTAATAGTTTGGATATTTGCTATGAAATGAGTTCGCATTCTCTTAAATTAATAATTTAATCATGTTCGAGATATATTAATTTTGAGATTTCCTCACATTTTTGCAAACACTACACTAAAAGTTCAAAGGCATTTATCATTTATTATAGAAGGTCAAGGGCATGAAAATAAATCCTTAAATTTGAATCGTCTTATTAATTTTTCTTAAAACTATTGCAATGCATAAATTTTTTATTAAATAATTAAGACAAATTTGAGAATAATTTAGTCTCACGGTCCACAAAATGCGTGTTTAACTATCTGATGTATTTGGCGTGAACGTTAACTAAACTACCATCGGAAAGGCTAACTAGTGCTATTAAATTTTGAGTTTTAGGGCTTTTGTTTAAAATCCACTTTACTTTCATTGTGAAATAAAGGGGAAAGTCCTATTTCTCTATAAGATTTCTATTTTACTTCAAAATTTAAAAACTTTTTTTTTTCTGAAATATTCATAGATTCGCTGTCTTTAAACTGGTAAAATGCACTAAAAAAGTAGCATAAAAGAATATTGTGCATATATAAAAAATATCGCATGAATTATAAAAAAAAATTATAAATATTGTACAATAATTATTAAACAAAAAAAAAGTAAGAAGTATATTCCTAAGAGTAGATTCTGTGAATTAAATACTCATTGGGCATAGACTTTATTGAGCTTGCAAATCGTATTTTTAGTGAATTGCATGACAACGCTAACCGACTTAGTGTTTAGAACAGATGATTGAAGATTATTAGTGGAGTAAATAAACATCTATGGAATTAAAAGCAATGAAACAGTAAAAATTCCAAACCAAAAATCTAGATTTTAGCATATTAGACGATGTTTTTTTATACAACTACTTGCTTGTAGACAAATTTTATGTTGGCGACCTTTATTCAAGCTTTATATTGAAAGTTCCACTCCACAACGAGATCTTCACCACACTTTGATTAACTCTGATTTTGGAAGCAGCCTAAGGAAAAGTTCTAGCTTAGCACCTTATGTTGCAGTAAATTTGCCCAGTTTTATGGTCCAATGCATCTATATTATGGTTCTAAATTGAACCAGTCCTGTTACTGACTAGGTAAATATTGGATGCTTCTTTCGCCAATGTTATAAACATGCTTGGAACAAAATTTGCCTTTTTTAGTTTGGTTATAAAAAGGAAACTTTTTTGAATTATAGGATTTTATGGATAAAATAGATCACCACAATTGTTGGTGCTTAGATACACGAAAACTTTCTAGTGCTGGATCGGTATGATGCGGTATTTCTTGTTAAAATACTTAAAAGCCCGGTCGGACATGTATGGCTTAAAATTACAATATTGAACGGAGTTTATGAACGCAATGTTTGACAATATGATTTTAAAGATCTGTTATTATCATTGCATTCGAATAAAATTTTATTCTGAGTTTTTAATGCTATTTTTTCGTATTCAAGCATTTAATTTCATTTATTAATGAAAATAAAATTTTACATTGACATAAATTAAGGCGGTACTTTTCTACTACTTTTCACATTTTTTCGAAATGTTTTTATCAAATCTAAAGAATACTTCGTTAAAAATCGTTCTGGTGGAACTCTTTTTAGAATTGCCTTACCAAATATAAGGAATACTGTGCCTGCTAAAATCGATATGGCGGAGCTTTATTGAATATTTTTCACATTTTTTTAGAAATGGTTTACCAAAAAATAATGAATACTGCGCCTATTAAAATCGTTATGGTGAAACTTTTTTTTTAAAAAACTTTACACGTTTTTTTTTTAAATGTCTTACCAAATATAAAGAATACTGTATCTTTTAAAATCATTATCATATCATTACGATCTTCGATTTTCGTTGACTTTAAAATGTATTTTAAACGACTTGTTATATTAAAAATATCTTCGATTGAAGAATAAGCGACGATCCTTGATGCGAACTTTTAATTTGAACGCACGTTTAAGACAGAGAGAAATGAAAGCTATAAAAAAATTTTGAAGAAATTTCGGAATGAAATTCTATGGTAAAAAAATATTATTAAAAAGTTTTAGGAAAAAAGATGTGCCATATTTAAGAATAGTATTAATTTCTTAAACACTCTTCAGTGAATTGATGACGTCAGTGTTTGGAATAAGAAACTTGTGTTGTTTGTTTGATGATAAGATAAAATTAAAAACTTGGTAACATAATTTTCAGATAAGAAAAAAAAAACAAAACAGATTGAGTAAATAACATTTTTGACACATTTCACAAGTCTTATTTATTCAATATCAACAATACGAAATACACTGTCGGAATTTTCATTGAGAAATTAAAGTAAAATAACTGGCAACAGTCGGCCCATACAATTAAAAAGAAATTTAACTGGACAAGGTGCTGCCATCTATGTCTAAATAAGGGTATGGTATTCTATTCGTCTTCTAGAATAACAAATCGGAGAGTTCAAGACACTGGAAACTTTTCATGTGTTCAAGGGAATGGAGGAAATATTGTGGAGTGAATGCTGGGACACAAACCCCCGTTTCGTCGGTCATGAGATTGATAAATTAACCCTCTCGACTATAGTATGTACCCAGCTGCAAGGAATAAAGTGGCTTCATTGTGTTAAGCCTTGTTGTGTTAAGCCTTGTTGGTACGATAAGATTCTGGTTGTGTTAAACCGTATTAGGTGAAAGCAATTAATAAACTGTTTTTCTCACGTTTAACAGTTCGAATACCATCTTATTTAGAGTTATTTGACTGTTTTGTTTGAATACGGTAAACAGTGAAATAAAATAATAATTAATTAAAGTAAAATAACAATTAAATTAATTGTTATTTAACTATTTTTTCCGAGAAATTTTGAGCAGCGTAGCAGGACAATACATTACTATTTTTCTGTTTTATTTTCTCTGAATCTAACAAATAAATGAAACCCAAGTTCGATTTATGAAGAGAAAATGCTGTGTATGTAAAAATTTTAGTTTATATTCTATAAATAATTTATGCCTTTGATACATAATATGAACAGAAAAGAAAACCAAAATTATTACCAAAATTATATTACCAAAACAAGAATCATTACTAATTATCGTGTTTTTTGGTGCTCCCATAGATCCTGTAGTACTGTAAAATTTACCTTATTTTAGTCTTTTTGACCATGACTACTATGAACTACTAGAAATATCTGAATGATAAATATATGAATCTGAATAAATGAATAAATGAATCTGAACTACTAGAATATCTGAATAAATGAATAATGAACTACTAGAATATATAATGAACTACTTGAAAATATCGAAATAATTATTTTCTAAACAATGGTTTTTTAGTTTTCAAGAATATTCTAAATTTGGTTGAAGAAATGCTTAAAATTTTAAGTGCATAAAATTATTATAAACTCTAAATACCAGAATTTTACGCAAATAAAAAACTATTTTCTTTTCGTTTTTAAAAAATTTCCAATTAAATAAAGTAGTTATTGGAAGTTTGAGAAGAATTGAAGAAACCATCCTTCCGATAATCAATATCATGATATTGTAGAAGGTGAATTGAATTGTATGGTTAAATGCAATAAAATGCAGTATAACTAATAGCATTTCGTATCTAATTTATTTTTGGTATTTTTAACTGTTTGTTGTTTAAAGCGTATATTGCTAATAACTTATTCCAAAATACAACAGTTTTATTTGTTACTGGTATATTTCGATTATTAACACTGTAAGAAATTTCTCAAAAAAAATCGTTAGATAACAAATTATTTAATTGTTACTTTACCGTATTCAAACAAAGCAAAATAATCATAAATAAGATGATATTCAAACTGCTAACTGTGAGAAAAGTTGTTTATTTATTGCTTTCATCTAATACGGTTAAAAGACCAAAATTTTACCGCACCAACTTGGCTCACCTAATGAAGCCACTTCCTTGCAGATGGGTACATATTATAGCCGAGAGGGCTAATTTATGAATCTCATGACTGACAGACCGAGAGTTCGAATCCCAGCGTTGGCACTACAATATTTTCTCTATTCCCTTCAACACACGAAGAGCTTCCAGTGTCTCCAATTTGTGACCCTTGACTACTAGACAAAAATACTCTCATTTAAGGATAGATGGCAGCACCATAAAGCTGATAAACTATATCTAATGCCCAATCAAATTTCTTTACCGATTTTGAAACCATGTCAGTAGTAAATGTTAGAAAAAATTATAGTTTTGCATTCATGTTTTTTAACCATACTAGTTGAAAACAGTTTCATTACCATAAAGGTAAAAAAATGTTATTTACCGTAAACTTTACGGTTAATTGAATGGACAGGTTTATTTTACCATAATTTTAGAATCAAAATTCTAACAGCGTATGAGAAAATATAAAAGAATCAAATCATTTAGATGCAAATAGATTATGATTTGAATTTCTTAAATAGGATTTTTTAAAAACAATTCTTACTAAGATAATAATAATGCAGTTGGAACAAGGCAAAATTTATATTGAAAATAAAGTACCTTTGAAAATAAAAGAGCTATATAAACAGAGAATTATAATTGTGTATGAAGAATGAGCTTTTATTTTTTATTGAGTAAGATAACTTCGGAGAGAAGATTAATTGGGTTATGATCACATCGGAATTCAATCTAGGGTTTCTTTTCTGTCATAAAATTTGTTTAAGTTTTAGAAAAATTTAAAAAAGAGTCGTGGCTGGGAAAATTAGTAGCATAGTATAAAAAATAAATAAATTAGAAGTCACAGTCTTAATTAAGGAACAAGTTTTTTATTTGGGAAAAAAGGCAAATTAGCTTTCTTAGGTGTAAAAGGCAAGCAGTGACAAACCACAAAAAAATATCAGTTGAAAAAATTTTCAATGATTTGAAAAACATCTATAAAATTCGGTTAGGATAAATCTTATAGATTTAAATATTATTCTTGGAACATGAATAATTTTAATAGAAATACGTAGGAAAATAATAGAAATAGGATAATAATTTTAATAGAAATAGGAAACTAAACATATTAAAAAAAACATATAAGACATGTAAAAAGCATGTAAATTGATAAAATATGTAAATTGAAAACGAGTGTTGTTATATTATGGAAGTTAAAATAAATATCCAGACTGAAGAGAAAATTTTGAGTTTTGACATTGTCTTAAGCTTCACAATAAGCCTCTTATATGTTTCATGAATTTTATGTAATTTGTTAAATTAACTTGGGATTTATAATTAAAGAATTCTACATAACTTTTCTTTTAAATAGAAATGAAACTGAAACTAATTATAGTGTGCATTAAACTTTTAAGGACAATTTTTAAGATTTTATAATAATTTTGATATTTTAGCTTGAAATTTCATATATGAATTATTTTAAAGGCAGAGGACTGATTGAAAAATTCTTTTATTAAAAAGTTGATAATAATTGCTTTTATAGCCATCTCAAATTCATAACGGATATGGAGGAGAAGAGAGATTTTCGCCAACAACGAGTAAACGAGAAATTTTTGCAATTATCTTAAAAGTCAAGATTTTTGTACAAATTTTTTTTTCAAAATTAAAGAATTTTTATTGCAGAAAAAAGGAGTAGAGGTTTAAAAACTTTGTCAGCAGAGTTTGAGATATCTGTTATAAACGGAGAAAAATTAATTACTGTACTTTCATGCAGGGCTCGAAAAAACTCGGAATTTTTATCCGTCCCCGAGGACGGCTTGTCCAACAATGTACCCGTCCTCCTTTTAAACTAACCCGTCACTTCTAAATAAATAAAAATATAATTTTCTCTTATTTATTACAAACATTTATCATATAAATTGCACAATGAATTAGTAGTTATTAGGATTACAAATACTAGGGTAACATTATACAGTTATAAAAGAAATACTAGGTTACTAATAGTAACCTAGTATTTATTTTATGAAATAATTTATTTCTTATATGAAATAATTTAGATGACAAAGGTCAAGTTATCTGGAATGTCAATTTATCCGAGGGTACTGCGTTTTTTAAATGAATCAAATATGACGTTTTCCAGTTCCACAATCAATCTAATGATTTACAGAGGTTTGTGCTCAGAAATCTGAAAGGGGTTTTCCATTTAAGTAGATGTTCATAATTGCGTTTAACGCTTCTTGTTAAGACCAGTACGTAATGTGTTTTTTTGTAAGTTCATTACTGAAAAGCTCCTTTCAACCGCTGCAGTACTCCCAGACAGAGAAAACATCAATTCCACCAAGCGCAGTATGTTGCTGTATTTCTAGATTAGAGGGTCATTATAGAAGTGAGGCGATAGACTCTTGTAAGATAACAAAAATTGAAAATGTATCACGAACTTTAACGGAAAAATGGTCGTCCGCGCGGACGTCGGATTCGAGAAATTTGTTGACCACGGGGTATTTTTACCGCCGAGGACGGGCGGTTTTTCGAGCCCTGCTTTTATGCTATGACATTCTTGGCAAAAAGGAAAGAAAAAAAAAACAACATATTTTTGATATTAAAACCGAAATATATGGTATTTAAATTATTAATTTGATATTTTTTCTGTTCGTATGATAACGGTTTACCGGAAGCTCTGGTTTTTAAAATTTTAATTCTTATTACTACACATTAGTTTTGTTACACAATGCTTTTGAAACACAACTCAATTTGCGAACTGAAATGTATTTTTTGAAAAAGAAACTGCTCGCGCCCAAAATAGTTTGGTAATGAAAATCTTGTCCTGAAGCAATAGTATTGGTCTTTTTTGAGAAAATAGTAAATTCAGGGGATTTTCTATGGTAGACGGATTTTGGGTTAGAAGCCCCTTGCCGTCGGGCAAACCGTGGGTGGTTTTCTTGATTTTTCTCTCCATGTGGGTTAGTTTCATCAAAAAACGTTGTCCACAAAGGATAGTTAGTTCCAATGCTTGATCCAGGAGTACTCTTGTCTTTTGGATTGGGTTCAAAATTACAGGGATGCAAATTTGAACATTGATAGTCGTAAATTCAGAATTGGGACGGCTGTTCAACGCTGGTTATAAATATAAAACACTTCTCGGTTATCTACATAAAAACTTTGATAGTTGTGTATCGGTGATTTTTCTTAGAGCTCTCTGATAAGTTTAAATATGTGTTTGAAAATTAACTGCATGAAAACAGAATCGTTTAGTTTCAAAGACATTTATGGAACTAATCTTATTCAAAACAGTGATGGTTAACAAAAATTTAATACTTTCTTTCTCAGAGTCGTTTCACTGCTATTTTGAAATATGTTAAGGTTTTATGCTGAATAAAATACATTTTTATTGTTTTCAAATAATTTCATATTACAATGTAATAAATTTTTTTAGTAATTTTAAATTTTTATTGCTTCAGTAAGCAGAAGCAGTAAAATTCAAATTTTGTAAAAGTTTTCGATTTCCCAATTTTTATGATATTTGTTACAAGTGTTGTAAAATAGTTTTTGTGCAACTTTCATTTAATTAATCTCAAATTTGATATTTTTTTATAACCTACAAAATATTAAAAGTTTTATAGAATTGTTTAGACAAATGAAAAAGTTGCAAGCAAAACAAAAACACAATTCTCGATTATATTCATGAATACAAGTAATTTTTGAAAGGAAATCTACGAAAATCATGAAATACATCACATTTGAAAACATTTATGCATGTATTATCCGATTAAAAGGAATGCAATTATATAATTGTATTTTAAAACCATAAAATAAAAATACATAATTGCATTAATGCTGAAATAAAAGGAACAAAACATAACGTTAACGCATGTCATGAAAAAAAAAATTGAATGAAAATAATTAGTTCGTATTGGAAATGCGATAAAACATATCACGATATCTTTAATAAACCAGCCGAAATTATCTAGAAAATTATTAAATATTCAAGTGAAGAAATTTTTAAATTGTAACTCAAAGCAAAATAAAATAAAATAAGGTAATGTAAAGTTATAAATTAAATGTTTTATTCCCAAAGCATTTCATTACAAATATTTATTTCCTAAAATAGCATTTGAATACAATAATTCATAAAGTAAATATTAGATAACAAACATCAATTTAATTCCATTGGCAACTAAGTACCTCGTTTGCCATTCGCTTTTTCATCTATTCTGTTTTTATTGTTCTCATCAATACTGTATTTACGTTCTTCATGTTACATATTTTACACATAATATCCGACTTTTTATGTTTTCCTTTTCCTTCCTGTTATACACGATAAAATACATTTATTTTCTCAATGTTTAATAATTCATGACTTGTATTTGCTAAACTTTATACTCACATTTCTTATTTTTGTGAGACAACTATTTGATATACTTATTGATGTTTTAGTTCTTACAAATCTCCAAAAATATATATCTTGCTTCATTTCTATAATTTACTGAAATTCTTTTCTTTGGTATATAAATGTACGAGAACAAATTTAGGACGAATAAATTAGGTATTTTAATATATTTGAATTTGAATCTTATATTTATTAATGCTTGTTTTAAAAAATTTATCTTAAAATAATGTTTTTACAATGTGAATATCAGTCAATAGGTGTATAATAGATCTATATTTATATATTTAAATTAATAAGAAATATATTATTTGAATAAAACATTCATTTATATAATTAGCATGATGAAAGCTAAACATTAAAAACTTTTCTTATTATTACTCAATATTCAATAAGATTTAATAAATAAATACAAAAGAAATTATTTAATTAAATGGAAAACTTTGATTTATCAATATTATTCATAAGAACAAATCACACAAATATTGTTTAATTACAAAATAATTAAAAATATTTATTACTGAATGAATAAAATCAAAATAGTATATTTAGGTAGAAAACTGTCCAGTCAAATATTGAATTCTAAATGAATTCTACTGCTGACTGATTAGGCAATTCAAAATTCATTTGAATAACTCATTTAAAAATATTTTAACATAATCAAATTACCACCGAAGGATTAATTTTCCCAGAAGCCAGCCTGTTTAATATTTGCATGGATGAGAAAGTTGTTAGTAAAATACTCAGTAAATATCTAAAAATTTATTGTATAGATTATAATAAAATAATATTTACTGTGAATATTAATAAAATTTTTATAATTTATGGGTATTTAATCGAGAGCATAATGTAATAATAGCCAATATCAATATTTCTTAAAGGGTATTATCTAAAAAGGATTCTAACTTCTAATAACATAAAAAATATAATATAACTTCAAGGGATAAGGCCATATAGGAGATAAGAAAAATTCTTTTCCTTTTTTTTTTATTTCGTCATTATTTTTATAAAAAGGGTTTAGTACCTATAAAAGATTTTTTTATATTTCCAATGAGCTGCACAGTCAGTGTTCCCGATGAGCAGACCTAGTGCGTTCTCAAGAAGTGGTATCTACTCTTTCAGTGGCCACCACAATGAGTGAGATACCGTTGGCCATGTTAATTTGGACGTCTAGTTTCTGCCACACTAGATGGCAGCACTGAGACTCTATTTGGATGCTAATGTGCACTAGGAATTTAATTTAGCCGGAAATGCCAAGAGCCAATAAGGCACTCCAGGGATCTTGTACATGCCGCATAATCATACGACATGGCCGCTGAGAATTTTCAGCATCCCGAAAATCCGGTGTCTGGGTCGGGGATCGAACCCGCAGACTTGGGCTCAGAAGGTAAAAAGATATACTCTAAGGTTTATGAGCATAAAAGAATGCATATTTGAATTTCTGCTCAATCCTATCACATTAAACTATATGTGACCAGAAAACTTTAAAGACGTTTTAATCTAAGCTGCGTTTCATTACGAAAGCAAATCTTTTTTCAACGTCTCTGACTTCAAATTTAAAATCACATTCCTTTCAGAATTATATAAGATTTATTAAATTTGTTGTATAGTTTATTTATTATTTTATTCCTTAGAAAGAATTTTTTAAAGAAAGAGAAAGAATTTCGAATTGAAATATGTAATAATAGCTATTATTTTTTTAATTTGAAATTCGCGAATTAATTATATACATTTTTTAATTTGAAATTCACGAACTAATTATATATTTTTTTAAATTTGAAATTCACGAATTAATTATATATATATTTTTAATGGGAAATTAACGAACTAATTATATATTTTTTTAAATTTGAAATTCACGAATTAATTATACATATTTTATTTAATTTGAAATTCACGAACTAATTATATATTTTTTAAAATTTGAAATTCATTAACTAATTATATAGTTTTTTTTTTAATTTGAAATTCACGAATTAATTATATATATTTTTTAATTTGAAGTGTGTAATGGCATAGCCATCAAGAATCAAGGCCGTTAAGTAATTTTGTGATGTATCGTTATAACTCAATAAAATAAACATATAGGATTATTTGATGTTGCTATGAAACAATATTATTTATATTTCATAATACAGAAGTATTTTATAAAAAACTAGGAGGCTTCGCCCCCTGCTCGCTTGCGCTCAACAACCCCCGGAACTGCTTTCACAGTTTATTTCGGATTGCTTCGCAATCCAATGCTCGCTTATTAGATACGTTCTTAACGTCTAGCTGTATACTTTTTTGAATACTGAAGTTCCGAAAACTTTTCACTGTAGAAAATTCTAAACCTGTACATTTCAATATTAATTTGAAATTGCAATTGTTAATTTGGGCAACACTTATAGAATTGAAGGATTTGTTACGTCAAGCGCTCAGGTATCATAATTTTGATTTATGTTGCTAAGTTAACTTTCAAAAAATTCTATGGCTGGCAACAGCATTTTTATTTTTTAAGTTGTTTTTTTTTTATTTATGTTGCTAAGTTAACTTTAATTCTATGGCTGGCAACAGCATTTTTATTTTTTAAGTTGTTTATTTTTGCCGCATCTGAATTGAACAACCTGATAATGCTCACTCTGGTTATTGTTTCCGTTTTTAAAAGCGCTATATGTTGAGCCACCTCAGCTAGATTTGGCATGTGACATTTTTAGATGCAATCATTGGTCGATTTTCTAACGTTGCCATTCGGGAAGTTGTAATGAGGCTTTTTTTTGGTGCCGTGTAAGAGAAATATATATATAGATTCTTACAAATAAAATTTCTGAACTTATTTAAATCTTTAAAAAGTGCAAATTTGATTTTAACTCCTCAATGATTAAGGGGTCAAAAAATCCTCAGAACAAGATTTTTTAAGATAAAATTAAACTAAGCATTTTTTCAGTTACATAACGTGCACACTTTAATGAAAATCAATTAATTTTCAAAAATTAATAATATGGCTCAGATTTTATGAAAATTCAAAAAAATGTATGAAAGTCTTTTAATTTTTAAGTTTTTAAAGCTGTAAGTTTCAGCAAAACTTTTCGCAAAAAACAAGGTTTTTTTCTTTATTATGCATTAAGCATTATGGTTTCTGCAGTATATCTGATCGTACATTTCCTGATAAGTCAATTATAACAATTTAGGGAAAAAAAAGAAGAAAAAAATTTTGAATGTAAAGATATAAACAATATGCTGTAAAATTTTTAATAATTTTCAAATACATTTTTAATGCACAATTTTATTTTAGGCTATTTGTGAAAAGAAAACCTTTAGGTTCCATCTTTAACAGAAAAAAAATCTCTAGGAATTCAAATAACACGTAAACATCACAAAAACATTCATGCGGAAAACTTCTTTTGTTTTTGCTGGAAAAACCGATGCCTTTTTTCAAAAAAAAAAAAAAAAAACGTTCAAAACTTTATAAAAAAATGCAGATAAGGAAATAAATTTTTTTCAGTGTATTTAGAATTATTTACATTTAACATAAGCAACAATTTATTTTTCAAAACTTTTTCCTATCTTTGGTTAGTGTAAGGCCTTAAAATTAAATTATGAAATCTTATAATTAATTTTAGTGTCATGAAAAATCATTTACGACTTCATCAGAAGATACACTAAACTAAATAGATACACCAAACAAGATACACTAAACTATACTAAATTAAAATTACTACCCAAAACAATTTAAATGACTAACAATGACTTAAATTTCTATTTTTTATTATTATCATTGAATGCAAAGGAAATTTTTTCTGCATTTAAGTAAAATATATTGTTATTAATTTTTAATTTTGTTTAGAAATACAGTCAAACCCCGCTTCAGTGAACATGGTTTATAGTTAACTCCCGGAAATAGTGAACGAAATGTTCGCTCCCGTGCCTTGCTTTGCTATACACATATAATATTATTTTCTGTGGATATAGTGAACTAAAACAAGTGAGGAATTGGTTATAATGAACTTTTTTCTGTCTTCGACTGATTTTTTACTTCATTTTTCGGTAATTTTGAAATTTCCACATAAAATACACATACCTATTTTTAAAATCATCTATTGAGTGGAATGTAGCCATAAGCATTTTTTCTTGTTTCCCATCTTTAAATAAAGGCCATCCCTAAATTTTTTGTACGTAAGACGATGAGTAATAAAAAATAAAGGTTAACGCATTTTTTTTCTACTACACATTGTTTAATCATTTTTGTATTTCTTTCTATCGGCCATTTATTTAAATGCGTAATAAAAGGGAGCAGTTCGGAAAATTAGTTAAAATTGTTAGCAGTACGGATTTAGTAAACTCCCGGTTATAGTGAACTGAAATTTCGTTCCCCTGAAGGTTCACTATAGCAAGGTTTGATTGTGAAACTAAACCGTTTATTTTACTAGTTTTTAGAATAATAAAAGTTTAGGTTCATTAATGAGATCTGAAATTCAATTTAGAGGATAGTTTTATATTTGGTCCGAATTCAATAATATTTCAACAAAACAAATGGTATTTAAATATTTTTTTTTTATTTATTTTTTTTTTTTTTTACGACCAAAAGTTTTACGAAAGTGTGAATGTTTTGCTAATTTTATATAATATGATCGGCTAGCCAATAATGAACAGTACCCGAAACATTTTAATTCTTAAATACGTCTTTTTTTTGTTGTGCAATTAAGAAGCTTATTATAAATTCTGCAAAAACTAACATTAAAAAATAAAAGATAACGCTTATTCTGCTAATAGCTGCTACTTGATTAATGGCGCGTTTAATTGAATGTATCCATTTTCGTAAAAAATCAAAGATTGGAGGGTATCGTATAAACCAAAGATAGTACCATGAGGAATTTGTAATCTAAAACTCTAGGACCATTTTTATAATTGCCTTTACATTTCGGTACTGTATTACATATGGCATGCTTATAAAATTTATATAATAATAGACGCAAAGAATAGTACAACCAACGGACAAACAACGCTGTTGTTCACTGTTCAATGACAAATGTTTCAAATTGGCGGATACTCTGTAAAAACTACTGTTTGTGACTTCACTAAAAGACCTCGGTGATCTCAACGGTCTTATTTCTCGATGGCTATAGCAATAGCCGGTCTACTAGTAAGCCGGCTAATGCACCATTTAAAAAGAAAGACTTTATCAAACAAAAGTTGCACTATAGAAAATTTTGAATCAAATTTCGTTAAAATGTACCGCACCCTGAGTGTCGGTACTTTTTACCCCAAAATCAATTTTTCCGTAAAATTTTATGGGAAAAATTTTAACGGTAAAGCGTGAATTTTAGAGGAACAAAAAAAATCTGACATACCGTAATTTCTACCGCAAGATATATTGTAGAATCACTAAATCCCAATAGTTAAACAATTATTACTGTAAAATGTAAGGTATAAAATTTTACGATAAGAATGGATTTTACAGTAAAAGTAATTTCGCGGATTATGCATCCAGGGAGTCGGTACTTTTTACCATAATTTGATCCAATATTTTTTTTCAGTGTGCTAAAGCCGTCTTTTTGTTTTGTATGGCTTTGGTTAAAATTTATATTGACAGTTCACTAATGAAAGATCTCTTTCAGAATTTTGATTTATTTCATTGTCTAACTATAAAAAAACCCTCAAAATATGCTTCCCACAGTAGATTGATCTAACCCTAACCCCTAAAAGAGAACAGGGTTAAGAGCTAATGTTATACATACCATATCAATGAATTATTTTAACATATTAAACTTTTTAAATTTTAATTGTTTAGCACTAAGAGTTATAGTGACAAGAAAGCCTAAGTTTCCCGACGAAAAAGTAAAGTCACATTTTTCTAGCCATGAGAGCATACATTGTAAAAAGTACCTGATCAAATTACGGTAAAAAGTACGAGGGTGCCTGTAATTTCTACCTTAATATTCATTTTTACCGAAAAATGTTGCGGAACAAATAATATGATGAATCGTAATTTTTTCAGTAATAATTACTGTAAAATTACTGAATCATTCCAGTTAAATATGTTGTAAAAATTACGGTATAATATTTAAAAATAGATTTTACAGTAAATTGAATCTTACGGATGTTGCACTCAAAGTACAGGTACTTCATATCGTAATTTGATTCGGAGTCTCTTACATTGTACTTTCTTTTCTTCTGCTAGAGCTATTCTTGGTAATGTGTTCTAAAAATATTTATATTTTGACGATTCTTTAATCATCATTGCATAAAATGACTACAATACGATTTGACGTCGTTGATCATAAAATCGTTGGACGACGTCGTACGTCGTTGATATATCTGTATTATAAACGATCAGCACATACTGAGAAGCCACTTATCATGGCTATTACGTCATAGAGTTGCCACTAGAGAACTGTTGTTGGGCTTTGTGACCTTATTTTGAGTGCATGTTAGTTTCATCGCTAAACATCGTTGTTATTGAGTAAGTGCATACAGTAATAACGATGAGTTGTCGCCCTTTTCAACAGGGTAATTATTCCCTCCACACTACTGGTACACTGTAAAAAAATTCCGCATCAAATTATACAAACTACAGGCATTCCGTAAAATCTATTTTAAACCGTGAAATATTATATCGTGATTTTTACAGTAATATTTATTTGATTAGAGTGATACAGTGGCTTTACTGTAATTATAACTCCAAAAAATGCGATATATCATATTTTTTTTATTCGTAATATATTCTGGAAACATGTTACGATAAAAGTGTCATGACCCGTAACATTTTCTGGTAAAAAGTACCAGCTGCTTGAGTGCCTGTACTTTTTACCGTAATTTGATCTGTAACTTTTGCAGTGTTTGAGGAACATGATGGGGCTTCATTTTGCTATGCTGACCCCCAACTATTCCCAGAGCTTATTCATATTTATGCTTTCTCAATCGTATTTGTAAGACGAAGTTGAAAAAGCCATAATTTATGTACCATATTTCTATTTATCCTTTGCACAAAAGGGAGTTGAACCAGAGTAAAAATTTTGACTTTCAGAATATCACGTGATAACATATTTATTCATTTACAGAATAGATAATTATTTTTCTCCTCGTTACATTCAGCCAACCGATAACAATCCATAAAACACCCTCATTCAAACAACTCGACGTTGTAATTAAGTATTAGTTAGATAAAATCTTCTTAATGACGACACTCTTGAACACGGACCTTTTGGAGCGCGCTCCAAATTGCTTCAACTTTGAGAAATAAAATCTTATAACAATTCGCGACTGTTAATCATTTAATGGTTAATATTTCGTTTGATTCAATCAATAATTTTCACTTCATCATTCTTTATTTAATATCGATTCTTTTATCAATATTTCTAATATTTTTTTTAATCGAAATCTTGAAGAAAAAATGCAATTCCCGATTTTTTACGAAATGAGGGAACATTCCAACTGAATGTGGCTTGATTGCATGGATAAAATTCTCAATTTTTAAATATATATTTTACATGAATTTTTCTTTTGAGGAAAAAGTAACAAAAATCATATCGGTGTAGCGTTGAAAAGTATTTTATATTAAAAGGAGAAGTTTGTTTCAAAACTTTTGAATTCTAACACAAAAACGATTATGCATAACAAAAAGGGAAGCAAAGAATATCTCCACTCTTCTCTTAAGATGAAAACCGATTGAAATTTGTTACCAAACGGCATCGTTATACGTCTGGTAATAAAATAATAAAACGTTGGGAAACTGACACATTGGTTCATAAAATAGATTTTCAACATAAATTCAAGTAATTAAATTTTTTGTTTAATCGCAACATTATTAATGTTAAATAATGATATTAGTTTTGTTCAGCGTTTAGGTAAATCTAAGGCTTCAGTTTTAAAATTAATTAAACATTGATTACATAATCATCGACCGATTAAAAATGGCAAAAAAAATATATAAAAATTTAATAATGAAAAAAGGTGGATAAAAATATAACAAAATAGATAAATGAAAGAAAATATGCATTAAGAAAATACAAGATTTTAAAGGGGGCTAACATTTTCTTCATTACTTTCTGATACTAAAGAAATTATTCTATTTAGTCTTAATAAGCTGAAAATAAACTATTTTAAAGATTATTGTATAGAGTTGTTATTTACATTTTTTTTTAAATGAAGCGATTGAGCACCGGTTTTCAAAGATCTCCAAGAGAAAAGAATTCTCATGGTGAACCCTATTTCTCAATAACTAATGCAAAAATTTTAGTAGAATTGACTAGATAAATCGAATTTTTAGAACATTTTGCAGAATACGTTAAAAAATCTCTTTGTTCATTTACATGTCGTTCCACTCTAGAGGAAGTTTGGAAAATTTCACTTAGTTTCGGAAATAGTGTCAACCGATTTCAAGAAGGGCTGTTCACACTTCGGATCGTTAAAATATAATCAAGGAAGCTTCCTAAGCGGCTCTAAATCTTTACTCAAAATGGACTTCAGACTTTAAAAAATATATTTTTGACATAACGTAAAAATAAATAAACTTATAATATTTTTTTAAAAATCAACATGCATACAGATCTTTAATTAACAAACAACAAATATTGCCGCGTTTCAGTTTCATCAGTTACTCCAGAAATTATCTCTGTAAATTAAAAATTCGTTAGGGCCGCTACCACTGTTTTGGGAGTTCAAAATCACTACATTTTGTTATACTGCTCAAAAACTATGAGATTAATACACCTGAAATTACTAAGATCTGTTGAAAAACGTATAGGGAGTACAATGGAGTAAAAAATTAACATTCGATAATTACTTCAAGAATTATCAAGTGTTAAACTTGTATGAGAAGAAATTATACCATGTACCGCTCTACAGTCCGCTGGAATACAAATACAGAGTTGAAATCTGGCATACTGAAAGGGTTATTTTCAATTATAACCTTGATTTTTTTTTTAAATTCCAATTTGTTTGAAAGTTATAGCAATTTTAAACAATTTTTTCTGAAGTTTGTTCGCTTTCAATGCCTATGATTATTTATCCATTGTTGTCAAAAATTTATCTCTCATAAAGTTTTCCTTTTACCAGCTTGCGCTTAACTTGATGTGACAAAAATATGAATAAATAAAATAAAATATGCGAGATATTAGACATAGCTAGATATAAAGACACGTGATATTTATAAAGAAATTTTTTGAAATTGTAAGCGCCTCAAGAGAGAAAAAAAATGCTGGAAGCTGACGTTGGTGAAGAAAATAGGGCTAATTTACAGTCCAGCGGCTTTTAACGACTCGCTCCCTTTTTTGGAGTTTTAAATTTTGGCTGTAGTTGGTTCCAATTATAATGAAAGCTTTTATTTCTTCTAAAACTTGTTACCTAAACTAAAACAATTCCAAGAATCAAGCTTTTTTTATTTAAAAAAGAAATGCTTAACAGAGGAATAGGTCATTAAACGCCACTGGATTGGGAAATCGCGAATCGGAGTGAGTTGAGGCATAGGATATCCAGAATTCTAGTATTATCACTCTTTTCATTGGCTTTATATTTTGACTTTTTAATCCTCTGGTTTTTTTTTTTAGAACATATTATTGTGTGTTATTAGTTATTTTATTGGCATGAAAAAAAATTTTACTTTCAAAAAGTAAAGCAAAATAAATTTTTGTAAAGCAAAAGGTAAAGTAGAAAGAAATAAAATTTATTTGAAGCATAAAATTAAACAAAAATTTGTTAACTTTTAAGGAAAAAATAGCAAAGGTGAATATGAGGTCTGCATAAGGGTTGGTGAGCGGAGCGGAATTTTATAGATATACTAAGATTCTCACTCAAAGTATCTCTCTCTCTCTCTCTCTGTATATATATATATATATATATATATATATATATATATATATATATATATATATATATATATATATATATATATATATATATATATATATATATATATATATATATATATATATATATATATATATATATATATATATATATAGTACCTAACTAAAACACGATATTATTCATCTTTAACAATAAGAGAAATTGAAACAATTAAAAATTTTGAAGTTATTGTTTATAAAAAAGTTTTTATAAATTCAACGAAGAAAACTTATATAAGTACATTGTTCCAATATATTGTTAAGATATAATTTATATAAAATATAATAGGTTTGTTGGTTTGACTTCTTTCGTTATTTGACATCTTAAAGTTGCATTCGATTAGATTTGGGAAAAAAATATCTAACATCGTCCATTAAAATGGTTAAACATTTCCTGGAAATTCCTGCTTTGTTTGCTATAGCATGTTGCATAGTCCTCGCATCTTCTTCGGATAATTTGAAATGGCACGGATTTTCACTTGCGATTGTCTCCTTTTTAGTATTAATCTTGTGGAAAGAAGAATTTAAAAAAAGCTGGAAAGGAAAGAAAATTATCGAGACACGCAGAAAAAGTTCCAACAATTTGAGTTGCCAGTCCTCCAAATTCAACGGTGAGTCAACTTTTGATGCAGGAATTGAGAATAATTTTACGACGTGTGAAGGGGAGACAAGTTTGGAAAACGAAGAATTCGGTCTTCCAGAGACTTTGATGCCAATTACAATATGCTGTCAATGGATGCAAAAGAAAGCTGATTTCACGCCAGATACCGTAGAGATTGTCAACGAAAGGAAAGATCCAGTCTATGCTGAAGAAAATTTGACACATCACCATTTATTTGTCAAGGATAAGACACCAAGCATGTGTGGAACTCCCTCAATTGCTGATATCCCTTTAAACTTACAAATATATAAAGGTGTTGCAGATAGAGGCGAAATAGAAGGTCATCATGCAGAAGTTTCAATATCGAGAAAGTTCAAGGCTAGCAGAATGGTATTATGTGAAGAGCAGAAAATCTCAAAGATTGCCATCACAAGCAGTAGTCAGATCTGTGCTAATCTTGAAGACCATCAAGCAAACTGTTTTGCTCTCAAAACTTTAACATCAAGTATCATTGAAATATCACCAGAGTCTGATATCCCTTTACAATTACAACTAGATGAAGGTGTTGCAGACAACTTCGAGGTAGATAATCATACAGAAGAGAATTCAATATCACGTGAATGGAGCAACAGCAGAACGGCTTTAGTGCAGAAGAAGCGGAAAATGTCACCACATTTCAAACGGTTGAGACGAGCCTTCCGAGCTGTTGGCAGACCTCTTTTGCAATTGATGATATGCGGTGGAAGGTGCGGAGAAGCTTAAGGCAGGTTGATGTTTAATAAGACAATAAAAATAGGGAAAGTGAATTTTCCTTAAAAAAACATAGGCTAAATTAGTAATGCTAAATTTTTATTCTAAATCACCGTTAAATACCACACCTGGCATCAAAAATATTTTTAATCCACTACTTAACTATTGCAATAATTCAAATTTTCATCAAACAACATACTAAAGTAGATTTTCCTTAAAAAAATACAGGCTTAAATAGTAATACTAAATTTTCTAAATCATTGTTAAATAGAACACCTGACCTCAAAAATATTTCAATCAACTACTAAGCTATTACAATAATTTAAGTTTTCATCAATTTATTTCTTCGAAATTACTACAAAAAATATTAAAGAATTTAAATTTAATCTACTATGTATAAGTACATAGTACAATTTTAAGTCTGCTTGCATAAAAATACATATAAAATATATGTAATAAGAGTAAATGATATAAAAATTGGCATGTAAGGTTACATAAAATTTTATTTATGTAAGTATGAATGAAAGTATGAATAATGTAAAATATTTAACAAAGTTACAAACCTTAACAACATCGCTAAAAAATTTAGAAAAAAAAAAAGACTTCAAAATTCATTTTAGGACTGATGAAATTTTAATTTATTGCTAAAGTTCTGGTAGTATAATCTTGAAATTCAACGAATGTAAACGCATCAGGTAAGGGTATTACATTTGCCTTAAGTCGCTCTTCTCTTTAGAGTGTTATTAACATCCTTGTGTCAAAAGAGAAAGGTTCAAGACTGTTCAGATGTTGGCCTCAGTGAAAGATTAAAGAATGATATGATGTTGGTGCTAGAGGAAGAATATGATTCGAAAAGATGTTGGACTTTAGAGACTGATTAAGACTGTTCAGATGTCAGAATTGTGAAAGTATTATGGTCTGGTCTAATATTGTTTTTATCCTGCTTTTGAAAAATGCACGTGCTTGACAAAATTTTTTCTTTAGTTGTTTTAATCAAGTTATCTCACTTTTGAATATTGTCCAACTGCAGTATCTTTTTAATCATGGCGAAAAATTTTGCATTGAGAGCTGGAGTTTCAGTACTCAATGATTTATATATATATTTGGCAAATACAATCAAAATTTTTAAAAAATGCTTTTTTGTTTTTATATATACTATTAATTGTCTCTCATAAAATCTCTAAAAACATCTTGTTAGTTTTAAACAAAATCATCTCACTTACTTAAGGTGGTTTCTCTTAACTGTGTAAAACACGCAACGCGTAATGGCCGACGACGTCGCTGCATAAATTATAAGTCTTAGAAACTTGAAATTACAAAGGTGTGTAAAATATTGTTACAAAAAAAAATATAAAAAAAGTGGTGAAATAAAAATTTTTAACATTTGATATGATTAATAAGAACACATCACATAAAGTCATAAATATTGTTTAACTGCGAAACAATTAAAAATATTTATTACTGAATGAATAAAATCAAAATAGTATATTTAGGTAGCAAACTGTCCAGTCAAATATTGAATTCCAAATGAATTCAACTGCTGACTGATTAGGCAATTCAAAATTCATTTGAATAACTCATTTAAAAATATTTTAACATAATTAAATTACCACCGACGGATTGATTTTCCCAGAAGCCCATTTAATATTTGCCTGGATGAGAGAGTTGCTTGTAAAATATTTAGCAAATTTCCAAAATGTTTTGAATAGATTATAATAAATTAGACATAATAATTAATAATGCATAATAATTAATTTATGCTTATTTAATTTATAGCGTAATACAATAATAACAGCCAATCTCAATATTTTGTGAAGAGTATTTTCTAAAAATGATTCTAATTTCTAATAACCTTAAAATATTATATAATTTCAAGGAATTAGGCCATATCGGATATTGGAATAATCCTTATACATTTTATTTCATCATTTTTTTAAAACTAAAACATGTTAAATAGTTATAAAAGATATTCTCTAAGGTTTATGAGCAAGGTATAAGGTAATGAATAAGATTATGAGAATATATATTTGAATTTCTTATAACCTTACAATCCTCTTCGTGTGTTCAGAAATCTTCTAAAGCGTTTTTCTTCAAGTTACATTTGTTTACGGAAACAAATATTCACTGACGTGTATTAAATATTACATTCACTTCCAAAGTATGTAGGATTGCTTAATTTCGTTGTATAGTTTATTTAGAATTTTATTTTTTAGAAACAATTTTCTGGCGATATTTTTGAGGGAAAAGAAGCAATTTCGACTTATAAAATAATCATAGTTATTGCTATTTTTTAAAAAAATTCCGAATTAATTTTTTTCGAAGGATTTAAGGGTGAGAAGAAACGCTGTATTGTTAAAAAAAATAAAAAATAAAAAATCAGGATTAAATCACGTTAAAAAGTACGGGCAACTAGGGTGCTGATACTTTTTTACCGTAACATCTGTTTTTATCGGAAGAGGAGCAAAATATTTGATATGCCTTAACAGGGTGGCCACTCATATCAGATTTCAAATTTCCTTGATTTTTCCAGGTTTTCTAGATAAAAATCTTAAAATTTCCTGGTTTTTGTTTCTTTTTTCTTATAAAGTGTAGAATGTGTACAAGAAAAGTGTTGATATTATAAAATATTTTATTCAAAATGTTATTTTTTTAACATATCATCTTGAAAAAAATTTATTTTGACAATTTGGCAAGATTTTTATTTATTTTTTAATGTTTTGGTACAAAAAAATCATATATTGACCAACAAAAGAGTAAAATTAAATATTAATATTAAGTTAGTTCTTAAAAAAACCTTTTTTTAAATAAATTAAAGTATGTTATAAAAGGTCAAAATGAAATAGAAAAAATTAATTAGCAATAATGCAACAGTTGTAACAATTTGTCGACAAACATTGCTGTTAGCGATTGTAAAAGAATGTGTGATTGGTTGGTTTGCTGAGAAAAAATAATTCACAGATTTCTTTGAATGGGAGTAGAAAAACTTTCAGAAAAAGTGTGCAATATAAAATCTATTATTATTAGATTATAACCAACTAATTTTTGGAGAATTTTATAAAATTAAAAATACAGAAACATTTTGTCAAAATAGAAAAAAATTACCATCAAAATATCGGAACAAACTTGATCCATAAATGGATTCAGCCCTAGGACAGAATTTAAAAACAGAAGCTAATATCCTAATCCCTTCTTCCACCTCCACCAAAATCTTTCCAAAATAACACAGTCCCATAGCGGTCAAAGGTGTAAAAGGTTTCTACATTCGTTTAGCAATCGAGGGAGAATTTTATGTGGCATTCTAGTTTAACAGAGTTATAATGGAGCAAATTTTGATGCAAGCAAAGTATCACTAAGTTGATAATATTTCAACTGTTTGGCAATACATTTCCGTCTAAAAAAGTGGGTATAATGGATGAAATAATTTAAATTAAGAAAATTAGTAAATAATTTAAATTAGTGAAATTAAAAAATTATCAAAGAAAAAATTTCCAGCTTTTCTTCAAAATTCCCTGATTTTTCCAGGTTTTTATCCAAATTTCCCTGCTTTTTCCAGTATAAAAAAAATTCCCTGATAATTCCAGGTTTTCAAGGTTTTCCAGGTGGGTGGCCACCCTGCTTAATTTTTACAGTAACATTTATTGTAATATCACTGAACCACCGTAGTTAAATAATTATTAATGCAAAATGTACGGTATAAAATTTTACGTCAAAAATTTATTTTACAGTAAATTTAATGTTATAGATGATGCGGGTCGATACTTTTTACCGCAATTTGATCCAAATTTCCTTACAGTGTGCATAAGCCGCCATTTTGTTTCGCATGGTTTTGATTAAAATTTCTTTTCACACTTCACTTAGTCGTATAATGAAAGATCTTGTTCAGAATTTTGATTTATTTCATTGTCTCGCTAGAAAAAAGTCTCAAAATATGCTTCCCATAGTAGATTGACATATTCTAAGAGAGTAAAGAGCTAATGTCATACCATATTTTTGAATTATTTTAGCACTTTAAAATTTTTTACTTTTAATTAGATGCGTTGTTCTTAAATTAAGTAATGGTAGTAGTACTGACAAGACAACAAAGCACCGACGAGGAAGTATAGATACACTCATATTATTTTTTTTTAACATGATAGATAAAATGTCCAATATACGATTTGACACTTTGTACGTCGTTGATATAGATGTATCGTATATGTGCTGCACTTAACAATGTATAATATTCCGGAACAAATTACAGTATAATTTAACTATACTTTGGCTGCATCATTCATGAAATCCATTTTACAGTAAAATCCATTTTTACCGTAATATTTAGAGCGATTCAGTGATTTTACAGTAACTAATTACTGAAAAATTACGGTACGTTAGATATTTTTGTTTCGCAATATGTTCTGAAAAAATTAACGGTGAAATACCATTATTTTTACCGTAATTTGATCCGGAATTTTGTTGCAGTGTACTGAGAGACCACTTTTACTGAATAGGTTGGCCCTCCGGCATCCCCAGCTCTTAATCAGGTTTTTTTTTCCTCAATAATATTTGTGGAGCGAAGTTGAAATGGACAACTATATTTTATCTATATCAAAAATCACTCATTCATGTGCTATTGGAAAGTGCTATCTATGAATAACATGACATAAATGAACATGGTGTAGATTCTATCATGGCATGAACATATTTCAGAGTTCATGCCAAAAATTAAAGACTCTATTAAAAGAAGAAAAAAAAATGAGCAAACGAGGTATAAAGTAAAGTGGTTAAAATAAAGTGGTCACTCATTGTATGCTAGAAAGACAATCACTACCAATTTTTTTTTTTATTATCCAATTATGTTTATTTTCGGAATATTCACTTTAGAAAATAGTCAAATTTAAATTCATTTAGCAAAAATATACCTCCTACACTAATTCTAAAATTTCTTTTTTTAAATTGAAACTCCCAATATTACTTATTACTTATTGATTTTATAAATGGAAAATAAAATTTTATGCAAATATTTGGTTCGATTTTTAATCCAGCAGGGTAAAATTTTCTAAAAGTTTGTTAACGACGTTGATTAGAGGTTGAAAAAGTTTTTTCGTGGAAGAAAATTAATAAACTTGTCAAGAGTAGGAAATTCCAAACATAAATGTTGAAAGCAATGTTTTTTTCTTCCTTCTTTTAAGTTATCTTCAAATAAGACTTAGAAGAAAAATATAAAGCTTATACTCTAATTTCATTAGAATAAAACTTTAGTACGTGAATACTTTTTGGAATTCAAGAGGAAAGTCTCGCTCTATAGTTCTTTCCCTATTGTAATTCGTTCTCCATTTTATGTGATGAGAATAATAATCAAACATTACCTAAAGATTTTTTTTGTCATGACAATTTTTAAAAAAATAGATGCAAAAATTTTTGAAGTGGGAAAAGTTTGAAACAGGAACTTAAAACGAATCCTAATTTTAATAAAATAGCAATTTTTTTTAATAATTTTATTTACTTACTATTTTAACTAAATTGTGTTTTATATAGGTTTCTTCCATTAAACTCTAATTAATAAAAGTAATACATTGTTTAAAAAAAACTCCAAATATGGTAGAAAAATATTGAAAAACAAACACATGTTTTATTTGTTTTATCGTATTTTTTTATTTTCTCTCATTATCATTTAAATGGTTTTTATTGATTTATCCAGATATATTTGATTTTATTTTTTAAACTGTATTTTAAAATTGATGATAATTCACGCATTTCGCTACAGCAAATATTATTTAAGCAAAAAGAAGAAGGAAATTAGTGGTTTCGTAGTTTCACGAATAAAAAAAGTTTATTACGCATTCTTTCTTGCTATTTAACTTCCAATTTATCATTATCTAAGAAAGAGATGATAGTTATGGTAATTTTGCGTCGTAAGAGTATGCTATTAGCATGCTATTAATTAGTAAACTATCCTTCATTTACTTCGTAAAAATTTTTTACACGAATTTTTCAGACTCACTCTTAATGATTCGTTATAAAAAAAAAATTCTCGATCAAATTACGGTATAAAGTACCGTTACTTTGCGTGCATCATCCATATAATCCATTTTACCGTAAAATATTATACCTTCAGCTTTACAGTAATATTTATTTAATTAGAGTTATTCAATGCTAATGCAAAATTTGAGCTTTTGTTCCGTAACATGTTTCGGTAAAAATGGGTTATACGGTAAGCAGTACCGGCAGCCTGAGTATTGGTACTTTTTTCCACAGCATGATCCGAAATTTTTTACTCTGTTAAAACCTATTTTCCCACTTGTTAGTTTAATTCCAAAAATAATTTTGAGTGATACGTAATAGCACTATTAAAAAAGGTTTAAGAGAAGTTAATTATTAAAAACTAATTAAAAAAACAAGACCGGCTGCAGTAATTACGTCTCCGGATATATTTTTGATAATTTGAAATTTTTTTAATTATATTTATAAAAGAATCCCCAAAAGAAATTAGTATCACAAAGATCATGTTAAAATTTAGTTCTATTAAATCGAAAATCTAAAAAAATTTTAAAATCTAAAATTTTGAAATTTAGTTCTACGGCAAAAAATAGCTAAAAATTTATTGAATAATCACCGCCACGTTGAAACATAATTTTACCAAATATAAACAAAAAAGCGAAGTACGTGCTTGTAAGTCCTGCGGTCGGTCGTTGATCGATACCACGGGTACTGGGATCTTTAGAAAATTTCCTTCCCCTTCAGATCTATGTCTAAACTGAAAAAGTAGTCTCACGGGCGATAGATGTTGCCATCTAGGCATTCTTTCACCAGTGTGGTGCCTTCTTGTCATACGAAAAGGGAAAACTCCTGTCTTAAGATAAAACTCCTGACTCCTGATCAAGGTCAATAGCTTCAGAGCTTGTCTTGTCCACGTGTCATTAGAACCATAAACAAACTAACTAAAAAGCACTCGAGAAATTCGAAAAAATATCATAAAATCAAAGAAAGGAAACAATCGACGCATAGAAAACATGAAAATAAAAATATATACTTAAAAAATGTATGCAAAAATAATGCACAAAAATCGAATGTTGTTAGGTTCTGATCCGCCCTTGGTATTCTTTAAAAGAGGAGCGAATTTAATTTCTAAAACAATAAATATAGTTCGTTAAAACGGAATTTCGTGATAATAACAATTAGGGCTATAATTGTTTTAGTAAACGAAAATCAAAAATTTAACTAAAATACTGTTGGTAGTTTAGTTAGTAGTTTTCTTGTGATTTATGCATTTTTTTTACCAGAAAATATAGATTGAATAAATATGAAACAATATGAATAAATATGAAAAAATTTTCAAGATCAAATGACGGTAAGTAATATCTCCACTCAGGTGCCAGTACTTTTTACCGTAATTAACATTTTTACCCCAATATGTTACGGAACAAAGACTCTGGCATACCGTTATTTTTACAGTAAAGTTTTCCTAAATCCATTGACTCACAATAGAGTAATTTAATTACAGTAATATTAAATAAATTTTACTGTAGAATTTATGGTAAAAATGAATTTTACGATAAAATGGTTGTTAATGGATGTTAGTTATGGACGTCCAAAAGGACGGTAATTTATACCGTAATTTGGTTCAAAATTGTTTAAAGTGTATTTGTGTAATTAATTCAGAACTCATTAAAATGCCCATTTTTATTTTTGAATTTTATTTTTCTATGAGTTTTTTTATATGAAATTTGACTTTTAAATCGAAATATATGAATTCAGAAATTATTTAAATTTAAAAAAAAGTAATGACAGAATGAAAAAAAAAACATTCTGTTACTCATTAGAAAAAAAAAACGTTTTTTTTTCTAATGAGTAACGAAATTTTATACAGGATAGAATATTCGACTTCTCATATTATAAACATGATTCTTTCTATTTAAAGAAAAAAAAATAGCAAACAATGTATTGAAAATTTTGTAATGCCTCCCGTACGTACATTCTAAGGATTTTCTAACAGCTGTTTTCCGCACGGCAGGATAGAGGCTTCATTAACATAACGAGAAAATAATAGTGGGAAGCAACGGGATGACAATATCGGAAACGAAACAGAAAGAAATATTCTCTGTAATACTACTCAATTTTGCAAAATGTGAATCTAATTTTATATTTGAATATGTCTAGTATTTTACAGATCTTCTAGAATAGAAATTTGGATAAAATGGGAGTTTGAACAAAATTAACAGTTTAGTAAAGTGCTAGATTTGTTTGCACACAAAATGGACAAAATGGAGTCAGAATAACACATGATAACATATTCAATCATTTACAGAATAGATAAGTATTTATCACACCGATACATTCAATAAACCGATAACAATCCATAAAACACCCTCATTCAAACAAATCGACGTTATAATTAAGTACTTGTTATATAAAATCTTCATAATGACGACATATAATATCGACCTATAATATACATTGGATATCCTCGACAAGGAGCTCTTGGAGTTCGTTCCAAATATCATCAACATTAAGGTTATCGTATAACGTTTAACAGTTATTAATCGCTTAACGGATGATGTTTCGATTAATTCAATTCGTAATTTTCACGTGACATCATTATTTTTTATTTACCAATAATTCTTTTATAATTATTTTCAATATATATTTCAGAAAATTAAACTAAAATAAAGAAGTTAAAATCCTAAAGAATAATAAAATACAATTCATGATTTTTCACAAACCTAGAGAACATTCCTACTGATTGTGATTTGATCGTTCTAATTTAAATGCACCAATCAAATTCTCAATTCTATGCATATTGTATAAGTATTTTTTTTTCCCTTTTTTTTTTTTTTTTAGATGAAAAAGCGCAAAAATATTGTTGGTGCAGCGTTGGAAAATATTTTATTTTAAAATGAAGAATTTGTTTTCAAAAAAGTTTTGATATGAAAATCGTTTATTTATAAGAAAAAGAGAAAGAAGGAATATCTCCATTCTTCTCTTAAGATGAAAACCGACTTAACTTTTCAGTTTTTGAACGGCATCGTTAGAATAGTTGGAGCAGGCTCCAATAGCTGCTTGTCATGGAACACTGACCCATTGACTCAGAAAATGAATTTTCAACATAAATTCATGTAATTTAATTTTATGGTCAAGCGCAACCTTTTTTAATATTAAATCATGATATTACTTTTAGTCAGCGTTTAAGTAAGTGCAAGGTTTCAGCTGCAAATTTAATTCAGCATCGAATATATCATCAATAACCTATATAAAATGACAGAAATCACATAAACATTTAATTAGAATAAAAATGTAACAAAATACATAAATGAAAGAAAATATACATTAGGATAATGCAGGGGTTTTAAAGAGCAAAATCTGCTAACACCATTAAGATTTGCATGCATTAAAAGAATTATTGTATTCAGATTTAATACACTTAAAAAGAGACTAATTTGAAGATTTATTGTATAGAATTTTAACTTAGTTTTGGAGTACTGGCTTTCGGAGATTCCTTAAAGAAAACACGGTTGACTCGATTTCTCAATAACTAATGCAAAGAACTTTGAAAAATTAAATTTGAAAAATGGTGGAACCACGGTGAGGTGCAGAGCAAGATTTTATTTAACTCAGTAGATGAAAAGTTTCGTATTTTACCTTAAAAATGAATTTTGCTAGATTTTGCATTTCGCCTTTCATTCTGTAAAGTGATGACAAAATTTGTATACCTTACAATTCAATATTTTTTCAGCTATTATTAAATATTAAGATAATAAATAATAAATAAAATAATAAATTAAATAAATAATATAAAGTAAAATAATAAACTAAATAATGTAAATAAAATAAAAATAATTAAAAATAAATATGACTGTATAAATAAAGTCACTTAGTATCTTTTGACAGCAAACTATCTAAATTTGAAACTAGCTGCAGTTGAATTAATTCCAAATTAATTCAACTGCTGACTGACAATTCAAAATTCAGTTAAAAGTATTTTAACTTTAACTAAAATACCTTAGAAGGATTGATTTCGGGAAAGTCCATTTAATATTGTACGTATAAGAAAGCTGCTAGAAAAATACTCAGCAAATGCCTCAAAATTTGTTGTGTACATACATTATAATAAAATAATACTTATTACGAATATTAATAAAATGCTTTATAATTTATGGATATTTAAACGGTAGCATAATGCAGTGATAGCCAATATCAATGTTTCTTAAAGGATATTAATTAAAATAGATTCTAACTACATAAACTCATAATTAAACTTCAAAGGGTTAGGCCATTCTAAGATATTTGGTTTTATTTTATAACCGGTGTTGAACAGCAGACCCGTAGCCTTGTAAGTTTGAACCCTATTCAAAAGACAAAGGAACTCCTGGATCAAGCATTGAGAGAAACTAGCCTTCGTGGAGGACTTTTTGATTGAACTAACCCGCATTTGCGTTACAAGGAGAGGAAAACAACGAAATTCTTCCACGGTTAGCCCGAATGCAAAGCAATTTTAACTTATGATCCGACAACTACAGAGGATATTTTATGTCAGTAATGTTGTCTTTCGAGCCGGATGCAGAATTCACATCGACCAGCCATCGCTGGGATTCGAACCTGGTTCACCTCATTGGGATTTTTTGAGGGAAGAAAGAGAAGAGAGAGAAGAAAGAAATTCCCAAAATAATTAGTTTATTTAGTTTGAAGTGTGTAATGACTGGTGTATTAGTGCTGCTTTCCTTTGTATTAGGTTATAAAAATATTTATATATTTTTAAATTCATTAATCATCGTTGCATAAAATGTCCATTATAAAATCTGACATTTTGTACGTCGTTGAACCGAATGTATCGAGTATATATTGCACATACATAGTAAAATATTCCTGATCAAATTACGGTATAAACTACGGAATCTTTGGGTGCATTATCCATAAAATCCATTTTTACTGTAAAACATTGTATCGTAGTTTTTACAGTAATTAAATAGAGTGATCATTATTTAGTTAGAGTGATTCAGTGATTTTTATATAATTATTACTGTAAAAATTACAAAATATCTGATTATTTTGTTCAGTAAAATTTTCCGGTAAAATACGCCGGCTCCTCGAGTTCCGGTACTTTTACCGTAATCTTATCAGAAGTTCTTTACATTAATTTTTTTTTACAGGATTGACTTCATGAACATGATGGAGACATTGTTAGCCTATGTTGGATGCCTATAATCCACAGATCAGAATTAATTCTCAATCGTATTGAAGAAGTCATATTTTATATACATCCAAAACCATTCAATCATACACTATTGGAAAGTGCTATATGTGAATAACCGGCCAAAAATACACTTAGTGTCGACTTCATTGTGCTTTAAAATATCGTAAAAATCCATTCCAAGATTTAAAATTCGAATAAATGAAATTATTGACCAAACGAGATGTGGGGTAAGGTGAAGTGGCCACTCATTGTACATTATAATTATACCAATTTTTAATTATTATCCAATTATATTTCTTTTCGGATTATTCATATTAGAGAATCGTCAAGTTGAAAAGAAATTAACAAAATTTTACCTCCTACACTAATTTCAAATTTTATTTTTGAAATTCAAACTCTCAATGGAAATCTTAATGTACTTGTAAATGGAAAAAGAAAATTTTATGCAAATATTTGGATCGGTTTTTAGTCTAGCAGAGGGTATGATTAACTAAGAATTAGTTAACAACGTTTATTAGAGATTGAAAAGAATTTTTTAATTTGAAGAAAATTATTAAACTTGTCAAGAATAGGAAATTCCAAACATCAATGTTAAAAGTAATGTTTTTTTTTTAAATTTTAAACTATTTTTGAATAAGATTTAGAAGAAAAATATAATGCTTATTCTCTAATTTCATTAGAATAGAACTTTTGTTCGTGAATACGATTTGGAATTCAAAAAGAAAAGTGTCGTTTGCAAGTTTTTTCCCTATTGTAATTATTTCTCTCTATATTTTTTGCTATAAGAATTATAATCCAACAATACCTATAAAGTTTTCTTTGACATAACAATTAAAAAAATAGACGCCATAAGTTTTGAAGTTTTAAAAAGATTGAAATAGAAACTTAAAATGAATCTTAATAATTTTTCTACACTCTAAATTTTAAACAAAATAATTTTTATAATATCTGTTTCTGTTTTCCTAATGAAATAATATTTTTTTATCCATTATTTTCACTTTTTTTACTTATTTTGATTTTATAGATTTTGTTTAACATTTCCTTACTTTATAAAAGTTTATTTAAAGAAAGAAAAAAATTGTTAAAAATAGCACTCAAGTGTGATAAAAATAAATATTTGTTTTGTTTGCTTTGTTTAATTTTTTTCTTTTCTCACATTATCATTACAGAGGACTCTGATTGAAATTATCCAGATATATTTGATTCTTTAAAACTGTAAATTTAAAATTTATGCTAATTCAACCATTTCACAACAAGAGAAATTATTTAAACAAAAGAGACAAAGGAAATTAGACGATTTCGTAGTTTCACGGATAAAAAAGTTGTTATTCACTTATACTTGCTAGTTTTCATTATCCTAGTTTTCATGCTCCTAGTTTTTCATTATCTCTGAAAAAGATGTTAGTTATGATATTTTCATATTGTAAGAATATGCTGTTAGTATACTATTAATTAGAATACTATTCTTCGTAAAAATTTTTTGCGCGAATTTTTCACACTCATCCTTAACTATTGTAACATTGTAAAACAAGTACCGGCACTTTGGGTGCATCATCCGTAAAATTAATTTTAATGTTAAATATTATACCTTAATTTTCACATCAATATTTATTTAATTAGAGTATATCAGTGATTTTACTGCAACTATTACCTTAAAATTAATGATATATGAACAATTCTACAAATAAGCGCCAATTAGGCGGGCAGAAAAAGATAATTTTTTTTGGAGGGGGGGGGGCACACTATTTCTACATGAAGTTTCTTCTTTTTTACACCCTAAAAAGGCAAGAAAAAATCGTGAACATTAAATTTTTTCTTTGTGGCATACTTTAAATGTAACATACTCTTTCTGACATACTAAGATAAATCTGAGCCACTTATTCAGATAAAACGATTTTTACATAAATATAATATTATTATAATGTCTCTCTAAAATGTATTTATAAAGATTTCATACTGTAAGATTATATTTTAGTACAAAAAACAAAAATAAAAAAATTTAATCAAAGTTCGTAAATTGAAAAAATCGGGAAAAATCTTAAATTTTTATTTTGTTATTTAAAGTATGTCACAAAGAAAAAAATTCATGTTCAATATTTTTTCTTGCTTTTTTAGGGTGTAAAAAAGAAGAAAATTCATGTAAAAATAGCGTGCCCCCCCCCCCAAATTACTTTTTGTTTGGCCGCCTAATTGGCGTTTATTTGTAGAATTGCTCATATCAGAGTTTTTGTTCCGTGGCATGTGCTGGTAAAAACTGGTTATACGTTAAAATGTACCGGCACCCTGAGTGCTGGTACTTTATACTGAAGTTTGATTCTGAATTTTTTACAGTGTAAAATACCTTTTTTCTCTACCTGTTATTTCAATTTCAAAAATAACTTAGAATGATACATATTAGCACTAAAATATAGGTTTAAGTAGAGTAAATTGTTAAAAAGTCATTCAAAAAGCAAGACCGTCTACAGTAATAACGTTTCTGGATACATTTTTATGAATTTGAAAATCATTTACTGCGATTCTTAAGGAACCCCAGAAAAATTTATCATTATAAAGATCGTGATAAAATTTACCCAAAAATATAAGCTCCATAAAACATTGCCTGAAAATTTTGAAATTTAGTTCTACAAAAAATCAGAATTATCAAAGCCACGTAAAAACAAAATTATTCCTTATATAAAAACTTTATAAATCAACCAAAGGCAATGATTTAGCACAAAATATAAATTAAATAAATCCCTAATTTCAGAGTGCCCTGTAAAGAATTCCGGATCAATTTAAGGTAAAAAGTATCGCCACTCAGGGTGTCGATAGCGTTTCAAATTTTTTCGGAACATACTAAAAATAAAAAAATCTGGTGTTCCGTAATTTTTACAGTAATAATTACCCTTAAATCATTGAATCACTCTAATTAATTTAATATTATTGTAGAATTTACAGTATGACATTTGAAGGTAAAACAGAATTTTACGGATAATGCATCCAAAGTACCGGTACTTTATATCGTAATGTTGTCCTGAAATTTTTACAGTGTACTTGAGTAGTTAATTCAGTACTTATTAAAATATTTACTTTCATGATTGAATTCTATATTTTGCTATAAATTCTATGTCTGAAATTCGACATTCAAAATTAAAATTTGAAATATATAAATTTTTTGTCAAAAATTTACTTAAATTTAAAAAAAAGTAATAACAGAATAAAAATAAGAAACATTCAGTTGCTGTTTAGAAAAAACACACACACACACCAATTTTACATAGGATAGAAAATTCAACTTCTCATATTATAAGCATGAATCTTTCTATCATAGAAAAAAATTTTAGCAAGCACTGTTTTGAAATTTTTTTAAAGCTTCCTGTACATTCAAAGGATTTTCTAATAGCTGTTTTCCGCACGGCAGAACAGAAGCTTCATTAAATTGAGTAGGAAAAAACGAATCATTAAATAAATAGAATCATCAAATATATAGAATTATCAAATAAATAGAATCATCAAATAAATAGAATCATTGAATAAATGTAATTAGTTTACATTGGTGTTACTTATATGGTAATACTTATTGATTCAATTCATTGATTCCAATCATTTACTGATTCAAAATCACTGGTTGATTCGAATCAATAATTGATTCAAATCACTCATTGATTTGATTCAATGGTTCGATAATGAAATTGATAAAAATGATTTATCTATTCTAAAATTGACTTTAAATTATTATTACCATTATTTATTTATTTATTTACTTTTTTTGCATTTTATCGGCAGTATATATTAGCCTCAATATGATTTTATTGTTTCCTTAAAAATCATAATTATTAGAATTATTCCTCGTGTTTGCCTTCATGTTGAAAGGATGATTCAGAATTATCCTTTTCATTTTGATACGAATATAGTGCAAAAAAAAAAAAAAAAAAAAAGATTAGACCCTGCTTGTTGCGTTCCTATTCCCCAAAATTACTTTTACAGTACCTTTAGAATGGCTTTTTTAATACTAACATATTTTATTCAAACTTTGAACAAATAGTGGTACTTTTTTTATACGACTCCCTTGAAACCTTTGATTCACATATTTTTTGTTGGAACGTAAAGAAACTGCTTTATTAGTACCTTTATAAGTCTATTATGTAATTATTATCACAATTAAAGCGCCAATAATAGTTTAACAAGCACCGACCACAGTGTTGACGTAAAATATCCTCAATGGTAGACTGATCATTGATAAGAGTCCTCTTGCTGTCGGGCTAATCGTGGGAGGTGTTCGTGGTTTTCCTCTCCATGTAACTCAAATGCGGGTTAGTTTCATTAAAACGTTCTCCACAGAGGCTAATTTGTTCCAGGGTTTGATCCAAAAGTTCTTTTGTCTTCTGGGTTGGGTTCAAAATTACTAGGCTGCGGAGTTGAACATTGATAGTAGAAAAAAAAACACTACGCATTTTTTTATTCGTATTTTGTAAAAAAAAAACCTCAAATAAAATAACATTAAAAAAATGAAGACTTGAATACATGTGTATTGCTCATTTTTTCTTTTCAGAGGAGTGTTGTTTTACGACCTAATAGTATATAATTATTATCACTATTTTTTTTTATCGTAAAAAACCGATGTTCCTCTTTTTTCAGCCTCCCAGCTTTCAAGAATATTAAATTTCGAAAAGGGCAGATTGACGATTGACAAGAATATTAAATTTCGATCGACAGATTGTCGGTTCTGCCATTAATTTAGATGACAGTCAGTAGAAATTTTAATGTTGTTTCCTGTTTCAATTGATATACTTCTTTTTTTTTTTAAATGCTGCTCCAAAAAAAAAAAAAAAGAAAAAAAAGAAAAGAAAGGTGATTCGTACTTTTTTTTTTTAATTCTTCATACACTAAACTTTTTTTGTTCTTATATAGCTTTGCTATTTATCGTTCGAATGTCACGTTTTATATTCAAAAATATTTACGTTTCTACTCTTAGCATATCTGTGACAGTTTTGTGACTATGCAATAAATAATTTCGGTCAGTTTTTTTAAAAATAGAATATGAGACAAATTACACTGAAACACTCGGTTTGTGCTAAAATAACGTCGAATTCGAATAAATGACTCTGATTCGAATTATGTGATTTTGATTAGGGATTCAAGTCACGATATTCTGATCAGTCATTCGAATCAAACAATACAGATCAGTAATGCGAATCTAATGGTTCGAATCATGTGTTTCGGATCAATGATTCAAATGAAATTATTCGGATCACTGATTTAATCAAACGATTCGGTCACTATTCGAATCACAATCACTATTAGAATAAAGTGATTCCTGTCACTGATTCAAATCATGTGATTCTGATCAATGGATCAAATGGAGTAATTCAGATTACTGATTCGAATCATGCGATTCGGATCACTCTTTGAATCAAGTGATTCAGATCAGTGATTTGAATTATGCCATTTAGATCACTATTCTAATCAAGTGATCCAGATCGCAAATTCAAATCATGTGTTCCGAATCAATGATTCTTATGAAGTGATTCGGATCTCTGATTCAAATAATGTGATTTGGATCACTATTTGTATCAAGTGGTTCAGATAACTGATACAAATTATGTGATTTGGATTATTATTCGAATCAAGCGATTCAAATCAGTGAATCGGATGACTGATTTAAATCAAATGATTGAGATCAGTTATTCTAAACAAGTTGATTCGAATCTCAATTGGAGTTGAGTAATTTGGATCAGTAATTCGAATAACTTAACGACGTATTTGCGGATCACGTGATTCGAATCAAATACTTCAAAACACTATTCAGCCTAGATTCTAAGCATTGTTGACTTACCTAGCACTCTTTTTCCCTTCACCAAATATCGATAGAAAAAATATTATTATTATTTTGTCTTAATAAATTCCATCAAGTAAATAAATATAATTATATCTTTTGTATAGTTAAATTGTACATATTGTTAAATGCTATATATAATTTTAATTATGTTTATTTTTAAGTAACTACAAAAGAAATGTATTACTCTTTATTATATTTTTTATCGGAATTCATCGAATTCTTTGATTGGGAAATCTTAAATCCTTAATACTGAATGGCGAAGAATATCTTTAAGATTTTGCAAGAAATTTTTAACTATAAATGTCATAGCATCACTGTGAAACAAAACTGAAATTTAGGAAACTTTAATTCATTATAATATAGATCTTTACGGATAAAATTAAATGATCCGATCAATCCTGATTAAAATCACATTCAAATTCCTGATTCGGATTTGATTCGAATTATCGGATCAGTACCCGACTCTAATACACATAACAAAAAAATGGGAAATAACGGGATGACAATATGGAAAAAAAAAAAAAAAAAACAGAAAGAAATACTCAATTTTGCAAAATGGGAATCTAATTCTATGTTTGCATGTTCAAAATATTTTACAAAACTTCCAGGATAAAAGATTGAGTTAAATGGGTGTTCTTGCAAAATTAACAATTAAGTTAAGTTCTTAAATTAAATTGGAAGTACTAGCCGTTAAAAAATATGATGGAGTTAAACCAAAGTAATAATTTTGACCTTCAGAATATCACGTGATAACATACTTAATCATTTATTGAGTGGGTAAGCATTTTTCTCGCCTTCACGTACAACAAATTTTAGTAAATACTTATTATTTTTTATTACTTTATTAAATAATAGTATAGTAAATAATAATAAATTTTCAATTGTAAGGTATACAGTTTTTTTCTACAATATTTTCAAGTACGTAATTTTACATGACAAAATGCAAAATTTGAGCGAAATCGATAAAATATTTGCAAAATGGAATTTCAGAAATAATAAATATTCAAAGTTATTTTTTGCATCTTTGGATTAACGAATTTTATGATTGTGTGCAAAAATGCTTCAATTCGCTTAAAAAGTTATCGAGATAGAGCGAAATACGCAAAAAGTAAAATTAACATTAAAGGGTTCAAACTTTCTCCCAACCAAACTATTGGAACCATATTACCCAGATTGAGGTTACCCCCAATATTTTAGGGGTTAGAAATCTGAACCCGTCGAAAAAAAAACTATGTTTATTATAAAAGGTAGGTAAGGTTTTGTGTCTGATTTCGCAACTTGAATATCATTTGCACTTATTCAGTAGCATATTTGAAGTCACCCTCTCTAGCCATTGAGTCCTAGAACGTGAAGATCCTATCATTAGATCAAATGTTATTTAGGATGGTCGGTGTCTTTTGCACTCTGAAAATTAAAAAATTATTAGGACCACTGCTGTTGTTTCTTTCTCAAAGAATATGAGACTTATATAATTGAAATTATTAAAATGTGTACCAAAATGTACCGGGAGTAAGATGGAATAAAAAAATTTAACGTTCGATAATTAATTCAAGAATTATAAAGTGTTAAGCGTATAGAGAAAAAATACCCTACGGGCCGCAGGAATGCAATTACAGAGTTTTTTTTTTTTTTTTTTTTTTTGTCGTATGCCTGTTTATTTTTTTAGGCATAGGGGGTGCGATTGTTACTGTTTTTCAGTGGCGCCATCTATGGCCAGGAATTCGACTTCTGCCACACCATTCGCTCAACCACAAACCCGTTTAGAGGGCGGGTCATATTCACACACACAAAGGAAAAAAGGACATAGAACACACAGAAAGAAAGAAACATCCATGCCTTAACCGGGATTCGAACCCAAAACCTTTCTGATGCAAGGACAGTTCCCTGCCCCCTACACAAGCCGGTCGGCAATTACAGAGTTAAAATTACAATTATACACTTGATTTTTTGTCGAAATTCTACTTTTTTCGAAAGTTATAGCAATTTTAAGCGCTTTTTTAGTAAATTTTGCCCAATTCAATTTCTTTTTTTTTTTCTCTTTTTTTTTCTCTTTTTTTTTTGAAATTTTTGAAAATTTTATTTTTGAAAACGCACTTGACTTGATGTGAAAATTGACAAAAAACGAATAAATAAAATTAAAAAAATACTAAAAAGAGATTAGAAGTTGCTAAATATTAATCACAACAATTATAAAGAAATTTTTTAAAAATATAATCAACTATATATATATAGAGAGAAAAAAAAACGATTCCAATTTGATCAGTTATGCAATAGAGATTATATAGATTAATCTCTATTATTTTACTAGATTATTAATTCAATGGCTTCGAGCTTAAAGTCTTTGATGGTGATGAAACGGGATGAGTTGAGGTATAGGGTATCCAAAATTCTAGTATTACCGCTCTTAATTCAGCCTCGTAATTTTGCCACTTAAATTAGCAGCTATTTATTGAGAGCATATTGTTTTGTGTTATCAGATATTTTATCAGCAAGCATGGAAACGTTACTTTTTAAAATAATATAAAAAAATAAAATAAAAAGCGCATAGTAAAAATTAAAGCCAAAAATATTAAGAAAAGTATAACATAAAGTAAAATGTTAAGTAAAAATTAAAGTAAGGTAAAATGTTAAGTAAAATAAAGTTAAATAAAGTAAAATAAAGCAAAGCCCTTACCAATGCAAAGAAAAAAAAAAGAAGAAAAAAAAGCAAAGCGTAAAATCAAGTGAAGTTTGAATGTAAAACGTAATATATATATATATATAGTTCCTAATTGATACCATATTAATATTTTTAAATTTTTAAACAATAAAAATGAAACAACGAAACTTTTAAAGTTATTGTTAATAAAAAAATTTCTTAAACTTAACAGAGAAAATTCTTTCAAGTTTATTGTTCCAATACATTGTTTAAGATGCCGATCGATGTAAAGTATAATTTGGTTTAACTTCTTTTGTAATTTGACTTCTTAAAGTTGACGTTCGGTTAGATCTGAAGTTAAAAAATATTCAACATCGTCCATTAAAATGCTTAAACACTTCCTAAAAATCCCTGCTTTATTTGCAATAGGATATTGCTTAGTTCGCGCATCTTCTGCCGATAATTTGAAATGGCACGGATTTTCACTTGCGATTGCCTCCGGTTTGGCATTAGTCTTGAGGAACGAAAAATTTAAAAAAAGCTGAAATGGAGCGAAAATCATTGAGGCACGCAGTGAAAGTTCCAGTAATTTGATTTGCCAGTCTCCTAAATTCAATGATGAGTTAACTTATGATGCAGGAATTGAGAATATTTTTACTACATGTAATAGTGAGACAATATTGGGCGATGATACCAGATATGACCAACCAGAAACTTTGATGCCAATCTGCTGTCTATGGATGCAAAATAATGATCATTTCACGCCAGACGCTGAAAAAATTGTCGACGAAGAAAAAGATCTAACCTATGCTGAAGTAAGTTTGACACACTATTTCTTTGTCAAAGAGGAAACACCGAGTATTAGTGAAACTCCCCCATACACTGATATCCCTTTAAACTTACAACTTTATAAAGGTGTTGCAGAAAGAGGTGAAATAGACGATCATCTAGGAGGAGTTTCAGCATCGAGAAAGTTCAAGGCTAGCGCAAAGATATTAAAGGAGGAGAAGAAAATCTCAGAGTTGGAAATCACAAACAGCAACGAGATCTATGCTGACCATGAAGACCGTCTGACAAATATATCATCAAGTATCAGTGAAACTTCATCAAAGTCTGATAACCCTTTACAATTACAACTAGATGAAGGTGTTGCAAACAACTTCGTAGTAGATGATCGCTCAGAAGAGAATTCAGTATCATGCGAATGGAGCAATAGCAGAACTGTTTTAGTGGAGAAGCGGAAAAAGTTACCAAATCATAGACGTTTGAGACGAATCGTCCAAGCTGTTGGCAGATTTATTTTGCGTTCAATGATATGCGGTGGAAGTTGTGGGAAAACTTAAACTTTTTCTTTCATCCTTGATTAAACTTACATATTTGTTACGATTTAAAAAAAAAAAAACATGAAAAAAGCAGGAAACTGTAAATAAATGCAAAATTTATAGAAGAACTGGAATGTGTGTCAACTTAAGAACTGATTTGGTTTGTCTTAAAGAAAGGATACGTCTGATTTAAATGGAACTGAAATCGAATGATGATTTGGTCAAAACTGAGCCAAATGACATTAAATTGAAGGTAAGAGGAAAGTGCACTTAAGGCAATAAGACAATAGCAGTAGAGAAAGTGAATTTCACTTAAAAAATGTGGAATAAAATAGTAATAGTAATTTTTATTCTAAATCACTGTTAAATTGCACACCTGGCTTCACAAATATTTTAACCAACTGCCAAGTTCCCGCAATAATTTAACTTTTTATCGATTTATTTTTTCAAAATTACAAAAAATATTAAAGAATTTAATTTAATTTACTATGTAAAAGTACATAGTATATTTACATTTAAATTTAAGCGTGCTTGTATAGAAATGCATATAAAATATATTTAAAATGTGTAAACGACGCATAAATTGGCTTGCAAGGGTACATAAAATTCTATTTATGTAAATATGAATGAAAGTATGAATGAAAGCATGAATGAGAGGTATATGTTGTAAAATAAGAAAAAGAATTCTCTAAATTAGGATTGATGAAATTTTAATTTATTGCAAGTTCTGATATTTAATCTTAAAATTCAATGAATATATGGATAAGGGTTTTACATTTGCCTTAAGTCATTTTTTTCTTAGAGTGTTAATAACATCCTTGTGTCAAAAGAAAAAGGTTCAAGACTGTTCCGATGTTGGTTTTATTGAAAGATTAAAGAATGATATGATGTTGGTGCTAGGGAAAGTAACCTGATTAGAAAAGATGTTGGAACTTTTAAGACTGGATTAAGACTGTTCAAATGTTGGAATTTGGAAAGTATTATGGTTTGGTCAAATATTGTTTTTATCCTGCTATTTGTTTTGGTGAAAAATTTTGTATTGAGAGCTGGAGTTTAAGTACTCAATGATTTATATATATGTTTGACACATGAAATCAAAATTTTAAAAACAATCCTTTTGTGTTTTTTTTTTTTTTTTGATATACACTATTAACTTTTTCACATAAAATCTCTGATAACATCTTATTAATTGTAAACAAAACCACCTCACTTATTTAAAGAGAATTCTGTCTACATTGACAAACGTAAAAGCTGATGCTGCCGCTGTTTTAAGAGTGCAACTTAATTTGAAATTTTGTTGTAAAAATTTCATGTTTGGAAAAAAATTGTCCTCTTACGATAATGCCCTACACTGCAAAAAATCAATTTCGGTGTCAAATTACTGTATTAAGTTTCAACACTTTGAGAGAATCCTGAAAACTCGTTTTTACCGTAAAATCAATTTTTACTATTAAACATTATACTTTCATTTTTTCAGTACTATTTATTTAATTAGAGTGATTTAGTGATTCTACAGTAATTATAACTGTAAAAATTACGATACATCAGATTTCTTTTGCTCCGGTAATATGGGTTTAATGAGATTAAAATACAGGCACCCTGAGTGCCGATACTTTTTAAAGTAATTTGATCTGCAATTTTTCACAGAGTAGTCAGTCTTCAATTATACATTTTATTTCATCTTCATTCCCAAAAAGATGTTAATTGTTTAAATTGTTTTATAAGTTAAATAAAAAAATATATAAATTTTATAAGTTATTTATATTTAACAAATTTACCTTACATTTCATAATAAACCGAAGTTTCAATGTTAGAATCATTTATTTTTTTGGCATTTTAAGCACTGAATTACAGCTACAATGTCAATTATCTTCAAAAATAAATTATTCAAATTATAAAAAAATATTACCCTAAGAAATGCCGTGTTGCATATAAATATATCATACATAAAATATGTTAAAGAATCGTATTTACACCATAAAAATCAGTAGTATCGGTGAAGTTCTAGATGTGCAATACTTTTACGACGAATAAACAGAAAAAACATAAAGGAGAAGAATAAGAACCTTTATTCTATTTTAAATCAAACGTTGAAAAAAACCTGATTAAAAAGAGACTTGCCAAGAATGAGAAATGCTGGTCATCGATATAATTAAAACAACTTTTTTTCCCCTCTTTAATCATTTGTAAAGCTATTTGAATGAGAAATACAAAGCCTGTCCTTTAACTTCATTAAATCTGAGTTTTTGAACAAATGTACAAGTAGTTTGAGAATTATATTCTTAATTTAAAAGTAGATTTTGGTTTCACTGTTTTTTTTTATCTTTTTATCATTGTTAAAAATAACAATTAAATTTTGCGAGTAATCTTTCTCGGGCCTTTTGCTCTATAAGTCTCAGATTTTACACAGAAACTGTTTACACGAAAAAGATAGTTTTATGTTTTCTAAAAAAATAATCCAGAAATTTGCATTTTATCAAATCGTATGGTTTTTTATTAAATTGCTTGCTTTTTTTTTAAATCGCTCGCTTTTTTCTTGAATCGTTTGCTCTTTATAAAGTCGTTAAAGATTTGGCAATAACAAGACACTTGTTTTATTCTAATTTGTTTAGAATAAACAAGAGTAAGTTATGAGACATTTTAAAAACTTCCTTTTTTATCTTTAAATATTTCTCTTATGTTTTTTTTCACTAAAATAAGAGAGTTTTAGTTAAAGAGAAAGATTTGTTTTCTGAGTACCCATAACTGAGCCACAGTAATGCATTTTCCGAAGTTTCTCCTTGCCTTAGTTACAAGTGCCCCCTGAATAACTTAAACAGGAAACGTTTGTTGCTATAGTTATGAAAAAGAAACCCTCATGAAGTTAGTGTCTTTGACATATTTTATTTGCTTCTGATAATTTCTTTTTAAAATTAACTGTAAAATGGGATAAACTTTATAATAAAAACATAATGAACTATACTATAAAACATGATAAACTTTTCTATAAACACATAAGAAAATAATATTTATAAATTATCAAAAACAATAATACTTATACGTAGTCATTCTTCTATTAGTTTAAAAAAATAAATGGGAATTGTCAATCATTTAACTATGTATTATATTCAACATGGAAATTAATTTAATAACAAAAAAAAATGAAGTGAACATGAATTATTACAATCAAGTTGCCCTTTCGAAGATAAAAGAAAAAAAACTTTTTTCTTTTAATCAAAACTAGACATTCAAGAAAAAAAACATCCAAGCATTTCATAGAAATAAAATAAAACAAATACACCAAACAATTAAAAAGAAATTCATAAATTACAAGTATTCAATCGAATGATTTTGTATATGTAATACTGTATTCAATCTTAATAGTTCGAGGGGGTACCCTCAAATATGCTAAATAATTTGTGCAGACGATATTTAAGTTACGAAATCAGACACAAAACGTATTTTCTCTGAATAAACATACCTTTTTTTCAACGGATTTTCAGATTTCTACCCCCCCCCCACACACACACGCGCAAAAATATAGGGGGTAACCGCAATCTGGGTATGGTCCCAATAGTTTGATCAGGAGAGCAGTTCCAAATTTGGGCATCTTAAATTAATTTTATTTTTTTCGTATTTCACCATATCTCTAGACTTTTTTAAGTGAATTGAAAAAATTTTTCACACACTAGTGTGAAAAAAATTACTTTTAAGAATTTTTTTTTTATTATTTAATTATAATTATATAAAATTTTTTACATCTTATAAAAGAATGAAATTTTAAAAAGAATGTAAAATAATGTAAAGCAAAATCAAACATTTGAACAAAATCGGTCGATTAGTTCCTGATTAATCGAATATTAAAAAAGTCGTTAGCCAAAAAAAAAAAAGTATGTTTAATGAGAAAATACGTCTACGTATTTCGTAACCTAAAATATCGTCAGCCCAAATCAGTTAGCATATTTGTGGTCAAGCCCGTGAACCTCTAAGTTAGAGTTCTAGTGCGTGAAAATCCGATCGTTAGAACAAAAGTAAACTAGGGTAATTTTTTTGTACACTGCACACCTTTCCACACAAGAGTGGCTGTAAGCATTTATTTGTGCACATATTATGCTTATTTATTTATGTACATTATACTTATTATTTAATGCTTATAAAAATATTAGTAACAATACTTTTACACAAAAAGCGCAACATAAATTTTTGTTAATTATACACCTAGAAAAAATGAAACTATCATGATGTGATCCTTTTATTATAAGATAATGTTTACATTATTAATGTTTCCATTAATAATGTTTACATTAATAGTGTTACATTAATAATTTTACATTAATAATGTTACATTGATAATGTTTATTAATGTTTACATTAATAATGTTTCCATTAATAGTGTTACATTAATAATTTTACATTAATAATGTTACATTAATAATGTTTATTAATGTTTACATTAATAATGTTTACATTAATTAATTGTTAATTATACACACAGGGAGAAATGAAACTATCATGATGTGATCCTTTTATTATAAGATAATGTTTACATTATTAATGTTTGCATTAATAATGTTTACATTAGTAATGTTACATTAGTAATTTTACATTAATAATGTTACATTAATAATGCTTATTAATGTTTACATTAATAATGTTTATTAATGTTTACATTAATAATGTTTACATTAATTAATTGTTAATTATACACACAGGGAAAAATGAAACTATCATGATGTGATCCTTTAATTATAAGATAATGTTTACATTATTAATGTTTACATTAATAATGTTTACATTAGTAATGTTTATATTAATAATGTTTACATTAGCAATGTTACATTAATAATTTTACATTAATAATGTTTACATTAATAATGTTACATTAATAATGTTACATTAATAATTTTACATTAATAATGTTACATTAATTATGTTACATTAATAATGTTTACATAAATGTATACATTATTTATTCTTAATCTCTTAAAATCCAGAACAGTTTTAAGGGATATCAAAAATTATGCCTTGTATAGTATCAATATGATAAACATTAATTTTATAAAGTTTTCAAAATTCATCTCATTAAAACTTTGCCGTGTTTACCAAAATTAGCTTAAAAATTAAGTTCATTCCACAAAGGAGAAAAAAGCGACACAAAGAAAATGAATTTTACAAATAAATAAATAAAACAATATTAACAAATTGTGACAATTACTACGCATCTATACTCAACAATATTAGAAAATAATTTAATTACTTAAATATAATTTATTTATATAGTACAATATTGAGTTAAATACAACACGAAACTTCTGTCGTGGATAATGATTTATATAAAATTGAGCCATTTAACAACATTTAATAAATTCATGTCTATAAAATTAAATTTATTTCCCATAGAAATCACTATCTCCAAAGAGTATGTTTTGTAGAAAATAGAAAAATCAAAAAACGTTTCATCCCACATAAAGTACAGTTTAAGGTCAATATAAAGTTCCCCACAACTTAATACTGTATTGGGCTAAAAAAATTTCTGATGTCATTAAAAGATATATTTTTTAGATTGATTCGCTCTAAATATTTCGAAAAATAGGAGCATTCAATTTGAAACTCTCTTGATTTTTCGAATAAGCACTAAAGTTAAAGCAAACTCTCTAAGAATAAAAAAAAAATTTAGGAAATAGTCTTACAGAAAATATTTTTAAATCACTTAGAAGTTTATTGATGTTTCAAATCAGTTAAAGAAAGATTTTTAACATTTTTTGAATAGTTTAATCAAGTAAAATATACATGATTTGTTATAATCACAAAAAAAAAATATTTTTTTTTATTATAATTTATGAGAGTAGGGGAGAATGGGGTCAATTGTAACATTTTTTACTTAACTATTTTTAACTAACAAAAAAACCCAATATATTATTAGTATTAATTGACAGACGAGTAAAGTAGGCTATCCTCTACTAGAAAAAAAAAAAACCTTATTTTAAATGTTATTATATTAGTTATTAACAATTTTTGACAGTCGTGCACTTGTTACAATTGTCCCCACTTAACAGTTCATAAATTCAACTAAAACATAGTTAATTATACATATTATCATAGTTGTGATATATTTTTTTATTGATCAAAATAGTAGTGATATTTTAGGAGTAAAAATAATAATGAGCAGAGACCTAAAGGCTTAAACTTTTAACTTTAAGGGGTTAAAAATTTTAATTTTTGCTGTGAAAGGCGACAAATAAAATAATGCACATGCAACATAATATAAATGATGTAGGAAACTATTGGTGGTTCTTAAAGAGTTAAGTAATGGTTTGTAAACATAACATAATTTATTTTCAGCTGTTACATTCTTCCCTTTACTTATTGTTACAATCGTCCCCAAAACGCCATTTCAGCTTCATTTGTTAAAAACAATGCTAGTTAATTAACAAAACTAATCTTTTTTTTTTTTTGAAATGTTAATTAAGGTGTCCACTTACATATTCGGTTAATAATTTTTATTTGTTTAAACAAAATTACTTTGTTACAATATAATATTCTTATACCCAAAAAAGTACTTACGTAGCGTGAAAATATCTTTTGTGATTTAACTCTTTCAAAAGTACATAAAAATGGTTGCCAGCAGGGGTGTACATGTAGATTTATTAAATACACCTTGTGCGCCACCTAGGAACCAAATCTAGAACCCGACACTCGAAATTTTTGCTCTGTTATAATCGTACCCTGTTACAATTGACTCTCCCCTACTATTTGTTTTACGATTTTCTACTCTTAAAAGTGATAATAAAAATTTTTATAACATACTCTGATAAAAAAAAAATAGTATTTAAAGTTTGAAAAATTCTCTTTTCTGTAATATATTAATCTAAAGCGGCAAAATAAATTAGTGTGAATAAGAAAAGGGTTTAAAAATATTTAGAGATTCCTTAAATCATTAAAACATGGTTTACTATATATTTTGTCTATCATAAAATTAAGTTTTAATAATTAATTTAATAAAATATGTTATTTTATGTTAATGTGTTAATTTATTAAATATGTAAGTTTTTAAGTAAAAGTTTCTAATATTACAACATTTCCAAAATTCTTTCTCTTTCAATAAAAAACATTTTTAAAGTTTTTGAATATGTAGATAACTTGACTGATAAGCAAAGAAATAAATTTTAAGATAATCAATATTTTGAAAAAACTTCCTTTTATCGCTCATTATATATTTGATAATTATAAAAAAAAAATATTTCAAGAAAATTAAATATTTTCAACACGTAAAATGAAGTCAAATTACATTGTATATTGTGATTAGAATTTCTAATTTACTTTTTAAAATATTTCATTATTTTATTACGGAACATAGAAAGTATATAAAATAATTAGTTCGAACAAAAATGTGAGAAATAAATATTCAAAAACTTTTTCTTCTCCGTAAAAAATTTAATGCATTAGGAAATTATGTCATTCAAGAGTTATATAAAATTTATTCATTTTTAGCGTTTTTCCAGATTTAAATCTTTGCGTAAAATTTAAGCCAGAAATTATACAAATAATGTTCCATAATGGAACAGAAAAAAATCTTGTTTAAAAAAAGAAAAAAAAAACGTTTTAAATAACCTGTTGATATTACGGTGATTATCAGTTTAACATAATAATGTCAGTATTTATTTATGTTTCGATATTATACAGAATTTGAAATACTTTGAAAGGCAAAATAAAACATACAAATAGTGTTAATTTCGCAAAAATCAAGAAAGGAAGAAGGTTTTAAATTTAAGGACAAGCAATTTTGTAAAGAAAACTTTAAAATCGTCTGCAGAGATTTTAGAGAGCAATTACATTAATAATCAATGCAAAATATCGCAAACATTTCATCTATCTTTTAACTATTCCTTATAGAGTTTCACCTAACATAAAATGGGTTTATGGAGTTTAACATTTGTATGCACATAACGTCTGTTTACGGAGTCTAAAAAATTTGTTCATTTCACGATGTAGCTAATTTCTTCAGAATTTTTTTGGTACTTATCGGTTAGAGGGACCATAAAGCCAAATTCGCCAACTTGAGGAGGAAGGCAAAATGTTGGCTCATATAAATTACCGATGATGCACACATATTTGATATATCCATGAGCATGACAACCGCTAATGCATTACCGCTATGCACGGCTACCGCTAATGTATCAAATATAACAATATTACGACCATTCATGACAGCAATAAATATTGAAGACAAAAATAACGTGGATCATTATTGATAACTATAACTATCGAATACAATAATATCGAGAACATAGCGTATCAAAACTGCAATATCGCGAATATTAAATTTATTTTTTCCAATGCCCACCTGGAAAATGACCTTTCGTCATACAGGCATCTGAAAGTCAGATTTGTTGGCCACTTTTTCAGGGGCACCATATTAGGTGGGTCAACGTTACTTCCGCAGTAAGAACATATACTACAGAGAAGGAAAGGACATCCATGTCTTGCCCGAGATTCGAACCCAGAACCTTTCTGATCTAAAGCCTGTTCCCTGACACCTACACAGGCCTGTCGGTGACATATTAACATAGCTATATTAACATGTATATATAACACGCATATATTACATTATACATTATATACGATATATTAACATAGTTATATTAATTAATTACGATATTTTATAATTAATATAATTAATTACGATAGTGTTAATAAATTTTGTTCTGTTAACTAAAATATTGGCAAATGAAAAAAGAAGCATACATTTTTAAATTCAAAAACATCACGATATATTGTTAAACATCGATATTTTTTAACAACAATATATCGGGAAATTAAAATTGGTTCTATCGGTTATAGCAGTGTTTCCCAAACTTATGACTTTTGCGTACCCTTTATAAATTTTCCGTAAAGCTGTGTACCACTAATAAAAAATTAATGTATTTTTTACTATAAAAAAATTGCCCATAAGTTAAAGGAATCGATGTTCATATTGGCGATAACTCGGAAAAGCAGTCGCCAACACAAGATTTTGATAAATACTATTTAATCCTATTATTGCAGAAATTGGAAAACATACAAATGGTATTAGTTCTACAAAAGAGACAGGGGATTTAAATTTGAAGGAAAAATAGTTTAAAATCATTTTAAGGAATTACAATGATAATCAATGTAAAATGTGTTTAAAAAGAAATTACACTCAAGCAATAAATAGTAAATTTAATTGTGATGGATGATTTGTTAGAAAAAATTTTAATTTTACAATATTCCTTAGAATTTTAATAAATTTTTTCTGTAATTGGAAATTATACAGATAATTTTTGTTCTACGAAAAACAAAGAAAATAAGTTGAATTTTTACTTAAAATAAAGCAAAACTATTTTCTAAAAGGAAATGTTTTTAACTAACCAGATGAATTATTTTATGTATAATATAATTGAAAGATATATAATAAAATACTGTAAATATCATTTATAAATATAAGCTATTAATATATATAATTGAAAATACTGAAACATGTATGTAAACATTTTTAAGCAGTTTACAGCAGAGTTTATTGTAACGCAAAATTGTCTCATGCATATAGACATGAACATATTAAATTACATATTAAATCGTGAAAATGAATATATTTTAAAACACTATAAATTCATCTTTTTAGAATTCCCTAGCCTTCTTACAAAAGTTTGAAATCATACAGATTAAGTTAGCAACGGCAAAAAATAAATTTTAAATAAAATTGTAAATGAAATGAACAAAAATTGCTCTGAGAAAAAAAAAGAGTTTTTACACATCTCAGAAATTTACAATCAGGATAAACCTTAACAAATAAGTTAACGAATTTTTATCCTTCGTGTTCAATACTACGTTTTACTCAATATCCAGCACATATACTCAATGAAAAATTTTATCCATCATGATAATATGATTATAATAGCATATTAATTTTAAAACGCTTTACCATTTTTTTTAAAAAAAACTTTTAGTAAGGAAAAGACGAAAAAATTCCAAAAACAAACTGAAAACATAAATTTAAAGAAAAATAATTAAATTCTTCTACGATAGAAATTTCTTAAAGCGAAACCAAATATTCCGAATATGTCCAATAAGTCTATAGAATATTTATCCAATGCAACTCATATCCAACACAAATACTCAATGAAAAATTTTATCGATTACCACAATTTGAGGAAAATTAGTATATTAACTCCAAAATACTTCATCAATTAGTTAATTTAGTTTAATTTGTAATAAGAAAAATACGAGAAAAGTTAGTTCCATGAACAAACTAGAATGTAATGTTATAAAGAATAATAATTCAATTCTTTAATGAATTATATTTGTAATCAATATTAACCTTAATAAATATTTTAACTAATTTTCCTTCTTCGAGTCCAATACTAAGTTCTATTCAATATCCAACACAAATACTCAATGAAAAAAAATTTTTAATTTATCACCAAAATTTTAATCAAATAGTATGTTAATTTCAAAACACTCAACCAATTTTATTAAAATTTTTAATAAGAAAAATACGGGGAAAATTAGTTCTATGAATAAGCTAGAATGTAAAGTTATATTTTTAACGAAAAACTATGAAATTCTTATACTACAACTATTTCTAAAAGCGAAAAGAAATGTTCCGAATTCAACAGGTGTTAAAAAAAAGAGATCAAAAAGTTTTATCACAATAATTCTTGAGGAGCTATCACTGATAATAGAAAAAAACTGTTATTTACCTATTATTATGTGATTTTCATATTTGTCCAGGCAATCATTTTCAGTTTGTATTACATTTCCATCTTTTGGCACTTCAACACTCATGTTCGGTTACAATCCGGTCGCATAACTCCTCCTACCACTCTCTGAAAATCACTTTTAGAATAAGTTATTCCGAACGGCAGACGATAACTTTGGAACGTCCATGAGAGCAGACGATCTTTCGTGGCAAACAATTTATCTGACGTTTCTGCCGGTCTTGCCCTAACGAAAGAGTGGTGATGATTGGCGCGCCCTCACGAAATGTTTTTTTCAATCATCCAGCTGTCTTTTTTTTTTCTTTTGTGAAAAGATAAATTAGCTAATGATATTTAACAAAGAAGTAACTGCAACCTTGTTTCCCATAAATTTCTTAAAACTTCAAACGAACTAGAAATATTTAAAAGAAAAACGTTTTGTAGATCACTTGAGAGTTTTTAAATTTTTTTTAAATTATTTGAAAATTCACAGTAAAAATGTAAATAAAATTCGTTTATTTAATTGAAGTATTTAGTAATCGAATAAATTTTATAATACTTATTTAGAAATATCGAGATAAACTACGATGCATTGTTAAAATGCGAAAAAAAACTATGGAATTGAGAGAATTTTTGTGTGATTAAAATCTTAATGTCAATCGTAATCGATTTTATTAAAAAAAAAAACTTAAATAATTAAAATATTTATAACTGCATTAAAAAATTCAAGTACAAAATGTGAAATAAGATTGATTTCAAGTTTTGATTTAACATGGTGTAAAAATATATAATCTTACATTTCTTTTGAAACAAAAAGTTTAATAAAGTTAAAATATTTATTATATTAAATATTCTTAAAATATTTCGTTAGGAAACTATCTCTCTGCATGTGAAGGAAATTTTAGTAAAAACAATTTTTATAATTAGGCGCATAATGTTTTCAATCCTCACGTGATTACTTCTAACATTTACCGAGATTCAAGAATACGAATCAGTTTAAAAAAAACTAAGCATCTAACTGTAGTCTTTGAATTTTTAATTATTTATTACGAATACAATAAAGAGAATCTCTTGATACTTTAAAATCACATATAAATTTGCAAAAATCCTCAATTAAATTCAAAGTTTTTGATATAATTCATTTTTTCATTTTGCAATTGTACGGCGCTGAGAACGCTAAAGCAGTTCAGCAACTCATCCTTTTTTTATAACTCCATATTAATTGGTTTTATTCACTTTCTATTTCCTTTATTTGAAACTCCATAATAATTCGTTTTGTTCATTTCCTCCTCGTGTTTACTCCCTACTATTTCGATTTATTTACTCTTTCGATTTATTAATACGAATTGAAACTCTCTATGCATTCAATTTGAAACTCGCTATAAATTTGATTTTAACCCTACCTACATTAGAGAACAAACATTTTGTTTTAAAAAAAGAATTTCTGACATCCCAAAATAAGATTTTAAATTCTGAAATACTTTAAAAAATTAATGAATGATAAATTTTTATCATTAGTGTACGAACAAAAATTTTCGTTAATTCTCTATATTTTCAATTTGAAACTTGCTATAAATTTGATATTTGGAACTAGCTAGATTTAAGAACAAGTTTATTTTCTCTTTTTTTTTTAATTTTTGATATCTTAAAATATGAACTGAAATGCTTTGACAAAAATAATGAATGAAAAATTGATTTTATTTGTGTACGAATAAAAAACAGAGCACATGATCATTAATTCTCTATATATTCAATTTGTAACTCTCCATAAATTTGATTTTACAACTAGCTACATTTTAGAAAAAGCTTCTTTTTTCTTTAAAACTTTTGATATCTCAAAGTAAGATTTTAATTTCTGGTATACCTTAAAAAATAATGAATGAAAAATTGATTTTATTATTGCGCAAATAAGGAACAGTAATGATTTTCATTAATTCTCTATGCCAGTGATTCTCAACCACTGTGCCGCGGCAATTTTCTGTGTCGCTAAATTCTTAAAATGTGCCGCCAAATATTAGAAATGTTAAAATAAAAATTATAATGCTTTTTTTATTACGAGTAAAGTTTAATTTAAAGAAAAGTGTGTATATATATATATATATATATATATATATATATATATATATATATATATATATATATATATATATATATATAAGTATATATATATATAAAAGTATATATATAATATATATATATATATATGTATATATATATATATATATATATATATATATATATATATATATATATATATATATATATATATATATATATATATATATATATATATATATATATATATATATATATATATATATATATACTTTTTATAATTTTTATAATTTTTCCACACTTTAACCGCGTGAACATCTTTGTCGGCGATTGTCTTGTCTCTGACAATCTTAAAATAAGTTAAAATAAGAAGGAAGTGTTTAAATTGTCTTTGACACACAATTTTAAAAAAATGTTGAAACAAATAGGAAGTTTTATGACTATTAAAATTATTAATTAACAAAGGAAAGCAAGCTAAATATAAACTTTCAAACAGAAATAAAAGCTAATCATTAAAGTAAGCTATGCAATTAATAGTTATATGAATAAATTAAAAGAGGATAACTAACAAAAAAATAATCTAACAATGAATAATTAGCAAAAAACTAGTTAGAAATCACAAAAAATAACAATGTAAAAAAACAACAGTTATTAACTATCGAAAGCAAGATAACAATTAATATCTAGCAAAAAAATAAATAACTGTTATTAACTAATAAAAAATTTGTCGGAAAAAATAATTAATCCCTTAATAAACGTGCTTTTGTATTACATATTATTTTATTTCACATTCAAAATTATTATCACAAAACAGTGTATTATAGGTAAGTAAACAACTTTTAAACTAATTTTTTTCATTGTGTGCCGTCAAATTTCGAAATCGTTAAAAGTGTGTTGCACAAAAAAAGGTTGAGAATCACTGCTCTATGCATTTGGCTATAAATTTGATTTTTGAAACATTTACACAGTTACATTTTAGGACAAGCTGAAAATAAGAAGTTAAAATTTTATTTTGATATCTCAAAATAAGTTTTTGACTTTCTAAATATTTTAAATAAATAAAAAATAAAAAAATAACTTTTCTTAGCGTACAAATAAAAAATAAACCACATTTTTATTAACTTAATTCCGCTGCTATTCTATCATTTAAAATAACTCAGCAGAAATGATTAATGTAACACCACTCAAAATTAAAAATAGAAGCAATTATGAGCGAATGATTTCGGTGACTTTCGTACAGTTTGTAATAATGGCTAGAATTGTAGTAAGCAAATTTCTAATTACATTTTTTATGACATTATCAATTACATTGTATATCAATTAATATTTATGCACTATAGCACTTTACGCGTATTCCGGTTTTTCAAAGTCAGAAAAATTTACCTGTTAAAAAGATATATATAATTCTAAGGAAAAAAAAATATGTTAACTACATTTCTTTTTAGCCCGAATTAATAAAGATTACGAAATTGAGTGTTTCAGGTATCTCTTCTACCCTCTTAAAAGCAACTTGACAACTGGGAAGAAAGAAAAAAAACTCCTCAGTGTCATTTTTATCTATTGATAAGACCTACTCTCAAATACATGAATTAATCCAGTTTATCTCTTTCGATATCTAGCGAATTTCTCAGGTACACGTTTTTATGTCAAAGATGTTCACATGTTTTTATTCTTCTTCTTTGGAAGAACAAAATTCATCGAATCTAGTATGGTTACATTCTCATCCGGCTCAAAGATCATAATTTCTGAACGAAAGTTTTAATTTACTAAATGCCACTTGGCTGTGCGGTTAAATATCAACCTTTTTTTATCGACATAAGTAAACTACGAATCCACGATAGTGGGTTTAAAGCAGCTAAAAAAAGGTCATTAATTAAACTTTATATACGTCAATTTGAATTTAAAGCAACTCATGATAAGAATGAGAACAAAAAATGCATTCTGATAAAATTTTAGATTGAAAAAAAAAATCCTTCATTTGTTGAGAGAATTGAACCAGATGGTATACTCGCGTTGTTAATCTTAGAGCAATTACTTTTATAGAACTTGGTTCTTTAATAAACTTATTGGATTCTTTCCCTTTATTAATACGAATATTTGCAATACTCCGTCAATTCCGTTATTGACATTTTGTTTCATTATTCACAGTCTAAAGTAAAATAAAATACAATGTATATGAATGGTGATTCAGAAATGTACCAGATCTATAAATTAATTGTTAGTTTTCAAAATTTGCTTACTTTATCTTACTTACTTTACGAATATTTTACACAGAAACAAAACATAATCTGAACCTTCTCTTAGGACATGGCTTCTTGACCCTTTGTACTTTTTGAAATTAAAAAAACAACAACATTTATTTTTCTTTATTTTTTACAGTTTTTTAAAGTAAAAAAAATGAAATTTCTTAGTTTTATTTTATTATTATTATTATTTTGAACTTTTGTTCTATTGTTTTTTGTACTATTCTATTATCCAATTCGCCCCAAAATCCCATTCATTCTTTAGAGCAAACTACAGGTTCATTTAAAATAATTTTTTCATTGCTGAAAAAGAAGAAAAAATACAAGCTGAAAAAAGAAACAAAAAAGCCTTTCTTTTATAATATAAATAACTAGTCAACCTCTAAGCAACAGTTTCAAAAAATAAATTTATATTTAATAGAAAACGCGCATGAAAGTCTTGATTAAATAAGTAGTCATCAGAGAAACGGTGAAGAAAATCCAAGACGGAATTCGGGAAAATTCAAAAAAATTGTGTTGCTTGAATCAACACCCAGAGATAAAATATTCAATTATAAGTATAAATCCTATCTGACTTTCTGATGTATTTTGTACCTTTATCAAATTTTTAAAATCTCATCTTAATTATCTTGACAACATATTTTTGCCTGTTGAAATATTTAGGGTGAAGCTGGAAATAATTTCAAAAGCTTTGTCTTATGCCCAGTTGGAATATCTGAATTTTTTTCTCTTCCTCCAAAGTGAGCTTTAGCCGCCATATTGAATTTATCGAGAAGGAAGGGCTCAAATAAGGAAAGAACTTATTTATTTTAATGCCTGTTTTTAAGATTAAACGAATAACATGCAGTCTTAGTCGATGGAGCTAATAGTTCTGGATTTTTTTTTTTCTGACCTGAATAAACTAAACCTCAAAGCAATAGACTTTTGGTCTGGAAGTAATAAGTTTTTTTTTTAATGCATACAAAGTTCAATTTTTAACCTTCACCTTTTACTTATTTGATTTTGCCATCACAATGAGTGAAGTATGGTAAAATGTTTCGTATGTTTCTTTTTCGAATGAGACAATAATTAAGTCTATATAACTAACGCTTTGGAAGCCAGAAGGAGTTTATGTATAAAATTTGTAGTTTTTAAATTTGTTCAATGAAACTAAATTTTGGTGATTGCAATTAAAAAATAAAACAAGAAACATTTTATTACCTGTCTTAGTGTAACATGCCTACATAAATTTAAGTCCAAATTGCACCATTTTAACAAGAAACGTTAAATGACTTTTAAGATATTAGTCCAACTGAATTTTGTCTGGTTTCACGCGATACAGTGTAAGAGGATAAATAGGAAACTGAATCTCATTTTTATTTACGTAACTGTAAAAGCTCGAAGTCTGTTGAATACAGTGTTTTACTGGCAGAACCTAGGATTGGAATCATATTAAAGCATACATCGGATTTTACCATGCCACTTAAGCTAAGCGTTACCGACAAAAACTAAGATTTAAGAGACTTTGGATTTTTATCGTAACATACATACAGGGTGTCCCAGAATTATTATAACTGACTTAAAGGGGAGGTAGAGTATATCACAAAGATTCAGAATTGCATAGCATTTCATGCCGGAAATGTCATGGAAAAGCAGTATGACAGGTACAAGAAGACACAAGACCGAGATTCTCTGAAATATTTAATGGGAAATATGTAATAAATATTATATGTGCTGTGGTAGATGATATGTGAAAATGGTATGACAAAAGATGTTCAAAGTTTCTACCATTGCTGCTAACGATTCATGCGTTACACCATCGGGCCATGGATTGGCGGATTTGATGAAATACACTTAGATTTTGTTAGATATCCACAGCAGCATGGACGATACTTGCAACTAGATCCATTTCGGAGTCTACAGATGTTGCATACGCAGCAGTTTTCGGTGCACCCCAGAGAAAGAAGTCCATGCTGCTTACATAAGGAAAGCATGGTGGCCAGGGAACCGGTCCACCACGCTCAATCTATCTTGTGAACAACAATACCTAGCAGCGAATGAAGGCGTTTCCGATTATGAGTTGCTATGCAAATTTGAATCCTTGTGATGACCACTTCCTCCCCTTAATGTTCATCTCCCCCAGTAAACCTTGAATGGCGGTTAAAGCTCTCCTCGGGGGAGGCAAAAAACCTCCAATGAATGTATTTGACCCAAACAGCAAGCTTCATACCAATTTGCAACTTACCCCTAATTATTTCCGTATTCAACTACATAGAAATTGGTATAATCGGGAAGAAAAAAATCAAAAGCTACTTTTTGAGCTATTAAGTTGCCTCATACGGTGTGCATGTGTTTTCCAGACTAGGAATTCATTTCTTTCAATCTAGATTAATTTAGATACTTCTCGTCGAAGAAAAATGCGTTCTCGTTAATAAAATTAGTAAAAAAACTCTCTCGTTCATCCAGTAAAATAAATCTTAGCGCTTCCCTAGACGGCGCTCATGTACGGGAAACGCAATTGTTTTGCACTAATGAAATGTTTTTAACTGATTGAATGCTTTAAAATTGCATAATAGATGCATTTCCTAAGAGACTTTTACACGAAATCACATCCATATGCATTTAATTATCGAATAATTGCCTTGAATGTGATTTTAATCACTTTGGGAATGCTTATTTAATGATACTTTTAGAAATTCGAAGTTAATACGGCTTTTGTAGCAAATGAAGAGAATGGAATAAATAACAGGTTTCTGACTAAGTAATGTGTTAATCTTTGGATTTACTTATCTGTGTAAAAAAGTTCTTTTTTACTCTCTGAAAAGTGACCTCGGAAATAAAAGATTTAGTTTGTAAGAAGAACGTGATGTTTATTCTTCTAAAAACTTATTGTATTTTGTTCTTTTTTCAACATTAATGCATTTCATTTAAGCCGTTTAGTTGTTAGCTCGTGGTACAAAAAGAGTTCGATTAATTGTTAATAAATTCTATTCTCATCTCACTATAAAGAGTGTGTTTCTTGAGATAAAAATTAAAGGCTGCCATCTATTTTTATTATTAACTTGAAATGTTTCTTAGCATAGGAGAAACGGCGATATATATTTTTTTCTCTTAGGAAAGAAAGGGGGGAATGACAACTGAAACTGATTTTAAACAGGTCTCAATCAAATTGAAAGAAAACACACTAAGGTTTTCTAGAACTAATCTTAAGTTCAAATCTATTTTAGAACATAAAATACATTAAGGGGGGACCCCACCCTGAGATGGTAAAATATTAACGATTTTCCTGAATTGTTTTTAAGTAATGGAGACAATGCAGAGACTCCTTGTTTTTTTAATGTTATTTAGCTACAATTTAAGTCTATTTTTAAAAAATTTCTTTTAGAAAATAATAAAAAAATATGTTGGTGGCAGCTCCGTGTGTGGCTGGTCATCAAAAAGTAGCACCTCACTGGCCTCATGGATTTAGAAGTCCTGAAACATAGGAAAACGATTTTGTTTAGACTTTCTGAAACATAGAGACATTATCTAAAAAGTAGGAAAAAGCGGTTTTCTGATATTCCCAAAATTACCAAAATGGCGGCAACTTAAAGAAAAAGTTAAGTTTTTCATTAAAAAAAATATTCATTTAAATAGTAATATAAAATCAAAATATAAAAATATCAAAAAAATCCTACGCTTCTTTCTAAAGAATATATTTTTACGTAATTTAAAATAAAGAACAGTTTATTTCGGAGTATAGATCATGAGAAAAACGTTAGGCCAGGTCAAAAAAACAGCGTTTCGAGAAAAACGCGTTTAAAGTTTTGACCATAAGGTAGGGGAAAACGTTTGATTTCATATATATAATGGTCGATAAATGAAATGCCTATAATAAGTTTCTATTTACAGTCAACAGAATGGATGAGACACAAAAAGAATTTCGCCCTTCCTAATCCGGCCGAACGGGCCTTTCTACCTGCTTAGCGACGACTCTCTATTTTCCGGAATAACATCCAAACGAAGTTAGGTACCGAGAAATCGTTTTAGACAGACATTAAGAAGGGTACAAAGATTCGAAAAATACAATAAATTTTTTTTTTTCGAATTTTTGAAATATTCAGGGTTGGGTCCCCTCTTTTACTTCTTCAACGTAAAGTAACCATATTCTACATAAATTACGTTATCCGAAATGCATTGCACCCTATACATAAAATTCATGAATATACATTACTAAAATGAATAGTTTGTGTGTGCGTCCCTCTCTTTTGACTCCAGATCCTTTTCTGTTAGTGTCCTAAAATTAGGACAGTTGATTAAATGGACAATTTTAGTCACCGATCCCATAAAATCGTTCGAAAATATTTCTTGATCGTTTGACAGAGACGCTTGAAAAATAAAAATTTTGATCGGTTTAGTACTTGTCATTGATAAAAATATTGACGATTATTTAAACATTTTAAAGATAACATCAGTGTTGTTTGCAAGCCTATAGATCTCATTAAAAAATGGAGTTAATTGCACGCTCCTATATATTTAATTTCATTTCATTTGTTATGTCAGATAAACTCAAGTAAAAGTATAGGCCGACTACGTCACAAAATTAGTATTCCTAAAGTTACATGAAAGCACGTGTTTCTTTTGTTTATAGTTATGCTTCAAAAAGAGGTCTTTCTGTAAAACTAAATAATTTTAAATCAATGGTTTTGGGGAAAAAATAATCTATTTCATTAAAAATCACAATTAATGGAAATAATTTAGGAGAAGCGTTAAATATCGCCATACTATTATTTACCCCAATGATGCTTTATTAATTGTGGTAATGGGATTCTAATTCTAATTGAAATAAAATATATATATATATATATATGTACAATAAAAAAGCAAAAATTAATGAAAAAATGTATTTATAAGTTTCAGAAGACCATAAAAAATCGTCTTATGTTCAATAAAAATTGGCACTGGTTACTAATTGAAGTAAGAAAAAAGCTATGTACTAAAAAGCTAAATAATGGGAAAATGGTACTAAATCTGCCACTCTCTTTTTAAATGAGGCTGTTGGTGATGGTTAAATTGTTTCGCCAAATAAAATCTTAAGTACGATAATCAATCAATAATAGTCACCCCTAAATTCGTTTAAGAGAAGCCTAAAAAAATCGCCAAAATAATATCGACGCCAATGATTCACCATTAGTTTTAGTAATAGGTACTAAAGTAATATAAATAAAAAAATAAGTAGTGTACTAAAAAGCAAAATTAATGGATAAATAGTATCAATTCGTTTAAGAGAAAAGTAAAAAATCGTCAAACTATTATTGAAGCCAATGATGCTCAATTAATTTTGGTAATAGGCACAACTAATATTATAGTAATTTGTGGAGTTTTAATCGGTACTAAATATACCAATACAGGTGCGATGTATTACATTATAATATTTTTGGTACCTGCATCAATACTGTGTAGTTCTATTATAGATGCTGTGAAAAGAGATTTTTTATGGTCCCTCGAAAGGTATAAGTACAAAAGAAAATCGCCTGATTGTTTTAAAATCTGAATATCATAAATTGGCCTCGAGTAACAGCATATGCTTTTTCGTCGGCAGCAAATTATACAGAATACTTTAAATCTTTATTTTGATGAAATGAACTTCAAAAACCATGTTTTTCTTAATCAAATAACGTAAAGCCACTAGGAAGGGCAAAATATAATATTTGATTTTAAAAAAATGGAATGATTGCAGCTTTGCTAATTATGTTGGTAAGCATTTTTTAGTTTTATGAAAGATTTTGTAGGTTTTTTCAGAGCTGATTAATTGATTTTCTTTTTCTTTTTCACCCTTTAAGAAAAAAGTTAATTATAAAAGAATAGAGATGCAGAAACATCTATTCTACGTTAAAGCTTACAAGCATTTCACATGACATAACAAAAAAATTAGAAAAATTATAAAAGCTGGTAAATAGTGAAAACTTAATCAAAAATTAACAGTAAATGAAATAAATAATTATAATTCAGCGTAATAACTCAGAAAAACTATTACAAACAATATTGTAACTATTAATGCATAACATCTGGCTCCATTTATATTCATTAAATTGCGATGTTAGTGACAATTATGTTCTCAGTTTTGCGTGTTTTGAACTGACCTGATTTTATTGACTTTTCTTTAAATATTTTTATTTGCGTGGGCAAACATTTGACTAATTATGAAAATGTATAGATTTAATTTACTGAACAACAACAAAATGTTAATATTTTCTCTTATTTTGTAAACATGGAGCAGTTTTTTTTTTTTACTGCCTGAATTAAGTTCTAAACATTTTGAATCAAATTTGGACAGATCTCCAAATTAAGCTATTTTAGCTATATTTTCTAGAATGTGATCATGATAGCTTTGAGTAAAATATGCTTAAAAAACTATAATTAAAAAAAAAAAACGTGGTTAATTTAGAAAAAATGTTTTGTTTTTTTTGTGATTAATTCGTAACTCGTCTGACGGGTATTAAACTACAGTTTTTGCAGTTTATATTATTTAAGAGGATTGATTTGCACTAATTATTTAACACTTTTATAAAATATAGATTCGTTAAATCATTTAAATTGACTCTTTGCACAACATATTACGTAATTTTCGATAATGCGTCTTCTAATTTGACTCTTGTACCATTTTTTTTAAAAATATATATCTTAAAAAAAAAAGTAAAGATATTCTCTTCATATTCAGTGAAAATATCACAAATGTGTGGGCGAATTCGAACTTTCTAATGCATGGCAAGCAAGAAGTTCAATGTATGTTCTATGACCTAAGACTCTTCTCTGTTTACTTAAAACTGGATCTTATTTAAGTTGAAGTAAAGGAACCTTGTGCATAAGGAACCTTGTACAAAAGCATTCCTAAAAGGACGCCTTTTTCAGAGATGATTTTAACTATACATCAGAAACTTACAGTAATTGTTTTTTATGTAGATATAAATAAATTAGGCATTATTGTACTTTGAGTTTGCATGTCTTTTATTTTCATTTGTGGTCGCTTTTTTTCTCTCGATAAAGATGCGGTACTTTTTTAAAGAATCTTTTACAATTGAAACAACGAGTCCATTATTTCTGAAACAATATATTTTATTTTTTAGCAAGGTTTATAAAATCTTCGAAATTTTGAAGATATAAAAAAGCAGCATTTATGTCAGTTTTTATTTGAAATTTATTTGATTTTTATAATTAAATAGTTTATTAAGTTAGTTTTTAAAATTTTACAAAAACACATATCACGGACCAAAATAATATAGTGGAACATTGGATATTTATTAATTTCTTGAACATTAAGTTCCAATGTATTATCAAGACTCAAGAAGAGCATGTTTTCCATTTCAAAATCAAAATTCTGTTTCGTGTAAAAACAGCTACTTTAAATCACATTTTCTTTCACAGTTTATTTACATTTTAAGAAACCGTTTAGAAATATAGTTTGTCCAGTAATAACTAATACATCTGATACTAATGTTGTATTACAAATTCTAAGCTATCCTTTACTAAACGCAAAATCAATTCTAAAAAATCAACATGAATGTAAAACTATTTTTTTTTTTTCATTTGAGGTCAGAAATATATATTTCATAATTTCTGTTTTTAGTACTTATATGATATTTTGCGAGCATATTCTATAAATTAACGAGCATATTCTATAAAAAGTCATATTAATTTTGAAATGTGATTTCGTATTAAAAGCTATATATTTCTGTTTAAAATCAACCTGAACAGCTTAATACTTTAAAATCAAATTAAACAGCTTAACTTCTAGCGACGTATGACGACATTTCTGGGCATGGGTTTCTGCAAAATTTTAAACCTGCTGATGTAACTTAATTGCCCTATGAGCTTGTCGCAACATTTATGTGACTTACTGTTATATATGACGTTTTTACAAAAGTACGATTTCACCAAAAAAGTACACTAAAAATGTCATTTGCACAAAACTGTAGCTTGGAGAAAAAAAACCGATTGCAGATACGATACGAAAGTATCTGAGATATGTTAAAATAAGATATGTTAAATAAGTACGTTAAAAACACCGCACGCAAGAAAATTGTTTCTTATGGTATTATTTATTTTTAGAATATTTAGCGTATTATTTTTTTCAACTAGTTTTCTTTAATTTACTTTCGAACACTGGTATATTGATTCGATATTTGAGCCTATTAATGCACTCATGTATCTAAACGAAGCTTTCAAAATTAGCGCTTTTTAAATTTATTTTATGGTAGTGAAATAGCAATTACATCAATAATTGTATTAGAAATTTAGTTAAATTTCCTCAGCACTGAAAAACAGCATCAAATAATTATCAAGCTCTCGATATGTGCGTTTTAACTAATTTTATATGATGGTGGTCATAACAGTTTTAAATCAAAGTCAATAAAATCATGGCTGAGTAATAAATTTTGATGCAACTTTAAAACTAAACAAAAAAGAAATTCTCTTGAAAAAAAATACGATTTGGCAGCTAAAGAACTTAATTTCTTAAATAAAATTAAGGATATATAAAAAATTAACATTATAAGTTATGCTTTTAAACCGTTAAAGAGAGAGAGAGAGATTTCTTATTTTTAAATTTCCATCATCTAACCTAAGGAGATGCATACATTTTTTTTTATCATTAAAAGAATAAATTGCTTCATATATTAAATTAAGAGATAAAAGTCACTTATAATTAATGAGACTTACATTCACTTTAAGAATTCTCTATGACTGGAACAAAAATGGCGGGAAATAATTATAAAATCATTCTTAAGCATTCATGAATCCTATTTAAATCCATCAATGTACAAAGCAGCAATACTAAATTGGAAGCTTTTGTCTTTTAAAAGCATGGGATATTCAAACTCTGTAGAATTTTCACGCAAAATGGCTACCATTATAAATGGAAAACTAATATTTCAAATAAAGTTGACAACTTTAGAATAAAACTATTAATCATTACACATTTTGAGAGATTGGCCAAGTCCGAAACTATTTTATTCGGAATTTTACATATTTTTGAAATGATTTATTAAACAACCTGCTTAACAATGGATTCTAATTAAATTTGTATACAGTTCTCAGAGGAAATATTTTAATAAGTTTAGAAAGATCACTAAACTGGATTTAGTGATTTCAAACGTTTTGATTTGAAATATATTTTGATACTATTGCACTTCTCATGTTTAAGTAGCGAGACAATTTTGAGTTCTAAGTTCTATAATAAGTCTCTTTAGGTGTAATTATTTTATTTAAATCTCTAGTGTTTCAACTACTATTGAACTAGATTCACTGAACATTGTTATAACGTTATTTCTCATAAAAAAAAATCTTTTGAAAATACAAAATGTTCAGACGATTGGGAAGAATAACAATTTATCAATTCATTTACTTAAAACACTTTTGTTTCTTTTTCGAGCTTTCAAATTTCTTTTTAATGTGTAAGATTTAGTTGGATTTTATAAAATATTTATAATAATATTTAATACATTTTAAAATCAAATATAATTAAGACATAATTATTATTATTTTTTTTTGTTTTCTAAAAAGGAATTCTGACAATAATTTTCATTACCTCCAATATGATAGTTAGAAAATGATTTCAAAAACGATTCCATTTTAATATTTCATTTGCTCAAAATACTTTTTCTTCTTATTTCTTCTTTTAAACGTTTTTTTTTTTTAATTCTATAAATTTTAGTGACTTTTTGAAAAATAAATCATGCTACAACAACGAATCTTAAATTATATTTATTCCGCTAAGGTTCATAAATCTGCTACTCTACAGATATTCTATCCTAATTATGTGCAGTTTAACTATACTGCAAAAAAATTTGGATCAAATACGGTGTTGGTACTTTTTATCGTAAAATCTAATTTACTGGAACATGTTATGGAACAAAAAATCTGATATACTGTAATTTTTACAGCAATAATTACCATAAAATCACAGAACCACTCTAATTAAATGAACTTTGAAAAAATTGATTTTACGGATTGATGCACCCAAACTACCAGTAATTTATACAGTAGCTTCATCCGGAATTTTTTGCAGTGGATAGGAATCCGTTAAAATGTCAAAAAAAATTTTGATTTCTTAAATAATCCAAGTTAATCTGCAAACTACGACGAAAATCTACATATTGTCTGCCAGGAAATCGTTAAAAGGAAAATAAGATCTCTTATGTGAAAAAAAAAGTTTCCGTTCGCTGTTATTTATTTGTTTTTCGGTGTCTAAAAATTCAAGATAATTTAATTGAAAAACTGAAACATTAGTTGTTAAAATCAATCATCAGTCACTTTAAAAAAATATATATATAGAATCAAACGGTTTGTAATATTATTACAATTAAGGAAATTTGCATAATATGATTCATTTACTTATTTTTCGGTATCTAAAAATTGAAGTCAATAAAATGAATATAATTGATAAAATGAGAGAAGCTCCTTTTGAACTTGAACGAGAGAAGCAACCTTTTGAACTTGAACGAGAATGAGAGAAGCTGCCTTATGAACTTGAACAAGAGAAGCACCTTTTTGGACTTGAACTTGAACGAGAGAAGCAACTTTTTGAACTTGAACAAGAATGAGAGAAGTAACCTTTTGAACTTGAACGAGAATGAGAGAAGCAACCTTTTGAATTTGAACGATCCGGATTCAATACGCATGAAACAAGGTACACATTACCAAGCTAAGTTTATGCCAACCAGTCTAATCAATAAGCAATCTATCAAACATGGTTAGCCTCCATTTCTACATGTTATTCTTTAAAAATAACTTCTGTTCAATACCATGTGTGAAATACAGCTTACTAACTGATTTCAGTTTATTTCCTGGTTAAGGGGAGATGGGCTAGAGGTGAAAACAGACAATAAACAATTTTCTCATTGTTAATAGTTTAAAGGCAATCTTTATTACGGTTAGTTGGCTGTTTCGGTTGAATATAGTAAAATAACAATTAAATTAGTTGTCGTTTCCTGTTTTTTCCGTGTGATTTCGTACAGTGTATTAACATAGTCAAAAAATTATTATTTATGATACTTCGCGAAAACCTATGCAAAATCGAATCAATTGCCTGTAAATTATAGCATAAACTTAGCTACTTCATCATCGATTCAGCAATTCAGTCCTTTAAAAGCTTAGTATTGAATCTTTTTATATTTCATTTTAAACTTTAGAATAGAAAGGTATTCAATATGTTGTATATATGTCTTTGGTGCACTTAGTATTGGAATGTATTTATATAACTATTTCATCATTTTCTTTTCAATTTTAAGTATAGATTTCTCATATTTTTTAAAATTCAGTATTGAAATGCAATCGGGTACTTGCAACTTGAGAAGAAGACGTTCACTGATACACAGACACGTGACATATGACCTCACTGCCAGCTGATCGTTCATAAACAAGATGGCATATTAAAGTCGAGCTACGTCTCGCCACATAAGTTGGACTGTTAATTAACATGAAGTTAGTTAAATGCAGCCATCGAATTTGTTAAAATATAATTATATTCCCTTCTACGTCTTTAACTTAACTAAGGTTCATTATTTGTATCTATTTTATTGTAACCGTGATATAGATTTGTGTATCTGGCAACTTCGATGCACAGTTAGTGTGTTTATGTTTTACATGGCCTAGTGCCTGTCGCTGTGTTAAGTACGAAATATACAGTGAAAGAATTGAAATTGTTGTGAAAGAAAATAGAATCTGTCACTTAAGAGAATTGATACTTGGTGAACTTGGTTTTCTCAAAATAGAATGGATAGAACAGTTAATCACGCAAACAAATTCTACGTTTCTATAACTAAAATACACACACTACGTCAGTTATCCCATTGATGCACAATAATGTTGCTTATTAACGAATCAGAATTTTGCACAGATTTATCCCTTTAAAAGTCAATTATGTTTCATGCTAATTATTTTTTTCCATGGACAAAATGGGTGTTGTTTTGAATTTGATGGCGTGCGCACCTTATTTGGATGTCATCACACTTTTCAACTATGCTCAAAAATAATAGAAGCAATGCGCATGCGTCGTCATTGCATGCGTCGCTATGGCGACCGCTGCTGTTTGATAATTGTTTTAGAATTCGTTTTTTCACTTTTAATTTTGTTATGCATTAAGTTGGTGAGTTTATTTTTGAGATATGGGACCAGAGAGATCCCATAAATACTTCTTGAGTTGCGAATAAAAAAGAATTTCATCATTTGAACGATAATTTTTGTTTTTATTTGCTTTAATTAAGAATCAGAAATTCTGACCTACAGTTCAAACTGGATCGTTTTCAATACTATCTCAGGTGAATATCAGAAATAAAGAGGATCCCAAACAGATTTTGACACGATCCCAAAGGTTAGAGTTAAAACAAGAAAAAAAAAACGATGCTAATTTTACCTCTCATAATTAGACAACAACCATTTTGCCAATTACTTTTTTTTTCTTTTAAATTTTAAAACAATTCGAATGATGAAATTAAAATTTCAAGTTCGAACTCTTGATAGCCATTTTGCCATTTTGGGAGATTCAGATAATTCAGACAAGTTTAATGAATATATATGTATATATATATATATATATATATATATATATATATATATATATATATATATATATATATATATATATATATATATATATATATATATATATATATATATATATATTATTTTTGAAATAGGATTCTGTCTATATTTAATATTCTTTTTATGTTCTCTTATGTTGTCAAACTTTCGTGAAAATCATTTTAATATATCAGATTATATGTTATTTTAATTAAAATGCGAAGCTTAGCAGAAGAGGTTTGACAGGCCAACACTTCTTAAAGAATTAAGAAAACAGAATCCGAAGTTACACCTAGAGTTCTCAAAATAGCACACTTCACGAAATTAGTATTGATTTAACATGTAGTCACAAAATGGCACTTACCTCTCTTTGCTGACTTTTGTTCATCTTTCTCTGCTCCCTTATGAGAGAAAGATAAGTTATTAAATAGAAAATAGTCACTTAACACAAGGTGTGTTGAGTGTAATCTAGATTTGTTACAAATTCGTTGCGAAAGGTAATTTATCTCTCTGAACAAGGGGGTGTGAGGAAGAGAAAGGGTGATCATAAACCCCCTAAATAGATACGAAATTTCAGATATTTTTGCAATAAATTTTTTAATAAAAAGTGCCTATTTTATATAGTTCTAAAAAATAACTGAAATCTTTTCTCATACTGTAATGAAGATGCAAATAAAATCATATTTCAAATTTTGAGTGTTACTTCATGTAAGAAAAAAAAATGAAAACTTTCTTTAGCAAGCTATTAGTAAATAGTTGAGTTAGAATATATTTACCGAAATTTGTATATCTCTTAAACTTAAACTTTATTTGTATAATGTGAAAATAACAAAAAAACAATGAATAGAAAAAAAACAACATAATTCTAGTTAATAAAACCGAAATATTTGGAAATTATATAATACTCATTACCTCACATTTAATAAAATATACAAAACAGAAAAGTAAGTTCACCCGAATAAATGGCTATATGTAATTTTCTCAGGTATTATGATAAAATTACCAACTTTTTCCACATTTGCAAAGTTTTATCACACATCATAAAACCATATTTTACTGTAATTTTACCAAAATCATTACCTGAACTCTTTGGTAGAAATTACCGAGCTTTTAGTGATTTCTGCTTCTCCTTTACAGGCGCAATAAATTTTACCTTATTATGGTATTTTACCACTCTTGTTTTCTCGGTGTACTTTGTTATGTTCAATTTTATTATTTTTAGCTTAGCACAACTAGCACAAATTTTTTGTATTTTCAACTATTCACAAAATAAAGTAAACTGATTTTAAACTTTTTTAATACACGAAGTAAGATAGCTTCGAAGAATATATGTAGTAACGTTATTTGTAACTTTCACATACTTTTTTTTAAACCAAATTAGCAACTGTAACAACTTATTAGTAACCATTACAGAATCAATTTATTCTTACGTTCATAACTATTAAAGTATGTATTTACCGAGAAGTTTTTATTATTTACATGCATTTTTTTCTACCTCAAAAAAGGCCTATATTTTGTTTTCTTCGATATTTAGAAAGTCCGCATCCGAAGATGGACTTGAAAAGGGGGTTTATTTTAATACCTAATATGTGATATCTAAAGAATTTTTATCACTTCATGTTAAAAAAAAAATTTGAGTAACTTAATAAGAACAAGCATTTTTCATCAGGGTCATTTTCAAAAATGATTCTTTTTTTTTTTTTTTTTTTTTTTTTTTTTTTTTTTTTTTTGCATTAGCTAAATTGATTCATTATTATTAGCAAAACGTTTCCATTTCATTTAATGCCCCCTAATACTATATATACCAAGAGTTTCGTAATTATCACCCTGAGTTTATATTTTTTAAAGTCCTAGAGAATCACAGCAAAAAAGGCGAGTCCTAAACCATGTTTGCTTGAGTACACTGACATCCGAATAGGTTTTGATATTTTCTTATCAGAAATTTTTAATATTTCTATACAATTTTAGTTTTTAAATTCGCTTAAATAACTGTAATCATGTTTTTTTTTTTTTTTTTTTTTTTTTTTTTTTTTTTTTTTTTTTTTTTTTTGTCAAGAATTCTAAATATAGTTTAAAGAGGGTCATTATAGACCACCCTGCATTTAATTTTTTTTCCTCCATAATTTCATGCAAATTCTATTTAAGGAAATTTATTTATATATACAGTAAAACCTTTTATTGTGCGGTGGATAGGGACCGCATAAAAGAAATCGCACAAAAAAAAATTCGAAAATTTTATAAATTCTTACATGTAATAAACAAGTTTGTACGATATACTACCTAAGGCCGGGATAGCCTGGTCGGTAGGGCGCTGGGCCCATATCCAAGAGGTCGTGGGTTCGATCCTCGCCGGCCGAAGACTCCCCGTGTAGTAAATGGTGACTGATGCACGTTAAATCTGTCGAGTCTCAAAGTCCTCCATGTTCCCATAACAAATCAATACCTCTGGGGGTACTGATCCAGGAGTTTCCTTGTCTTCTGGATTGGTTCAAAATTACAAGGCTACGGAGTTGAACATTAGTAGTCGTAAACCCAAGAAATTGGGTCGGCTGTTCAACGACGGTTATAAAATAAAATATACTACCTAAAACTTTTTTTATGCGGTTGATAGGGACCGCATAAAAAAAGTCGGACTTAGAAAATACATCAATGATTTATGAAATAGATGAGAGAATGCTTTCAATTGAATGAAATAACTAAATTGGACCTAAAGAAACTGTAAAAATATTTACTGCTTCATTGTACATATACCTGGAGAAGTTTTCAAATTATACATTAAATAGTGGAATTGTCTGCCTTTTTACTTTCTTTTGGCTATAATTATTCATTTTAAAGGAGTACTTATGTCTAAAAATAAAATAAAAATCATTAAAACTACATATAAATAGAAACAAAAGTAACTAATTTATTTATCTTTAATCTCACTATAAAATGAATCCTTAATCACGTGAATCGTGTATAAAACTCTGAATACGAAGCGTATACTGTACTCGCGTCGAGCGACAATACGTACGTAACTGACTCTGCCTTGTCAGGAGATTGTTTAAAATAAATGAACAGAGCATCGCGAAGTCCAAATACATCGTTGTCAAGGAGGCCACGTAATCAGAGTTCGTCCACAACATGTATATGTACATTGATAGTAGACATAAACTGGTGCTAACGCCGCTAAGATTCATATACCGCATAAAAAAAATCGCACAAAAACAAAATCGCATAAAAAAGGACCGCACAAAAAGAGGTTTTACTGTATATTTGTTTTTGTAATGCTTACTTTAAAGTAATTAGTATATATTTTATACCAATTATTTAAGAAATGAAATGTATATTTTTTAAATTAGGATGCGTAAAACGGGACTTTTTCTAGGCCCGTAGGGACCTTTAACCAGAGTTTATGCTGGCCAAATTTGATTAGTGACAATCCTCATTTTGCCAGCAGTCTGCGTGGTTCTTACAAGTGAATTTCTGTTATAAAAATAACCGTTATAGTTTTACTATTTGCGCCAAAAGAAACAATAATTTTTTTCTTTTAATCTGAAGAACTGTACCTTAATCTAATAAAAAAAATTTCATTTGGTAGAAAAAAAAAAACTTTCCAGAGCTAAAGATTGAAATTTTATCAAAAGTACCAATAATATTGATCATGGTATCAGAGTTATTTATCTTTTTTTTATATAAGAAAATTGTAGTCATAACTGAGTATCAAATTTTCTTGGTACATCATAGATTTTGTAATTTCTGAAATTGATTTTATTTCTCAAAGCATTTTTATCTCTTTCGCAATAAACATGAAAATACTTTTAAGTATAAAGATTTTTCTTCACTTCAAATGTTTCTTTATTTTTAACTTTAAAATGATAAATAATGTCGTATGAAACTCTTCCTTATACTTTTGCTAAATTTCAGTTCATTTTTTCATTTATTTATGGCTATATATTTATTAAGAATCAAAAAATTAAAATTTATGGTCATTACTATTCACATTAAAAACTAAAAAAATATTTTACTAGCTTTTTTAGGTTAATTCGTGTAGAATCAAAAAGAAGGCTGAAATTCCAATAAGAAATTAATTATTATTTTCTCCGGTATCTGTCTAAGAATTCTTTGATAGTTATGGTAAATTTTGTTTTATAACTTTTACATTTTAAAACTTGATTCGATTTTTGAATGTCTATTGTGAAGTATATAGAACAAAATGCTATTTAACAGTTTTCGTCAAATTTCATTCATTTTATTTTTGCATTTTAAAGTTTTTGTGATGTATTGTGAATTATAAGAAGCAGAAAAAAATAAAGTTAATTGCATAAGAGTAAACAATAACAAAAAATAAGAATTTTTTTAAAAGTTTCGAAAACGAAAATTTTGCAGTGTAATTTTCCGAACAGTGAACGAGAATAAAATTGTGATAAAGTTACTGTATTGTATGGTAAAGACATTTTTCATTAAAAAAAAATTCAAAGTTCTGGTAATAAAACAAAAATGTATAATATTTAAATCATTGCTTTAGTAATTTTTCATTCATATGGTAATGGTTTAGCGGAAAGTTTGGTTTTCAAGCTTGTAGTTTTTATTACTACACATTTAGTATCTAGTGAAAATTACATTTAACCCTATAAATGGTTTTTATGCCATGCTGTAAGGTATCATGCTAAAATTTCAAAATCTTACCATATTTACTAAGTTTTAATCTATATTTTAAAACAATATTTTATTGTTAATTATACTAAAAGCATTGCCAAAGAGCTTCGGTAAAATTTACCTATTTTAGGTGCTCCTATAGACCTAGATATACGGTAAACTTCATCATATTCTGGTACCATCCTCAGCATCTTTTCTTTAGTGTTTAATAATAGTTTTTAATAGGTAATTTATATTCATATACAATTATACAGTCAGAAAAAATAATATATAAAAATTAGTAAGTGTTTTTTTAGGTCCTATAACTATCAGTTTTTTTTTTTTTTTTATATAATTATGTTTAACTTCCTTTATTTTTTTCTGAAATTTTAAACTTGCTTCGATTATTGAAGGTGTATTGTGCTTTCTTAAAAAATATTAAAAATTAAATTTATCTAGAATGCCAATACAATGTTAAAATTAAACGGTTTATTTAAATATTATAATTTTTTTTTTTTTTTGTCATTTTTTCTTCAAGTCATTTGCAATTCAAAGAAACCAAAATTCAGGTATTTCTCGTGGTCCTTTTTTTGTAATTCATTCTACATTTAAGACATGAATAATTAAAAAAGGGCTAAAAATGACTAAATAAAATAGACCATTTTTGGAACCTTAACTATCAGGATTTTAATTAGATTAAATTTCATTTTGTTTTATTTTGAAATCAGCATACGCTGTTTAGAAAGTTTAAAACATGTTGAGCCATATTACCGTTCAAATTTGCGGCAACCTAAATATGGTGATAAGTTGAACCATATTGCCGTACTTCTTAAACTTGATTAAATACATTAGTTAATTATTAAAATAGTTTTTTCGCCTTTTAACTTAAACTTCAAGACATATATAATTAAAAAAGCCCTGAAATATTTAAATAAAATCGGCCATTTTTTTAATCATAACTATCAGGAATTTAATTGCGTTAAATTTCATTTTGCTTAATTTTGAATTTTAAAATCAGCAAAAATTGGTTAAAAATTTTAAAACGTTTTTGAACTGTATTATCGTTTAAATTTGTTGCAACCTAAATATGGTGACAAGTTGAACCCCATTATCGTACTTCCTAAACTTGATTAAATGATAATATGGTTCAATTTAACTAAAATTAAAATAAATTTAACATTACTTATTTAATAATTATGATCTATAATTTTAATTCGTTTAATAATTAATGCAACTTTAATTAAATAATTAATATAAATTTAATTTAATAATTAACATAATTTTAATTAATGTAAATTTAATTAATTTAATAATTAATATAATTTCAACTTAATTTAATAATTAATATAATTTCAACATAATTTTATAATTAATCTTGTGAAATAACATAATTAATGCTAAAATTAATGTTGCCTTTTATAATAAATGTCATGAAACTAATATTCATGTTTTAAATTATACTTTATTTTAAAGAATGCTATTATAATTAAGGTTGATGTAAATTTGTTTACATTTGGTTTAACGTTTTATTGGTAATCATCAGAGTGTAGGCACTTAATAATGCTGCATATAATTATTCCTTTACTATTTTTTAATTCTTTCATTAAAATAATTTCTTAAAACCTTTTTTTAGAATATCGCATCCGTGACATTCTAATGTATCTTTATGCGTCATGAAATTTAATAATAATTCACATTATTGTAAAACTTACGAATTTGTTTGTATACTTTTGATAAAAATATGTTGGAAAAAACACTTTCTTTGCGTATTAATGATATGTTCTTTCCAAAAAAGAAACACTTAAGTCTTAAATTTATCTGTATGAATGCTGGCACCAAGGCCCTTAAAACCTAGATTTTGAATAAATTCTGAAGTACCAACTTGAATGCGTTCTCTGGTTCTATTTCTAGAGTCTTAATGCTTTGTGAGACTTAAGATTTGCTTCTGTAACATTTTCATTATTCCATTTCCATTTCTGAAATTAATTTCTTCAAATAGCAATTAAACAGTTTTTTTGCGGGAAAAAAATCGTCACTTTACTCTTTTCTCATTTATATTTTTAACTTAAGCAGTGCATCTTATGTAGCATAATTTTAAAATGAATTTTCTAAGCATAAACTTATGACGATTGTGCTAAAAACTGTTTTGAACTTAGTTTGTGGCAGTTAGGTTTTAAACGTTTTATTACAAAGAAGAATCACTTATTTAAAAACTTCCGTCGAGGAAACATCTTATGTAGTTTTTACAGATTAAGCTATTCTACGCAAAAATAATTTTTCGTTTTATTTTTTAATATCACTTTAGAATTTTAAAACAATGTGTAATTTTATTCCATTGTCATTTTATCAGTTGTTTTTATATTATCGCATAGTAATGAATCAATGTAAGACATATATAGGTTGTTTCGTAATAATTCTTTTAATCCGTTGATGCAGAATTTTCTTTAAACATATTTTTGATTTTTTTTTCACTATAATATATTAATTAATTCGAAATAAGTAAAATATTTTATAATTAGCATTTTAATAATTTTTGGTTATGAAATACAGTTTTGCGTTAAAGGTAAAATTTTTAGGGCTCACTCGAATTTGAAATTTTTTAGACCTAAGAGAAACAGTTGTTCATCATTGAAATTTCTAATTTACAAAATAAATTATTGATAAATTTTTTAATATAAATGAAAATTTTTTCAAACTACTTTCTTTAGATTGAATAGTTTAGAACAAACGTAATTTCAAGAGTCGAACAGTTTTTTTCTCAGAATATTAAATACTGTTTTTTGTAACGAAACAATTTCCAAATTATATTTTTATTTGTAATTGAAGAGTCTGAAAAAATATATAAAAGGGACACCGGTGTCCCATCTGCGCCAAAGGCTTAATACAAATATGACGAACCCTTGTTTTAGGACTAGTAAAATCTTTCTGAAGAAAACGGGACTAAAAACTCAAAACCTGTTTAATTCCCGGAGGAAGCAAAATAAAGCAGATATAAGCAAATATAAAGGAAGCAGATATAAAGATAATTAATAGAAACACTTTCAAGTTTCATCAAGCAGTTAGACTGGTTTTGAGAATGTTCAACTCGCCTATCTCCTTATTTTATCAACAGATTTTAATTAAATATTTGTTTGTTCCTCTCTCAAATAATGAATTCTGACCCTTAACGTCTATACATTTTTGAATTCATTTTTAAGAAGGATTCTAAAATGTATTTAAAGGGAGGTCGTTACAGAATACCTAGTAAAAGAGCAAAATGACTGTAAATACTTCAAATAAAAAATTTAACTGCTTTTTAGCATTTACTGTTTTATGACAAATATTGTTCTGAAGAATTCTTTTCTGTTATTCGACACTTAATACCTCTTTAGTGTTATTAATATAACTCGTTTAATTTTTTTCTTTTTTAGTTGAAGAGCTGTAAACTAATTTCGTGCAAGAACTTCATCTCCAGTATCACCATTTCAGGTAAAACTAAATAATGATACCTACTTATGATCATGAAAGCTTGGGAGACATGAAACTTCAATTTTTAGACAACGCGAAATACATCATATAGCAGAATCCACAAGATAGAATATAAATGATGGCATAAACAGATTTCAGATCTTAGCATCATTAATAAGAAGAAGCAGTTAGTGACGTTGATCCTTTGCTTCAAGCTTAATAATGGCGAATCAAATGACATAAATGGATTGAATTTGATGCTGTTTGTTTCTTGCTGTTTGCTGCCCCGTTTATTTTACATTTTTACCTGTCCAGAGCGATGGATAAATAAGTTAAATTTTCAAAAACTTGATGGGATGGTTATATGAAGGTGAGTATTTTATTTTTTAGTTGCCTTCAATTTTACTTCATTATGTCAATACGTCTTTAAAAAAGTATTTGATATTTATGTGGATCAACTGCCTTTTTGTGTAAACAAACTCGGCGATAAACTAGCTATGCACTGTTAGAAATTTCAAATTGGTATAAAGTACGGTCACTTTGAGTGCGTCATCCGTCAAATCTATTTAGCCGTAAAATTCATTTTTACCGTAAAATATTATACCGTAATTTTTACAGCAATATTTATTTAATTGGAGTGATTCAGTAATTTTACGGGAATAACTACTGCAAAATTACGGTATATCATAGTTCTTGTTCCGTAACATGCTACGGTAGAAATAGATCTTATGGTAAAAAGTACCGCCAAATTATGAACTCCGGTACATTTTAACGTAATTTGATCCGGGTTTTTTTACATTGTGCTTGTACTTAAAATAAATTTACGAAAGTCAGTAAGATCGTAGAAAATAGAGAGATACTTAAAATAACTCTTGCCCTAATGATAGGATTTTCACATATTAGGTAACAATTTTTATTATTTGTGGAATCCTTGTAAGTGCAGCTAGCAAATCAAGCACAAAAACAAACTTTTTTTCTGCATGAATATAGCGTTTTCTGAAGGACTGATTCAAATTCGTGACTCGCATAATGCATTCAGCTAGCTATCCCCCGATAGTCCCAATCTTCTTTACCTGGAAGCGTATAAGCAGACCCTATCAGGGATTGGAAACTTGGCGATTGCAGTTGGAATTGGCGATGATAACGCGTAAATGTGGTGGCTCAAGCGATTCGAAGCTTTAGGATGTTCAATTGCTATTTACGCTTTTCACAATATCTATCGAATGATACTTAGTTTAAAAAGTTACGGAACAAATACTCAAGAAATGGGGGACAAAATTACTTCTTTATAAATGCATCAAAATATTACAAAAATGATGATAAAAAGTTAAAAAGTAATTACTCGAACTTAAGATCGTGAATTAATGAACTTCACAGCAAAAGTGTCCCAAAATCATACAGCGAAATGGTTCTGGTTGGAGGTTATATATGCGGTATAAATCCTCCGGCGGCAATGCAAATTTTAAAATGAACTCTTTTGGCTAATGTTTTGGGACAATGAATCTAATATCTTGGGATAATAACACTCCGTTATTGAGTATGTTCTTAGAAATTGACGGTTTTTGGAAAAAGGGTAATTTCATCCTGAAAGGGTAATTTCATTCTTTTCATCCTCTCAATATTTTCAGCTTCAGTGTATTCCTCAATCGGATTAACCATTTGTAAACACATGTCCGGCATTCTTAAAAATAAACTGGACGCCACCCACGCCTTTGGAAAGTCTTACATAGGGCTTTTAAAATTTCTCTCTATATCACAGATAAGTCAGGATGCATCTCTGAAAGTTATGCTGTTTCGAGCTTTCTTCCAACAAATCGTCTGCTAATCATACTAATTCGACTTCCATTGTGGTATTTATATTTTATTTAATGGTGTAAGAGGGAGGGTACTAGACTCCTGATATCCTTTATATATGAAAACTTCGAAAATTACCTGTCAAATTGAGGTGTTTTTTCTGCACCAGTTCAGTTCTTGTGACCTGGAGTATCAGGAATGCACTGTAAAGTCTTTGGAATATCGGGCTGAAATCTTAGAGGTAGGTGTAAATTTGTTCGAAGGTGCTGTCGGTCTCCATTTCCTTTTTATCGAGGACAACGCCTGGGCTGGTCTAGGAATACCTTGAAGTCAAAGATATTTTAAGGAGAGAATGGTCATCTTGATCTCCAGACCAGCATCGCACAGCGCATGCCAAGGGTGCTCTTGGATGAACAGTTGTAGTTTGCCACTCCCTTTTAGAAAATCCCAGAGTCTTAAGAACTGCATTAATGCAGTAGCGGGTTTTATTGTCCTAAGACATTAAAAGAATTATTATTTAAATGATTTGTAACATCGTAAATAACAAGAAAATTCTCTGCGTTGTCATCACTGAGTTCATAACCCATATTAAATCCTCCTGAAATGCCATTTTTTCCATTATTTTCATACGATCTGACTGGAATCTGCCTGACGATTTTTTTATTTATTATCTTGTCTAAGTGCCATCGCCTTGTTATAGTTTTTGTCTAACTTAATGTATTTGTAAACAAAATTTAATTTGATTTGGCTTTCTGATTTTTGAGTTATAAGAAAAATGTGTTTTTGTTTTGTTTTTTTAACTTCGTTGCTACAATAGGGCGTGAATAAAAAAATATTTTATTCGCAAATTTTCAAATACAATTATAAAATTTGTTCATTCAAAGAATGAATTGCAGTAATTATTAATTTTTTTTTTTTGTCATTTGATTTCCCAATAACAACAAAAATAAATTATAAAAAAAAAACTATACGAAATCAAGTGCTTTTTTTATGACAAAATTAAAAATGGGAGTTCATCCGAGCCCTCAAATATTTTTAAAACGTTGTTTTGTTCAATAAAAACAACGTTTATAGCCACAAATGGTAAAAATTTATTACAGATTTTCAGCAAACTTTTACCATTAGTGATTCTAAATGTTGTGTTAAGTGAAATTCATTCTCATCTCAAATAATTACTCTCGTAATTTTATACGACAATAATATGTCATATTTTTAAATGTTAATGTGATGGTAATAATATAGTTCAATCGATTTACTTCAGGTTTCGAATTTCATCACCTGAAAATTTATTAGTTTAAAATCGTGTCATATTTTCAACATTTTGGGAATTAAAATCATTTCAATTATTATTTCTGTATTCGTCCCAATTGACACCAATAATTATTTATCAGATTTCTCCAAAAGATATTTTCTTATTTAAATCAGATTCTAATTACTTCTATAGATAAATTCTTATTCCTAATTATCAGGATTCTAAAAATATATAATTAATATAAAATGTATTAATTAGATTATAATTAACTAAGATACATAATTTAATATAAAATATACTGATGAAAGGGGACATTAGAGAATGATTTTTTGGGGGATATCATGCGTTAAAGACTATGTTTTTTCGAGAAAAATCTATTTATTTTTTTTAACACGAAAATAAAAACATCTTTATTACAAACTACCACAACAGTTGTGCAAATTCTGAATTTTCGCCAAAAGTTGTTGACGCAATCCTGAAAATAACAGATGTATCTGAAGAAGAAAAAAAAAGTTTTTGATTAGCCACTCAAGAGTTAAGCCATATTTTATGATGCTTATGTAAGAATATCCCAGAAAGAAAAAAAGTGTAGAATGAGTTTTGCGCTGAAGAAGAGAAGATCTTCTCTTCTTCATTCAATGATGTTAGGGAAGCATTTTTATTTCCTGAATAAATGTTTTTTCTCCGATTGCTTCTATTTAATCAAAATTAATGTGGAAAAAATGGTTTGAGTTCCAGTTTACTTCAAAAATAGTTCATGGTTTCAAATATTGTGGATTTAAATTTTGGATATTTTCCCTCGGTGCTCAAATGTTGCGAAATAATGTTGACTTTTGTTATTGTTGCTATTGATAGTAATACCACTTCACTGATTTGATGATTCACTAATTTCCTGATTTACTGAATCGTCTATTCTAGTTTTCCATCGTCGAATCATAATCACTATCAATGGCTCTATTTTTTTATTTATTTATTTATTATTTTTTTTTTTGGCTACCGAATCCTGAATGAACCTTGAAAAAATGGCTTGAGTTCCAGTTTACTTAAAAAATGATTAATCTTTTCAAATTTTGTTGATTTCAATTTGGGATATTTTTCCTCAATGCACAAATGTTGCGAAATAATGTTTACTTTAGTTATGATTGCTATTGATAGTAATACCACGTCACTGATTTGTTGATTCACTAATTTCCTGATTCGCTGATTCGTCTATTCTAGGTTTTCGTCGTCGAATCATAATCACTCTCAATGGCTCTAATTTTTTTTTGTGGCTATGGAACCCTGAATGAACGCACTTCTCTTGGCAGAACTGCTGCAGTATTAAAAAAAACTAACTTTAAAAAAAACTAATTATTTTGAAAAAATTGAAATCGAAGAATGAAATATTTGATATAATGAATTTTTTCTAAGTGTATGCATGAGTTGGAAATAAAAAATCAGCTGAAGTATGGTTTTCAAAAATGAATTATTTATATATTGCTAATGAATGTATAACAACCTCCCTGAGTTGAATATTCTTGACTCACTAATATATTTTCTAGAAATAAAAACTGTTGTTGGTAAATATCTCACAGTTTAACCGTTTTTCTCAGCACTTTTAAACCCATCTTTTAAAAAAAAATATTTAAAATAGCTAAAAAGTAATGCTAACACCTTTCCTAAATTCCAACCAAACAATTTCAAAATGTCCATCCATTTACATTATTTATAATCTAGCAGAAAGAGTTTAAAAAGTTGGTTTTTATGAACGTAAAGTTTAACGGTGTCAGGACAATTAAGCAATTAAAGTTGTCATAAAATGGTTTTTTTTTTTTGTTTGTTTTAATCACACAATGCTTCTGATTATCATAATCATTCAGGCACTCAAATGCACAGAATTGTTTCTCAAATTGTCATTATTCGTTTTTTACTATAAAGAAGGCGCTTTCTTGAGTAACATAATTTTACATTAGTAGTTAGTAAAGGATACAAAATTTAAAAAAAAAAACTAATTGAAGTTCTCTGATGTATCTGAACGCCCTAACTAATACTCTTTATAATACACTATATTAATTTTTGGTGTTGTTTGAATAAAAAAAAAAAAAGGTTTTAAAGTAAACAAGAAGCTCGTGTTAAAAAAGAATTACTAAAATCATTAAAAACAATTTTATTTATTTAAATGATAGATTGAAATGTATATTCCTTTTATCCAGGAACCTTTAAATTAAGTGCTATTAGATGATTTTAAACCCTCCGTTGTGATTTGATTTATTGTCTTCAGCAATAATTTGCCAGAGTTGCAAAACTGCGTTGTTTATTCACACTTAAATAATAGTTTGTGTTCTCCCTACCGAGCAAGTTGACTTTCTTTCCTATTTTCGTCTTACAAGGATTTAAAAATATATATTTACGGCCATGATCATAACTGAGCACTTTGTTGTGATGAATTATGTGGAAAAAGTACAAGAATCCTTAAATTTTCAAATTGAACAAAACTTTTCAGAAACTAAACAACAATATTTATCAATTAAATAATTCTTTGGAAACTATTTATTTGATACATATTTATACCACTTTTTAGTCACAATATGCAAAAATGTTTTAAAATCCGTCACTTATTTTCTAAACAATGCATCCTTGTTACAAATAATACCTCTAGTTTTATCAATATTAAATGAAATTCAACATTATAACACAAAAATCGCAAAAACATGTAAAGTACATTTTTTTTAAACAATTCTCTTTAAATTTAGTGATTATACCATTCTGACAGTATTTCAGTTCCTTGCATTACTTCTTCAGCAACTGATTTGAGTTGATCAAGCTGTTCTTTTGTCAAAGTGTTCTTTCCATCCCCAATGATACCTTTCCTGAAAAAATTCATTTCTTTTTTAGGAACGTCTTTCTTGGAAAACAAATCTTCTTTTGGATCTTGGGGCACAGAAAATTTCAAGTTCTTCTTCATGTAATCAAAACTAGTTTTTTCAATTATTTTATTCAAAATCGACTCATCATTGATTAATGCATCGTGATACTCTTCACCCAAAAACTTAGCGATGCGTAGTATTTCTTCTTTCCTGTGAATTTGCAACTCCTCATACGAAACAAACAAAATGTTCCCATCTTCCTTGTGTTCCAAATAGGACAAAATGTGTTCGAAATATCGCCCGTACGAGATGGTGCCATTCACGAAATTGTTGAAATGTTCGTCAAAATCAAGCTTTTCGTTCATACTTTTCATCATGTGGTAAAAAGATACCAGCGTATCATCGGGTTTACGATAAACATAAATTATTTTAGTCTTTGGATTTTTCTTGACAGCGCTGTATGGCAAGTGGTGCTTGTAAACGCGAGGTTTTGTAGTCATTGCTTCGACGGCAGAGACACCGGATATTTCGAGGAATGGAACGACTTTCTCCAGCATGTCAATGAAAGACGGAAAACTTTCCGATCGGGTCAATATTTGCAGGACAATGTACTGCGTCCACGTCGTGCCTGTCTTGGGATAAGTGGCTATGATGATGTCGTCATCCTCTGGCATGAAATCCATAATACCTTCTATTTTCTCTTTTTTGAAATGTCCTGCAAATGGAACTCCTCTGACCATAAAAGTATCTGTTCTTTCAAAAGATTCCTCGGTAGGTTCAACAGCCATTATGAATTCTAAAAGGAAAAGAACAAATGCGATAAGCGTTATTTTATTTTTTTTTTTAAACAGAAAAAAAAGAGAAGTGAGTTAAGTTTCTTAGAGAGATACACTTGCGTGCAAAAGTCTTTGGTCAAACTCAATATTATAGATGGTTGATTGGAAATGTAATAAATAATGTATAATTTTATTCCTAAACATTCTTTATATTCTTATCAACCAGAAAGTAAAGTTAGCACTTTAAAAGTCACTTTAAATCAAAAGCAATTTTCACATCAGTCGGGTTTTTCGTGAAGCGATTTCTTTACTTCAAAAAAGTGGATGAAAATACAATTGAAAGATACAATTTTAACAAATAAGCATAAGTTTTGCATATTTATTTACGGAAATCGTGATTTTGACTTTAATTTATTATTGACATTTATTTTTGAAGAATTAGTTCTTACAAGACTTGAATTATATAAAAAAAGAAATATTCAACTAAACTGAGTGCAAAGATTTAAATTTAATACGAAGAAGATTACATTTTCCATTAAAGTGCAAGTAAAGTAAATATTCTGAAATCGTGTGTAATATTCATGTGTTGGCTTGACTAAATAAAAAAAAATAAAAAAAACCTGCATAGAAAGGTTAAAATGCCTTTCAAGCGTTGACCAAAAACTTTTGCACGCTAGGGTAAATATCAATATAATATCTATAAACTATAGATATTTCTTTTTCATTATGAAAAGAATTCACGTGTGAACAAACAAACTAAGAAAAACTATTAGCAGTGGAAAGAATTAAAAAGAAGTGCTTTGTTTTGACTCGTGATGAGCAACCAAAATGCAAAAAATGCTGTTGATAGTTAACTCTAAAAAACTCGTAGGGTGAGTTGATACAGTTATCTCGTGAATAAAAAATAAATTGGATACTATAATTTTTTTAAAATAGAAACCTAATTAAAATAGAGTTAGGGAATCACAGGGCACTCACACTCATTAAAATTTTCGTAGAGAATTTTAGGTTTTCCGTATTCGTTATTACTGTAATCGATCTTGTTTTTTGAATTACTTTTCAGCAATACACTCTCCTTAAATCTATATTTTAGTGCTATTATGTATCATTCCAAATTATTTTTGAAATTAAGGTAACAAGTGGTAAAATAGTTTTATAACTAATAATTAAAGATGAGTGATAAAAATTCGATTAAATTTTTTTTTTTACGAAATGAACGGAGAATAAAATACAGCGTACTCTTACAATGTGAAAATACGATAATTAACATTTCTTTCAGAGATAATAAAAATTTAGGGTTGCATAGCAAGAAAGAATGAGCAATATTTTTTTTTTCTCAAGAAACTATTCATGCACTGATTTCCTTGCCCCTTTTACCTAAAAGGGAGGAGAATTTGTTTCAAAAAGGTTAAATTTACATAAAGTTTAAAATTACATTAAAAAAATATATATGTGTATAATTCAATGAAAACTATTTTAATGGAAATGAGAAAAAGAAAAAAATGCCACATTGATTAAACCAATGTTTGTTTATCATTATTTTTATAATATTTGGTGGTTTTTTTTCTTTCTTTCTTTAAATAAACTTTAATGAAATAAAGAAATATAAAACAAAATTTATAGAATCGAAATTTAACAAAAAGTTAGACGAAATGGATAAAAAATTATTATTTAAAAAAAAACAGAAATAGATATTATTATAATTATACAAAATTTAGAGTGCAGAAAATTATTAAAATTCGTTTTAAGTTTCTATTTCAATCTTTTCCCACTTCAAAAACTGTTGCATCTATTTCGTTAGTTGTTATGATAAAAAATACATTCATGTTTGACAATTATTTTTATCCCATAAAATAGAAAAAGATTTGCAATAGGAAGAAAACTATAGAACGTCACTTTTCTCTTGAATTCCAAATCGTATTCACGAACAAAAGTTTTATTCTAATGAAATTAGAGTATAAGCATTATATTTTTCTTCTAAGTCTTATTTGAAGATAGTTTAAAAGAAGGAAAAAAAAACAGTGCGTTCAACATTGATGTTAGGAATTTTCTATTCTTGACAAGTTATTAATTTTCTTCTAAGAAACTAAATTCTTTTTTCACCCCTAAATAACGTTGTTAACTAACTTTCAGGAAAGTTTACGCTGCTAGACTAAAAATCGACCCAAATATTTGCATAAAACTTTGTTTTCCATTGATAAGAACAAAAAGATTTTTTGGGAGAGGTTTAAATTTCAAAAAGAAATGTTGAAATTAGTGTATGAGGTATATTTTTGTTCCATAAATTAAAACTTGACGAGATTATCGAATGTGAATAATCAGAAAAGAAACATTATCGGATAATAATAAATAGTTGGTAATAATTGCCATTTTAATGTACAATGAGTGGCCACTTCATTCTAACCACTTGACCTCACCCCATATCTCGTTTGGTCATTTTTCATCTTAAAATAGAGTTTTAATTCTTGGCATGGACTCTATGTTACGATACAAAAAATTTCATATACCGTAATTTTTCAGTAATAATTACAGTGAAATCGCAAAATTACTCTAATTAAGTCATTATTGTTGTAAAAATTAGGGTACAATATTTTATGGGTTAAAATGGATTTTACAGTTAACGATATTTCTCGGTTGATGCGCTCAAAGTGTTTAAACCGTAATTTAATCCAGTATATTTTACAGTATATATACGATACAGATTATCAACCACGTACAAATTTATTATTTTTTCATAAAAAATTACATTAAATTAGAATTTTGAAACCAAATTTAAGATAAGTTCGTAAATGGAAAATGCTCTTTCATCTCGTCAAATCTCAACTCTGTAACTGCATTTCTTATAATTACAGAAAAGTTCACGTGATATTTTTTACTTCCGATTTAACAGTAGGGGAGAGTGGGGTCAATTGTAACAGGGTACGATTGTAACGGAGCAAAAATTCCGAGTGTCGGGTTCTAGATTTGGTTCCTAGGTGGCGCACAAGGTGTATTTAATAAATCTACATGTATACCCTTGCTGGCAACCATTTTTATGTACTTTTGAAAGAGTTACATCACGAAAGATATTTTCACGCTACGTAAGTACTTTTTTTGGTATTTGAATATTATATTGTAACAAAGTAATTTTGTTTAAACGAATAAAAATTATTAACCGAATATATAAGTGGACACCTTAATTAACATTTAAAAAAAAAAGATTAGTTTTTTTAATTAACTAGCATTGTTTTGAACAAGTGAAGCTGAAATGGCGTCTTGGGGACGATTGTAACAATAAGTAAAGGGACGAATGTAACAGCTGAAAATAAATAATCTTATGTTTACAAACCATTACTTAACTCTTTAAGAACCATCAATAGTTTCCTACATCATTTATATTATGTTGCATGTGCATTATTTTATTTGTCACCTTTCACAGCATAAATTAAAATTTTTAACCCCTTAAAGTTAAAAGTTTAACCCTTTAGGTCTGTGTTCATTATTATTTTTACTCCTAAAATATCACTACTAATTTGATCAATAAAAAAATATATCACAACTATGATAATATGAAAAATTAAGTATGTTTTAGTTGAATTTATGTACTGTTACAATTGACCCCGTAAGTGGGGACAATTGTAACGAGTGCACGACTGTCAAAAATTGTTAATAACTAATATAATAACTTTTAAAATAAGGTATTTATTTTTTTTCTAGTAGAGGATAGTCTACTTTACTCGTCTGTCAATTAATACTAATAATATATTGGATTTTTTGTTAGTTAAAAATAGTTAAGTAAAAAATTTTACAATTGACCCCACTCTCCCCTACATAATTCACTAACTAAATATAAAATTTAAAATTTTGTGTTTCTTCATTTTTTTGTACATTTTTCACACGCCTTTTTAATTACACGTTTCGAAGTCTTATAGATTTTGCGCAGCAAAACAAAATATAATATTAAGCTGCACTCTCAAAACAGTTGCGACTTTAGCCCTTACTTTTTTCAATATAGAGAGAAATCGTTTTTCAATATAGAGAGAAATCGTTTTTCAATATAGAGAGAAATCGTTTTTAAATATAGAGAGAAATCGTTTTTCAATATAGAGAGAAATCGTTTTTCAATATGGAAAGAAATCGTTTTTCAATATAGAGAGAAACCGTTTTTCAATATAGAGAGAAATCGTTTTTCAATATAGAGAGAAATCGTTCTTCAATATAGAGAGAAATCGTTTTTCAATATAGAGAGAATTCGTTTTTCAATATAGAGAGAAATCGTTTTTCAATATAGAGAGAAATCGTTTTTCTATATAGAGAGAACCCTATATAAGTGAGGTGATTTTGTTTAAAATTAACAAGATGTTATCAGAGATTTTAAGTGAGGAAAATAATGAAACACAAAGTATATCAAAACACAAAAACATCGTTTTTTTAAATTTTGATTTCTTTGCCAAACATATATACAAATCATTGAGCACTAAAACTCCAGCTCTCAATACAAAATTTTTCACCAAAAGAAAAAGCAGGATAAAAACAATATTTGACCAAACCATAACACTTTCAAAATTCCAACATCTGAACAGTCTTAATCCAGTCTCTAAAGTTCCAACATCTTTTCTAATCATATTTCTTCCTCTAGCACCAACATCATGTCATTCTTTAATCTTTCAATACAACCAACATCTGAACAGTCTTGAACCTTTCTCTTTTGACACAAGGATGTTATTAACACTCTAAGAGAAAAGCGACTTAAGGCAAATGTGAAAACCTTTACCTGATGCGTTTACATTCGTTGAATTTCAAGATTATACTAGCAAAACTTAAGCAATAAATTGAAATGTCATCAATCCTGAAATGAATTTTGAAGTCTTTTTTTAATTTAGCGATATTAAGGATTGTAATTATGTTTATTATTTTATAACATTCATTCTCAAATTCATACTTCCATTCATACTTACATAAATAGAATTTTATGTACTCTTACATGCCAATTTTAAAATCATATACACTTTTTACATATATTTTCTATGTATTTTCATACAAGCATACATAAAATTAAGTGTTATTATACTATGTACTTATACATAGTAGATTAAATTTAAATTCTTTAATTTTTTTTGTAATTTTGAAGAAATAAATTGATGAAAATTTGAATTATTGAAATAGTTTAGCAGTTGATTAAAATATTTTTGAGATCAGGAGTGCTATTTAACAGTGATTTGGAATAAAATTTAGTATTACTATTTTAGCCTATATTTCACTTCAGTCCTATTGTCATGTTAAATATTTATCTGCCTTAAGTGCACTTTTCTCTTACTTTTAATTTAACTGTCACTTGGCTGATTTTTAACCACATCATTCGTTTTCAGTTCCATTTATATCAGACATATCTTTTCTTCAAGACAAACCAAATCAGTTCTAATGTTTACGACGCAGTCCAATTCTTCTATAACTTTTGCAATTATTTACAATTTCCTGCTTATTTAATGTTTTTTTTTTTCTTTAAATGGCAACAAATATGTACAAGTCTAAAGATCAAAACAAAAGTTTAAGCTTTCCGACAACTACGACAGCATATCAGCGAACGCAAAAGAGATGTACCAACTGCTCGTAAGGTTCGTCTCAAACGTTTATAATTTGGAGACTTTTTCCGCCTCTGCACTAAAATCGTTCTGCTATTGCTCCATTCGCACGATACTGAATTCTCTTCTGAATGATCATCTACTTCGAAGCTGTCTGCAACACCTTCATCTAGCTGTAATTGTAAAGGGATTTCAGACTTTGATAAAGTTTCACTGATGTTTGATGTTATATTTGTCAGACGGCCTTCATGGTGAGCACAGATCTGGTTGTTATTTGCGGTTACCATCTTTGATGTTTTCTTCTCTTGCATCAATATCTTTGTGCTAGCCATGAACTTGCTCGATACTGAAACCTCTTCAAGATCACCATCTATTTCACCTCTATCTGCAACACCTTTATATAGTTGTAAGTTTAAAGGGATATCAGCATTTGAGGGAGTTTCACTCATACTTGGTGTCTCGTCTTTGACAAAGAGATGATGTGGCAAGTTTTCTTCAGCATAGACTGGATCTTTTTTTCCGGTGTAATTCTCTTCAGCGTCTGCCGTGAAATTTTCTTTATTTTGCAACCACTGACAGCAGATTGGCATCAAGGTTTCTGGTAGGTTGTATCTCTTATCATCGTCCAAACTTGTCTCACTACTACATGTTGTAAAATTATTCTCAATTTCTGCACCATAAGTTGACTCATTATTGAATTTAGAAGACTGGCAACTCAAATTATTGAAATTTTCATTGCGTGTCTCAATCATTTTTGCTCCATCTCCACTTCTTTTAAATTTTTCGTTCCACAAGACTAATGCCAAACCGGAGACCATCGCAAGTGAAAATCCGTGCCATTTCAAATTATCAGAAGAAGATGCGCTGACTAAGCAATATCCTATTGCAAATAAAGCAATGATTTTTAGAATGTGTTTAAGCATTTTAATAGACGATGTTGGATATTTTTTTCCCTCAGATCTAAACGAATGCAAACTTTAAGGTGTCAAATTGCAAAAGAACTTAAACCAACAAAGCTCTTATATTTTATATCGATCGACATCTTAAACAATGTATTGGAACAATGAACTTGAAAGAATTTTCTTTGTTAAGTTTAAGAAAATTTTTTATTAACAATAATTTTAAAAGTTTCATTATTTCTTTTTTTATTGTTTAAAAAGAATAAAAGAGTCATATGGTATCAATTAGGAACAATATTATATATATATATATATATATATATATATATATATATATATATATATATATATATATATATATATATATATATATATATATATATATATATATATATATATATATATATATTACTTTAAGCTTCACATTATTTTTTTACTTAACTTTTTATTTCACACATTACTTTATAATTTACCCTTTACTTTAAAATTTTTACGTTTTACTTTTTTACTTTACTTTACACTTCACGCTTTATTTTACTTTAACTCTGCGCTTTACTTCTTACTCTATCTTTTAAATTTATGCTTGATTGAAAGATAACAATCTATAACTACAACCTTAAGTTCTAATTGAAGATCAAATTGGTATCGATTTTTTTCTCTTTTGAGAAGTTTATATTTTTTTGAAAATTTCTTTATAAATGTTGTGATTAATATCGAGCAACTGTAAATTTCAATTAAGAGAGAGAAATTTTTTTATAACACTGAATAAATAATCATAGAGCAAATCTACGAAATTCTTAAAAACTTTCCAACAATTGGAATTTCGAAAGATAAAAAAGAAAACACGATAAGTTTATAATTGAAAATGCCCATTATGCACCCTAAATTTCAATTCTTCAATTGCATTGCTACGGTCTTTAGAGTGTCCTGTGTGGTATTTTTTGCCTACAAGTTTACCACTAACACTTAATAATTCTTGAATTAATTACCGAATGTTATTTTTTTATTCCATTGTTCCCCCAGTACATACATCCATCAGGAGAAAGACCTTAAAGGGGAGGCCCTTTTCAGCCAAATACAGATTTACCTGGGGAATGGAGGAACCATTCAGCTTTCAGAGCTTCGTTATCCAGGTCAGAGCTTTCGTTATCCAGGCCTTGGAGTTATGCATCCAGAACACGGGCAACAGAGACGTATTTTCGTTGCTTTAAATGCCCCATCTCTTAGTTTCACATGCAGGGATCCTTCTCCCCCTCTGGCATCAACATGAAACAACACTCCTTTCCGCAATGTGGCTGCCGACATGGCTGTATTTTTTCATTTTTATTTTTTGATGAATATTTTGAAAAAAAACGCGAAGCACTGAAGCCGCAAAACATGAAACGCGAAGGTGCGAGGGAACACTGCACTGCTAAATTTAACTCCATTATCCAGTTGTATTTCCTTTTTTAGGGTTTTGAAACCATTCTATTTGTAAATGGACAAAAAACCATAAAGGTAAAAATTGTTCTTTACCGTAAACTTTACGGTTAATTGGATGGACAAGCTGCTGCCTGCTATTTTACCCTAATTTTTCGAATGAAAATTTTAACAATGCAAAAGGAATCTCCCTTGCATTTTTTTTTCCTCCTAGTAATACGACTAACATGATATCCAAACAATAAAGAAACCAAAACAAAATCTAAAACCAAGAACATTTAAAATGAAACACTTAGCTGAAATTTCAAGTCATTTATATTTACGAAAAAATTGATAACAATAATTATAAAATAATATCATATGCGCGTGTATTTTCTTTTAAATAATTTTTTTAACCAAAATTTGATTTATCGATTTCATTTACTTCTATCTTAAAAATATAAAGCAAAAGTGTTTTTTTTCTTCTTTCTTTTGGCGAAAGGTTTAAGTTTTTTCTAACGAAATGTATTTTGTCAAAATCTAAGCAGACACCTAAAGTATTTTAAAGTAAGAAAAAAAATAAGATGTTTTACTGATATAAATGATTTTAGGTCACTTATTATTTTTCCAAAAGCAAGATAATTTACTTAAAAATACGATAACATTTATATATCTTAAGCGGATTCACTTTGCATTTGCTAATGTGAAACATTGTAAATTCATTTAAAAATTTTCGAACATGAATAAAAAATGCTAACATTAAATATATATATATATATATATATATATATATATATATATATGGCCGCAGAAGCTACAATTAACTAAGCTTTTTAAATGATAGATCTGTTGTATCTATTGCGCATGAGCGACCATATCTGGTGCGAATAGTCGACTTCTTAATAGTCGAATAGCGAGACATGACGACTTTAATTACCATTTTCCCAATTTTTTAAAGCATATGAAGTTTTCACACTTCAGATTCAGTTACTTATAAATTATTTGACTAAGACATCGTGAAAAATTTATTTTTGACAAAAATATTCCCCAAAATTGTTTATAAGCATGACTAGAATTCTATAATAATAAAAAAAAAAAATATTTTTTTTTTGCATATTTTTTATAATCATAATCGCATGAATTCGAATAATACATTTTTAATAAATAGATAATTATTTACCTGTAATATTTATTTAAAAAAAAATATTAAGTATCTGAAATGGTTTAGAGAATAAAATTCCAGAGCAATCGCAGTGTTTTCCAATTATTGACGGAAATAAGCTTTTGCAAAGAACATTTCTTTCTTGCCCGGCCTCTTATTCAGTATAACAAGGCAACAATTTTCTATGTGAAATTAAAGCTTATATACAGTTTATGATAACAAATAAACTTTTGAAGGGAGTCGATTTTTTGGACGGGCTATTTATGTAGTCGATTAGGGAGAGAATTCATTGTCTATTGATTCGCATCAAAATGAAGCTAATGAATGATTAGATGAATCATATTTGATAAATAATTCCGAAAAGAAAAATTATACTTTTAAATATGATGATATATAGTATGAATATATGTATGTACACTCGTATATGACATGTCTGAGCAAGTTAGTCGGTTGGCAAATTGTTTTTACTTAGTTGGAAACTATCTTAAAATTGACGCAACACAATCAAAAATCCTTATTATTCAAATCGTGATTTTAAAAGAAGATAAATAAAAAGTTAACGAGAATGTAAATTGAGTACTTACATTTATGAATTAAATTAGTGTGAATTATCTCTGAAATGTGCAAATGTTTAGAAACAGAAGTCGAATAGAATTGTTTTTGAAGTTAGAGGGTATTATGCTTTAAAATGAGATAAAAATGCAAAAAATTTCTGATAAATGATTTTTACTGCAATAGGTGATATCAGCGATCAGATAAAACTGGTAAACTCAAAAGAAAAGACCACAAAAGAAAGCAAATAAATAAATGATTAAAAAAAAAGTTGCCTATTGAATTGCAGTGTTTTCATAATCAATTGCATCTTGACTTCCATCCTGTCATGTATTCTTTATTATTATCAGATAAAATATCCGATGATATAATTTCAGGGTCAAAAAAAGTACTTTTCTTTTTGATCTGAAAACAAATATTTAAAGCAAGCATATTTCCGCTTATAATAAACCTCTTTCGTTGAAAATTAAGTCCAAAAATGCATTCGTAAGTAAATCAAATGTGAACTAGGGATGTATTAGTTGCCCGGCTAATGAATTTTTATACCATGTACTTGGACCTGTTAATCCATTCTCATCACTTGTTGCCGATTAGTCGAATCCACACAACATGTGAGGGGTAACAATTATTTATTGAATAAATAATCCCAAGTAACTGAAGCGGTAAAAAAGTACTTCATTGAAAACTTCATTCGCTTCAAAAATTTGCAATCTGGAAATAACATTCGCCATGTTTCGAGCGCACAAAAACAGGCGGCTGTTTTCAAGGCTTGTCAGACGTGATGAGAACAAACAAAAGTGTTTTAAAATATAAAACTGAAAGTTTCGGATGAAAAATAAAGATAAGAAACAAAACTAGAAATACCACAGCAGCAGAGAGAGAAAAACTGCATCTCTCTCGGCTACTGTGGTTTGTCTAGTTTTGCTACTCACTATTATTTTTCCATTTTTTGTTGGAAACTTTACAATTTTAAATCACTTTTGCTTCATCTCATTCACGTATAGCAAGTCTTGAAAATGGGCCCCTGTTTTGGAACTTTTGAAACATGTCGACTGTTGTTTCCAACTTGCATATTTTTGAAGAAATTAAAGTTTTTGATCAAGTAATCATTTTTGTCTAGCACAAACATAGTAAGACTGATTGAAAACTTTAAATTTTTCATAAAACAATAAATGGTTTTGAAATATTTCCCTTTCTAAATCATTTAAGCTGGAGTGACTGGTTAAGGCATTGATTGGTTTTACTACTTTTAAACTTTTAACGCTGATCAATTAATAAATAGAAATGAAAACTGAATAGGACACACTGAAAACATAATTAATTATATTCCCAGAATCCCAGAAGTAAACTATAGAGACTAAAAGATCCATAATTTGTTTAAAAATGTTAAATTGTTAAATTATATTTTTAATAAAAAACAGCAGAAATAATTAAAAGTTAAATGCATGACAATTTTAAAATAGAACTTAAAAGTATACCTAAAACAATTCTTAAAACAATAAATTATTTTAATGCTGATCAATTAATAAGTAGAATTAAAACTTAATAGGAATTTCTGAAAACATAATAAATTATATTTCAAGAAGTAAACTATAAAGACTAAAAAACTATAATTTATTTCGAGATGTTAAATAATATTTTTTAAAAAAAAACAATGGCAAAAAATAAATAAAAGTTAAATGAATGAGAATTTTAAAGTTGCTTTGATTACATTTAAAGCTATTTTGCGGTAAACAGAATAAAGAGAAAAACCACTTTTCACGGTCACTAAGGGTAGTTCAAAACTAAAATGAAGGGTAGAAAAATTGAACGATAAATCTAAAACCATATATCCTGTTTGTTAATGTGTGCATACATAGAAAAAAATATTTCGAAACATCGAATAAATATACATTAATTAATTTAAAAAGGGAGGGCACACTCCCATTAAGTTGTCGAAAATCTTTTTTATTTTTACATGATTTATGGGAAGATTTTATTATGTTTCCAATATAAACTGATTCACATTAATATTGAACAAAATCACATTATAACCTGGGCATAGGTATCCGGGCACTCCATCATCTAAAAAAAGGGATCTGATCAGAAAAACAGGAGTTATGGAGGGGTCTATTTTTCATTTATTTAGCTTGCGATCTTTTCCAGTAGTTGGAAACACAGATTCAGAAGTGTTTTTAGACATTTTGGACAATGCTGACCTCCCAACGCTATTGCGGTATTTAGGAAAGGCCTATTTTTCTTCTGGCAGGATAACTGCATCATTCACACATTGAGACTTGCTCAGCCATGGTTTGTCGAAATGGATGTTCAAAAAAAAAAAAAAAAAAAAAAAATAGACTGGCCTTCTCGGAGCCCTGGTATTAATCTTAACACCTTTACTACGAATTAGAGCCCAGATTGCATAGACAGACCACTGGCCCCATAATATAGTACAGTGACCACTAGACCAGTGATCGGCAGCAAGTGAAAGACTGCAACCTGCCTTTGTAAGGCTATCTGCCAGGTCATTTCCATGTAAATTCATATGGGAAGAAGTCCATTGGATATGTATTTTATGCTGATAGCGTAATGAAATGCTAGATCCAAGGGTTATGCATGACGTTTCCCTGCATTACTTTGGTTCAAAGTAGTTGCTATCATTTTTAGCGTAAAGATTCACTAAAAGTTTTACAGTGTGGAAACCTTCTTTTAAAATAACACTCTATCACACAAAATAACATTCTATTATAGAACAAACCAACGATATTGCCAATATTATATCCAGCAAATATGTTCTATTCTCGAAATTGTAATATGCCGTATCCTATAAATATATGTGATAATATGATCTCCGAAATTTATTAATAAAACATATAATTTCTGCTGAAAGCATTAGCCGATAGAAAAGTACTGATATTATTCTGCCAGAGAAATAAACTGCTGTATTTAAAGCTACTGTAATCACATCAATAACTGAACATCAGCTCACATCAGAACTGAAACAATCGCGAATTTATAACTAAGTTTCGTCTGACTAAAACAGATAATGTCAAATGGTGGAAACTGTTGTTATCCGTAAACAGAAACTTCAAAATTTGAATAAAGTATATTTGCATGTAAATAACACAATAGGGCTTAAATGATCTGCATGGATAGGTTATGGCGATTTTTAAAATTATTATATATTGCACCACAATAATAATATTACTCTTGCATTTCTATGTAAAAACGCTTGATGTAGCAGATTGTCGCAGTAAAGGAAAAAAAATTTCTTATACAATAGAATCAAAATGTCAATTGAAAAAAAAATCAGACTTAAAGGAATAGTTCTTCAGGGCAAAAATAAAAATGCTTCAAAAATGTAACAATGACTTATCGTTTTTTACATGCTATTTGAATTATTTTCCTTTGATCTTTTTTTTTTTGTTATTTCTTTATTCGATTTTTTTTAATACCCCATAATTATAAATTTCTGATTAAAGGAAAAATACATTAATTTTAGAGGTATGAAAAAACTTAAATATCCTCATCCTGGAGAATCTTTATTCAGAGAACAGCATGCAGTATTTTAGTACATTAAAGTATACAAATAACGAAGTGAAAAATGAAATAAATAATTAAAAAATATTTCCCTTTCCTTTTTATTCGAAACAACATCAAAAGGGGAAAAAAACCTAGAAAAATCGTTTGAACAACGTAAAATGGCAATATCCTTAACGAAAAATGATATTAACTTTTATACACTCAACAACGCCGACCGGACTGTGTAGGGTTCAGGGAGCTGGCCTTGCATTAGAAGGGTTCTGGGCTTGAATCCCGAACAAGACATGGATGTTCTTTAATTCTCTGTGCTATCTCGGTCCTTACTGCGGGAGCAATGTCAGTTAGTTCACAAAATATTTTTGTGCCCCTGAAAGGGTGGCCAAGGAATCTACTTTAATACGCCTGAATTGACGAATACCAGCCCAGATGGGCATTGAAAAAATTTATATATATATATATATATATATATATATATATATATATACTCGTTAATCTCTTGATACAAAGTCTTCATTAAACACATATTTTTTTTTTTAGTTTTTCGTAAGTCAAAAAGTTTTAATCAAATTTAAGTCTAGCATTTCGTAAGTCAAATTTAAGTCAAAATAAGTGAAAAATACTATATTTAGCATTTTTGTAATTTAAGGTTATGAAATACAGCATGAAATATCTATGTCTTTTTCTGCGCTAAAGGTAAAAACTTTCAAACATGAATCATTTCCATGCAATGATTTTTCAAATTTGCAATTATTTAGATCTAGGAAAAACAGTTATTCATCATTCAATTTTTTTTTAATTTACAAAATCAATTATTGATAAATTTTTGGTTAATAAAGTAAAAAAAAAAATTTCTAATTACTTTTTTTTTTGGATTTTATATTTTAGCACAAACATAATTCTGATAATCTAATGGATTTTTTAGTTGAGACTGCTTTTTATAATAAAAAAATACCAGAATATTTTTTTGCTCGTATTTAGAACGTCAGAAAAAATACATAATATATAAAAGGAACACCGCTGTCCCATTTGCTTGAAAGGGTTAACAGCACTTAAAATAATCCATACATATCATTTCGAATTCGTAGAATTCACGCCAATAGGGCGACATGGCAACAATTGTCGCCAAATGTTCGACAAATGTCTCTAAAATCACAAGCAAGGGTGACAAATTTGTCGTTTTAAAATTTTTCAATTTACAAAATAATAACGAGAAATAGTTTTTTTTTTTTTCGAATTCCATGCTTTTAAAAAATATTTGTAGTAATAATTTTATTGCTCTATGCGTGGAATGGAATTCAAACACGTAGTTTTCAGACGGAATAATAAAAAGTATTTATTTTAAAAAAAAAATTATTTAAATTTCAAATTTACATGTTGTGCTGGATTTTGCATTCATGTTCTGGCAATAAAATTGTTCATTAATTAAATAATAATTTTTGTTCTTTTAGAATTGACTTTATTTAAAATTTTATAATTTTTTGATAACTAATTTTTAGTATAATATTTTGTCCGCTCTTATACTTTCTGCGTTTTCTTCATTTCATATTTTTTTGGACTTTTAGGACTAGCATTTTAATGTTCTATGTCGTATCTCAATAATATTATTATTTTAGCTTTTTTTCATACTTGATTTTAATAACTACCAATCTTCGATTTCGTAAAGTTCGATTTTTCTCAAGTTTGTCTAACATATTAATTTTTTAGACCACTAAATGAATACCTAGGTGGTCCTATTGAATCACTAATTTTCCAATGATGGTTCAAACCCTACGAATTGGTATTATTTTTTGCAACGGAAGAATCTAAAAATTTTTTAGTGTATTTTTGATGATTTCGAACAATTTTCCTTGATCACGTTTTTCCTTAATTTTGTAAACGTCAAAAGCTGATAAAAATGTCTTTAATTTCTAGAAATTTTACAAATATTTCTGATTTTTAAGTTGATATTCGTATGTATTTTACTTTAAAATATATGGAAGGAAAAAAAAAACTGCATTCTCTATTTTTCTCAATTTTGTATTTCTCTTTTGATTTCAACAGTTAAAATCATAATCATAACATCAGTAATCATTTCATCAATAAAATCATAAAAATTAAAAAAAACAGTCAAAGATTTTAACAGATGTGTTACAAAAAAATTATACACGTGAGATAATAAATACATTACAGATGCGGATTTTCGCGGACAGTGCAGAACATTCAATAATGTAAAGCAACCTCCATCCAAAATTCCATTTACCTCCCATAAAAAAATTCCATCTTGCAACTTTCTGCATAAATAAGTTATCTAGTAACTTATGCGATTATGTAAGTTAACTTATGCAACAAACTATGCAAACCATGTAAGTTAACTTATAAAATAATTTTTGAGACTTAAATTTGACTAAACTGAGAGAAAAAGTTTCTCAATAGTAAGTTTATCCCGAAGAATTAATAAAAATTTAGAAGAAAAGAAAAATGTTTGAATAAAATTTTTATTAAAAAAAGGAACATTTTACAAAGATAAGAATGAAACTAAAAACGGAAGTTTTTTTGTGCGCATAATGTTTTCACTATAAATTAGTTTTAAAAAAAAACACTGTAAAAAGTAACAGAAAATTCAGTAAAAAACATTGTATTTTTTAACAAAAAAAAAATACTGTTTGAAGATAAATACAGATTTTTTCTTAATTAGTACCCACACGCTATAAAAAAAATTCGTTTTTTTTTCTTCTTTTTTATTTTTTTAAATTTTTAATAGACTTTTCCCACATATTTAATTGTTTAAAGCTGTTTTACGCAAAAAAAGTTTTTCTCTGTTGTTCACCCTAATCATAAACAGATTAAAACAGTTCAAATTCTAGTTTTTGCCATGCTGTTTTGTCTACAGTACGATAACTTTATCTTTTTTCTAATCATTTTAAGATTATTTTCCATACTTGCTCTTGCTTTTCAGCAATTATTTATTCGTTTGGAACATCGCATAAATAAAATTACGATTTGACTTTATTGTTAAATTAATACCCTTGCTGATTATTATCTGTGTTTAGATATAATTTTTCAATAACTTAAATGGCCAGATATTTCAATAAATGTATAGTTTATATACATATATAAATATATATATAAACTATAGTTTTTTTTAACGTTTTTACACTTAAATATGATTTTAGTAAGTAAGACTTTTAAGATAAAGTCAGTTTAAGATTTTTCTTCATAACGGAACAATGTGGTTCAGATGACGTGTCTCAGAGGATAGAGCACTCGCATCACAGTGAGGTAACCTGGGTTCGAATCATGGCGTCAACTGCTCATACGTATTCTGCTCTCGGATTGGACCGACCACAATGCTAATATCGTTTCGTTGCATAGTTTTTTTTTTTGTAAAAATAAAGTTTTTTGTTAAAATAACAGGGTTTATTTGTTAAAATAACAGTACTTATATGCTTAAACAGGCCCCCGTTTTTAATTAACTTAGTTTTACTGTGAAATAAACAGTTTTATACTGTCACACTAGCTCACAGTTCTTTTTTCTGTGCATTGAACAGATTTATGTTTACAGTGTAAGAACTTGATAACTAACATCAGAGTTTAATCCAAATGAATAAAAGCAAAGAATTTATACGACTCCCACGCTATAAAATACATGAAGCTATTTAATCTGCATCTAGAGTCTTTGTCAAACTTCATTAAGCTTTAAAGAAGCTTATTAAAAGTTTTCAAAATTAATTATAACCTATTTAAGGCATTTACGTAAGCTTTTTGCGAACACGAAAAGTTTCATAATTTTCGTCATATAAGATTGGATCAAAGGAATTCTGCTGACATTTATTATCTAAACTATTTAAACTGTTTTCAAAGGCAGTTTGCTACCATGAAGTATCATTAAACATTTTGTAATGCTCTACTTTGTGTATTTAGTAATTTTTCATCTGAGCCTTGTGAATTAGTTTAGTTTTAAGTGTCTTGAATAAAGTCTTTCGACTTTGTTCAAGATTGGCTTGTCCTCAACATGATATATTTGGCATCTCTCTAAATTGAAACTAATTACAATCAATAAAAGTTGGGATTAAATGAAATTAACTTTTGCAAAATGCATGAAATGATTTGCAACAACTTATTTTAATCACATATCACTGCATATAAATTTATTTGGAATTACTGTTTTGATAGATTATAATAATGAGGATCGAAATATTTAAAACCGTTCGCAAATTGTTTTCAATTAAAGGAAAACATGAATGCACCAAAGCAGAATTTAATAAGATATTCATAACGATTAGATAGTAGCTTAAGTTCAAATCTAAATCAGCTCTAAGCATTTGTAACTAATTTTAGATTAAATTTAGTTTAATTTTGACTGTTTCTATCTTTTGACCGAAATTTTTGAAATGTTAGTTAGTTCTCCAGATAATAAATTGATTCTTTTTTCGAAATGAAATTAATAAAAGTTTGAACTAAATGAAATTACACGAAGTTAACTTATACAAAATGTTTCAAATTGTTTCGTCCAATTTATTTGTATCAATACAGCAATTCGAATATTAAAATTAGATAGAAGTTTTAAATTTCAAGTTTTTGAATCAGTCTAAATCTAATAATCTTTAGCTAATTTTAGCCTAAGAATATTTTTTTTATAACTAAGGGTCTCCAACCCTTGCAACTGCTGCCCAGTTTTAGTACCTAAATGTATTTTATTGTTTATTTTAAATATATCAAAGTCTATACCCTCTACTTTTAATCTCTCACCATCCCTCGGAATTACTTGCTAAGTTCTTTTGAGATTGCTGTGTTCGCTCAATTCAGTTATTCTAAAATTTCAATTATATACATATGTTAAAAAATTTAAAATAAAATTATAATTATTTGCATGCGTTCATATATAGTTCTTCAAAAATAAAAATTCAAATCGAAAAAGCATTATTTCTTTTATTTTTCTTTTAATTTTTCCGGGCGCTAAATAAGTTTAAATCATTAAACGCTATCCGAAAAAAAATTTATTAGCTCCGAATGGAAAATAAAATTACAATAAAAAAAACAAAAAGAAAATTCAAATCAAAAAAATATTTTTAAAGTTCAATTTATTCTTTCAGTTTTTACACCCAATAGATTTTTTATAACTGCCCATAAACATTTCTCTTACAAGAATATTTTTGTGGAAAAAAAATTTTTAATAAAAGAAATAAACAAAAAAATGTGTGCTTAAAAATTACACTCGACTTTATTGTGATTATGAGCAAATAATCTTACTTTTGTTGTTGTTAATAAATTGTTTAAAAAACTCAAACGAAACAGATTATCAAAGCAGATTGTTTTATAAAACGATATGTTGTTAAAACCAAAGGTGTGACAATCGATTTAATTGTCCTTTGTCATTTAAATTAAAGCTAAGATAACAACTCTTTCTTTAAAAAAATTACATCATCATACACTATTCAATGATCGAATCTTCAAAAAATAAAAGATAATAATTATGCTTGAATATCTTTATGGACACAACCATCAACTAATAAACTCAACTATACAACGTACACACTACTACATTAAACGCACATTACTGCACTAAAAAAAAGTACGACTGTTTTTTTAGCATTTTATGTTAAATTCAAGATTCGTATAAAACTTATATTATAAAATTATGTTTTATATTATGTTTAATCAAGTGTTTATGCCATTATACATATTTCATGATTAGAACATGGAAGGAAAAAGTTAACATTCAATTGAGTAAAGTTGCAAAGTAATTTAATTTGACATAGTATCAAATTTAATTGTACTTTACAACTTTACTCTATACAATTCTCTTATGAAAAAAAGCTTTTATATTTGAAAATTTCAACAAAAGAAAAAAAGCTTTCTTAAGTCATTTGAGAGAAGTATTAGTTGAAAATTTTGATTTCTATTGGGAATAAAGAATATATTCAAAAATATATGTTCAAGTCCGATCCCACATCAATTGAATCGATGTCAATTGAAATATTTATTAAAAATCTGGATAAAAGCTTGTCTAAAACCCAACCTGCAACATTGTTTAAAGCCAAATACTAATCCCGTAGCTTTATCAGTATTATTATACTGTTATTATTATCTTTGCTTAGCAAAAACTAATCTTTAAAAAAACTTAATAACTTTAATTAAATGTTTTGTTTCTGAAAGAATTATTTGAACTATACTCGTCACAAAGCAATGAAAATTATAATATTCCATATAGGAATTACTATTCTGATTTATTCAGCTTATTTTTTTTTTTTTAAGAATTATGATATGTATCAAAAAAGGAATAAAAATAGTACGAAAGGTCTTCAGTTAAAAAATAAGTTATATGCAAAATTTATTTTACTTTTATATTAAAAACTTTGCATTATTGAACTAGATAAATAATTTTTATATTTTATGTATAAGATGACTTATATTATATTATTTTTATTAAAAATACTTATGTTTGAATCAAAAATTATTTACATTTCAAAAAATAATAAAAGTGAATTTTATAAGAAAGTTTTAAGACAAAATCAACAAGGAAATCAAATAACCTTGGATAGGCATTGTATTTAAAAAATATTTATTCAAATATAAGTACTATAGAAATCTAAATCATAAAAAAAATTTCATATTTACAATTTTCTAAGGTATTCGAGAAACAGTTTTCTTTTTCAGCTCAGTAAAAATATTTTTTCTGGTTTGAAACATTTTGAAGAAAGCTGGAAATTTGTTTTGATCGTTTCTCTTATATCTAATTGCAGATATTCACTTTTTTTTTACCTCATTCTAATTAGAGATCTTTAAATTAGCAACTTTAATAATATCAGGATAGTTAGTTTTTTCTTTTTAAAGTAACATAAAAAATCTAAAACATAAACCTAGACTGATAGTACCAAGAAATTGAACTAAGGTGAAAAAATTAGCAAGCTAACAAAACATCAGCATTAAGTTAAACAAAATGTTTTTGTTTTTTAACAATTTTAAACAGAAGACGTAACATTTATTTTTTATATTTTTCATATAAACTATTCCCCCTTAATAAAATTTAAACAGTTCTTATAATGTTAGCACTATGTGTAAGATTATTATGTACTTACGTGATTGCACTAAGTTGGAATGCTTAAAAGGAATGAAAAAACCACTATATCTATTTGAATTTTGCAATAAAATTAAAGAAAAACTTTTCGTATGCAAATAATAATGAATTTTATTAAATTACAACATCTATCAATCATAAAAATGTCTGTTACAGCGCAAGAATACATGTTCTTAATTTGTTCAGGAGCTATTTTGCAGCTCTTTTGTTCTTGGCGTAAAATTGTCTTCCTCATCCGCTCCAACTATTTCTTTACTCGCGCAAATTGGACACCTAGTAAAATACCATTACGATAAAGCATTAAGACTTTATCATTACTTTGGTAGATCACTGCTACACTCAAAAGAAGAAAAAAAAGTATGGCCAAAACTATCAGAATATGGCAAAAAACGTTTTTCTGGCCCCATAGGTACACTTGAAAATTCGGAAATTTTTACCAAAAGGCGTAGGGAATAAGTTTGGTAAAATTAACAATACAATATGGTTTTATAACGTAGGATAAGATTTGGTAAATGTGGCTAAAGTTTATACTTTTATCAGAACACCTTCGAGCATGGCACAAAAACCACTTATTCCGTTAATTTTGATTTTCACTTTTATATTTTGGTCCTAAATGTGTGGCAATAAGAACCATAATTTGGAAAACAAGAACTTCTAGGAAACCTTTATCATATGAACAAGTTGAACTAACTGATCGTTAAGATACAGTTCAGTGTAGAACACCGAAGTCAAGCATCACTGACTGCGCTCAGTGTCCGGGAAGGTGATCACTTTGATCAAAAGGGACCGAGAGTGTGTGGTATCTGTCCTAGTTAAACTGTTCTACTGACTCTCGGGTAGGTCGTTGGGTTAACGAAGCAAGGGAGCCATTTAATCGGCAAAGGATCAAAATTGTTATGGCATACCTTTGGAACATCCTCAAAAATGCTTTTCAGACGGTCACCAATAACCCATTGTGTAGCTCTAGTGTGGCGTAAACCAACAACCAAATTATTGGTTTAAATACTGTATAGTGTATGATTGTTTGCTGTAATATACAGCCAATCGTTGAAACTGCTCCCTCACTGGATGCATTGTACTACCCCCTGGCGAATGTTACCATGTATGCCAGTGCTTCTACTTTAATTCTTTTTAACATATTTCCTTTTTGATTGTTAGATTGCTATTAGCAGTAGTTCTTTGTCATTAAGTTTGTTATTTCGTGTTAATGATTTTGGCTTTCTTTTGTTGGGCTGATAATTTTAGTTCCCTTATACACCGAAGAGCCATTACATTATGACCACCCTCCAGCTATAACAATGTATGGTGTGTCAATGTATGGTAGTATAGTGTGGGCAATGTTTTCATGGGGCACATTAGAACCCATAATCCTCATAGAACAATCCCTGACGTCTGTATGCTACTTGAACATAGTTGCATACCAGGTTCACCCATTCATGGCAACAGTTTTTCCTGCGGGGGTGGTGTTTACCAACAGGATAATGCACCATGTCATAAGGGTCGAATCGTCATGGATTGGTTCGAGGAACAATCCAGTGACTTTCAAGTCATGTCTTGGCCCCCAAATTCACCTGACCTTAATCCATTAGAGCATTTGTGGTCTTACCTGGAAAACCAAATTCGTGCTGCCACACTACCCTCTCGCAATGTGAGGGAATTGCAGGACTAGTTGGTGATCGCTTGGTACCAGATACCTCAGACTACCTATCAGCACCTTGTGGAATCAATGCCACGGCGGGTGCTAGCAGTTTTGAGGGCTAAAGGTGGTTCTACATGTTATTAGCAGGGTGATGGTTATAATGTAATGGCTCTTCGGTGTAAGTAGTTACTTATTTTATTTCATCTTATAATATTTTCTTTAAAAAAATAATTTATATATATATATATATATATATACTCTAGGGGACTAAGCCCCCTGTTCGTTGTCTCTCTCCAACCCCGATAATTGCTAAGTCCTTTATTGTCTTTTTTTGGCAGAACACAATTTTTCCACTAAAGTTAAAATTATCTACTTAACATATCGCTGGTTCAAAACTAAAACGACACATCTGCAATGTTAACTCAATTGGAGATGTGTCGTTTTAGTTTTGAACCAGCGATGTGTGTAGTAAAGGAAATTCTGTTTGCTTAAGCTTGCGCCTCTACTTACCACATCCAAATATTATTATCTATTAGTATTACAAACATTTAGATCCATTGGTAAGCAGAAGTAATTTTTCTAAGTAATCATTTTTAAAATAACAATTGTTATAACAATATATAGTTATAACAATATATTGTTCAAACAAACTTGATGAGTTCACAACCGCAATTTAAAACTTTCGCTTACCAAATGGGCAGGTATATTAAATTTTACTTTTGCTTGCATGTCATTGTGCATGAAGCTGGTCATTAAGTTATAAATCATTTAACAGATCTCTTTAACTGTAACTTATGACAGTATATTAACGTTATTTGCACAACAATAATAATTGTAAGAAGGTTAATAAGATTTGACAACCTTACTAACTAACTTTGTCTGAAAATGAAGGGCAGAATTACATTATAATAATAATAAAAACTCTCAGCTTTAAACTCGAAAATTGAGTAGAATGTCTTGGTTTAACATTAAACAAGGTTTTTTCAGAACCTGCTATTTTTAGACATTTTAGAAGTTTATGAATTTGATCTAATTTAGATAGTTCTTTCAAGTAATCAAAATCAACAACATCTTCTTGACTATTGAAATATTCTTATTCTGTTCTAACTTGAAAACATAAAAGGGAACAGCATTCTTAAATCTTCGTAATACAAAAAGGAACAGCTTCCCTAAACCTTCTAATTTTAGGCCCAACTCGGAAGACAAGGGAATTACATGGCCAAACAAGGTAAAACTCACCTTCCTACAAAAAAATTTTTGTATATGACCAAATTTTATTGAAAGTGAAAATACCCAAATTTGAATCACGTTTATCCTCTCGGTTAATGAACTGTACAGCCTATACCACCCGAGAACTCATTGAGCCTGGACTGTCTGTTGGTATGGAAACAAGTAGAAAAGCATTATAAAGAGAGACTGCTCTCGCCGACCTGAGTGAAAATTTTCCCTAAATGCTTATCCCACACCCCTTCTTAAAACCTTTAACTTGCATTGCTCTATTCAACTGGAGAAGGAAGCTCTTTAGTTCGGTAGACAATATCTCCTCAATCGTCTAGCACTGAGAATAATTGAAACATTTGATGCATTAACTGGATAAATTCGGATACATAAGTTATTGACAGATAGGAGATACAACTTTAGCATCCCCTCCCTGTTTTCACACTAATCAAAGCAGCTTTATTTCCCACAGTAATAATTGCTATTTAAAAAATAAGACTAGCCTTCTTGTTAAGCTCTTAAATTTTTGTTACAACAAAGCTATTTTGATATGGGAAAAAGAGAAATATGGGTATTAAACAGGATACGAAACTGGGACTAATTGGGTTCTGGGAGACTGGGACAAAATCACCGTTCTATGCCCAGTATACGGCAAAATTATCACTAAATAGCGAATAAAAAAATGGCTGCCAATTATCGTCACGTATTTTGTCAAAAATGCACCCCATGCTCATTTCTTTTCTTATTTTTATAAATAGATATTGAATAATTATGATTATTTCATAATACTTCAAAAAATTATAATTCACGCTTGTTTTTTTAAAATTGTTCTATACTTTAGATATTAACCTTACAATGTTTTTTCTAAAATGAAAAATGCTTCAATATAAATCCGTTGCATAATTAATATCAACAGTTTTTGTTTTTAACAAAATTGTTTATTATTTTCAATTTTTGAAAAAGTGGACACATGTTTTAAAGAGTAGCCACTGTAAAAATTACTACAACTGTCTTACTAGCCAGTAGCAAAGTTCCCAATTCTGCCTCATAACATCTAATCCTTATCTCAGACCTATAAATATCGTCGCTTATTTTCTAAACAATTTATACACCTCTAGTTTTATCAATATTAAGTGAAATCTATCATTATAACACAAAAATCGCGAAAAAAAAACCTTAAGCACATTTTTTTTAAACAATTCACTTTAAATTTAATGGTTATACCATTCTGCCAGTATTGCAGTTCCTTTCATTACTTTTTCAGCAACAGATTTGAGTTGATCAAGTTGTTCTTTTGTCAAAGAGTTCTTTCCATCCCCAATGATGCCTTTCCTGAAGAAATTCACGTCTTTTTTAGGAACGTCTTTCTTGGAAAATAAATCTTCTTTCGGATCTTTTGGCACAGAAAATTTCAAATTTTTCTTCATGTAATCAAAGCTAGTTTTTTCAATTATTTTATTCAAAATCGACTCATCATTGATTAATGCATCGTGATATTCTTCACCCAAAAACTTAGCGATACGAAGTATTTCTTCTTTAATGTGAATTTGCAACTCCTCATACGAGACAAACAAAATGTTTCCATCTTCCTTGTGTTCCAAATAGGACAAAATGTGTTCGAAATATCGCCCGCACGAGATGGTGCCATTCACGAAATTGCTGAAATGTTCGTCAAAATCAAGCTTTTCGTTCAAACTTTTCGTCATGTGGTAAAAAGATACCAGCGTATCATCGGGCTTACGATAAACATAAATTATTTTAGTTTTTGGATTTTTCTTAACAGCGCTGTATGGCAAGTGGTGCTTGTAAACGCGAGGTTTTGTAGTTATTGCTTCGACGGCAGAGACGCCAGATATTTCGAGGAATGGGACGACTTTTTCCAGCATATCATTGAAAGACGGAAAGCTCTCTGATCGGGTCAATATTTGCAGGACAATGTACTGCATCCACGTCGTGCCTGTCTTGGGATAAGTGGCTATGATGATGTCGTCATCGTCTGGCATGAAATCCAAAATACCTTCTATGATCTCTTTTTTGAAATATCTGGCAAATGGAACGCCTCTGACCATAAAAAAGTTTGTTCCTTCAAAAGATTCCTCGGTTGGTTCGACAGCCATTATGAATTCTAAAATGAGAAGAACAAATTTGATAAGTTTTTTTTTAAATAGATAAAAAAGGGAAGTGAGTTAAGTTCCTTAGAGAGATAAATATCAATATAATATATCAATAAACTACTGATATTTCTTTCTCATTAAGAAAAGAATTCACGTGTTAACAAAAGAACTAGTGAAACAAAACTTTTAAAACGCTATTAGCAGTGAAAGAATTGAAAATAAATGCTTTATTTTGATTTATGATAAGCATCCGAAATGTACAAAATGTTGTTGATGCTAAAATAGCCAGCTCTCAAAAAATCGAAGGATGCGTTGATATCGTTATTTCGTGCATTAAAAATAACTTGGGTGCTATAAATTTAAAAAAGAAAAGAAAGAAACCTAATTAAAATAGAGTTAGGAAACAAAAAAGGAAAATTTTTTTTAAAATCACAGCGCACTCACACTCATTCCAATTTTCGTAGAGAAATTTAGATTTTCTGTAATAAATTTCTTTTGTTTTCCTTATTCACGGTTGGCGAGTTTTGAGAATAGGCGCCTATTTTTGAATACAGTGGCTCAAAAATAGGTGGCTTTAAAGAGGCTAATCTCACCACCGGATGTGGTTAGCTTCTTCACGTAATTCGCGTTACAGCAAAAGGCTATACAATAATAACAAATATATATTAGGCTGTTTGATACGAATTCTGCTCCCACCTCACATCGACTACAGTGCTGAAGTAAAATATCCTTAGTGGTTGACGAACCATGGATTAGATTCGTCTTGCCGTTGGGCTAACAGGTAGAAGTTTTCACGATTTTTCTCTCCATGTAGCGCAAATGCGGGTTAGCTGCATCAAAAAGTCCTCCACGTCTAGTTGTTTTAATTCTTGATCCAGGAGATCCCTTGTCTTCTAAGTTGGATTCAAAATAACAAGATTTCGAAATTGAGCATAGATAGTCGGAAACTCAGAATTAGGTCGTCAGCTGTTTAACACTGGTTATAAAATTAATAAAAAATAAATTATAAATTTGAAAATTTTTTGCTTCTTTTAATATTAATAAAAGAATCAAAAGTTTAGCGTAAGTTCATATCAAGTGAAAACAAACTAAATATGGCTAACCTCGCATAACCTACCAGAACGACTAGCGATGGAAGAAGGACAAAAGAGTAATTATGCTGGTCAAAAATATAAATTGCAGTAGATTTTCTTCCTTATTGGGAAATAGAATCAAAAGTTCAAAATAAGCACACAAAAAACTAATTTAAAAAGAAGTTTAATTAATCTTTTGTTAATTTTATAATATGTTGTGATTTTTTATTTAAAAAAATAATTATTTTTCTACGGAAAGAATTTTAAAAAAATTTCCTAGCAAAATATTTCGGTTTTTAAATCAAGTAAATTTAAAACCTGTATTTCAAGATGTACCTTTGGAAGTTGAGAAAACCCTGATAATAGTAAAATTTTTCACTAATTTATAAGGGTTTTTTTTTTAAATTAATTTCTGTTTTTTTTTCTCTCCAAAAATAACGTGACTTTTTTTTAGAAAACATCACTGTATTGTTCCTCGGTAAAAGTTGGGTTTCTAACGCTGTTAGAAGTTCCTCGTAAAATAAAACTGTTTAAATAACAATTTATTTAATTGTCATTTTACCATATTCAAACAAAACAATCCAATAACCATAAATAAGATGGTATTCAAACTATAAACTGTGAGAAAAACTTGCTAGTAATTTCTTTTGCCTAATATGGTTAAAAAAACTAGAATTTTGTCACACCAACTAGACTTACCTAATGAAGCTACTTAGTTCCTTGCAGGGTGGGTACATATAATAGCCGAGAGGGGTATCTATCAATTCCATGATTAACAGAACGAGTTGGCGAATCAAAGCTGTAACGAGTCGCACTCGTCGCAGCGTGAAGAGTTTCCAATATCCTGCACTCATCGATTTGTGACCCTAAGCTGTTTGAATACCATACTCTCATTCACGCATAGATGGCAGTACCATAAAGCTGATCAGCACAAAAATGTTTAGTACTTCCTATTTCTTACGATACGTGAAACAACCAGAGATAGGTGAAACTACAATAGATTACCATGTTTTGAAACCATGCTAGTTGTATATGTAAAAAAAAAACATATAGTTTTGTCTTCATAGCTTTTTTTATCTATGCTATTTATAAATGATATCAAAACCATAATGATAAAAAATGTTCTTTGCCGCAAACTTTACGGTTAATTGGATGGACAGACTGCTGCTGGTTATTTTACCATAATTTTAGAAAAAAAATTAAAAAATTAGAAGAATGAATAGTGCATAACATTTGATTCCGTGCGTTGCTTCAGCGTGTTTCTTTAAGTATATATTTTTATTTTCATGTTTTTCAGACGTCGATTTGTTATTCTTTTGGTTGTTATGGTTTTTTTTTATATTTTCTTTTTTTATTACTTTATATTTCTAATTACACTTGAACAAGGCTATTGACTTTACGAATTAAGTCAGGAGTGTGCTCATATCGTTTGACAAAAGGGCACCGAAAGGATGAAAGTACGTCTTGCCTCAGAAAGTCACGGATACATGGCAGCACCACTCATACGTGTAAATGTTAAAAAACCGAAGCAAGATTTGTTCAATTTATACAAAGATCTGAAGTGGAAGGAAATTTTTTCCCCAGATCCCTATACTCATGATACTGCTCAGTGACCGAGCACAGACTTTTGATTCCACAGATTTTACGAGCACGTATATCGCTATTTTTTATATTAGGTATAATTGCGTTCCAACGTGGCAGATAATACAGTAAATTTTTTGACTATTTTTTTTTCTTCGTGGAACTAAATTTCTAAAGTTTCAGGCAATGTTCTAAGGAGCTAATATTCTTGGGTAAACTACATTACTATCTTTATAATAATAATATTTCCTGGCTTTCTTTTAGAACAATCAGGCTTTCTTTCAATCTTTTCCCACTTCAAAAACTGCTGCGTCTATTTCGTTAGTTGTTATGATAAAAGAAATCTTTAGATAATGTTTAACAATTATTCTTCTCACATAAAATAGAAAAAGATTTGCTATAGGGAAAAACTATAGAACGTCACTTTTCTCTTGAATTCCAAATCACATATACGAACAAACATTTTATTCAAAAATCGCATTTATATATATATATATATATATATATATATATATATATATATATATATATATATATATATATATATATATATATATTATTAAGTATTTTACACATTACACATTATTTTTAAGTATAGATGGCAGAACCTACAATTAGTTAAGCTTTTCAAATGATAGATCTGATGTGTCTATTGCGCTTGCTCAACCATGACTGGTTCAAATAACTTGCAGAGCCAAAAGGCAATTAGTATGCGGTGCGATTAGACCCGGCCATTTTAGAGTGCTTAAGACATGTCGACTTTTATTACCGTCTTCTCAATTTTCAAAAGCATATGAAGTTTTCACATTTCAGATTTAGTTACTTATAAATAATTTGACTAAGACATCATGAGAAATTTATATTTGACAAAAATGTTCCCCAAAATTGTTTTTATAAGCATTTCTAGAATTCAAGCATAACTTTTCAGTCATAATCACATGAGTTCGAATATTGAAAAATAGATAATTCTTTAATTATAATATTTTTTTAAAAAAACATGAAGTATCTAAAATTGTTTTAATAATAAAATTCCAGAACAAAATTATTAAAGGAAATAATCCAAATATTAGTCCAATTATAAATCCAATTATTAAAGGAAATAAGATTTTTAAACAACATTTCTTTCTTTTCCCGGCCTTTAATTCAGTATAACATGTCAACAATTTTCTATGTGAAATTAAAGCTTATACAGTTCATGATAACAAATAAACTTTTGAAGGGAGCTGTGTTTTCGGACGGTTTATTTATACATTCGATTGGGGTGAGAATTCCTTGTCTTTTGGTTCGTATCAAAATGAAGCAACTGACTGATTACATTAATCATTTTTGATTTTAATTTTAAATAAATATATTTTACTTTTAAATACTATGATATAGTATGAATATATGTATATACTTTCGTATATAACATACTTGAGCAAGTTAGTCTGTTGGCAGATAGTTTTTACTTAGTTGAAATCTATCTTAAAATTGACTAAACGCTATCAAAAATCTTTATCATTCAAATCATGTTTTTAAAAGAAGATAAATTAAAACTTAACTGGAGTGTAAATTGAATACTTACATTTATGAATTAGACTAGTGTGAATTATCTCTGAAAGTAAAAATGTTTAGAAATGGAAGTGGAATAGAATTGTCTCTGAAGTTAGACGGTATTATGCTTTAAAATGAGATAAAACGCAAAAAGTTTCTGATAAAGGAATTTTTTTTTTTTTTTTTTTTTTTTTGCAATAGTTGATATGAGCGATCAGATCAAACTGTTACATTCAAAAGAAAAGAGCACAAAAAATATATAAATAACTAATATAAAGTTGCTTTTTGATTTGCAGCGTTTTCATGATCAATTTCATCTGTACTTCCATCCTGTCATGTATTCTTTATTATTATCAGATAAAATGTCACATGATATAATTTCAGGGTCAAAATGAATCACCTAAATAAGTACTTCTCTTTTTGATCTGAAAACAAATATTTAAAGCAAAACATATTTCCGCTTATAATAAACTTCTTTTGTTGAAAATTAAGTAAAAAAATTCATTCGTAAATAAATGAAATGTGAACTAGGGATGCCCGACTAATGAATTTCTATAACATGCACTTGGACCTGGTTATCTATTCTCATCACTTGTTATCGATTAGTCTAATCTAACCTATATGTGCCGAGTAACACTCATTTATTGAATAGATAATTCCAAGTTACTGAAGAGGTTTGATAGTACTTCATTGAAAACTTCATTCGCTTCAAAATTTTGCAATCTGGACATAACATTCACCATGTTTCGAGCGCACAAAAACAGGCGACTATTTTCTAAACTTTCCAGACGTGTCTGAGATCAAACAAAAGTGATTTGAAACATAAAACTGAAAGTTGCCAATGAAAAATAAAGGTAAGAAGCAAAACTAGAAATACCACAGCAGCGGAGAGAGAAAACTGCATCTCTCTCAGTTTCTGTGGTTTGTCTAGTTTTGCTACTCACTATTATTTTTCCATTTTTCGTTGGGAACTTTACAACTTCAAATCACTTTTGTTTCATCTCATTCACATCTAGCAAGTTTTGAAAATGGGCCCCTGTTTTAGAGCGTTTGAAACACGTCGATTGTTGTTTCCAATTTGCATATTTTTGAAGTAATTGAAATTTTTAATCCAGTAATACTCATTTATGTCTAGAACAAACATATTAAGACTGACTGAAAACTTAAACTATCCATAAAACAATAAATGATTTTGAAATATTTCACTTTCTGAACCACTTAAGCTGGAGTGGCTGGTTAAGGTACTGCTAGATTTTACTCCTTTAAAAAATTTAATACTGATCAATTAATAAATAGAAATGAAAACTGAATAGGACACACTGAAAACATAATAAATTAGGCTCCGAGAAGTAAACTATAGAAACTAAAGGATCGATAATTTGTTTTAAAATGTTAAATTATAATTTTTAAAAAAGGGACAAATTAGAGCGCAAATTACGTAGATAGACTAGCCGACGCACTTCACAGCCAGCACGGAAACCAATTCCTATGGTCACCATTAAAAAAATGGTGGATCTAATTATCCAGTGATACAAGGAAAACATGGGGAGAATCCACAATGTTTATATGAAAAAGATGGGCATAATTTTTTATGATAATTTCTTTTTATTACAATAATTTGTCCGTTCTGATACTTTCTCCGTTTTCTTCATTTATTTATTGATTTGGAGCATTTTAATCTTCTATGTTGACTCTATTTAATAATATTATTTTAACTTTTTCACATTTGATTTTAATAACTACCAATCTTCGATTATTATGGGCTAATGAGCCTAATTAGTTTGAGGGTGTATAGTATTAGTTATAGAGTCTAACTAGTTTTATTGTATAGCAATAAATAATTTTTGATGTGTAGCATAACATGAATTTTATAATTCTAAAGTTCGATTTTTCTCAAGTTTTTCTATCATATTAATTTGTAGACCACTAGAATACCTTGGTGGTCCTAATTTTCCATTGATGGTGCAAATCCTACGAATTGGTATTATTTTTTGTAACTGAAGAATCTAAAAAATTTTTTAGTGTATTTTTGATGATTTCAAACAATTTTCATTGAATATATTTTTCATTAATTTTGTAAACCATATTACGTCAAAAGCTAAAATATTACATCTTTAATTTCTAGAAAATTTTACAAAGATATCGGATTTTTAAGTTTATTTTCGTATGTATTTTACTTTAAAATACATGGAAGAAAAAAAAACCGCATTTTCTATTTTTATCAATTTTGTGTTTCTCTTTTGGTTTCATTAGTTGAAATCATAACATCAGTAATCATATCGTCAATAAAATCATAAAAATAAAAAAACTAGTCTAAGATTTTAACAGATGTGTTACAAAAAAAAATTATACACGTGAAATAATATATACATTACAGATGCGGATTTGCGCGAACATTGCAGAACATTTAATAATGTAAGGCTACCTCCAAAAAAAAAAATTCCATCTTGCAACTTTCTGCATAAATAAGTTATCTAGTAACTTTTGCGATTATGTAAGTCAACTTATAAATTAATTTTTGAGACTTACATTTGACTAAACTGAGAGAAAAAGTTTCCCAATAATAAGTTTACCCCGCAGAATTAATAAACGTATAAAAGAAAAGAAAAATGTTTGAGCAAAATGTTTATGAAAACGGAACATTTTACAAAGAATAAAACTAAAACGAAAGTTTTTTTATGTGCATATTTTTTTCACTATAAATTAGTTTAAAGAAATTAAAAAAACATTGTAAAAAGTAACAGAAAATTACATAAGAAACATGCATATTTTTAAAAAAAAAAACCTGTTAAAAGATAAATACGGAATTTTTTTCTTTTACCGTACCCGCCCGCTGCAAAAAAATCCCTATTTTCTGGTTTTTTAATTTTTTTTAAATTTTTTAATAGACTTTTCCCACATGTTTAATTGTTTAAAGCTATTTTTCACAAAGAAAGTTCCTCTCTGTTGTTCACCCTTATCATAAACAGATTAAAACTGTCAGTACAAATTCTAGTTTTAGCCATGCTGTTTTGTTTACCGTACAATAACTTTTTCTTTTCTTATTTTCAAATAATTTTAAGATTATTTTCAATACTTACTCTTGCTTTTCAGCAATTATTTTATAGTTCTGAACATCGCATAAATAAAATTGCTTTCTGACTTAAATTAATACCCTAGCTGATTATTATCTGTGTATAGATATAATTTTTCAATAACTTAAATGGCCAGATATTTTAATAAATGTGGGCCACTGTATAGTTTTAAACATTTTTACGCTTAAATATGATTTTAGTAAATAAGACTTTTAAGATAAAGACAGTTTAAGATTTTTCTTCATCATAATCGAAGGATGGTGTGGCTCAGATGGCGTAGCTCAGGGGACAGAATGCTCGCCTCACTAAGACTTGACTCAGGTTCAAATCTCGGTGTTGATTGCTCATACGAATTCTGCTCTCTGCTTGGACCGACCACAATGCTGACATGGTTTCTTTTTATAGTTTTCCTTTCTTTAATACATGTAACAGAATGCTTTGTAAAAATAAAATAAAAAAAGGGGGGGTTTATTTGTTAAAATAACAATACTTGTATACTTAAACAGGCGTCCGTTTATAAATACCTGAGTTTCTATAAAATAAGAAGTTTAATACTGTCACACTAGCTCACAGTCTTTTTTTTCTATGCATTTAACAGATTTTTTTTACTGTGTAGGTACTTGATAACTTAACATTAGAGTTTTAATCCAAATGAATAAAAGCAAAAAATTTTTACGACTCCCAAGCTATAAAATACTCCAAAGTTATTTAATCAGCATCTAGAGTCTTTATCAAACTTCATTAAGTTTTAAAGACGCTTATTCAATGTTTTCAAAATTAATTATAACTCATTTAAGGCATTTACATAAGCTTCTTGCGAAGACGAAAAGTTACATAAATTTCGTCATATAAGATTGGATCAAAAGAATTCTGCTGACATTTATTATCTAAACTATTTAAACTGTTTTCAAAGGCAGTTTGCTACCATGAAGTATCAATAAACATTTTGTAATGTTCTACTTTGTGTATTTAGTAATTTTTCATCTGAGCTTCGCGAATTAGTTTAGTTTTAAATGTCTTGAATAAAGTCTTTCGACTTTGTTCAAGATTGGCTTGTTCTCAACATGATATATTTGGCATCCCTCTAAATTGAAACTAATTACAATAAATAAAAGTTGAGATTAAATGAAATTAACCTTTTGCAAAATGCATGAAATGATTTGGAACAACTTATTTTAATCACATATCACTGCATATAAATTATTTTGGAATTACTGTTTTGAAAGATTATAATAATGGCGATCGAAATAATTAAACCCGTTCGCAAATTGTTTTCAATTAAAGGAAAACCTGAATGCACCAAAGCAGTATTTAATAAGATATTCATAACGCTTAGATAGTAGCTTAAATACAAATCTAAATCAGCTCTAATCATTTGTAGCTAATTTCAGATTAAATTTAGTTTAATTTTGAGTGTTTCTATCTTTTGACTGAAATTTTTGAATGGTTAGTTAGTTCTCTAGATAATAAATTGATTCTTTTTTTCGAAATGAAATTGATAAAAGTTTGAACTAAATGAAATTACGCGAAGTTAACTTATACAGAATGCTAAAAATTGTTTTGCCCAATTTGTTTGTATCATTTCAGCATTTAGAACATTAATATAAGATAGAAGTTATAAATTTAAACTTTTTGAACCAGCCTATATCTAATAATTTGTAGCTGAAATTAGTTTAAGAAGAATTATTTTTATATAACTAAGGGTCTCCTCCTCTGCTCGCTACTGCACGCCAACCCTCGAAACTACTGTGGCAGTTACTTTCCTATTTTTTTTATTTTTTTATTATTATTCTTTCCCACTAAGATTTACTTAATATTCCGGTTTTCGTACACAAATGTCTTTTATTGTTTATCTTAAATTTATTAAAGGCCACGGCCTCTATTTTTTATCGCTCAACAATCTTCGGAATTACTTGTTAAGTTCTTATTGAGATCGATCATTTCACCTATTCTAAAATTAAAATTATGTAAACATATAAAAAGTTCAAAAAAAATTATAATTATTCGCATGCATTCATGTAATTTTTCAAAAATAAAAATTTTTTTAAAAAACTTTTTTTTTTCTTTTAAATTTTTTCAGACGCTAAATAAGTTTAAATTATTAAAATCTAGCGGAAAGAAAAAAACGTATTAGCTCCCAATAGAAAATAAAAATTACAATAAAAAAAATCAAGAAGAAAATTCAAATCAAAAAAATATTTTTAAAGTTCAATTTACTCTTTCAGTTTTTACTCCCAATAGATTTTTTATAACTGCCCATAAACATTTCTCTTACAAGAATATTTTTGTGAAAAAATAACAATAATAAGAGAAATAAATAACAATAATAAAAGAAATAAATAACAACAATAAAAGGAATAAATAACAATAATAAAAGAAATTAAAAAAAATATGTGCTTAAAAATTACGCTCTACCTTATTGTGATTCTGCAAAAATAATCTTATTTTGCTTTTGTAAGGAAAATATTAGATACAAAAACTCTTACGAAACAGGTTATCAAAACCCATTGTTTTATAAGACAACATATTGTATGATCCACGCTGGCAATCGATTTAATTATCCTTTGTCATTAATATTGAAGCTAAGATAACTCCTTCCTTAAAAAAATTTCATCATCATGCATTATTTAATGCTCGAATCTTCAACAAATAAAAGATAATAATTATGCTTGAATATCTTTATGGAAACTACCATCAAATATTAAACTACACTAGACTACTTATACTACACTAATTACACATTACTACACTGAAAAAAAAGTATGGTCAAAAGTACTATTTTTTTAGCATTTTTATGTTAGTTTCGAATAAAATTTGTATTGTAAAATTATATTTTATGTTATGGTTAATCAAATGTTTATGTCATTATACATATTACGTGATTCGAACATGCAATTTAAAAGTTAACATTGCATTAAGTAAAGTTGTAAAGTAATTGAATTTGAACTAACGTCAAATTGAATTACTTTGCAACATTACTCTATACAATTCTCTTATGAAAAAAAGCTTTTAGATTTGAACATTAGAGAGAAGGCTTTCTTAAGTCACGTGAGAGAAGTATTAGTCGTAAATTTAGATTTCTATTGGGAATAAAGAATATATTCAAAAATATATGTTCAAGTCCGATTCCACTTGTGGTTGGTTGGTTGGTTCTAATGCCACTTGTCACACGGGCAAGCCTGCTTGGTGAAACCGAGCAAATTTAAGGCAGAGTGTGAGATTCTTGTTTTTCAGTGGCGCCATCTATGGCCAAGAATTTGACTTCTGCCACACCATACGCCACACCTGCTTATAAGACGAACCCATTCATACATCCATTCATTCATCCACAGATCGTAATTTTGACCTGAATCAGAGAACGATCGATCTCCAATCCAGTACCCCCGAGGTGTTGATTTGTTATGGGAACAATTCCACTTGTTGCTGCAACTAAAATATTTACTAAAAATCTGGTTAAAAGCTATCCTAAAACCCCAACCGTAACATGAATTAAAGCCAAATACTAATCCCGTAGCTTTATCAGTATTATTATACTGTTATTGATATCTTTGCTTAGCAAAAACTAATCTTTTAAAAAAACGTAATAACTTTAATTAAATGTTTTGTTTCTGAAAGAATTATTTGAACTATTTTCGTCACAAAACAGTGAAAATTATAATATTCCAAATAGGAATTACTATGCTGATTTATTCAGCTTAAAATATTTCTTTCAAGAATTATGATAATTATCAAAAAAGAAATAAAAATAGTACAAAAGGTCTTCAGTTAAGAAATAAGTTATATGCAATATTTATTTTACTTTTATATTAAAAACTTTGCAATATTGAACTAGATAAATAATTTTTATGTTTTATGCATAAGATGACTTATAATATTATTTGTATTAGAAATATTTATGTTTGAATCAAAAATTATTTACATTTCAAAAAATAATAAAACCGAATTTTATAATAAAATTTTAAGACAAAATCAATAAAGTAATCAAAGAACCTAAATAGGCATTGTTTTTAAAAAAAACTTTTTTTGAAATTTAAGTACTATAGAAATCTATCTAAAACATAAGAAAATGTTCCTATTTACAATTTTCAGAAATATTCGAGCAACAATTTTCTTTTTTAGCTTAAAAAAATATTTTTCCCTCTTTTGAAACGTTTTGAGGAAAGCTGGATTTTTGTTTTTATCGTTTCTTTTACATCTAATTACAGATAATCACTTCTTTTTTAATCTCATTCTAATTAGAGAACTTCAAATTAGCAACTTTAATAATTTCGGGCTAGTAATTTTTTTTTTTTTTTAAGTAACTTAAAAAATTTAAAACATAAACCTCTGGATTGATTAGTATCAAGAAATTGAACTAAAGTGAAAAATTAGCAAGGTAACAAAGCATCAGCGTTAAACTAAAGAAAATTGCAATTTTTTTCTTCCATTTTTTAACAGAAAAGGCTAACATTTATTTTTTATATTCTTCATATAAACTATTTACCCTTAATTAGGTTTAAACAGTACTTATAATGTTAACACTTTTTACATTATGTGAGATTTTTATTTATGTATTTACGTGATTGCACTAAATTGGAATGCTTAAAATGAATAAAAAAACCACTATATCTATTTAAATTTTACTACAAAATTAAAAAAAAAAACTTTTCGTGTGCTAACGATCATAAATTTTATTAAGTTATAACAACTATCAATTATAAAAATATCTGTTAAAGCGCAAGAAAACTTGTTCTTGCGTAATATATATATATATATATATATATATATATATATATATATATATATATATATATATATATATATATATATATATATATATATATATATATATATATATATATATATATATATATATATATATATATATATATATATATATATATATATATATATATATATATATATACGTATGTGTGTGTTTAGAAGCTATTAAAAAACATTATTTAACATTCTTGTACTATATTAACAGCATGTGAAAATAATACATCGTAAGCTGATTAGTAATAAAATTATTGCTATTAACTCTGCATGCGCTATGTTTAAAATAATATCTTACGTTATCAATTTTAAGAACACAAACTAAACATGTACAAATACGAATCATCCTCCATCTAGCAGCTCAATCAACTAACAAACATATAAATAATTCAGCTTAAATTCTGAGGCTTAGATATTTCTTTCTCCTTGTACCTTAGGAAGAATTTTTTATTGCCTTATTTTAAATGTGCTAAAAGGATTGTTCCACACGATTTTGCAAAGCCAATGATATCGGAGACAATTCCTTAATGTCGGACTTTTTATATCGTAATTATCTAGAAAGTGATATCATTTGGAAAGTGGTAATTCATTAATGCTTAAATTGGAAGCTTTTTATTACTAATATATAACAAATAACTAATATATAACAATAACTTTTCCTTTTTTTGTAAAAAAAATTTTTTTAATTATTTTTTGTAAAAAAAAAATTTTACAAAAAAATTTGTAAAAAAAAAAAAAAAGTTAAGTTTTTTTTTTTTTGTCGCCAAACGGCTATAATGAGTTCTAACATGTTTTTCTTTGGTCTCATTTTTTTACAGATTAAAATTAATAAGAATATACGGAATAATGACCTAAATTGGTGCAGTGACCTAAATTGGACATTTTTTTTTTTTTTTTTTAATATGAAAATGTAAATTTTTTGCATGCTTTTAGAAAAATAAACATGTTTAACTGAAACATAACTAAGTTATTTTTTAACGTCTTATTTATATACTGTATTGACGCAGATATTTTAGATTTGTTTGCTTTACGTTTGTAAAAAGCCAAATTTCCGAATTAATTTCTAAAAAGGGTTAAAATATTTAAATTCCGTGGTGTCAAGTGCGAATACTCACTAGATAGAACAGGGCGAACTTAGAAAGCAAAATTCAATTCGGTGCAAACAAATCGATACCATTTTCAGCTTAACACAAAAAAAAAAATAATTCGAGCATGAATCTTTTTCTGCAAATTTTACTGTAGTTCAAAACATCTCGTTTAGTAAAGATACACGCATTTCTGACAAATCAAATCGTTATTTGTATAAAATAAAATCTCTCATTCTTAAAAACGATTTCTGAAGTATTCCAGTTCAGCGTTTTCTGAATAACATATTCTAAAATCAGCATAATTTTTATCGCTGAAATTAAAAATAAGAACTTAAATATTATATTTTATTAAAAAAATCTCTCTAAAACTGAATGAAATCTCGGATAAAAGTTTAGTTTAATATCGAGTTCTGAAATGGAATTGGAAGATATTGGAAGATATATTCCTGTTCCGACGAATTGCCTAGTATTTTATAAAGATATTCATGGCAGTGAAAATGTAGCTGACATCACGAAATGAAATATTAATCCTTCAAAATAATTTAATCCTTTACTAGTGGTTCTTTTTATTTTAATTTCTTAAGAACTAGGCTAACTATTTTGACTTAAAACAAATAAATAATTTATCACCATTTGTATAAATACTCGAAATACTAATAAGAAATGGAAATAAACATAGCTTTAAAGAAGATATGGCCTACTTTTTTTAGAAGAGTGCCATTATTTGAAGATGAAAAATTTTGTGTGTACGCCATTTTTTACTTTTCCAATACTCTAAATCTAAATAGCAGAAAAAAAAGGTGAAAATTGTATTTATAGGTTGAATATGGCATTTTAAACACAATATCACATTTTTTGCGTATAAGTCTGAGTTATGGAAGTTTAAATCTAGTAAATTATCTAGCTAAACTAGTAAATGGAACAAAAATACGTACTTAGTTTTTTAATATTAATAAAAAAAAATTTAAAGTTCAGTCAGTGCTTAGTTAATTAAGCTTTTGAATTTATAACTTTTTTTAACAAGTCTTCCATTTGAGAATTATCACTTAAATATGCTAAAACAATTACGTATATTTCAGTTACGTTAATTTTATTATGCTCATATATTGATTCACATATGAACACTGTAAAATAGGATTTCTCAAAATTGAACAAAAATTTATCAAAATAGCTCCAAAATAAATATAATCGAATTTGAAAAATCCCATGTATTCAATATATATATATATAATAATTTTTCGTCATAAATAATAAAATTGTCATAAATTTTTCTAATATTTGAAAATTTGGGTTTAAAATTTATTCGCGGCTTTGTTTTTTTCCGAGGTCATTGTTGTCCTCTGCTTTAATAATTTGTTTATTTTTAAGTTTATTTTTCTTTACCATAGTATTATAAATCATTTCATATTCAATAATCGCAAAGAGGTATACTAAATTTAAAATTAATTAACAGAATCACAAAAGTGCTGTTTTCTTTTCCATAAAAATTAAATAAATCTTTTTTTTTTTTAAATTTCAAATTAATATATTTTTAATTAAATGCATCCTTTTAGATTATCATTTTTTTTAAAATTTAATTGTATAAAAATAAAATTATAGAGTTAAAAGACTTGCATTTTATTAAAAATATTTTTTTTAAAAAAAATTTCTTTCTTGTGTTTGAACACAGGATACAAAAGAATGCGAATAAAATCTCTTTTCTAAGCTGACGTTTGAAATTTTGGAATAACGGAAGGTCGAGGATTTGAGTAGAGAAGATTTTCTACCATGAATTTATCGGAAATTCTGACAAAAATTGACATAAAAGAAGCAAATATTTGAAGAGTAGAGGATAAAAAAGGAAAATCCAAAATATTATATTTACCTCTACTCTGCAGCTGTAAAAAGTTCTGCTTGTCATCCACAAAAAATCTATTAAATATTATGACTTTAATTAATATATCTCATTACGGGTCTATTTTTCGATCGTAGCTCATTAAGTCGCAATTTTTCCATAGTTCATTAAGACTAAATGCCTGGAAATCCATCGAAAAATCCCTAAAAATTATCCTATCTAATTTGTTTTAGAAATACAGTGATAAATGTTAAAGAACAATTAATACTTTAGGTTACGTGCGACTCCATGAAAAATTGAACACAAATAAATGAATTGTGAAACAAACTAATAATTTTCTTCTATCCTTGGAGTGTACTCTATTTATTACTGCATAGTACACGAAAAACAACTCTAGATAACAATTTTGAAGGCATTAGGAGCAAATTTGCATATCACGATATGCCAATGGACACTTGAGGAAGTTTCATTTCTTCAACGTTTTCAGAAACAAGGTTTAGCCATAAAAAACTTAACGCAAAATAAATTAATAAATTGTTAAACAAATAAAACTTTTCTTCTATCTCTGGAATGTTCCTACAACATATAAAAGGTATTCCAGGAACCAACCACTCTAGATTAAAAGTATGGAGGTAATCGAAGTAAATTTGCATATCACGTTATGCCAATCAAGATTATCAGAAACAAGGTTTTGCCCTAAAAAACTTAACGCAAATAAATAACTTAATAAATTGTTAAACAAATAAAACTTTTCCTTCTATCTCTGGAATGTTTCTCCAACATATAAAAGGCATTCCAAAATCCACTCTAGATTAATATTATGGAGGCAATAGAAGTAAATTTGCATATCATGTTATGCCAATGAACATTTGAGGAAGTTTAATTTCATCAAGGTTTTCTATCAAGTTTTCCCTTGGAAAACTTAACACAAATAAATAAATTTATAAATTGTTAAACAAACTAATTCTTTTCTTCTATCACAGAAATATCCTCCAGCATATGACTGATATTCTAGAAACCACTTTAGATTACAATTATGGAGGACATAGATCCAAACTTGCATATCACATTATGCCAATGAACACTTGAGGAATTCCAACAATGAACCAGGGCAGAAGGTCTTTAAGACCTGCACCAAAATTAGGACTGTTCAGACTTTTCCTGTTCACATTGTTGAAATGTCTCGGTTTAACATTGAACAAGGTTTTTTCAGAACCTGCTTTTTCTTAGACTTTTTAGAGGTTTGCGAATTCGATCTAATTTAGACAAATCTTTTCGGTGATCAAAAACAACAACTTCTTCTTGATTATTCAAATATCTTTATTCTGTTCTATTTTTGAAACATAAAAGGGAACAGCTTTCCTAAATCTTCGAATTACATCCATAACCTTCAAATTTTAGGCCCAACCCGGAAGACAGGGGAATTATATGGTCAAACAAGGTAAAACTCGCCTTCCGAAAAGAATTTTCACAAACCTATTTTCATTAAGAGTGAAAAAACCTAAATTTCACCCATGTTTATCCTATTGTTCTACCTATGTCACCACAAAACTCGTCCCGACTCAGAGTCTGGGCTGTCTGTTGCTATGGAAATAAGTAGAAGGCCATTGTGAAGAGAGACTTCTCTCACAGACCTGAGTAAAAACCTTCTCTATATGTTTATACCACACCCCTTTTTAAAACGGTTTCACCTCGTAATAACTACTGACATCGCTCCTGGCGAAGGAAGTTCTTTAGTTCGATAGACAATATTCCATCGCACAGAGAATAATTGAAAGATTTGATGCATTAACTAGATAAATCTAGATACATAAATTATTGACAAATAGGCGATACAAATTTAACATCCCCTCCCCATTTTTACACTAATTAAAGCAGCTTTGTTTCCCACAGTCAAAAATGCAATTTAAAAAATTAGATTAGCCAATTTTGTTAACTTTGTTAAACTCTTAAATTCTTGTTACAACAAAGATATTTTGATGTGGAAAAAAGAAAAATATGCGTATCCAGCAGGATGCGAAACCGGGTATCAGAAATTATCGCTCTGTGTTCTAAATACAAAGCAAAATTATCGGTAAATGGAGATTAAAAAAAATATCTGCCAGTTGTCACGCTATTGTCATTTATTTCGTCAAAAATGCACTCCATGCTCATTTTTTTAAATAATTTTTATATATAAGAACCGTGATGGTTCAAAGGATAAAGCGTCTTTCAACGAGGTGGCTATCGACCGGCTATTGCCGGGTTCGAATCCCGGCAATAGCCGGTCGATACGAATTCCGCATGCGGCTTGCGCCGACCACAGTGCTCACGTAAAATATACTCAGTGTTAGACGAATCATGGGCTAGAATCGACTATCCGAAAGGCTAACCATGAGAGGTTTCCGTGCTTTTCCTCTCCGTGTAACGCAAATGCGGGTTAGTTCCATCAAAAAGTCCTCCACGAAGTCAAATTTCTTCGAGTACTGGATTCAGGAGTCCCCTTGTCTTCTGAATAGGGTTCAAAATTACAAGAACATGGGCAGTCGTAAACCCAAAAAATTGGGTCGGGTGTTCAACGGTGGTTATAAAATAAAAAAATAAAAAAACAGATATAGATTTATTGTGAATTTTTCATGATATTTCTAAAAATTACTTTAATTCAGGCTTGTTATTTTTTTTTTTTATAATTATTCCTCATTTTAGATATTAACCTTACAATGTTTTTTTCTAAAATGAGAGATGCTTCAATAGAAATGCCTTGCATTATTAATATGAACAGTTTTTTTTTAATCGTTAAAGATTTTCAATTTGTGAAAAAGTGGACATCATGTCTTAAAAAGTAGCCACTGTTAAAAACGCTACAACTAGCCACTAGCCAGTATCCAATTTCCCAATTCTGCCTCATAACATCCAGTCCTTATCTTAGATTAATTAAATTAATTTTACACTATTGCGCAGATTCTTACTTAACATAATAAACACATTAAAGTTAACACCTTTCTAAAAGTGAAGAAACGTTGCCATAATTATACACCTTACGAAGTATCACGGTGGCTCTGAGGATAGAGCGTTGATTGAGCAATTTGATGACCCATATTCAAATTCCAGCTGTGGCTGGTTGATACGAATTCCACTCCCGGCTCGCACAGTTAATATCTTTGTTTTATTTTCATATTTACCGGACGTAATTTAACATTATATATTTATGTTTTAATATTTGTGGGAATTCATTTACAAATAAAAAAATGAGTTTAACAAAGAAAAATGATTCGTGGTATTTTAAGTATGAAATATTTTTAAGCAATTGCTTATAAAGTAATAATAAAAATAATAAAGCATTATATGCTGAGAAGGTCAGAGGAGAAAGTGTATTACAAAAACTACTATTTTTAAACATCGTTGAAATTGACCAAAAAATTCCTTTTATACAATGTTTAACTTGTGAAGGACACATGAAAAAAAATATAATCGTACAAGCTGAAACCGCATATAAATATCTCTAAAAATAGTTTACACGCGATTGAAAGCATCGATGTCAGGACGAAATCTATTTTTGAATTCTCCCCTACAAAGCAATTTGTTGATGGAATAAAATATTCATTTTATTAAAATAAACATGTTTTTGACATTGGCAGACGAATTAAAAATAAAATGAATTGCCTTACCCCTTTGAATATTAACTATTACTTATCGAATTAATAAGAAACAAGTTTTTTTAATAAAATTTTTATTCGCATTATCTTAAAAATGGAATCTTTTCATTGTATATATGTATTGTATGCATAATTAATAAAACAGTTGGGAAAATTATGAGAATTGTTAAGAAAATTATATATTTCTAGTGATTCATTTGAAATACGAAATAAAATTTATAGGAACATGAAAATGTCTTTATAATATATTTTACTTTAGAAGAAAATTCCCAAGGAATATGCTTTCTTTAAATAGGCTTCACAAAAATAGAATTATGACTGTTTGATTTATGTTGTCATATTTTGCGGTTTGAAAATGTTTACAATTATGTATATTTATATTTTTATTTGTGAAAGCTTATAATCAAATTTTTTTATTTCTGTTTTCCTATACAATTTCTCTGAAATAACATAGAGAAACAAAATTTTGAATGTTAAAGTTTAAAATTCATCGTTGTCAGAAAGAAAATTTTTTAAAAAATAGTTTTGGCTAAGTAATTCATTAATTATTTTACAGGTTAAGTGAAATAGGTCAGTGATGTGATATCTTAAAAAAATCTTCTTAGAATGAATTTAGAAAATCTAGAAATCTCAGATTTATGTGTTGAATTCTTTCTATTATTTTAACGCCGATTTTTTTTTAAATATAAATAAAATAAAGTACAGAAATCTACTAAATTTCTTTTAAATTCTTTTTTTTTAATTTCTAACCAATATATTGTTTTACATTAAAATTAATGAAGAAAATTTTGCTAAATTTCATTTTATTCTAACATATTTCAAAGTTTTGTTTAAAATAATAAAAATGAATTACAGAAGTCCAGTAGTCTTAGACTTCTGTAATTTATTTACTTCTTATTGTTCTAAAAAATAGAAATCTCTTTTAAAAAAACTCTTTTTATTACGAAATAAGGAACAGATATCTTTTAAAGTAGTAATACTTTTCTAATGCATAACAAACTTATTTTAGTTTAAAATATTTGGCTATTCAAATAATTACTGTGCTAAATTTTAATTTATTGTAATATCTTTCACAATCCCGGAAAATTTTTGACGTTATTTTTTGTGAATGATTGCAGTACAGTAACAGAATACCTTACGAAGAGTTACGATGGCTCTGGGAATAGAGCGCTGATTGAGCAATTTGGTAACCCATATTCAAATCCCAGCAGTGGCTGGTTGATACGAATTTCACTCCCGGCTCACACCGATCACAGTTAATATCCTCAGTTTAGAACGAATCATATGTTAGAATCCCTTGCCGTCGGGCTAACAGGGTGAGGATTTCATGATTTTCCTCTCCGTGTAACGCAAATGAAGAAGATGATATGAAAGTTTTGAGGCAATATAGATGTAGTATTTTGATGTTCCATCGAAAAAAAATTTCACTAAGGCGAGTTTGTCCCAATGCTTGATCCTAGAGTTTTCCTGTTTTCTGAATGGGTTCAAAATTACTATGCTACGAAGTTGAACATTAATCAGAATTGTGACAGCTGTTCAACGCTCGTTATAAAAAAAATAAAAATAATTAAATGAACTGGGAATAGCGTACAAATATGAATTAAAAATTATTTTTTCATACTTAATTATAGGATGTAGAATGAACAGTTAGACAAGCTTATTTAGTATTCGAAATTGAAGTAATTGCGTAAATAAAAAACTGAATTTGTGTACTAATTTTTAAATAAGAATATTTAATATTCAATATAGATCCATATGGTGAAGTTTTAAATAAAATTAAAATCTATATTTGTTAATTTTTCATTAAGCCAGTGGTTCAAAAGCATTTCATAAACTTACTTTTAAAACTGTAAGAATTAATGGATTTGGGGCATTATAATTATAAGCTACGGAATCAAACTTTGCAAGACCACATTTTTGGTATGAAATACCACAATAACCATGAGAACAATAAAATGTGCTGTTATCATAATTGTTATCATAACCTGTTATCATAATTAATATTGTGCTGTTATCATAAGTTAATTCCTAAAACTTGTAAAGTACCTATATAGAAACTATACTAAATAAGAGTTTGAAGTAAAAATTTCACATTTGAATAAGCATAGCTTATAACAATACCAACACAACATCTTCAATAAAAAAAACTTATACTAAAACAATGACAAACTACAAGAGAAAAAAAATTAGAGAAACTGTGTTTCAAAGTCTGGAAAAATCTCTAAAATATGGCATATAATCTTACTAGGAAACGCTCCACGGTGTTCAGAGAAATTACTTCAAGTATCGTTGCTTAGGAACCACAGGAAAATATCACGTTAGAACATCAGTAGAAACTTCTTTCCTAAGGAGAAGAGTTAGGAGGAAAAGATTCCTTTGATCAACTTAGTCTTAAAAGAAAGCTTTCCTCATCATCGTGGTTGGTGCCTTACATTGTAGCATTTTTCTAATACTTAAGAAGAATTCCATGGCAGAAATATAGTTAAGAGTACATTCAACGTAAGCGGATATTGAAAAAAAAGGAAGCAACCAACAATTATTTTTTTATATGGCTTGCATATAGCAAGTTGTGCAAACTGTGAAATCTTATTTTAATACAGCTTTTATAGGAAATATGATTGCAGAGGGGAGTGAATCGCGTAAAAGTACGTTTTTCAAAATTCAACTTTTCAAATTGATAAAAAAAATAATCCCATTAGTCAAATATTTACTAAAAACTATTTAGACAAATTAAGAAGGGGAAAAAAAGGAAACAATTAGGATTCAGTGAAAAACAGTTTTCGGTAAAAAACATGACTTTTAAAAAATAATGAAAGAAAAATTATAAATGAAATGTAACATTTTGGTCTCCAAGAATTTTTTTTTTCTTTATATAACCGTCGTTGAACAGCCGACCCAATCTTACGGGTTTACGACTACTAACTACTGTTCAACTCCGTAGCCTTGCAATTTTAAACCCAATTTAGAAGACAAGGGAACTCCTGGATCGAGTATTGGGAGAAATTTGCTTTCGTGGAGGATTTTTTGAGGGAGCTAACCAACGCCTCCTAGAAGAAGGAAGGCCTCAGCACGGACCAATTTAGTAGTCCGATGTGACGAAGTTAACTGCGCAGTTGATGAAAAATAAGAAAGATGTCATTACGTTCGGGGTACTAAGCTGCGCAGTGGTTGAAAATACGAAATATGCCATTACGTTTGGACTACTAAAGGATATTTACGGTAACCCGTTCTGAGGCGTACTCTTTTCAAGGAGGTGTTGAGCTAACCCGCATTTGCGTTACATGGAAAGGAAGACCACGAAAACCTCCCACGATTAGCCTGACGGAAAGGGGACTCTAACCCATGATACGTCAGCCACTGTGGATATTTCGCGTCAGCACTGTGGTCGGTGCAAGCCGGATTCGGAATTCGTATCGACCGGGATTCGAACCCGGTTGGCCTCATTTTAAAACGAAAGCTCTATCCCCTGAGCTATCGCTGCTCAGGTCTCCAAGAATTAGTGTGATAATTTTAATTTCTTTAATAAGCACAATTTTCAATCGAATCGTTAGGTTAAATTATTATGTAGATTCCGGATTGCACATCCAAAAATAAATTCAGTTTTAAATTACGGTAAAAAAAATACCGATACTCAGCATGCCAGTACTTTTTACCATAAAATCCATTTTTACCGTAAAATTTTTCAGAACAAAAAATGTGATGTACCACAATTTATATGTACAGTAATATTTACTATAAAATCATTGTAATTAAATAAATAATATTGTTAAAATTATGGTATAAAATTTTACTCTAAAAATGGATTCTACCATGAAATCCAATTTACGAATGTTGCACTCAGAGTGCTTTACCGTAATTTTATTCAGAATTTTATATATTGTAAATAAAGGTTTTCGTAAAATTTTCTGTGAATTTTAATATGGCATTTTATATATACATTTTATTTATTGTCAGCTTGCTAATTCAGAAGTTATTATTGCTAACTAATTCAAAAGTGTAAGGTTAATATTCTAAAGCCTACACTTTTGAATTAGAAAACTGACATTTGTTTCATTTTTAGGATTTTCAAAAATAATAAGTTTTACATTTTTGAGTCATATAAAAATTTTTTAGAGCTATTTCTAAAATCTAAATATATTTCAATTGAACTAAACAATATTATGGTAATTATGTCACCACAATGACAATGTTCCATCGGCTTAAAATGTTAAAATGTCGACTTAATTATGAATTTCAACACGCCCAATTACAGTTTTCCCATATTTAAACATTGCGAGACATTTAGTTTGGTTCTAAAAACTGTCTTTCGTCTTCTTAAAAACCCGTTAGCTAAACTTAAATTGAGAAAATGTTCGTTTTATGTTTAAAAAAAAATTTGCAACCTTGACGAAGAAATGCTCACTTTGAATTTCAAATACATTTATAAATATGCATAAGTTGTTTTCGCCTTTACTTTCAGTTTAATTTAAAGAACATTGACGCTATTTGAAGAAGAACATCCTTTTCTTAAGTACTTCATTTTATCTCTTAAACCAACCTTTTAAATATTCTTTATATCCATTTTTCTTCTTGAGCGCTGAATTCAGTTACATTAAAAAAAAAAAAAAATCCAAAGGCATTTTAACAATCGAATAACTCGTTCTCAAAATTCTTGTCACAGATTAAGAATATTTGAATGAACCTTGAACGATTTCTTATTAGATGATTAAGAAAGTTTACCATTTGTTATAATCAGCAGAAAAAAATCTATAACCTTCCAATGTCATTTTCAAAAATTTAAAATTAAAAGAATTTACGTGTTTATAGAGAACTGAAACAAGTGATAAAGGATCTAAAATAAAATAATAAGTGTACAAATAAGTTCCCGCAATTCGTCACAAAATGACACAACCAAAAGGTTAGAAATTGACAAGTGTCAAACGTCTTATTGTAAGTTTGTTCAACTAGTAATAACATAACCTTAAAGTTTTGGCGATTCCGTATTTGCGCTACGTATTTATTTTCGTGCAAGAATGTCAAGTTTTGTGCCTAATAAGCGTCATTTGAGGGAACTTTTGATTTACTTCTTTAATCTGAAGAAATCTTCCAGCTGAGGCTAATCGATTGCTTGGAGAAGCATATGATGAGGCTGCTTTAAAAGAGAGAAGTTTACGTGATCATTTCAGAAGTTTCAAAACAGTGAATTTAACTTGGAAGGCAAAGAATGCAGTGGAATGCCGAAAATGTACGAAGACAAAGACTTGGAAGAATTATTAGAAGAAGATTCGTCCCTAACGCCGAAAGAACTTGCTCTTACATGATAAGTGACTCATCAAGCAATTTCACATCGTATAAAATTGTTGGAAATAATCTAAAAAAAAAAGAAGTTAGGTTCCATACGAACTGAAGTCAAGAGACATTGAACGTCGATTTTGCATGAAAATTGATTTTGCTATTTGGAAACACTTCAATGAGAAGGTCTACCCCATCCACCTTATTCGCCAATCATTGCCCCATCAGATTATCACCTAGTCCGGTCGATGGCACATGGTCTGAACGATTCGTAGATATCCTCAAAAGATGAAGAGTTCTGACGTAGAGAGTTCTGAAAAGATGAAGAGTTCCGACGTGGTATCCGAATGCTCCCTGTCGTTGGGAAAAAAACGTGTCTAGCAATGAAGAATACTTGAAATAAAATATAATGTACCGTTTTTGCACAATAAACTGCTAATTTTTGATAGAAAACGGCGAAAACTAATAAAAAAATGATTATCGAACGAATGGTTTCTAAAATTTCGTTAGAAACGTTTCGTTTTGCAAATCTGAGAAAAAGTCCCTAATTTGCTCCTCTCAGCCACACTGTATCTTAAGGGTTCTCTTTTTTTTTTTTTTTTTTTTTTTTTTTTTTAATTCTCTCTCGGCTACTCAGATTTTTCTAGTTTTTATTTCTCACCATTATTTTCCTTTTTCTTTCTTAACTTAACGTTTTATACTTCAAATCACTTTTATTTCTTCTTAATCTTGTCTGTTAAGTCTTGAAAATGGGAACCTCTTTCTGAGAGCTTGAAACATAGGTCGACTGTTATTTCCAATCTGTATATTTTACAAGCGAAGGAAATTTTTTAATGAAATAACATCATATACAACTTCAGTTTCTTGATTTATTTATTTAATTATAAATTGATTATTATAATACTAAAAGAGTACAATTAATATCAAAACAAAATGAACAAAACTTCTTTTAAAAAAATGCGCTAAAAAGCAGCAGAATTTTCAAAAAAAGAGAGAATAAAAATAGAAATAAATGTAGAAAAGGAAAAAACAAAATTAAAAATATGACCACTGAAGCCGACGTCTTCAGGGGGTACCGGCCCCAGTGGCCAAAAAACAAAACCTTTTCTATTGAGGAAGAAGGCAAAAGCCTAAAAACCTTCCTCAGTACCCCGAAGGTTTTGTATAAAAGTCCAGGAGAAAAAATCAAGCAAGACATAAAACTAAACTTTTTTCCTTTTCTACATTTATTTCTATTTTTATTGATTATTATAAAATACTTTACTATTTACAACCCGTTTAAGGATAGCGTCATTACAAAAGCCATCTGGGAAAAAACTTTACTATCTTCAATTATCTGCGAATGGTCCAAGTGCTGTATTTTCAAAAGAAACAACTACAATATTGAATTTTTTGAAAATCTAATGGTTTATATTCATTGACATAACATCATAACTCTCCGTCGAATGTCTCGTACTTTAAAGTCAACTGCTTTAAAATTGATAGACTAAAAGAGTAGAAAAAAGAAAAAACTTGTTGCAAAACTGAAACGAAAATAAATATTTCGATTGATTCGTAACCATTAAAAAATATTTTTCAATTTAAGGGATACTCAAATATCTGATTAAACCTCTTTGACAGATTTTTTTTTAACTGAAAGGAAATTTAAATGTAAACATTCAAGCAACTTTATGAAAAAAATGTCAAAAGCATTTTAAATGAGAAGGATTGGATCTGATAGAATCTGGTTAATGATTCATGGAGGAAGTTTTCAACATTACTATTTCATTACTACATATAACGAAAGGTTTCTTGTAAACAGAGTCCTCTACCTACGTATTTTTAAAGAGTAGGGATTTAATTTTTAAACCGTTATTTTTAATATGCAAAGATCTGAATTTCTTTGATCTGCCGACGCCGCTAGTGAATCATTGTCAACTTTAATATTTTACTGAGTTAACTATATTCAAGGTGTTTTTCTTCTCTGTTTATTTCTTCAGTGATATGAAAGATGGACTCATTTTATCCTTTGATGTTCATTTGGACTGCAGTTGTTCAGAGAATTAAATTAATCTTAACAATATAAAACCAGTCTTCTATTTTAACAAGAATGTGAAAAAAACGTAGTTATTATTTTGCACTTTGGTTTACATTCTATTCCCTTTGATAAGAAAGATAAAGAAGATTGCAAAAAAGATGAAGAAGCAGGTAATAAAGGTGAGAAGAATTTAAGAAAGATAAAGAAGGAAGTAAGAAAGATAAAGAAGAAGGTAAAGAAGATAAAGAAAACTGTAAGAACGATAAAGAAGAAGGTAGGAAAGATAAAAAAAGATGAAAAAGAGGTTAAGAAAGATAAAGAAAGATGAAAAAGAGGGTTAGAAAGATAAAGTAGAATCTAAAAATGATTAAGAAGAATTGTGAGAACGATAAAGAAGAAGATAAAAAGATTAAGAAGGAAATAAGAATTTACGAAAGATAAAGAAGATAGTAAAAAGAAGGCAAGAGAGATAAAGAAGAATCTAAAAAATATTAAGGAGAATGCAAAAACGATAAAGAGGAAGATAAAGAAAGATAAAGATGAAGGTAAGAAATGTAAGACTTATGCAAAGAAATCATGGATAGATAAAAAAAATTTTCACTTGAATAAAATATAATACTGTCAAAAATCGTCATATTTTTTGCTTATTGAAACAGAATCTATTTCCAGACAAGACTATTTTTAGTAAATTTTCGGCTGTTTCGTCGAAATATGCATTTTTTATATTATTATACATTTTTTTTCCTTTTAAAAATTGCAACTGAATAACCTGCGTTATTTATCAGTTTTTATTTAACACACTTAATATTATTCTATACATGTTTTTGAAGAAATGTGACTCGGACAATAATGGGTTAAAGCAACTTAAGTTAATTAACATTTCTTATTTACCACATTAAAATTTTTAAAAAAAATATTTTAAAGAATTTTCGACTTGTAGCCTGCAAAGATGTAGCCTGCATTAATTAACAGTTTTTATTAGCCACATTAAGTATTACTATTCAAAATATTATTAGCGTTAAGAAATTGTGCTCAAACAATAAAGGATAATGAACTTTAATAATTAATAATTAACAATTCTAACTTGAATGATTAACAATTTTTATGTATCACGCTTAATAATATTATTCAAACTATTTTGCAAAAGTTTGTGATTCGAATAAAAATGGGCTACTTTTGTTATCATTAAGGGTTAGTTTACAGCCTGAGCATTAAAAACTATAACTTTAACTGTAATTGTTATAGCTATAAACTGTTATAACTATAAATTGTAACTGTTGATTTGTTAAATTTTATAGTAAGCTTTATGAAACGTTTTTTAAAGGAACGTAACATGACTTAATAAACAATTTTTGTTTGTCGTTAAATTTTGTTTATTTTTCACTTTGTTTGTGATAATAAAATAGATCGTAATCATAGAGATAGCTTATTTTTCATCACATTCATGCGGAAAATCATCCTTAATAAAGCTTACATTGCCTCAAGTATAGAGTATTTAATAGTTATTGTATTATAAGTATTCAAATTACATAATATCATCTTTTTTTTTTAATTTATCATAATAAAATGGTTAAATTATGAAATTTTTTGAAGTTTGAATTAATATTTGAAACTATTCAGAAACTTTTTAACTTAGTGAAATAAATTTAGAAGTAAAAAACTAAATACGCATTATAAAAAGGTCAAAGCCTTACTAAGCGAATCAACCATGTTCTGAATTTAATTTGCCTTTATTTTCTGAAAACAAAACCGCTATTAATCAAGAAAACATTTAAACATTCAGTTTATACTTTATTTTATGGAGGGGAAAGACATGTTTAAAATATGAACAGCGTAACGCTTAAAGTTTTGAAAGCTGAAAAGCAAATTACACTGTAAAATATTCCAGAACAAATTACGATGGAAAATGAGTGCTGCATCTGTAAAGTCTATTTTACAGTAAAATCCATTTTACAGTAAAATTAATTTTTACCGTAATATTCTATACCATAATATTGACAGTAATATTTTATTAATTACAGTGATTCAGTAAATTTAAATAAATATTACTATAATTGTGCAATTTAACAGTACCGTACAAATATAACAGATTTTTTATTCCGTAAAACTTTACGGTGAAAAATACTGTGACCCTAAGTTCCGATAATTTTTACCGGAATTTGATCGGGAGTTTTTTATAGTGTAGCAATGTTCTACTCAGTAGCCTTGTAATTTTAAATCCTAATCTAAAAGAAATTTTTGGTCAGATTATCGGACAACGGCAAGCCTACTTTCGCGAACTTATCGTGTGAAACTAAAAAGTATTTGCATTACTTGAAGAAGAAAAGTACACCTTTTAAATTTTAATATTATAATTTGTTTCAAAATTACTTTTTTTAAATAACCTTTAACTCATTGTCCCAAATTTTATAACTTTCACTTATCATGCGGGGTTTTCCATGGAGATCACCTTTAAAATGTATTTTTAGAATCTTTGTCAAAAAGGAAGTAAAAAAAGTCAATATAGGGTAACAAAATAATATTTCAGAGTAAGAAAAATTAAAAGCGCTGGCAAACCCTAAACAATCTAACTGGTTTTAATATTTTTCATATTTACTGCTATTTTTATATATTTCACTTGCTATTCAACAGGTTTGAATAGTGTTTTTGTTTCTTCTTGGTTTAAAAATAAATTTGTGTTTTAAGGTGCATACTTCTCTTTACTTCTTTTTAGACATGGATTCTAAAAAATGTATATTAACGGCGAATCTTCATGAAAGTATCAAATTACGGCAAAAAGTATCGGCACCCTGAGTGCCGATACTTTTTGCCGTAAAATCCATTTTTACTGGAACATGTTAAGGAACAAAAAATCTGATGTATCGTAATTTTACAATAATAGTCATCGTAAAAACACTTTAATTGAATAAATAACACTGTAAAAATTACGGTATAATATTTTACGTTAAAAATGGATTTTACGGATGATGAACCCAAAATGGCTGTACTTTATACCGTAATTTGATCCGAAAATTTTTACAGTGTAGTCTGGAAGTTTAAAATAAAAAGCTTAAAGTTTACAACAAATAGTTTAATAACTATTAATTATTAATATTAGTTATTAGTTAATAATTATTTAAGCTAATTGTTTATAATAAATTTTAATATCCCATTAAAATTGTTCACAGAAATTAAAACACGTTCTGAATAATTATAATTCAACGGAAATATCCTTGTTGTTGGCGCATTCCCACTGCTAATAAATCAATTAATGCCAATTTCGGCATCATGCAATAACTTTAATCCGAGTTATTCGAAAAGGTAATTCCAAGTAACTCGACAAAGTGGCGAAGAAGTTGGAAGTAAGAATGAATTAGTTTCGTGACACAAGTTTTATTAGTAAAATACCAAACTTTAATATAAATTCAGGCTCGCGTAGAGATTTTTATCGGAAATTCTCTTACATACTTTATTAGATTTCAGAGATATCGTTGTTCTTTTTATCTAATTACTACATTTATTCTTTCGGGTAATTATATTAGATTCAGTTGTTTGTCGTTATAATTTCCTTTGTGCTTATCAAGATTTTAGGATCCATTTGTACCGGAACATCATTTTCGGAAGGAGTCTTTCTGTGTATACCGTATTTAATACTTCTCCTACTAAAACTTCTTTGCTAATGTATTTTCGATTTTTAATAAGAATGAGATTAAGATGCGTTTTGTCTGGTTTTCAGTTTCGATTCGGATAAAAGCTTTTATTACAAGAAAAAAAAATTATCTGGAATTTGTTTCTAGATTTGTATATTATAAATTCTTGATTGTGTTGTACTTTCGCCCTGCAGATCTATTGACCTTGAAGGGCTATTCAAATTTTAAGTAAGCATGCTTTTGAAGCTTTTGGACTCCCCGATCAAAAATAATCAAATTATAAACAACCTCCCATAATTCCGTAAAAAAGTCGCACATAAAAAAATCCGTCTTCTCAGAAACTGTTCGATCGATTTTGATCAAATTTTGTATTTTGATATGTAAAATTACATTCTTTAAGATGTTTTAAAAACTTGTGTAATTTTATAATTCATAATTTTTTAGACTATTATTACATATAATAATAAAAAAAATAATTAATAATTATTGAAAATTATTTTTTGCATCTTTGTCTAGACGGATTTTATAATTTTTTTCAAAATTTTTTAAATTCAGTTAAAAAGTTCTCAAAATATTGCGAAATAAAAAAAAAGTAAAATTAGCATTAAAGGATCCAAACTTAAGACCATTCTCCTGACCTACTGGCGCCATACTTTTCCAATTTCGGCAACCCCGACGTTTTGAAGGTTAGAAATCTAAAATCGTCGGAAAAATAGCCATTGTTTATTTAGAGAAAGTACGTGTTTCTGTCTGATTTCGTAACTTAAAATGTAGTCTGCAATAACTAATTAGTATATTTGAGCACAACAACCCTCTTCAGCCATTAAGTTTGAAATCTTACTATTAGATCTAATGTTACTCAGTGTGTTTCGTTTTTTTTCCCCCGCTCTCCTCATAAATTGTGAATTTTCATAAATTTTAGTTACTTAAAACGCCGACTGGAATTGTGTAGGGGTCAAGAAACTGGCCTTGCTTCAGAAAAGTTCTGTGTTCGAATCCCTGGAAGGGCACGGATGTTCTTCCGTTCTCTGTACTATCTGTCCTTACTGTGGGAGCAACGTTGACCCACCTAATATTGACGAAACGTCCTTCCCCAGGTGGGCATTGGAAAGTAAAAAGTTACACAAATGTGGAAGTACTAACGAAAACGAAAGTAAAATAAAATTAAAGTACTGTTCAATTGTTTTTAGAACGACTCTTTTTATATAATTTCACTAATACCTTTGAATGTTATGCGATCATTTTTATTTCTTATTATTTAAGATTGTTACCTCGGAATTAAAAATTATTCATTTAAAAAATTCTAATATCTTATATTATATTAATACAGATTTAGACCAGATTCCAGATTTAAAAAAAAAAAAAAGAAATTTTAATTTAATCATTTTGCTTCGTTACCATAGCCGCTTTATCTACAATTCTGTTTCTCTTTAATTCCTATTAAATTTTGGTTAATTAAGAAATTCGTTAAATGTTTTTTTGCAAAAGAAATTAATAAGAAATAGGTTAGAGTACGAAAAGTTAATTCTTTATGTCGGGGATAAGGGTTACCATACCCATTTGTTTTTAAAACTAAGTTAAGAGCCGAGGTAGCTCAGAAGATAGAGCGCTCGCCTCCCAATGAGGTTACCCGGGTGCATGTAACAAACCTTTACATCTACAGATTGTGAAGGGAGATTTTGAACGAGTTGATTGGATTTCTCGGTTGATTCGATTGGATAGCCATACGCCTTCTGTGACGTATGGCTATTTCATTCTGCTATACTTTTTATTTTAATCATTGAGCGTTTCAAACTAAAGCTGTTTTTTCAAACTTGAAAAAACATTTCCTGAGATAGTGCCTTCTTTACTTGAAATGGAAATTATTTCATCCAACATTATTTGCCTTAGAAGCAATGTTCAGAATTTCAAAGATTGCAACAAGTGAGTAAAAGAATTTGGGAAAATAACAAATATATAATTGAATTTCAGAACTTCAAAACCTCACGGAAAAAGACTTGGTGAGTAATATTTGGTAAGTCTATGTTTGTTATGTAAATCAATATTTTGTATTTAATTTTTATAGGAAATGCTTTATTCGTTTAATTAATAATTATCACAAGCATTAATTTTAATGAAGCTAATACACTCTATAACAAAAAAATCGACGCACCAAGAAGGAGTTGTCCGATTGAAACGAAAATAGGTGGATAGGAAGACAATGTACAAAATAGTAAATGATTAAAATTTCAGAACAATTGAATAATTTATTGCAGAGTTACAGTAATAAGTTCAATAAGGTGTTGACCAGCCTCTAGCCTGGATACAAGCTGCCACACGGCGTGTCATACACCGATAAAGCTCCCGGATGGTCTCTTGCGGTATTTCCTGCCAAATTCGATCCAATTGTCGAACGAGGTCATCAACATTCCGTGCCAGATGCAATCGCCTTCCCATCATATCCCAGACATGCTCGATGGGAGAGAGACCTGGTGATCTGGCAGGCCAAGGAAGAGTTTGACAAGCTTGCAGACAATTCATAGCAACACGTGCCGTATGTGGTCTGGCATTGTCCTGCTGAAAAACCAGCCCAGGGTGCTGCAAAAGGAATGGTAGCAAAACAGGTCTTAGGATGTCTACCGCTGCGCAGTATGCGTAGCTCTAATGACGACCATAGGGGTCCGGCTGTCAAAGGAAATGGCACCCCAGACCATAATGCCTTGTTGAGGGCCGGTGTGGCGTGCAATAGTGAAGGCAGGATCCCCCCTCTGACCTGTGCGTCTCTAAACACGTCTTCGATGATCGTCAGAACACAGTTGGAAGCGGGAGTCGTCGCTAAAGACTATACGTCCCCAGTCGGCATCATCCCAGCCTGATCGAGTCATGCACCACTGTAATCTGGCTCGGCAGTGTGCGTCGATTTTTTTGTTATAGAGTGCATAACTCTTATTTATTGAATAACATCGAAATCGGATTTTAATTGCCTTGCTTAGTTCTTACATCCACTGAGAAATCCAAGCGTAATAGTTTTAAACTGATATTTATCGAATTAAATTAATAGTTTATTTATTTCTTGTGAATGACTGAAATTAAATTAATAAGTTTTAAATTTAACATTTTATTTGTGACGCCATCTATTTTTATAAAATAAAAGTAAAAGATCTGCATTTAATCTACTTACTTATAACTTATTTTACATGTTTCCTTGTGTTTGTTTTTCAATACCAAAACAAATTACTATTTCATATCACGGAAATCAAGCAAATGTCTTCTAAAATGTTTATTTCATGTTTATTTAAAATTTTTATTTTCATGCATAACTCCCAGAAAAATCAAACTGAATGATTTTGAGTTGTTCACTGAATTAATACAATGAGTAATGAAAGAATGAATTTGCAAAGTCAGTATCAGTAAGTCATTCGAATCAGGAAATGATTGGAATCAATAAAGGTTTTGAATCAGTAACAAATTCAATGATTCGATTTACTTCGATGATTCATTTTACTAAACTCTAAATAAAATTAGCAGCAAAAAATTAAACGCTATCTTTGAGACCTACAAATTATATGAAATGCCAAAAATTTTAAGCAGAGCATAATTTTTTTTTTTTTTTTTTTTTTTTTGAGAAATTTTTTAAAACTTTTAAACAGGCTGTCCCACCTTCAATTAAGTGTTTAGAATCTTTAGCAAAGATTAAGTTAAGAAATATATACTGTCTAGAGTATCACAAATGTAGATTTAAGAAAGAAAAAAACAAAACAAATAAAAACCTAACGAAAAAGCCTAACGAATCACAATAGAGGAAGGTGAGTTAAGAAATATCAAAACTTGTTCGATTGCTGCAAGTTGAGATGAAAGGTTAATATTAGAATCTGCGTCAAGTTTCAATCGATAATCAAAATGGTTTTCATCTAATCAACATTGGTCAATAGTGATTCAATTTTCAATTTTATTTACTGTACTGTTATTTGTGTGTTTACGAAAATATGTATGTATATATATGGGGCAATCCATACAAAATTTACACCCATGATACAAAAATGATATAATTTAATTTTTTTATTGTTCTTTATTGAAAATAAATCGACACGTATTTTTGCGTTTTTGTTTAAATTTCATATTTTTAACTATACGAATTTTTGAAAATTTCGCTTTCTTGCGCGCACGACTTTGCAAGTAATTTTTTAACGTATTGCCATCCAACAACAAAAATATTTAAATAGACTTTCTTGAAGTGATTTTTCTCAAATTTTAAGAAAATCAACATTAAAATATAAAATTTTGTTTTTAACATAAAAAAATTCATTTTTAAAAAAAAAAACAATTTTTTTTTTTGCAATTTGGACTTTTTTGATTTTTTTTATATCTCGACAGTGTGAAGTAGAATCAATAATGATATTAATTCCAAATTTTTGGAATTAATATAAAAAATAAGATATAAAGAAAACAGTGACGGCGCGCGCCCCGCGTATGTATGTAGAATATGGCTCGACTGTTCTCTAATACTAAACTAGAACGCGGCGTGCGCGCCGTCACTGTTTTGTTTATATCTTTTGAACAAAGTGTCTTACCATTCCAAAAATTTGGAATTAATATCATTATTGATTCTACTTCACACTGTCGGAATATAAAAAAAATCAAAAAAGTCCAAATTGCAAAAAAAAATTGTTTTTTTTTTTTAAAAAATGAATTTTTTTATGTTAAAAACAAAAAATTTTATATTTAATGTTGATTTTCTTAAAATTTGAGAAAAATCACTTCAAGAAAGTCTATTTAAATATTTTTATTGTTGGATGGCAATACGTTAAAAAAATTACTTGCAAAGTCGTGCGAAATGTTCAAAAATTCATATAGTCAAAAATATGCAATTTAAACAAAAACGCAAAAATACGTGTTGATTTATTTTCAATAAAGAACAATAAAAAAAATAAATTGTATCATTTTTGTATCATGGGTGTAAATTTTGTATGGATTGCCCCATATATTTTTATATTTTAATTTTATTTAAATATTTTATTTAAATTATATTTATATTTTAATCTCACAGAATGTATCTAAACTGCTTGGTTATGAATTTTTGAATTTGAAATTTTTGTTCAGCTTGCACGTTTAGTAAATTTAATTTTGAAATTTAAGAGCTTAGTGTGATTCAAAATTTTATACATCTTTGTTATAATTTAATATTACTATTCCTTAAAAATAAAAAAACATTTTGCTTAATTCTTAAATTTTTGTTGAATTATTATTAGCGGTTAATTCTATTTATATACTAATAAAAAAGCTTCATTTCTTTATGCAATGAATTAATCTGGATAACTCTTTTTTATCGTTTTCATTAATTTTTAGCAGATTTATTTAGCACGTGGCGCTCTCTTTTATTTTAGAATGAAATGAAAAATACTGCAGAAATTGCTATCTTAGAACTTACTTATTTCAGATATTTTCTCGTGTCAGTTAAATGTTTATTCAGTTCAAATACAATGTTTATGAAGCCATATAAATAAAACTAAGCTTTATCTCTTAAAATTTATTTCCATCCTTTCGTTTTATTATTATTTTCCTTAATGTTTAACTTCCATTATATTTAAACATCTGATTTCTATTTTTTGACTGAAGATAGAAATGCATTGAGGAATGGAAATGAAAAATCTGTAAAAATAATAATACTATCCTAAATTAGTACATACTATCTTTTTCTTGCAACGTGTTATACTTATATACTTATTGTAACTTGCGAACTTGTTATATGCAATACGCTATAAAATAAATTTTGGGAATTATAAATGTTCTATACATTTTTTTTTATGAAATATATATATATATTTGGAATAAAAGTAATTTTAGAAAAATTTTATACATTTTAAAATTTCATACAATAAATTTAAACTGAACCTGCATAGTTTTTATTTGTTTGATTCTGCAATAATACTTGATAAATTATAGTTAGATATTTTCATTTTTTAGAGCATAAGGAGATTCATAGTATTATTCAATTTGAATAAAGATTATTAAATGCATGTTTAAAATTAATCCCTATATTTATTATAATAAAGCTAGCTAAAAATATTTTCAAAATACAAACTCATAATTTATGTTTAATAACTATTATCGTACTAATTTGATGTTTTACCAAAAACTTGTTGTTTACCTTGCATTTCCCTGAAATCCATAATATTAATATTAAAAAATATTATACAGAAACGTAAAAAAGTGAAAAAGAAAAATATTTAGAACAAATAAACAACTATATAAGAATAAAATTTAAAGCAAACTAGATTTCAATAAATGTGCTATTTTTTAAAGAACACCGAAGACGCTATTTTATTTTTCTGCAAAAGACTTTAACATTTGAATTAAAAATAATAAGAGAAATATAATAGAACTGATTTATAATTGATTTACATTTTAGGTAAACAAATTACGGAGAAATAATATTAGGGAAGAACTACAAAAAGACGTCGCAGAAGTCGTCAAAAAATCCCATCAGCGTTCACAATCTCTTTTCATAATCTGTAGATGTATAGGTTAATTATTTACTACTCGAAGGGTCGGGATAGCCTGGTCGGTAGGGCGCTGGGCCCATATTCAAGAGGTCGTGGGTTCGATCCTCGACGGCCAAAGACTCCCCGTGTAGTAAATGGTGACTGATGCACGTTAAATCTGTCGAGTCTCAAAGTCCTCCATGTTCCCATAACAAATCAAAACCTCTGGGAGTACTGATCCAGGAGTTTCTATATCCAAGATACGGTATCAGGTTTCTACCGATCACAAGGCTGACGTAGTGGTAGATGGAACAAGGGTTATAGTCCCTCTGCCATCAGGCTAACCGTGGGAGGCTTTCGTGGTTTTCCTTTCCATGTAACGCAAATGCTGGTTATTTTAATCAAAAAATCCTCCCCGAAGGCAAAATTCTCCCAATACTTGATCCAGGAGTTCCCTCGTCTTATGGATTCGGCTCAAAATTACAAGGCTGTGGAATTGAACATTGGACGTAGTAAATTCAGAATTGTATCGGCTGTTCAGCGTCTGTTATAGAATAAAAATATCAAATAAAACTAAGTTAATACTATATCCATGATGTGGATTTTTCTTAAGGGATCTATCTTGCTTACAGTTACGTATTGCGGTCTATCTTGTGGTATAATCCACTATGTTTTGTCATAATAAAAGGTGAAGTTAGACATAGACCACCTTACTTGATTATTCGAATAATTTTAAAATAAAGTCGAAAAAAAAATCTAAAATCTCCTTTCCTCAAAAATTACATTTTCGTGACATGGTGTCCTCCGACGAACAAAATTCCAAAAAAACGGCTTGCAGTTTTGCATTTGTTATTTTAATTACACATGTTGATTTGTAGTAGTTATAATAGTTATTATAAAACAATTATAACTTTGTCACTGTTAAGTAATTCTAAATAGTAAGTTATAATGTTTTTTTTTTATATGTTTATCGCTAATAAGTTACGTATTAATGTAATATCATGCGATTACTTTATGAAATAAACAGCGCTTTTATTTTTTGACAATAATTTTGGACTAATTACCAAAATTAAAAACATAATTATATCAAGAAGTAATAATAAGGAAGGATGGAAAAAAAAATATTACAGGAAAATGTCGTTAGATAATAAATAAATACCGTTGTAACTTTTGTTCATTTTATGCTGATGACAAGCAAAAAAAATATTCTGCCTTTTTTGTTAATTTAGAGAACATACCATGGTACATGGCACAAACATGCCTATAAAATTGCCCCGACAATAAAGAAAAACGGTTACAAATAACAATTTTTTTAAAAAAAGAAAGATTTAAGATAACAATTTTAAGAGATTAAAATTTTTGAATGCATACAACTTTTTACATTAAAGTCAAACTCGTGCAGTTTTTTTCCTTATGTACTGCAATGAAACTAAAAATAGAAATTTACTGGAAAAACTCATAACTGAAATGTGACTATTATTTAAAATGTAAAGCCTCTTAAAAATATATAAAATTGTTCGAAACTTCAGAAAATAAAGTTTGTTGAAATACTCGTATTCAAAAGACTTCGTCGATTTAATTAAAGACTCTTCAACTTTGAAAGCAGTAGGTCAAAAAGGAATTATTCCATTAAATGGGATTAAGGGAACCATGAATTACTAAAGAATTTGCACTTTTATAATTAGATTTTCAGTCGGAAATAATTGTCAATCGAACATTAAATCTTAAAAGAGGCGAAAGTCTAGAAGTTAAAATATTCAAATGCAGCTGAGTACCAAAGTTGTATTTTTATTTAGAATGCATTTGCAATTGCTTATTGCACAGGTTTAGAAGGTAAAGTCACCGCGATTGCAAGTTTTCCCTTCAAACAAAATGGCGAAATGTGAACGTGAAGTGTAATAGGTCATTTTCGAAGTCTGCTAAAGAAAACATTGATTCATTAAGAGACCTAAAACAAAAATTAAATTTTCTTTATATTCTTGTAGTTGTCATCTGACGAGATAATTGAGATAATTTAAAAATGATGATATTGGTATCTTCGAGAAAAAGAAAAATCAACAATTTAAAAAAATTAATTTATTTTAATTCTCTGCGTAATATGAAGGAATGTTACAAACTTCAATTGAGACCGACCAAACTACTGACGTCAAATATCATCAATATCGTCAAATATCGTCAAATATCCTCATTGACGTCAATATCCGAATCTCCTTGCCATCGCTCTAACCGTAGGAGGTTTTATTTTTCATGCTACGTAAATGCGAGTTGGTTTCATCAATAACTCCTTTACAAGGATTAGTTTGTCTCAATGCCTGATCCAGGCATTGAGACAAACTATAAACCGCCTTATTTTCTGGATTGGGTTCAAAATTTTAGGCTGCAGAGTTGCACATTTACAATTGTAAATTCGTAAATTTAGAAATAGATCGACTGTTCAACTCCGGTTAGGAAAATGAACTTTAATTGAAAGCCGCGGTGGCTCAGGGGATTGAGCGCCTGCCTCCCAAGATTGTGACCCAAGTTCGATTTCGATACGAATGTTGAAACGAATTCTGCTTTTACAATGTCGATTGATTTATTTTCATGGATATTTTGAAGTACACGAATGCAAGAAAAGTTATTTGAAAGTAAAAATGTAGCATAAAATAATTTAAGTAAGGAAGTTTCGTTATGACCACCCTTAATGTGTATTTTTAGAATTTTTGTCAAAAATTGAACAAAAAAATACACAATGAAAGAAACACGGAATCTTTATTAATAATGGAAAAAGACAAACTTGCTATCTAAATTTTACGAATCACTAATGTTAAAGGTTCACTGTCAGAATTTCTTAAATTGTCGCAGAAAACGGAAAGCAGTTAAAAGGAAACTATTAGGAAAATTAAGTGCCATCATGTAACCAAACTGTTTCATCCCGCCTTCCTCAGTAGAGAATGCAAAAAATTTTGAGAGCGTTATTTCTACCTTCAGTTTTGAAAAAGTTTCTAAATTATATATAAAGAGCAATGGTTAGGCGGCATTCTATTAAAATGTCAAAATAAAGCATTCTAGCTACAATCTGTTGTGGGCCAAGAGGATCATGGAGGTCATGCCTTCACAATTTTGTGACCCATGGTATGATTCTGGTAATGTGGTCAGCAATGCGCACAGGCCGCTTTTACGTCCCAGACAAGCTGGTACTCATCGATCTGAAGCTGGGTGAGCTTCAAGCCGCCAATGGGAACCCAGTTCTTCACATTGATAGTTACCCCTAAGCCCCTGAGCCGTCGCGGCTTATTAAATTGTATAGAGATGGTTTTCAAGACTTAAGGACATATGAAACTTCTTTTTTTTTTACATTTTTCCTCCCTTAATTTTAAGTCAAAAGATTTAAGAAATGCAGTTATTTTGCGATGTCTTAATATGTTCGAGAGTAGGTTCCGCTAAGCTTTCTTAAAATTCGATAAATAATAATAATAATAAAAGGATAAGAAAAAAAAATATTTTTGCGCAATTTTCTGTAATTTTACGAGAACAAAATATTTTTTATAAGACATGTTAAATGGAAAAATTTTAATAATGACTTTTATTCAAATAAGTAATTGGATATTTAATCGAATCTCTGAAGTTTCGAAAGACCACTTAATAAAAAAAGAACAATTTTAAACAACGTTTTTAAATATTTTCTATTATCTATTATTATACTTGATTATAGTTTAATTATTTGCTGCATTATTAATGAAAATAAGAGTTTTTACTCGGTCAAATCATATTACATCTTGAGTTTGTAAAATGAAAAAGAAAAAAGAAAGGAATATTAACTGAGAAAAATTTAGGAAAATATTGAATATTAAAATATTTTAGAATATTCGTAAACAATTTAAAGCCTTAATAATTTCAATTATTCTAATTTTTTTTTAAAACCTTGAGGTATACCTGAAAATAACCACTCGCCACGTAGCGAGACAAAAAAAAAAAAAAAAAAGAAATTATTGTTAATTAAATTAAATAAAAAACAGGTCATTTTTTCCATCGCTTTTTTTATAAATCATTTCATGATAAAAGTATATTAATATAGAGAGATACTCTGGAAAACAGAATTTTAATCAAGTTGAACAATGTCCCCATTCCAAATTTTAATCCTTAAGAATCCACCAATTTGTAGTGCAAAGGAAAGTTCTTAACAATTCACATATTTCAAAGTTGTTATATAATCATTAGATGTATTTTGCCCCCCAAATATTTTCCCACAAATTTCTTTAATGTATATTTAACTAAATTTTGTCACATCTTTACAATGTTTTTATCGTTGAATTAACTTTTTATAACCATAATTTATTTCTGATTTTTTTTTAAAAAAAACTCAATTCTAATCCAAGCAAAAAAGAGTTAACAAAAAGTAACTATTAAATAAAAAGAACTTATTAGTCACCCACTCATCAGGTTTGAGAAAAACGTGGCTACTAAGTCATTAGAATCAACCAGCCTCTGGCTACTAACTGAAAGTTTAAATTTTCATTCTTATTGCAATTGTTTACTAACGTAGTCAACCTAACCAGAAATCTCTAAATATTTTTATGAAAATAACACATGATTTGAATCATGAATTTATTCATGATCTATCAAATTCTTCTTCTTCTCATTGGCACGACAGCCCAGGATGGGCCTTGGCCTTCTCAACAAGCCTATGCCAAGACATTCTTCCCTTAGCCAAGGTTCTCCAGTTTATTATCTTTAAAACGATCTATCAAATGCAATATGAAAAATTAAAATCTGATTATAAATTATTCAGTTTTCTTCTAAGAATTTTTTTGTAAACTACACACTTTTTCAAATTTTTGAAAACTTAATTCTTAAATGAGTCATTATTCATATTATTCCTAAGAATTATAGCCAGCACTTATGTTATCTTTAAAAATTTTTTCAATGGAAATAAGAAAATACTTTTTTTTTTTTTTAATATACTCTTTTCTCTTTTTCTTATCAAGTTTTTAATTTATGTAGAAAATTTTTCAATGAAAATAAGATTTCAATAGCAAATAAATGAATGTAAATAACAAATAAAAGGTTCCTTGGGTTATTCATCCACTTTTCCTTTGAGGTTAATATCTTCCTTACCTGTACTATGCATGATACGAGATCATCGGCAACAAAACCAATTATTTTTATTTTTTGAAATACCGGATGCTATTTAGGCAAAGTATGAAATAAACGTCCTGATGAGGTTATTATGTAAATGATGTGCATGTTACTGTGAATGACCGAAATCGGTGGTTGTTGACTTTCACCGGTGAATGTTGACAATCAAATTAGTCGCTTTGGTGAATGTCCGAAATATTTATTACATCCGATTTGATATTAATTTATTCGTGGATATAATTACATTTATTCGATATTTTAATACTTACTGACGATAGATTAGAACAAACATTAGTGTTTGGAGTATCGGCCTAATATACACCGGGCAATGGCACTTGACTTTAAAAAAAATATCAGTGTAGGGTATACCGGGCAAATGTATACCGGGCAGTGGCACTTGACCTTAAAAAAACATCAGTGTATGGTATACCGGGCAGTGGCACTTGACCTTAAAAAAACATCAGTGTAGGGTATACCGGGCAATGGCACTTAACCAGACCTAGTATGACTAGACCTTTGGTAAATGTCCGAAATATATACTAGGTCTAGTGCCACTTTTGCTTTAGCTTAAATATTTAAAAAAAATTAAACAAAGCGTTTGAATCAATTTTAAACTGATAACTAAATTATTGCTTTAAAATTAAAAAAAATAATAATAAAAACTGCGTCAGATAAGAGTAATTGAAGTAGTTGCTTTATACAGCGCATGTGCAGAAAAATTTTTTTTAAAAAAATTATCCAGGTGCATCTAAAAGTGGATGAATATCCCAAGACACCCAAATAAAAGTTTATAAGTGCTACGTAGGGTGACGATTTATCAAATTTACTTTTTTTAAACTAGTTATAAAAGAATTTACTAAATTTGCTTTTCGTATTTTGGATTTTTTTTTTTTCAAACAGACGATGGAATAAATATAAAATTTCAAAACTACAAAAATGTAAGGAAAATTTTTTTTCTAAATGTTGCAAAATTAAATTAAAGGCCTACAGGTAATTATCGACAAAGCAAGATTTTTAAACCAAAATCTAAACGAGTTATCATTAAAAAAATAATAATAATAATAATAAATAAATAAATAAAATTACTGAATTCGTTTTTCGTTGCTGTTGAAAGAAGCTGTCAATTTAATCATTTTATTTTATTTTTACAATTTACAGTATTATAGAAACTATGCTTACATATTTTTTGAGAAAAACATGTTGAATACAGCTGTGAGTTTAATTATTTTGTTTTATTATTTTATTTTATTTTATTCTACTTTATTTTATTTTGTGGATTTTTTCCCCCCAAAAAAGACGATGATGGAATAATTTTAAAATTTGGAAACTACAAAAATGTAAAAAAATATTTTTTTGCTAAATCCTGCAAAACAAAATGAAGGGACCACAGCTAATTATCAAAGTAAGATATTTGAATCAATTTTTAAGTTAAACTCTAGTTTTGTTTTTTTTTTTTTTTTTTTCGAATATCTTTGAGAATAGCTACACAAAGTAAAAAGAAATTTATATAACGATTTTTATGAAAATACCAAATTTTTCATAAAAAAATGAAGATATCTAAGCTAAAATAGCCAGAAATGTATACTTTTATAAATATTACAAAAAAAAAAAACGTTTTAAAGGGCTTTGGGGACATTTGAAATTTAATTACTTCGATATTTCCCTGCTCATAATACTTAGGGTACATCACTTTCAGGTATTAAGACTGTTGTTTAGCAAAGAGAATTAAAAACGTTTTATACTAAACCTTATTCTTAAAATTCTAAAGCCTTTGTCAATAATTTTCTTTTAAATGAATTTTGTAATACATAATTAGAATATATACATTCCTATACATTTAAGTTTATCCCTATTTTTCGTGAATTAAAAAAAAAAAAAAAAACATTTTTAGTCATCTCCTTTATATTTTTGATTTTCAACCAGATTTCTTTACATTTTAGGTAGAAAAATTTACGGTAAATATCAAATTTAAAAAAGAAATCTTTGAGTAATAAGAATTTTTTTTTTTTAAAAGAAGTAAAATCAAAGTATAAAATTTGCGTTTATGGAAAAACAGTAAAATAGAGCTCCGATGACAAAATTCCGAAAAAGATAAAAAATGAAGTTCAAATCTATGTTTTTATAAATTCTACTTGTTTTCATCCATATAAAAAAAAAAAATTTGCTAAATACACTTTTCGTGTTAAATTAATTCGGATTTTTTAAAAAAAAAACTAAGAAAACGATCTAGCATTCTTATCCGTTCCAACCTTCTTTATTTTTGAATTAGTAACTTTATTCATTTTTAACGAAAACTCTCTACAGCACTGAATTTTCTTAAAGTTAAAAAAAAAAAAAAAGTTAATAACCAATCACTGAATTTGTAACACAGACTTTAAGTTTTCTCGAAGCTTTTGGAAGAGGAACTAAAAGAAAATTCTAAGTAAAAGAATTGGTAAATTTTACAGCTGTCAATTCTCTTTTAATGTTGACATTTAACTGCTAGAAGCTTTTAATTTTCATTTGATGTAATAAAAAAAATTATTATTTTCTTTGGAAGAAAAACTGCTTGTCAAAAAATAATTGTTCTTTATAGGCTTAACTTTTAGTGGAAGGTTTACAATTCGTTAGACTTAAAAGCTTTAGATTTTGTCGAGTAACTGAGTCGAAATTGAAAATCCCTTTTTAATCACCAAACTTCCTGGTTGAGAAAAAAAGTTGCAACAGGGAGAAAATTTACGGAAAAAAAAATAGGTAATTTAATTTTAAAATTTAAAAAAGAGAACTTTTATTGCTATATCGTAACAAAATTCTACCAGTTTTAACCTTAAAAAAAAAAAAAAAATAATAAGTAAATAAATAAATAAAAAGAGGAAAAAAAATTAAAGCCTCAAAGTTTCAGGTGTTCAGTTCAGTTCAGTTGTGTTGTCTCCTAGAAACTTAAAAACTATGCATTCATATTCTCTGCGCAAAACTTGTTGAAAGAAGCTGTCAATTTAATTATTTTATTTTATTTTTACAATTTACAGTACAATAGAAACTATGCGCACATATTTTCTGTTCGAAACATATTGAATAAATCTGTCAGTTTAGTTATTTTGTTTTATTATTTTATTTTACTTTATTTTATTTTATTTTATTTTATTTTATTTTATTTTTACAATTTGCTTATATTCTCTGTGCAAAACTTGTAAATGAAGCTCTCAATTTAATTATTTTATTTTATTTTATTTTTTACAATTTACAGTAAATACAATGATTTGTTTCCCAAACAGCATCATTAATCACTAAGATCCCGGATTTTGATGACATTTGCATATTTTTGCATTTTTTGCATTTTTGGACATTTTTTGTCCTTTAGAGCATTTTTTAAGATTTATAGGGCATTTTTCTTTAAATTTTGGGGCATATTTTGCATTTTAAAGCATTTTTTTAAATTTTTTGATAATTTTTTCCAATTTTTATTATTTTTTATCATTTTTCATTATTACACTGGCTTCCAAACAATGAAGAAAATCTCTAGGATATTAACAGGTGAAGCAACATCTTTTCAAATTGAAGAAGAATTGTCAGTAAGTGAGACCGTCTTTTTCAAGTACGCACCAATAACATCAGTAGACGTTAAAAGAAGCTTCTTCAGGTATAAAAATTAACTTTCAGACAAGAAACGCTCGTTTACATTTCAAAATACTAAAAAAAAATTAATAATCGTACTTTAAGTAATGTAATTCTGATATTTAGTAATATTATGAGATGGAAGTTGTTATATTCATTAAAGTTTCTATACAAAATGAAAACGTTTTGGAGTCAATATATTTTCCTTTTTTTTTTGTTGTTGTTATTTTAGGATATAAAACATATTTTTCAAACTTTAATGAACGTAGAACAAGTATTGCATTGCTTTATATTTTTTGAAATGACTCATAATAATTTTAAAGAGTAAAAAATTGTTTTAGTTCAATATTTTTACTTTATTTAAGTTATGTCATAAGGCGTTTTTAGTGCAATTTTCGCATTTTAGGGGCATTTTTTGCATTTTTTAAGGGCATTTTTTGCACTTTTAAAGGGCATTTTTTGCACTTTTTAAGGGCATTTATTGAGATTTTTTAGGTCATCAAAATCCGGGCTCTATTAATCACCAAATATTATTGGAAATTTTAAGTTTAGAATAAAAAACTATAAAAAGCAGATAAAGTGTCTACCCTTTTGGTAGTGTTATTTATGCTCAGAGCTTCCTATATTTTGAACTAAAGAAGTCTAAAAATCTTAAAATCCTTCCTTTAAATGATTTCTTACAATTTCTATCTTTCTTTTTTAAATAATTTCTAATAAAATTTCTTACGTTTTAACGCTCACTCCCTAATATAAATCAAATTTGAATTGATGTCCGCAGCAGAAAAATGTATATAAAAAAAACCTGACTAATTGTCCTCCCTTATCGACATCTATGCTTTGAATTTGGCATACTTTGGACTAAACAAGCCTAATTAAAAATATTTCTATAACTATTTCTTGACAAATATGTATAATTTATTACAATCAATTCTTATAATTATATAATTGTTCTATAATTTCTCACGATCAATTGAAATTTTAATTTAAATTACAATTTGACACTCACTTACTAATATAAATAAGAATTTAAATTGATTGTGAGAAATTATTATTTATATTACAATTTGACACTCAGTCTCTTATATAAATAAAAATTTCAATTGATTTCCGCATCGTAAAATTTATAAAATACTGACTAATTGTTATCGATATCTACAATGCTCTCAATTTGGGAAACTTTGGATTAAAAGTCTAATTAAATTTTTTTATATAAATAGTTCTTGACAATTATGGATAAATTCATATAAATTGACACTACTCTCTAATATGAATCAAATTTTCATTGATTTCCGCATAGTAAAAATTTATAGAAAGCCGACAAATTGTCTTCCCTTATGTTATCGAAATCTATGCTCTGAATTTGGCATACTTTGGACTAAACAAACCCAATTAAAAATATTTCTATATATTTATTGACAAATATGGATAATTTATTACAATTTGACACTCATTCCTTACTATAAATCAAATTTCAATTACTTACCACGTTGTAAAAATTTAAAAAAAAGCTGACAAATTGACCCCAACCCAGTAAAACCAACAAACACCTAGCTTTGTTTTTAGGGCTCTGTGGATAATTTCATTTTATTTTAATTAATTTTCTGCATTAATTAACGTATTAACCGAATTCTGAGTTTACAATTATCAGTGATCAACTCTGTAACCTTGAAATTTTGATCCCAACCCAGGAGACAAGGGAAATCCTGGATCAAGCATTTTATTTTATTTTATATGTATTTCAATGTTCAAAGCCGTATCTTTGCAATTTTGAACCCAAACCAGAAGATAAGAAAACTCCAGGATCAAGTATTGTGTGAAATTTTGCCTTCGTGGATGACTTTTTGATTGAACTAAATCGCAAATGTGTTGCATAGAGAAGGAAACGGCGAAAGCCTCATACGGTTAGTTTGACGGGCAGAGATCTCTAACCCATGATCCCTCTTCCACTGAGTACCTATTTTAAGTAAGCACTGTGGTTGGAGCGAGCCAGGCGCGGAATTCCTATCGACCAGCCTTCGGTTGGATTCGAACCCGATTCACCTCATTGAGAGGTGAACGTTCTATCTCCTGAGCCACAGCGGCTCTGGATCAAGGCTCTGGAGAGAGGGTACAAACTTTCTTTCGTGAAACTTTCTCTTTGATGGAACTAACTCGCATTTGTGTTACACGAGGAGGAAATAACCATGAGAATCACCCATGTTTTGCCCGGCGGAAAGGGGATTCTAACCCTTGATGAGTCTCCCACTAATGTAATTTTACGTCAGCACTGTGGTTGGTATAGACCGGGAGCAAAATTTGTATTAACTTGCTCACTTCACCTGGGTCACTTGGGTTTCGAACCTGGGATACCTCATTGGGAGGCGAACGCTCTACCCTCTGAGCCGCCACTATAGATGATAACCATATTTTATACCGTTATGTATGCCTAAGCACAGTTGAAGCTAGGGGGTTAATATTCGTCTTAAAACTTCCAAGTTACTACTTCCGATTTATTTTTACCCCTAAGTTTGAAAGAAAGCTTCAACCAGTATTGATATATCAGTAGTGTTTAAAATATAAAGCGTTCTTTCTTTTTATCTTTAGCGTAATCGGTTTTATTTTAGCAGAAAACGAATGTTAACAACACTAATAGCATACTAAGCTACTTAAAAAATAACAAGCAATATATTTTATCTAAAAGCCAAATAAGGGATAACGCTCAAAACATGGCATATTAAAATAATTTATTTAAAGCTCAGCATCTTTTAGAATTTATAAATTGCAGAAAACTCCTTTGAATGGTAAAATTACGCATGAATTTAAACCTAAATCACAATAATAAAACTTTCTAGAATATCTAGCCTTTCACACTTTGCTTCGTAAACGTAACAAGGGATACACCTAAAGTTTTCTATATTTCTTCTCGTTTTAGGATGCTTGTTATTGTTTTTACATTCAGTTACCCATTTATATATTAACGGCCATTGCAGAAATACCTCGTAATTTAGACCGACCAGACGCGGTGGGCAGGGTTTGAGCTCTTACCTTTTCTCCCCAAACTGCCACATCATGGTCAAAGGGAGAACTTTCAACTACAACAGATTTAACGTGCATATTGGTGCGTATGCATGCCGGTTGTTTTGCCTATTCTCCATCTCTTGAACTCCCTGATCTCCAGCTAGCAGTGCGAGCGACGCCTTAATCAACTGCACCGCAGGAGGGCCAAGCAAAAGCATCTTGCCAAAAAAATGCTGAATACAGTTAATTTATTGGAATAGGATGAGCAACTAAAGACGTGACATTCTCAAGTAGTTTAAAATTCGCTCTCGCAATGCTCGAATACATGTCTGTGAGGAAGACCGGTCTTGTGTCTTGACCCTCCCCCTTCCCTCTCCTCCTTTTCTCAGTTGTATAGGAAAGTATTTAAAAAAGGGGGGTATATACCCCCCTTTTTAAAAAAAAATATTTCTCGTGTTTAATTGTTAAAAATATTTTTTAAAATTTCAGCAACGTATTCTTTTAGAGGTATGTTCAATGCTGTTTTTAGTTCTATATTGTTTTCTAACTTAAAAGTTTTTTATTATCTATTTGAAAATCAAGACAGAAACTAACGTACTTTCTTCTTCTATGACTCTCCACAAGCAAATGGTGAAAGCTTGCGATTTGTTACAATAAGTAGAGAGTTCTGCTCTACGCCGCCTGTAGCTAATTTTGATAGCAAATAAATGCATATTTATTATCCATAAATGAAAACCTTCCTTTATTTTTATGCAATAATCTTAGATGTTTTTAATTTAAAATATCGTCCTCCACAATTTGATTAGCATGAAATGCTACGTAGAGACAGTGAACAGAGAAAAAGCAAGTATGGTTTTCGTTTCGTAAAGTGTTTGGAGAAGCTAAAATACATATCTCAGTTTTCAGTTGTATATTCCTATACAACTGAGAAGAGGCGGAGATAGAAGGGCCAAGACATGGATCCGGCCTTTTCCCCAGATGGCGTATTCGAGCGTTACGATCCCGAATGGTTTTAGTTTTTATGATTACGCCATCTATTGATAATAACAGAAAACTGTAATCAACGCATCTGCGGAATTTAGAAAACTGCACTGCACATGCGAAACATTAACTTCCTTATTACTGCAGTAAAATAAAAAAAAGTTTATGCATTTTTTGATAAAATTTAGATTAAGATTTATTATATAATATTCATTGTCTTATATATATATTTCTTTAATAATATCTGCGTGTTCTGCCCTCTAGTGTAAAAAAGCAACTTATCAGTGCAGCTGTTGTGCCGGAAACAAATTATGTTAGCGCTGTCAAATAGTTTCGCTCTACAATCCTAAAATTTTCTTCTTAGTGTTTTTGTGTATTGATTGTAAATTTGTCTAATGTTTGTGTCCCGATTTTTTATTGAAAAACTACAGATTTTGTTTGTTTTTAAAAGATATGACCATATCTCCCTCGTTATTCATACTTCAAAGATGTAGTTAGATCAAATATGTTCTAAACAGTAGTTTAGATCTTTGTTTCCTCAATCTGACAGTTTCTGATTGTTAGGCCTATTGTACCAATAATAACGATAAGCCGCCGATGAATCACCGAAAAATTTTATAAATTATAAATCATTTGCTGTTAACTATTCTAAGATCTAGCTTGTTTCATTGGCTCATTGCTTTATACAATTGTGATCTTCTGATCCTTGATTTGCGAAATATATATAAAAATATATTCAGCTAGTTTTAGTATGAGGGTAGGTACTAGTATTTATTGTTTACTCTCATATAAGTTAATCCCGCCTCAAATTTAAAGATCTACTTCCTAATTTTAAAAATGTGTTGGAAGTTTTTATTAAAAGAAAAAAAGAATTATCCATTTAATTTATAAGCTATTTGTACTGCTTTTATTAGGGCTGTTTTTTCTGTTGAATTATCGTTTTCTGTAAATTTGTCCTTTATTATTAGTGTGTATTGTAAAGCCTGTATTATTAATGTGTATTATTGCTAATTTGGAGCATATTTTTCTGAGTATATTTTTAATTATTACTCTTGCTGTAGGTATTAGTTCAGTGAATGAAAATAGTTGACTTAATGATGTCACAATGATAAAAACCAACATTTTTTACGTCCAAAGCATTATTTTACATAAAACTTTATAGGCAGAACTGATACAAACTTATTTAAAAGGTTGCAATAGAAAATTGATCATGTATTATTTGCTCAGAATCAGCTACCTCTTTAGTATGGTTCTTTGTTATTGTGTTATTAAAATGTATTTAAATTAAAATTTAGATAGCTGTTCACAATTTGATTACTTAAATAGCTTGAATCAGGGTTCCCACTGGTCAGGGAAAACCTGGAATTGTCAGGGAATTTTATTTCAACTCCAAAAATCAGGGAATAGTCAGGGAAAATTGCAATTTTCTTACAAAAACCTGGAAAATTCCTTCATTATTCCTGGAAAAAATCTGTCTTAAAATTGTCAGTAACAATACTCAGTTATTGAGGTTCGAATTAAATAAATCTAACATCTATTACAATTATTCATTGCAAAAATTTTACATTTTTGACATACTAAAATGCTTCCTTCCTTATATAATGATATTTATTTTACACAAAAAATCTTATTCTTTACTTAACAAATGAAAGAATCCAAACTTTCTGATGAAAAATTTCGTAGTATAGATAAAATATGGTATGGATTTTCATTGAAATTTACCTGGAATACCTGGAAAAGTCAGGGAATTTTTTTTCTGAAATTGAGTGGGAACCCTGTTGAATGTAATAAAATAATGATGTTTTTTTTATCATAATTTATTTATAAATAATATAATTTTTTAAAAGTTTTTTTTTAGTATTAATAATGAAAAATACAGAGTAGTCTATCAGTACTATTTTAATTGTCTAACTCTTTTAAGTGATAATATTTTCTAGAATAAATTTAGATTAGCATGGCATAAAATACTTTTTGCAATTATAATTTTCTACAGTAGAATAAAATATTATTTATAATTAAGTTTGCCAATTATTAGTAAATTAGTTTGGTAAGTTGTATATATCCAATATAATAATTCAGTTGAGCTTTTGTAGTCATTTGTTTTAGCTAAATTTGATAGCTATTAGACTAGAATCTTTTCAAAATATTGTTTACAGATTTGGGATTTTTTTTAAGAAAAAAAAAAACTTGTAGCTATTTTAATTGAAAATAGTGACAAGGTTTTTTTCTATGAATCTTATTTATGTTAAGTGTTGTAATAAGAAGAAAAACAAATGTTTTCTTTCAAGCAATGGTTCAAAAATATGTCATGACTTTTTATTGTTAATATTATATTAAAAGCTATTGTTTATCCTTATTTGAGGTCTTTAATAAAATAACTTCATATAAATTTTAAGAAAATGTTTAATTACTGAATTTAGTTAGACCTACTTAATTTAAATCATAGGTTATTACTAGGGTTACAAGTTTGTCACAGCACAGATTACAACAAATTATTAATGTTTCTCTAAAGTTTGTAAATTTTTAAAAATGCCAGGATTTGAGCAAAAGTAGTTTAGAGTATAAATTTTTTAATTTTATTTTAATAGCAATTAGTACTTTTCTCAAAATTAAAAGTGATGATGTGTGACTAATAAATCGTTTTGGAGAATAAATGAAAGGTGAGAAATTAGTTCTGAGACAGTCCAAATTACAACAAGTGAGGTAGTTTTTTTTTTTTTTTTTTTTTTTTTTTGAATTACAAGTAAGGTAATCTTTCTATTTGTTGAATAATAAATTAATGAGGATATGTACCATAACTTTCCATATTATAATAATACCATATCTTTCTAAAGTGCCAAAAGAATATAAAAAGATGAAACAATTTAGTCAGGCTATTTTTAACAAGAAAATTTACTGAACCAAGAAGCTATGGATGGTGTTTTCTACACTAGGGAGCGCTGCAGGCTCATTACTGCCTATACTTCCAGGTTACTGTTTCTGGTGTATTTTGAAGCCATTTGGCTCAGACTGTGATCATTGTGCTTTGAAATTCTTTTGGATAGTAGTTCTTGTAAACATTGTATTTGTTTATTTATTACTTGTGTTTACAATGAATTCTAAGTCTAAATATCACATGCAATAATTAATAAAGATGTCATTATATAATAAGAAAAATAGTGAAAAGACAGTACACTTATATCATTTTAATAATGTTAAAATTATAAAGGGTTTATAATTTTAACATTAGTGGTGAAATAGTAGTGTTAAGAAAAAGTAATTTGTAGTTTGATCAATAATAAATATGTAAACCTAACATTTGGAAAAAAAATCGTTATAAAACACTTCTTACCTTGTCGATAATGTATGTAAACCTAAATTATAATTTATAAACTTAATCTTGCTGCTCTAACAATATGCTAACACTATTGTAAGATGGTGCACAGCTTGCAACAAGAACAAACAGTAATAAACAAGTGGAAAGAGGCCAAATCAGGACTGCCAAAAAAGAGTCTTTCAAATACTAGCAACCATGTCACCTTTTTTAACAATATATAAATAACTAAAACAAATTTTCACTTCAAATTCATCAGAATTACTTAATAACATTGATACCTTATGAAATACGGCAGATTTGAGCTCAGAAATTGTCTAATTTATTTCTTTTATTGAAAACAAAATTATCTGTTTGAAAATACCACCTCGCAGAATAAGCTGTTGTAAGTAGCTGCAAACTTTCTAACTGGAACAGGTAAGGAGCTCGAGATTGTTATTGTTTACATTTATATTAAAAACACCATCCATTGCATTGGGCAATGAAATTTCTTTGTCTTTTGGGCTGAATAGCATGTGAGAATGTAGGCGCATAGATGATTTGATGTTTTAAAAAAACAGTAACAGAAATATTTTTAACAAGGTACTATAGTTGGTTTCAAAATTCTGTCCAAATTAATAAATATTTTAGTATTACATAATCCGATTAGCTTGAAACGTAATTTTTAACTACGACTGAGGTTAGAACTCAGATTAAGCTCCATTCACTATTTATCTGTTATTGTGATCTTAGCTCCTCACCTGCTACTACCGGATTGTCTTCATAACCATGCAACCATTTTAACACAGATATCGATTTCGAATATTATGGTTAAATCTTTATTTATAAAAGCAAATATTAAACATGCTATCTCTGACACATCATGGATGTTAAATTTTTTTTTTGCAAGCTCCTGCAAATTTTAAAATAAAACTTTCACCTTGCTCTCATTCAAAATCATGTTTGAACTTGTTTATTCTACAAACTAGTTTTACAGCCTTCTATGTAATTCTTTGCTTTAAAAAGATATAAAAGCTATTAGTGATGACTTTTTTTTAGGTTGATTTTAGCTGGTTATGAGTAAACTGGAAAATATTCTATTAAGTTGATTCATAATTCAGTAGCAGAATTAATGGGACTTAGTGACGTGTGCCACGAATTAATTTTTGTTTTTTAGACGAAAATTAATAAATACAAATATCTAATAACAAGATCGGCAAATAAATCGTAGAATTTCTCCATTTTTAAGCAGATTACCACAGAAAATTTTGCTATAGAGTTACATGCTATTCCTTTTCTTTAGGTTGATCAATAATCGTTGGATCAAAACCAAAACATATATCAATTATAAATTTTCATTAACTCAAATATACTTTTCACAAATTAACTGTAAATATTGCTATTTTTTTTTTTTTTTAAATAATTACTTCTATTTTACTGATTTTGCATTATACTTTATTACTAGAATATAGTCTAACTTTTAAAATGGTTTTATATTAGTTTTGGTAATATCGGTTTTGTAAAAAATTAACCGGTGATTTATTTTGTCTTATATTGTAAGCTATCTTTGCTAAATATTCTCAACGTTAACCCAAGTTTAAAACATTAAAAAATTGCTTGCCAGTAATCTTAAGGTCTATTTTTTTCTCATCTTTGTATAATCTACTTACCTACATTTTATTAATTTGAAAAACTTAAATTTTTAAGGGGGGGATTTAAGTTTAAGCTTTTTAAGGAGGTAAACATTTTTAATTTGCTAAAATGTTTCCTTTCTTTCTTTTAGATTGACAACTGCTATATACCTTTATAATATAAATTTGAATTTTTAAAATAATAATAATTGGGAAGGTATTAGAATACCTTTATACAGTTAAAATTTTTACGAAAAGTTTTGATTGATTACAAAATTCAAATGTGTTACCCTTCAACATGTAAAATTAACTATCCGATTAACTATAATTTGAATGAAATATTTTTCTCATAATTATTTATCATCTAAAATTTGTTATAATGTGAATTTTACCTGAACATACTAAGTGTCTTTTATTCCTGAAACCATAACAATGTTTTCCAATAGAATAAGGCTCTCAATAATAAAATAATATTGCAAATATGCACTAAAGCTAGTAAGTTAAAGGGTTGAACGCATTTAAATTAAAGTAATTTTATTATGATTATTCTATTGTTTCTCCCTCATATTTTTTAGGATGAGAGAAATCAACTGATTCAGCATATGAATGGTATGAGTGCCCCTCTGTTAGTTGGAGCATGCCCAGGGACAGCTATCCCTGTTGCAATGGTCCCTGTCCTACCCATGGGTGCTGTCAATGGCAATGAGCAAGGTCAAGTGCAAGGTGCTATGCAGGCTGTCACCAATATGGGCAACGGTGGTGGTGATTGCAAATATGATGACAAAAAGGTATATTGCTTAGCTATTTTGTGGATTTATTTCATTTTTATATTTTCAGCTCTATTTTTCGATATTTGATTGGTAAAAATCATTTACTCAGTTTATATACTATCCACCTGTGGAGTGAGAAAAAATACTTATTTTAAATATATATTTTTTCCCTCAAGCGCAAAGAGAAATTTAAGAAATAATTTTCTAGCTATCAATTGAAAGACTGAAGACATGCTAAAAAATCGAAAAAGTGTATTTATATTATTTATCGGCTGAGGTTTTTATCTAGGTTATACGCATTAATGGAGTGTTAAAAAATATTTCCTTTATTATTATTTTGCTTTATTTTCACACATCAATAGCTCTTCATTTTTAAAAATAAATTTTTTTTCTCCATCACAATGAGAAATTTAGGAAATAATTTTCTAGCTATCAATTGAAAAAATAGACTAAAGTCTTGCTGAAAAATCTAAAAGGTGTGTGTATGTATGTGTATATATATATATATATATATATATATATATATATATATATATATATATATTATGCATAACCTGAGGTTTTTATAGGCACCAAGAATTCCTTGCAGTCTGAATGACGTCATGTTTTTGAACGAATCATAATCTCACAATTTTTCTGTGTAAAGTATTCTTGCAACCAATTCCCTTTCAGAATTCCTAAATAAAACATGAAACAGCTCAATTTTGAGTGGGTTTTTCATTTCTCGATATCTCTGTGCCCAATCTGAACTTCATCCCTGTGTGGGAAAACATCAATGCAAACTATGGGGGGGGGGGGAATTCAACATAAGCTGCACAATAAAATTAATCTAAATTAATAAAATGCCTATTTATTTGAAGTAGCTAAATTTTGTTTTTAATATCTAGCCATTGTGAGAAATTTCATTGGTTGTATGTATGAAAAGCACATTTTTTTGTTATTCGGAGTTGTGGATATGTAATAAATAAAAAGAGATACTGATATAATATGATTGTAAAAATTGCATTTTAAAATAATAATAATTATAGAAATTGCATTAGAAATAATGATAAAAAGGTACTTTCAAAAATTGCAATTAGGGCTCAAAATTAATGATGATCCAACAGAAGCATTAAAATTTGAGTTGGACCGACATATATTAATAATAAATGATCTCCAGAACCAGCTATCAATGTGAAGTAATGGTATGCTGTTTTGATTTTCACTTTCGTGCTTTGGTCTGTGCTTTTGCAGCGAAATAGCATATTTCTTCATAATTTTGTATATTACAATTTTTCTGTCAGCGGACTCATTGGTTAAATAACTTAGCCATCATTGTGAAATACTGGAATTCGATCTTCCGTAGTGGCTAGGAGCTCAGATCAATGTATGCCAACTTGTGTAGGAAGTAAAGGGGGTCAGTACACAATGTCAAATATGTTGCGACCATCAGGACATTAGTGTGAAAATATAAAACCTCAACTTCCATGACTCCCTGGCCCACAAAGGAATGTTTTACTTTTTAAATATTCTCTATGCTGTAGTTTTTCATTCAATTTCACTTTATGAATTTTTTTTTAAAATTTTATAGAAATATAACACACGAAAATTAACACACGAAAGAAAATGTGAATGGTCTTGTACCTTTTAGTTGCTGGTCTTTTGGATCAATGTTAAATTTTCTTACTTATAAGTTCTAGCCGTATTATTTTCATATTTTCCGAATAAAAATATAATTTTCTAAATAAATTAAAATTTTTAAAATAACATCAATTAAGGTCAATATAGCAATAAAGAAAACGAAGGAAATAAAAATATGATCACCGAAGCCGATGTCTTCAAGGGGTACCGGCCTTGGAAGCCATAAAACAAAACCTTTTCCATTGAGAGAGAGGACAATTGCCAAAATTAACTCTCTCAGTGCCCCGAAGGTTTTGTAGAAGTCCAGGGGAAAATACATGAAATACATAGAACCAATTCAGAAAAGAAATTCAAACAAAATCTTGAGAAAATAAAAACTCACATTAAACCAGTCAAACAGCGATTTCACAAACAAACCAAATGCAAAGGAAACACTTAAAACAAAAGAAAACAACGCCCTCTTTTAAAATGTGCAGATTAAAAAAAAAAAAAAAAAAAATTTAAAAGCACTTTTAAAAAAACATTTATCTCTTGCTCAGCAGTTTGAAAGCAACTGCAGCAAGATGACCCATATTGAGAACAGATAATCATACTATTTAGTTTTTAATTATTTAATTTAAGTGTTAAAGATAGTGCCAAGATTAAAAGTGATGAACTATTTAGTAATTAGTAAGAGAGACAAGAGTAATAATTAATTAATTAAAAATAAGTGGCTTGTGAAGTAATTAAACAATAAATTTGGTATTGTACAGGCTTTACAAATGAGAAGTAGGACATCCTCAATAACTAACAGGTCGATTCATCAATGGGAAAAATTGAATTCATCAATAGAGAAAAATTACTAAAAGAATGACTCTCGATGACACAGAACTAAAAATTAACATACTAAAATTTTAAACATTCAAAATATACCTAAGTGTTATGAGTCCGATCATTCGTGCATCAACAATAAAATTAACTTAACACCAATTGTTCCGGAATTGGCCATCATGAAGAATGAATAATATAATCTACATGGAAAATAAAAACAACAGGTTTTATCTGTCACATAATTTTATAAAATTTTAGATAAAAAATAAATATTTACAACCAGTCCTCAGTATAATCTCCAATAGAGGATTTTAGGAGATTGGTTGTTTTAAATTTCTCCTATAAAATTAAATTGATTTAAAATTTAAAAAATAGTTAATAAATCACCTATCCATTATTAATAAAAATTGATTAATCAAAAATTTTATCTAAAAATATAATAAATTTTACACATGCTGATTCAAAATCCTTTAAAATTAAAATCTCTAATATTTTCATTGCAAATAAACCCAACATAGATCATAGTATACAAACGAAAGTTGAAATCAAATACTTCAAACAAAATAATTTGACTATTATGCAGGTTATCTTTTATTACTTGTCTTTCATTTAATATATCATATAATTACTCTAATATAAAATGTTCTAGTTTATAGCATCGAATTATTGCATTTTTTAAATAATTATTAGAAAAAATTAAAATATAACTGATAAAATTATACCCAATAAAATAAGCTAATTCAGATTTTATCTTTCCAAAGGAAAACTGAGCAAACGTGAACAACAATATTTATTAAATCTAAATCAAGTGGTTCGTCCGTAATCGAAAACGGTAGAAATTCAAACAAAATCGGTAAAAGCTCATACAAATGGTACTTAATCGTTTAGGAAAAACAGGGGAAATTTGTATATTATTATTGATTACAATAATACTAAAAGAAATAATTAATAATAATAAGTAAGTAATAATTGCGTACTGAAATTAAAAATAATGTATGTTAAAAGCAATAAATATTAACTGGAGAAATGATACTAATCCGTTGAAGAGAAGTTTAAAAAAATTATCAATCTAGTATCAACGCCAGTGATATATACTAGCACTGAAATATAATAATAAATTAAAAAAATAAAATCATTTTAGCTTTACTAATTGTGTTGATGTATGTTTTTTAGTTTAGCTCAGGATTTCGTACTGTTGTTCAATAATGATGTATCGATTGCTTACTCTTTTTTTTTTTTTCCGATTCGTAAGAAAATGGGTATTCAGCAAGTTAATATATGAAATATATTCTAAATAAAGAGTTAGAAACCAAAAACAAAATTCTTAAGATATGTATGTTAGGCAATGTATAATAAACATATCTTTAGAATTTCGTTTTTGCTTGCTTTTGCAGAGCTCATTCTAGGCAGAAAAAAGGGCAGGGTGCAAAAGTTTAAAAAAAGGGCATTATTATTCTAAAAGCGCAATAATTTCTATGGGCTTTATACGTTCTATTAAAGAACATTGTCAATTAGTAAAAGAATAAGTAAAAAAAATAGCAAAGTAATCATATTATTTACTAATTTTTATTCATAAATTAACATACATATTGAGTAAATGAGCTAATTAGCTTAGTGATTTATTTAAAATGCATGCATATATTAATAAAATAATAAATGTATGTTTCTAAGTGTCTGTAGTTATGATTTAATAATTAAAATTATTAATAATTATGATTTAATGATAGTGGAAGTATCTGCAAACTTTCAAAGACAAGTGCAACAAGGGGGGGTGATGGCTATTTTTTCTTTCCCATATAAATCTATGCATTGACAGCAATGACAAACTAAATAAAAAGAGTTGAAAATAACAAAAGTTTAAGAAATCTATAGTAGAGTTTGGGGAAAAAACAAAGAAGGGTTGAGGAAAGAAAGGGCAAAAAGAGTATAGAGTATTATATCAGGGCGCTAATTTACTTCAGGGGCAACAGGGTGAATTCTTTTGACTAAAAGAGCAACAGGGTGGATTCTTTTGACTAAAAGGGCAACAGGGTGCTGCGCCCTGTTTACCCTGCCTAGAATGAGCTCTGCTTTTGGTTTCTAACTTTTTATTTAAATTGTTTACTTAAGACATTTGGTTTTTGCCATTTTCCATTTTGACTTATTATTTCTTTCTTAAAGTTTTTTTCTTAAAGATTGCTTAAATCAATTTCATACTTTGATTGTATATAAAAATTATTAAATTTTTTTAGTTGTTGATGCAGATAACAATGTTAATACAAATAAGAGAAATTTTTTCAATTCCAAATTGTCTTCAACTTTTTATAGACTGCTAGTTCTATCAGTAGTCTTATTATTAGCTTGTAAGATTTTCAACTTTTCTGAAGCTCTGAGAATTTTCAAACAATTGTAATAACCTGCTTTAATTTTAAATCCTAGAAATGGAAATTAATTGAGTGTAAGATTATTTTAAATAATTCTTTCCCAAAATTTTTGGTTATCCATCTATGCACTTGCTCTCTTTTACATCATGTGAACCAATGGAAAAATTTTTTTGTCTTTTTTCTTAATAGATTTTTAAATTTCAGGCACAAAAAAAAAAGCATGATTATGTTAATAAATATTTTTTATTTTATTGTTGTTATTATTTTTTTATATATTTATTTTTACTCTACTTTAAATTCTATCATGATGATAACCATAGTGGTATAAAGTTTTCAGTCTTTTAGTGGATTTTTTTTTTTTTTTTTTAAGTAAGACAGCAAGAGATGGACAAGATAAAGCTGATAGAAAAAATTTATTTATGAAGTCTCCGATTTCAACTAAATATATTTTTTTTTTCATTTGGAATGTACAGTTACACCTGTTGAACTGTTAGTTAAGTATTTTATTACAAAAGTTTTTTTTTTTTTTTTTTTCTAAAATCTATTAATGAAGGACTTCAAAAGTTGAATAAGTTAAAGGAGAGGGAAACAACCTTTAATCTGAGAGAAGCTCAGAGGCTTTTTCTATTTAATTTGCATTGGGTATTAATATTAAAGAAGAGACTAATCTTATTATCTAATGAGGAAAAATTAAATGTTTTTTAAATAAAGTTAGATTGCTTCTTATAATCTGATTTCTAGAGAAATTTTAAGTACATTAATTTATATTTTCCATATAAATTTTGTTCATTAGTTATAGTAGAAAAATTAGTTTTTATTTTTCAAGCATGTGGATTGTACACATCTAAACTTTTATTTACTGAAAAACCTAGGCTATACCACTTTTTTATTTTGTCTGGAAAATTTTTCTCAACTTTTACATCTGATTTAAACTTTGAATGTGGTTTTAAACTTATGCCTCAAGGACAACCTATATTTTATTTTTTGATAAATGAAATTATTTATCAAAATGAAAGTATTTTGCTTCTGTTGAGTTATTCATTTTATACCAAATTTTTTTATTTTCTCATCTAGAAATTCTCTATAGGAACAGATGGGGTAAAAAGAGTATTAAAAAACATGTACTTTCTCCTTTTAAATAGAGATAAATCGTTTTATATTTTTTTGAGACATTTACATTAGGATTGCAGCAAGCATTTTTATTTCGGTTTTTGAAGTTCCAAACTATCTATTCATGATCGACTTATACAGTATGTTAGTTAAAGCCGTTGATAAACTTTCTTCTAATATCATTAAAAACTATGAATTTTAGTTCAAATTGGTAGAAAGATTGAAAAACGAATCTACATAGAAATTTAAAAATAAATTTCAAAATTGAATGGTTTTCTTAGATGGGGTAAAGTGGGAATATGGTTATGCTTAACTAAGTATTATATGATCGGAATATATACACAGGTGTTTGTCCAGAGCAAATTTACTACAAATTAAACTTTAGAGAAAATGGTTGTTTCACAAAATACTTTTAAAACAGCAAGTTCAAAGATTCTCCTCCCCGCCTCTTAAAGTTTGTTTTTTTTTGTATCACCGTAAGAAACGATAAATCCTGAGTTAATTTCACATATATTAATAGGCAGCACATGCTTGGTATGATAGTGTGGTGTGGCAAGCCTAACCGGTCGCTGACACCATATTATAGCTAGCTTTTTTTTAAAAAAATTAAGCGTTGAGGCACTCCCTCTGTGTTCCAGACGCAAGTGCGTGAACGCAGGTGCAGTGATTATTTCTTACATCTTTCCTTTGTTGGCAACGCATATATGTTTGTATATTTTTTGTGTACACTTGTGAAATGATAGTGAAAGAGCTTGTTCTATGAGATACTTGTTTTAGTGTTGTACGTTTATAACCAACACACTCTGTAAAACTTTACAGGAAGTTAAAATTTGAACATTATTCTAAACATTCGAACATCGTTCTAAATTTATTCTAACAGACCTTTATTTTTTTATTAAACATTTTTTCCCCGTGAAACTTTTTCAATATGACCTCATAGGAAATGTTCTCATAATGAAAATAACTTTTAGTGCAAATACTGTTAAATGCATGTTGTTCTTTTTTTAAAAATTTGGATACGATTTTAAACCCAAAATTTTACAATAGCAAAATTATTTTTGAATATGTGGGGGAAAATACATAAAAATTTACCATATTTTTGTGTTGGTTATTTAATATAATTTTTAATTTTCACAAATTATGTCTAAATTTTCACAAAATAGGTACCTTTCATTAAAACCTAGACCGACCCCTGATATATATAAATATTTTTTACTTCAGTGTTAGCTTTAGAAAGTATTTAATGCTCTATATTTTTTGTAATGAAATACTGTTAAAAAAATAATTTACTTGTTTGACTATAGCTCTACATAGTAATTTTAACACAGGAAACAAAATGTCAAGATTTTACAACCACTTTACCATACCTGACCTTATACAATGACTTTCTTAGAAAGTTTTTGCTGTTTAGTCATTTCTCTTTTTCTTTATTTTTTTTAAAGGGCCCAATATCAATAACTTCTTGATGTTTAAATTAAAAATAACTAATAGCTAAGTATCGTTCAATACCTAAAATTAATTTTCCTGTATACTTTGTTTTAGTATATCATTATCATTATAGTGACTTAATACAGGACTTGTAGTTGTCCTGATTTTCTTCGTTTAAACATTCTGTCCTTATTTGTACTGTTTTTTAATATTGCCTCGCACCTGATATATTTAATTGTTCAGAACATACCATTTTGACAAACATGTGATTATAAAAGATTTATTTGGCTTTTTTAAACTTTCTTTCACGAAAAAAAAAAAAAAAAAAAAAAAACTAGACTTTCTTATCAATGTCAAAACTAGTGAGTTTTGTTTCAAAAAGTGAAATCTGAAACATTTTTCAAATGAAAAGGGGGTAGCTTGAAAAACAGAAGAATGAGTTCTTGCTGAATCAGTACTAGATGGAGAATGTTCTTAATCAATCCCACCCTTTGAACAGAATTATTTATTTATATATGTTTTTTTGTTGTCATTTTACATTTCTTTTCATTTGCCAATAACAGGCATTTGACCACAAGGTCATGCACAGTAAGTGTCTCACTCATAGACTACTGAAAAAGAGCAAATTTTTTAAGGAAATAAAACCTTTCTTCCACATTAAAATTTCCTTTTATTTTTTTAATGAAATTATCTAACTATGTTTTAATAAAGCTTTTTCCTATGTTATTGTAATAAAATCAATCTTTTTTTTTCTTTCTTTTTCTTAAGAGAATAGGTTGAGATGCCACTCTTCTGTCTGAGTGAAAAAAGTTTTTTTTTTTTTTTTTTTTCTCAATACCTTTAATTTTGCATAATTTTTGTTTAAAATAAAAGTTCTTAGTTTTCGCTAAAAGTTTTCATTGTGCAGTTGTTTTTCAGTTCAGTCAGAAATGCAGTTGTTTTCCCCTCTTTTCAGAGTACATTCAGTCATTTTAACAATTATTATTATTTTAATTTTATAAATTGTAAAAATAGTCATAATATTTGGGATTTTTCACTAATTTTTAATTGTATATTTTTGATACCCTTCAAAACTTACTAATTTTGGAATGCTTATATCATCTTTTCATCTTATAACAATATGTCCTCTAATTACTCAGTGTTCAGATAATATTGTTTCAGTCTTTTGATCATCTTCTGAAAAAGAAACTCTGCATTTTTGCTGTTGAAATACTTTTCTTATCTCCCATTGCTTCTTTAAAAAATAATGTTGAAGATGAGTTATTAATATTTTTTAATGTTGAATGTTTTACCAAGTCAAATTATTGCTAGTCTTCTTGAACAAATTTTTAAATTAGAAAAATAAAGCAAATTTAATTTATTTTCATGTATCTTAAATAAAAGAGCTATCATGCACGGAGTAGAAACTAGGGGTTGTGCCTATTTAAAATTTAGTATGTTTTATTTTAGTTTCAATTTGTTTTTGCTGCTTTTTAATATTATTTTGCTTTAATCTAAACATGCTAATAAGCTAAGCTCTTAATTAACTATGTTAACTCTGCTCACCTTTAATTAAAATTTAAAAAATCTCTCTAACAGCGGATGAATTCACCTCAGGCTATGCAAAATAAGTCTATGAATCGAAAAGTTCCTGCTAATGGGCCTCACAGGATGGTGAGTTTCTTGCAATATTTATCATTAAAAGATGAAAGAATTATTTTTGCCAAATGGAATGTCCTTTAATACACTTATGAATTTAGTAAATAAATATTTCTGGTATTAAAATCTATTGCTACTCTAAATGGTGACTGGTTTTCAATGTTTGACCCACCAATGATATTCTAACATACCTGCCAAGTCTCCTCCTGTTTTTTAACGAAGACACTTGTATTTTATGACTATCTTCTGTTTACCCGTATATTCTTCAATTTCTCTGTATTTGTTGGGGAAAAATTTACAAAAATGGCGATAAAATATCCGCTGATGGCAAAAATTCTTCTCTTATTTTTCAACAAATGGTGCTATTGCCAGTACTGCAGCATGTTGAGTGTTTATAGTTTGAGTAATTATAAATAATGGTTCAAAAAAATCTTCTTTAGATTAAGATTTATATACATAGTTTTTAATTCGCTAAATGTAAGTGCTTATATTATTTCCAATTTTGAATTTCTCTTTTTGACTTACATGATTATGCATGATGTATCAAAACTTAACTCGTAGCCTAAAAATGTTGCTAGTAAAATCTGTTGGCAGGTATGTTCTAGTGTACCTGCTAAATTATTTCAGTCAGTTTAAAACAGTAGTATGAAAAAAAATATTGCAGGAAGATAATTATTTCTAAAGCTAACAAGGAATTCCAAATTCGTGGTTGATACCTATCTAATTATTGACTGATTAGTCTGTTTAGTACTTTATTAAAATGAACTAGTGTAATAAGAGATTAAGTTCAACTTACACATTTTTCATAAGGATGTGTTTTTATGATTGAAGTTACTTAATATATCAATAAGATAAGAATTAAACCATGGTGGCTTCTAGGTGATTTGTGTGATAACGATTGTTCTGCTTTTAAACAATTAGCTACTCATTTTGGAAGTGTTTTAAAATGGTCAGATGTGATAGTAAGGTATATAAGTGTGAAACATCGAAATGCATAATGATGCTAAAATTTATTCGAGATATTTAGGATTGAATGGAAAATATTTTTGAGGCATTTAAGTGAAGAATCCAAGAACAAAACTAAATTACCAGTAATGATAGTTTTTCACAATAAATAGATAGTCTAAAAGCATTATTTATGTTAGCTATGTGCCTGACAGCAGAAAAATTATTTTTCATAAAGTTTTACTTTCATGTATAATAAAGCTTAAATGCTCTATTTTCATTACTTATGTTTATATTCTGTTACAAGTCAAGAAAAAGCTAGATCCTCTGGAGCAGAATCTTTTCAGAATTTCTGCGACAAACCTCTCTAGCACTAATATCTTTTTGCAGGGTACTTTTAATAATAAATATGCACAGCGTTCAAGGCGAAAATTTTTGTCAAATGTTCTACAAATGTCGCTAAAATCATACAAAAGGGCGACAAATTTGTAACCTTGAAATATGTTTGGAATTTACAACAGTGTTCTACCTAAGCTATTTCAGAATGGCAGTCTGCCCTGCCTGCCCTTTGATTGAAATGTGTCCTCTTTGTCCTTTATAAAAATCAGCCGCTCTCCATTAAAAACACTACATTTTTATTCATATTCCTTTTTTTAAAAAAAAATTAATTAATTGTTTAAATAAAAATTACACGCTGGTAGACTTTTCTGTGTTTATAGGTCATCGAGAAAGCATTCAGCGTTATTTTCCCTTTTAATTATGTCATTATTTTGCTTACAGGGCTCTCTCTAGGCCAAATTTACTACCGTTTAGCGGTACCTTCACAAATTCAACTTTAGGAAAAATGGTAGTTTCACAAAATACTTTTTCTTGAAATTTTATTTTTATATCTCGTAAGAAACGATAAATCCATATATTTACCATATTTTTGTGTTGATTTTTTAATTTTCTCAAATTATGTCTTAATTTTCTCAAATTATGCCTAAATTTTTACAAATTATGTCTTAAATTTTCACAAAATAGGTACCTCTCAGAAAAACCTAGGCAGACCCCTGGCATATTTTCTTATTAATCTGTTTGTTTAGGGTTCATCTGAAATATTTAGCCCCGTTAACAAAGAGTGTTCACTAAATTGTGCAAATATTTACAAATTGGTAACAATATGTACCTTTTTAATAAATGGGTAATTGAAACTTCTTGCATATAGTTTTAAGGTTTAAGAAGTATTTTTTTTACAATTAAACATTTCGTTTTAATCAGTTACAGAACTTGTGTCTTTTAAATACTCTGTTACAATTTTTAACTTGAGTCTAACTTTATTTTTGGCAATGCATTTAATCATTGTAATCTCGTATTGATTTGGAACATGGTTTTTAAATCAGTCATACTATCTTCTTAAAATATATTTATGTAATTTTATTTCAATCATTTTCGTCATTTCAATCATTGATCTATTTTCATTGATGCAACTTTAAAAGAGAAATAAAAAGTTTCAAAAGTTATGCAAGTGTATTGATCTATTTTCATTGATGCAACTTTAAAATAGAAATAAAAAGTTTCAAAAGTTATGCAAGTGTATTGATCTATTTTCATTGATGCAACTTTAAAATAGAAATAAAAAGTTTCAAAAGTTATGCAAGTGTAATTCATATTAGGAATTGTTCTTAAACTTAACTATAAAAATAGTAAAGAAGTAAAACTAGGAAAAATTAGTTTTTCTTATTGCACTATTTTATATATCGTAATTTTATGTAAAACCATTACTTTTGAACCCTTGAAAAAATGTCGCTTCTTCAATAAACTACTATAAAAATTACCATTTTTTGGCCGATAAATTATTTTATTAAATCTATAAAAATGTGAGCTAGTTACTTGGCAATTATCATGTATGATAGGTGCACAACCTTTTTGAGTAAAGGGCCACATGCTTAGCAAATTTGACCAACAGAAGGCCACGTGCCAAAATATTTAGAAAGGCATATAGACAGCAATTATAGGTAGTAATTGTTATATAAACATCATTGTTCTAGGCACTAAATTCTTTTTGTCAGTTAACCTTATAATATCTTTATCTTTGCATACAATTAAATACTTTTAAGTGTTTAAAATTATAAACCGCAAAGCTGAATACTTAATAAATCTAGATGGAATAAAAACAGAACAAGTTTATCAGAAGAAAAAAAAATTAGATAAATTTAAATAATTAAAGCCCATGGAAAAATTCATGTTTTTTTAAAAATCATATTACATAATACAAAAGTCCATTTAAACAGAAATTTTAACGTTATAAAATTTGTTAAATTGAAATTAAATTTAAAAAAATTAATATTCTAGTTATTAAAATAAATGCAAGTTAAATACATTTGATTTAAAGAAAGTTTATAGGGATAACAATGATTAAAACAAAACCCCTTCAATTGAAAATAAGATTTAGCATTTAGTAGGGAATATACTTTAGTTTTAAAACATTTATTATAATTAATTATAAGAAGCAAGGGCTGAAAAAGAAAGAAAGAAAACATTAATTTTGAAAAAAATGTTTTCCTTAATAATTAAAAACTATTAAGATACTTGTTTACAACTTTTTATGACAAATATTTTTTTTAACATGTGACACTTACTATTTACAATTAATACACATATATCTTAACAATTTACATTACTTTACAAAACTTATCTTAATTACGTTTTTTTACAGTTGAAATTTAATGATATAAAAATCATTTCCCAGCATATAATCATAAATGACTTAAATTGGTCTAAATAGATAGAAAATGATTTTAAAAATTTCTTAATGGTTATCCTGTAATTTTCAAAATTATTTAATATTGTGATAATTTTATCTACTTTATCATGTGATACCTTCAAGCCATTAAAGGAAAATTTAATGATTTTGTTTAAAAACTGCTCTGCAATTTTGAACAGGCCAAATTCATTCTGCAAAACAGTCTTTCGACAGAAGCTGTTGTTGTGGATACTATTAAACTTAGGGCAAATAACTTAATTAGTTTTGGAAACTGTTCTAGATGGTGTTATTTCTCCATTTCCTGATTTTTAAATCACATGAATGCAAATAGCGGTGTGTTATTTTTGAATTGCTTGAATACGAATCGCTGTGTGGAATTTTTTAATTGTGAAAAGACGACTAACAATGTAAGATTTTTAAAATGGGTGAATATGAATCGCCGTGTGTGATTTTTAAAACTCGTTAAGGTTATACGATATATTTTTTTCCTTTTCGGGGAGGTGTCGATAATTTTGCTAACATACGTAATTAAATTACTTTTTAAGTTTAAAAATTTAAAACCGAATCGAATTTCACGAGTTGTAATATTGTGTAAAATTATCAGGATATTCTAAATCACAAGTACAAATGCAACAATAGCTTGAAAGAAAAGAAAACACTTTTGAAAAACCTCTTAGTTAAAATCTGCTATAATTTTAATCTTATGTTAAAATCGGCACAAATAGAGCATGTAAAAAAAATATTTTAAAGCTCGATTCAAAACTCGCGTGCTGTCAAATTATGGTATGAAAAATATCAGAATTTTTTTACGTCGCGGAGAAAAGCGTAATCTGAACTACCAAGAGAATTATCAAAATAGCTTTATATTTACGACGAATTTGGCTTAAATAAAGCTTGTCAAAAATTTTTGTATTTAGATGTGGAATTCGAGACTAGAGAGTCGCAATAGAGTATAAAAAAATATCGGGACTTTCACAACTTTTTAGAAATAAATGTGTAGCAATAATTGCCTAAGTAATAATTGAAAAATAATTTTATTTGCGATAAAATCGGTACAAATAAACAACGTCAAAAAATGGTTATTTAAATGAACGGTTCTTTACTCACAATTCGTAATAACATCGTGCTAAAATATGGAAATTTAAAAAAGCACACGAAAATGCGTAGCAATAACTGCCGTAAAAAGGATCAAAAGTTATTAGATTTTCTATGAAATTTGCACAAATAAAGCGTTTCATAGCTTTCGAAAATTGCGATTTCAGAAACTACGTCAGAAACTTCATTGGATTTCCGAGGAAATCGGCACACACTAAGAGCGTTAAAAGTTATAACTAAAATTTGAAATTCCTACATCGCCATAATGATGTATTAAAAATATTGGGATTTTCAAAACTATGTGCGTAAATCCGTAGTATTAAACATTGAAAAAAGAAAAAACGACCGAAAAACTACAATGAGTGATATTAGGTGCACCAAAAGCTTAAATGCATAAATTTCAAAGTTGTGATTTTTTTTTAGATTGCGGTTGCGGGCCGCACATCGAAGTTTAACATTAGGGCATGTGGGCCGCAGGTTGTGCTCCCCCAGTGTATGAAGATTCTTCTTTATTCCTTATTTTATAAACTTTCATTGTGAATATCATACGTGTCCTTAATTGATTGTTAATGCGCCTAAGTTTAATATGGCATAGAAAGTACCTAATTTAACTAACAAATGTACCAAAAAATGGAAAAAGTTTGTAAGAGATAAGAATTTTCAGTAAACATTAAAAAATGTTCCAATGACTGAATAATTTATAAGGGTATAAGAATTCCTGGTGTTTCGACCCAGGCTATCTGGCTAATTTTTATTTTTAAATCTTCTGTTCATCGAATCATAACCAACAGGTATCGAATCAGATGTTTCATAGGAGTTTAAGAGAAGCATATAATTTTTTCTATCTAGACTGAAAATTAAACTGTCAACCAGACTGTACAAAAAATGTTCAAAAAGAAAGAATTTTGATATTATTACAGTACATGGTATTAGAATTGTATGACATATTAAGAAGTGGAGAAATAATTTTCTTTTCTTTTGCTCGTGCTTTTTCTTTTCTTTCTTTTTTTTTTTTTTTTTTATTCGCTTTATAGGGTTTAATTTTGTGAATTTTTCTTCAATATTTTAATATGGATTGGCATAATAGAGAATTTTTCTTATTTTTATGAAAATATCAGACAACTGTAATAGGCGTAACCAGTCAGGAGTAATCGAGACTTTATTTTTATGTGAAAATATCAGGCAACCTTTCACAAGGTTCCTACACCTTTTTTTCTTTTTAAGTCTATGTCTAGTTCAGTTATTTTCAACTCCATAACTATAATTAAGATGAAAGGCTTTCTATTTAATGTTTGTAATCTTTTATTGCAGAAACCTTTGCAGGTACATAAGAGCAGTAAAGAGGACATTTCTGCAAAAATAGTAAAAGTGTAGTTTAGTGGTTCCAACTGGTTATTCATAATCTATTCATATCATGGTCTGTTAATTTTTAAAAAAAAAATAGATTATGTCACTATTTTTTAAAAAAATGATTTATACAATTTTAGAACATGGCTAAGAGGCTTAATTTAAATGAACGTTGTAAAAAAACTTTATAGACCGTACAATTATATATTATTTACTTAAGTTTTGATATAGATCACCCTACTTTTCTTGGGAAAAAGTGAGGATTAGGCAAGATTAATTTTTCATTGAGATTTTGAAATCAATTTGTTTTGTGAGGCGAATCATTTAAGAGTAAAACCACTAATTTTTAGTGTATTAGTTATGAACAGGTTCAATTTAAAAAAATATATATATATTTATATAAAAAGGTCAAACATTGAATGAATAATTATGATTGTTTTCTCCGTAGTTTAGTGCTATACAAATACTGATTTATTGTTTTGCTGTGGAAAATCTGTATTCATATTATAATCCCAAACTTTCATTTTATACTTCAAATTTTTCTTGAATTCGTTTATTACTTTGTTCTTGTAATTTTCACTTGGCTTTTATCCTATCTTCTTTCTGACTTAATTAGCTTTGCTGCTTGCTTAACTCTCTATTTGTTTCTAACGGGAACCTTGCTTTTCTTGCAGCCTGTCCGTCCTGTGTATACAAAGCATCAAGCACCTCTTCGCAACCCAAGCCCTCAGATCCCCGCCACTGCGATCCAAACTACTCACCCATTACGCCCGCCCCAAGGATGCATTGCTCCTTATATTTCACGCTATCCTGCTTCAATTCCTGCTCCTCCTCCCACTTGGACATCATCTGCCTCTATCGGATGCTATTCCCCATCTTCTGTGTCATCTATGAATTCTGTGAGTTTTCATTCTGTCAATACTTGAATCTCGTGCTCTTTTTTTTTTTTTTTTTTTTTTTTTTTTTTAATTCGCTTTATGGATCTAATTTTGTGGATAATGCACATTCCTCAATATTTCAGTATGACACTGCATAATAGAGAAGAGAAAAAAATTCTTCAGATGGATTTAGATTTAGAAATTTAAAGATTTATTATAATGTAAAAAATGCTTAGTAAATATTAAATTTTGCATAAAATACAACAAAATTTCAGTGGCCTGAACTAGTCACGTAAAGTAATAGATTATCCAAATAAATTACTATCTATTTATCACAAATTTATCGGGAAGTGGAGTTAAAACTAAAAATAATGAAAACTCCTATGTTATTGAAACTTAATTTTGCATTTTATTTTGTTTGCAGAAAATTTGAATAAGTTCAATTTGGATTAGTTTAATATGTTTCGTGTATTTGTTATTATGTTATGCATCTTAAGCTATTATTTATTGTTAATTAATAAGTAAATTTTGTTTTTTCTATAAGATTCAGCCATATATTTCAGAAATTACCATTATCAAAGTTGAATCTTGACTCTAGATTAAAAACTGTGATACAACAGGACTAGTTCATATATATTACAGCAAGGTTACCATTTCTAAACTTCCTTCGATACAAAATTTAATATAATTTACTAGCAGTTTTAAGAAACTGTTTGTAAAATCTATAAAAGTCTAACTACAATCTTATCAATTTATTGGGGTGCTAATATTTATTTTTAACTACTAATCATATACCGTAATATAAATTGAGATGTCTTGTGAAAATATTGATTTTGTGGCAAAGAGTTATACTCTTGAAATAATTCATGTTTCTGATATTTACTTTGGGATTACTGTTGTTCTTTTAAGATTTTTATCTTTAAAGATCCAAAATTTGAAGTTTAACTAATTGTAAATTACATATATTAAAAAATTTAATTATGGGTCAATTTATGCATTTGACAAATGTAAAATTAATGCACTCCCTGTTTATTCTAGAAATACCATCAAAGTATTTTAACAAAATTATTTAGAAAGTAATAGTCTTCATGTTGCATAATTATTAATATTTTTATTACATCATTAATTTAAAAATATTTTTCTATATTACACACATTTTTATGTAGAATTTTGTATTTCTGAACTTTGCTCTAAAATTTTTAACTTTAAAAAGTTAATAATCATTAATTATTTAAAGTATACGTAAGTATATACTAAGCACAGTACAGTATGTTTCTACAATATTGTACATATTACAAATAATACTGTGAAATAGAGTTTAGGTGTTTGAGTATTCATTAGGAAACTATAAGTACTCCAAAAATAACTGAAGCAAATAGTTTTTTAAGATCATTATACAAGAAAATTGAACGAAACTACAATGAAAACATCATGTTAAATGATATATCTAATAGATTTATATCTGATTTTCATATTAACCTTAAAAGATTGTTTTGAGATTTTCCTTTTGACCAGAAAACTGGCTTCTATAACTTATTGCTGCTCAAAATACTTCTTTTATGCTAATTTTATTTATTCAATTGGATTTCGATTTTTAACCTTTTTTTTTTTTTTTTTTTTTTTTTTTTTTTTTCAAGCAAAAGATGTTTCTTATGAATTGTTTATCCTACAGCTGCCTCTTCTTATTCTAAAATTTAGTTCAAGTTTTATAATACTGTGCAAAGAAGGAATAGGGGCCTAAATGATTTATAAATATCTCTCTCTTAAGTTGAAGTACATTTTTAATGACTGTAAACTTAATTTTTATTAGCATTTTTAATTATGTAATTATAGATATGATGTTTCTGCAAACTATTTGGAAGAATTCTGAAAGTTTTAATTCTTCAGATTCATGTTAGCCCAAATTTTTAGGTTCATTTATTCTCTGAATATCAGCTGCCATCTTTCATTTTTTTTTCATTAAATTTAATTTTAAATTAAAAAGTAAATTATTATTTTAGTAAAATTACTAAGAATGTTTGAGGTATATGGTTTAACTTATATGATGTATGAAAAATAACAATTGGAAAAAAGTGGGTTAGAAATCACAGACTAATTTATGGAAAATATTTAAAAGTTCTGGCCTGTGTAAATGTATAGAACAATAATTAATACAATTTTATTAAGAGACAAAGCTGTATAATAGGATTTATAGTTCTTTTTTCATTTTTAATTAAAAATAAATTGATTTTTTAACCTCAGATATATTTGGTCCATAACTTCGATTTATTGCCAGTACATATTTCCTATTGAAGTCAAATTTATTAACCTAAGATTTGTGATATTTAATAAATAAAAATATTCATTTTTTATCTATGTACAAACCTAGAAATAGTCCAAATTTTACCAATTTATTAAAACACTGTAAAATAAACAAATATACACATTCAACATCATGGCGATGTTACTTTTAAAGAGTAATAAATAAAAGTTCAAGTACTTTAAGCAAAAGTAACGAGTAATGTTTTTATTTTAAAATGTAACGATTTTAAAATACATTTCTAGGAAATCAAAAATTCAAAGCAACCTTAAATTTCATTTTGAAAAAATGTGCAAAAATATTAATCCTTTATATATAAAATGCACTAAATTTTAATTAAATTTTAAAATGCATGAAAATGTTACAAAATTCATTGAAATAGTAAGCATTGAAACTAACCAGTAAAACAAAACACAAATCAAAATTCAATGAATTATAAATTTATATTAATTTCGAAAAGCTATCAGATCATTAGAAATTACTTTTTACTTTGGAATTTGTAGTAAACTTTAATAAACTTGATAAACATTGTAAATTTTTTTTTTTTTTTTTTAAGAAATAAATTACGAAATAATAAATTTTATTCAGATTCAGGTAACCTCTTGAATTAAAAATTATATTTTGTTATTATAAAAGTTAAAAACATAATTTTGTATGACTATTTTTTAATTTGTAATAAAGATATGCTACATTGAATCCACTCATAATCTTAAAAAAATAATAATAATAAATAAATAAACAAAAGTTTTATTTTTAAATTTATGTAGTAAATTTTTAGTTAATGTTGTAAATTTTGAAAAAGAGAAAAAAATTATTTCTATTCAAAATCAAAAAAAGAATGAAACTCTAGAATTTATTTTAATGCATACTATATTTTAATTAAATGAAGCATAATTTTTATATTTTAAAACTTAAAATGGCAAAAAATTAAATTTTGAGAAAAAAATGTTAGGTTTAATAACATCAAATACATTATTAAAATCGTTTTGAAAAATACACATATGGTTCACAAAAACATAGCTTGTCAAAATTTAATAAATGGATTAAAGCCTTTTTCAAATTGAAAGCAATTAGATTTTCTAATATTTCATAGATTTTTTACGGAAAAATTACCTCTGCAAGGTACTCACTCTACTTCCAAACCAAATTAAACTACGTAACAAGGACGAGGAACCTCAACCTACACTTATTAGTCTAAGGCTTTGTCCATAAAAAGGGGTGTAAGGGCCTTTTTTTCTTTTTCTTATGGGCGTAGCGTAAGTCCAAATACATCAACGAGACATCAAATATACATGGAATTAGAAACTTAAACAAAACTATTTTCTAAGGGGGAAATACATAATACCGCTACTGATCCAAATTCGTGACCATCAATAGTTTTTTCCTTTTCCATGACTTACTGGCTACTACTTAGAAATATTTCCATGAGGAACATAAGAGCATTTGTGAAATCAAGCTTATGAAACTCACATACACACAGAAATGATTAATACAGGACATGGTGTCAATGCAGACAGAATACTGATGTCAGAATAATTATAGTCTTCAAATACTAAAAGGTTGGATGAACTATATTTCTGAAAATAATGTGCATTCATTTTACTTAGTTAAAAGTGTTTAAATGCATATTTTTTTTCCATTCTCAATTCTCTTTCAACGTCACAGGTATTTGCGACGCCATATATCACTACTGAACATATATGATTCTTAGAAAATAAGTAATACTTGTTTCAATACTACTGGAATACTACAATTTGTCCTCTAATGACTTTTTTATTGAAGTCATTGAGTCTTCCTAAGTGCCACCCACTGTGAGGAAATTGCAATCCTTAAAGGTGTTTGCAAAAAGAAGTTAGCTGTGAAAAAATATATAATACATTAAATGTATAAATTTTAAAAAAAAGAATTCAGGAAAATGTTTTAAAAATTTCAAGGAAAGGTAATGATTTTTTTCCCGACATTTTTGTTACAGGTACTTATACTTTTGTTATTTGCAAGTAACGAAAGTAAAAGTAATGCCATATATGCATAAACACATAATATACACATAAATGAGATGTAAAAATAACTAATTTTGCTTACCTGTTTTTATTTAGTACTTGGAGTAAAATTTGGTGTTTTAATGCTTTATTAAATTTAATTTTGTTAGCTTACCTATTTTGTTTTACTGCTTACTTGTATATTTTTGTAAATAGTATTTTAAGTCTGTTATCATCATCAATAACCAAGTATCATAGAAGGAATGTACTTCACTTCCTTCAATATTTTTTCCTAAGACTTTTGAAGTTCGTGAACTTTTTTGACATTAAAACCGGAATGATTTGTTAGTTCATGCAATTTTTTTTATTTGCTATCATTAGATATTTTATCAATCCTTTTGCTCTAAAGTTGCTGCCCTTTTAAATGCTCTTTGTAAATATAATACTTTAACTTTTCTTCTTTAAATAATCTCCTACATTGAAAGAAAAAGAAAACAAAGATAATTATTGTTAAGTTTATTACGTTCGTATTCACCCAATCATTTAGTGAAAATATTTTTAGATAGTTATTATTCCATAAAACCTGCAATACTGTAAGCATGTCTATGTGTTATAAAATTAATAATATTTATAATGGGGGAAAAAATCCAGTTTTGTTGAAGAAAAGGTTCTAGAAGTTTGTTTCGTTTTAAAATCTCAAATTTGTTTTGTCTTAAAAAGATAGTATAGTATTTTGTAAAATACCTTGAATAAAATTGTGTGATTTCCATATATATTTCAATTATAAGTTTTGCTCTAATTTGCTTTCATAAATTTTTTTTCTGTAAGTTTTGAGAAAGTTCATAATTTCAAATCCAATGATTTTAGTTTAAAATTTATGGTAAACCTGCTTGAATTGCAGTACTTTAGTTTGTGATTATCTGGTCTAAATTTTTAAATCTTTTGATTATTTAATTATTTTATATTAGTTAAGAATAGACAAACCTCTCTTAAATAAACTTGTATTAACTAATGATGATTTCATAAATGATGCTAACTAAAAACTGATTCAAAGTAATTGTACTACAGCAAAAAAATATTTATAAGAAGATGCATATGTTGTTGAATTAATTTGATTCTTTTTCGAATATATTTAATTAAAAAAGGATTATTGTATATCCCAATGTATAAGTAGACTTTTCAAATTCTGAAAATTTTATGAAAATCAGATAGTTGACTTATGAACTAGTAATAAAATCACACATTCATTGATTGTGAAATATCAATGCATTATAAACACAGGTATATAAATGAATAACTGTGTAATTTTGCTTTTTTTCTCATTTTTCTCTTTACGTATAAAGGTTTATTTCAGAAGCAATCCTTTAAATTATGTTCCAAAAAAAAATTAAGAAAAAGAAAAGTTAAGATAATTTATTCAAGAGTACTTTAAAAAATATAACATAATGGAAACTTTTTAAAACTTTACACAAAGCTACAAATTTAAAAATGTCATCTGTGTCAGTTTCAATAACATTAGCAATGCTGTCATACCATGCGGATCCCACTCTACTTTATCCTCCCCTATTGTGTCCCACAAAAAATCATCTTCACCCCCATACACACACTTTAAAAGATTTTGCATGCATCTGTCATTTGGCAGTTGACGTCTATAGGAGCAGAGCAGATAATTCCTGTTTTTGTAAGATGTTCAGTGGTCGACTTTACACAGGATATATGATAAATAGAATATACATTTAAGTGTTATTGAAATACTTGGAAATGTGTAACGTCAATCATATGATATGATTATTGGTAAACAAACCATCCAGGCATGTAAATAAAGTTGCCTTCAGCATAAAATTATTGATTGTGCAGTGTTTGTTTATCATCTTTCTTACATACTATATTATATACGATGCAATATTATATATTGGAAAGTACTATTTTTGTAAGCAGCTTTTCGCCTTTTTTTTTTAATATTATTATTATTATTATTTTTTAAGTATTAACACGGAAAAAAATATACAGTACACTATCAAGTATTTAAAATTATATAAGGTATTTTGGTACATAATTATTGTGCAATATGTTTGTGTTATTTAGAAATATTTGAATAATTTTTCAAAGTTTTTGACCGCAGATGCATCCTTCTGAGAAAGGGTGAATATCAAGACACCAGGTTATCCCATTTTTTTTTTTCATTTCTAGAGAATAAGGGAATTTGATATATTTTAATTTTTAGGGAATTCAAATATCATCAAAGAAGTATCTGAGTGGTTCTTGAAGAACTTATGGTTCTAGAGTCACTCATTCCCAATAACTTACCTCTTCTGAAAAATGTACTTTTTATTCAGCTGTTGAATATGTAAAAATTATAAAATTCCTCAATGAAAAAAACATTATTTCAATATGGAATTAAATGAAATAAATAATGTAAATCTAAACTATTCTTGTTAGTCATTTTCTCACTTGTTGTTTTTTGTTACTTTCTTTTTGTTAATCTTGAATTAGAATTTAGCCAGTGACTGAATTTAAGGAGCCGTTTTCTCAGTTTCCCTAAGTCCCTCATTATGTACAGGTCCTATTTTATTGTAAAATAAACTTATAAAATTACCTTATAATGTAACATTTTATGATAAAGCTATTTGATTACCGTTTTACAAATATTAAATAAGTTGTTTATATTTAAAAAGTTATATTTATTTTTTAATAGCATACAATTTGGGGCAAAAGTTCTGATATGTTTCGAGATATGATGTGCAGAACTTTTTCTGTAAGCGAAATTTCTTAATTATGTAAATTAGTAATTTAGTCATTCTGCAAGGAGATAACTAATCACTTGAAAATTTTTAATTTAAAAAATTGAAATCAAAAGTTATCAGACAATTCAGTTTATATTAACTGTTATTGAAATTAATAATCTTAAAGTAAGAAAATATGGCTAGATAAAATTATACAAACACCTATAGTTTCAAAAATATTGCTAGCGTTTGGAAGTTACGGTTAACTAGTTGCTTAAATTATAGTTTATACATTTTAAGAGCAGAAGCAAAGTGCTTCAGTGAAGGAGAAATTTATCTTTAAGTGCAAAATAATGTAATAGGTTTTTCAAGATAAAATCTGCACTAAATTGAAAGAAGTGTCTAAAGATGTATTTAAAAAATGAAACATTTTTAAGGAAACAAACATTTTTAAGAAAAAGAGCTGGGCCGGTTAAAGGTGATGTTAAATTTTCAATGGGGTGGGGTGGAACTCAAAATCTATGGCAGAATTTCCCCTAACTGTGATCTCCAAAGCATTGGAAATTCTCCGATCCTTCGTATCAAACTTTGAAAAAAAATTAATATTTTCAAATTTCACTTGAAAAAAATTCAGAGAGAGTGAACACTTTAAGTTCATTTTCTAAAGAAGGGTGTAATCATGAATTAGTTAATTAAAACTGTAATTTAATACTCAAATATAAAAATAATAATGATATAAAGATTACAAGAATCCAACGTTTCCGTGAATTTTTCTATCTTAATCATAATACGATTTTTGTTTCAACATAAGAACTAAGAATAAGCTTTGAAAAATTAATAGTCAGCATATTTCAAATTTCAGAGTGGACAATACAATAAATAATCTAATCACTTAAATCATTTATTCTATATTCATTAATATAAGAGCAATATAATATAACTGAGATAGCACCTCTTCAAAATTATAAATCCTAAGTTATTGTATTGTAGTTTAGAAAATTAAAAGATTTTTTTGACCAATTATGTTGTGAAAATAATTAGATAAATTTAATGAATTTTCCCAGGATTCTTTTTTGTTTTTTTAAAGTTCATTTATGTTTTCTGTAGTTAGTATTTTTCAGGTATAATAAAGTATTGCCTTTTAAATATGGGTAATTTAATTAAACTGATAGATTATATAATTTTGTAATAAATTAAGTGGAATTTATGAAATAAATAATTCATCTTATGTCAAACTTTTTATTTTAAAATACTTTTTTTCCTCAAATATTATGCAACAATTCTACTTATTAATACCATACCAATTATATATATATATATATATATATATATATATATATATATATATAAAATCAAATGGAAAATGTTTTTATTAGTTAGTGAATTATTCAAAAGATGGCAGCACTGCGTCGTTATTCCCTTTGGTGTACGCCCTTGAATTGCATAATCGAGAAGAATTTCAGTACAATTTCTTGAGTGCTGAAATGAGCAACTTAGCTACTTGCTAAGCTGCATCATCATCGTAGTTGCAGTGTAGCGGAAACAACCGGTCTACAGCAAGACATCTTGGCACAAGAAGGATAAAACATGATTTTGAGCGTGGTGACGTTTAAAGGGAAAAAATTGTCGGTGATTTTTTGTGGGCGTTTCCTCTTAATAACCCAGCTGTGAGTGTGTAAGACGTGTGGATTTTTAGAAGTGTGAAACATTATTATTGTGTGTTCTGCTCAATAATCGGTTTTTCTCGTAATATACTGGAATACCAACATTGATTTATTCTATGGCGAAGTAATTATACCTGAAAAAAGAGAAAAAATATTTATATTTTCCCCTTTCTTCATTCTGACGATCGTTTTCATGCTCACAGGCGCCCGGAAGGCGAATGGGTTAAAGAATTCCAACAAGTTACGGAAATTCTTCGCCGGTTTTCACGCACATTCCCGGATGTTTGTGTCGGGAAAATATCAAATTCCAGTTTTTTTGAAAAGTTCCGGGAAAAACAAATCTGGATATTTTGTATGTGACGTTTGAACTCTATCAGCTCAAAAATTGTCTTATCTGTGATATTTTAACTGCGCGGTGTTTTATCGTGATGCGATAAGTCGATTATTTTTGTATAGTTTATAATCGCTCTTTTGGCGAGTGCTTTTTTTTTTCCCCAATGGATTCAGCGAATTTGTCGTGATGCAACCTCAACAAACATATCGAGGAAATTATTATAGGGATTCCACTTTTCAAGGCCGCAGGGGTAGCGGTTATGGGAATTACTATATTAAAAAAGTAAGTATGATGCTTTTATTTAATTATTCACGCTTATAATTAGTTAAAAGCATTAATAGAAGAAATTTATTTTTTACTATCGTTTTTGTGATTGCAGAGTTGCCATCTTGAATATCCTCGTAGTTGTAGAAAAAAAATTGAGTAAATAGAATTTTTAAGTTGAATTTAAGATAGTTTTTGTAATTTTGCAGAGTTCTCATCTTAAGTGAAAAAAAGTTATAAAATTTAAGATTTGATGCTGCCAATTTATTATATAACATTTCTTTCTTAGTTTTAGGAGAAATGATTGTTTTAAAAAATTGGCTTTGCTGTTTTTCTGTTTATATAGTTTATCACAGGAATGTTAACAGTAAATTATCTGATTGTTGATATTTGAGTCATTGGATTCTAATTAAAGTAGTTTTTGTTTGAAAAGATTCAATTTTTAGTATTAAAATAGATAAATTTTAAATTATTTAGTATTCATTTAGTTAAATTATAAAAATAATTGAATGGAATATAAAAATTCTTAGCAATATTTATTGTAAATCTTGAGTGTAACCATAGCAGTTAATAAAATCAAATTTATTTAAGTTAGTTTTCTTTTCTGAAGATTTGTTTTGATTTTCAGTATTTAATTATAAATTTTATAATATAGCAATTAGAATAATCTCTTAAACCCTAAAAATCCATTTTGTCAACTTTTGATTTGGAATATTAAATTAATATTAAGAATTAGGTGCGGAACTTAAGATCTAACTAAAAAGGAGAAAATGAAAGTTACATAACATGGCATGTGTGTACTTATCTGTGATTGTATTATACTAACACCTGTGTTACTGAATTCAGAGAGCTAACTACCTTATCATCTCAGTAGTCTAATTTTCATGTTGGTGGTATGTCAGGAAAGCACTTTAATATTTTATTAACTCTTGATCAGTCGGAGTAAATACAATGTTTGCTTTTAAAATGCACAACTTACAAATAGAAAGAATAAATTATCCTTTCAGCAGGTATATATTACACTGACTGGCCTATACCACTAAGCAGAAATATATTATATTGGTAGTTTTCTTTTTAAAATATCGAAATATCTTTGGTGTTTTCTTTAGTAACCAGGCTTAGTGTGAATTTTTGAAAGTCTCCTTAAATAAAGTTTAAAAAGAAAAAATGTTTTGAAGGATATCACTAAGCACAATCATTTTTGTGTTTTTATCTTTTTTTTAAAAAAAAAAAAAAAAATGTTGAAAAAGATAGTACAAAAGTTAAGATATTAATTACTCTTAACATGAATACATTCACTATTATGTTTTTGCAAAAGAATGTGCCTGATTTAAAATCAGTTCAAGTTTCCAAAATTTAAAATAGTGGGTATTTATAACATACATCAATTTAACATTTTACAAGTTTTCACTTTCTAGGCACTGCAGGGTTTCTCTTCAAAAGAGATTTTTAACTCGTGCTCTGGAACCACACTTTTTGTCTTTTAATTGGGAAATTTGAACACAAAATATTTGAAGGGGCAGGGTCGAGTGAATATACTGGGTGTTAACAGAAATTTCAGTTGTAATTCTGACAGCTTTATGACCACTGTTGAGCAGCAAGTTTTGGCAGATTCTGTTGTCGTAGGGATATAAAATATGTCTTCTCAATTAATCAAGTTGTCTCATACACCGTTTTGTAAATAATTTTTATTTCAATGCATGCGTGTGAGTACAATTTTTCAGTAAGCCTCTTCTGTAGGAAACCGAATTATGTTAAACAAACTGTTGCACTCGAGGAAGTATATTATATTTATATTCATTATCCCTATCATAAGTCCCTAATTTAAAAAAAAAACCTATCGCTTATACTGAATGTTATAAAAAATTCAGTTTATTATATTCTCCTTACCTCTATTTTTACATCCATTTTGGGGGCGGGGTGTAATAACTGCTGATACTGTGCAAAACAGGGGAGATGTAATAGATGCCAGGTTTGATGATTACCTTTCTAATTATAAATATTTGTTTAATTCTTTAAGATGCAATAATATAATAAGAAAACTGGGAAATTCTGTCAAAATATTGTGAGGACAATAAGTATTTTTTAAATAAATATTGTGGAAAGGGTCGTTTAAAAGACTTTAAATTTGCATAATCAAGCTCATATTGTAATAGCAAAAGATCATCCTGAATAACCCTTGTACTAGTTGAATCATCCTATTTTATTTACAGAACTCAAGTTCAATTTATGGAACCTGTGATGAACATGGCTAATTAATTAGTGCTGGCGACAATTTCAGTTATTAAATAGGACATAAAAGTGTACTTTCCTTGAATAAACATACCTTTCCAAGAGGTTGAGTAAAGTTTCTGACAAGTACTGTCAATAAGCATTTTTTGTTTGTTTTGGGAACAAAAATATCGAAACTTGTGTTAATTTTAAGATTTTAAAATAAGCAAGTTTATTTAAGTACTTCCAAATTCTGTGGAATGACATACTAGTGGAGAACTCAAGGAACTAAAAAGTGCTTAATTTTCCCTTTTTCAAAATAAGATTTTTCCTTTACCATCTTGATTTTCGCTACGAATTATGCAAAAAGACACAGTTCACATTGTTCTGTTCAACATTTTCACAATTAATTCAACCCCAATCTATTTCGGCGTATTGTCAGTCCATAGAGTATGAAAACTCCATTCGTTTTACACGATTCAAAATTTCGTCATTTTTGACAATTGTTTAAAGCAATCCCGAAAGTATTATTATTATTACCATTATTGTGTTTTGGACATGACGGTTAAAACAAGATAAGACTGTCAATTGTCAAAAACTCTCCAACCCTGTCTAATTATGATTTTTTTTAAAGTGCTTAAAAATATTTTTTGAGTGCTTGAAAAGTACTTAAGAGGTGCTTATTTTTTGTTGAATAATTTAGCTATGCATCCTGATTTGTGTATTATACGCATTTATCACTTTTGTTAAGAATGCATTTCCAATTAGAATCAGGTTTCTGAAAATAATTTCATACATATTTAGTTTTATATTTCCTAAATTTCTTCTCCTTTCAATAATAGTGAACAAATTCTAACAAGGTTTTTTTTTTTTTTTTTAAGTCAGTAATATCTTGTTTCAAATTGCAATCTTTTAAAAATGGGTTAGTTTTTTCATGTAACTTTTTTTTAATAAAGAAAAAAAAATATTATTTCTATTTGACAAATCAATGATTCTTGCATTTTATAAAATTTTAAATTTAAGACAGCTAGTTATATTTTTCAGTGTTGGGGAAACAGTCTTAATTTTAAAAAAATTCTGGGGTGATAGTATTTTGAGTATTCCGAGCTTTTCTTAACTTCCTCCCGAATTTAAGAATTAAAAGTCAGGCAAATGATTTTTCTATACGAATCGCGGAATTCCGCGTTTCTAAAAACCGTTAGTTCTCGAACTTTAGCTAATCAATAACGTAGTGCGACGAAACTAAAGTTAAACAAGTTTTAAAAAATGTACGTTTTGTTTCAATTTTAGCGCATAAAGTGATACTAAAACGCGCTTTTGCCGCGATGAAAGAGTTAAATATCAAACATTGATTTCCGTATTTAAATAATTTAAAAGTTACGCGTTGCGATTCGTTTTCACGTGATTTCGAAGTTCAATATCGCGATTTGTATTGCCGTGTTTCTGAAATTTAATATCGCGATTCGTGTTCACGCAAGTTATAAAATTCAATGTCACTATTCGTATTCACGCTCTTTGAAATTCCAATATTTCAATTTGTATTCCTGCGTTTGCAATATCAAGCATTAGTTTTCGTATTTACGAGTTTTTAAAAACCAATGTCGCGATTTTAAAATCCAATATCGCAAGTCATATTCATGCGACATTAAAATCCGATATCGCAATTCATATTCCCGCAGTTTCAAAATTAAATGTAATGCGATTCTTGTAAGAGTTTTCTTTAATTATTTGTATTAAAGGTGTGATATTCTTTGTTGTTAGTTAATTTAATTATAAATCTTAGTTCAAAAAATTGTGTTTAATAAGAAACATGTATGGTATATAAAGTGAAATTTTGCACAAATTTTTCAGGGTTTTTCAATTAGTCTTACAATCATCTTTGAATATTATTTTACTAATACTGAATGAAATCTTTTCATAGTTTTAATTACTAGTTTAATTTTTGTCATCCCCTCTCTCTTCTAAGAGTGCTTTGTCTTAATGTCGCATTTAAAATGTCTGCATGTTAAATTTCTCTCTCAACGTTATTTTGTTGCCACGCTAGAAAGATTAGATTTTGAAATCGTTTGGGATTTGCAATTTTTAGTTATTGGGATTGGGTGACATTAATTTGTTTCCCTATCATTTCAAAATTCATTACTGATTCATGGCAACATCATAGACTTTTTTTTTTCTTATTGTCTTATTTTTACTTATTGCATGAATTATTAGAATTAAAGTGTTTTTTAAGAACAGTTGTTAGTTATCGTGTAAAAATGATGCACTAGGAATGAACTTTGATCAGTTGGCGAGATAAAGGTAGACGAAAATATCGCATTCTTTCCCTCCCTGTCTTTAGAATGTTATATTCTTTGAAAAGGCAAATAAGTTGATGGAATAAATTTGTGAAACTGAATTTTCAAAGCTGAATTGTTTTCTGTTCTAATAGAAAAGAATTAAACGCTAATTACTATAAAAGTGTTTTTATTTCTGCCGTAAGATTTACGAGAAGCGGGAGATATCCATATTGATGAACTTATTAAAATCAGCCCAGATCATTAAAATTAAAGGACAGACAAGATATGAATGTCGTTTTTTGTTACTAAATTTTTACACATGATATTAGAGATACCACTACTATTCCCATGCCTCGATGGATTATTTCTTGTTCCATGATTTTGTAGTCGATCCTGTTGATTAAAGCTTAAAAACTATAGACAAATATGACTTTTCCCCCCAATAATACCCCTGTATATACTGTACATTTTTCATCTTGTGAAGTAAACACTTAACGGGTTCGTAATCTTACTGCCGCAAGTAGAACTTATTGAATAACTTTTGATCTAGGATTGAACTCTCAATTTAATGAACATTCAGTTCTACAAAAAAAACTAGAAAATATCTCCATCTTTATGCAAAATCAAAATTTATTGCATTTTTCTTTCACTTATTTGTGAAACTACATTTATGCTACGTTTTGGTTATGAGTTATATAAAAACAAAATATCGATATCGACTGAATCTTGCGCCTGCTTTACGTGTTGCTGTAACTAGTTTCAGACCTAAAATATTCATGTTAGTTAGCAACAGCAATCACATTATTATTTATTATTTCCTTTTGTTTATTTTGTATTTTTTGGCTACCAACACATGTCACACCGAGGTCAAGCATTAATGGTGGTAGTCAGTTTGCAGGTGGGTGATCACTTTGATCAGACTACGAAGGGATCTAGAGTGTGCGGTATCGGTCCTCGTTAAACTGTTCTGCCGATAAGTACTAAGACTTCGCGCGCAGGTCGTAGGGCTGCTAAAGCAGGGAAGATATTCCCTCTGCAGAGGATCAAAATTGCGATGGCATATCTTCAGATTATTCTCAGGGTTGTTCCCAGGCAGACAGCCCATTCTGTAGCTCTAGTGTGGCATAAATAAATAAAATAACTGCTTTTTACACCTGGTGGTTACATGACTTATCTTGCGATTTTGTTATTTGGATAGCAAAACTAATATTCGTATTCTTGTATCGATTTATATTAGCGGCACGTTAATAAAAAAAAAAATTTATATCTGAATAGATTTATTCTCAAAGTATTTTTCATTGTAGAGAATTTGTAAATAATCGGAGACAAAGTGGTCATATGTTTAAGTACCAAAATTTTACCAATCCTTCAAATAAATCGTGTTGAGAAACACTTGTGAAGGGCTCCTTATTTTTAATAACTTCGCTATGAGCCCACTTTATTTAGTCAGTAATTGCATTCAAATAAATCTTCCATGTATGTAATAAATATTAATTTTTACTAACGGCCCTACTATATAATTTTATTAACTAAAACTTGAACTAAAAAGAATTTAGAACTAATGAAAATTTTTAAATTCCACTTGTAACTTTAATCTTTCGTATAAAAAAAAAAAAAAAAAATGAAAGCTAGATATGACCATAGTAAAAGGACCTATACCATGCTTCCGAGTAAATCTTGGTCAAGAGAATTAATTTATTATTCTAATAAACAAATCCTAACTCCTGAAATCTCAGACTTCAGGTTTATTAGGAAAGGTATAAATAAATATCTATTCTTTCTCTTAACAACTGACGATGGCTGCATTCCAACTTACATCCGTTAAAAACACTTGAAGTATCAACAGATTGTTAGAAAAACAGTATAGTTTATTTCCTCTCATTTGTACCTTTAAAAAAAATCTTTTCTGAATTGTTTGAAATACCTTGTTGCTTTTAGAAACATGTCAACGTATATTCCTAAGTAAAATAAATCGTCCTTTTTTATCCTGCTATTTATATGCGTTCATTTTCTTCAAATACGAATTTAGATTTTATACTACCAATTTGAAGATTCGAAAGATTTGGACTTTCGATCAAGCATCTCTTTTATTTAAATTAATAATGCTAATAAAAGTCGCGGACATTTGATAGTTCTAACTTAGCAGCCGTTCATTAATTACAAGGATCTACAAATCATCAGGCATCTAAAATCAATCATTTTTATAAGAAGGAAACTCAGTTAAAAAGTTTTATCAAATTTTTATGCGATTAATTCAGGGGTCGCACACTTATTTATTGTCTTTAGCAAATGCTATAACAGATATCGAATGGCGGCGTTTTGTTGTGTCACAATAATTTTTCTTTTTTATCTAATATTAAAAAGAATTGATTATAATAAACAATACAGTAATAGTGTCATGAAACTTTCAATGGTTTATTTTTAGAGATCAGACGCCTGTTTTTCCTTTTCGAGATTATTGAAACATTACTGTAAAATTATTTGGTTAAAGAAGTTTTGGACTCGATTACGAACTTTAATCGAATATTAACTAATCGATACTGGTTATTTTTTTAATACAACAGTACTGATAAACTGTTAAAACCTTCTTTTTCTAAATAAATTCTGAATTTAGGAATAATAGTTTTTATGATCAGGGGAAGGTGGCAAACCTGGGCCATACTTTGTCATTTTCATTTTTAAGGGCATAATTACTGAAAAGATAAAATGGCAAATCAAAAACCCTTCCTCCTTTTGAGTACTTAGTGTTTGCAGTCCCTGAAGTTCCAATTAAAGAAATTTATTTAAGCTCTTGTGTTTATAATATAAAAAGTGAATTTAAATTATAAAATAGCGATTAAATATTTAATTTTGCATTTTTATATTGCTAGAGATGTTTATTTATTTATTTATTTTTGGCACCTTAAAAAATAGTATCAGGAATATAGAAAGCCCCCAAAATAACATCCTGGCTCATATTTACTGATTAAATAACTGAGTTATTTTTATTTTAAATAAACTCCTTAGACTTAAGTGTATGCCAAGATTTGTTAAATTTGGTGAAACGGAATTTTAGCACTTAGGGGTTGAGAGAGAACAAATCCGTGTTTAAAAAGCAAATCGTCCAATTGTCAGTCAGCGTGGTAAAAGCAATAGATTCGATCGATTCGTTGCGTCCAATTCTTTCCATGTGCTGGTGTAATGGGTCTCCGTATGCGGGTGTTTAATTCTTTTTCCTATTTTTATTTTTTTTATCTACCTACGGCTAGCAAAGAATTGAAGGTTCAAGGAAATTGAAAAGGATAACCATTTCAATTCATTGATGGAAGGGGAAAAAAAAATTCGAGCCCTTACGAAATGTAGTAAAAATAAAGAAAAAACTCTGTTTTTATTATTTCTTATTCCGATCAAATATCGATAAGTAGTAATTTTTTTTTTTCCAGAAAAGTCAGTTACAACTATTATGCTAATAGTAAAACAAATGTTGAGAAACCTATTGTCTTGTCTCGTTATCCTAAACAATCGTTCGTTTTCGATTGATAGTTTCAAACAAATTAATATTCTACTCTGAAATATAAACAAATATCAATGAAAACTTGTAGTTTATTTGAAAAAGTTTTGCATGGCTTTTGTTCATATATATTTTTTTCCCCTCGAGATTACTTTATTGGTTTCGTTTCTTTCAATATAAATAAATAAGTCTAAAAAAAAATTATTATTATCCTATAGTTTAGTAAGATTTAAACAGTTTTCAACGTTTGATTATTTTTTTTTTTTTTTCTAAATTTGCTTCTGCTTCCAGCAGCATTTATCAGAACGATATAGCTATAATTTTTTTTTTAGGAGAATCGCACTATTTGGAAGAAAATATTTCAAATCCTGCCAATTTTAGTCTTAACTAAAAAATAACATAATTTCATATCTGTTAAATTCGCGTTAATGAGTACTTTTCTTGGGGTACAATCCAGCATGGTTTTTTTTCCTTTCAGCGTTGTTACCCCCTAACAACGCTGGAAGGAAAAAAACCATGCTGGATTGTACAATACCGAAATCAACAAGATTATCGTCCATAATAAATTGCTAAAGGCACTAGAAAGTTTCAATAATGAAAAGTATGTCACTATAAGAACAAAAATCATATTGAGCTGTTGGGAAACATTAAGTGTGCATTAACTCCTGAGAAAGAATTAGCAATTTACTTATTTCTGCTGTCGAGGGGGGGGGGGGAGGTTAAATCAAGGCTTACATAAGGTTCTAGATTCTATTGATGAAAAAAAAAATCGCCTGGTAAATTTAAAAATAAATTTCATGCAGATATATTGAATTTGGAAAGAGAAAAAAAAATCATAGAAATGTGTAGGTGTTAGCTAAAAGAGTTAAAGGATTTAATTTTTGAATAGTTTATCAAGTGGGCAATCTAAAAAATATCCGATCGTTCATTACTTTTCTTGATAAGATTTTATAAAATATTTTCGAATATTCAACTGTATCATATTAAAAATTATTCTAGCTTTTAAGTTAGTCAAATTGGTAATTTCCGCCAGATATTTTCGTGTTTTTGTACGCTATTTGGGTATTAGTAACCTTCACCCACAGTGCTGGAAGAAAAAAAATTTCCTCCTTTCTTTTCAAGTAAAAAAAAAAAGCTTTCAAATTTACGTTTTTAAATAGCGGTGTTAAATAAAATTTATTTTAGCACAGTTTGATATTGTGAAGAGAGGGGAAAAAAAATGTGGCTGCCTGGTTAAGAATAGTAATGCTTCGTTTCTCACGCCCAATTGAAGTTCACGTGATAATGAAATTGTTTATCAGTTCCAGTAAATGCTCTCACCTATTATAAAAACATCTGTGCCTCACAGTTTTGATCAATGCAAATCTATGATAAGATTAAAATAAATATAAAAAAAAATCTGATCACATTTGGTGATAAGATAATATAAGGAAAGCCCTGAAAGTGTTTCCTTGTTAATATAGGGTTGAAATTTGACTACCTCTGCAAGCTCTATTCCAGTTTTATCTTCAAAACTCGTGTGTACGTAAATTATCACCCTCAACCGTATAAAGGATTTGTCTAGATATTGGTTTTCAATTGATAAGTTATATTTAGATATTGTTTGGTTATCAATCTCGTTGGAACCTTGGCCTGTATAAAAATGCTGATATTGCGGTTGCCCCCTTTTCTCCATCTGATTTAAACAGCTCTTGAATTTAATGTACTATTGGTTTTTATTTGTTTGCTTATTATAAAAAATGACGTAAATTGGAAGGGATTTAAAAACATCTCACTTAGAAAATTATTTTCATGAAGAAATGAGTGCATAACTTCATTTAGGACCTGATTAAAAGAGGCTGAGGCCCTCGAATGTTATTTGGCTTCTGAAACCTTTAAAAAATGTTAAACAAAAAGAAATCACACAAAAAAAAAATTTTCTTTGCATGTTTTACCTTTACTTTCTATAAAATATATATATATATGGAAAAGAGGCCCTGGCAATGATTTAAATGTTTTTAATAACTCTAATTTACTTTTTTTCTTTTATCATCAAAATTTGGACATGCTTATAACTTTAAATTTTAACTTTTTATTTTTAAATTAACAAATTTTTTGGCCAAGTATTGGAAACTGACATTTTCCCACCTTCAAAATTGTTCTATGCAAATTATATATGTTGTGCAGTACCGATCTGGGTTGACGGATTTAAGTCAAATGTTTTTTTTTTTTTTTTTTTTTTTTTTTTTTTTTTTTTTTTTAAATATATATATATAATCATAGTACAAAGACTTTCCAAAAAAATGAGATACAATGAAAAAAGCATGGTGTTAATTACATTATTTTGATTAGATTATTAGCACTTCCGAAACAGCTTTAAACTTAATATTGAGTGTAAAGAATAATAATTTTTAACTACTTGGGGTTATACGAATCAATATCCCAACTTACACAACCAAATATATTCTTGGATTATTTTGAATGAATCTTAGTTTTATAGAAATCTAATAATTAATGAAAAAACCGGGCCGGACTGAACTTTTTTAAAATAAGCCAACTTTTTTACCGATTATTATACAACGATACCAATTAGTATTAGTAATACCGATTATTTAAGTAGTTAATACATGTAAGTTGTCTTCAACTATTTTCAGTCTGCACGGCAGTCCTGCTAGTTCGTAAGAATCTAATATTTCATATGAACCACGTGGCTCGTCAAAAATCTCGTTTGACACCCCCCCCCCCCGATCATCGTGATCCTGTAAAAAGTGGTTTTATTCCTTGAGCAACTACTAGTCATTTTGATTTTTTTCTTATTACCCTGAACTACCCATTTAAAGCTTTTTGTTCTTTAATTTCACGTGTGCAAAGTTTTTTTTTTTTTTTTTTTTTCCCTTAAATTTAAATTATCGTAATTTCGACTAATTCATTATTTTCTAGATATCTGGTGCATGCAAAAGAAGACGTTTAATGTACAGATTAGTATAATTTATTTCGCTGATGTCTGTTTTTCTACATTTTATTTCATGTATCTAAAATAGTGAAGTATTTTTTTTCTTCTAAATTAAAATGAATGTAATTACCTCTGATGCATTTTTTTAAAGGTATAATGTATAATACGGGTTTATATAATTTTATTCACTAATTTACAAGTCCCTTCGCTTTCTGTTCTATATATATGTTGAAACTTGACATATTTTTTTCTTAATTTAAATTAATGTAATTTCTTTTGCCGATTTACATGTATTTCTCCCTAGTGGCTTCACCCTACAGGGGTTTATTTATTAATGTGATCTTTACAACCCCCAGAAAATCCAAGTGACCTTCCACCTGTTTTATTTGTTTTCGTGTTATTTTCTTTCTAGCCTTGTTTTATTTGTTCTGTTCTTGAGTATGTATATTTATTTATTTTTTTAACCCGTTATTCAATTTCCCCACTCTCTACTGACTATTATTTCCAATTTTGAAATTCTTCTCTTAACTATGTACTGATAAGCAACCCATTGAGTTAAAACAGGTTACTGAAATATAGGTCGAATAAAACTCGCATTAAAGGAGAATTCGGGTGATAAATGAGGTATTTCCCAAACCATATAGAATATTCTTTTCCTACTTTTACAGTTTCTCAGCTGCTGTATTTTAACTGTCCTCGATCAAATTTTTATTCGTGCTTCAAGGATTAATTGCTGCAAATCCCCAAGTGCTGATCCCCATCTCTATTTGATTGTATCGCTCTGCTCATCTGTCGCTCGGATCTTAAATGTTTTTTTCTCTTTTTTTTCTTTCTTTTTTTTTTCTTTTTTTCTGAAGTAGTGGTGGATTTATTTAGAGAAGTAAAAGCCCTAGTGGCTAACTACCTTTGCTCTTATTTGTTCTTCTGATTTAGTGTTCACCTGCTAAAAGATTTCAGCGTGGGTTCAACGTTACGGGTCTGAAGCGTTTCTAAATTAACCCATAAAAATGTCACTATAATTTGTTGTTTATGTGCTGGGTGACTTCTTTGTAGGTATGTTCTTTTAAATCGTGTGCTATATTTTATGGAGCTCTATGTGTCATCTGCTTGTATTGGTGTATTTTTTTATTGGCTATGGAGTAGGTAGTTAGTGTTCGACTAAGACTTACATTCAATAACGAAAATATATATATATAAATAAATTACCGAATTCTAGAAAAGTGTTAATATTAGTAAATAAATATTAATTATAACTTTTTTGTTATTTTTTTATGTACGATTAGGCTTATAAATTTAACAAGGATTAATTATCAACTATGGAATAGGTGGTTAAAGTGCTCGACTAAGATTACATTCGATAACAAAAAAATTATCGAATCCTAGGAAAGTATTAGTATTAGTACGTAAATATTAATCATAAGTTTTATGTTACTGTTCTCTTATGTATGATTGGAATTATGGGTATTTTTATTTAAATTTCACTTAATTTTTTAACATGATTGTTAAAATATAAAATATATTGTTAAAGTATATACGGGTCATTGTCCTGAAATTTTCGAATTTTTCAGACATAGAGTACATATATATTTTTACCTAGTCATTCTAATTATTATAATACAAAGAAAGTTTATTTCATAAAATACTAGTAAAACCAAGTATTTAAAAATAAAAGCATAAATAATTTGAGGACAAACAATTCTGTATCACGGATGGTAGTGACTAAGGAAGGATAGTAATAACAGATTCATTGTTTGAAATAAAATATCCAATAGAATTAAGGACAGACTGCCAGAATTTTTGAATTCGTTCAATTTTAGAATTTAATGTTGAAAATGTACAGGTTACATATACGAAAATTACTTGAAACTTTTTAAATATTCCAATTGAACGTTGTTGTTGTTGTTTAGTTCTTTTTTTTTTTTTTTTTTTTTATTTGCTGCTTATTCACTACACAATTTTTAAAAAATTATGCGAAAGATAAAAAATAAAAAAAAATAAGATTTTCAAAAAAATGTTATCTCCAAAAATATTTAAGCTAGGTTTGCGAAATTTTGTGCAATTATTGCATGTAACGAAATTGTTACAAATTTGTGCTAAATTTTTGGCATTGGATTTTCAAAAACGTTATTTTCTTTATTTAATATTGTCGGGCTGACAGCATTTATAGAAATAGCATATTATCCACAAAAAGCTTTATTTCATGCGACAGCAATCTTCGAAAAACAACCTTCAATTTAATCGTGTCCTCAATGTCTACGTTTGAGATGAATGAAAAATGGCTGGCAGACTGCAAAAAAAAAATTATTGCATCAATTATAAGTAATAAAAAAGTAAACATAGAAAATGCATAATTTTTCTCAAATATTTCATTTAGATTTCTATTGAGTGACATCGTATATTAGTTAGAACTTACCGATTTGATGCCATCAGGTTTCAGCAATCGATCATTTTAATTGAATTTCAATGAACAGATTAGTCGCTCTCTTCCTCAAAAGAATTAATAATAAACTAAATAAAGCTAAAATTCTTTTGTTTAGTTTGGAATGTAAGGTCAAATTTCTTAATGAAAAATCAAACATCTAATTTATTATTTGAAATTTATAATTAATAAGCGTGTTTATAAATTTACTTAGTCACTAATTGTACTTCCTTCCTGTTCTTATTTATTGAAATTTTCTTTTTAAGCTCTAGTCGTAGTTCGCTCTTTTTGTTACGATCCTGTATTAGATGTGTCGTCAAAATGTTTACTACATTTTTGTTTAGTTATTCTTAAAATAAAACTACAAAAAAAAGCGGATTTAAATATTTCTCTGTTTTTGTTGTCTCCATTTGGTTATTTTCATTATAAAAAAAAAGCTAATAATTTCTCCTCATTTTCCAAGAACAATTGGAGACCTTTTTTTCCTGTCTGAAAGAAAAAAAATTCTTCCCTCTCTTCCAAAAAACATTTCTACCTGTATTCGTGTATTAATGTTCTTTGCCAATTTAATCTTGTTTATTTCCTTACGCTAGATTTGCGATGAAACAACAAATAATGTTTATAAATTACCGTAATTGTTATAAATTGCCGTCTGATTTTGTTATCCGATTTGGAAGCACGTCTGCTGTTCTATTAGAACTAGGAGCAGAGCGTTAAGGAAAATGTGGTTTTATGATCCGATCTTAGTTTGCTATGTTTGTTTTAAAAACATTTAAATATGCAATAATAAAAATTTACTAAATATTTTTCTATTCAAAATAGATCTTTGGGTGATTTGTACATTCCATCAGATGCAGTGCAGATGTTTATTATTTTGAATCTACTCTACTCTACTTGCACGTTATTTTAATGTTCTAGGATAAAAAAATTTAAATTTGTTCATTAATCAGGCATTTAATTGGATACATTTTCGTCGATTTTTAAATTTATCTTAATGAATTTTTATTCGAATCATTGCTATGCATATAAATACAATGTTTAAATGTGTGACAGAGTGGAAGAAGGCTTCTATTGATTTTTAACTAGGATCAAGTATACATCTTTAAAATGATTCATGAATTGAATGCCTGCTAGCAACGTCACGCCTGGCTGTTGGACCTGATTGACTGCTGAATCGTAGCATTTGTTTATGCTGTAATTCAGCAGCCAATTAGGTGCGACACCCTTTGCGTGACGTCACGTGCAACTATCCAATAAAATCAGATCCAAGAATTAAATGTCTTCTCAGGTTGCAAGTGTCCAATTTACCAGTTGATCTGTACGAATAATAACTCTTTACAGATGTTTTATATCTCTCCAGCAACTATTGAGTAGAAATTCTGTTAGTCTAAGAAAAATCTTGACTTCTATTTCATTTAGATATTGTGATATATCAAAGATAGCATGGAGATGAATCTGAAAGGATAAAAATAATACTTCTACTCCATAAAATATCCATTTACCATTGTGAAAATCGTTAGATTTCGATATCGTCTTTCCCGTTTAAATATTTAATTCGTAACTCCTAAAGGGTTAACTTTTTTACTTAATTCCTGACGTGGATTCTAAAAATGTTTATAATGGAAAGTGATTACGGAACACCCTGTGTATTCCTATAGGACACTGTCTATATTTTGTTATAACTTGAACCCCATCCCTCTCATAGGATATCATTTTAAGCATGAGTTTCGCATACTGTGGAGCAAAAGATGACTAAATTATTTCAAATTACCTCGATGTACATACGAGTCCTCCCCCTTTTATTTGCATGTTTATAGTTTTCTTTTTATACAAAAATAATGCATCAAAATTCAAGTTGCAAGTCATATATACACTTATTATTTTTAAAATTAAAGTGAAGTGAGTTTATTCTCTCTTTAACCTAATTTATTTATTTAATGGGTAAAGATAAAACTGATATCCATAACCGAACTACTCTCATTCCCCGTTTCTATCAAGTATTAACCCTTTCAAAGAGGTATAATTGTTTTTTTTTTTTTTTTCATGTTTATTTTTGTGTTATCTATGAAATAATGTATAAACATTTATTGCTTCATTCTTTCTCTCCTTCTGGCATATTCAAAATTTTTCATTTATTTGTATAATGTTCATTTTTTAAAACAATTTATTTCATAGCTCTTAGTTATCACATTTCAACGTTATATTAACGTTAAACTAACCAACCTCTATTTTTTAAATCGTACAAAAATATAAATCCCGTTCCTAAATGCTTCCTCCATAACTGTCGATTTAATGAACCGTTATATCTCGTTAGGATTTTTTTTTTTTTTTTTTTTTCTTTCTTGTATTCCTTTAAAACTTAATTGGTTGGATGGACTCCCTATATTTCTTAAAAATATGATTCGTTTCATTTATTGATTTTTTATTCTTACGTTTTACACGCAATGTTTTTTTTTTTTTTTTTTTTTTTTTTTTTTTTTTTTGTTCAATTACCCTCTTTATCGGAGATTTTTCAACTGATTTTTTTTCTTTATCGTTTTGTTTTTTAAGGCAGTTAAATAACTGACCTAATATATGTATATATATGTATTTTCAATTTAAAAGAATAACATATTTGTTCGTAATGATGAATAGTGACTTTCGATGTTTACATTGGCAATTAATAGGAGAGAAAAAAAATTTTTTTTTTTTTTTTTTAGTTTTGCTGATTGCATTGAATCGCATTCTGTAAGTTTCCTTTTTAACATGTCATTTATTGATTTCGGTATCGTGTGTTTGTGCCCAATTGCTGACGTCATTTAGGGAAACGGATAAATGCGATATTTCTCGCTGTTTTCGTTGACTCATTTGAAAAGAACGAGCTCTTTGTTAAACCCGAGTTCCTGTTGATAGTTGAAAGGCGCCTTTAAGCAACATAATTACCGTATCTGAGGTATTCCAGTTAACCCTCTTATTTTACATACATGTATACATTTTTTTTTCTTTAACTTATTGTCTTTTTTTTTTAGCTTGAGAATCGTTTATGAATAACTACTATAAATTTGGAACAAGGACAAAATCTCGCGCTGACTTAAGAATCTGCTCTGGACAATATTCTTATTGATACCAAAATTTCTTTTGGTCTTTTTTTGATATTCTTATTGATACCAAAATTTCTTTTGGTCTTCTTATTGGTCTTTTTTTTTAAAGCTTTTTAATAAATAGCTTGAGAATGGTATATGAATAACTACTATAAATTTGAAACAAGGGCAAAATCTCGGGCAGACTTAAGAATCTGCTGTCGACAATATTCTTGTTGATACCAAAATTAATAATGCTGTATAAATAAGACTCAAAAGTTTATTCTGAGCCGAAACTTTGCTTTTGATTTAGTCTTAATTCGTTACGATAAATACCCTATTAGTTCTTAGTTTAAATATTATATAGAATATTATTCAAATCAAAGACTTTGGAATTAAAAACCTAACTAACAAAAAGAGCGGCGTAAAATAGTTGATTGGCGATCACGAAGGGGGAGGGGAGGGAAAAGAGCGATTTGATAAAAAAAAATTTCCCTATTGAGCCACGACTGACAATTGCATTGTTAGTTGCATGTTTGTCTCTCTAGCTTATCATGACTTCGTTAAATGAATGCTAATTCAAACCTGCAATGGCATCCATGGTGAATTTGCATTATTACAACACATTAATACGGTTTCAAAGGGTTAAACTCAAGTAAGAAGGATTACCTGAGAGTCTTCATGTTTATTCATTCAGCCATTATATCCGACAAGTCTGTTTCCTGCGAGGACCGAATTAACTTCTGTTGTTACCGTTAAAATTATTAAAATGCTAATTCAAAAACAGCCAACTTATAAGTTACATGCAAAATATAATCATAGAAAATTTTTTATGATAATGTTTTTTTAAGTGATAGTTGAAATAATTGGCAAAATTTATGTATTCCAAATTTTTATAAACTGGAATCAAATTTTGGTCAAATATTTTTTTTTATTTACTAGTTAATAAATCTGGATGTTCTTATTTAGAATGTACGAGTTAATTTTAACTAATTATAATATTCTATCGTAAATTACTTTTAAAAAAGATTTTCAATGTATAATTTTTTTTTATATCTAAACTGTATGTTTCGAAATTGAGCTGTGTTGGTGTGAATAAAAAGAAAGTGTAAATTTAAAAAAAAAAAAAAAAAAAAAAAAAAAAATCCTACTTCTAAAATCTAAGTCATCACTTACGGCAAATAGTGTAAAGTGACTGAGTTGTATATTGAAAATTTAGCTCTTATTCGGTTTTTGATATTATTGTACCCTAACATTGATCAATTCAACCCGGAAATTGTCGATTGGTTTCTTGTTGCCAAATTAACTAGGGTAACACAGAAATTAATCTACTGTTAATAATAAATATCTCAACGCCATTCCTGCGGAAACTTAGCGAAATATAAAAACCCTTCATCTTCTAGCTCATCGATCGTTTTTTCGTCATTAATTTTTATTTATTTATTTATTTTTTTCGCATATAAATGGAGGAAATTGGTTTGGCCCGTCTGCGAAACCAGAACCTTGTGACTTTCGTCTCCCATTGTTTCCCAAGTTATTCAAGATCTGAAATTACCAGATAAAATGCAGATCTTCCTCATTTTCTTCATCTTGCTTTTTATCTCTGGACGTGGAAGATCTCAAAAATGTTCACCAGATGAATTCTTTATTATTATTGTTGTTTTTTTTTTTTTTTCTCCTTCTCTTTGCGGTTTTGCTATGTCCGCCTTGGAATTTTTCTCTGCGACATCGCCAACCTTGTGATGTTTTCTATCATAGCTCTGTACATTTTTAGTTTATTGATTACAGCAGAGAGTTATTGTTACTTCATGTCATTTAATAGTTAGTTGTTTTATTATTTTTTAACGTTCCTAACTAATGTATAAAATTTAAGAAATATTTACAAAGCTGTGTATTTAGGCGATTTCACGACGGGGATGCAGTTTGAAGTTATACCGTGTCTATGCTGGTTTTTATAAAAAATTTATTTTTCTGTAATCATATTTGGTACTTATATACTAAGACATTTCAGGTAGAACTAGTACGGGACAAAACTCTTAAATCTAATGTTGTTTTTTTTTTTTTTTTTTTTTTTAAGGGAAACTGCTGGGTTCGTAGTTGTCTTGATAATCCTGATCCTGATGAAAAAATATTTTGTCCTGATTTTTATGTATTCAGACGCCCAGCACAACCACGTGATTAGGCATAACCATGTGATTTCATCATGATTATCCATCTTGAGTTGCAATTACCAAATTCAGCATTAAAAAATTATAGAAGTTCCAATACGCAACTCAAGTTTCATATATACCACTTTGTTCGCTAAAACTAATTATAAAATAGCAGTGCTACAAGTACTTATTTTCAAAATTTACGTATTCCTACCAATAAATTTTGCATTTTTAACAGTATTTTCCTTTTTTTTTTTTTAATTTAGTTTATAATGTAAAATTATAAAATAAAAAATATATAAAATTATCGGATCGCTAAAAATCGTTGATGACTATTTTAAAATATCAAGTTTTTTGCCTAATTAAAAAAGGAAAAGAAAAAATAAGGCAAAAAAAAAAGTATTTCGCCTAAATAGGAGTCTTAAATTTGCGAGTAAATTCCTATTCATTTGCTGTATAATCTCAACAACAACAAAAAAGTACGTGTAAAATTATAGCTTTAACTAAAATCTAAAAAAATTTTTACTAAAAATAGTTTATTTTATAAAGAATACTTGTGGTTCTTGTTAAATGCATAAAATATTAATTATTGATGATAAAAATTTATCGTACAGGTTACAAAATATTTTGTTTCTCTAGTTAGTTGATAATTTTTAGCATACTAAATAAAACTTTCTTTTTAAATTGTTGATCTAGTTTCAGCTTTAAAATGGAACGTGGATTTAGTGGTAATAATTTTATCCACCTTCCATAACATGCAGTTGGCTCTTTTTTATAATATGGACTGCTATACGCGGATATATTAAGGATAAAACGGTTATAATAAATATATCTTGACATTTTCTCATTAGTATAATGACTATGGAAGAAAGCCGTGGCGTCTGGGTGGCAACAGGGTCGCAAATAAGGAAATGGTAATCTTTAGTTCAATGATTGAAGGTTTTTCTTTTGACTTCAACGTTCATTGGGAATTTAAAGTTAGAGGCGCTTTCATAACAATTCTCTGATTGCAACATCGTTTCCCTCTGCTGCTGGTTTTGGAAGAATTTAATTTTTGCGGATGGAACTAAAGAATCAAACCAGTTTGGTGTAACAAATTCTTCCATTTCACGTCTTTCCTTATGATGAAGAACATGCTGGTGATTTAAATTTCTTGTTTAGAAATTTTGTTTCTGTTATTTTTTCGCTGTCAAGAATCTGCTGTTAAATAACATATTTTATTCGTTAAGAATAAAGGCAATTTATGCTGCCGAAACTATTGCTTTGTGCTATCATACCAAATCTGCAGAATTTTGCCAAAACTAACTATGGTATTCCGAATGTGTTAAATTTTTTAAACTGAACTGACACCGAATACCGTGTATCAAATAGTTGAGATTGTTAAAGATTTCTTGATGGATTCTTGTGTGAATTGAGAAATTTGCTTTCAAAGTTTTGTTTGATTTGATTTGGAATAGTTTGTTTTTAAAAGAAATGTGATTGTAAGAATACTTTTAGGCTTTTCTGAACCCTTTCTTGGATCTGTAATGAACCTTTTTAAAAGAAAAAGAAGAAAAAATTGCTCCAAACATTAGATTTTACAAACAAGCCTAAAATATTTCTAAATAAACATTTAGGCTTAGCATTTATTTGTTTTGTTAAATTTATTTATTTATTTTTTTAATATTTTTGAAATGCAGATTAGAATATGCTTGACATTCTTTTTAGTTATATTTATACATATAATAATAAAATATAAAAACGTATGCCTCTTACTCTTACTGTGTCATGTCTTTGTAGATAAAAAAAAATTCAACATGAAAATGATGGCATGTTAGTTTTCTTTTCGCTGTCCGATTTTAATTTATTTTTTTTTTTTTAGTAATTGTATAAAATTATAGAAATTTTTTTTTCTTTCTCTCATATTGACAATCTTTTTCATAAAGCTTTTTATTTTGTTATTGTTACTTTTTACTTAAAAACAAAGCGCCTCATTTTGTCTTAAGTTCTATTTTGCAAAATAATTTAACAAATGGCCTTTACATTTTAAATCTATTGATCTATTATAGATATAAACAGGAAATTTGTATAACAATGCAGACTTCATCTGAAGAATAGAAACCGCAAAAAAAATATTAATTAAACATTTTTTTTTTAATGTAAGTTTAATTTTAATTCCCAAAGTTAACCCTTCATTTAAAAAGAAAATCTACCCAACTTTCTTTTGTTAGCTTTCATCAATGACATTTTGGAACGTTTGCTGTTTTTGAAATGCAAAAAAAAAAAAAAAAAAAAAAAAAAAAAAAAAATTCTTATTTTATGCTAGAAAAAACACAAAGCAGTTTTCTTAATGATTATTTATTTTTATGAATCTTTTTTTTATTCCGCACATTTTTAAATACCAATAATTACATTTTTGTAGAAAGAAGGAAATATAAATTTTTTAATATTGCAAAAAAAGTAAAAAACAAAAACGAAAGAAAAAAAAAAATTTTAAGATTTCAACGTATTCTGTTGAAGGTCTAATGAGAATTAGTATCTAATTTTGCAAAATTGTAACTTATCATAGACTGCCAGTGTCCCTCATTATTTTAATTTCACTTTACAAGAAGGTCTAAAAGCTTATCAATTAAATTTAAAACACAGTAATTTTTCTTTTTTAGCAGTCAGTGTCGAGGTCATTTCCGCATAAGAGCTTGAAGCGGCTTTTCCTTATATCACTTAGATTCTTAATATTAATGCCTTTATTTGTTTATTTATTTATTTATTATTTTTTTTTTCTTAAAGCTACTTGGAATTTCTATTGATTCACTGTATTGTGTTGCCCGCCGATAACGAAATTTTAATATCGCGATATATTGCCAGGAAATACTAATATATTACGATATTTCCTTATTTTAACTTATTGCCCTTTTTTCCATTGGTAAATAAATTTTATCATGAAATTTTGTTAAGTCACGATAATATCGTAATCGGTAATTATAGTATACTTAAAAATTATCGTAAGAGATGGTTAAAATTACTGACCCCGAACTGTTGATGTTTTTAAACATATCGATATTTTACAATGTGTCTCACATATCGCCTGCTGTATTATTGTGTTAATTCAATTCCTCCACGACCAAGTAAACGTAAAGATGTACTTTAATAATAATACGTAAATTTATAGTTACCTTGTATATCGATGCAATATCATATAGATATTTCTTGTTCTAGTATAGTCATAGAGATTACATACTATATATATAGAGAGAGATAATATGGCGAAGCTTTTTACCACTTCTAAATTGAGTTACGCGGTGCCAATTGAATACCTGTAATTGCCAATCGGGTTCGGTACACACTTGATTTCGCTTGCCAATCCAATTAAATCTGATTTAAACCACGTGGTTGAGTATATTACTACTTTTCGAGTTGCAAGTACCCAGTTGTATTCGCAATCAGTCGTATTTTATTTATTTTCAACCATAAGCCTCAAAGGTTTTCTTTTTTGGAATAATATCGAAATTAATATTTTAGATTTCTGCTTCGCATTCAAGTTTATGACACGTGCTCCTTTTTTTCTCTCCTCCCCAATATATGAGCATATGAAAAGCTATCACAAATATAATTATCTTTTCCTTGAAGAATTAACAAAATTTTACTTTTATGAATTTTACTTAAGAATTGTGAAGTGCAGTTTTTATATATATATATATATATATATATATATATATATATATATATATATATATATATATATATAATTTATTTATTTATGCAATAACAGCAATAAATACCAGGGAAGAAAAAAAATTTAAGATTTATTTCAAGTCTTGTTTCCACGTATAATAGTTTTTTATGTTATGGTTTTAAATAACCTATTTTGAAAATATTTCATTGGGTGAGCATTTGAATGTGATGCGTCATTCCAGTTTTTTATTAAATGTATGGCATTCATATTAAAATGAGAACTAGTATTTATGAATGGAGTGAAAGGTAAAATCCATATAATTTTACGTAGATCAACCCAGAGCTAATGTGATCCCCCCCCCCTCCTCCTAAAAAGGTATGTGTTTTGTTCTTTTAATGGGCAACACTGTTTTACCCAAGTACTTATTTTTCAGTATGTTTGGTGTGGATTACTGGTTTTTTTGAGTGAGGGATAAAGTTTAGAGAATTTTACGTGCATGTAATAAAACCATGATTGTAATAGGATAAGTTGCATACCATATTTATGGCGAAGTTAATCTTTTAGTATTACTAAGGCTACGACAACTTACTTACAACTTAATCTAATGATTTCGTCCAATAGCGGGTTTTATCCTTAAGTTTGGCGCATTTTTAAATTTAAAACAATTCACGTTGAATACTTAATTGGAATATAAATTTTTATGGTGAAATGTTAACTCAGGAGAAAAAGAAAAAAAAACAGACGTCAACATGATTACGCAAGTATGATTTTGAGGCTGGAGTAAATTTATAAGTAACTTGAAAACCTGGGATACAATTACTGTCTCTAGCATAACCATTTGTTTTAAAACATGTAAAAAAAAACAATATGTTTCAGTTGTTCTTGCTCTAAAATTGGGCGAAAAATGACTTAAGCCACATGAAAGAATTTTGTTTCAAGAACGTGTGCTCCATTGCTCAAATATCGCGCCAATATATACAGCGCTTGAAATTTTCTATTGTTCGCAATTGGTTAATTTTGCTTTTATTAATAAATAGAGCGACAAAAATGAGGTTACTAATTAGTTTTACGTAATCGTAAAATTCCTCTTGTGTGTGTGTGTTTAGAATACTTTGTTGTAAATTTAGTTTTGGTCAAGGCTGTTTGTACCTCAGAAACACCAGTTTCTATCTGCTTTGTTTTCGGGTACTGAAAAATGTTTCTGACTGCCAAACCTTAACAGCTATAACGTACTTGCAGGATTGTATCTTATATGCGATAAAATAAACAGTGGTGGGTAGTTCATCAATAAAAGTAGTAAAAGCTTTAGCACTACTCTTTCATAAATCTTGGAAGTGTGGTTGTAACGCATTTGCGGGTTAGTTTCATCAATAAGACCCCCATAAAGGCTTGTTTGACCTAATGCTTTATCCAGAAGTTCCTTGTCTTCTGGGTTGGGTTCAAAATTACAATTCTAGGGAGTTGAAAGTTGTTAATTCGGAATTTGATCAGTTGTTCCAACGCCGGTTATAAAATACAATGTATAAATAACACTTAAATGAATAAAAAAAAAACGGTAGTACTTATTCTACACAAATTAGAACATTCTTTCTGCTATTTATCACTTAGCGTTTAGAAAACCACAGTCCGGTAACTTCTAATATAAAAAAGTTATTTATATATTATGGTAGACAAAGCTATCATGTTTCAACAATCAAAATCCTAATGAAGGTTACTGCTTCTTTTTTTGAACAAAAGAGAAAAGTATCTTGTTTAAAGCAGGCTAGGCACATTGCTTAGTATGTAATTTCAATTTAAAAATAATTAACTTTCAATCTTTTTGTGTATAAGTTTAAGGGTGTAAAAATCCTCCTTTTCTCCATTATTTATTTATTGCAGCATATTTTGAAATACATATTTTTATTGCATATTTATCTATAAAAAATGATGTGATATCCCATTCTAAAGTTAGCGATTAACTTAGAGCGAGAACATGACGAAACTAAATCGTTATCGTGTGCCATGGTGAGGCTGACACTTCAGAATTCAAATTGGACTTCGCACTATCGTTTAACAGTCGATAGAAAACGCGTGAAGAAAACAATATTTATGGATTTTGTTTTTTATCACACCTTGTCATGTACTGCATATGTTTGCACAGTCGTTTTATTCATGTTTGCTTTTGGAAATATTGTTTGTTTTTTTTTCCCCTTCGGGCTTGCTTAATAAGTTTCATGTTTGAATATTAGAAATACTACAGTGGTGTTCATTAACAATAAGTAAATGTTCTGTTTATGCACGTTTGCGGTTCTAAAGCGCGGTTAATTGATGAAAATAAATGTAATTGAACACTGGAGACAAGAAGTAGCGGAGCAATTTTCATCAGACATGTTATAAATAAAATTATAAACGTGTATATTATTGATGTAATTTTCCTTGCATGTATACTTTAAATGTGTAGAATATATTAATGTTGCGATTTCAATTAAATAGAAAAGAAAATATCTTTCAAATAAGAAAATCTTCCGAGTGATTAAATGTAAGAAATTAAATCCGATGGTTTGAATTTGATTTAATTAAACATCGAATTGTAATGTTTATGTAACAAATTTATCTTTAGTACTGTTTTCGAGCACTTCATAAGTTTCTAGAATTCTAACTTGGTAACAGCCATATTACACAGAAACCTTGTTATATAAATGATCATTTCACGAATAAGATTTAAAAAGCATTCTCTGAAACAATTTGAAAATGTGGCCCTTCATATTTATTTTCGGTGTATAATGTTTTAAACGTGCTTTGCATTTTGTATGCACTAAACGCGTGTAAAATAGGATTTTTAAATATTTTTCCTATTTTATTTAAAATGAGCTCTATGTTGAATTTAAGCGAAAAAAAGAAGAGAGATTGTTTCTTAAAACATTATTAATACTAATAGACTTCTCGCAGACATTTTTGAAATTCGAAATTGTTGATTTTGAAAGTTTACTCATGCTAGACGGTGACTGTCTCGCTTTTATTACAAACAAGAGGCAGTTAAGAGTCGTAACCGCCAGATATCGTCTTTAAATTATAAGGAATAATACTATAAAGTTGTTATTTGTTTAACGTTTTCATATCTTCAATTTTTTTAGTGATTCCTCAAGGCAAAATGATACTTATCTTTAATGCGCCTGCTTCATGTAAACAAAACACAATCGTAAATAAAATTTGGTAATTTTTACAAACAAAAAAGTCATCAGAGCTTTTGTATCAAATGGATTATTTTAATATTTGGAAGTTTGGTTTTCCAGTAATAGAACGCCAATAAATGTACCTATTTCCAATTTAAAAAAAAAAAAAAAAAAAAAAAAAAAAAAAAAAAACATTAATTCCAAAAGAAAAAGATTTATATTTTAAAATTTTGTACATGGTTTTCCCAAGTTAAATAGCCTGATGTTATCTGAATCTTTTTAGTTATCGTTTTTGTAACCATGAGGGTTGTATAAAAACATTATTTATTATAATCGCTGAAAAATTTGATAAACCGGCGATGTTTACAAAATTGTCATTATTCTCAGCAAATTTGATGCAATCTTATTGGTATTGCCGATGTTTCGATTAAAATAATTTCTATTTTAATTTTTTAATTAAATTGTGATTAATTAAGAAATTCTAATTGAGACATTGGTATATTTGCTTTACGTGTGTTACGTTTTTATTCTCGTGAAATGCTTACACTCACACAGCTTGCACTTTATCAAATTGAATGTTGTTTTTAAAGGAATTTATTTTATTTATAGAATTGTTTTCTTGCTTAATTTTGCACGATTTATTTTTTAATTGGATCAATTAGTTTTGAATTAGTTTCAAATTGCAAGTTACTTATTCGAAGCGATTAGTTTGAAAGTTATAACATATAACGAACTCAAAGTTCTATGTTGCCATCATTTTAATGTAGTAATATATTGATATAAAAACCCTTTTGGTGAGAATGTAGATGTGCTGTGAATGGCGTGGCCTCCTGACTCCGTAGCTCACCTGGAGGAGATGTTCCGAGTGAATGGCTGCTAGTGGCATGAATGGGTCCTTGTTTGTGGCCTCGGGCGCCGCTGCATTCCTCGGAAGCCTCTGCGAGACTGCGTGGTTCATTGGACCTTCTCCCTCCCCACACCCTTCTACCGCTCATGATTAATATTAACTTATATAGTACTATCTTAACCCATTAACAATCGTTAATTTTCTTCGAACAATAATGTATCGATTTTTTATTCATAACTTTTAAAAACTATTTAATATGGAAAGGGATCTATTAATTCAAATGATGTTTAAATGTAAAAGGAAAAAAAAATCATACAAATATTGAACAAATATTTGATTTAAAAAAATACATCAGCAGCCCTTGCCCCAGCTAAGCCCTTGCAGCATTTTTTTAAAATAAAGGTATAATTCATTTTGTGGATGTTTTACTTGCTTAGAATCAATAATTTATCTTCAAAAAATAATTAAACTGTTTAATTTATTATTATTTTTTTTTTTTAATTTAAAAAGAAATTTCGAAATTCTTGAGTTCTTAAGGTTTTATTTATTTATTTATTTTTTTTTTTTTTCAGTTTTACATATTTTCAAAAAAAAAATAAAAAATTCTTAGATTAAAAATTTTTTCAATATTCATCTTAACAATTTTGTGCATTCATTTGTTGATATATCAATTAGAACATTTTTTATAGATAATTTTGTAAAAAAGTAGAAAAAAAGGTTAAAATTTCCTGTTAGGTATGTAAACATACTGTAAAAATTGTAATACCTCATAAAATGCTTATTCCATGCACAGTTATACTTAAGATTAAAACACAAAATTATCATCTACAAGAAAAATCACTTTAAAGTCTGTCTGCTGATCAAGTTTCTGTTTTAGATCAATCTAAAATCATTAATAACTTTTTTAAAAATGTAGACAGATATTTTTTTTTTTTTTTAAGTGCATTTGAAATAGTTTGAAGTCTTATTTTAAGCAATAAAAAAAATTTCAATATTTTGGTCATTTTTTGGGGCACTGTGACCCCTTAATTCATTTGTATTATGAAATGGTATCTTTTATGCTTGAATGAAAAACACATTAAATCACATATATACTTATTGGATTGTCCAAACTTCTGCTTTACCAAAATATGAACTATTTAATAGCATTCTAATGTTTAAAAAAAAAATGCTAATGTGTACCATTTATGAATTTTTTTAATTGTTACAATACAAATTTCAGTAGGTAATAATTAAAAATTTGCAATCTTATAATAAAGTTTTATTATGTTAGATTTCGTCGATGTTTTATATTAATCAATTTCCTTTCTATTTTTACCTCTGACTTGGTGTATATGAAGATTTTTTTTTTATTAATTTATTTAATAATACCAGTGTTTTGCCTTGTATAGCCACTTCTAACTCTTGTGCAATTAAACTGTGCACTCGACCAACTAAAATTTTTCCTTTTTTAATATTCACATAATTATGAACTATTTAATTGAAACTGTTTCAGAAAAGTATTTGTGTGTGACTAAATATTTGTTTTATTATTTACCAGAATATGCCTCGTGGTCCCACTGCTTCTCCTCCCGTCCTCAATACCAGTACACCCACTAGTACTCAAAGCATGGGCTCAGCAGGCTCTGGGCTCAACTCTTCCCAGTCTGAACAGCTTAGCAAAACTAACCTTTATATTCGTGGACTAACTCAGAACACCACTGATAAGGATCTTTTTAATTTGTGTATGAAGTAAGTAAAGCCTGTTTGTTTACTGCCTGTTTTACTTGACTGAATCTTTTTACACAGAAATTTTGATAGTCCATAGAAATAGAGGTGGCAAAGTATTGATGATCTTCACTTCTGATTAACTTTAATATGTTGACAAAAAAAGGGGGGGCTTGAAAAGACAAAAATATGTCCATATTTGTATGAAAACACCTCTGTAAGAATAAAAATAGCACTTTTTTTTTTTTTAATTCTTTTAACCAGCACTAATCATACACTAAATTCCTTGGACCAAGACTTGGCTATCTAAGACAATCTTTAGGGAAGAAAGGATCATCTCAACTAGTTATAGTAACTAGAGCTAGTGGTTAAAATAGCTTAGTGGTGTTGCTACAGCACTACTAACTATTTTAAGCATTTTGATCCTCAAAATATTGTCTGAACTATATAATTAGCTTGATAAAGTGAAGATACTCAAATCATGAGATTGAGTTCTAGTACTGGAAAATCTGATTGTTAGATCAAATAGTTATTCATGCTTTTCACTTTTTTATTTTAAGCACTGTACATATTAATATTTTTGCTTTAATTATTTGACACAGATAAAAAAAATTAATTATATTTAGCGTATGAAATAAGTATAAAAATAATGCAATTATTTTGCATATTTCTCAAGATATATTGTATATTTTCTTGAGTCTATAGTAAACTGTATATTTTTGTAATGCTAGTTTTTTTTTTTTTTTTTTTTTTTTTTTCTTTCAAAAGCATTAAAAGAAAAAATCCAAAAGATTCACATTTTAGTTTTGTTGTCAATAAGAAGCAGATCATAAGTTACTTGACTTTTCTTTTTGTTATATGCTTAAGTATTTATAATTCTTGAAATTGAACTTTTGTAATCGTACAGAAAAATTACACTGGTACATTACTTCTGTTGTATCTCTCCACTTGTCTGGTTTACGAAATTAAGTGGGCAGAGGCTTGAGGTTCTAGGAAATTTCATTGTTGAGATCGTATTTAAATTTTCAAATAATTTTGTCATTCTATTAAATTTTCCATTGCATTGATAATGCATTGCACCATAGTCCTTAAAATTACTTTTGTTTGATATCAATATTTTTTTTTCTTACACTTGGTGCACATTTCCTTGTTTACCACTTGTGAACTAAGTATAGCTACTTCTTGAAAAACACAGGGTTCCCACGGGTCAGGGAGAACAGGGAAAACCTGGAATTGTCAGGGAATTTTATTTCAACTCTAAAAATCAGGGAATAGTCAGGGAAAGTTGCAATTTCCTCACAAAAACCTGGAAAATTCCTTCATTATTCCTGGAAAAAACCAGTCGTAAAATTTTCAGTAACAATACTCAGTTATTGAGGTTAGAGTTAAATAATTCTAACCTCTATTACAATTATTTATTGTAAAAATTTTACATTTTAGACATACTGAAATGCTTCCTTCCTCATATAATGATATTTATTTTACACAAAAAATCTAATACTTGGCATAACAAATAATATAATCCAAATTTTCTGATGAAAAATTTCGTAGTATAGATAAAATATGGTATGGATTTTCATTGAAATTTTCCTGGAATACCTGGAAAAGTCAGGGAATTTTATTTCTGAAATTGAGTGGGAACCCTGAAAACATTTCTTTATCAGAAATACTTTGATAGCTGTTGAGCAATTTTAGTTTGTAACAATGTTAACTTTAAAACAAATCTATATTGGTTTTTATTTTAATTTTCAAAGCAATTTTTGTTTCACTAGTGAACAAAATTATAAATTAGTTTCGATTGGCCATTTTCTCACTTGTTAGGCTGGATTATGTTTCATTTACCCAATTACAGCTTTAAAACTCCAGCTCTTTAATTAACAATAATTATTGCAACCAGTTTATCAATGCATCTTTCCACTTGCAATAAATTTTTCAATACACAGGAACAAAGATGCACAAACTAGGTGTTTTTAGATTCAATTAGAAAGGTAGTATAAATGACCAATATGTGCTCAACTAAATTTTTCACTTAAGTGAAAAGTAAAAGGAGAAAAAAATATTTATTTTGTAAATAAATCTAAACCAGAATTGGTATTTTGTCCAGGAAAAGCCTATTCAAGAATTTTGGAAGAAACTAGAGAAGAAAAAAATTGTTTAGATTTAAAATAAAAATAGCTTAAAATTGAAACAAATTAAATTTAATTTGAGTATTCCTACAAGTTGGTATGCAGTTTTATTTGCTAATAGTGTTAATTAAACTTAGAGTATTAACAGGGTGCGTAGCGTTTTTAAAAAGTGCTTAAAGGTGCTTATTTTTGATTTTCGTTTTTTAAAAGCCCTTAAAGGTGCTTTTTTCATTGGGTGTTTTTAAAAGTGCTTAATTTTCCCTTTTTCAAAATGAGATTTTTTCTTTACTATGTTGATTTTCGCTTCAAATTATGCAAAAAAAAAATACAGTTCAGATTGTTCTATTCAACGTTTTCACAATTAATTCACCCCCAATCTATTTTGGCGTATTGTCAGTCCGTGGCTTATGACATGATTCAAAATTTCATGATTTTTGACAATTGTCAAAAACAATGACTAAAAGATTTTTATTTTTTTTTACACATGACGGTTAAAACAGGATAAAACCGTCAATTGTCAAAAACTTTCCAACCTTGCCTAATTATAATTTTTAAGTGCTTAAAAGGAAGGTGCTTATTTTTTTTTTTTTTTTGAATAATATGGCTACGCACCTTCATTAATTATGTTAACTGCCCTTTGTAATCAAAATCAGTTTGGTTTTAGGATACTCATTTACATAAAATATTGTTGCTGTTATTTTAATTTCTTAAAAAATAAATTTTTTTGTTTTTTCAGTTGTTGCTTTTTTTAAAATTACATATTAAATGGTTTGAAAATTAATGTTACTAATTAAACTAAATTGCAGTTATAAACTGTTTTGATACTCTGTTTTAAAAAAAGAGTTCTTCCACTAGGGTTGAAAGAAACCTTCTAAAGTGGGTTTTATTAATTTTTTTTTCTTCTCTTCCTCTCTGTGAAGGATCAAGTGTCTCTTATCGTTGCAAACATAGTTATAAAATTATTCAAATAAATTATGTATATGGGAAATTTTTATGTACTTCTATAATTAAATTTTCCTTGAACTTTTTCTTTTAAGAACAGAAATATTTTGCTTAAAATTAACTTTTTCTGTATTTTTTAGCTATGGCCCTATTATTTCTACTAAAGCAATACTCGATAAGCAAACCAATAAATGTAAAGGTAAGTTTATCAAACTATAAAAATATTGTTTTATGTTTCAAAATTTCTTTCATATTATTGTTGCATACATTTCGAAATTTTTCATTCTGTTATTAAATATAGATTTCTCTGTTAAAAATGAAATTTATATTATCTGTTGCTTTTCAACTTTTTCATTTTAAAGTGAAGGTAATGAATACTATTAAACAATTATATTTATCATATTTTTAATTAAACTATAATGTTTGTCTGAAAATTTTTAATTAATAATTTTTTTTTCTTAATTGCTTTTGCTTTAGACATCCTGTGTTGTTATTAATCATGAAATGAGCAATATTTTCAAGTAAAACAATTTTGCAATTTCATATTGTATAAGATTGCCATAATTTTTTTCTTGAATACTATTATTTACTATGTAAACTTCCATGTTTTGAATTGAATTAAAAATACTAAGGATATCTATAATATTTTGAACAAGAACAATGAAATATTATCCTGAATAATTTTCTTTCTTGTGAACTATCATTTTTAAGAATCAACATAAAAAGTGAGTGCAGGAATTGTGTGCTTAAAAATATGTATATGTAAAATAGATGTTTTGTAAAGCTATAGATTTTATTCAGTAATGCTCTTATTTTAGTTGAGCTTATATAATGTTTCACTTTTTCTTTTGAAAGAAAATTTTTGCATTACAATTAAAAATTATTATTTGTGTTAACATTTAAAAATAAAATGTGTACTATTTTAATACATTAATTAATTAAATAAATTTTAAGAAATTGTTGTAAAACTTAATCTCTCCTTTTTTTTTTTTTTTTTTTTTTTTTTTTTTTGTAATGAACCTAAGCAGTCTTGGAATTATTTTTTTTTACAATTATATATATTATTTTAACCCTTTAAAATCATTTTCTTGATGCTTGTGTGAACTGCCATATGATGTCAAAGAGTTAAATTCTGGTTACCTTAGGGACCAGCTTAATTGGCATTTCTTTGGGTTGTCTGGAATATACATATCAATTTAAAGAAGAAAAAATCAATACCCTTAACCATTTGACACAAAAAGAAATTTTTTTTACTTTAAATCATTATTTTGTATTAATTTAGGCCAAAATAAGTAAAAAATATTATATTTAGCTTTAGAATAATTTTATAGTGATGAAATGCAGCATGCCACTAGTGTCTTTTTCTGCATTAAAGGTAAAATCTTTCAAACACGCTCACTTCCAAACAATAATATTTCAAAGTTGCACTATTTAATCTAGTTATCTAACACAGTTATTTAAATCTAAGAGAAAACGGCTAGTCATCATTAGAAATTTTTTTCAAAGTACAAAACAAGTTATTGATAAATTTTTGAATATAAATGAAAAAAAAAATTTTTCAGACTACTCTTTTTTCATTTTATATTTTACAAATTTAATTCTGATAATCTAACAGATTTTGTTTATTAACTATTAAACTGTTTTTTATAATCGTAATCATTTTGCTTGAAATCAGAACGTCAGAAAAAAAATATATACAAGAGACCTCTGTGTCAAAGGGTAAAATGGTATTAAGTTATTTTTAAGTTTAATAAATTTAAAAGAATAATGATATAAATTTGTATAAAAATTTTGCTTATTTATATAAGTTTTAGAGTTTGCTGGTTAATAATAAATAATGCTTGTTGGTAAATGATTTAAGATAGCCCCTTTTTTGTAATGAAGTTGGTAAAAAAGTTTTAATGGCTGATTGCAAATTTATTATGTAATAAACTTGCTAAAGAGTTATTTAAGTAACAATGATATATTTCAGGTTATGGTTTTGTTGATTTTGAATCTCCTGTGGCAGCAGAAGCAGCTGTTAAAGCTTTAGCAAATCAAGGTGTTCAAGCTCAAATGGCTAAAGTATGTTACACACGGGTAATAATTTTATGCGAGAGCTCTTTCCTCTTCTTTCTGTCTTCTCTTTCTTTACTCTTCAAGGTTTTATATCTTTTTTTCTTTCATAAAAACTTTGCTCTAAGTTGTTTTCAACATTTTTTTCTTAAATATTATTACTAAAAATTTGAGTGATAACTATGTAATAAATTTAGAGTGAAACTTCATTTTTGATTTGACTGGTAATTAAAGTATAGCATAATTTAATATAAAATTAGAAATAATTTTATTAACTGTTTGATTGGCTGAATTAAAGTGTAGGTACAAAGCTTATTTATTTTTAATGCTGTAAAAGTCAAATTAAATAAAATATCTTAGTTTATCATGTAAGTGAATCTAAAATTATTGTAACAAATTATTTGCAGTAAAATTACCATCAAATTTGTATGTAAATAAAGTAAAGGCCTGAATTAAATGTGACTTTTAATGAGTTAACAGCTATTTCTTTTTTGTTATATCCATGTAAAAAAGTTAACTGGGGCGATTCGAATAAAATATTTTATTAAACCTTTAAAATATACTTAAAATGTTTTATTAGCAGCACTTGAAATCATTGATGGTCTGCTGATCACTGAATTTCCCCTAGGACCACTGTGAAATAGTTATCACTGGTCTGTGGGGTCACCAGCGTGTCTGCCATTTATTGTTCATAGAATAATGACAAATTCATTTTATTGAAAAGATTGCAATGGAATACTCGGTTAAGCTCTTCTACGCCAAATTTAGTTCAGTTTCATGTAAATCATAGAATTATCTATTCAATTTTAAGATACGCAGGGTGCATAGCGTTTTTAAAAAGTGCTTAAAGGTGCTTATTTTCTACTTTCGTTTTTTAAAAGTGTTTAATTTTCCCTTTTCCAAAATGATATATTTTTTTCTTTATCATTCTTTTTCTTTTGCTTCAAATTACTCAAAAAGCGTGGTTTTTCACATTGTTCTATTCAATGTTTTCATAATTCATTCAACCACAATCTATATCGACATATCAGTCTGTAGCGTATGAAAGCGTCAATCATTTTATGAAATACTTGCGGGTTCTAATACTGAGCTGGATTCAGTGGGAAGGATTCATGCATTCTCATGAGCAACTCTGCTGCATTTTTCAAGAAAGATAAACTTTTTAAATAATAGTTAAATTAATTATTTATAATTTTGAATAAAAAAAATTTTTTACATAATTGTGTAGAATTATAAATTTATAAAATTAAATGATTCACTCAATATTGAATGTATTTAAAATTGTTTTTATGGTGGCTAATATAATCACAAAAAGAATTATTTGTCAGAAACTAGTTATTTTATCATGAATATGTAACTAGAATTTTGCATTTTGTTAATATATGAAGAACTTTTAACAATATGAAAGGGAAAAAAATTATTAGTTCGCATATCCTATTTATAATATTTTTTGAGTGCTTAAAAAGTACTTAAAAGGTGCTTATTTTTTGTTGAAAAATTTGGCTACGCACCCTGGATACAAATTGTCGTTTTAAGAAATGGGAGCACCTTCAAAAAAATGGATGATACATAGAATAAAAAAAATGATATCCCATGTGAAAAAAATAAGTGAACTTGTGTATTGCAGGACCAGTGACTGACAAATTACGAATGGCTAAAATATATTGCTCAATATGCACTATTATTTAATGTTGATGTTTATTCTTCTGAGTTTTATTTAGATAAAGCAGCAATTTTAAGCACTTTATTTATTTTTTTTTTTTTTAATTGAAGACAAATTTAGTGTTATTCTATTTTTAAATCAATTTGCAATAATTAATCAAGTTTTATTTAAAATAAACTAATAAGTATGATGTTATTATGAAAAAGCAGGAAAATGATTATAAGTGGTGTACAAATATATATAACGTTAAATTTTTAGTGGACCATTGCATAATGATCCTTATTGATCTGAAGAACCGGTAACTTTTTTTTATCATTCTAAAGCTGTTTAGATTTTGTTTAAAAATTTCTTAAAATTATTTACTTGTATGTGTACATGGCCATAAATGACCTTATCTTAATAAAAATATAAGAATATTTCCCAAAAATTTGTTTGACACAATATGAATAAATATGAAAAGATATGTTTTCAATTGTATTCTGTGAATTGAATAATCAGTTACAGAATAAACACTGATTTAAGTTCAGTTATGTTATCTTGTGGCTTCCCTACTGTTATATGGGTATTTCCCTACTTATTTTATTAAATTTATTTATTTATATATATATATACAGTGGCGCTCTCACGTACTTAAGGACATGTCTTTATGAAAAGTAAAATCCAAAATTTAATGTTCACGCATAAGTTTATTGAATTGATAATTATGTATTGGAACATATAACTTATTTTTAATATATTTTCACAATGAAAATCATTATCTAACTGTTATACTAAAATTATGTAACATTTTAGAAAAAATATGCATTCCTCATACTTAAGGACAACAAAATAAATATTTCTTAAGCGTTGATAAAATTAATAACAATGTAAAAAATTTAACAAAAAATAAAGGTTTGGAGCTAGTATTTAGTCGGTAAGCTTTTTGCGACAATTACCGCTTCACATCTACGAGGCATCGAATCTAAAAATCTTTGACATCGCTCAGGAGGTATAGCTGCCCAGCCTTCTTGGACACATTTCCATAAATCACCTAAATTTTTTGTTTTTTGCTGTTTCACATATTTATCCACATCTATCCACAGCATCTCGATTGGGTTGAGATCTGGTGATTGGGAAGGCCACTACAAAAACCTTAATTTTCTTGCTTGACAAGAAGGCCTTCGCAGTTTTGCTCGTGTGCTTTGGATCATTATTGGCTTGCATGATTGGTTTTCTTGAGCAAAGTTTCCTGTAATAAGGCAGAAAAACAGTCTTGATAATGTCCACATTAATATGCTGATCCACCATGCCTTCAATTTTGTGAATTGGACCACATCCTGAACATGTCATGGCACACCATCACCGAGCCGCCTCCACCTTTTACAGTTGATTTTGTACACCGTACACTAAAATCTTCACCGACTCGACGCCTCACATAACTTTTGCCATCTGAGCCCATTCTGGTGAACTTCAATTCGTCTGTAAATATAACTCGATTCCAGTCAGCCGATGTCCAGTTTCGGTGTCTTTTTGCAAAAGCTAATCGAGCTGCTATATTCTTCTTTGGCATCAACGGTTTTTTCCTACATATGCGACCCGTAAGCCGAAACTCATTTAAACGCCGTTTGATGGTATTATTGCTTACGTGCTTGCCTGTTAATTCAGCGAATTCTTTTCTGATGTCCGAGACGGTTTTGTGGCGAACAGCTTCAGAAATTCGATGAATAATTCGATCTTCCCGTTCGTTAGTTTTGCGAGGACGTGGTTTTCGGGATGCTTTTTCAATACTTTTAGTCACTTGAATAGATTTCAATGCTTGGAAAACTGCTGTTTTTGATAATTTTAACCGCCTACCAATTTCTCTAATGCTTAAACCTTCTTTTCTCAGAGTATCTATTCGACATCTCTGTTCATTGCTAACATTTTTACCTTTACTCATAATAATGTTGAAATTTGTACTAAAAAAAAGAAAAAAAATATTAATGTAATGTTTTAAAGCATCAAACAAAGATAATGTAGTAAATTACACTTACATTGATCGATAAATTGATTGTAATCATTCAATAACTCATGATTAGACAAAGTGTCCTTAAGTATAAGAAACTTAACAAAATATATTTTTTAAATAAACTTTTATGAAACACTTGTGAACATGAATGAATTAATTTGAGGATTGAAGTTCAACTAAGGTAGAATTCGTCATTTGTAGATATCTTGATCAAAACATAATATTCGTCCAATATAATATCGCATTTATTTTGAAAACACAGTCCTTAAGTACGTGAGCGCCACTGTATATATATATTATTCCCTTGCTTTTGATAAGAAAATAGTGTGGAGCAAGTAAATTTCTGCACAATTTTTCTAGGACTCTGTGTTTGGAAGTATTAAATATATTGTAAATACTACTTTAACTTTGTGAGCATAATATAAATTTATATCTTTTAAGCATAATATAACTTTTAAAGCTTAATATAAATTTTAAAATATACCTAAAGATGTTCACCTTAATTTGCCTTATACTGTAAAAAGTAAGTGTATGTATTTCATTAATTGTTTTTGCTAATTATTTTTATTTTCCCTCTCTTTTTATCAAAGCAACAAGAACAAGATCCCACCAATCTGTACATTGCCAATTTACCTCCATTTATGGCTGAAACAGAGCTAGAAGAAATATTGTCTCCATATGGTACTGTTATATCTACACGTATTTTACGTGATTCTGGAATGAATTCAAGGGGGGTTGGATTTGCCAGGTGAGTTTTTTTAATTCATATGTATGTTATAGTTTATTTTGATTTTATTCTATTTATTTATTTTAAAATGCTATCCACTTTTTTTCCTAGGATGGATACTCGTGAAATGTGTGAAGTCATCATTTCCAGATTTAATGGGAAACTTCTTGCAGGTATGAATATTTCTCTATTTTAAGGAAATTTAAATTTATAATGTTTCAAATTATTTGTTTTTCTTTTATAATTTTTTATATTTTAGGAAATTTTATAAACAAAAAATATATCAATGTAACTGAAATTTTCTTTAAATACACTGATTATTTAATTATGAAATATTCAAGTTGACTTGTAATTTTTTCTGTTTAAATGTGAAAATAAAATAATACAAAGAATAAATTTGAATTTGTATGGTAGTCTGATATTTGCAGCTTTGAATTATAAACTATATGAATTATAAATTATTTGCTTTTTCTAAGCTTAAAAGGAAAATTTAAATATAGTTGCTTATGAATGTAGTAGGCACATAAAAAATTAGTGTTATGTCATAATTTTAGTTTACATTTTGAAAAGCAATTAATTTCATTATTATTTAGCTTATCAAACATAGTTCTGAGTGAAATTTATTTTGAAAATATGAAACATGTTTTTATGTTACTTCATCTTCATAACTGCTATCTTCAACATCCTGAAAAATTTTAAAAACAGATAATAACAAAAAAAAATTTAAGAATTCAAAACATTGTTATGATTAACAGTTTTAAAATGTTTATATTATTAAAAAAATATATAGCTATCATTTTTTCAAATCATAAAGTAAAATGCTAGAAAATAAGTACTTTTTAACTAAAAGGAAAAACAAGGATTTTTCTTTTTTTATTTACAATCTTTAGTAAAAATTAAAAAAACTTTCGACATTAAACTACAACCTTACTGTTGTTGAACTTTTGTGACCTGTAGTAGCACATCTTAAACTAAATTGGAAACAGTATGGAAATACAAGAATTTTCAATGCATAATAAAATTCCAACTGCTGAGTGCAGTTGTTATTATTATTGATTGTTTTAAGAAACATTAAACTTTTTTTTTTAACATTAGGATGTAAATTGTGTTTTTCAACTTAGAGAAGAATATTAAAAAAAAAATTTCAGGCTGCAATCTTTAATTGAGTGCAACATATAACAATGTGACTACTACTCACTCAAGAAACAAGAAAACCTGTGATTTGCAGTAAAATTTTTCTTTAACTCAGGATTGTTTTAGAAACTATATATCATATTCATTACGTTTCATCTTATTGAACATGTCATTTTTATCACACATAAATTTATTCATGCATACTTGCAAATAATTCTAATTTTTTTACATATGCAATTACATATTTTAAGACTCTGGTGGGATATTCATTTGTTTATTTCTATGGTAAATATGATAAAACAACAAAAGTTCTTAAGTTATTGATTTAATTATTAAAATTTTTCTGCCTTTGTTTACCTGCCAAAGAATTGTTAAAACAATGTACACGTAGATTTTCACGAAGACCTAAACTTACATTATTTTCTAATTGCATATAAGTATAAAGGTAATGTATCTCTAACTTGTTGAAAATATTTTCCGCTTTCTCATATACTTTTATTTCTTGCAGGTAGTAAAGACCCTCTGTTAGTGAAATTTGCAGATGGAGGAAACAAAAAACGAAATCAATTTAAGAGCCAAGAACAAAGGCTATGGCCAGAAAGGGCTGAAGTATGAGATGTTTTTTAAACTAATATGTTTATAATAAGAAATAATTTAGTGTAGCATTTTTAACTAATTCTTCATTAGCATTTATAATTCATTTGATCATGTGACTTGAAGACTTAAAATTTTAGGACATATTAAAATTTCATTCTCAAATTCGCTACCTTTTTTTTTTTGTGTGTGTGAAAAACTTCTTATATTTTTATTTCATAAGCATTTTCTAAAATGTAATATATTCTTTAAACAAAAGATAACTAATATCAATTTTATAAATTAGTAAATAAATAATTTGTGTTTAAAATGCAGTTTTCTTTACAATTAATTTGGAAAAAGATGGGGTTTTTAAGAGTGCCTATTTGAATATTATTCTACGAAAGCACAATCTTTTTCTTCCCAGCTCTAGTAAAAATCTTAGTACCTAATACCATGACAACGCTTAAGTTCCTATTGATGAAATTTTAAAAAATAAAAATGAATAATAAAACTAATTTCATGGTTTGTAAAGTATTGAATGGTTTCTAGACCCAAAACTTAAAATATTTAAATTAAATAATAAAGATGAGAATAGTGGTTATATGTCTAGTTACGAATGCATATATAAAACTAGAAAGAATACTGAGACCTTGTGTGATAAGCTCTAGTTTACCATCTCTAAATCTTCCCAATTACTACTTGTCCATAGTCCTTTGGATTCAAAATTTCTGGAAAGATTTTATTATTCTTTTATGTGCTTAAAAAGACAATGCAAATAATATCACATGACAGTTTACTTATCAAAAGGTTACACTGATCATTTAGAAAATACTCTGAATGAGAAGATTTTGGTCTGGGGGTATTCTCTAAATCTCCAGTCATTGGTTGCATGTTTTAAATTAATAACTATGAAGGGTTGGGATAAGGTGTGGTTAAATTAGTACTGCCATCTGCACTCAAGAGCCAAAACATTATGACCAACCCTACATTTTGCAATGAACTCTCCTGGATGACGTGGAAGGCACATGATCAGGTGGAAGTGGTATTTAACTGTTGCTGGAGAGTTTGAAGAATCATTCTTTCACTTACTTCTGTGTGTGGTGGGAAAGGCTGCGGATCTAAGCGACTTTGATAGAGGGCAGATTGTAATGGCTCAGAACAAGCATTTCGGAAACTACACGAATCGTGGGTTGTTCGCGATCTACAGTTGTTAGTACTTATGCAAAGTGGATGAATTACTGTGAAACCAGCAGTAGAAAACGTGATGTTGGACGTCCACACGCTATCAAAGAAAAAGGTCGTCGGAGATTGTCTTGCTTGGTGAAGCAAAACCGGAGCCAGACAGTGGCTCAGCTGACAGCCCAATACAATGCAGGGTCAAGTAGAATAGTATCAGAGCACACTGTTGGATATGGGTCTATGCAGCAAACGTCCCACTCGTGTGCCTTTGCTGACACAGCGTCATCGCCAACTATGCCTGCCCTGGGCCTGGGAACATCGCGACTGGTCCATTGATCAGTGGGAGAGAGTTGCCTGGTCAGATGAATCACAATTTGTCATTCATCACGCCGATGGCCGTGTCAAGATACTCCGTCTTCCAGGCGAACAGTTGCTCCCTCAATGTACAGTAGGTCATACGCAGGCCGGTGGTGGCGGTATTATACTTTGGGGGACGTTCTCTTGGGCAACTCGGGGACCTGTGGTTGTGGTAGAGCAGACCATGAATGCTACAGGGTATCTGAACATCACTGCGGACCACTTGCACCCTTACATGGCCTCTGTTTTTCCAGCTGGAAATGGAATTTTCCAAGAGGACAACCCCGTGTCACAAGGCTCAAATTGTGTTGGAGTGTTTCCAGGAACATGATGCTGAATTCCAGTTAATGTCCTAGCCGCCAAACTCACCGAATCTCAATCCGATAGAACACATTTGGGGTGTCGTGGAATGAGAGCTTTGAGTTCAAAGACCACTAAGTCGCAATATACAATTGAAATTATTAAATAAATTTTCTTAATAGACTGACAGAATCAGTGCAAGATCATATTATAACCATGTCTTTTTTGTGCCAATGATTATCTGAATCTAACTTCTTATATATATCATTAACAACCGGTTTAGTTATAAATTTTTATAACCTCTTAATAATAAATGCTTGGTTTTAAAAAAGGTTTTTTTTATAAATATTTATTTTGTTCTTTCTAGGGGGTTCAGCTGTATGACCAAAGTGGAATAAATCAGAATGGGTAAAGTATTTATTATTGCCAATTCATTGTTTTCCCACATGCTCTCTTTATTTTATAAAGCACTTTAATGGGTGCTTTATTCACTTCTGTCTATTATTTATTTACTCCTTATTTTACTACTCTTTTTGCATAAATACAAAAGTAATTTTTTTCGTGGGAAATTAAAATTTGTTTTTTAAATTTGACATTTTTTAATTGTATACTAACTGCATTAGAATTTTGATTATCTTTATTTCTTTCATACAAATACCTGTGTTAAAAGTGAATTCTTATGTTCTTTTTACGCACAAATGATTTTTCATACACGAGGTCTACAAAAAACAAAGCAAAAATCACATGACTGCATAGAGTTGATAATTTTATGCAAAAAAAAAAAAAAATTTTTGTTTAAAATCTCAATGTTGAATTTTTTTTTGTTTTTTGTGTTATCTGATTTTTTTATTAATATTAGTGCAGTTGAGTTTGACTATCCAGACTCGCTGTTACTTCTGCTAGAGGGAAGTGTTTTATGTTATCTTAGCAAGATAAATACATTGCATTGCAAATGGAATTAAAAGAACACCTTACAAATCTTGCTAAAGAATACAAATCAATGTAATCAGCTTTGTAAATTAATGAAATTAATAACTATTCCAGTTTGAAGCCATTTTGAGCTAATTATGATCTAATAAAAAAAAAGAGAAAATGAGTACCGCTTTATGAAACAAAAGTACAAAATAATTTAAGAATAAAATATTTTATAACTGCTTAACAAAAAGGCATTTTTTAAATGATTGTGTTAAAATTAAGCAATATATAGCATTATTTTATTTATTATTATTTTTTAAAATTGATTAAATTAGACTAATAAATGGTGTTACCACTCTAATCTGAATGTAATAGCCCAAAATAGCTTCGATCCCAAATACTTAGAACAATATAATTTTTATGAAGATAACACATCATTTCCAATTTGTTCTTCAAAAGAAAATTAAATCAAGAAAAGACAATTCAAGATGTAAATCTATATTAGCTTGTAAAGTGTATCTTAACAAAATATTTATTTTATCCATAATTCATTAAAATGCCAGTGAAGCTAATTTTAACTGTATGTTCTCAGGATCACTTCCCAACTTGTAAGTCCAATCAGTGGATACCAGAGGTCTTATTCAACACCAGTTTCACCTTATCAATTACAGCCGAGCACTACTTGGGTTCATCCTCATCAATATATAGTGCAACAGCCATTGACTCCTGTAAGTTTTTGATCATTTACTGTAAATTTAAAAATGATTGCTTGAAAAATTTTTGTTGAATGGCATGTAGAGTTTAACTAATACTAAAATTATGAATTAGACCCTTGCTTTTGATGCTCCTATGTAATTTATAAGACTTGCTTGGGGTCAAGAAATGATTAAATGATATTTTTGTCTATATATTTATAAGTGATCTTGTGAGTCTTCAAAAATTTTGTACTTAAAATATCAAATATTGTTTAGCTATAAATTGCCCACAGTTTGTACTAAGATTTTACTCTTTAAAGACCAAGAGGTCTGGAGATATCCAGACTACTTAACGACCTTGGGGACCTCTGAAGGTGAATGGGTAGTAGTGGTTGGAAGGGGGTGAGCTGCTTGACAGTGATGTATAGGAACTCATTAAAAGTCAAGGAAAGAGGTGTGTGGACTTCACACTTTATTTAGATAGAAACATTTCCCCCTGTGGTTTTAAAGAAACACAAAATCCTCTTAATTTGTAACAGATTTGTTTGTTGTTTGAACTGGACCATTTTATTTATTTATTAAAAATTTGGGAAGTTATTTTTGAAATCCCATCGTCCATTAAAACAAATATCTTTTTAATAAAATTGCAATGCGTTTATTGTTGACTACCAAACGTGATTTTTTTATATAATTAAAAATACACTATCATAAATATCGAAATTACTGAAACAAATTTGGATAAAGCCAACGTTGTATAATGCTTTCTGTTTATCACTCATATTTTAATGATAATGTTATCATTAGTTCTTAGAAATTTTGATCCTTGAATGAGAAAAAAAAGGTTAATATTTTATTTCTTTCCATTTTGTTCCCCATTATCCTGTTTGGTATTTTTCAGTAATCAATTTTATTACAGTGTGCTTTTTATTAGTGAATGTTAGAAAATAGATAAAATAATTTAAAATGCATTAAATTAATAATATATCTTTTAAACTTGAACTAGTTAAGATATTTCAGACTTTGTTTTACTTTAACGAAAAAATTTTAAATCTTAAAATTTAAATACTATAACAAATATTTTTAAAAAAAAAAATTATGCAGCTTTTTTTTTTTTTTTTTTCAATTTCGTTACATTGTATTATATTTGCATCGTTATAGTAATTTTTTTCTTTTCGGTAATTTCCTATCAATTAATTATTAATCAATTATTTTACAAATTAGTTATTAAGGATAATAAGTTAGATAAAATTATTGTTTAAAGGAAATTGCTTTCACACGTAAAGGATTTTTGTAAATGTTATCTCACTTATATGTAAGCAGTTTTGATAATGCAGTTTTTGTATATAAGTAATTAAATAGGTATAGTCAAACAATATCGTAGATCTTCCTGAATGAAATATTTTTTCAGATTTCACCTGTAATGTTTTTAAGTAATTAATTGCTATGAAAATAGCTTATTAAATTTGAATACATTTTCTTTAAGAAGCAAGTTATATATTCTAATTGTAAACCAGAGCTTTTTAATCATTATTTACTTACCAGAGCTTATTAATCATTATTTACTTGCAATTAAAATTTCCAAATCAGCTTGAAATTAAGTTTATTGTTTATTGATTTAATTTTGTCCTTTATAGCAAAAATGAATAATCTTATAGTAAGTCATATAATAAATAAATAAATTTTTATAAAATAAATTTGAGTCCTGGATCAGATAGCAGCAAAATATATCTCGATGAAATATGTTCTTCACGTCACATTACATAATAGTATTTGTTATCTGGATTTTTCTTAATGGTGTAATTTTAATTGCTATTCACTCCTTTGAATACTTAAGTCAGTTTGCTAGATACATAAGTTGACTTAAAAATTGATCAAATTTGAATGAATTATTTTAATAATAATAACATATATATATATAGTGAAACCAGATTTTACGTTTTCGGTCCGACTAGCGATAAAAAACGCTCGAAGCGGAATAAGGTAAAATCGAGATTAAGAAAACTCTGCATATTTTTAAAAATTTACACCTACCAGTTGAATTAATGGAAAAAGTTAGTAATCTTTACTTGCTTTTTGTTTTTAGATACAATTTCATATGCAGCTCGTTCAATACTAAAAATTTTTGCAAATTTGCTTCTTGATTTACATTTGCAAGTAAAAATTGTTTTAGAGTTTTTATACTTTGTATCGCTTGATCAGCTGTTGGCATGTCTTCTGCTATTTCTTCTCTTCTTCATCGTCATCAGCACTATCGTCGGAATCTGGCATTAAACCACTTATGGAAGGAATTTCTAAGTAATGAGATCTGTGCCACAGTCGATGTATGCATCATCGACTTCCGGAAGATCCTCAACTTCAGGCACGCTGCCTTCTTCTTCCTAAACAACAACGCCCTCCTCCTCCAATAAATGCACTTTCGGTTGACACTGTTCCGAGTTGAAGATATCAAATTAAGAGCCTCAAGAACATTAATTTTTGCCTTAGAAGCATCCTGAAATTAACCAGAATCAAGAAACATTAGAGATTTTCTAACCAGTTGCTTCCGGTAACTCTCTTTAAATTATCGGATAATTCCTAAATCCAGTGGTTGAAGTTTGCTCGTACAGTTAGCTGGAAAAAACTCTATTCACACGTTTTTCAATTTAAGGTTTAAATGAGCAGTGCATTGGTCTATGAATAAATTTATGTTGCGCTTTTAATACTCATTTTCTTATCCAGTTTTCGAAGAAAATTTTCAAATAATGCTTGCGTCATCCATGCTTTTTTGTTTGAAGGGTTATCGGTAGGAAAACTCTTGATATTTTTGAAACACCGTGGTTTCTCTGCTCTACCGATCACAAGAGGCGTTAACTTTTGGCTTCTATCGGCATTTGCACAGAGCAAAACAGTCTAGCACATTTTTGAAAGCTTTCCTCCATGGCAATTTTCACCTTTTATTGTCAATATCTTGTTTGGCAATAGGTTGAAAAATAATCCCGTCTCATCGGCTTTAAATATGTCACTTGGATTATAGCCCTTTAATAAATTTGGCAGAGTTTCTTCTTTCCACTGTTGCACAGTTGTCATATCCACACTATCGGATTCGCCACAGATAGATTTGAAGCATAAATTGTTCCTTTTTTTGAATCTATCAATCCAGCCATTTGATGCACTGAAACCCTGGAGTTTAAGCCTTTCATCAATTTCATATGCCTTTTCTCTGAGGATGGATCCATTTATAGGAATCTTTGTTGCTAACTCATCATACGGAGATGTTTTAAGGGTTTTTCTCTTCTTGGCATATTTTCCGGGTTTTTCCGCTTTTAGTTCTACTGAAGCTCCTTGCTTTAAAATCGTTTGCAAAGTTGAATAAGCAATACCTAAAGATTTAGTAAGATCAACTTTAGTGCCATGAAATTTGTTAGCTTTTTCGACATTTTCAGCCAGAGAAAAGCATTTTCGTTTCGACAGCTTCTTTCGAGAAAAGAACACGATGACTCAGGTTTTGAAAATGAGAAAAAATGCTATAGCTTTCAAACTCAAACAAAACCGACTGAAAATCTCATTCGGTATGCACACGGAAAAATGCGTGAAACCATTTCTCATGGGGGAGAATTAAAGAAACGACCACACCTCTCTATTCGAAGTGACTTATCTTCGTATCGCAAATAAACAGCGTCAGTAATTCGTCTGGAGTACTCGATCATTATTGACAGTTGTCTCTCTAATCCCCCCTCTTTCTCTTTTGTTGATAGAGTGCGGGGGAGAATAGAAGGCGTAGATGTCATACTTCCTTCACTTGTAGTTTTGTGTTTCCAGTGAATTGCGTCTTCCCCCACCCTTTCGATAGTGACAGAGAGGAAACTTCATCCCCCCCTATGAACAAAATGGAGCAGAAAAACAAATTTCTCTTGTTCAAAAAACTAGAAAAAAGTTTGTGTGAGAATTGTAGATCAAGCAGTATTTTCATAAAAGGAGTTACGCAAAATCCGGGATTTTTTAACATTCTCGGTATAGGCAATTTTCACAGGTCAGCAGAAAATGACGTAAGAAGCGGAATAACGTGTAAAACGGACAACGTAAAATCGGGGTTCCACTGTATATATAAAGGGAAAATGTCAAAATGAAAGGATTTATTAGAGGAAAGGTTTTTAGTGAAACTTTTAAATCATTTGTTACTAAAAACGAGTTTAAATGCAACAATTTGAAGATTTCTTAATGAAAAAATCATCACTCAGGAGAATTGCTGAAAGCGATTTTCCTTGATCGCCAAACGGGAAATGGATAGTAAATCCAGTTCTATTGTGACTAAGCCGAAAAGGGAAGCTAATAGGTAGGCATTGACAATAGCAACTTATCTTGTTTGAAAAATACTTGGAATCTATTTCCATTCACTAAACGCCGCAATTATTTGCTGAACCATTTGGTAGTACTCTCATATGATTAGTAGGTAAAGTCTGTAAATGAGTGCAGGTTGTTAAATAGAATTGACAATCTGCTCATTTGTAATGCTAAATCTAACCCAATCAGTAGTTTATTCAAATAAATAAATTATTTAATTTAATAGCAATGTTAAAAGTTAATCTCTAATTAAAGAAAATAAAAATAAACCTACCAGCTAAAAAGAACCATACCTTATTTTAAACATTAATTTTTGTGTTTAATTTGATACTCTTCTGAAAACAGTATTATTATTGCTGAATTAACCGATATTTATTTTTTTATAAAAAAAAAAGTTTATAAAGGAAGTTTTGTAGCTACATATGGATTTAATACTATAAAGAGCAATTTAAATAATATATTTTTAGGTTTTAATATATTTCAGACATTTTATGTAGAGCAAAATATAGCTTTGAAGGTGTAGCATATTTATTGATAAAACTACACATCATTCAAAATAGTTCAGACTGGTTAAGATTCATATCTTTCATTTATATGCATTTCAAAGAAAATATTTTAGATATACTATTAAATAATACCAAAGATACCATCTATTAATACGTAAGAGAAATCTAGGCTTCTTAATTATTTGAAAATATATAGATTTTTACCCCTTTGAGTATGATATAAAAAGAAATAACTGACATACTTCCATTTTCATTACGCAAAACGGAGAAACTTCTAAATTAATATAAATGGAGGAACTCATTTTTTATTAAATTAAATGCTTAAATTGCAATAATTGTGAAAAGAAATCAGGCTACAGATCATTCGCCTTCCAATGAGGTATACCAGGTTCGAATTCTATAGCTATGGCTAGCTATGTATAAATAAAAGGAAGATATGGAAAAAAATCTCATTATTTACTTAATTCCTGCTTTTGAATATTGAACCAGAAAAACGTTCTATGGGGGGGGAAATAAGCAAATATTCACAAGCCGATTGTTAGTTTGAATGCCATGAAATTTCACTGACAAGTAGAGCACGCTTGATTTATAAGTGACGTGGGGAGCAAATGACTAAAGAGAACCCCCAGCAAAGTGGGTGAGTTCATTTGTGATTTTTCTCTTCTGAAAAACTGAGGATGTTAACTGTGGTAAAATTTCCACTGCTTGGGTTGTTAAGGAGTTAAACAAGTTGCTAATGCCATGATGTCAAATGCCATTAGAGTATTGTTTTATGCAACTCTTACTTAACTATTCAAATTTAATCTTATTAAATTTATAACTTATAATATTATATTATTATATAATTTATATTATATAAGCTATATAAAAATATAGTTTTCCTTCAAATCTTTAAATAAAACAATTAATAATTGTTAGTGGACAAGACATTTCAGCTTCTTTAATCGAAGGTTGAAATCTAATGATATGTCCTAATATAGTTTTCTGTTTTTCTTAATACCAGGCTATTTTATTTTTGAGATCATCTTGTAATGATTCTTATGCAAGTATATTTTTTGCAAGTAACATGTTAAAATTGTTTTTCTCACCAAAACTATCTTTAATAATTGTTAATTAACAAATTGCTGAAAGAATTACATAATTTAAAAAATAAAAAAAACTATCAATACCACATTTTTGTGCTCCTTACGAGATCTGAATTTTTTATTTTCTGTGAACAAAAAGTTATTTTAATATTACACTTTAGTTTTAGTTTTAATATTACACTTTCTGATATATACATATATTCTACTATATGGGTTTTCATTTGGCAAGTATTTATTTTATTTTTCTGAAATATTTAAACTTATTTTAAATATGTTCAATCACGTCTTGTAATTTTGTGACAATTAGTTAAATCTACATTAACTATCAACTCAAAGATAATAAAAGTTATGAGTTATGTTAAAATCACTATTGGTTTCATAACATAAAAATGTTATTTTTAACTGCTACATTAGTACCAATTAAGTTTTATTTGCACGTTCAGTACTTTTTGAGAAAAAGATCAACGTAAACTTGTATCTCCAAAGCAAGAAAAAGTAATTTTATGAAAAGTTTAATATAAGGTTGAGTTCTAGGTCGCAAAAACTCCCTCAATGGAATAGATATCCCACAAAAACAAATTGAGAGAAATGTTATATTCCACAAGAACAAATTGTTAAGATAAGGCATTCTACATTCTAATTCCTCATAAATCTATCACTCCTTATCTCCCCTTCTGCTGACCAGTCGAGTGGTCCTCTCGCTGTTCAAACCCCCGTCCTCTAGCGTCCACCATGTAAAAGGGGGTGACCACAAACGATTTGTAGCTTACAAATTATCAATTTGAAATTGAGGGGTATCTATTTCACTGAGGAAAGCAAAAGCAGCTAGAACTCTGCCTAAGATAACTGTTGAGTTTATCAATGTTTACAGCAATGGCTTACTACTAGATGAATGAATTTTTTTTCTGATTCTGGCTTTATGCTTATGAATAACTTGTCATGAATGTTGAAAAAAGTATAATTTCAATTGAACTGCTATTCATATTTAGTGATATATTAATTTACACACATAAGTGATATTAAATGGGAAGAATTTCTTTTGATTTATGCTTATGAATAACCCCTGTGGCAGAATTACGGCGACATTGTCGCAGAAAGTCATAGTTTTTGCAGAAAGATTTTTCCTTTGGGAAGGGGAAAATTTTGGTTTTCCTTTCTGCATAATTTTCGAAGAAAGTTTTTTTTTTTTTTTCTGCAGATTTTTTTTTAAAGATGTCTTTTTTGCGCATCAGAGAGGAAAGAAATAATCATAATTTTTCTATTCTCATTTTTAAAAAAATCAGTAATGACTGGCTTCATCTAGAATTTCGAATTAATCATATAAAATTTTAAAAAAATCAGAAATCCCTTAAGTTTAAAAGATAGTTCGCTCTAAAAATGCTGTTCTTTCTTTCATTTTTTATCTTTAAAGAACACCATATTTAACATACACTTATTTGAGTATCTTTTTTTTAAAAGAGATACTCAATTCCTATTCACATGATTTGTGATCTTTATTTTGGGAGTTACAGCACGGATTTTACGATTTTCAATTTATGAACAAATTTTAATTTATTTACCAATTTTAATTTGTGTAATGATTTACAGAATTTGAAAGAGGAAATAATTGGTGCATTTTTCCACCAAAAAAATTTGAGAATATCGCCTATAATATTAGAATTAAAAAAATATTACTTTTACAATTAAAAATTTTTTATTCTATACTTTCTTATGTAACCACAGCATTTTTTTACTTTAAATTAGTAATTGTTATAATTAAAAGTATTTTAAAACAAAATATTAGTGCTAGGGAAGTTTGTCGCAGAAAGCCTGAAAAAGTTCTGCCACAGGGTGAATAACATACAATTAAATATTAAACTGATGTTAATAATGCAACATAAGGACTTTGCTATTATATTATAAGTTTAATAGTTCATTAATTAAACTGCTGATCATATTTATTGAAACACAATTATCTGGAAATAAACAGATTTTGACTTATCATTAAAAATGTTTCTGTTATTAGAGTTGGTATGGATTACTTAAAAGTTGCAATGTAATAAAAATAAAATTTATATATTTCTAATTTAAAAAAATTCCCTGATAAAGCTTGTCTTTGGCGTGTATAAAATGTATTCAGTTACTGACAACTCGTATTTAAATTGTATTTTGTTTTGAAATTATCTTTCGACGTGTTATATTATTTTATACTGTAGATGAAAATATTTGTTTTATACTGTCATTTAAATAAGTAATGTTTTGACTGATTAAATGTGTTTTTTTAGATGATCCCTTCATCTATTGATCCTATTCATTATGGAGCACTTGTAGGACCTATGACAGCTCAGTTGTCCCAAATGCAAATATCTGGAACATCTGTAAGTCTTAAATACACCAATGACTTTTTATTAAATTCAACTTCATAAAAGTGTTATAGGAGGATATGATACCACAATATACTTGTTTAAATTTTTAGATTTATTCAGTTTTAAAGGAATTACAATTGCCAACTAAAATTCTTTTAAAATATGAGAATTGTTGTATATGCTTACCTAACAATCTGATTAGGCTCACAAATCTATTCTCTCTAGCATTTTTCAATTGTATAACACAATTTTATATAATATCCTGACTAATGTAGTAAAGTGGTGTGATCGGTATGCTAGGCATTTTGTCCCATATCACAGTTTGGATCCAGGTTCAAGGTCTTGTGTAAAATGCTCTCTAATTAAATTTTTTTTTTACTGACTGTAATCTGCTGTTTGATTTAAATTAAAATTATGTTCAGAATATGATAATTATTTAAATTATGTTTTATATATTCTCCCGTTTTAATTAATAGCAATTTAATGGTATTATCTTTCCTGTGTAGTTGTTTTGCTGTATATGTATTTTCATTACCATGACTAACCTTTTTATGACACATTTTATACATAGACATAATTAAATTTAAAACAAATATTCCAAAAAAAAAATTTTATTCAATGCTTTTCCCCCTGAAATAAAGAATATGTTTAGATTTCATATCTAGAGATATAAGACAAACTATTGTATTGACTTCTAGTAATTTTTAAAAAAAAAATTTCACTCTTTACATTAAAAAATAGTGATTTTTAGTTTTTAATATCTGAAATTATTAAAATTTGTAGACAGGGGTTGTAGTTTTTGCCAGCAAAAAGGGGTTTTTGCCAGGACAGTGGTAAAAACCGGCAAAAACCAAATTATTTAAATTGCTGATTAAATATTATTACAAAATACTTGAGGAAAATTAGGAATAATAATTTTGATACATTACATGAAAAAATTATTTTTAAAATATGAATAATTAATATAAGGGTAATAATTTTTAAAGGATTGAAAGTTTTTGACCTCTTTTCATTTTAGAATCCTTAAATAAATGTTTTTTTTTTAACAAATTGTATTTTTTTTTTTTTTTTTTTTTTTTTTTTTTTTAAACTTCTTCATAATGACTTTTGGTATGTATTATTTTACATATCACTCTTCCACTATATTTAAAGAGAGACAAAAGAAAGCTAAGATGGATATTTTATTAGATAGATTTTGATAATCACCTCATTTCTCAATATTACTTCAAAATGCAAACAAAACCACAAAATTTAAATTCTTGTGAAATCTTAGTGAATTTTGGGAATTAATGTCTCATTTATACTCAAGTCCTTCTATTAGTACTGCCATTGAAAGAGTGTTTTTGAATTTTTCATTTGTACATTCTAAAATTCGGATTAAGTTGACTCTAAATAATGTTTCAAAACTAGTGTTCTGTTATGCTATGTTGAGACAGCACAAATTGTATTGTGATGATTAGTAAAGTATTGAATTTAGACAAATTTAAAAAATTGCATAAGTTCATTTCACTGGAAAAAAGAGAATAATCACTAATTTTCCGATCAATAATGTTTTAAACTACTAAAATCATATATTAATACATTATGATTTAATTATGGAATAATAATTTTGTTAATTTTTTTTTTTAATTATATTCATTTATAGTATATATATTTCAATTTTAGGAATAATTTTGTATCAAAAATGTGTTTTTGTCTTCTCATTTTGGAAAATATAGGTTTTTGCCATTTTGCTTGGCAAAAACCTGTTTTTGCCAGGACGGTTTTTACCATGGTTTTTTCCACCTGCGGCAAAATCTTTCCAACCCTGTTTGTAGAAGCATATTAATTATTGATGACCAAACCATAAGCTTGATTACGAAATTGATTTGAAGTTGGGTCCATGTTTGAAAACTCAGATCTCCTGAGATGTATGATTTTTTATTTATTTATTTATTTTTTCCTTATGCTTTATTAGCTGAGCATAATCTTATTTGTGGGATTCGCTTAAGATAAAAAAAAATCAGAAAAAGTTTATGCCAACTAAGCTGTTGTTACTAGTTTTTCCATTTATACGTATGCCTGCAATAGCCAAGCACGGCTATTCGTTTTTGTAAGCACAAGAAAAGAAATTCTATTAAATGTGTGTTTATATATTCTAATTATAACATTATTTTACAGTTTATGACTGGGGCACATCATGCGTACACAGGGAATCCTTCAGCTCAAGCACTTTATCCACAGCCAGCCCATCTTATTCAACAAGTGCCACTCACCGAGGTAACGCTCTCTTACTTTCTAATCTATTTGATACATGTTATATTCTTCAATATTATGTATTTGATAAGCGTTATAGTATTCTGAACTACTTTTTGTTTTATTTTTACTTTTTTAAATTTTATTTCAAGCCTTGGTGTATTTTGGTTATAAAACAAAAGATATAGTTAAACCAGTGTAAGTTGACCACTTATGGTGCACTGGTTTGGTAGTCAATTTATTGAAGGGGAAAAACCAATTTTCTTTATAATTACCAGGATTGCTATGCTAGTTGGAATATCTGGAAAAGTAGAGAATTTGGAAATTGTCCAAAAAATCAGGGAGTTCGTATTGGTGATCACTAGAGCCCGGATTTTGATGACCTAAAAAAATCTCAATTAATGCCCTTAAAAAGTGCAAAAAATGCCCTTAAAATGCGGAAATTGCGCTTAAAAGGCCTTATGACATGACTTAAATAAAGTAAAAATATTGAACTAAAACAATTTTTTACTCTTTAAAATTATTATGAGTCATTTCAAAAAATATAAAGCAATGCAATACTTGTTCTACGTTCATTAAAGTTTCAAAAATATGTTTTATATCCTAAAATAACAAAAAAAAAAAAAAAAAGGAAAATATATCGACTCCAAAACATTTTCATTTTGTATAGAAACTTTAATGAATATAACAACTTCCATCTCATAATATTACTAAATATCAGAATTACATTGGATTATTAATTTTTTATTTTTTTTTATTTTTTTATTTTGAAATGTAAACGAGCGTTTCTTGCCTGAAAGTTAATTTGTATACCTGAAGAAGCTTCTTTCAACGTCTACTGATGTTATTGGTGCGTACTTAAAAAAGACGGTCTCACTTACTGACAATTCTTCTTCAATTTGAAAAGATGTTGCTTCACCTGTTAATAGATTTCAGAGATTTTCTCAGAGATTTTCTTCATTGTTTGGAAGCCAGTGTAATAATGTAAAATGATAAAAAAATAATAAAAATTGGAAAAAATTTAAAAAATGCCCTATAAATCTAAAAAAAAATGCTCTAAAGGACAAAAAATGTCCAAAAATGCAAATGTCATCAAAATCCGGGCCTTGGTGATCACCAAACTTGTGACCTTGGCGTTTACAGTAAAACACATTTCTTATGCAAGAGTTTCATTTTCACTCCATTTGGCATGGAGCCAAATTTCAAACAACCATAGCATGCCCTGGTTTTGTGACTTAGAAAACTTTCAATTGGAAAAGGGGTATGGTTGCTAGAATCCATAACAGGTAGAAAGATGGATATACTTCAGATTGTCTATTATGTTTTATTAGGAAATTTATTGGGATAAATAGTGTTTGTGTCTGAATAGTGTTTTATTATCTCCTATAAATTGTTTTTTATTTTTATTATTTTCTTAATCCATGGTTTGATAAATGAATTCAATTAAACTTGTTATAAAGAATTCACAGGAAGCATGGGGGTTGCTGTTCCACTTGTAAATAATAATGCTATACTATAATATTCTAGGATCAAACCAGGTTTTATTTTTTAGCGCCCATTTATTTAAAAAATTGAAATTGTTTTTCTGAAAATTTCTTAACTGATACAGAACCTTTAGTTTTATCAGTAACTATTTTTTAAGTCCATGTGCTGCTAAGTTATTTTTTGTATTTGCTAAGTGAGACAAAATGTTATTTTTAAATATTATCTTCTCTGTTATATGATATATTTCTTTGGTCTTCACTACCATTTTTTCACTATATTCTGGTGTTTCATTTTTTAATTGAAATAAAATATACAATATAATGTATAAATTATTATTAACTTTTGTGGTTTACTCTATATTTTGACCACAGCACTATCAATACATACTGCGATAATAGACATTTTATCCTCAACTTTTAATTTAAAATGTATACAGACTCTTAGAAATTCTTTAAAATAAAGAATATATATATATTTTTTTTAAATGTGTTAATTGTTTTGTCTTTCGTTTAACTTTTTTATATTCCGATTCTTTTCCCAGATTTCTCTGTTATGATTAAATTTAATTACTTTTTATTTCCGTTTTGGAAAATCTTGTGTTGCCTCATCTATAAAGTGGATAATTTTAACCCTTTTACAGTATTGCATACAAAGGACCATAATCCAACCTTCATATTTTCTGGCGCATAGTCATTTTCACTCAAAGTCCTTCATTAAAAAGTGTATAGAAGAAAAAAAAATTCATCTATTTGTGAATTATAATTTCATAGTTGACAACATAGGGACATACCAAACTTTTTTCAGGGGTATTTTTTCTTCTAACTGTTAGTCAATATTTCCATAGAAAAACTTTACATGCTCCCATAGTTTTTTCAAAATAGCAGCTAAATAGAGAAAATCACCTTATTTCCTACTTAAATAACATGGTGTTTTTCAATAAATGCTCTTTTGAATAATTTTATAAATATGTCTTATTAATAAATTGCCCTAGTCTTTCCTGTATTATTTTACTATAAATCTGTTCATTATTCTTGTATTAAAAAACATATTTTGATCTTTTTACAAGGTAATTTTCAAATGCTTCTTAGAGTGGTCTATGACTCAAGGAAATGTGAACCTCCCAAAAGTTTAAATTGGCTAAAATCCATTATCTTTAGTTTGAATTTTATTTTTCAGTTTCTTGATTACTAATTTCCCTTTTGTCATCAAAACTTTGTGACCATCTTGGTACAGGTACTAGTACAAAAAATTTTCCTAAATACTATGCAGGATTTAGCATAAAACCAAAGTTTCTGTGAGCAAACGTGTTATAGAATGGAAATAGCTTAACAAATTTTTTGTTTAAATATTAGAAGTAACTTATATTTTCTTTTCAAGGACTCTTGTAATTAAACTACATTTCATCATTTGAAAAACTATTGATAAAATTTGTGACAGGTGTCCATTAACCTATGCTCTTCCTCAGGATCAAATGGCAGCCGCTGCAGGAAACAATGGGAATGATGACCCTGCCATGTATCAACAGGCCTACAATCAAGCCAAGTGAACTCTTTTTTGAGTAAGATATCAATCCTTTACTGTGCATTAGCTGTATTTCCTTTTATATGCAAAGATAATGCAAGTCAATGACTGGATATTGGTTGACGATAGAATAAAATTTGTATATATATATCATTCTTTCATTTTTCTTATCATACTTTACCTTATAAATATTTTTGTTTATTTATGTATTATGTGTAAATTATCATTATAAATTTACTTAAAATGTTCTGAAAACATTTGGTTGATACGAAACTACCTGATTTTCTATGTGTTTGCATAATGACTAAGTAAATTATGTAATTCCCAGATGGCAACTTACCTAGTACAAAAAACTAAAGATGTATTTAGAGTGAAAAAGTGTATTATCCTAAGTCTATAAAAAGTAAAATTTCCATGAGCCACCATGTTATAATAATACACACTTTCTTTTCTTTTTCTTTTTTTTTCGGTTTTATGTTAATTAAAGCTACTGTTTTTTAAATGACTGGGTGGGAATAAATGAATAAGCATTAATAAAAAAAAAGTGAAAATTAAAATATTAATGCGTTTGTAAATTTTGGGAATCAACAGAAGTGATTGTATTATGGATGTACTCTGCAATTTCGAGTTTTTTCTTATCATCCTTCCGTATTTTGAAACTGAGAGCAGGATATGTGATTTTTTTTTTTTTTTTTTGCAAATTCTCAGAATTCAGTGTAATTCAAGCCTTTTGATGTGTGGGCTTACTTGAGTCAAAAATTTATATTGCGATTAAATTTGGAAAATACTGCTAATGCGACATTTATTCCTTCCCTTACCATTATTCCCCTTTTTTTCTACTTTGGTTTTCGTTTGTGCACTCTACCCAGTTTTTTTTAAACTGAGATTAGTAAGAAAACAATTGTAAGAATGTGAAAAAAGTTTTATCTTAATTTCAAATTTTGGCTTATAAAATTTTCAGGGTTTTTCACTTAGTTTCATAACTACTCCTAAGACAAATTGTAAACTGCAATTTTGAGAATTTTTTTTTTTTTTTTCGTAAAATCTATTTAACCTTCCTTCTTGCTTCTGTGAAAATGACGGGGTGAGGTTTCGCCCTCTATTTCTCGCTCCTGTGATATTCCCGCGCTAGGGTGTTCAGTAGTAACATGCCACCAATAAGAATAAAACTAATTCATTGGCCAGGAAAACATTTTATTTCTCATTTTACACACCAGGTGGCAGTACCAGGATATTTTTAAGGTAATTGTAGATAGTTTATTTTAAAATAGATGTCAGCACTAATCAAATACGTGTATAAAAAATAAGTACTTTTATGACCGTTTTTCTTGAAAATTGACCAATCGTTAAGGGATTAAACAAAGGCCAAAATCTTTTTTTTTTTTTTTTTAAATTGAAAATAACTTATTGCAAGCCTCTTCCTTAAAAATTAAGTTAACTTTAAAACCTTTCTCCAACTTTGATCCTAAATATAAACATTGGTATAATTAAGAAATATTTTTGTTTAGTCTCTAGTATTTTTAAGATTATGTTTTAATTCCAGACTCGACTGATGCCATCACTCCTTTATCACACATTTTAAATTTGGATTCACCGTCTTCAAGCGATATCGTTTGGTTTCATCTGGGGTGTTCCAAAATATCTCAAAGTGATGAAGAACTGGCTTCACAATAAAGTTTATAGAGAAAAAGTTTTTATTTTAATATTGAACGAAAAAGCTATTTTTTAAGCCCTAAAATGTTATTTCTCGAGATTCTCTACATGACATCCATTGTTGATTATTAATGAAAAAAAAAAAGAAAGAAGCTACAGCTCTTTAAACTCCAATGCATAGATCTAGAAATGCTGGTAGATCATTAATTCTGAACCTAAAGACATATTCAAATGATGCAAACTTTTTTCCCACAGTTTGCATGTTTTTCCTTTTTTTTTTTTTTTTTTTTCTTTATGTGTGTGTGTGTGCACAGACATTAAGAACAATTGTTATGATTAGTATCAGAAAATTTATGAAAATTATAGGAAATGGATGCAGAAAGTGAATAAGTCTCTTATTGGTTCACTGATCTAAGGCCAGATGGATTTCAAGAGTTATTAAAACTCTTACTATTTTGTGGATGGAAAAGTTCAAATACACAGTATGTAATGCCTATTTCGGCAAGACATATATCCCCACACAACATTTCAACAAAAAAAAAATGTCAAGATCTGGCCTTGGGTTGTGACTTCTCAATGCAGAGACTGTATTTTGTAAAGACAAGTTTAAGTTTTTTTTTTTTTTTTTCCCTTGTATTTCTGTGTCTGGTCTCATGAAGTCCCTGTGGATGTGCATCGTTTTTGTGCGTTTGTCTTACGCCTAGATTTAGATTTTAAGTGTAGTGCGATAGGAATTAGACTTAGGTGTGTTGCGCTTTTCATATCTATGAAGTGACTCTACCACTTCTGCTTCATCACTAGAACAGCTGCAGCATGCGTGGAACAGTGCTTTCTCATCTACTCGTGGGGAAATGCATAGCCGAGACTTGAGCCGAGCTAAAAGAAGCCTTTTTCAAAAGCAAGACTACCTGAAATCTTGTGGACTTGTGCCTTTTTTATGACCTGCCTCTAGTTTTGGTTTGTGTATTTCTCTTAAATCACATCATTATTAGAGTTGTCATTGAAAAAGTATGCAGCTTTATTAGAACTTTAAAAAAAAAAAAAACTGTTCTTTTTTATGGAAAGTGATTTCTTTCATAGATATCACTAACCATACAGATTTAGGGGGAAAATGAATTCACATTGCTTGTAAATGCTTGAACTGTTTGCATTGTTTGTGTTTACTTTTCACTTTTTTTTTTTCTTCTTCTTTCATTCAATTCACAGAGACACATTGGTGTAAAATTCTGAGATCTGTTAATGCATGTGTATTAGGAGAATTTTTAAATGCATAGCTAAGACGTGTAGAGTTGATGACACTTGGAAAATCGCTTTGGAGCTCTTATTTGTGAGGTGTAGTTTCCAGTTCATTTAAATCCTTAAATCAAAGAAAAAGATTATATAATTTCAACTGTTCTTCATTAAAAAAAAAAAAAAACAGTTTTGACCACAGTTACGGACACAAAACTTAATAGAACAGTTGCAAAATTATGGAAAGATTCAATGAGGATTTTCATTCTACATGTCTTACTTATTCATGCAATATTTGTGTATAAAAATGCTCATTATATCTGTAAATCACAATTTTAAATGAAGAAAGTTCTGTGCAGTAGAGTGACAATGGTAAAATGTATGTTATTTATTAAATTTTTCCTTATCATTGATAAGTATAATAGTTTCTCCTCCCTGAACCATGCAAAAGTATATTTTGTATGAAGTTAAAAGTTTAACATTTCCATCTTACGTTAAATCTAAAAATGTTTTTAACTATTGTCTATCTACTGTAGTTTGAGGTACTGTTTTTAGCAAAGAAAATCGTCGTCTTGCGTGCCTGGTATAGTTTTTATTAACATCTGCTATATCATTCATTTGTATATATATAATTAGTTATAATGTGTACTTAAAGATGCTCTTAAATATGAAAGTCATTAAAAAATAAGGGAAAAAAGTACAGGGTGTGCTTCATTTGTTCTTAAATACTCATATGCGATGGTAACTTTACCATTATTGCCATTTATGCAACTTAATATAATGAAAATAAATATTTTTATTATTCATTTAAATATTCTATTTGATATTCTATTATTCTTGATTTTTTTTTCAATGATGTATATATTTACATAGTTAAATTGAGAGATGTGCTGAATACTTGTTTATTCTTTATTGAAACTTAAGACTAAAAAATATTTTAATGTTATGAAAATACAAACATATCTATCACATCGAGTTAACACTGAAAGTGAATGTGCCTTCGTTTTCATGATTGTTATACTGTCAGAATAGTTATGACACCTTCTATTTACACAAAAGTAAATGAAATCTACTTCCAAGTGAATGCTGTTTACTCTCTGGACGATGTTATTAGAACAGTATTGCACAGTCTTAGATATTCACCGTTGAGAATAGCGCTAGTTGCCTGATAAGAAGCCCACCCTGTATTTTTTTTTTTACTAAAGTAAAGAAAGCTTACTGCTGATTATTTATGAAAAAAGGAAGTTGAAGTATGAAAGGATTTTTGTTTTTATTTTATGTTAATAAAAGTAGACTGGAACTTTCTTCCTCATACCATTCATAGTCATTACTAACAAACTGTTTGTGTTGTATCATTTTGAATCTTCTGTGTTTTTTTATTGTTTTTTTTTTTTTTTTTCAGTAAAAGGTATTTCACAAAAGAAGCACTTAAATGTCCTGATTGTTGAATTTCATACTTGCTTTATTTTAATTTAAGCCATATTTTGAATATTTGTTGAATATACTTTTAGTAGCGAAATTATTTCTCACTGTAAGGGGAGATAAAACTTGTTAATACAAAAAACTTGCAATTTTGCTGAGCCAGAAAATAAGAAGTGACTGCTTTGTAAGAATGGAGGATAGGAGAAAGACAAATAATTATTAGAAACTTTACAACAGATGCTCAAATAAATTATCGTCAGTTGCAATGTAGGTTGCACATCTGCAACAGGGAATCGAATAAAAGATTCTTGCCATTTCATTAATGTATACGACTGTGACGGGCGATTTAAGATTATATTCAATCTGTTCGGAAAGGCATTGCCCACATAGTTAGGCAAACAAACACCCTTTGTTCCACATTGCTTCCCGACCCAACATGGTATGGTAAAAACTGTACTGGTGAGTTCTGTCACCCCGTACAGCTGTGATTATTAGTTTTATGTCCTGTATTTATTTTGTAGTTTTTGATACAAAATATTTCCACTCATTTTGGCAAATAATCACAAAACAAGGATGATCATAAAGCTTTTACTTTACAATAATGTAGTTACAAGAAATTGTTTCCATTGTAAATTAATGATTACTTAAATATAAGTTCAACTACTAATTACTTTCTGTTCCAATTATTTACAACCTGCTTATTAATGAAGTTGTTTTACGTTTTTTTTTTATGACGCAAATTATCATCCACTTTTTAGAAATTCAAAAATATTTAAACTTGAATTTGAAATATGGCTTTTGTTAAAATATCTTTATTTCAGCCTGTTAAATTTTAGCAGTCATACTTTTTTTTTCTTTTTTTTTTTTTCCTTGGCACATAGTGCTTCTGATATGCTGGTTTTAATTTATGTTTTGTATAGAAATTGCTTAGAGAATTTTTATTTATATGAAATCATTGTTCATAGTTTCAATTGTTAATTTTATTTAAAAGATCTTACGTCTTCCAGTCCAAATTTTTATCTGAAATTTTTTATTGTTAGGAAATATTATTACTCTGAAATTGCCTTGAACAGATATACTATTAAACATGGAATTATTAGATTAAAAAAATTGTAATGCAATCCTCCTTTATGCATGACTCAATGTTTACTGCTGCCTAATTTTCACATTGACTTTCGACATTTAATTTTCATATTTATTCAGATTTTTAACTTTTTATTGGCATATTTTAGAATCTTTTAAAATTTCTAGAATAATTTTAATTTTAAAAGATGTTATTTTTTCACATATTTATTGAGAATGCAGATCAGCTTTGCATTCCTTTCTTAATTTATTTGACAAATAACTGTTATTTTTGTACAATTCTATTTATTTATTTGTTCTGATGATCATATTTAACTATTTATTTTGTATTTAAACACCACCCCCATTGTTTCTCTTTTTTCTATAAATGTGAGTAGTTGAGGACAAAATTCAGTTCCTAGTAACTTATTGAGAAAATAGATTTGAGCAATAAATCCATATTAATATATATTGATGCAGGGATGACTAACGATTGTGAATTTTTTGTGGGTTACAGCAGGAAAAAAAGAATTTTGTACAGAAGTTCATCTATTTTAAATAATTTCTTTTCCTTTGCAGCTTGGAATTGTTATTCCAATGTGCTGCATTAAATTTGGCTTACAACTGATGCCACACAACATAAACTATGAATTGTTTAAAAATTTATGCTTTTGCAAAATAGATCGTTGCAGAATTTAAACTACAATAAAAATGGCATATGTATATGTTACACTTTTTTAGCATGACTTATACACCTTCACAACGCAAAAATATTTTTGATTTTTAAAAGGAATACATTATAAAAATTAAAAAATTCATTTTTTGTAATGAATAGGTGTATATGTTGTGCCAAAATAGACGTTACACAAAAAATTGGAGGACGTGATAGAAACTGCCTGAACAGGTTTTCTTTAAAATAAAATACATTCATTTAATATAGTGTTTGACAAAAAAGGGAATACAACTCAAAAGCAAGTAAACATTTGATTTAATTTAGTACATTTTCAGCATTAATAATAATGCATTTTCTTTTAAAATTGAGCTCAGTGGATTCATATTTGGCTTAATGTATTTCTTTTTTAGACAAAAATGTTATTCTATAATTTTAATGAGGAACAAGAAAAACTGATTTTTGTGTTATAAACTTTCAGTCAGAGTATTGCGGTAACGCTTAAGCACTTTGTAAAGTCTCGCTTATTTGGTTGACATAAAATCAAGTTAACTTAACCAGGGTAAATGTTTAATAAGATTTCAAAGACAAGTTCTAAATATATGTTAGCATCCCTGCAATGAGCAAGTGAGTGTTTCTCATTAAATTACACTTTGTATTTAAATTAAATGTCATGTTAATAATTCGGAAAAAGAAAATTCTATTTTTAAAGTTTACTGAGCTTTTATTTGAGGGTTTTATAAGAGTTTGAAAGAAAAGTTTTTATTTTCTTGTAAGGAATTGCATGTTGAATGTTTTTTAATGGATACTGGTAAAAAAACAAAATACGACGCAATAAGGAAAACATTGTTTTTTATAAATAATAGCTTAATGCAGATTTGTGTCATATGAGATCGGTACTTAGACAACTATTGTTAAATTTTTCATGTATGATGTCTTTATTTTTTTAAACATGAAGCGCTCTGATCAACATTCCTGAATTTTGTACGAAAATGTTTAATCAGTAGTACATTTAGATTGCGGTCAGGACTCAGAAATTGAAAAAAAAAATTGTGACACAGGTAGCTGTGCTCTTTTAAAAAAAAAACATGTATATTCCATCTCAATTGTGATTATATATATTATATTTTTAATTGAATAATTTTTTCTCTCTTTATTAAGTGACATTCCATAGCTAATTTAAAAGAAAAATATATTTGTTGCTTGGATACCAAAGTTTTTATTTTCTTAAAATTTTGTCTGTATTTTGTGTAATTTAAGTTGTGATGCGTTCTGAAATAAAATGATAATTAATCACCCAAAACTGTGTTTGTAATTTAACCTAAATCCTTCATGTCACTAACAGAAATTAATAGTTACAATTATTTTTATTAAAAAAATAATAAATGGTTTTTATTTTCTATGGAAATGTAAATTATGACTTTTCAAAATTTTACGTAAAATAGATTGTGTTAATGAATTTGAAATACTAAATTAATACGAAGTTTTTTGTTAATTTCAAGAGAAAAAGGTTAAATTTAAACACTTATATTTAAATTTAAGAGGTATTATTTCTATTTATTTGCTCTCAATCGAATGCAGGGCTGCCATTGGCGACTAAAAAGGAGACTAAAGCGACTATTTTAAAGCAATAGCAACTATGGCGACTAATTTTGTATAAATATGAGTAAAAACGACTAATTTCAAAACAGTTGCGTAAAATCGGCGACTTTTTTAAGCCAATTGGCGACTAAAACGAAAATATCTTCATGAGTCCCCCCCCCCCCTACTTTTTTTGCGCGCTTTCGTTTTACCCATACTTCATTCTTCCTCACTGTTTGATGTCATAAGCAAGGCAGAAATGTTTAACCAATCAGACAAATGGAATCGAAATTCGCACTTTATGAATGCTCCTCCTACTGCAGAAAAAAAAATTTAATATCCCTTAGGATCTCATCACAACCAGTGTTCTCATCGTATACTTCAGCCTTTTTAAAGTTTATAAGCATAAACTCTTATTTTATTCATTTTATATTTAATGTTTACTTTTTTTAATTTAATGTATAATTTAAACGGTATAGTTTAGAATTAAGTATATTTTCTAAGTATGATTTTTATTTCCACGTGTGTCGAACACGTTTTTTCTTTTTTTTTTTTTAATTCAAACAAAATAGCAAAATTTTTAAAAAAATTTTATTATTTAGTTTTTTTAATTTTAATTACAACTATTGTTTCTTAGATGATATATGAAGCTTTATGCCTCAAAGAATAAAATTTAAAATAAATATTTTTAAAATGTTTGGAAGTTTTTTATAGCAGTTCCTTCAGCATTGCTTTGTTTTATATACACAAATAAATGTACATTTTTTATGAAATGTGAAAATTTAACTGCATATTATCTGGATTTTATACTATTACAGCACAAATAATTAAAATTATGTTAGAGAATGATACAATTTTGGCAACTATTATATATATCTTGCAGACTATTTAGGAAACTATTTTTCTTGTTTTTATCCAATGGCAGCCCTGCGAATGTGACTAACCACGAAATGATCTAATCGTAAACAATTAGGGTTCTAGTACCAAAAGTAATACTTTGTACTTACTTATTTGCACATTGCATTTGCACTAACATTGATATCTAGACAAGTATTGTTTATTGAATGGAAAAGACCAAATATGAGTGTTGAAATGGCCATAGTTTTGAATTTTAGATTCTTATTCAAACAAAATAAAATTCAAATTTAATACTTTTTTTTACAAAAATAATACCTTGCAACTTTAGAATTACTAGTTTGGCTTCACTATATTCAGTGTTAAAAAATTATTTAGTAACTTTATTTCATTTGTCTGGATTGCAATATCACGTGCCAAAATTGGTACTGTCACAAAGCGGTATTGTTTTTGCCTAGAACCCATGTGCCCAGTCTGCTAGTTTCATTCCATTCAGCATGAAAAACTGTACTGGAAACAATATTTTACGTGTATAAACATGTTATTAAATTTCCCCCGCTCTTACACTCCCTTTAAAATAAAAATTTCAATAGTCTACAGCTTATATTTATTGCTTAGACTTAAATATTTCAAAAATTACATATATATTTTTAATAATACATCTTTTTTTATATAATTGTTTTGAATACGAAAAAATCACTGAATAATTCTCAATCAGTGATGAAGCAATACCTCCTAGAAGAGAAGGCCTCAGCTTGGTTTATCATAAACAAGTAATTTTATCCTTTAGTAATACAAACGTAGTGCCCTCCCACTGCGCAGCTTAGTCGCCAGAATGTAGTGACAACTTTCTTATTGACCTTCACTGTGCAGTTTATGCTCGTTACGTTGGACTCACTACTACATTGATCCGTGCTGAGGCCTTCTTTCGTCTCGGAGACGTTGGTTGGTGTAAATTTTGATTGTTAAAAAATTATATTTCAAACTTTTCATTTCCACAAAATTTGCTTTTCTTCACGTTGCTATTTTTGTTAGGTTGACATGGTTTTTCAAAGCTGTTTCGCTAAGGAAAATTAAAAAATGAGCCACAGTTTATGTGCCTTTTACTTGAAGCAAATCTATAATTTTAAATTATACATGCCATCTTGCTTTAAATAATAATCTGTGCTGTAGAACGGACAAATAACTTTTTTATTTTAAAGGTTATTAAACTTTTTTAAACAAAATGAAACTATCAAAAACATTACTTTATTTTAAATTTTTAGGAGCCCAGACCATACAGCATTGGAATAAATTTTTAAATATTGAAAAATAGGACCGCAAACATTTTTTTTTTTTTTTTTTAAAATACTCGTGGCTTTTCTCCATATTAATGTTTTGAGGCATTTTCATAATAAACATACAGGGCGCTGGCTAAAAATACGCTAAATTTGACCTACATGACATGAGAAACTCGCAAACTTACAGCAGCCGTCCTAAGTTAACAAGATATAACAATCGTGAATAACTTATTAACAACTTTCAACAATTCTAAAAATAAATATTCGCTAGCTAAGTATCAATATCATATGCCAACAGAGCCCGTGGAAGGCCATCCAAGATGGCGGAAAGACATCCTCCTCACTACGATAATGAAGTAAAGTTCGTGTCTTGTTATCGCTATGGAGCCTTAACACAAACAAGTGCTTAACTGAGCTTAAATAATTCAAAATCGGACACTGTCTATAAGTCAGCAGAAAGTGATGTTATGGGATAGGTTGAGAGGTAGCGGGTTCGTATACTTTATTCTCTGTTTAAGATTATTTTTGAAAATTGCCAAAGCCGTTCGGGAGACCACGTAGCTCGGCCAAACACTGTGCAGTATGAAGGTATTGGGTTCGAATCCCGCCGTAAACATAGAAGTATGTTCTATAGCTTGTGCTATCTGTTCTTCAACTTGTCTCACAAGTCCTACTTTGTAATGAGCACGCAAGCTTGCATAATGTATGTGTGAAAATAAATAAACCATTCAGAGACTAAAGATGGCGGCTAGAGTGAAACCAACAATGCTTTTCATACATCGTTATAGCACAATAATCTATAGATGCCTTGATGAATAAGCTTAAAAAGTGTGTGAAGTAGGCTTTATTTTCTTTATATCTAAATTTATACGGACTGTTTTAATTATTATTTGCAACAGAGAGTTTAAAATGATAACTTTCTCGAGCTTGGTGTACGATAATAATTAATATTATTCAGTTGATAGTAGGTAACGAATATTTTGAAAAACTTCTCGATTATTAATTGAAAGTTGTTTTTTTTTTTTTTTTTTTTTCATTCATCAGCCATCCATTCAAAATGTAAGTTCGTAATTTTTTGTTTTATAAATGAATGTCCAATCTTTATAGTATTTGCTTGATTATTAGACTTCAAAATAACCTACAGCTCTTTTAAGAAACTGTTGACAGTAGATATAATTTAAAAAATATACGAAATATAAATAGATAAAAAACGCCAAGGAGTATCAAAAAATGAAATTCGTTTAATTTAAAATAAACTATGAAATTCAACAAGTAAAATAACAATGATAGGAATACATATAAGTGTTGAGTATTGACGTTTCCTGATTATTATTCTTTTTTTTTTTTTTTTTTTTTTTCATTTCATCGTGCTCCTTGTATATTTTCCTACACATCTTCATAATTTCAAGTTTCTCAGTCTTATAGATTTTGAGTCGTATAGAAGTTTACTAGTTGATAATTCCCGAACTAATAATCGATTCTTAATTTTTTTTTTTCTCATTTCATCGTACTCCTTGTATATTTTCCTACACATCTTCATAATTTCAAGTTTCTCAGTCTTATAGATTTTGAGTCATATAGAGGTTTGCAAATTGATAATTCCCGAACTAATAATCAATTCTTATTTATTATTTTATTTTTTTTTCATTTCATCGTACTCCTTGTATATTTTCCTACACATCTTCATAATTTCAAGTTTCTCAGTCTTATAAACTGCTGTTTGTAGAAAATGCAACACCATGAAGGAATCATCAGAATCAAATGAAATTCGCAGCAAATGTCAATTATAGGATATTATGCAAATTAATAAAGTTTCAGAGCCATCGCGCGTGCGTGGCGCGCGCAGCGCCCTCTGAATTGATGCTGAAAGCGTATAAATAAAGTGCTGTAGCGGGACGTTGAAAATAGTCTATGATTATTTGTTAGTGGCAAACGTTTAGTGAGACCTGAGTATGCCTCCACGACGGAAGAATAAGAAATTCAAGCAACTTACGGAGTTTGAACGAGGGAGGATAATCGGCCTTCGAGAAGGAGGATTTTCCTATCGCGCAATAGCAGCTCGTATGCAGCGGAACAGTTCCACAGTGATGCGAGTTTGGAAGCAGTGGACCGACGAGCACCGAACAACTCGAAAAACAGGCACTGGACGACAGAAGGTGACGTCAGAGCGCGATGATCGACACCTGCTCCGCATGGCGGTGAATGATCGCACAGCTTCCTCCAGGCAGCTGGCAGCACATTGGTCTACTGCTACAGGTGTACAATTGTCGGCTTCGTCAATTCGTCGTCGTCTGCTGCGCCGTGGATTGCGTGCAAGGGTGCCATTATACAGGATTCCCCTCACGGCGGATCATCGACGGCTGCGTCGGCAGTGGGCTCTTGAGCACAGAGACTGGCGAGCTGATTGGCACCAAGTTGTCTTTTCAGATGAATCACGCTTCAATTTGTGGACCCATGATGGCCGTGTTCGTGTTAGACGTTATGCCGGTCAACGCTGCCTTCCTGAGTGTATTATTGAACGACATAGTGGTCGAACACCCGGAGTTATGGTCTGGGGTGCGATTTCGTATCATGGACGATCCAATTTGATACGAATTGAGGGTAATCTCAATAGCAACAGATACGTCCGTGAAGTGCTACAGCCCGAAGTCGTTCCTTTCCTTCAAGGCATCCCTGGAGCTATCTTTCAGCAGGATAATGCACGCCCACATGTTGCGCGGACTGTTAGAGACTTCTGTTCAGCACAACGCATGCAACTTCTTCCTTGGCCTGCTTATTCGCCGGATATGTCGCCTATTGAGCACGTGTGGGATATGGTTGGTCGGCGTCTCACTCGTGATCCGCGTCCTGCAGTTTCCAAAGACGAACTGTGGTTGCGCATACAAGCGATATGGAATTCTCTTCCTCAAGCAGATATTCAACATCTGTTTGACTCCATGCCACGTCGTATAGCAGCACTTATTGCAGCGCGTGGTGGCTGCACCAAATACTGATTTCGGACGCTTAATTTGTTTCTTTTGTTTTGAAAATTTCATCATTTATTTGTATCAGTACAAGTCGTTTCTGCATTAAATTTCATTTGATTCTGATGATTCTTTCATGGTGTTGCATTTTCTACAAACAGCAGTTTAGATTTTGAGTCATATAGAAGTTTGCAAATTGATAATTCCCGAACTAATAATCGATTCTTAATTTTTTTTTTCTCATTTCATCGTACTCCTTGTATATTTTCCTACACATCTTCATAATTTCAAGTTTCTGAGTCTTATAGATTTCGAGTCATATAGAAGTTTACAAGTTGATAATTCCCGAACTAATAGTCGATTCTTAATCTTTTTTATTTTTATTTCATGGTACTTGTATATTTTCCTACATATCTTCATAATTTCAAGTTTCTCAGTCTTATAGATTTTGAGTCATATAGAAGTTTGCAAATTGATAATTCCCGAACTAATAATCGATTCTTAATTTTTTTTTCTTTTTTTCATTTCATCGTACTCTTTGTATATTTTCCTACACATCTTCATAATTTCAAGCTTCTGAGTCTTATACATTTCGAGTCATATAGAAGTTTACAAGTTGATAATTCCCGAACTAATAGTCGATTCTTAATCTTTTTTTTCATTTCATGGTACTTGTATATTTTCCTACATATCTTCATAATTTCAAGTTTCTCAGTCTTATAGATTTTGAGTCATATAGAAGTTTGCAAATTGATAATTCCCGAACTAATAATCGATTCTTAATTTTTTTCATTTCATCGTACTCCTTGTATATTTTCCTGCACATCTTCATAATTTCAAGCTTCTGAGTCTTATACATTTCGAGTCATATAGAAGTTTACAAGTTAATAATTCCCGAACTAGTAGTCGATTCTTAATTATTATTTTTTTTTTTCATTTCATCGTACTCCTTCTATATTTTCCAACACATCTTCATAATTTCAAGCTTCTGAGTCTTATAGATTTTGAGTCATATAGAAGTTTACAAGTTGATAATTCCCGAACTAATAATCGATTCTTAATTTTTTTGTTCCCATCGTACTTTTTATTTATTTTCCTACACATCTTCATAATTTCAAGTTTCTGAGTCTTATAGATTTTGAGCAGCCAAACAAATATACTCACATACGAAAGAGAGGTTGTCTATTACAAGTTTTAAATATATAAAAAGAAATAACTTAGGTACTTAGTTCTGGATATAAAAGAAAGGAATAAAGATGACACGAAAAATGACAAGTGATATAATTCAGATCAATATTTTTGTAATAAAAATAATTTATTTGATACACGTATATACAGACAGCGAATACTTAAAGCCAAAGATTTAGATCAAGATCTGTGTCTCTTGTGATGAAATTACAGTGAAGCTTGGGATTTGAAGCACTGTAGAAGAAAATATCATTAAAAAATTATTCAATAAACTGTACAATTAATTTCTTTCAAGTTAACTAAGCATTCCTTTTCAGTTAACTAAGCATCCGTCAGACTTCAGATTAATACCAGTTTTACAAAAAATTGGGTGTCACCATAACATTTAAACAATTTCAAAGACTGCAAATGTTAGCTTTTATCACCTATCTATATTTAATGCAAATTTGCTAGTTTCCGAGCTACATTACTTTGCTTAAGATAAGAGGAATCTAATTATAAGCATGTTTTTAATTCGCAAATCTAATACGTCGACTGATTTGACTTTTGATAAGTGAATGATTAGCGTAATCTGTGAGTTGAATGATGGCAGAGGAACGCTGATTTAATTTTATTTATCTATGTAAATGACGATAAAAGTAATATAATATTCATTTTACAAACGTAGCAAACTACCCTGCTCGATTTATAAAATTCTAATCTAAATATAATTTTTAACAAAAATCAAAATAAACTGATTCTTTGAAATAAATTGAGCATCAAAATATTTAATTAAGTGAAAAAAAAAAGGGGGTTATCAAACAGTAGACAATAGTACTTCGACAGAAGAAAGGTGAAAGTAAAATTCAACTGTTTAAGAAAGCATTAAAACTGCAAAAATTACCGGAGAATTGCAATCTGTTTCATTTTTTATCGAGAGGGTTGATGAGAACATTCTGTCCACTAAAATTCAAAGCCACCCTTTTATATTTCGGATGGCTACACAGTTAACGTGGTGTATAGGTAAAGTAAAAGGGCTCTACAAGTTAAGACCGTGTAAAAGACTACGGAGTCAGCGCCTTTATCTAGTAAATGGTGAGGGATACGCCGGAAAAAATATGTTATTAACAAAAGTAGTAGATTGTAGAGTAATATAGTACGCATTTCAGTTTTCTTGACCTTGGGGTCTGGTGTGCAGGAGCAGATGCTCTAGTCAGGTGGTGAGCCGAACGTGGAGCCCCCAGTGTTTAGTTCCCAAGCATGCTTGGTACTCATTTATCGACCCACTGAAGGGATGAAAGGCTGAGTCAACCTTGCTCGGCCCGAGGATCGAACCCAGGACCTGCGGCACGGTAGCGTGAAGCGCTACCACTCAGCCGCCGGGCGTCATAGCGGGCATTAATGCTACAGAAAAGAAGAAGAAAAAAACACTTAATACGCGCATTTGTTTGCGTGATATTTCTTACATCGTGAAGCCGCAAAACGATATTATAACTAATTTAAGTATGATTAAATTAATTGTAAATAAGAATGTTAAAAATTATTCAACGATTTTTCCGATCACATACGCGACATTAGACCTAGAAAATAAAAGCTCCCTGCTGCTTATATAACGACATTGATCATTTAAGAGTAAAAACTGAAAAATATATTTTTATTAAATTTTTATATTTAATATACAATATAATGCATTCCTCCTAGATAAAAAAAAAAAAAAAAAATGTAAAAACATGTTTTTGCGTCGACCAAAAGTGGCTAAAGTTCAGTTTTAAAAAGAAATCAGTTGGTGCGTTAAAGCGCTTCCGAAAAAAACATTTAAATTGAGCATTATAAAATGTATAGTTTTAATACCGTTTACAGAGACACCTGGTGATTCACGATATAGAAAAACAGTGATAATGTTGTAGAGCATAAATTTTGCTAGAATAGACACCTTTTGGATGTCAATTTCCCACTGAGAAAAAAAAAAAACTTGATCAAAACTACTAGAGTGTGGTCAAATTTGTGTTCCTGGAAGCACTAAAAAGTTCGGTAATATTTACCAAAGAACTTTTGGTAGTGAATTTTGTAAAAAGAACAATTAAATAGAATTTTATAATATGTCATAAAATTTGGTAAATGTAAAAAAAATTCGTGATTTTATCATGAAAACTTAGAGCTTGGCATAAGAGTCATTTATTTGGTTAAATTTACTTTTCAGTTTTGTATTTTTTACTAAATGTGTGGTAATAAGAACTTTCGTTTTGAAAATCGAAATTTCCAGTTCGTTACCATTTAAACAGAAAAAAAAAATCAAATGAATAGTTTAACTACCGTATATTTTATTTAATTTTTATAATACCAGAATTACGACTTTTTTTTTAACAGAAATTTCATTACCATACATACAGTGCGGTAATTTTAGCAGAAATATTTTATACGTGTAAGTAGAGACGACTTTTAATTCCCATTTGCTGAAGATTCATTTTCAAGCTTTTCTTAAGAACATCGAAAATAAAGGTAGCCTGTAATAAGTAGTTTTTCTTTTTCCTTCCTTTTTTTTTTTAAAAAAAAAAAAGTATTTTTGTGGCATCACAATGTATAGGAAACGCAATGCGCGTGTTACGCGTTTATTTTTATTTCCACTTAGCATTAATGGCTACAATGTGCCTAATTTGTACTAAATCACTCTACCATCTGCTACTTTTGTTTTACTGTTTCCAAAAATATCTCTTCCCATTTACTAGATAAGAGCGCTAACTCCGAATTTTTTTAAAAATTTTATAAGTATTTATGTAATAACTATTATAAAATATTATTATAACTATAATTAATTAATTTTAAAAAAAACATTAGTAAATTTTCACTAAAATATAAATATTTCTATTTTTGATTTAAAAATATCGCAGTTTCTTTTCGGTTGGAATATAGCTTGAGCTTTGTGGGAAGTACTTTTGCACTGTTGAGGGTTAATAAATTCATAATAAAAATTATTGATAAAAAATTGGTTTTAATTTTTATTACCCTCTTACATCACTTCGTTGACATACGGTTTAAAAAAAAAGGGGGGGGGTCTTGTATTCCAAGTTAAAAAAAGGAAACGAGTTGATTTTAAAATAAAATGTCACTTACCTCACTGCTAGAAATGCATTTGGTTGAATGTATTGTATGTCAGAGTTCCTACACAATAATGATGCTAGTGTTGTCTTTTGTATCGAGAGAATTTGATCTGTAAATACATTTTTAATATCAAATTTAAGGATAATGAAAATATAAAAAGTTCCACTCCTCTAAGAGTTTAGAAGGGAAAAAAATAGGAAGTAATTGTTTTAAACTGGATGCAATGTATATGCAAAACCTTACGAACTCATTTACTAAACTAAGTTATGGAATTCAGAAATAGGATTACAGGATAATAAATCATGCTTTTAAAGATTTCTCTGGGGCTGAATAATTGTTTGTCCTTTTAATTCATGTTGCTGTGGTTTTCGTTTTAAAGGAGACTTCATATTGTCCACGTCGACTTCCATCACTATGGAAAAAAAATTCGGAAACAAATATAATTTTGAATTTTTTTTTTATTTTTTAAATCCATTATCTTTAATGCGGTCTTCTTTTTTTTTATCTTTAATACAGCTAACCAAAATCTTGTAAACAATAGATTTGTTCTTTATTGAAGGAACGTACTGTTTGTCTAAGATAGGTACTCTGCCAGACATTCGTCTGGAGCTGTGGCGGTGACTATGGTAACGAGGTAGGATTATTTCAAGTAGGGGTGCGGGGTTCCTCTTTAGGACTGGTTTCGGCCAGAGAAAAGGACACCACTTCACCGAAACTACCCTTCCTAAAATGCATTCTTCTTGTTTCCTTAGCACCAGACTGCCGCAGACTTAGTGGCGGTCAGAGTACCTATCTTAGACAAACAGCACTCCTTCCTTTCGTAAAAGTTCCTAAAAACGCACTTCTTAAGTGGATGAAACTCGTATAAACTGAGCTATCGAAACAATTAATCTCCAAATCTCAAGATTCTCGAAAGCTATTTGGGCCATTACAGTGAAATTTTACTGAAAATGTGCGTTTCTTTTAATGAAACGAATAGTGTTCACGTTTCTAAAATTCAATTATTTATTTTTGTTTTTTTTTAAATTATGCAGTATATAAATTAAAAACCATGCGAAACATTTTATCAAATCTGGAGCATAATTTTGAATATAATAATTTTTTTGAATTACCTTTCGTAAAAGCACCCGGATGGTCCAAATTCTCGTACCAGAATCTGTCTCCGAATTTCAAATTTTTAAACTGATTGGAAACAATGCAGGTATATGTGGGACCTAAAATACCACCGTTCACTGGAAATTCAGACACTCCTGCTACATATAAATCTATTTCGTCTACAGAACCAGGACTAGAAACGAAAAATTATATTCAATACATTCAGCAAACAAATTTCATAACGTCAACAAAGTAAATGAAAAATAATGATAACGAACACTGAAAAAAACTATTCCTGAATTCAAAGTAAAGAAAAAAAAATTTACGCCAACTACTGTACTATAATTTCACTATTAAAACTGATTCATTGTCCATTCATAGTCACGGTTGCCATAGTAAATGTAACCTTTAATGATATGCATTTAAAATCAAAAGTTCACAATTGGATACCTCCAAGTGACGTCACGCTTGGGGAAATTATGGCATTTTCTTACCCAAGTCTAAATTCTTGAGTCCAAGTCAAAATTCTTGATGGTCCCATCAAATCATTTTGATGGTTTATGTTGGTTTCAGTTCTATTCATGATGGTCCAATATCATTTGATGGTCACCATCATCTAACATTTTCAATTACGCATTCATAGTTTCTGATCTACCAGTACGCTTCCAACATTCCACGATGGAAAATGTTACCTTAATGATATGTGTGGTTAACCATCAAGAGAAGTTTTATTCTCATGGACCAAAAATCTATGATGATCCGTGATGGTCCATGATGGTTCCAACTATATATTTCTATAATGGTTTAATGGGAATTCTTGTTAGTTCTCAGGAATATGCCATCAAAACTATGTGTTTTTTTTTAATGTTGGTCCATCATAAATCAGTCCGAATTCCTTCATTGGGATGATGGTTACTTATGTTGGTTACCATCAAAAATATAATGGTTCATAATGGAATTATTGATGGTTACCATCAAGATTATGTTGGTCTATCAATAGAAAACCATCAAAAATTTTGACTTAGGTATGACACGATACAACAGCCAATCAGTTTCGACATAGACGAGACGCGTGACGTCACTACTAGGCATCCAATTAAATCAGATCCGCAAATTGAATCGATACGATAATGAACCAAGTCTAATAGCTGTAGCATTTACACGCCATGCACAACAATGGTACAATCATGGTGGCTTCAGCGGTCTTCTTTTTCTTCTCACATTACAGATACCCAATTTTAAATAAAAACTATGAATAAAGTATATATACAAATTAAAATCGAGAAAGAAAAAATTAAACAAATGGTTCAATTAAAAAACTCTAATAAACGTAAACGACCCAACCTTAGATTCATAAATGGTTCATCTAGGTTGATCTTGCAATAATTATTGCTTGAAGGATACATGTATATTAAATTCTATTTCCTCATGTATGCTAAATTTTTGTTATATTTCTTTTTGTCACTATAATTCTTGATCTACCTTTTTTGCCACTCTCGTCTCGTAATTCTTACCAATATTACTTATTTTGTTTTATAGCTTTCGTCACTATAAATTTTATCTTATAATTGAACCTTATTTTATATCGTTTCTCAGCAAAATTATTGTCTTATATTTTTGTCAATGTTAACTTTCGTCTTACCCGTAAATAGTGGCAAATCTTTCTATCAGGTAATCAGGAATAATTCCTCTCAAATCTGGATAATCACGAATTTTTGATAGACCGCACGCCTCACGCCACTTGTTATAGGGTGGTAAACCATGGTCTCTACCCCGCTGAATGTTGAGAGAAAATAAGTCTAGCCCTGGTCCATCGGCAGTGTCAGAAAATAGATGATTAGTAACCTATAAAGTAAAATGAAATATTCAATTTAGTATCCCATTCAATCACAGGAAATAATGTTTAAAAAGCAACCCTGCTCGCTATCACTCTACGACCTCGTACCAATATTCGCAGTTTCGTTCTCGTTTCTCTAGCTCATCAGATTCTAAAATATAGTAATCTCAAGCATTCTTTTGTAAGCAAAAGGACGGAGCTAAATGACATTTGCGTTATATGGAGAGGAAATCCACGAAGGACTCCCACGGTTAGCCTGATGGCAAGGGGATTCTACCCAAAGAAATGTCTACCAGTGAAATTATTTTACGTCAGGACCCTGACCGGTGAGAGCTGGGAGCAAAATTCGTATCAACCAGCCATCGCTGGGATTCGAACTCATGTCACTTCCTTGGGAGGCAAACGCTCTATCCCCTGAGCTCCACTTTGAGAAATCTTTGGTTACAGCACTTTTTGCACTAGATTATGTGACTGGACATTGGCTCTGTAAAAAAACACCATTGCATTTATTGACGCCGGTGATGCTTGATTAATTTTGTTAATAGGTACAACTAGTATTGCGGTTATAGGTGTAGTTTTAAGACGTAGGAAAATTACTAAGATGAGTATTTAATATAGGTACTGCGATAATAGAATTTGTACGGTTCCCCTACTACGAAAATTAATGTGTAGGAAAATTTTCCCAATTATGATTATAACAGCCAACCGAACAACTGCGCTATGCCAAATGATACTGAATGCAGTCTATCTTTATTTAATAAATTCGAAATTTAAAGCTTTCTTCTTCTTTTCTGCTCAATATAATAGCGTAAAGTCACCACGAGCAGCGAAAAATCTGTAAAGATTACAGACAAAGCCCTCCCTTTCTCACTCACTAATCACTAATACTACCATCTTCTAAAATTTTAAAAACGTTTTCTTCATGCAATAAATGGGAAAACTGAAAAAGTTTCATTTCGATATTTTGTAATCATTATATTACATATTGTAACATATCGACGATATAGCTAGAAAACACTTTTTTTGCCGAAAAGTCGCAAATTCTAACCATGTGTTCTTTATGGAAAAAAAAAAGAAAAACTAAAAAACATTCATTTTGATATTTTGTAATTATTAGAGCAATAAAGAGGTAATTAATCTAATTTACAGTAATGATAATAACAAGTTTTTACCAGAAATAGATGGCACAAATTTGGATAATGTGTATTTTACTAAGTAAAAAAGAAATCGCTTCGATGTGTTTCATTATAGGAATAAATATAGGGTAATTTACCCAAAATAGAAATTTATGCTGAGGAACATGTTTTTACTTAGATGGAAGTCTCAAATTTGGACTAAGAGTTTCAATTTGTAACTGTATTGGCTTTTATGCGATTCAACCATGAAGAGGTTAATTTATGCAGGTGGAAAACTGTGCAGAACCGCGTCTGGCTTACTTGGGCCAGATAACCTAGCTATTACAAGCTAGTTTCAGAAAAGATTTTTAACCCTTTGACTGTACTTAAAATGTTAAAGCCGAGAATTCAGGAAAATGCTTTCAAAGGCATCGGAAACAAGTATGGAGCCGCCAAGCGGTAAGTTTGTGCTGGTGAAAGACAATGAGGAAGAACAAAGTGGTGAGTTCATGTAGACGGACCAGCTTGTTGCCACAGGCGGCTAGTAATATATAAATACAAATTTGATTGCTTTGATTTGTACTGATTGATTGCTTTTCTTTACACCTTATAAAGAAAGGATATTCAGCTAGTTTTAAAATAGAACGCATAATTTTGAGTACACTAGTTATTTTGTTATTTACCTGCTTGGAAAACAAACAGTCCACCTTTTGTACATTTTGATCAGCTTGTCCATAGAGAAGAGGCGCAATAGAATCCCCAGAAGTTTTGCAGAATTCGTCCATCGAGAAAAAATCTTCGCTCAGCCATGGACTGGCTTGAAAATGGGTACCTCTACGCATGTATCGTGAACTGATCATGCTGTGACCGAACCTGTAGGCAGCTGACACGAAAACATTGTACAGGGTCGGATTGAGTACTTGGTTGTAACGATAGTTCACGGTTGGGATGGTCAAATTCATTACGCTTGTGAGCGCCGGACCAATGACTTCAGGTAAATATTCTCTGGAGAAAAAAAAATACAACTTTGAAATACATCCTTCATGCATAAATTCTGATACCTGACAAGAAAGTTAGCCAGAAAAGTGCATAAAAAATTCATACATAACACTTGAAACTTAAATTCGTTACTAATATATGCTCTGCACTAGTACGCTATCAGAAAAATCGGTACAACGTAGAACCATAATATCGGTACCTTTAACCATAATACGATTTGAGCCATATTTGCTTGTATCTGATCATAGCATTGTGTATTTAGGTTTAAGAGGTATGGCAATGTAGTGCAATTCAGATTTATGTTATAATATGTGTTCCGATATTATGTAAGGTACCGATAATATAATATAGACCCGAATTTTACTATATTATCGTACTTCTTAAACAAGAATACACAATGCTATGATTCAAATCAGAGAAAATAGGGTCCAAATCGCATTATGGTTATAGGTACCAATATTATGGTTCAACGTTGTATCACAAAACTGGTTGAACCATATTTTCTTCCATCTGAGCCATCACATTGTGTTTTCAGATTTAAGAAGTACGGTAATATTGTGCAATTGAGATCTATGGCATGATATCGGTTCCGATATAATGCAAAGTATCGATAATATATCATCACCATAAATTTGGCATTTTTTACCATAATATAATTTGAACCAAGTTCTTCCAATTTGAGCCATAATATTGTGAGTTCCGGTTTAAGAAGAACGATAATACGGTGCAATTCTGATCTATGGTCAAATCTAAGGATGCAGCTAACTTGAACGAAAATACAGACGAAAACACATTTCAAAATTTTAAGTGGTGCATTATTAAACAGAATGGATTAAATCTTTTAGTTCTTAAATTAAGCTATGAGATCTTGTCTTGCAACAAAGCTATGAAAAGTATCCTAATTAATTAATTTATTTAAAATCCTTATTTGACAATTTTTAAAACTTAATTGTTCTCTTATCTGGTTTGTAATCATCTGCTACTTCCAAAACTTAAAAAAAAAAAAAAAAAAAAAAAAAAAATCGCCAAAGCCAAATTCTTTTCAATGGTATAAACTTCATATCCAAAAGCATAGTATGACGCCATTTCAAAAATGGTGAAGAAAATTAGCCTGATTTTGAAACTGTACTTCAACTTAAACGTGATAAGGAAAACTTGCAAACGACTAGCATTCAACTCGAAATTCTTGTAATTTTTTAAAGAAAAGAAATCAGTTCAGAGCCATCTTGAGTGAAAAATCGAGACTAACTCGTCTTTGTAAGAAACTGAATTTGTTAATATAACCTGTATTTGTATTAATGACAAATAACTGCACCTCTTTGTGGTTAGCCAGAAAATAATGGATTTCTTACTCATGTTCTGCATGTTGCTGGTAAAAATTATGTGAATACTATAATCGGTGTCAGCCGTAACCAGTATATATGAAAAAAAAGCCACCAGTTAACATGAGAAGCTATTTGTACCATGAACTAACCTCACCGTGAGTACTAATGCTAATGTGCTAAATGTAACTTAAATTAACTAGCAAGCTGTTATGACTTCTATACGTATTGGAGAATTTTCTTAAATTTTTTTTAGTTCGAATGACAAACAAAATGAACTAAATAAACTCACTTGTACGTAATATGTTGGAACATAGCACCCACCAGCTTGCGTACAACATGAAAAAGTGTTTCTTCTGACCAGCCACGCCCTCTCAATGCTTCCACCAATCTGTTGTGTTCTCTCACCCAAATAGTATGTAGGGATGCTAGAACTGGATTTTCATTGGCTCTTTTTTCACCTTAAAGACAAAGCAAAAATCAAAATTTTCAATTTAATTCCAACTCGTAACGGAATTAAACATAGATTGAAAAGTAGCCAGTGAATCAGATAATTTTTTGTTTTATATTATGAGAAGATATGAAGATGACGAGAAATTTTTATTGAAATGGGTATTCGACTTAAAGAACGGTGCACTAGATGAAAAATGGTTGAATAAACGACTCATGGTAGTATGTATAGTGCGGCTTTGAGGAGAACTCCTCCAGACTATGAGTCTGGGGCTGTCTGCTGCTATGGTAGCAAGCGAGAGCACATTTCTAATGGGGGTGAAATGGAGGAAAGATAGTGTCGATTGGTTTACTCACGACGACCTACGCTAAGATTAAGACAAAACTATTCACCCCACATACCTATTCGAAGTGACCTTTCTTCGTAACCATAGTTCCCGCCATGGCGCGAGACGGGTGTCTGGAGGAGTTCTCCTGAAAGCCGCACTATACATCTTAACTGTTTCGTTTTCATTGTAAACATTTGACTCAATCTTTGCAGCTAAGAAAGAGATTCAATCGTTTTCTTTTACTTTACTAATTCTGCTTGTTTGTGAGTAGGAATGAAAATCGCAGTTGCCCTCCACGGGTGGAAAGCGGTTTGTTTTGATTTTAAACAAGTTTGAGGGTAATGTTTTATGTTTTGGATATAAGGTCAATTAACTCTATCCTTAAATCACTCGTTGTCCATTGAGGCATCTATAAAGAAACTTTAAATTGATGTAACAGCAGAGTCAAGTAAGTTGAGCTCTATTTGACGATTAAAAAACAACAACCTAATAGCAGCTTTTTTGATTAAAAAAAAAAAGGATAAAAATTTACGAGTAATTTTCTATTTAGTCTTAATTTTTTCTACCAAAGTGTAAATCAATAAAATGTGTTCAACATCTTTGTCAATAAGAGCTGCAATCCTACGTTTTACAAACTTTTTTTAGGTTTACTATCCCCAATTCTTAATTGTGCTGAAAAGAAAAGTGATACACATATCATTATTCTATATTGGTATAACACAGTTCAGATTTAAATATTAGTCATGAGTTCGTAAACGGTCCTTATTACCGACAGTTGCCAATTGTTAACTGCCAAATAATATCCATTATGCATCTGGATTGCTGAATCTTCAAGCTTAAAGTCCTCCATGGTATAGAACGGGGTTGAGAGGAAGCATATTGTTCCTAGAATTCTAGCACTATTGCTCCTCTGAACGATTGTTTACTTTCAATTCTTGACTATAGCAATTAAAAAATTAATATAGGAATAGATTCATATAAATATATGAAATTAACTACTAATATTTAAATTCATATAAATATATATAATTAAAATATATGTAAATTAACTACTATTTCATTAATAGGGTAAATGTTCGAAAATGTTATAAAAACAATTACCTAAAATCAGATTGCATTTATAATTAGAACGATTTGTTAATTTAAGAAGAATTAAAACTGTGGTCATGAACATAAACATTAATACTAAAAGTAACAGCTAAGCCTAATCGCGGGGTCAGCAAGCCGGCTTCGTTTCTGCCGTTCAGATTGTTCTTTATCAATAATTCAATAACCTCTGTAGAAATCAGATTGTTCCCTATTAACATTTCAAGAATCAGATTGCATTTATAGTTTGAACGATTTGTTAATTTAAGAAGAATTAAAACTGTGGTCACGAACAATGGCATTAATACTAAAAGTAACAGCTAAGCCTAATAGCGGGGTGAGCAAGCCGACTTCATTTCGGCCGTTCAGATTGTTCTTTATGAACAATTCAGTAACCTCGGTAGCAATAAGATTTTTTCTTATCAACAACCTCTGTAGAAATCAGATTGTTCCCTATCAACAATTCAACAACCTCTGTTGAAATCAAATTGTTCCCCTGTCAACAATTCAACAAACTGCATAGAAAACGATTGTTCCCTGTCAACAATTTTACAGCCTCAACAGAAATCAGATTGTCCCATATCAACAATTCAACAACCTTTATAGAAATCAATGACAATTACACTTTAACAGCACAAATTTTAATCACATCTAATTTTAAAAAAACACATACAAAATTCCTCATTGATTGCCTATACTATATATTTTATAAAATTTGTCAACAAATAATGGAGAATAGGGGTCGAAAATTAACAGGGAAAAAACAAAATGGGAGCAAGGAAGAATTTAAAATGCTACCGATGTATATCGAATCCCTACTAAGGAAGGCAGAGCTGAAAACATCAAAACCTGTTTGATTCTAGAGGGTACAGAGATGAGTTGCAGAGCAACTATCAGAAACATCTTCAAGATTGATCAAATAATCAAACTGGTATCAATGATTTAATACCGCTTTCTCACTAATAATTTGGCAGATTTTAATAGAGTTTTTGTTTTACCTTCGTATAATTATTATTTTAAGAAAACTAATGTGTATATTTTTAAGCTTCATTTTAACTAAATTTCTAAAAACATGTGTTAAGTGTCTTGTACATATTTACTTTACTTACCAGCGTGGAAACATCTTGGATCGCATGTTGGATGCCCCGACTTGCAACCCTCTTTTCTTCTTGGAGGATAGCCGATACCGTGAACTAAGTCCATAATTAACCTAGCTTAAAATAGAATAACAATATAAACAATACAGTGAAGTAAAAGGCAGAAGAATTCAATTTCTTTTTTATTAATGACTTTACCTCCGAATCCGTTTTTCTCTCTTAATCCCCTCATCTTCTTTTCTGATTCACCATAGACTAGAGACGCATCCAGAAATGCTGTCAACTGATTCATCTGTGCTCTAGGTAATCCTGGAAACAAAATCTTTAAAAACAAATCTCGATGGATGTTATCGGAAATAAATTCTTAACGATAAAACAAACTTTCTGAAGTTTGTAACAAACACCGTATAAAAACCACCTAACTCGACAAAGTTAGGTTTGTACGCAAAGCTCGACGCTCCATTTTGATGTGGGACACATGTTTCGCCCCGATGTCGCTATATGTACTTTATTGCTACTGCATTAGGGTAGGTAGGTTTATTTACATCGTACTAAAGCTGGACAACGGGCTATTGGCGATAGTCTGGGAAATATCCCTGAGGATGATCCGGAGACATGCCATCAGAGTTAGAGGAGGTCACATTTGTGAGGTCACTTTCTCAATTTAGACAATGATCTGAAGGGGAAGAAAATTTTCTCTAGATTCCTGTACCCATGAGACTGTTCAGCTGCCGATCACAGGTCTTTCTCGATTCCACAGATTTTAAGAGCACGTATATCGCATGTACTTACTTGGTGGGTCTTAGCGGAGTCAAAAAGAGAAGCCCGGTCACCGATGTCCGATTCTCTAACCAGTGGGATACCACTGCCCCACTACTGCTTGAGGATCCGGATGTCACTCAATGGAGGGCAAAACCACGTAATATCTCTGCATGTGCCTATCAGATGACGCATTCTAGTGAATTGAATGAAAACGGCACAGCAACAATCTTCGCACGCTCCAAATATCAGTTTACACGAATCTATTCTTCAACAGAAAGTCAAAAAACAGCTCAAGGTTGCTGACTATCAACTAAACAGTTTTCATTCCTCTAGACTGTGTAAGGAACGGAAATGCCTTATAGTAGAGATGGCGAAATCATGGTTTTAGCAACTGATTCATTGGGAACTCCACTTCTGCCACAAGCACTATACACACTGCCTCATTCGTCTTCAAGTAAGCGTTAGTCCTCGTTAAACTTTTTGAAATAAATGCATAATTTATATTAATAGGTTGTCTTCATTTAATTATTGCATCATTTTTGTTTAAATTTTTTTTTTTTTTACACCCTTTCGAATTTTTCTTCCTGATATTTTTAGTGAACATGATGTTGTCTTGACATAAGGGGAAATGCAAACAATTTCTGGTTCCCGATATTTTAATGTTTAATATTGTAACACGAGTCAGATTATATAAGGTAATTCTTTTTCTATAAATACATGATGTAAACAAAAGCGTTAAAATTCCAACAACAAAAATCTCAAACAATCAAGATCTTACAAAAAGTTAAAAATGTTTAGGTTGCATGTTTGACAGATGATATAATATACTCTCACATGCGTAATCCCGATTCGTACGATACTCAAGAGTGTGTTATTAAAAAAATCGAATTCGTCTTATAATTTTGGAACTTTATTAGGAAGCTTTCTAACCATGCTAACATAAACTGTGAATGAAAGAATGAAAAAATAATTTATTTTACGATAATTTATTCTTATATCGTGTCTGATGAGGCAAAACCCCTGAAAGGATCCACTCTTGTTTGTGCTGGTTAACAAAACAAAAAAGGATGAAACAGCATTGAAAGGATTAATTCTAACTAGAGGAACGAGACTGACAGAGGAACAGGATTGGCGATGGGAACTTTTAAAACAGCAGGGGAAAAGAGAGAAAAAAAAGTTTAAGTTGTACCGGACGGGTAAAGTTTGCTAAATGAATTTCTTAGCTATGATTTCATCTAAACTGAAAAAGGATTTGCTGTTATAGTTCATTTATTAAACTAAATATTTTTTTTAAAAAATCATCAAACTTCATCTTAAATTATTCATCTGCCAACACTATCAGCAATTAACAGCTCGGCCATAATGACGACACCCGTCACAAACTCGTCATAATTAAAACAGCAAAATAATGAAATCGATAATGTTCGAGACGCGTATACTTCACCATTGTTATACACTGAGGTGACAAAAGTCATGTCATAACTCTTAACAGTACTTCCTTTAGCTCTGCGAAGTACAGAAACTCGACGTGGCATGGATTCAAGCAGTTGGAAGTCTCTGACAGGAATATTCAGTCACATAGACTCAATAGATGTCCATAATTGCGAAAGTGTTGGGGTTCAGGCTTTTTGTGCACGAAAAGACATCTCGATTATGTCCCACGAATCTTAGACAAGATTCCCGTCAGGCAATCTAGGTGGCCAAGTCATTCCCTGGAATTGTCCAGAATGTTCTTCAATACTGTCATGGAACAAATTAAAGCCTGATGACGTGGCTCATTGTCATCCATAAAAATTCCATCATTGTTTGGGTACATGAAGTTCATGAATCACTGCAAGTAGTCTCCGAGTAGCTGGACATAATCATTTCCTGTCAATGATTGGCGCAATTGGATAATGGGACCCAGTCTGTGCTTATAAAAAAGCATCCCAAGCCATTATAGAGTCATCATCAGATTCTACAGTGCCTTGTTGACAACTTGAGTCCGAGGCTATGAGGGGTTTGCGCACCCCTCGAACTTTCCCATCAGCACTTGAGTCTGTCTTCTGTTAACCCATAACCCATTACAGCCAAATTTCGCTGAACTGCCCTATCGGACGCGTTCATTTCCCGTCCCGCCTTGATGCTTGCCGTTATTTCACGCAACTGAAATGATGTATTCTTGACACACTCTTAAATACTGTAGATCTAGGAATGTTGAATTTAATTCCGAAAGAGAATGTCCCATTCGCGTAGCTCCAACTACGATTCCACGTTCAGTCTGTTAATTCTATTCTCATCTTGCGATCACAATTACACCACAAACAATCTCAGATAAATAATTTGAACACAAATAAGAGTCCTGCCAGTTCACCACCAATATATGGGTGATTCTCACGAAATATGACAATTCGGACCAACACATTTCTTCAAATTTAAATTCGTCAAAATAATCTAAAAAATTTTTTTGTATACTTCTTTAGTTACACTTATTAATATCTTACAGACAGCAGTGTAGTTTATTGACATTTGCTCAAAAAAAATAAAATAAAATTCACCAAATCTTCAATGCCAGGAAAAGGACATATTAGCTTAGAAGTTTAGAAGACAGTCATTTTAAGTTAAAAATAAGTAACTCAACTTAAGCCTTTATGTTAGATGGACCATAAATTGCTTAAATTAATTCTTTTTATCCACTGTAGAAGGAATCAAAATTTTTTGTTGTTGCTGATATGTACAGAATAAAATTGTGGATAATAATCAATCATTAAATAAATAAATAACTTTGATTACATCCAAGCATATTGCAATCATACATAAACTTGGTATTAGGTTAATATTTGCTTTCCTTCCTTACAGTATTAGCAGTTTGGCATTCATAAGCTAGGAAAGTGACAGCCAGGATAATGACAAATTCGTCATTTTATAGCATATAACTTTACTTTTAATTAAATATTTTGGCCTAAGACGTTTATATTCTGTAGAGAACAACAGGATTTCTTAAAATAACTCAGATAAATCTATGTAGTTTATGTTATTAATGGTTTCAAGAAGCCAGGAAAATGACAACACAAAAACCTACTCACCATGAAAAATTTTTTGAAATAGATTTTGAACCAGAAAATTGGTTCTTTATTCATGCAACAAGACATGTAGGAGGGTATCTAATCAATGTATTAACATAAGATATCGATTGCTGGCTCTATCTATTTTGGTTATAAACCAATAAATAAAAGTAGCCAGGAAAATGACAGATCTTCTTGGGACAAACAAATTATTGACAGAAAAAATTAATTTGAACGAAGTTTTTGTAAATAATACCCTCTGCGTATATTCTAGAAATGCTTACACCGGTTGAGATAAAAAAAAAGATATTGAAAAATTTATAGGAAGTTTTGAAGCTAGTTATTATTGGAAACATTGTTTGGGACATGCCAGGAAAATGACATTTTGAAGTTCAAATAAATTTTTTAACTATACAAAACAGTCAATGCTAGTGCAAAGTTATTTTAAAATGCTAAGAGCAATGCTATTTATTAATTTTTTTTTAAAAAAAAATTTCTTTTAGTATTATAGTATTAGATCTTGGAGCAAGGGACAGTGAATTGTCATATTTCGTGAGAATCACCCATATACGTTTTCTATGCGATACTACTGCCACTTGTATATTTGCATATTGCTATCCCATGACTTTTGTCACCTCAGCACATAAACAAAGTAGATTATTATGAATCGTGTGATTAAACATTAAAATAACTTTTCAACAGTGCATCAATTCTCGTGGCCTCCCTATTTACAAAACCCACATTCGTTTTTCACGCAAGTCACTCGTCATCGCGATTGGAATTTCACTCATCACAGTCTAAAAATCACAATCAATTAGGAATGGCAATTAATAAATACAGAGACAAATTGGTTTAAAATGTTTGAATTAGACAATCGAGAGCGATGCTGGATGATTGAAATTGCTATATCAAATTCATCACGCTGAATCTGTGCAACAATCAACTACAGCACAACTAATAAGATTTCTGTCAAATGCAATGTATGCCACATATCCTTTTAATGACGTATAAAAGATATTACTATGTATAATGATAAAAAATATCCATACCTAACTTTGGATTCCTGCAGGAGAAAGGGCTATATACATAAGGCGCAGACCTTGCAATACTCAAGCAATGTTCTCGGGAATAGAAACTATCATCAAAATTCATTACAATTGGAATACATTCTGTGTGTGATCGTCCACTTGGTTCACAACATTCGGGAGCTGCAAATGGTATAGAAAAAGGGATCAAGAATACAAAATGTTTCGTAATCACTTCCCTTACTATATAATTTCAAAATCCTTCTCAAAAAATGAAGAAATTAGAAGTCGCAAATCAATATTTAGAACCAGCCGAATCATTATCGATAACAATTTTTATTTTTTTTTTATTTTATAACCGTCGTTGAACAGCAGACCCAATTTCATGGGTTTACGACTACTAATGTTCAACTCCGTAGCCTTGTAATTTTGAACCAATCCTGAAGACAAGGAAACTCCTGGAGCAGTACCCCCAGAGGTATTGATTTGTTATGGGAACATGGAGGACTTTGAGACTCGACAGATTTAACGTGCATCAGTCACCATTTATTCTTCGGTCGGCGAGGATCGAACCCACGACCTCTTGGACATGGGCCCAGCGCCTTACCGACCAGGCTATCCCGGCCTCTATCGACAACAATTGGAAAAATTTGAATATTAAAAAAACATTGAAACACGTTTAATATAAAGTATCGTTTCTATTCTCGAATTTCAGTTAATTTAATTCGCCCTTTTCTCTGATGGACCATCATAGTAATTTATCACATTTTGTTAACGCTAATTTTTTTTCTATTTTAAATAATATGGAGTCCTTAATGTATAGGTTTTAATAACTTAATTATTAACGTAGAACATTACTAACATAGAAAATAGTGTTATGAAATAGTTAAAAACTTAGAAAGATTAAACTTAGAAAGTTGTGAATAAGAAACTTTGCATAACTTATATTTGAGAAGTTTGAAGTTCAGCTTTCAAAGCACGACAAAATAGTTCCATCCATTTTGAAACAAAACATATCTTATTGACACGTTTGTGTTAGATCAAATGTTTTTGAAAGTGAAATTTCAACACAAATTTTCTTTTAAAGTTTACGTTATATTAACGATCTAAAAAAATCATTTAGTTATAAAAACCAATCTATTGAGAACCATCGATGTTTTTGGCTGCTACAGGCGGGAAATGGCACGAAAATCGAATGGCACAACTTAATATGAATTTCCTAATTCATAAATAAGTTGTTTTTAATATGAATAAGAGTTTTTTCATATTAAAAACACAAGGCTTTTTTTAATAGGAATAATAATTTTTTTATTATATATATAAATCTACAGTTATTGAGCTAAACATCTATTCAAAAAGAATTTGTTTTTAATTTTTATGATTAGTCTATCTTGTCTCTGTAAAAACTTAGTCACTAAACACAGTCATAACTTGTACTGAACTCATAAATACTTATAATAATCTGGAAATCTATTGATAGCTACTAATAATACCGAATTTAAAAATAAACAAAAGACCATTCTACAAGAAAATGATTGACATATCGCGAATTTCGTTAAACTTGTTCTGAATACAAATGCTTTTTATGTAATTTTTCTAAAAAAAAAAAAGCATTTTGAGGAACTTCTGGTCTAATCTATTACAAAATTATTGCTTGACGCGTGTAATGAATCAGCAAGTTAAACAGAACAAAGAATTGTCTCTTTATTTTGAAAAAGAAAGAAAAAAGAATTAGAATACCATGTGATATACGGAGACTTGCTTTTTATTTCAACTTCGATACAGAGGAACTTTTTATTTTTTTGAACTCACCCTCATCTTCGAAATCTTTTCCATCCCAAACTTTAACAACAACCTGGGGTGTCAAAAGTATGTCATGAGCTACCGCCTGTCCCCAGAGTAGCATGAAATTTGTCAGCCGGCTGTAAGTGGTATTTGCGCTCTGCTCAAACTGACTGGATACCCACTGGTACACTTGCCGGGGACTGGGAAGAGGATTACCATCAGCACGTACTCTTGGTGCATCAATACCTACATTAAAAGATTATAATGTATCAGTCCTCTACAAACAATTGCTGCCATCTCACATGAAATCCGAAGAAAATCTCGTATCTCATTATCCTATCTCAGGAAAATCATTATGGAAGATTTCAAAAACCGAATACTTCTATTAAAAATAATTATAAGACCACGTAAAAAAAATGCAAATAATGCCATGCAAGCAATCATTTTGATGCTATAATGATGCACCTTCTTCAATGTTGAAACACAAAATAATGAGGGAAACACAAAAGAAGTTACAATAAAGTTGCTACAAGGAAAAAAAGAGATTGACGAATGAGGAATGATGAATTCGATCTTGTCTCTTTTTTTCGATCTTTCTGTGTTCGATCTTTTTCCCCTACACTTGGTTATTCCCCTTTTTTTTCTTGTTTTAACTTGTGTGTAATTTCTTTTGCAGTTCTATATTGCCCACGGGAGTAGGTGCTTTGTTATGGTGCTAAATTGTTCGTATACCTGTTTGTGCTCTTTTCAATGTTGTTTTACATATTCAACTAAAAGTTGTATTTTCTTCATTTATGTAGACTATAAAAGAATTCGGATTAAATTACGGTAAAAAGTGTCGGCATTCTACCGTACTTCTGTTGATACTTTCTACCGTAAAATCCATTTTTACCGGAACATGTTACAGAACAAAAAAAAAAAAAATAATAATGATATATCGAAGTTTTTATAATGACAATTACAGTATAATCACTGACTCTCTCTAACTAAGTAAATATTGCTGTAAAAATTACGGTGTAAAATTTTGTAGTAAAAATGGATTTTACGATTGATGCACTCAAAGTACCTGTACTTTATACCGTAATCTGCTCTGGAGTTTTTACCTGTGTTAACTACACTGTGACATTCATTAGTCATATTTATACATATTTTTCTACCAGCTTTGTACAGCTAATGTAATACTTCTAAACCCCTGGCGAATTGAATGACATAAATAGCTAAGATTATAGAAGAAGTTCATAAGAAAAGATTTTGGGATAATTTCGGTGTTAAAGGCAAAGGGCAATCATTCAGCAGTTGTAACTTGTTTGAGTATGGTTTAAGAAAGAAAATTTTTAATCACAACTTATGAATCCTTCAAATCATTCAGCAGTTGTAACTCATTTGAGAATGGTTTAAGGGAGTAAATTTTTAAGCACAACTTATGAATCATTCAAATCATTCAGCAGTTGTAACTCATTTGAGTATGGTTTAAGGAAGTAAATTTTTAAGCACAACTTATGAATCCTTCAAATCATTCAGCAGTTGTAACTCATTTGGGTATGGTTTAAGGAAGTAAATTTTTAAGCACAACTTATGAATCCTTCAAATCATTCAGCAGTTGTAACTCATTTGGGTATGGTTTAAGGAAGTAAATTTTTAAGCACAACTTATGAATCCTTCAAATCATTCAGCAGTTGTAACTCATTTGAGTATGGTTTAAGGAAGTAAATTTTTAAGCACAACTTATGAATCCTTCAACTCATTCAGCAGTTGTAATTTATTTGAGTATGGTTTAAGGGAGTAAATTTTTAAACATACTTATTATACAAGAGGAAATTTACCGTTAGCGTAGGCTGGTGGTAACCATCTCAAATACGGTTCAGATGTTTTACCCCAACAAGGAAACAGAAAATTATTGCAAGAACCGTCCATCGTCCTGTAATAATGCGTGCTGAGGTCACAGTTGACGCCTTTCAGTGGTGGTACAACAATCCCCCTCTGTGCCAGGAGTTCTGTCACCTCCCTGGAGTCTAACCTCTGCAACTCGGCCATTCGGAACTCTAACGAGACATTCCTGTAATGACGAGGCTTGAAGCTGAAATTAAAAATAAATCACTAAAATAAAATAAAGAAAGGCGAATTAATTTTGATTGATGGTAATGGATTGCAGTTTAGGAAATAAGAAAAGGTGGTACTCTATAATGTTCTCAAACTCGAAAGTGAATAGCCTTATTCGGTGGTCCAAATCAGCCTAATATTCAGGATATCAAAGGAAGCTAAATTGGTTTAAATTACACGAAATATTTACAGTGAACAAAGAAAAGATATAGCTCTGAATAACCTTTGTTCTAATGTTCGGATTTTCACAAACTTAACCGATAAAGAAATTGCCAATATTAATGATTAAAAGAGTTGCCCCCAAATATACTAATTAAAAATGCAGACTAATAGGTAAATTACGGAAACAGACACAAAAACGTGTTTTCTCAGACCATCAAAATATATTGTGGGGAGGGGGGTAGCCGCAATCTGATGTATGACCCTAACAGTTTATTTAGTAGACTGTTAGTGCGGTTGACTGTTAGTGCCCTTTTATCTTAGATTTACTTTCTATATACTTCGCTACAACTCGGGAAACACTTTAAATAATTTAAAGCCGTTAATCCGAAAATAATCACACGTAAAAAATAATTTTTTATTATTTAATTCAAATATTGGTCAAATCTCTTGAACTGTGAAGTACAAATGACTAAATACAAAATTCAAATATTGGTTAAAATCTCTTGAACTGTAAAGCACAAATGACTAAATACAAAGTTTGAACGAAATCAGTCGAATGCTAAAGTGGCTTGAGAAATAACGATTCAAAAATATGACTTTTTTGAAATTTTATAACACAGAAACTATTCAACCGATTTCGTAAGAATACTATAAAGGGATGATAAATAAATAGCATTGGTAAATACCGTCAAGTAAAAGATAAATAAATGATTTACGAGATATATCTTTATAACTTGTGTTAACTTGATGCTGATGATAGCCGAAGATACTAAATCTTTTTTTATTTATTGATGATTACATCATGTGATTTTTCTGTCCAAGGAAAACCCATGAAACGGTAAGTAAATAATTACATTTTTTATGATGAATAGAAATAATTCTATCCTATCCTATCATCTCATATATCATATATCATATCATATATCATATCATATATCATATCATATATCATATCATATATCATATCATATATCATATCATATATCATATCATATATCATATCATATATCATATCATATATCATATCATATATCATATCATATATCATATCATATATCATATCATATATCATATCATATATCATATCATATATCATATCATATATCATATCATATATCATATCATATATCATATCATATATCATATCATATATCATATCATATATCATATCATATATCATATCATATATCATATCATATATCATATCATATATCATATCATATATCATATCATATATCATATCATATATCATATCATATATCATATCATAAAGATATATGTAATCCCAATAAGAAAACATAGTAACGATACGATTTCAGAAAACAAAGTTCAGCGTTAAACCGCAATATTATGCAATTGTGTTTCAACATTAATAAAATGTCAATTGGAACCATGTGTTTCCATTCAAAGTGAATCATGGTATAGTGTAATTTCATAACGAATTTAAAATTTTACAAGGAATTTAAAATTTAAAAAAAAAAAACTTTTAAGCAAAATGTTGGGGCAAATTTAACATGTTTTTATCTTTTCAGAAGATACCTTAATTTTTTAGATATTACAAACCGAAATGTAACGTACCTCCATATACACTAAAGAAAATCAGTTCAATATTGAACTATGTAATTGGTAATTTGTACTATAATAATTGTTCAAATTCGTTGTAATCTTAATAAATTATTAGCCTAAACTATTTTTAAGTTCAGGTTGAACCATGGTATCTTATCAACGAAATTCAAGAAACTTTATAATATATCAACATAGCACTATATTTAGATTGTAACAAATTTGAACAATGCTATGGTTCAAAACAGTCCAAAATTTTTAAAACTGTAGGGTTGAAAAGCCATAAGTGTAATAGAAATAAGAGTAATAGAAATTAAAAGTTTTAGACACATTGAAAATTACTTGATTAAAAACTTCATTCACTTCAAAAATATATAAATTGGAAATAACAGTAGGTATAATTGGAAATAACAGTTTACAAAACTTGCGTGACGCTTTCACGTCTGGCAAGTCTTGAATCGCTTGAAACATGCCGACTGGTATTTCCAATTTGTATTTTTACGAAACGAATGGAATTTTTAATCAAGAAATATTTTAACGCTTCAGTTTTTTGGGATTATAGGTTTAAAATTGAAAATTGTTTAGTAAATATGCTTGCTTTGTTTTTTTCTGACAAGTTTTTTTTCCCACGTCAATTGCAACAAAACCATTCATTTAAATATTGCAAAAGTTTGCCTATGTCTGATCGTTTTATTAGACATGGAGTTAAATTTGATAATATTTACATTATGCAGATTTTTCTTCGGTGCCACTTACCTCAAAATATCTTTCGTAACTGTTAGTAAAGTACTCGATAAGGAACTGGCAGTAATTTCTTCTGAAGTTGGCTTTCGAACGGAAGAAAACAAGTAAGCCGTACCTAATAAAACAGAAAATTCAATTAAGTGTACATACATGATATATATATATATATATATATATATATATATATATATATATATATATATATATATATATATATATATATATTTCAATTTGATAAATTAATTCTTAAATTTAATCCTTTCTGTTTATTTGTTAAACTTTCTGTTTAAACTTGAAATAAAAATCAAATCAATTTCTGCAGTAAGTGCATGTGACAAGACATACATTTTTTTTATCTGATTCCGGCATATAATTGTGACGGTATGGCGAATATATTGCAATATGATTTTCAGTTATTTTTCATTGGTGCTTGCAGCGCCATCTTTCCTAAGTAATTTGAACCAAACGTGGGACTTCTGGGGAGAAAAAAGTATGCCCCGTCACATGAATTTGCTTAAAAAATTTATTTTTTGATTTTAACTATCTTCCTATTATAATTTTTAATTTAAAACATCCTGACAACAAAACCAGTTACGTACTAACATGACATTTTAAAACATTTGCCTTTTTTAATGATTTTATTTTACATTACCTGATTTTGACTATCCGATTTGCATGAAATAAGTTTTATTAATATATATTCACATTAATCCTGACAAAGGGTCTCTCTATTATCAGCAGATGGCGTTAAAATAAGAGGCGTTAATAACTTCCTCTTGATGATACGAATGCATTAATTTACACCTATCTGAGCAGATATGACGTCATAGGAAGACTGTAAAACTTCCGGTTAAATTTTTTTTTTTAGAATACTAGGTGACTTGTTTAATAATATTGTAATACAAGGTTCAACATCAAATCATCCAGCCATTTATGTAAAATATAAAAGTATCTTTACCATTATAATTGTTTCAAAATATGAAAGTAAGTAACTTATGAATAGTACTGTTATTACCTGGACGCGGTGGATGACTTGCAATACCATCCTCAGTTGACAATGGCTCCTCAATCACCGACGATTCTTCATCAATTTTGCTCTCCTTTGCCGAATCATTTTCAGCTGTTGATTGATCTTCTGTAGTTGGTCCCACTCCGATAGTAAGCCCATCACTAGATCCATGTTCATTATTCGTCAAAACATCTACAACTACTGTTGAACCTTCCTCTGTTGAAGGGTTTTCCCTCTTCTTTGCCCCGTGATCTCCATCCAAAACAATTGAGCTTTGATCATTAGTAGAAGTACCATCAAAAGTTATTGGGCTTTCCTCAATAAGTTGTGAGTTGTGCACGTTATCCACTTCTGCTACCGAAATATCTGGATCTGATGGTACCAAAGCATGGCAATTAGATAGAAATGTCGATGCTACAAGAAGTGTTCTAAAATGAAAATAATATTTGATTATTAAATATTGAATATTGCCAGTAGATTTATTCAACATTCACAAATTCACGTTGAATCTTGTCATTAGGTGATATTAGTGATAAATATAAATATATATATTTCAACTGTGCTTCAAATCGGTCGTGTGATTGTCGATAATCAAGCTGTATTTTAATATACATGCTATTCCAAAACTCGCATAAGAAGTAATTTTGATGAAAAAATTAAAAATAACAATTATTCAATTCATGAATTTTTAATTGATTTATAATATATACAGTATAAGGACATATAAATGACGTCCTATTAAATAAATAGTCCCAATAAAATGAAGTCGTAAGATATTAAGATTTTCATTCGATCGCTTCAAAAATATATAAATTGGAAATAACAGTCGTCATGTTTCAAGTCTAATTTTCAATACTTGCCAGGTAGGGATGATAAGAAGCAAAAGTTATTTGAAATATAAAACGCAAAGTTGCCAAGGGAAAATGGAAAAATGAAGGTGAGAAACAAAAATGGAAAAACAGCCGTAGCTGAGAGAAAAGAAGAAAAATAAGGATGAAAAACGTAAAAAGAAAAACTAAAGGGGCCTTGAGAGGCAAATCAGGGTAAAATGCATTTCCACGTGATATGGAGAGATAGCGAGGAACTGATATCGCTCACAAAGGAATCAGTATTCATATGAATAAAAAAAGATTCCAGGGCGTCAAAATGAGCTGATGAGATTAGGGTAGAAATAATTTCACCGTTTTGGAAATTGAATTTATGCCCAAGATTCCAACAATGTGCAGTAAATAATGATTTCTTGTATCCTTGATAACGGACATTTGTATCATGTTAAATTCTAAATTTTAAAGTGTATCTAGTTCGTCCAATGTAAGCAAGGTCACACTGACAAGAAATGTCATAAATGGCCAATTTTTTCTAGTTTTATTTCTCACTTTTACATTTTCATTTTTCATTCGCAAATTTATGTTTTATATCTTAAATCACTTTTATTTCTTCTCGTTCCCGTCTGGCAAGTCTTGAAAATGGGCACCTATTTTTGAGAGCTTGAAACATGTCTACTACCATTTCCAGTTTATATATTTTTGAAGCGAATGAAGTTTTTAATCAAGTGATCGCACTCTTAATTTCAATATTTTTGACTGAGCCGTGATGGCTCAAGGGATAGAGCTTTCGCCTTCCAATGAGGTGAACCGGGTTCGAATCCCAACTATGGCTGGTCGATACGAATATCACACCCGGCTCGCACCGACCACAGTACTGACGTAAAATATTCTCAGTTGTAGACGAATCATGGGTTAGAGTCCCCTTTGCCGTCGGGTTAAACGTGGGAGGTTTTTCTCTCTCCCTGTAACGCAAATGTGGGTTAGTTCCATCTAAAAGTCCTCCATAAAGACAGATTTCTCCAAATACTTGATCCGGGAGTTCTCTTGTCTTCTGGATTGGGTTCAAAAGTGCAAGGCTACGGAGTTGAACGTAAGTAGTCGTAAATCCAAAAATTGGGTCGTCTGTTCAACGACGGTTATAAAATAAAATAAAAAACTATTTCTGACACCCCTCCTACCGTTTGTCACAAAGTGTAACATTTCACTTTACATGAGTCACATTTCACTTCATTGCATGTTACGCAATATTACACATGGTGGAAGAAAAAAAAATTACGGGAAACGTAATAATGTATGGCATTACATTTCTGGTAAAAAACAAAACATATATATTTTGTTAATATTTAAAACCCAAATATTTGTATACAGAATTCTCTGCCATAATAATTTATATAATAATACAAATATTCTTGTTAGAAATTCTGTATATCCTATTTAATGTTAAATACTGTATGCTACATGAAATGTAATGTATAAGTTTTGAGCCTTGCAAAGCGTATGTCTTCATTTGATGAATCAACGTCTAGTCTCAAAGGTTCTGATAAATAGTTATCAAGAACAATCAAAATTTAAAACAATCATGTAAATTGTCTTATAACATACCTAACAACAAACAATCTAAATCAATCAATCTTAACAATCTATCTAAATCAATTAATCTTACCTTTACCCTGGTGAATAAACAAAAATCGTTATAAGTTAAAGTAATAAATCAGTTTCAGTACTTACATATAGCATCCAACAAAACTCTTTCTCGCCATTTCTGACTAGATTGAACCAATGTTTGTAATTTGATCTTACTTTATCGAAAATTGAGATAAATGGGATTTGCGTTTTCGTTGAATAAGGCATTTTTATTTTATTTTTTTAAACATTTCTTAATTTGGTATTTCTTCTTTTTTTTAAAAATTTTTCAGATTAAAATTATATTCATTCAAATTATACTAGATAGTCTGAAGATTTGCGAAGAACTTGCGGATTTTTCAGTTAGCAGGGCGCAATTAAATTAAATTGCTTTTCAAGGAATTTAAAATTTATTTTTGTACATAAAACAAAATGGGCCAAATAATAATAAAAATAAATAAGTAATAGCAAAAAAATAAAGAAAATAGTTGATTGACTTGCGCCCGGCTAACACGAAAAGTAACGAAATCTCTTTGCGTCAAATGAATCTGTGTTCAGGAGTTGTCGAATTTTAATAGTCTCTTTATTTTCTCAGGAGATAAGCTCGCTATTCAATCATGTTGCCCAGGTTCGAATCCCAGCGGTGGCTGGTTGATATGAATTCTGCTCACAGCTCGCATTGACCACAGTGCTGACGTAAAATATCTTCTGTGGTAGATTGATAATGGGTTAAAATCCCCTTGCCGCCGGGCTAACAGTGAGAGGTTCTCGTGGTTTTCCTCCCTGTATAACACATGCGGGCTAGTTCCATCAAAAAGTCTTCCACGAAGACTAGTTTGTTCCAATGCTTGATCCAGGAATTGAGTTTGAGTTAAAATAAAATAATGAATAATAAATAAATAAATAAAATAGTTGATTTAACTTGTGCCCGGCTAAGAGAAAAGTAACGAACAGTTTTTGCCTCAAACGAATCTGTTTTTCTGAGTTATCACATTTTATTATTTATAAATTTGATATTTCGAGAACTAGTCGACCAATTTAGTACACATTTTATGTTTTGCCATTTAAAGTTGCATACTTTAAGGCGATATAAAAATCTGTATGCCTTACTATTCAAATTACAACTATTTTGAAATAAAACACTAAAGAAATAAATATTCATTAAAAGTGATTTTTACCTGGAATTGTCTTCGGATAAACGAGTTTTTTAATTGTGTGCAAAACTCTTCAATTTGTTAAAAAATATTTGTGAAATATAGAAATATGAAGAAAGTGGATTCAAAATTAAGGGGTCTCAAATTTTCGACGATCTCCTCACACTATATACGGATAGCACTCTATATTGACGACCAAGAATCCGGATCCTTCAACAACAAAAAAAAAATTTATGTTTGCTCAGAGTACGTTTTTGTGTCTGATTTCGTAACTTGAAATATTTTTTTATTTATTTCCAATGAGCTGCACAATCAGTCTTCCCGATGAGCAGACCTAGTGCGTTCTCCAGAAGTGGTATCCACTCTTTCATGACCACCGCAATGGGTGAGATACCGTTGGCCATGTTAATTTGGACGTCTAGTTTCTGCCACACTAGATGGCAGCACCGAGACTCTATTTGGATGCTAAAGTGCACTAGGAATTTAATTTTGACGGAAGTGCCAGGAGCCAATAAGGCACTCCAGGGATCTTTTACATGCCGCATAATTATACGACATGGCCGCTGAGGATTTTCTGCATCCCGAAAATCCGGTGTCTGGGCCGGGGATCGAACCCGCAGACTTGGGCACAGAAGGCCGACGACAAACCAACTGCACCACCCAGCCGTAACTTGAAATATTGCCTGCACAATTCGATTAACATATTTAAGGTGAAGCTCTCGAACCATTAAATCGTAGTATATAAAAATCCAATTAAATCAAAAGTTATTTAAGTTGCACACTTTTTTATTTTGCTTACGGTGGGTGCACACGTCTCTAACTTCATTTTTCACTCCTAAAAGTATTTTTCAAGGCAGTATTATAAAACAGAACATACATTTTATATTCATTTTTCAGCACCATATGTTTTTGTTTATGATGATTCCTTCATAAAAGTATTAACTTGAAACTCACTAAAAATCTGTTAAAAAATTTTCCCTACATTCCTTAAATCTATTTTTATTTTCGATCAATATCAGCTCTTTTTTATTAATTTGCGTGCTTCTGCTGACGATTGTTTAGATTTACGGTTTCAATTATCCATAAACAAAGAAAATAAGTTTGAGTTTTAAATAAAGCTTAAAGAAACTCTTTTCCTAACGCTTAAACAAACATTAATTCATAAAAGGAAAAAAAAAAAGTTACTTTCCATGAATGATTTTTGTTTTAATTTATTTTTTAAATTCGTTATTAAAAGTATTTCTGTAACTGAAATCATACTTTTCATTCATATCCAATTTAAGAAAATTTGAATAAGTTTGTATTGAAAGGCTTAGAATAATTATTTTTTTTATATATATACTCACATCATTGTTGAAAATTACTAATTTAATTACCTCCAATTATTTTCAACAAAAAGTTTTTTGTAATTAAGAAGGTTTTATTGAGGAAAAACACAAAATAAACATAGACATGTACGGATAAACAAATTGCTTTTAAATATATTCTTCAAAGATTCTATTGTTCGGAAGGATAATTTCTTCACATTACATTAGACAGACAACGTTAACATGCCAGTTATTTTTATATAATAGGTTGGAAAGAAAGTAAATTCGGGTTTTTAATCTGAAATAAAACTCAATATTTTCAATACAAAAAATGAACTTAAATCAGTAATCAGACAAATATCTTCGATTATTTTATAATATATTTTGCTATCTTTTTGTTGTCACGCAGTGGACTGATCGTAAACACATGGTTCTCAGTAGAACACCGAAGTCAGTAAGCGGGTGGATGACCACTTGGATCAGTCTGCGTAGGGACCGAGGGTGTGCGATATCGGTCCTCGTTAAACTGTTCTACCGTGAAGTACTCGACATTAGTATATTAGTCAAATGTTGATTTCATCCGAACTGAATTAAGTTTAACGGTGGGACACCAGTTTCAAAATATTTGGTATATTTTCATACCTGCCAACATTTACGTTATTTGAAGTGTTTTCCTAGTACCGGTGAAAAACAAAATTCAATTAATTGATTTTTATTTCCACCGGGACTGGGAAACTAGACATAGACAGTAAAATTTTTACCACTATCAAGAATGAAAGCAGATGTAATAACTATCTTGAATACATTATTGTTTTTCTTCATCACTCTGAGAATTAAATCCTCAATTTCCTTCATTATAATTCTAACGGCTTACCACTTTCGAAACCCAGTGTAAACCTAAGAATGTTGTTTTTTGCATTTTGACGCAGAATTTTTATGAAATTTTCGAAATTTATTTTGTATTAAACTCAAAACAGTAAATTAATTTAGCATTTTAATAATTTATGGTTCTGAAATGGACACCGGTGTCTTTTCTGCTGCGTTTTGCCTCATTGTCTATATACTGCATGCATTATGAAAACTTTTTCTCATAGTATAAAGTTTAGTGTTATATAGTTTTTGTTGTAAAATTCCTTTGGCACTTTATTGGAGAAATCTATTTTTACCCCTTCCTTCTCGCTCCCGTGAAAATGATAGGGTGAGGTTTCGCCCTCTATTTCTCGCTCCCGTGATATTGACGGGCTTGAGTGTTCAGTAGTAGCACGCCAATAAGAATAAAACTAATTCATTTCTTTTGCCCGGAAAAATTTTATTTCTCATTTTACACACCAGATGACAGTACCAGGATATTTTTAAGGTAATCGTAGATAGTTAGTTTATTTTAAACTAGTTGCAGCACTAATCAAATACGTAATACAAATACAAAAGCCAAAAAATAGGCACTTTTGCGATCGTTTTCTTGAAAATTAACCGATCGTTAAGGGGTTAAAGAACAAAAGTCCTTCTTAACTATTCTAAAAATTCTCTTTAACTATTCAAAAATAAGTGGGGGGGAATTTTTCATCCGCAATCTGGTTGTACTCTTCAAAAAACTTCCACAGAAGGAAATGTGTGAGCTTTCGAACTTTAGCGGTAACAAATAAAATCAGCTGACAAAGTTGACGTCAATCAACAGATGTTGCGAAGGATGAGAAATTATTTTAAACTAAGTCAAAATTCAAATGATAAATTCATAATTATCCCTTAAAAAATTAGTCCGTTATCCTTCCGTCAATGCATTGTAAATCCACTTATTTTCTCTAATTAAATAAAAATCTCCATCTGAATCGATCCTCGCCTAAGGTAGCTATGATAGTCTTCATTATTTGTCTGCAATAAACTGCGACAAAATATTAAATTAACTCTTTACATTCTTTATAGTACTAATCGTCCTCTGCGACCAATTGTTCAATTCTCTCTAACACAACGCTTTCCTGCTCCACATTGTTTTGAACACGTGGTTCTCTCCACTTCGCGGCTCCCTATTGATTAACTTCATACAATAGTGTTCAAATCAATTATGTAGCGATACATCCTTTACTCGACAGATTACGTATAAAATACATGATAAGTATTAAATTAATTGTTTTCAGCCTTTGAAACCAGAATTCTTTGCAAATAAATTAAATCTATAAGGATTTATTTATATATTAGGATAAATGAATTAGGCCACTTTTCCTTGCTTCAAAAAGGTGAAAATTTAAAATCTGAGGAATTTCCAAGTCACCAGCTTTAATTTGGAACATGAGATTTTATTATTTACTAAGAATTATAAATAGATTGTTTTGCTTGCTGCAATGATGAAAAGGGCATAAAAATAGAAATAAAAATCTTTTTTCTTAGTGAACATCTGAGAGCCAATTAATTTATTTTACTAATGCAAAATGCTTTCTCCTAATAATACTTATTAATTTTTATCATTTTCATAAGCAATTGAATTCTATTTTAAAGAAAAACTCGAGCTTCTTTTCATGAAATTTCTTTTACAGGGTTCCTTAATTATAGTAAGCTAACTACTATTTTTAGATTTAAAAAAAAAAAAAAAGTCAAAATTAAAAAAAATTAGCAAATATAATTTGTTAAATTAGTAAATCTGAATCCAATTAAAAATAAAAATGACTGTTTATTCGGAAAAAGTACGTTTTAGTGTCTGATTTCGTAATTCATTTAATATATGGCTATAACTAATAATTAAATAAAACATTTAAAATATGTGTCTCTAGCCATTAAAATTGCGTTCTAGTAATTGAAAAATCCTATAAGTGGAATCTAAGTTATTTCTGGGGATAAAAAATTCGTTAAAATGATATTTTTTGTACTGAAGGAGGTTGTAAAAACAGCGGCTTGTTTAGATTTTGTAACACTAATTCGCTTCCGGCTGACCGTCGATGGATTACAATCCCAATATTTACATCATCTCTATGAAGATGGGTATATTTTGAGAAAAATATGAATAAAGCTAAACAACGAGATTAAATCCTAAATTAATACCTGAAAAAAGACATACTATAGTTCCGGTTTTGTAAACAAGAGTCTTACCTAATGTCAAATGTTTTCTTTTTTTTATATGTTAATGATTCTACTGAGGTATTCATATGTTATACTTTATTTATATGTTAATGAACTATTCTGTATTTTGACACCGTGACAAAGTTCTTCACGAGGGTAAATTACTCCCAATGCTTGATTTTAGAGTTCCCCTGACTCATGAATTGGGTTTAAAGCTACAAACTAGGGAGTTGAACATTATTGGTCGTAAACTCAGAGTTAGATCGTCTGCTAAACGCTGGTCATAAAATGAAATAAAGTGTGTCCTTCTGTCCAGAAGTATACAGGCTCCCAATTGTATCCTTATGGTTCTCTATACAGTGTTTATAGACAAATGAAGCTGATTCGTGACCTGATCTATCTAGGACATGCAGACCACCAATCCTCATTAGTCACACGATCTCGCATTTGTATCGTGCTGGACATCTGTCCAGATATTCAAATCACAGTCGTGGCCTACGATTACTAGGTGTCAGTTAAATTAGTTGTCAGTCGAGTTCTACTTGCACTTCTGTTCAGGAGTAATAGGACCCCAGTCGTGTAATGTTAGTTTTCTGTTTAGGATACACAAACGAAACTAAGTCGTGTCCTTTCCAATTTTATATACAGGCTACCATCTATCCACGGAAACAAAACACGATTGAGGAATGAAACAAACGGCATGTTTATTCGTGATCACAACGTTCGAATATGTGATCTGGGGAGAAGAGGGTTCCATGTCTTGGCCCTCCCTCTTCCCTTTCCTCCTCTTCTCAGTTGTATGGGAATGTACTCGATATTTTTCCATTCCATAATATTTTTTTCTATTTAATTGTCAAAAGTATGTTCTAAAATTTTTCACGAAGCTTTTTTTGAAATTTAATTGACAATTCAGACAGAAACAAGTCTACTTCCTTTTCCTATGACTATCCACGCGCTACAGGTGAAAGTGTTGCCATAGATAGAGAGTTCTGCTCTGTGCTACCTTCAGCCCATTTCGATCACCATTTGTAAAAATTTTATACAGAAATTGGGCAATTTATTAACCAAAATTGTCAGCAGATGGCTCTGCAAACAAGCTATGATCAAAGTTATCAGTTCTAACATTGAAACATGAAAGGACATAGTCGTATAGAATTATGGTTACTGGTTTATCACATGTCAGATTTGTCCTACGGTATAAGTATTCTTTTCAAGAACTCTGTATGGAGGTCAACGCCATCTTTTGGCATCCTTAGTAACTAAATTCCAAAATTTTTGAATAAAAATTTTATAATTACCACAATAAGCTTACCGTCTGCTTTTTCATCTATCGCTCTTTGTTTCCAAAATTTTGAATTTTTAAATCAGTCATTCCTTCATACACTCAGTACTTAGAGTTTTAATTCAAATAAGTACATTTTACTAAATAGTAATAATCCACAAATTTTATTTTATTCTTACTGGCCGGTTATAGGGTATAGTGTCATTTGCAATACTATAAAATAAAATTTGTAGAAAACCCCTCATAATTTTGAGCTTTATTTTAAAAAGCACAAAAACTACATAGAAAATTGCTCGAAACTTAACTTTTTACCTTAAGATATTCAAATAAGACTTTTTTCATTAGTTGTCAAATACGATTAACTACAAAATTATGAAGAAATTTTTTTTTAAAAATTCTTTTCGATCATGCGTTGTACAAAAAAACTATCCTTTAAAAACTCATATTTTGCATAGTTTTAAGTGAATGTTTTTCAAATTTTAAAACTAAGTTTCTGTATTTAATTTTAAATTTCTCCAAAAATTTTGTTTAGTTTTACTGAATATTTTCAAAGTTATAGCAAGAAAACAAAAATATTATTTTTTTCAAATCTTTTTTTAATTTTATTTTTTATTTATAAAAATGTCAATATATTAGTAAATGTCAATATATTGCAAATAACAATTAAAGTGATCGATACAAATTACAAACTTATTGCTAAATTTCCTTGCATAGTGCGTCTAAAAATACTATTTTTTTTTTCGTAATTTATTGTGAGCCTCAAACCTCTGAAAGCTTTCAATCTTATTGCAAAGTAAGTAAAATTGCCGGAGCTAAACAACTCTAAAGTTACAAAATAATCCTCTTAGTATTTCTTGAGAAATTTTAAAAGAAGTAAGTATATATATATATATGGCACGTTAAAGCACTAGCTTGTAAAGCAGTATGAATCAAAGGAAACTGAAAAGACAAGTAAAGACAGAAGAAAACAAAAATTTATCAACAGTTTACAAGAGGTGCTCGAAAGAGCAGCCACCAACAGCGATACAAGATTCACAGCGACGGCGCATGGATCGGCGTACATTAGAAAAGACGTCAGGCATGTAAAGCAGCAACAGACAAGCGGGCAACAACAGCTGGAGGAATATCTACCAGAAGTTCGGGAAAAACTTCCTGTAGGAAGATGTTGTATGTATGGCCAGTTAAACGACTAGGTAGAATGTACCGTCCTACTAAGTTATTGTGCACAATGCCTGCCCGAACATTAATGGAAAACCTTTCTTGGCACGCGTGTGCTATTGTGCCATGTGGGTTGCCATGAGCCCACAGGGTAGAATTATGGATGTTAAACATACCCGACCGCGTAAAGGTAGCCTCATCAGTAAATAAAACATCTGCTGGGTAGGTTGGATTGGCAGCCGTCTGCTGTAGGTACCAACGAGCAAAGTTGAGACGTGGAAGATAATCGTCAGGGTTCATTGCTGGCACTCTCTGTAAATGATACGGATGCATTCCGTCTTCATGTAAAGTCCTCAAAATACTTTGATGGCTCACACCCAACGCACGTCCTACAGCTCTCTAGCTTGTCGAAGGAATATTCTCTACTGTGTTTAGTACTCTGGTTTCCACTGCAGGAGTTCTGCGATATCTTCCAATGCCAGCTCCACGCCTGGAAGCATAAAACAATCCACTTGTGCGTAACTCCCGATGAAGACGCTCGAATGTTCGACGATCCGGCTGATTTCTATCCGGGAATCGCTCCCAGTACATCCTCTGAGCAGCTTATCCGTTTCCTTGTGCTGCCCCATACATGAAATGCATGTCGCCAAACTCCACATTGGTGAAACGATGCGTGATGTTTGAAATCCGGTGCAGGAAATGATGAATCCAGCTAGCAAGCGCTTTTATACGCCACATTCATCAGCGCTCCCTACCAGCTCAAGGCGGTATTACCGCACACACAATCCCATACGAAATATGCTTATTTAGGTCCCGTCTACCTACCTTTACATTTTTTACATATATTTTAGGACCACCCTGTATATATATATATATATATATATATATATATATATATATATATATATATATATATATATATATATATATATAATATATATATATATATAATTTTCTAACAACAATTATGAAAAATTATAATAAGGGCATACATTTATAAAAAATTGCAATAGTTTTCACATTACGTTGTTCAAATCAAAATAAAATAACTGAATTCCTTAATAAAGAAATATGTTTTTCTAATAATCATTTTCAGCATTCACAACAGTAACAGTTCATTTTTTTAAAATTTTTATAGCTATTTAAAAACAAACTTTTAGCCAGACCAGAGTCCTCTGCAAGACTGCTAATTCAATTGTCGAACATTAAACCTAGTTTAAGATTATTAATGATAAGAACGATTTCAGTAATTTTTTTTAAATACAAAAAAAGTCTAAAAATCAAAATATAATAGTCTTTTAATGTTTAATATGTACACAATTGTCTTTATTTACTTTAATTATGAAATCAGGTACAGCCGGATGGAGTTTGATTATTTAGGGTTTCGTAACGATCTCAGATTTTTTGCTAAAAATTCTTAAAAATACGGAATTAAAAATACGGAAAATAGAAATTGAAAGAAATGTTATATTCCACAAGAACAAATTGTTAAGATAAGGCGTTCTGCATTCTAATTCCTCATAAATCTATCACTCCTTATCTCCCCCTCTGCTGGACGAGTGGTCCTCTAGCGTTCATCATGTAAAAGGGGCCACCACAAACGATTTGTAGCTTACAAATTATCAATTTGTTTTTGTGGGATATCTATTTCATTGAGGGACGAAAAAGCTGCTAGTTGCGAGGCTGTCGAACAAAGAATTAAACTCCGTGACTTCTTATTTATGTTTTTTAACTATTCAAGCAGAACTAAAAGGCTTTATTCAACGTCAAAATTTCTATCCCATGACCATTGAGCATCAATGCAATGTATGAGAAATTTAAAGTATCGTAAAAATGATACACATTATCTTGTGAGAAAAATAGATATTTGAGCAAGAAGCGAAACGAAACTAAAGAAGAATTCCAGAGGACTGTTCTTTTCATGCCATCAGAATGCTCGGTCAATAAGAAACAACTTAATACAAATGACTACTCCATTAATAATCCTGTTTTTCACATCATTTTGTTCAGATTTCTTATTGTAGTTGTACATTTTTAAAATTAATATTGGTGCTTTTTAGAGAATAATTGGGAAATCTTCGAAGGAACTATCGATAAATGAAAGAAAATTTTTTGGTATATGGCATGTTATTTTAAAACTGCTGTGAGTTCGTGATAGTTAGTTTCTGTCTCCCTTCAGTTAGCGTTATTAATGCTAATTATGAAAAGCTTAAGAATGTTAATATAAATAAAAACCACATTTTTGTGAAAAGTAAAAAGCGTTAGTGATTTAATCTTTTTTTAAATTTGTGAAGTTACTATAATGTTGCATTCTTTTGAATTATGCAAAAATTTAATATTGTGCTTTGTAGGTTGGATGTGCTAAAAGCTTATTGAAAAGTGAAAGTAATTATTTGTTCACCCTATTCCCGACCGTGTTTCATGTTCTCCACGGTAGGAGGCAGCATTTGTAGAGGTTGATTCAACTTCCGGTAGAAAGATTTCTGTTGGTGTAAACTAAATTGCGTAAATCCGCATATCAACGATCAGGTAATTGCACATAAACGCTTTTTTTTTGCGAAAAAACGGCACAAAAATTAAATTTCGAACAACCTGAATGTTCCGAGTATATACAAACAAACCCGGAATGTCAAAAAAAGAAATAGTCGCGTCAATGCTATGATGCCAAAAGAGGTCTTCAAGACTTTTGGTAGGGTTTGTTTTTTTAGGATAGATTGTAAAAGGAGAAAAGTCTTGGACCGCTTGTATCGTTGACCTTTGGAAATATTTGCGACACATAGTGGTGAAATTTAGCATTAAGTTTATGTAGTTGATGGCTGTCACGACATGCAGTATCTGCTGTAGAGGTGATTATTTCAAATTTTCCAGCCATCTACTTCAAAGTTTTTACATATTTTTTTATTTTATTAAAATTTTTTTGTTACTTATCGAGTAATTTTTTTTGTTTTTTTTGTTTGGAAAATAAGTCCCATAATATTTTTATTTGAAAACAGAATTACAGCAGATAAATAACAAAACGTAGTTCTATTTGGGAATTAACATTGTAGGCTTGATATTTTAATTGTGTTGGGCTTTACAAAATCTAAAAGTGCACTTTTTATTAGTCTCTGTATTAAACCTTCAATTGGTCTGAGTTATGTGAAACAGGCCCAATTAGTACTGATATATTTCCCAATGGACTACACTCACGATATTTATTTATTTATTTTTTTTTAAATATTTTTTATATTCCTAGTAATCTAAAATTTTTTGAAATATTCTAATGAAATATTCTTCGCTATGACGCTAATGATTAATTAGATTTATTTTAGCTTATGCGTGCTACATGAAAAATAAGTTTTGATTACACGAATATCCAAATTCAAACAACTAACACGATTAAAAAAAAAAAAACTCAAAATTAGTGTTACCCTAGGAGTAACATAAAATGGTCCACGGTACAACCTGGAAGTGTATGACAGAATTCGTTCACAACAAAAGTTGTATTTATAGACAAACATACAATGTATTGTCCACAAAAATTCTAATTTATTTAAAGTACCAATTTCTGCTTAAAAGAAATAAAAAGCTGAGATTAGTATTAGGTTTAATACTCTCTTCTAATTATGTACACGTAATTATAAATGATTCTAATGTATGGATAAAACATAAGTTCTTCTGTTGGAAACATACAGTTTCAGGACCAAGAATCCATCGAAACAATGTATTCTGTGTGAGCGGTTATAAACTATTTCATCATCTCCAATTTAAATAAAATTACATTTTATTTTAAAGAAATAACAAAGGAACATATAAATAAATGTCGGAAAAAATAAAGAGTAGGAGATGGATTTTAGAAAATTTAATTAACTTTGATTTGATGGAGAAATAGAATAAAAAAAATGGCGCACGTGTTTATCGGTGTAGCTTTTGGTATTAAATTTTTTCCTTACGAAAGAGAAACTCCATGCTCTGTCACCCTAAAGCAGTGATGGGGAAACTACGGCCCGCGGGCCAACTGTGGCCCGCCGGAAGGTTTTATCCGGCCCGCGGATAGAATTTTAACTTGCTGATCCGTCGCAAATATAAACAATATACGTAGTATTTGTATACTTTGTTTAAAGCTAGTTTTTTTTTCTTTTTTAATAAAGTACTGGTGACCTTTTTACTTTCTCTATTTTTGTTCTACAAAACATAAATTGATGGAAATAGCTTCAGACAGCTTTTCAATTGGTAAAATTTTGAAAGCAGAAGTTCTTCATAGAATAGCTGTAGAATGGCGCCAAGAAGCGTTAGTCTTTCTCGGGGAGCAGACAATACGGAATCTAACGTAGGTGAATTGTGCTTCACATGTGGCAGACTGCGCATTTTAAGCTCCAACGAGCGGATTTTTCATTTTTTTGCCGGCGTGAATTATTTATTGCGTATGGCCTCCAAAATATAATAGGCCATTAATTGACAGTTATCAAAATATTGAAGAACTATTTTAATTTCATGAATACAGAATTTTGCCCATGAATATCCAAAGAGGAGGGTACTGTGACGTCACATGAAAATGAATGCATGATAGATGTGTGCGATATTATGTGCCCTGAAAAGAAAAATGATTTTCAGTCACTGTCTCTCTCAAGAAGAACAATCACCGAGAGAATTTAAAATATTGATAAAAATCTAATTTCACAACTGACTACAAAAACTCAAAAATTTATTTTTTATTCAATTACCATGGATGAAAGTACAGATATCAGCGATACTGCACAGTTACTCATATTTGTAAGAGGAATCAACGCCCACTTTGAAATTACAGAAGAACTTGCAGGGCTGCAGTCAATGAAAGGAACAACGACTGGTGCCGATATATTTTGTGAATTTGAAAATTGCATCGATAAACTTCGTTTACCTATTGATAAGTTATGTAATGTAACTACAGATGGTGCTCCTAATATGGTTGGAATCAATCAAGGATTTGTTGGGAAATTTAATTCTAAGTATCCGGAAAATGATGTTGTTTTTGTGCATTGCCTTATACATCAGGATGCTCTCTGTAAATCGGCTTTAGATATTGACCATATACTTAATATTGTTGTAAAACTAGTAAATATGATTCGTTCCAGAGGATTATTACATCGCCAGTTTCAACAGTTTTTGGAGTCCGTACATGCTGAGCATTCCGATATCCTGTATTATTCAAAAGTTCGTTGGTTAAGTGCTGGAAAAGTATTTGAAAGAATTTTGGGATTTAAAAGACGATATTGTGAATTTTCTTCTTGATAAAGACATTTATAATCAATTTGACGTCTTAGAAAACGAAACGTGGCTTTCTGATTTCGCTTTTTTCACAGACCTCCTCGTACACATGAATATACTTAATCTCAAATTGCAAGGGAAAAATCAGTTTCTTCACGATATTTGGCAATACCTGAAAAGTATCAAATTACAGTTATTATTATTTGCTAATCAGTTCTCTAAATCTGATTTTTCTCATTTTCCAAGAATACAATCTTTAAAATTTACTATATCAAACAATAAGATTAAAAAATACGAAATTAATTTGAGAAAACTATCTTCAGAATTTGAAAGGAGATTTCAGGACTTAAGAAAAATGGAACCTGAGTTTAGTATTTTTGCGACCCCATTCAATGTTAGTTACGAAGAAGTTGATGCAAAATTTCAACTTGAGTTAATAGAACTGAACTGTAATACTTTCCTGAAACAAACTTTTCATACAGTACCCTTACTAGAATTTTATAAAATTTAAGTCCAGATAATTTCCCAAATCTAATTACTCTTGCAATAATAACAATAATAAGATAATGACAATGTTCGGCTCATCTTATATATGCGAACAAATCTTTTCAACAATGAAGCTTAGGAAAACTTCTTTAAGAAACAGAATTACAGATGAGCACCTTTCATCAGTTTTAAGAACTTCTGCTTCGCAAATGGAACCGGACTATGATGAAATTTTGAAGAAACAGTCTCAATTTCATTTTTCTCATGCACCATCAACCAGTAATGTTACCAGAAAATAAAGTGATAATACTTCACAATAAGAACTACACTAAATTCATTTTATATTTTGTGCTTATAATTTTCTTACCTTTTGCTTTTTTACTATTAAAATAATAAGTGTATGTAATAATATATGTATATGTTTATAGAATACATAATTTTTTTAACGATTAAACATTATTCTTTGGCCCGCTACGATTGTCTAGTTATTACAAATGGCCCGTCTTAAAAAAAGTTTCCCCACCACTGCCCTAAAGCCACATTTTTTTGTTGTTGGGTATTCTACCTAGTGCATCTATACATCACGTATTATGAGATTCAAAATACCTCATGTTATAATGTGTGTACGCTACTATGAGTAAGCTTAACCTCAAACATTTTTTATCAATAAAAAGAACATCAAAATTTATACTTTCTTGTAATATTTAATAACGGAAACCGAACTCTTTGTTTTATTCGGGAGTCATCATAGCATTTCATCTGTGCAAACAATCGTTCAATAACCCGGATATTCGACTAACAAGTTTCAAATTAGAAAAATACATTTCTTTGAATCGAAATTTATAATTGCAGGAGGATACTTTCCTACCACTCAAAGAGTTTTTCAGCGTCAATAACTGGTAATTAAATTAATTTTAATTTAATTATAATTCGCGATCACAACGAACTATGGGGGGTGTTGTTGTATGAGACGAATACCTTCGATTTCTATATGAACAGTCATTCAGTTACTCTGGAGACGTCTTTAATGTAGCAAGTAGCATTGTAAAGTTCCTTCTTTGTGGTTTATTAAATTTAAAAAAGAAAAATGTTTGATATTCTTTCTGATGCAAACGAAAACAAAATGGTATTTCTTCTTTCCAGGGAAGGAACATTTAAAACACATCGGAAAAATATTTGTACATAAACAGAAAAAAATATGTATATTCTTATAAGAGTTAAAACCTAATGCCCGAGAAATTGTTTCACTAAATTTAATGATATAACATGAAAGGCTGATTTAAACTTTACATTCCATAGTTTTACGAATCATATTACTTTAAAAATTAAAATGAAAAAAAAGTATACATAAGCCTCATAATTTTATAAAATTTAATTTTGTAAAAAAAGTTTTTTGACAACAATTTTTATCAAAAAATTTTAAGTTTCGGTAAAAATTATTATTTAGAAACTAAAAAACGTAAAATAGAGAATTCTTACGAAATAAATAAATAAAAAAAACTTCTTTTTTAACGCCATTTTTTAGTGCTACGAAATATTTTACCGAAAAAACGAAAATGTACCAATTCCCATGACATGAAACTTTATATTGGTAAACGTACGCTTTGGAAATGTTATTTCATTTGGAATCTTATTTATTAGAGTTAATATGGTGACAGAAATAGAGATTGTTAAGATAGAGAAGAAAATAGACATTGTTTTGAATCAATGTTAAACTCTATATCGGCCCATTTCCCACCGAGATCCGATTGACTACTTTGATTTTAAAAAAAGTGTTTCATTTTATGATTTGTCGCAAAAATTTTAGGTGTAGATTGGCGGCACTTAAAAATCGCCAGTAGCTGCGGTGGCGTTAATACATAAGTACAGAATTTTTATTACATACTTTTCTGAATCATATTACTTCAAACATTAGAATATGCAAGAAGTATAAATAAACACATAATGTTATACCATTTATGTTTTCAAAAAAAGAATTTTGACAACAATTTTTATCTAAAAATCAGAAATTAAAAAACGTAAAACAAAGAATTCTTAGGATAAAAAAATGATTTTCAATATTCCTCATATTGAAATAAAAAACTTTCATATTGTTTCTTTTTTTTTATTCTTATACAGTTCTTAATCAGACGTAAAAAAACCATTCTGTAGAGAACTATCATCGAATAAGAAAAAAATTATTTACAAGCTAATTTTTTATTATAAAAATCATAACACTTACCTTCTTTATAAATCCGCAGAATTTCAAATGAAATGTTCTTACTTTGAAATTTTTATTTTCAAATAATATATACATAGATTATTCCTTTATTACTTTTAGATAACATACCGCACATCAAAATTTTATAATTGTAAGATCTTGATATGAATTTGAATATGTAGCTTAAAAACAGAACAGCTGAATTCTATTTGAAATTATTCTTTCAAAACTAAAAAATATTTAACACTGTTCTATAACGAAGAAGAATATTCTATAACTATTACAGTTCTGTACGTTCTGAATTCACATTTATTTATTGGAATGACGAAAGCAATGTTAACTTAACTTTAATTTGTAATGAATTGAAGACAGAAAAAATTATTTTACCGTAATACACACATCTGTAACAGCAAGTGATCATGAAATTGTAAGTTATGTTGTTGGTAATAGAAAGGTAAAAATTATTGAGAAATTGTTCTTCAAATGCTTGGAGTGTTCTGCTTCAATGTTTGGCTTGTTCTGGTTAATTTTTTTAAGTTCTCCTACCATTTCCCTAGGGAAAATTTGCTTCTTGTTTGCTGCTAAGAAAATGGCATCCGTCATTGCTAATGGTTATGATGGAACTAATGCCTGATATTTTCAGGCTTCCGCTAGAGGGCGTACTCGAGCGTTGCGATCGTGAATAACATTTTAAAACTGAAAATGTTTCAAAATTTTTTGTTTTCTATGTAGAGACAAAAAATATAAAATTAGTGATTCGAACTTTATAATGCTTCCACTAAGAAATTTTCATTCATTTATTTAGATGTATTTAAGAAAGTTATAAATAGGAGTGAACGAAGTTTTAAATATATTTGTTTGTAGCATGCGGAATATTAAAAAAGGAACATCTGCGGAAATTTTGAACACACTCTTTTTCAAAATAATAGAATAATCCGTTTTACTCGTCCAATGAAAATAAAACACTTTATTTTTAAGTACTATATAACACATATATCCAAACGATATTTTTATGAGGAATTCATTTTCAATTAAACAGCGACACTATCTTAAAATTTGCTCTTTTTTTTTTTTTAAGATTACAAATTCAAAAACTAGATATGTAATTTAATTGGTCCACATTATTAGAATACTTTATGATAATATTTATATTTAAAAATTAAGTTAACAAATAAATTTACGAGAATTTAAAATTTATAGCAAACAATTATTTTAAAAGGACTTCTTTAGTATGTTTTATGCTTGAAATTTGTATCGAAATGGAACGTTTACATAGGATATTGGAATTAATAAAATTGCGAATAAATGACTTAAAACGACAAGTTAAAATCAGCAATATATAGACAATTATTTGAACTGATTTTAATCAAGTTTTTTCAGAATTATTCAACAACAGTAACCGAAAGAATGAAAAATTTAGAAATACTTGTTGCAATGGTGGCTGAATACCGAAAATTTGTTCCAGAGATGACAGAAAACTGAAGGCTATAGTTTTTAAAAAAGCGATATAGCACCGCACCATATTTGCATTGAAAATGGAGAGAAGGAATTAATGTTTCTAAACCGACATTACGACGTCTTCATAAATTTAAGTTTCAATCTCGTGTTTCGAAAACAAAACCACTTCTGACAGTAAAACAAAAGCTTGCTAAATAGAGATGGTGCAAACCAAGATTGTTATATGACTTGGAGAATGGGAGGGAAAAAAAAACAATTCTGTGTAGCTTTCAAGGTGTTCGAATTTGATCATTGGTTTGTAATTAATTGCATGAGCACAAAAGGACTTATAAGGGATTGCATCATCAAAGAAAAGGTAAATTCTGATAGCAAAATATTCTGGAGCACTAGCATGATTCTATCGTCTGAAGACTGAATGACTTTTTCTCCAACAATATTTAACTTTACTTCACACATCATATTAAACCGAATTTCCGGCTGGAGCAATGCAAAACAGCACTGCTACCGTGGCCAGCTAATTCACCTGATCTTAACCAAATTGAAATTTTATGGGGAGCTAGTACGAAACAAATTCTCTTATAAACAATGCTGTGACAGTCGAGAACATTAAGTTTACTAATGCTAATGCAGACAATAAATAAAATAAAAAAATAAAGATTGCCAAAAATATTATTATTTAAAGCAGTGATTACCAACTGGCAGCCTGCGGGCCACATCCGGCCCGCGAGGCCTTTTTTTGTGGCCTGCGTACTAAAATATATTAGTTGTCATTTGTTTGCGGACCATTTTCCTAAAAAATCTATATGGGTTTAAAATACTTTTATTTCGTTAAAAAAAATCTTAATTTCTTCGTTTCTGTGAAATTAACATACCAACAGTGCGAAAAAAATATTTTTCTCAGGTAAAAATCTACTTTTTATTTTAATTTGTAATTCAATACTTTTGTTTTGTACAACTTGATAAAAATCTGACAGTTATATTTAATGTTACTTCAAACATAAAACAGTCCTATATAAAATTTTGATAAAGTTGCGGCCCGCCATTTGACTGGTGTTTTTAATTGCGGCCCTCGGTCTCATATAAGTGGAAACCCCTGATTTAAAGCAAGATCGATTATGTACAGTGTTCAAAGCTAAAGGCGATGCTATCAAAAATTAAGTAATTCTTTTCCATTTATAATTAAATTTTATTGTTTATAATGAAATGTTCTAAGATTTATAACAGCGTAAAATTTTATTCTAATATTTCGATTATTTTAAAAAATAAATTGTATAATTAATTTATGCATTGTTTTGATTTTTTAATTTTTAAATATATTGTGAGTATATATATTTGATGCCTTAAATTTGTAATTTAATTTAAATAAGTAAAAAGCAAATAAATACAGTAAGAGACGAATTTATCAGTTATTCAATAAATGTCGAATTTTTTTAAAATTTTTCTATGATGTTGAATTTTTTAACTATTCAATTAAAGTCGATTTTTTTAATTATTTTAATATTTTGCATCAAAGTTGTATTGTTTTAGAAAACTTAAGCCAAATAGGAAATCAAAAACGCATAATGCATTAGCGAGCCCAAATAAATATTTTAGCGAAGAATAGTGAAAGAAAACATTAAGCGAAGCTGCAAAGTCATTTTTTTGTAATATTTTCCTATTTTTATTATTTAATTAAATAATGATGAAACTATTCAGCACATTCATATTTTATAGTATATTATTAAATATATTATTTGCATGCTCAAATATATGAAAATACGATGTAAAATTTTATTGGACGCGATACCATTCTTTCGAAGATTTATTGAGAAAATGCAAACTGTAAAGTTTTTCATCACGCTTTCCTTACTAGTGATTTTAAAGTTTTTGACAAAGTTTTTTTTTTAATTTTCTTCGTTTAAAATTCACTTGGCGACTCCTTGTGTGTGTATTTTTTGCTTCCAGTTTTGAAAACCAAGCTACGATTGTATATTAAGAGCTATGTTTAAGGATAAACCTACATAATATGTTACGAAATTTCACTCTTTCAAATTAATCTACTCGATGTAAGTTCAAAGTTTTAGGAGTGCCGATTAATAGGATAATTTTAATGTTCGGGTTTTTTCTCGCTTATTAACGTTTTGCATTAGATTTATAATTTTTTAAAAATCTTGTTAAAAACCTATTTGGAAGAAACTATTAAAAATTCAACCGTTTTTTTCTTCTTCTCCTTCATGTAGCGGCATACAGCTTACGACAATGCTGAATTACGTGATGAAATTGAGACTTCGTATTTTAATTTTATGACTTAATCTAAAACATCAAAACCTGTTTCGTCGGAAAAGCTGCTCTAAAAAATGATAGCATGAAAACTTCATAGAATATTTGTAATAAATACTCTTATCTCGCATGTAATTAACTATTTCCATCTTTGACCTTTCAAAACTAGTTAAGAAACAACCAAACTAGATGATCGACTAAAAAAACAAGAATGATACCACAGTAAATTTTCTCACAAGCATTTTCGTGTAATCCATAAATTCATCATAACTAATCCATTCCAAAGCGGATTATTAAACTGCCATTCATTTAGAAAAATGATGAGCTGCTGCGAAACCGAAAATGGAACACCTTAAACCGAATCCCACTCACCTGAACCTTACGCGAGAAAGAACAGCACAAGTTTACTCAACCTGAAACGCTGTCCAATGGGAAAGCGCCATCATTCATGGGTGTAGGGAGATGGGTGGACGCGCAACCCTCTCCTTCGAAGTTCTACTGAAAAGTTTGTAGCGTCCTAACCACATTTGTTTACGGCGCTGATCGCGTTTTTCTGATTCCTACCAAAAAACAGAGCTGAAACATAGAAACGCCCATTGAGAGGAATTCCAATATATTGTACTTGTTTCCCGCCCTCTTTGTATTCCATATGTCGAATTATTGTGAAAAGGGACAAATAGTCGTCTGCGAAAAATCCACCTGTTGGAGTTTATGATTACAGGTGCATCGAACTCGCCATGACGAGGCGGCCAGACCTCGGACTAAAAAAGTTGGATTTTGTTTATGTCAAAAAGAAAATTTAAAATAACAAGATCTTCGCTCTTTTTCAAAATGTGTAACTATTGGATTATTCTTTGGACGATAGTATTATCGTCTGCTTCTGTACCTGTGTGTTCTGCTCAAGAGACATGTTATCCACCTGGAGGGGTAGCCGGCATCGTTGTGGCCACGATAATCGTCACGTTTGTTGTTGGGGGCCTAGGGGTTGCCCTGGCCTGGCGGCGTTGGACTCGTAAGACAGGTATGTTCAGCTTTTCTTTTTCTTTTTTTGTTGTGTTTTTAGTTATGTTGCTTAAATTTGTTTTTAATTTGCATGTATACATTCTCCCAAAGGCTAAATAGAGACTTCAACTAGTTTTTGTAAACATTGATGAATTTCTGCAGAAATCTTATTTTTAAAGTATTATTCATCGCGAATAATTATAATGTTTACAAAAACAAAGCAATGAATGTAAAAAAAATATTATTTTTTTTTAAATTGGTGATGTATTTTACTGATGAAAAGTTTATTTTATTGTATATTGCTAAAGTTATTTTACGCAGAAAAAGTTTTCCCTTTTCTGTAAGTTGTTTTAATTTAATTTTATGCATTAGTTGAAGTTTATTTATAAAAATCACGAGAACAACATTTTAAATGCGTTATTTTTTAAAAATTATTATTAATAGTTTGATTTTTAACGAAATAACGATTTATTTAAGAGTGCTAAGTCAATTAATAAATGATAATTTTTTGCTCCATGTTTACCTCCAAAATCAGAAAGAAGTTTTTTTAGTTATTGCAATTAAAATACATGTACATATTTATTTTAAAAAAATAAGCAATTTTAAAACATCTAAGCTGAGTTTTAAGACCTCTGTATATTATAAACAAGTATTTTAATTTTTTATTCTAGGGATCTGTACAATTTATTGACTGTTAATTAAGATTAATTATTTAATTAAAAAATTATCGAATATTTTTGAATAAAAGTTTCCTCCTCAATAAAATATCCTCAGTCGTAGATGGATCATGGATTAGAGTCCCCTTGCCATCAGGCTAACCGTGTTAGGTTTTCGTGGTTTACCTCTCCATGTAACGTAAATGCGGGTTAATTCCATCAAAATTAGTTTCGCCCAATACTTGATCTAAGAGTTCCCTTGTCTTCTGGATTGGGTTCAAAATTACAAGGCTACGGAGCTGAACATTAGCAGTCGCTAACCCAAAAATTGGGTCGGCTGTTAAACGACGGTTATTAAAAAAAAAAAAGAAAAAGAAAAAAAAAATTAAAACGAAGGACGGCAAAATTAAAAGTTGAGAATGATGATCAGAAAAACGTTTATCTTTATTACTAAGAATAGTTTATTTTATAATTTTTTTAAAATATATTTTGAAGTGTGAAGTTTAAATGATTGAGCTGAAATACAGTTTTCAATGAAAAACGGAGAAGAGCGAAGATAAACGTTGAGAATGACGATCAGAGAAACATATTTCTTTATCGTTGAAAGACATTGATATTTTAAATTGAAAAGTTTAAATGAATGAGCTGAAATATGGTTTTCAAAATATCTGAAACCAAGAAAGATGAAAATAAATGTTGAGAATGGTGATCAGAGATTACGTACTTCTTCATTGTTGAAAGTATCTTAGCTTTTTATCTTAATTTGAAAAGTTCGATACGAAATACTAATGCAATATTTTTAATAATTTTTATATTGTTCTTAGAATAATTTTTTTTTTTTTTTAATTTTGCTTTTCTTTCTTCACGAGTGTTTACTTTAAATAATTTCATAAAAAGAGCAGAAATGTTTTATAAATAAAGGGTTATTACTTAAATATAAATTTAATTTCAGGTTTTAAAAATCATAACTAGTTTCGAAAAGTCAAGAACTCTCGGAAGCCCTGCGACGCTTTTATGGAATCCCATGCACGCAATTAAAAAATATATTACATGCATCTCTATAACCGGGGTCGCATGTTAGGAGGCCGCTGTTATAATTTATTTCCCCGCATAAGTTGCGCTGCAACACGTAACTTGTCCATAAAAAATAAAAATCACGATATTTGAATGAGATGAAAAGAAAAAAATATTGTTTCTATTCCCGTAAACAAGTAGTTAAGTTCTAGTTCAGGGTAAACAAGAAGTTTAATTCATTCCGAAGGACAGCATTAAAAAAATTCAGCACGAATTTTCTCGTTTGCCTCAAATAGCGTAGCCGTTTGTAAAAATAATAGAACCCGATTTTGCTCCGTGAGCGTGACCACCTGTTGCCACCCACTCAGAGTTGTATGACGTCACGCCTGAATCATATTCGCCCCCATTCAAGGACTTAATTCTAGGAAAGAAAGGGTTTTCCACCTGTCCAAGGATTACGATGTGGAGAAGTAATCTCTTCCTTCTGATGCTGGACGAAATTGTTTAATTCATCCGAATCCTATCATTTTGGGATTATATTCCGGCTTGATTGTATGTGTACTGGCTGAGTGGTTTACTATGTCTGATTTATTGTTAATATTTCTTTTTAGTATTTCAATTACTCAATATGCTGATATTACTTGCGTATGCTGAAAGAAACGCAAAATAAATGAAAAAGAGGCCCAAAGTTTTTTCTATTATTCGATTCATTGTCAAATTTTGAGATACCAGTCCTTGGTGATCAACTTGGTAACTCTTACGGACTTTCGGTTGTGGGACTCCCCGAGGCATGCTATGGGAATGAAATAATATGGCTTTTCAAAAATTATTGTTAATCCTAATAATAATTATAAAAAACAAGTGCCAGCTTTTAACCTTTTATTGTTTACTGATTAGAATTACTTAATAAACGTCTTTGAAACTTAACCCCTTCAGCCAAAATATTTTTAAAGCTTTATAAAACATCTCCTTCAGTTGGAATATGCCTTGGAGCTTCAAGATATTCCCTTTAAAAAGCAATAGCGTCTTCATCAGCAAATAAAACAAAAAACCTATGATTCTGATGACTATTAATTAATGTGGATTAAAATTGATGTCCGTTATACCAGACGACAGGTCCGAAGGGATTAATATTTTGCTTTTATTGCAATAACAATATTGCGAAACTTGTTCTTAAAAAGTATTAACTGAAGCTTGGCTAATTTGATATTTTGTTCGAAATAATATGAATCAAATGATTTGATATGCAGAGCTCAAATTTTTAAAGTGAATTATTATTTTGAACGCTACCGTTTTATTTCATAACAGGCGTTGAACAGCCGTTCCAGTTTTGGATTTACGTCTATCAATGTTCAACTCTGTAGTCTTGTAATTTTGAACCCCGCCCAGAAGATAAGGTAACTCCTAGATCAAGCATGAGGGCAGATTTAACTTTTAAGGAACTAACCTGCATTTGCGTTGCATGAAAATGAATCCCCTCTCCCCATGGTTAGCCTGACAAAAAGGAATTTCTAACCAAAAATCTGTCTCTCTGGGGAAGTTTTGATCGGCACTGTAGTTGGTGCGAGTCGAAAGCAGAATTTGACCAATCAGATGACTCCGGTTCCATCGCTAGGATTCGGACCCGAGTCACCTGATTTTGAGGGGAACGCTCTTTTTCCTGAGCCACCATGACTCGAGCGTTGCCATTCGAAAAATCTTTCTTAAGCAGGTTAACAATTTTATTTGATATCATAATATAGCCGAAATGGAATGTCTATTTGACGCAAGCTTTAAAATAAAAATAAAAAAAATGTTTGATTTTGACACCCTTATTTAAGCTTAATAATAGCAATTTAAAATATTCTAAAAAAAGAAAGCTCCTTGTTTACCCTATTTTTGATATCACCTTTTACAATTAATGGATGCATATATTCATTTCATTTTTAAAATAATTTGTAAGTAAAAAGAATAATCTGTTGGATAAAAAAAAAAAAATCATATCTGCATTTCATAACAAAATGCAATGGAGCATAAAATTAATAACAACCTCCTTTCATTCAATGACTATTGGTTTCCCTGCATTTTATAAACAATTAAAATGATAAATGTATAAGGAAACGGGTCAGGGATGTTTGCTTTTTAAAATTCTAGAATAATATTTTGAGTCATATTATTAGTACTTTGAATAAATACTCCGTCATGGCAGTTTTCAGATAACATAAACATTTTTAAAGTCCTGCTTTATTAATTATTTTAACCCAATGTTTCAGTATTCTATAAATTTAAATCGTTCATTCTATAAAACATTTTTATCTGTTGGTGAAATTAAAAAAAATTTCTATCTGCATTTGATAACAAAATGCAATGAAACAGAAAGTTAATAAAAACCTCTTTATTTTCAGTGACTATTGGTTTCCCTGTATTTTAGAAGCAATTAAAATGAGATGTGTGTAAAGAAACGGGTCAGGAATGTTTGCTTTTAAAAAGTCTGGAATAATATTTTGAGTCATGTTATCACTATTTTTGAAATAATACTCCGTCATGGGAGTTTTCTGAAAACATAAATATTTTTATAATCCTACTTAGTTAAACAAAAATCGCAAGCTGGAAAATCTCATTAAAATTTAACGGATATGAGTTATTAAAAGCAGCCCTTTTTACAAAACAATAACGATTGAATATGTTGTATGTTTCTATAAAAATATGTGCAGTGTTTATTATAAAGATAGATTCTCATCAATATTTATAATATATACTGTATATACCCACGCAAAATTAGGTTATTAAACGAAACATTTTTTTCGTATGAAAATGGAATTGAAAAAAAAATATTTTTTTTCTCAAAAAACAGTGTACTCAAACTCAAAAAACAGTAAAGAGTTTTATTACTATGAGGAGTTATTATTACTATAAAGAGTTTTATTACTGGAAGTAAAAACTTTTGACATTATTCTCTGCACTTAAGCAGATGTTGACTAGTGTCTAACAGTCGTTTATTTTATAACCAGCGTTGATCAGTCGACCGAATTCTGAGTATACATCTATCACTGTTCGACTCCATAGCCTTGTAATTTTAAACACAAACCTAGAAGACAAGGGAACTCCTGAGTCTAGCGTAGGGACAAACTAACCTTCGAGGAGGACTTTGATGGAACTAACCCTCCTTTGCGTTACATGGAGAGGAAAACCCGACAGCAAGGGGATACTAACCCAGGATCCATCGAACACTGAGATAGCACTGCGGTCGGTACGAACCAGAAGCAGAATTTGTATCGTGTAAGCTAAAGCTGGCATTCGAACCTGGGACACCTGATTGGGTGACAAGTGCTCTATTCTCTGAGCCACCGCAGCTTCGGAGTTTCTTGTGCTCTGAGTGAGTTACATAATTATAAGGGTTCGTTGAAGGATGCTCTTATTTAACACTTTGCCAGTGTCGCCCTAATCCAATTCGGGCAACTACTACGTGCATTTTTTGTGATGCCCGAACTGACTACGGGCAGAAGAAAAATTAACGTTTTTATTTTGTGAAGCCCGAGCAGAGTTCGTTTCTACTTTTGGATACTTAGTTCACTATTTTCTTAATAGATGGCGTTAGTGGTCCTAGTTTTTCACCGATTACGATTTCAATCGAGGGAGGGAAATGGGGTTGGGGGTTTTGGGATATACCACACTGTAAAAGATTTGTAAAATTTATGTATTAAAAGTCATATTGTTGTGTTTTTACATTATATTATACTAGTAATATTATATTTAGCTTCAAAATTTTGTTTAATTTGCTGTAATTGAATGAGATGTGTGTGTAATCCATTACTTTTTTTATGTGTGTGTAAAAATTATACAGTAGTTATTGCATTTAAAATTTTATTTTTGCAATAAAAAGCCAATTTCTAGCTTTTATAATAAGGAACAAAATTAAGCAGTCAAAAAGTCTTCCCATTTTTGGTCAATTTTTCTGAAAAATATGTCACTGTTAATTAAAGTGGTAAAAGAATAAGTTTAATAATCATTGGTGATAAATAAATAGAATTGTAAGGGTTCGTTGAAAGCTCTTATTTTAAATGCTAAGAAAATAGATAGAACATCATCGGTGATAAATAAATAGAATTGTAAGGGTTCGTTGAAAGCTCTTATTTTAAATGCTAAGAAAATAGATAGAACATCATCGGTGATAAATAAATAGAATTGTGAGGGTTCGTTGAAAGCTCTTCTTTTAAATGCTAAGAAAATAGATAGAACATCATCGGTGATAAATAAATAGAATTGTAATATTAATTGAAAAGATTGAAAGTTGCAATTTACAAAAGAAAAAAAGGGTTTTTGCAAAAACGGCTTTTTCTGGAAAAGGCAAGCTGGCTGATTTTCATTAAAAAGACGATTTTTATAAAAGAAAAAAAGCCGATTTTCATTGGCTTTTTAATATTTTATTATTCAACATGGACATGCTCGTATTTAAATTACTTATATTAGTTACTATTCAATAAAATAATAAATTAAAATATGTTATTACACTAATTTTCTTCCTATTAAAGGCATTTGTTCCATATATAGATAAAATGTTATTAATTTTAATGATGCTGCTCCACATTTGCTTCAAAACCAGACATTTTCGTTTGAAATTGTTCTAAACCTATTTCTATAATGATCTAATTCATTCTAACAATTGATTCAGAATTATTATTTTTCAAAATTTTTTTCTAAATCTTCTATAACCTGTACATGATTTGTTCGAAATAATTATTATATTTTATTTAAAAAGTTGGACATTGTAGTTGTCTTTAATTTTGTATGATTCATGTACTTATGCTGCATTAATAAGTTGATTTCTAAGTATATTTGGAACATTGTTTTTAAAATTAGTGTTTTTGACGCTTTCAAAGTTAAAGCTGTTGCTTTAAAATTTGAAAGTTTTTCCTAACATACAATTGCGTCAATGTAGTAAAGTTGGTTTTTCTAATTTCAGCTGGTATTTTCTTAGTTGGATCGAACCAAAAAAACTGAAACAGTCTTTTTTTTTTTTTTTTTTTTTTTTTTCCGCTGGGCCTAAAATTTTTCGGTGGGAAATTTCATAATCATAGTAATTAAATCCTAAAAATGACATTTTTATGTAAAATTTAAATGTAAAGCATTTCAAATGTGCGAAGGAAAACCGATTCGTGAAGTAATTTGTATCGAACTGCGAAGGAAGTTTTGGGGTTTGGCGAGTGCAGCGATCAGGGTTTTTTCCCAGTAATAAATATTAATATTTGTTAAAAGGAATAATTTTATATGCTCTTAAAACTTATATATTCAAATAATTTTGCTTTTGTAATTTGCAATATTTTAAAAACATCTTTAAAAATCTTAAAAGCAATGTTCCTTTTTTTTTTTTTTTTGCATGTGCAAAATAAATATTTTGTCTTTTTTTCTATCATAAAACTTAATTTTTTTCTCAGATAAGGAATTAGTTTGAAAGTCTATGTTTTTATGATTGATAAGCCCACGTATTTCGTCTTCTGTTCATACTTTCTTAACACTTTCACAAGCGCAATAGGCGCATTATGTTAACTTTCTCTGTGAATGCAATTTTCACAGAACAAACAGTTTAACCTTATCATGACCAGTCAATGGGTAAGAAAAATATCTGTTGATCTTTGTTTGTAGTTTTTTTTTTAATTCGCTTCAATTACTCTCCTTAGAATGGCCATTGTTTTTTAAAACATATAACATAGTTTTAGTTTATAGTGACAATCGTAAGTGTCATTTTCTGAGAAAGTTTTTTTCTTTTCTTTTTAACTCTTGCTTTATTCTTTTCAAAACAATTTTTCACTGACAGTGCAGAATCTCTTTACCTTTTGTTACAAAACTGGACACAGCGTCTGCTTTGAACACTTTCAGTGAATTAAGTGGTTTTAAATAAAGATAAATAAGCAAAAAATACTGGGTTTTATTTCGCACAATACGCATAAATTGGACCAGTGATTTTTCTTTCCGCATTTTTCAATTCATTTTTTTTTTAGAATCAACACCGTATGTTGTTATATCTAAAAAAAGAGGCGTCACGAAATGCTATTAGTTCGAAAGAAAGGCGCCTCAAAACTGGAATAAAAAAAAGTATGCTATTAGCTTGAAAAAAAAAAAGGGTGTAAAAAGTTTGTTATTTTAATAATTTCATAATATATCGTAGGCAAATTGAAGGCTACGACTTTTTGAAAATGTTGCTGACATCTGGCAACGTGCCAGGCTAATTGAAAAAATATTCAATTTTTAGTCTTTATAGAAAACATATGCTATAGATATATAGAAAATATAGGTAGCTTACAGGCTTATTTGAAAATATACAAAAATTACTTAAACAGAATGAATTGGTAAAAGCTTACTGTGATAAACTTTTAAGGCTATTTACAATAAGTTATTACTCTGGGCTTATTGCAAAATGTCAGAAATAAATCCAACTAATTGAGCAATGAATTATATTTTAATTATTTTCCTAAAGGTATGTAGATTTACTTCAATAAGCCTCAAAATATCAGGCTGATTAAAAATACTGGAGACTTTTCCAAATGACTTAGTGTACAGTGAAATACTGAACTGTTTGCAAAGGGGCAAATTGCTCAATTAACCTGGTATATATATATATATATATATATATATATATATATACACTGAGTGGCCAAATTATTATAACCACCTCAGAGTTTTATGCAAATGAGTTATTGCGTCACAGCGCTGCCGCTAGAGGGCAAGATAACTATATAACACGGGAATGCTGGACAAGTGAGTCATCAGTTATACTGTGTTGCTTGCTCAGATATGGGAAAGAAAAGTTATTTAACTGAATTTCAACGTTGAATGATTGTGGGTGCGAGATGTGTCGGAACGAGTATCAGCAAAACGGCTGCACTTGTGAAGTGTTCTAGAGCAGCAGTTGTTAATGTGTACAAAGAATGGACAATCAAGCAAAAAACCGGGTCTCAACGTCAGACTTGTGGTCGTCACAGGGTACTGAATGCTTTATCAGCGAGAAGGCTGGCCAGGGTTGTGCAGCGCAACAGGAGTTCTATTCGACGCACATTGCACCTAATAGGGTATAGAAGCAGACGACCTGTTCGTAAGCCTCTACTGTCTGCTTTAAATAAGCGCAGACGTCTCCAATTTGCAAAGGAGCACAAACATCGGACAGTAGATCACTGGAAGAGGGTCATGTGGTCCGATGAATCATGATTTAAAATGCATCGCGCAGATGGCAGGATGAGAATATGGAGAAAACAGCACGAAAGCATGGGCCCCATCTGCATTGCCGCGACACTTCAAGCTGGTGGTGGCAATGTTATGGTATGAGGAATGTTCTCTTGGTATTGTATGGGTTCTTTAATTTCTGTACCACAACGCCTTAATGCCCAAGGGTATTTAAGTATGATCGCAGATCAAGTAAATCCGTTTATGTCAATGGTGTACACTGGCGGGGATGGATACTTCCAGCAGGACAGCGCTCCTTGTCATAAAGCTGGCAGTGTGCTCAGATGGTTCGAAGAGCATGACGGAGAATTTAACTTGCTTCATTGGCCAACACAATCCCCAGATCTCAATCCAATGGAGAATTTGTGGGATGAAATTGAACGAGCGCTCAGACAGATGGATCCAGTACTATCAAATTTGCAGGAATTGGCAAGTGCAGTTCAGCGAGCCGGGTCTGGCATACCTTCTACCACCTACCAACATCTCATAGAATCCATGCCAAGACGAATTAAGGCAGTAATACGTACAGAAGGTGCCCCAACAGCGTACTGAAGGGGTGGTCATAATAATTTGGCCACTCAGTGTATATACAAAATTTGTAGCATACAGAAAATTTTTTTACTGCTATTTTAGTATTGGTGGTCTGATTATGGGAACTTGCCGGCTAAAAAGCAAAAGTTTAAACAATATCTTAGTAGCTGGCAACCTTGGTGAAAAATGTCGAAAACTATTTATAATTAGTCGAAAAATTTGTTTCCAATACCTCTCATTGTCACATCTCCAAGGTCTACGCCAGCAATAAATAAAAAATTATTAAGTCAGTGTAAACTTATTGATTCCAAAGGCCGTTCGTTTTGCAAGGTACAAAGTAAAACGCCTTCTCTCTCTCTATATATATATATACATATATATATATAAATTAAAACTGGTATAAATGATAAAAGAACGTCTTACATTAATTCTTAATTTATTTGAATGGAATAGGTTTCATAAACTTTCAAAAGATAAAACAAAGATTTTTAAACTCGTGAACTCAATGTATCAAGAGTTTTCTGTAATCTGCGCTCTAATATATATCTTTAATCCTTTCCAAAATTGATGTAAAAATTATTAAACGCAGAAAGTGTAGCAAAGTAATATTTAAGTGTATAAAAAAACGTTATTAAAATATAAGGAATAGCCAGTGGCGTAAATAACGACAGCGTAATCCCCGTAGTGTGGGGGGGGGGGGGGCATGAGGTATGAGGGCGCATTCGCCCGAAATCGCTATAAAAACATTTTTTTTCTATAAAATATTTTTTAGTTCTCTTAATAAAATACAAAAACCCTAAATTAAACTTTTAAGTATAAATTATTATCATATAGTGAGTAATTTTCTCGTATTATTTAATTTTTTTTTTTTTTTTTCAATATGCGAAGTGTATACAGTGTTTCAATATAATTGTTTCAATAAATTCTACCTTTTCATCGCATTTTTCTTAAACTTAAATTAAGATAAAATTAATGGTTATATCCGAATATTTCTTCACCATATTGTTTTCGTTTCATATTATAATTTTAAATTTTTTTTAATGTTAAATGTAAGTAAGATAGGGCGCACCTAAATCTATGGTACACTACTGCGAATAGTTATTTAAGAAGGCGGGATAAGAAACATCAAAATCACTTAGATTCTTTGATCTAAAGTTGTTTCTGATATTCGCTTTAATCTACTCCTAATTTCCTCCGGCAATCCAACAGATTTCGATATTTTTAATCTAACCTTCTCTTCAATGATTATTCTTTAGATTCAAATACCATTTTTTTAAATAAAAAATGAATTTACTATTCCCAAATGTATATACAATATTGAATTTATTTTTGTCAAGAGTTTTAAAAATAAACTGTAAGGGTGGCAATTACGGAACACCCATATAAGTATAGCAACTGTCAAATACCTCAACGGTTCAGAGCGACTAAAAGCTTTTTGTATAAGTAATGTTGATAACTCTCATACTTTTTTAGACTATCTAAAATAAAAAAATACATATTATAGGTAAAATATTTATATGTATTTGGTTGTATTTATATGTACTTGAACTTTCGTCTTTCCAAATTTTTTGATCATTTCTAAAATAAATTGTGTACTGCTATCTAAATTTGTTATTTTTTAATGATATCAAAGTTAGGGGTGTGATTATAAAAGAATCCTCAATATTTAAATATGAAAAACAAATTTCAAAAAATAAGTAATATGTATTTCTTTTTGAAAATCTGACTCTTTCTGCTAAACAATAGATATGTCATACCTAACTTGTTTTTTCACAATAAAGCGATCATTCATTCTATATACACGAAACTTTAATAAATAGCGAATCATTAATCAATAGTAGCGCTTTTTCTGTCTCTTGATCAAAAGCACTTTTTCAAATTTTGTTATGACCCGATTCACTAAGAGAGGTTAAATACCCCATTAATGTTTGTGAAGAAGAGGATCATATTTCTAATTCTGAAGAAGAACTTGTCATTCTTCAATTTGATTGACACGAAGTGCGTCTTTTCCAAGCACATTGAACTTTTAATAATAGAACAGATGTATCATAATTCATAAAATAGTAAATATAATGATTTTTTTTTTTTTAATTCTTTCTTCTCATTTAAACTTTCTCATTTCTTTTTGCCAACGTGTGAATTACAACTATAAAATACCAGCCGTTTGCAGTTGGTATAAAAAAAAGTTAAAGTTAAGTAAAGCATTTGTGTAACAGCTCGTTAACGGCCAGGGGATCATGCAGGTTTAGGCTTCACAATTTCGTGTCCAACGACATAATTAAGGCACTGTGGTCACAGGCAGCCCTCCTAGACAAACTAGTACCCATTGATCTGAAGCAGGATGGGCTTTAAGTCCCCTCTGGGGATCAAGCTACAACCCTTCACAAAGACAATTTAGTTGGTAGACGGATCATGGGTTAGAATCCACTTGAAGTCGGGCTAACCGTGGAAGGTTTTCGTGCTTTTTTTCTTCTCTCCATGCAACGCAAATGCCGGTTAGTGCTAAAAAGGCCCTCCACAAAGGCTAGTTTTTCCCATCGCTTGTTCCAGGAGTTCCCTTGTCTTCTGGGTTGGGTTCAAAATGATAAGACTATGGAGTTGATCAATGATAGTTATTAACTCAGAAGTGGGTCGGCTTTTCAACGCCGGTTATAAAGTAAAATGGCAATTTAGGTGCTACATTGAACCATCTTGGTCCTTTATAAAAATTAACATTTAAAAAGTTTATTTTATTTTATTTTATAACCGTCGTTGAACAGCCGACCCAACTTAATGGGTTTACGGCTACTAATGTTCAACTCCGTAGCCTTGTAATTTTGAACCCAATCCAAAAGACAAGGGAACTCCTGGATCGAGTATTGGGAGAAATTTGCCTTCGTGGAGGACTTTTTGATGGAGCTAACCCGCATTTGCGTTACATGGGGAGGAAGACCACGAGAACCTCCCACGGTTACCCTGACGGCAAGGGGACTCTAACCCATGATCCGTCTACCACTGAGGATATTTCACGTCAGCACTGTGGTCAGTGCAAGCCGGATGCGGAATTCGTATCGACTGGGATTCGAACCCGGTTCGCCTCATTGGAAGGCGAACGCTCTATCCCCTGAGCCATCGCGGCTCTAAAAAGTTTATTGTAAAAAAATGAGCTATTTCCAAGTTTACTACCTTAAAAGACAGCAGTTTGGAGGTTTACGGTATTTATTCATATAGTTTATCCGCCTACCATTATTTAGATAGTAAATAGGGATAATAATTTTTTTTTTTAAAGTCTTTCATTTATAAATTGAATTCCCTACTAAAATTATTTTAATTTAAAAGAAATACTTCTAATACGTATTATAATTTTTTTTAAATAAACATTTTTCATCTAATGTTCATAAGAAAACGAAATACTCTTTTAATGACTTTAAGCAGGGGCGGATAAAGCGTACGCGGGGCCCTAGGCCATTCAAATTTTTGGGGCCCTTATTTTAAATTTTTTTCTCGTATATTTATTATTTACTCAAATATAAAAGTATTTAGATATCTTTTCATTTAGGAAAGCATATTTAAAATAAAAATAAATAATAATAAATTTTATTTTATTAAATTAGAACTAAAAAATAATCATGACATTTGAACAAAATGTATGGAAAAAATTTGAAATTTATTATTATTATAACAAAAAATTATCGTATTTTATTAATATATGTTTGAAATTGATTTTTTTTTAAATCAATGTTTTTCTTAATTTTTTTAAAATTTATTTTCCAAAATTTTTTTTTAAGGGGGCCCTAGGGCATGGCCTAGTCTGGCCTAATGGGTAATCCGACACTGACTTTAAGGCTCACAAAACGCAATGATATCTAAAAATAATCTACATATTCTAATTTCTATTAGGATTTGCGATCCTCAGTTTCATGTATGATGTTTTTATATATTTGAGTAGTTAAATTTTGATCACACCTTTAGGCACTGATAAAGGTTAGATTAATTGCTCATTTTTTGACATAGCAAGCAAACCACATGAATTACATAGGAGGATGAAATGGATCATCACTTGGAATTAAATATAACCTATATTTGCATTCAAGTTATTTTGTAGAACAAAATCAATAAAAATATATAAAAGGAAAAAATCTCGCCATACTAAATCATTTTTGAAAACTATTTCTGCCTTTCAATGCGATAATATATATTCGTCTGGTCAAATAGTAAAAGAAAAAAAGAAATGTATGCAAAACTACACGGATGACAGCGACGATAGGGAAATGTAAAATCGAGCACGGGTCGTAGTTCGTCTACAAGTCTGTAAATAGTTCTGGTTGAATGAGCAGATTACACGAACACGTCTGTTAAGTCTGATAATCTAGTCGAGGTCAGAAGCTATCAAGTGATTTAGATAGTAATTTGAACCTGAAAAAAACAACATGCGGTTAGCGGAAAAGCACACCATTTTTCCTTTTTTATTCTTTAAATAAAAAAAAGACTGTTGATCATCAAGCAATAAATTGCTTTAATGAGGCAGATTAAATTAATAAAAAACTCCTTGAACTGAAATTTTTACATTCCTTTCAGAGCAAATAAAGAATTTTATGAAGGCGTAGAATTAGGGTACCTTACTCCCTTGCACTCTCATGTTTGAATTGATCAAGTGCGATTATTTTTACCTCTCTAATCTATAATTAAAGGGGAACAGTGTTGTATTATTATTATTTTTTTAGAAAGTAAGTTTTGTAAATGAATTTACATTATAAATGCACCGAAAAACATGCGATAATTCATTAATTGTGGGTGAAAGTCTTAAGACTCTTAAGTGATATTTTAATGACTATATGGATATAGTGAATATGTTAAAAAATAAAGATTATGCTTTTCCCTTATTTCTCATAGGCGCCTATCGTTTTATAATTACTATCAAAAGACAGGTGACTTGCCGACTGTTTGTTGCCAAATGCACTTGGAAACTTCTTCCATTTTGGAAACATTCGGGGAACGTCACTCAGTATATTCATCCATCGAGTTTTGCGAAGTTTAAAGGCATAGAAAAATAATTGAATATATTATATAGTTGAATAAGATCTTTTCCCCCGAAATTTCGAATTTTTTTTTATAGTGCAGAGAGCTGTTTTTTTTTTTTTTTTTTTCCCTGCATTTTTTTCTTTTCTTTTGACCCTTATCCCATAAAGCTCTTCAATTATTAGTATAATTTAACTGAATCGTCTGAGTATATTAAATGCTGGAGGATAACTGAGCTGTTAATATACGATTATGGTATTTAGTGATGTCTAGTGTTTTTTCTGATATTTATATTTAAACTTGCAATTTTTATTTAAAATTTTTTGCTGCGTAAAATTATAATAGAATCAGGTTTTTTTTAAAAAAGTTTCTAGCAACTAGAAATCTTGTATAAACTGTTTCTAATCTATTTTGAGCACCCTATCAACAAAACCCAAGGTGTCATAAGATACGGTGTCTCTAATATAGAATCTAGGAGAGATGCCGCACCTTTCTTAGTTTTCAACACGGAAGAATTTATTACGGGAGATAAAACCATAAAGTAATTTAGTGGTATTATACATCATCTTATGCCAGTGTTTCCCAAACTTATGTTATTTGTGTACCCTTTCTAAATTTTTCATAACGCTTTGTACCACTAATAAAAAAAATGAATGTATTTTTGGCATGACTAGCTTTGTTTTTAAATAAAAAAATTTTGAAATTTTCGTTTGTTGCAAGATATTTCGCATAGGAACGCGTACCCCCGCTAAACTATTCCCGTACCCCTTGGGGTACGCGTACCACACTTTGGGAAACACTGTCTCATGCCATAGCCAAACATTGAAGTTAAATAAGCTTAAAATTAGTATACATTCTTAATGATTTTCTGTTTTTTAACCTATAAAGGATTTACTCTATTAGACTCTCTCGTCAAATGAAATAATATTTTTTTTTTTAGAAAATAGAGTGATTTCTCAATTTGGCCTTTGACGACTTTTTTTTTTTTTTTTTGTGGAGATTTTCCTCTTGGCTGTAGTTGGTCTCAATTATTAAAATTTGTCACCTGAACTTTAAAAAAAAAAAAATAGTCTTGATGGTAATCATCAATAATTCCATCATAAACCATTAGATTTTTTGATGGTAACCAACATAAGTAACCATCACCCCAGTGTAGGAATTCGGACTGATTTATGATGGACCAACATTAAAAAAAACCCCAAATTGTTTTGATGATGGTATATTCCTACTGAACCAATAAGAAATTCCATTAAACCATCATGGAAATGTATTGTTGGAGCCATCATGGACCATCACGGATCATCATGGATTGTTGGTCGATGAGAATCAAACTTCTCTTGAAGGTTAACCATCATAGTATTAAAGTAGCATTTTCCATCATGGAATGATGGAAGTTTGTTAGTAAATCAAAAACCATGAACGCATAATAGAAAATGCTGGATGATGGTGACCATCAAGTGGTGTTGGACCAACATGAATCGCACTGAAACCAGCATAAATCATCAATATTTTTTGATGGAACCATCAAGAATTTTGACTTTGTCTAAGTGATATGGATATGGGGTATGTATGGGTATCTGCATGAACATTTGCACAGTGATTGTTTAAAACTTTGATTAGATTACCAGTCTGATGCAGATATGAGTGTTTAGTAAATAATTAAACGAATAAAATGTAGTAGCTTGTAAATAAGATTGACATATATCGTAACTGCTTCCGCCCCATCTTTCATTTTTTCACACTTATTTAATCAAATCGAAATATTATTTTTTAATTGGCGTTTTTGACTTACTTAATAGTAAACAAATATTTTACGAAAATACCTCTGCTCTTGAAAGAAAACATTAGAATCGGAAGGTCACCCTCTTTACTTTCTAGGTTGGTGGAATAAAATACATTTTTTCGAACATATTTTATTCAGTCTAAATGGCAACGGAATTGAGAACGGAAACTCCACCCTCTGACTTTGTTTGTTTACTTTTTATTTTCGGTCTATGAGGATGCTTTTTGTCTACATCTCGTCACCGGACCTTTTCATCAGCGTCAAGGACGTCATATCTTTCATCACCGGCAATGAAATCTCTTTTATGGACCGTCCGTCGCTTCTGAATGGCATAGTTACACATTCCCCTGAATTCCGTGTATCAGTCGGAATTCAGAATCAGGATGAATTCAGGATTTGCGGAAACTTCAGCTGATGATTCAATGAAAAGATGTGAACTTGGTGCATAACGACGCACTTCGAAATAATATCCTCTTTTGCGAAATATGCATCATCATATTGAGAAAGGCGGTTGTTTAAAAAAAAAAAAAAACAGACCTTGCTGGTTTGCATAACCGGAAATTTTTTTTAAATTAATAACTTTAGATTTAATTGTAGAAAAACTTTACTGTTGCGTAAGCAATCAATTTTTGATTCTCTTCCTGATTCGTTCCGCTTTTTGATTTGTAGTGGTAATAATAGTTTTTTAAAAAAATTACATAGCTTTTTTGCCCCTTTGGCATTTGGGTGCAAACTATGTATTTTTTTAGTTTTCTACAAATTCATTTATGAACTATTTTAAATATTCTTTAAAACATGTAGGAAAAAAATATTTAAAAAAATTTGATCGCCTTTCGGCGGTCACAGATTACCCATTGGCAATATGGTTGTTGCCTAATTTTTTTATCCATTATATATTCCTCTTTATTTGTGATATTTACCTGAATTAGCATTGAAAATGACCCAGTTTGAACTGTAGATTAGAATTTCTGATTCTTTATTAAAACAATAAAAACAAAAATATCGTTCAAAGGATGTATTTCTCTTTCATTCACAACTGAAGAAGTATTTATGGGATCTTTCTGGTCCTATATCTCAAAAATAAATTCACCAACTTACTGCATAACAAAATTAAAAGTGAAAAAAAGAATTCTAAAAAAGAGTATCAAACAGCAGCGGTCGCCATAGCAACGCATGCGCATTGTTTACTCTTGAACACAGCTGCAAAATGCGATGACTTCCAAATAAGGTGCGCACTCCATCAAACCCAAAACAACACCCACTTTCCCAGTGGGTAAAAAATTACTTATCGATTAGCCAGGCGTTTGTGAATTTAAACTATTTTACAGCAATTTTTTGTTTTGTGTTCAAAGAAAAATAATTGAATTTACTTGCATCTGGCTGGTATTTTTCATTCCAGCGGTGTTTAAGTTTAACGAACCACTCTCTCGAACGCATTCTCTTAAATGAAAAAAAAAAAAGAAAGAAAAGAACTTGATTATTGACAATTTTTTTTATGTTAAGGTAACGAATTTTAAAAGAAATAAAAGTCTGCATTATAATTGCGATAAACTACAACCAAGAGAAAAATCTCCAAAAAAGAGAGCGAGCTGTTAAAGGCCACTGGATTGTAAATTAGCCACCTGGCTAACCAAAAAGCAGTAAAAAAAAAAAGTTTCGGACTTAGTCTGTTTTAGAAGAGTCACGCGTATTCACTTGCTGCTCACTTTAATCATCATCTTCATTAAAACACATGCAAAAACAATATATGCGAATGCGCACATAAGAGTCTACGTGACTTCAAAAAATCATTTATCTACTGCTAATAGTTTTCGCTAAGCTGAATTACGTGAAGCAAATAAAAATCTTCAACTTTGATATAAAATAACTATTAAAAAAAAAACGAATTAATAACGTTTTCATATCAGAATGCATTCTTTAATTTTTCCAAAATTTTGCAAAATTTCGTTAAATCAGTCATTGGATATATTTTTAGGGGATTGAAAAGCGCGCAGCTAAAGTTTATTAAAACAGCGATGATGGAAAAGCCTTTTTATATATATATATACAGAGGGAAACAAATTGCAAGATTTCAGGGCTAATATGATTATTGACTTTAAGTAAGATTGACGATTTAGTAATTTTATTACATTGTTTTTTATTTTAAAAATCAAATTTTATTGCTGTTTTTAAATCTTCTTAACATTTCGAACTAAAATTACTTTATTTTTTTTAAATGTTGTTGGGAATTCATTTTACCTGTCCTCAATTTACTGTTTTCTCGAATAATGATAATTGGATTAAGACATAACGGTTATTGGATTTAAGCATTTTCTTTATTTATAATTTTTTATTTATCATCAAGGCGATCAAGTACTTGACAATAAATAAAAAATACCACTTGATTATAATAATTACTTGAATACATTTGCTAAGAAATCTTTTTTTGTGTGTGAAAAAATGCATGTACATTTCTTGAGATCAGCCCCACTGGCCTACAGAGGTATTTGGATGACGGGGTAAACTTTAGGGTCCGTTGTATCAAGTGTAATTACGAAGAAAAAAAAACATTAAATAAAAGAAAAACATTTTCAACGTACAAATATACAAATATATAATAGTATTACAAATATATAATACAAATATATAATAATACAAATATATAATAATAGTAACATACAAATATGTAATAAAATTATAGATCCATACCTGAAGATAATTTTTTTTGTGAATCTATTCCAAAATTATTCGATCGTAAAAATTTAATTTTTTTACGATAATTAATTAAATGTACTATTTATTAATTACTTTATATTTAATTTAAAATTAATTAAAAAATATTCCCTTTTTATAGGTAAAGAACACAAAACATTTTACTTTGTAGGTGATCCTAGTATTTAGTAGAAACCCTCCAGCACGGAAGGGGCACTGCAAATTATTTTTGATCTAAGTCATCTTTTTCTTTTTTAAAAACTAAAAGGAGAAGATTGCTGAAACGAAACCACGTTTCTCTCTAAACTTGTTTCTAATTAAACTTTAAACGCTGAAGTGAGAGAACAACGCAAAAAACATAAAGAATTTTTTTTTTCTGTTACTTGATTAGAGGCTTACTCTATAGGGATTTATTCGATTTCTTTTTAGAATCCCACAGTGAACTAACTGATCGTTCTGACACGGTTCCAAGTAGAACACTTAAGTCAAGCACCACTGGCAGCGGTCAGTGTGTAGGTGGTTGACCACTTTGATCAGGATGCGACGGTATGCGGTATAGGTCCTCGTAAAACTGTTTTACTGTAAAGTGCTCGACTTCGTCGGTAGGTCATTGAGTTACCAAAGTAAGGGAATCCCAACCCCTTCGCAGAAGATCAAAATTGTGATGGAATGTCCTCCGATCATCATCAGGGTTGTTTCCCAAACCGTCGCCAATAGCTCATTGTACAGTTCTAGTGCGACGTAAATTAGCTACAACTACTACACTTAGTATCATTATAAAAAATTCAACTTATAATTTTTAAGGGTTTTTATGTTTGCAAATGTTGCAACATCTATGTTACGTAACCAGGTTCTGTTTGATAAGATTTCTGCTCCCAACTCGCACTAAACACAGTGCTAACGTTAAATATCCTCAGTGGTAGACAGATCATGGGTTATAATCTTGCTAACCTTGGAAGATTTTCGCTGTGTTCCTCTTCATGTACCGGAAATGCTGTTTAATTCCATCAAAAAGTCCTCCACGAAGGCTAGTTTATGTTTAATCCAGAAATTTCCTTTTCCTTGTGGTTGGGTTCAAAATTACGAGGCTGTGGAGTTAAACATTGATAGTCTTTAACTCAGAATTGAGTCGGCTGTTCAATGCCGGTTATAAAATTAAAATAACCCTGGAGTTAATTTTTTAGAAATCATTACATAACTCAGCTTCGCATAATTTCAAATATATACTACTCAATAAACGAATCATTGTGGGATCGAAAACTTTTACGAACGATTACAAGCTAATAACGAATGAGGTGAAGCATGCTTCGATTTGGTGAAGATCGTTTATCAATGTGAAACAGATTTAATCATTTGAACTAAAGACTGGTTTGCGAAGGTGAAACCTTTTAAATGAAAACAATTCCCTATTGTTTGCAAATGGTTATTATTCATCTTGTTTATCTGATAGGAACTGTTTCAGCTTCTTTATACGCAGAGGAATTTTTTTTTTTATTGTTAGAGCATCGTGTGCTTGGGTATCAATTGTCCAGTGATTAATAATTCCAGTTTTTATCAAAGAAAGTAATGATACAGTGAAACATACGCATTCATAAAAATATTCAATAGCTGTTATTTGTTATTATGCTTAATAGTTGTTAGTCATGTACGTGGTGCCTAAGTTAACAATTAATATAGAGCCAGCCATTCTGTATTATTTCCCCTAAAATTGAATTTTTCTGTACCTTCTTAACTTAAAAATTGACGGATAAAAAATTTATCGAAATGTAGTTCAGTGATTTTACGGGGAAACTAATACACATAGCTGAGTTTTCGGAGTTAGTATTCTGCACTTTAGTATAGTAGTAGAGTTAACTCTAATTGTTTGGAAGTTCGTATTAGGCACTTTAGTATGATAGCCTAGATAACTATAATTGGTTGAATCTTAGTATACAACCACTTTAGTTTACAAATTTGTTTATTTCTACATTTGAGTTTCTCATTTTGATAACAGTAATTAACAACAGCATGCTGCACATTAATTCTTGAATTAGGCTAAATTGAACCCTTTTTTACTTAAATTTGAACTATAAGGTCGTGTAATTGAGTTTAAGAGGTACAATAATATGGTTTAACTTACCATAATATTATGGTCGCTTCAAATTTGAACGGTGCTATGGATCAAAACACTAAAAAATTTTTACCTTCCTGCTTTAAACTCAATTTTCGGTACCTGAGTCTACGTTTTCCTTCCATTCTAGTTTCTGGGGGCGATTGCCCCTAAGTTTGTGATTTCTCCCTTTAAAGGGGTGATCAGGGCAAAAGAAAATAGAAAAGAGCAACAATAAAAAGCTAGCGGCAGCTATACATAATATACGGACAACGTTCTTGGAAAATTCGTCACAATCTCAGTAATTGTTTTTAGTTTTACAAGTAGGGATGAAAAAATATCAAAATTACCTTATCTTTTCGCACAGATCTCTCTGACAGAGATTGATTTGAGAATTTCTTTTTCTGCTTCCTTCAGCCGCACTTTCCAGCATTTCACTTCAGTTTAATTAAAATAAAAATCCGCCTTTTCGAAGAAAGTTTATTGTTCTCAAATTTGCGAGAAAGAAAAACTATTTAATTCCATGCTTGATTCTACCTATGCGAACACGCTATAAAATAGTCATGATTTAAAATCACACATCGTGTTTCTTATTTTTACGATATTATATCATATATCGCTTAAAAAAGCCAATAATCGTTCTCAAGTGGTTTAAGAATTATACAACGACATTCGTATTCAAGCGATTTTAAAATCAAATATTGAAATTTGTATTACGCGATTTTGAAATCAAGCATCGAAATTCGTATTCATGCAATTTTAAAATTAAATATCGAGATTCGTATTCGCGTGATTTAAAAATCACACATTGATATATATAATCACAAATTTTAAATAAATAAATAAAATTTCGCATTGATATTTTTAGAAAAATGTTGATAACATTCTGTGCATAAATACTGCCTACATACACTTCTTTCTAGCTTAATTTTCAGTCATTTTTCTAATTATTTAAAAAGCGTTTTTGTACTTTTGTACTAATTTTGGATTTCTATTTTTAGCTTCTTTTTTTTTTTTATCGAACTCATCCCAGTATTCGGAATCAATAAAAATAAAAATTAAATCATTTTTTAAAGAAATCTTTGGTTTTTAAACCAAATTCGCCGAATAGAGGTGGCGAAGAAATGTTTGAAACATGTTACGGAAGTAAATTGCTTGCGGGAATTTTTTCATTTTATCTAAGTCTGGCTAGCGAATATCGATTTAAAAAATCTAAAGTTTATGAACTTTCTCGTCATACTTGGGTCTTTCAGATTCTCTCATATCTAAGAAATAGGTTGAACATTTGTTTGATGGCGGTTTTCTGATGAACATTCATGCTTTAACCGAAGCTACAAGGCAGTCAATGTAAAGAATAGAGTTTTCAAATTCTAATTATCAATGTTTTTAATTTTAATAGATTCCAATTTAAAAAATATCTATGCACCCCTATTTTAATTATTTTCGTTCAAATATCTGTTCTTTTTGAAAAAAAAATAAAGAAAAACTGCAAAATATTGTTTTAAACTAAAAACTCAGCGGCGCGACAGCCCAAAGAGGGCCAACGCCTTCTGTGCCCATCTCAGTTTTCTTGACCTTGGACTCTGGGGTGCAGGAGCAGATATCCCGGTTAGGTGGTCAGCCGAACGCGAAACCCCCAGTGTTTAGTTCCCAAGCAAACTTGGTACTCATTTATCGACCCACTGAAGGGATGAAAGGCTGAGTCAACCTTGCCCGGCCCGAGGATCGAACCCAGGACCTGTGGCAATGAAGCGCGAAGCGCTACCACTCAGCCACCGGGAAAGTATTGTTTTATCGATGCTTATTAGTGACAACTCGTGGTTTTTTAAGCAAAATAAATAAATAAATAATTAGATAAAAATAAAATAAAAATAAGAAAAGGGAGAGAAGGGTGATAAATGACTGTTAATATTTAAAGTGGAGGGTGCTAACATCATGAGGGAGGCAATCAACATCCAGAGGGAGGCAAGGGGATATAGTGAGGTAGGCCGGGTTCGAATCCCAGCGATGGCTGGTCGATACGAATCCGCATCTGGCTTGCACCAACCACAGAAATATCCTCAGTGGTAGACGGACCATGGGTTAGAGTCCCTTTGCCGTCTGGCTAACCGTGGGAGGTTCTCGTGTTCTTCCTCTCCATGTAATACAAATGCGGGTTAGTTCCTTCAAAAAGTCCTCCACGAAGGCGAATTTCTCCCAATATTGGTCCCTTGTCTTCTGGATTGGGTTCAAAATTACAAGGCTACGGAGTTGAACTTTAGTAGTTGTAAACCCACAAATTGAGTCGACTGTTCAACGACAGTTATAAAATAAAATTAAATGATTCTAAAATTTTTTTAATAAGTTCAGTCTCGTAGACACTCTTTAAGGGTATGCATATTTAAATACGGGAAAGAGTAAAGAACAGTTTGTTCCTGAACGATAAAACATACACAGTTTTGTATACATGTAAGATCAACTTAATCTCCAGTGTTGGGGTAACTAGGCATGAATGCTTCTCAATTAGGTATTTTTTTTCTCCGGAACCTTCATTCAAATGTTCACGCATGAAAAACTTTGCAATTTAAGTATAAAAGCATGGGTTTGATTGGCTTTGCACATCATTAAGCTATTGTCATTTAGTAACAATATCTACTCCCCCAATGTAGAAAAAAAAAGTAACCAGGATGTTGTGCAAGGTGTAATTTACCAAACAAAATCCTTTACTTAAGTTTAAAACTGCATCCTATAGTTAGTGACAAAAATGTCTCGGAATTGAATTTTATTTCAAAATGTTTTAATGTAATGTTGTTTTCAAATGTTTCAAAGTTTTTTTACTTTCTTTAATTTTTATACATACTTAAATTGTTTAAGTAGTCATAGGTTCATTTTTACGTCCCTGACAAAGAATGTTCCTCCAATTTTCCGTTCACATTTTCGTAAAATGAAGCTCGAGAACTGAGTTTTCGAAATTACATGGCGAGTAGTTACCACACATTCTACCTACTCATAGATGTGCGCAGCATTTCAACCCCATATATATAAATATTTAATGCTATATAGTTATTCTGTAATTAATCTTTCGACTCATAGACTATGAATTTAAATATTTTTTTTTTTTTTTTTTTTTTTTTTTTTTACATTTTACTTTTGTCAAACACATTAGAGCAGGCTAAGAGAAATATTCTTAAATTTTATTTATCAAATTATAAATAAGTATATGTTAAAGTGTAAAGACAACTTCTGGGATCCCCAAAACTGGCATAAGTACCATTATCGGGGCTACTTCTGGAATTCCCAAAACTACTGGCATAAGTGGGTACCATCATAGAGAATACTTCTGGAATTCCAAAAACTACTGTCATAAGTTGGTACCGTCATAGAGAATACTTCTGGAATTCCAAAAACTACTGTCATAAGTAGGTACCGTCATAGAGAATAATTCTGGAATTCCAAAAACTACTGTCATAAGTAGGTACCGTCATAGGGAATACTTCTGGAATTCCAAAAACTACTGGTATAAGTAGGTACCGTCATAGAGAATACTTCTGGAATTCCCAAAACTACTGGCATAAGTGGGTACCGTCATAGAGAATACTTCTAGAATTCCAAAAACTACTGTCATAAGTAATGCACCGTCATCGCTGAGCTATTTTGGTTCTACACACAAAAAAAAAAGTTAATTTTTGTACGAAACAAAACAAGACATATGGGTATATATTTGGGCTTAATAGTTTGTATCCGATTTGAGATTATTTTTATTAGTTTCGGGTAATTAAGGAATGTTGCCAGCACAGTTTTTCTAAACTAGAGTTTTGATGAGTAAATTATTTTCTTCTAAACTTCTTATTTAAGGACGAATGCAGTTGCGCATTTAAAATAAGGTAAGTAGCAAAATATTATTTTTGGTAAACTGTTACTTATGTATGGTAAGAGTTTTTCCTTATTTTTTGTTTTGTTCGATTTCAAAGTTTTCGCAAACATAACCTATAAAATCAAGCACGGAAGAAAGAATATTTTAATTAATAAAGTTGACTGACTCGAAGAACGAAAAAAAAGCAACCCTACTTTTATTGTTCCTGTGAGAACTCTATTATCTAGTGTAGGGTTTCTTAAACTTTTTTGGTGTTGGAACCCATAATATTTACGAAAATTTTGTTGGACCTCATAAGTGTGCAAGAAATCTGACACACGCGTGAGTGCAACTGTCGGTTTCTTCACTTGCACTGTAAATACTACTACAGTTTTCGGTTCATTAACTTTAACTTTTTTTATTTTAAAACATAGAACAATGTGAACATTTTAAATAAGTAACACACTTAAAAATGTATTACAATAATAAAAATAAATTCAACTATTTGGTTGATTCAAACTCCACTTGGAAGGTTACAACTGAGGAAACTCACTTCTAACAGTTGCGGATTAAATATCAATGGGAAGGGGGCACCAATTTATTTTTAACTATATAATCAAATCTTTGCGAAATAATCAACATCGTAGGAGGAAGCACTTTAACTCGATCGCGATGGATGTGATAACTCGTTTTTCAGGAATATTTCGTTATGCTGTATTGTTGTATTAGTGAATATGGTTATTAATTGCAATTGATTATTATTTTTTAAAGTAAAATAAACATGTTTTAAAAGAACTTGCGTTTTGTTTCAATTTTAGTGCTGCGTGGAAACTCTAAGCGCAGAGTGTGGGACCAGAGCCTGACAAAAGGCAGGTGCATGCGGGGCAGTTGCCCTGTGCCCCACATCAGAGGGGGCCCCCAAATCGAATATAAAGTTTGTATTAGGTTTCCTTCTTTAATGAACTTTTTTTGAACAAAATATCAGTACAATGTAAAATCCATCAATTTTATGTTAGCTTCTTCATTAATCTATCATATGAAAACAAAAAATCTATATTTCATAAATCCATGGCCTCCTAGTGCGGAATTCAACTAAATTTTCGCAATTTCGATGGACAAATTTGACCAATCAAAAGCCTGCATTTTTGCATATCGCAAAATGCAATGTGTTAACAAAAATACGGACTTCTAATTGGCTTAAGTGAGCCATCGTAATTGCAAAAATTTTGCTGAATTCCGCCCTATAGTCAGCAAGGATATGAATTTTTCGCAGCTAGATGACGAAGTTAACAATCAGAAAACTGCATTCGGCATGATGGACATAGAATTGTCAGAAAAGGCAATAAAATGGACAGAACGTTATTTCGTCTGACCGTAGGAGAGATGGGGGGAATTTATTGATATTTTAGGTTTTAGTCAATTTTCTTGTTATATATCTATAATGAGATGAAAAATTTAAATACCTCCATAAAGTTCAGTTCTTCATTACTGAAGTAGTTAAGCAGAAAGGGCGGGCTCCCAAAGAAGTTTTTGCCCCTGGGCCCCAATTAGGCTAAGTCGGGCCTTTTGTGGGACAGAGACGCGTCACTGTCACGATAAAAGCGTTAATATTCTTTAGATTTGATCGACACCTTAATTTTATGGTGGGGAAAAAAAAAAAGACGAAAATGTCGTCTCACACAAATATGTCGTAGAAAAAGGTAGAAGTAAGTTTATGGCATTTTCAGAAATCATTGGAAATTTTTTTGCGACTCCTAGCCAAAAATCTTCACGTGCAGTAATGTAAACGTTTCTATTATAAAAAAAAAAATGCATTGAAACGTTTTCATTTTTTCTTTGTCTGTATTCTCTTCTCTTTATCGAACTGCATGTACACTGTGTAAAAATATTTGTTAATTGAAAATTATGATTAATAAGGTGAAGAAATATCAAAATTGTTTACCAATTTGTTGAGCCCTGCTGCAGGTCTTACCCAATCGGGTCCGTGAACCACAATTTAAGAGGACGCTTTACCGCCAGAGAAACTTTTCATCTCAAACTCTGTTTCGCCTCCATATAACTAACTTAAAATTTTAAAATATTGAAAAAGTGACTTCAGGCAAACCTAGAGTTTACCGATAAAAAAATTCAAAATATCAAAATGCCCGCTAATTATTGGAAGAGAACTTCCCGACTGCATAGTCCTAAGTTACCTCTCATAATTTGGTTTCATCTTTTCAGTGTCTGAAAATTCAGGGCTTGAGTCTAAGCTTGTTTGAACTAACTTTGTCTATACTTAAATTGTAAATCACTTATCGAGGTAAAAGAGAATTTGCAGTTCTAGATGAACTTTAGGTGTAAAATGCTGTTACCTCCTAGATTGACATCGCAGATGCTAGCTCCTAGGTGTAACTTTTTGTCCCGCTATGATATATGCTACAAAAAAAAAAAAAAAAATTATCTTGACATTATTGAAATGAAAGTGGTTTTCTAATAATCATATTGCAAATAGGAACATAGTTTCTGAATAACCTTCATATATTACAAGATATATTTACACTTTTCCAAAACGTTATCCTAGGTAGTTAAGAATACAAATCCCAAACAAAAAGTTTTAATGGTTAGAAATTTTCACTAGTTTAGTAGTATTTCATTAATTAATAATAGTAGTCTAGAAATCAAGAAAAGATTTATTGAATTATTTGGATTGAATGGAAAAGACGTAAAATTATAATTGCTCCTTCAATTAATGTTAATAACTGCATACGAGTAGTTTTTATTTATCTGTCAATACTAAATATACCTTAACAGGATTTGTTCACATGCGCATTCCTTTGCAAAAACCATCATCTCTTAAATCTCTTTTGTAATACTCTATAATCAAGTTTTTATTTTCCTGCTCTGAGCTTTCGGTCTTATTTTGATACAAATTGCCATTAGGTCACCAGAAGTAGATTATTATATGGTATATTTATTCCCCTTCCCTCTTTCCCATATACTAAACTGCCTTTTTTTCTTTCCGAATGCACCTCTAGTATCATACATACTTCAAACAATACTCTATTATAGAAAAGTGGCATTCTTCAAATTCTCACCTAAACAACAATGGTAACTATTCCGGTCGGCTGATAAAGCAATTTCTAGGTGGAAATAGTTCCCTTAGTTGTGAAATACGAATCTTTTTTCTAATTATTGATTTATTGTAATTATTTATACCATGATATTGAAATTTCTTTGACGTTGAATTCTGCATCCTAATAACCTCATAAATATTTTCGAATGAATTCTGTTGAGGCAATTTTCTTATTGTTCATTTATTATTTATATACTGCATGATCCTGATGAATGCTATTTTTAGCTTTTTTAACGCAACTTTCCGTCCCTCTTTCTTGAATATTTACTTGAAAACCTGTGACTGCTACATCAATGTATCAGATCTCTCACTCTCTCTAATTTCGAATTTTTCATTCGCGAGGAGTGCGCAGCATTATCTTGTATTATATATTGAAAACGGCTAAAATATATCAAATGATGTATCGTGATCTGATTTTCTCAAACTTTTCATACCAGGAACCACTAGATGTCCTACCTCATAGACAAAACAGAATTAAAGTTTTGAACGCCAAGTCTACTACATACTAATTAAACAACATGAATATTATTACAATTACGAAGGTCTATTCGTAATGAAAGTAGTATGAATACAATAATAATAAGTAAAATGAATTACGAAAATTAATTTTGTCTCACGCGTGTCTTTACTTAATAAAAATTATCAACATCGTATTTTCGGAGAGGGAACCCATAATGATTCATCAATTCTAATGAAGTTCCATCATTATTTATGAAGATATTTGGTAAAGAATATTTTTTACATTTAATTATTTTTGAAGCGTATGTTTAAGCATTTTCATATCGCATATATCGCTCTTATTTTCACTTTAATGACCCCCTTAATCTAGTATTTTGCTCGAAAGTTTTTTAATATTTGCTTTAACAATTGCAACGTTTAATGACTTAAGTTTGATAACCATACTTTCTAGCCTAGATGTTCTAGTTTAGTACATTGAAGTAGTAGTGAAATAATAATTAAGTGATATTATAATTCATAAAAGTTTGCTAGGACTTAAAATAAGAAATTAAAATGACTAATGGCTCTTTCATATATGTATGTATTTATATATCGTGGTTGTCATAATTATTTAATATTGAATAAAAATTATTTATTCTAAAGAATTTTTCGACCTATATCGTTTAAGATTTGGATTTTGTTATTTTTCATTTCATAGTTTAAAATTATATATACAGATTCTGTATCGAATGATTCATAATTTTACGCATTGAAAGATAGATAGATAGAAACATAATATAATTAGAAAAAATAATATAATAGAAAAACATAAAGGTTCTCATCAGGACGCAATCCTTTACGACAGCGAAAGAGACATTTCAAAATAAAGAATAATTATCGTAAGATAAAAATCACTTTTTATAATGCGTCTGTGTTTCTTAAAAATTAAAAAAAAAAGTGTAATTTTAAATGAGTGTAAAATGAACGAAGAAAAACAGAAAACAAACTCACTAGAGTAAAGAAAAATAAAATAAAAAATGCATTCAAATTGGGTTAAAAAACATAATAAATTTGCTTTAAGCTTTATGGTTGGTATAAAATAATTGGTAAAAATATCAAATTAAAATTCAGTTCTGCCATCTAGGAAAGAAACACTTTAAGAATAATAATAATTAGAAAATTTATGTAACAGCTCCCATAATAGAAAAAGAATTCAATTTAGAATAGAATTAAAATTACAAAATCAATAAAAAACAAACATTTATATTAGTATTATTTGTAGGACTTTACATACAAACGCAAACTAAGAATAAACCATTTTACTGACTTTCCTTCTTTCATAGTTTGACTGTTTATAAGTGGATAGGAAGCTGTTTATAGACTTATTTCTTCATTCATACGTTATTTCATAACAGTTAAGTTTATCAGGACTAAATCCTCAAACGGTAAGATTTCATTTTAATACGTGGAAAGATAGATCAAAAATTATTTTGATTATCTGTTTTATAATTTGAGTACTTAATATAACATCGATATATACTGAAATATTGCAAACATCGATTTTTTTTTTTGTAAATAAATGAAAAGTGTGAAAGTTTTGTGAAGCCCCTTCCCCAGGTTCAATGCATCACGTTTGTTATTTTCTTCCATTCTGTTCATTCGTGCCACTTTCAATGAATTTATTCACGAACATAATCTTGTAATCTTAATAGGTTCGTAATTATAGCGAAAGTCACAGTTTCTAAGATTCCAGTGAACCTTGGAAGCAAAATAACGAAAATATTTCTTCTCTGACACTCACATAGTAAAACCCACTTCCTGTTCTCGTATGACGTCATTTCCCGTAGCCCATGTCGTAGACTCAACGAACCGAAAATTTCGGCCAGCATGTCGTTGTATCCGGCTAACCAATTTGGGCCCGGCACGCAACAAGGGATTAAATCCGAAAATCGTAAATAAAAATAAAACTTATTTCTCACAGGCATGTGATATTTTTTTATTTATTTCTTAATTTTTTATACTCTGATTAATGCTTGAGTCAAATGATAACTTAATGAACACACTGAACTATTATTACTTCATCACGAACTTGAACTTTTTACATGATGTAAACAAATTTTCTTTCGCGATGAGTGATTGATCACATGATTTATTTTCAGTGTCTCTTTGAGTTATTTTTATTTGTTCGAAACAAAAATTGAGAAAATATGAAAAGTTTATAAAATATGTAAATGGAAAATAAAAACACTGTTTGATCAGGCTGTCGTTCTTACAAATAAAATCTTATTTTCAATGGGAGGATTTTTGCTCCAAAATTATTGAAAGTTTTGGCAACTTGTGGCTCGCAAATAAGCTATGAAAAAATAAATAAATAAAAAATAGCTGAAAAGATCCTACTCGAGAAGTATAATTCCTGAAAAAATCTTGAAATAGATATTAAAAAAATAAATAAATAAAAAATCTTTGCAATTTTAAAATTTTTTTGGCTACTTGGCGGTTGTAGTTGGTCGAATAGGTACCGATACCGAAATATTCCAGATTTAATACTAGTCAACCAAATTTTTGTGTAAATTTGGTGTTAAACTGAAATAAGATGTTAAACTGACCACGTTTCCGTTTGAGATGAAAAGTAATAACGGGTGATCAAGTTTAAAGAAAGATTAATTTGTACGATAATGCGTCAATATGGTTCAACCTCTCTTTTTTGTTAAAGTTGAGGCTATTTTGAACAATTTTCACACGTTTTAAAGTATTCGTCGATGTATAGATATTTAATATACATAGTATAGATCTTACCTATCTATTTCTCAATGAAAGAGTGACTATTAATTCGTAAAGTTTGTTCTAAATTTTCAACTATCAGTTTGTAAACAATGATATTTTATGCAATGTAAGTCTATCGATATATCTATAAGTTAAGATATAACTCTGTATTAATCTATTGTCGTACGCAATGATGTTTTCTTAGCGAATAATACGCTATTTTCATTATTGATGTGAATTTGCAACAGTTAATCATGACTTATAGGCCATGTTTAGCAAATATTTAGCCAGCACTGTCTATGCTTATTCTGAAAATGAATGAATTCAACGTTAAACCATAATATTGTGTAAATTTGGTACCTCGCACCATAGGAAATTCCATTTTACTGTTTCAATGCATGCATCTAATCATCGAATTTTAGCTTGAGGCTTTATACTTTACTTGTTTTTTTTTTTGTTTTTTTTTCTTATCTTCATCCTTTTGTTTATTTCTTTCAAAAAGCCAATATATAGCAAAAAATCTTACAATGAAATTTAAAACGTTTAATTCTATAGATTTTAATAACGATTATACCAATTAAATTTGTTAACTGTTGCGCGCATTTTTAATAGTTCTCTGCTCGCTTGACCAATTTTATCATTATTTTCAATTTTACATGTTCACACCAATTCTATTGCCAATTTAGTGTTTTTAAATAAATGAACAAAGAATGTGTTGAGAAGTCAAATTTGATATCCCTTATTGCCTTATAAATCTTTCTATTGTTAATTATTTAAATCTTTACGAAGTAAACAGTTCCTTAAAATACTTTCTATGTGCAAATATATATATTCCGAGAAATGTTGATTGAGTGTTATTCAATATTGAAACACAGGTTTCTTAGCTATAAAGCCATACAGTGCTGAATCATTTTGTCTGATTGCAGTTGATTCATCATCTGTTGGTGATATATCACCAGGAAATAAAACTAGTTGAAACAGCAGCTAATTAAATGCTGATTCATGTATTTTAATAAAATTGAGTGTATCAACAATGAAATGTTTTTTGAGCTTCCATTAATTAGCCTTCTATCAAAAGAATATTGTGGAGCAGGAATGTTACATTATGTTTATGTTGTTTCAATAATTAAATAAATAAATAAAAGTGGCGGCATAATTGCATTGAATACAAAACAAATGCCCCTCTTTAAATCCTACCTTGGATATCTAATCATCGATTTATTCAATTCTTGGGCAATTGTAGACATGGCTAACACATTTTACAAAAAAGCAAAAATTTGTGTCTTGAAATTACCTTGAACGAATTAATGTAACAAAAAACTGAAGTTTATTACTTGTAGGATCCATTCAAGAAACTTGAAGAGACAAATAAGAAAAAGAAAAAAATATTATTTTGTTAGTAGCACTTCAAATTTCATTTTCGTATTTAGTTAGAACCAGTCTGAGTGGTAATTTAAACTTTTTACTTTCTTTATAATGTTAAAATAAATAAAATTATGTACTGTAAAGTTTTGTGGCAAGATTAGTGGCGATTTTTAGGGGGGGGGGGATAGTTCGGAAAGCTTCTTTTTTAATTAAAATGATTTCTTATAATGATTTCCTATAATTCGTTTTCTTATTTTATAACCGTCGTTGAACAACCGACGCAATTTCATGGGTTTGCGAGTACTAATGTTCAACTCCGTAGCCTTGTAATTTTGAACCAATCCAGAAGACAAGGAAACTCCTGGATCAGTACCCCCAGAGGTTTGGAGGACTTTGAGACTCGACAGATTTAACGTGCATCAGTCACCATTTACTACACGGGGAGTCTTCGGTCGGCGAGAATCGAACCCACGACCTCTTGGACATGAGCCCAAATTCGTTTTCTTATAATGAATAAATAGTTTATTGAATCATATATTGTCCATTCTGGTCCAATATCTTTTGCCATCTTTTTGACTTAAGCTATATTCCACGCACCTAAAATTTTTGTTCTTTTGCTGCTAAAGACTTAGCCAGGTGATTTTTGACCTCCGTGTAAAGGTTTTTCAGTGTAAAGAATTTTGTAGAGATCGGAACATTGTTGTAGACAACCTAATTTTCATTCCTAGTGCTGAAAGAGTTTTAAAAAATGGATGAATTTCTGGACGTTTGAGGAACAAATCTAAACGATTACGTAACGACGCAAATTTCTTTCCGTTAGAACTTGTGGAATCTATACGTCGAGCTTTGAGATTAAACCTTAGTCTTGTCAAATGATCATGACCCGTTGAATTCGATGAATTTATTCTCTCAGCGATCTCGCGAGTTAGCCAGTTTTCATCGATTAATGCCTTTATTATCCCTTCATGAGCTTAGCCAGGTTTGGCACTGGCATATTACCAACACATCTTCTCCATACACTTTGGACAATAATTTTCTTGCTGGAATAGCATTTTTATCTTTTTGATGGTGAAAAAATAAAATATGCCGAAAATCCTGCTTTCCATATTTGTAAGGGCACCAACCAAAAACTACTGCGTAGCATCAATCGAGCTTTTTCAGAAGCACGTCTTGCTACATCAGCTGTCAAAATATACATATATAATGATTACGTGGCTTAAGTGTGAAGTTGGTCGTGAAAAAATATAATTAAATCTTCAGTTGGGAGAAAACGAAATTACTTCCCCAACAATCCATTACTTTTACTACTTTTTGTTACAAAATATGTTTGTAACAAAGATATTTTATATCTTTCACATCAAAGAAAATTTGGTTGAAGCTATTTTGCTTTGTAGCACTATAGCACCCGTGTCATGTTTGCCTACAATGTTTCAAAGTAGTGAACTGAATTGCTCACCAAGAGACTTTTTAAAAGTATTTATAGTTTTAGAAGGTGTTTAATGTACAATTTGAAACTTGACTGCTTTCCTCTCATTTCTAGGAATTCAAACTGTAAGTCACACTCAACATCAGAAGCAGGCTCAAAAATCGCAGGGTGACTTTGCCTTCGATAATCCTTATTTTCAAAATCAAGACTGTAATGGTGGCGATGAGACTGATAAAAGTATTTATGTTATCATTACTATATTGTTATCTATTTAAGGTGTTTAGGAAGCCTAATTTCAATTAAATGTTTGTTTGTCTTGTAGATAAAACTAGATCGTCTCTGAACAAGAACTCTATACGCTCGTCTAAGGTAAGAATTCTAAATTCTACAAATATATTAAAAGAACAGAAACATATGTTTTTTTTCTTTCCCTTTATTATTAAAGTTTTATTTTATTAAAATTCAGTTAAAAAGCGATATTATGTGATTTTCGCTCTTGAAATTTTTATTATTTTCTATTTTCCTGTAATATTTTTTGCTTTCCTAAGCTTATGGCACCAGCTATTGTTTCGAAAAATTTTGTCACCCTAAACTAAGTACGAGGGTTGCTATTTATATTTCTGGCCTAATAATGAAAAAACAAATATGTAGGATCGAAATTGGTTTTATTGTTTTTCAAAATATTCTCCATGATGATCAATACACTTTTGCATGCGTTTGAACCAATTTTCAAAGCACTTTTTCCAGTCCGATTGAGGTAACTCCAAAACATGCGTTTTGAATGCATCAACCGCTTCTTCGGGGGACGAAAATCGTTGTCCACGTAATTTATTTTTGATGTGTGGGAATAAGAAGAAGTCATTGGATGCCAAATCAGGGCTGTACGGCGGATGACCCATCAGTTCGATCTTTCGCTCCGTCAGAAATGCCTTTGTTTGCGTCGATGTGTGAGAGCTCGCATTGTCATGATGAAGAATGATTCGCCTGTTCTTCTGCTTTTTTCGAATTTCTCCGATGACTTCTGGCAAACAAATGGTCGTGTACCATTCAGAATTGACCGTCCTGCGTTGCTCTAACGAAACTGTTACCACATGACCGTTAATGCCGAAGAAACAGGCAAACATTTGTTTCGATGTGCTTCTTCCTCGAACAACTTTTGTTGATTTTGCCTCGTCTTTGAAGACCCATACAGTTGATTGCTGTTTTGTTTCCGGCTCATATGCATAGATCCATGATTCGTCACCTGTGTAGATGTTATTGATGTACCTTGATGTACCTTGAACGTATTTTTCCAACATTTCCTTGTACCAATCGACACGAGCCTTTTTTTGAGCGTTTGTCAGATTTTGCGGGATCCAACGCGAACAAATTTTTTTTACGCTCAAATGTTCATGCAATATTTTATTGATGCTAGTCATACTAATGTCCAAAGACGCCTCTATCTCACGGTATGTCACATGACGATCTTGCTTTATCAGTTCACGCACAGCATCGATCTTTTCTGGCACAACAACGGATTTTGGACGACCTGCACGGGATTCGTCCTGGATCGAACATCGACCACGATTAAATTCGTTATACCAATTTTTTACAGTGCTGTAAGATGGCGCTTTATCGCTGAATAAAGAATTAAGGTCATCGAAGCACTCTTGTCTTGACAATCCACGTCGAAAGTTATGAAAAATAATGGCACGAAAATGTTCTCGATTCAATTCCATTTTTTGAAAGAGAAGAACTTTTCAATTTACTGTCAACAACACAAATGAAGCTATAATGGTAAATCGTCTGCTGAATTTATGTTTAAAAATATCAAACTTTCGATTAAAATCGTCTGCGGTCGCCTAGCAACACTTACTGTTGCCAAGGCCAGAAATATAAATAGCAACCCTCGTATTAATGAAAAATTGACCGGCTGGTTGTATCCTTGAAAAGTCCACCCCTGGGCGACTTTTTGTAATCTCACCAAGCGACTCTTTGAAATCCCGCCAAGCAAGGTTTCTGGAAGATATTTCGGGAAGATGTGTTGTTGATGTAATATAAGTTTTTTTTAAATTTTATTTTATTTAATTAAAAATATTTTAATTAATTTGTAATAATTTAAATTGTTTTTTTTAATAATAATAAAACAATGTTGATCCAAGTAATAATCCCTAACTTGGCGAGATTTCAAAAAGTCACCAAGGGTTGGGCTAATCTATGATATTACCAAATGACCTTTAGCAAAGATACAGACAATGTGAATTACCTATTGGTATTTTCGACCACATAGACCCATTATCGATTAATTCGACGAATCGGTTAATGCCTCTTCGCGCTAAGCAAAGCTAACGGAGCTTCGCGTTATTTCCAACTTTCCAAGAAGAATGACTGGAGTGTTCTATAAACTTAAGTATTGAATAAAGAAGATCGCACGTTTGTGTCCTAAAGAAGACACTGAAGAATTCCATCTGTTGCTAGCAAACGAGATATTAACGCTTAAAAATTAATTAACTTCTTTGATACAATTAAAAGCATAAAACAATTGGAAAAAAAAAATTTAATTTTTTTTATATATTATTATTATTATTATTTTTTTTTTTTAAATTTTCATAGCGAATTTCGCTAACTTTGTTTTTCTTAAATATAATATTTTTAAAAACTTCACTTTATTAATTTTAGTAAAGAAAAAAAAAACTAAACAATGATAATAATAAAAATGTTGCAGCCTCAATAACCTTTGTTTTAATTGTCAGATTAATAATTCGTGGTACATTTCGAAAAATGAATAACTAAATTTAATATTAAGGTGTTCAAACTAAACAATTGAGACCATATGATGAAAATGGCAATTATCCTTTATTATTGTAAACATCAAATGTTTGAATCCTTAAAGAAAATAACTACGTTCTTGGATCTGATTTTTTAATTTAAAATATAATCTTAACTGATTAATTGGAATAACATCGGCGTGGCCCAATGAAATTTCGCCTTAGTACGTAAAAATTCTGATCATTAAACATCTAGCTCGTCGCACTTCCACATCAATCAAAAATAGTTCAGGGTCTAATCATCAATTAAAAATCACCAGGATCATAAATTTATCTGAATCTTTGTTTATCCAGCTTTATTTCTAAACTTAAGTTTGAATTACACTGCATTATTTTATCTTCGAATAAAACTGTTTTCTCTAGACAGCATAGCAACCAAATCACAATTTTCAGTTCGTGGGGCAAAACTCTAAGAATTTCATTACCGGAACATTCTTGGCTTTAGCAGATAAAGTAAATCTGAAACATTTTCTTATCTAAATTCATAAATTTTTATTCCTTAATACCATTACCGTTTAGACAGATTTATTTTTATGTTAACAGTTTTGTCTCGAGTGCTTAAATCAAATTTATTTCCGTTGGGTATTATTTGTTCCGTTATTGACCAAATGCTTGTAATATTGGTTAATCAGTTGTTTTTTTGCAAAATACAAAAATGACGAATTTTCTTCATTTGGCTATTGGGGACTGTAAAATGGCGAATTTTCATCATGCTTACTGATAAAAAAAACATTGCATCGGTGATAAGTAAATATGTGATAATTAAGGTTCTTCCGCTATATAAAGTAAAGCTTTTGTAGCGAATTATATGTTATTTGTATGTCGTAGGCTAATTGGAAACTATGTCTCTTTGCAAACAGCCAATGTTTTAGGCTCAATGCAGTGAGCCATGTAGGCTCATTGCAAAGTGTGGCCAACAGTTTGCAAAGAATCGAATTTTGCAATTAGCCTACAACATTAATTAACTTATTATTTACTTATTTCAACATTGTTTGAATCATATTGTAGTTTGTAAAAGTTATAAGCTCCTGGCAAATTTCTCTTCTCGCCTCTTATGTGCCATTTTCTATATTCACATTATACAGTTGATATATCTCACAACTCCTTCAAATATACTGCTTTGGGTACAACCCCGAAACCAAACTTTTTGAGGTAAATACATTATAATACCTAATCAAAAGCGTTGATGCTGGCTGAAATGTCCCTTAAATAGAGAATCTTATTTAGATGGGTGTTCACTTACAGAATGCACTTACTGTTTTTCTATTTTGACTTTTTGATGAAAATGTTGGTAAATGTTATAACAAAGTCGAGTTAGCCAACGAAAAGCGATCGTATTCTTCTTTTTCAATATTTGAATAGTTACTACTGCACTCCATTGTTTGACCCTATATGTAAAAATTGAGAATTTTTATTTAGTTTTTTTCTGCGTGGAAATATCTCGCCAAATTGGCGGGTTTTTTAAATTTATAATTCTTTTAAATACATATACATTTGACTGTCAGTTTTAAGTCTAATCAGTTCTTTTCAGCGAGGTATAGTATATAATGTAGATTAAAATTAAAACTTGGCTTAGAATTTCAGGGTTTTTTTTTTTTTTTAATTGCTTATTTTGTCGAAAGAACTTCAAAAAACATGCATAACAGTTTGAAAAACCAGACATTTAGCCAGAAAAAAGTTAATAGAGGGAACCTAAACGAAATTTCCTGATCATCATCATTATTATAATTAGATAAGTTTGTCCTATTCAGTTAAATAAGACCTATATTTAAATATCTGAGCCTGTGGTTCATTCGTACAAAATGTAGACACTTCACTGTTAAATCACTACTCTTCATATTATAATTAGATAAGTCAGTTTGAACACGCGCAGCTCGCACATTTTCTCTGCGCCATTAAAATTTTTACGTTACGTATCTCTTCTTTTTTGATGCAGGTCAAACATTTCTAGTTGTTCAAGATGGTAAACATGTCCAATTTAGGTATGACCCTCAACTGACCTCAAAGTAAACAACACATTTAAACTCAGCGTTTTTGAATACATATGAAATCTTTCTTTATTAATTCACAAATAAATCTTTATGTACAATAAATGCAAAGTATTAGTTAAAGGCAGGGAGGAAAAATTAATAATTTTATTTTTGTCCATTTAATTTTTCAGATATCTGAATACTCCGTGAAAGCTAAAAAACCTCGAAATGGTAAAGGTCACTTTATGTTTGGGGGAGGTAAAAAGCACCGAGCATACGATGATTCATGTCTAGCTGTGGTAAGTTATAATTTTTTATGTATTCGATAAATTCTTTAGTTTTTTCTTAAGCATAACTAAAGAAATTCGTCAGTAAATATAAATTATGTATAATTAATAATATAGCAATACATAATTAATAATATAATCTATAACATTTCATTAGTGATAACTGATAAACATATTTGATTCGGTCGAATGAACTATTTATTGGGTAAACAGCAGCAACACAATAAAAATTATACACGGTGTAACACAATAATCACTCTTAATGTATATTTTTAGATTGCCAAAATTGAAATAGGAAAAAAAAAAAAATACATATATATATATTTGATGTCGCAAATGAATATTTATATAGACGAGGAAAAAATAACATTTCGCTATCACATTTGCTTCTTCCTTCCTTAAGCACGAATCCATGGTCCTTAATGCATATGCTTTTTTATCTTCATATTTTTCGCAAATGTTCTAAAAATACACTATATACTTCTTCTCCCTATTAAGTATCTTCATAACCAATATAATGATTTATTATTGCATTTATTCACTAAAAAACTTTGGCCTGAAATTTAAACAATCTAAATAAAAAAAAACTACAACAGGATAGAGGAACAAGTTTGAACAAGATAATAAAAAAAGGTGATAAGAAACAAGGAAGTGCGAAAAATAAAATTGGAATAGTACAGTGGGATACTAGAAAGATCTTTATTTACATTATTAGAATTTTTCAAAGTATGGAATGATTCCAAGAAATCGAGATCGGTAGAGGAAAAGCAGTGTTGAATGATTTTAGCAGAAAAAAACTCAAACCTGTGGTTAGAATTCCATCGATGTAAGGCGATGGAAGATCTCTTAATGTCCTGATTTTGGACGTGTTCTTGAAGTCGAATTTAAAGATAGTTTAGTTTGTCTGATATAAGCTATACCACATAGACATGAAATTTTATAAATATCTCATGACTGCAATCATGCGCTCTTCAAGGTTGGTGAAATTTTGTTTATTTACAGGGATAAAAACGACTTTAAGTTCAAATCTATTCAAAATCTGAGTAATTTTGAGACAGATTGTTCGATAAGATAATCAAATTTTTAAAGATCGAATTAGAAAGTTTGGTGGATAGCGAGATTAATTTTCTGTAGATGGAATAAATAATAACGGAGAATTGCGGTATGCGTAATGTTTTTCTTTAAACAAACTAGTTTTCAAAATAAATTTTTGAAGTAATGAAAAAGTGGTTTTATTTATTTATTAATTTGTAATAGAAATGAGATTGTTTGAGCTTTTTTAGGCTATAGATTTAGGTCTCTATGTTGTAAAAAATTCTGTTTAAAATTATTAGTTAGCATTGGAAGTTATTTATGTCACTACCTAATAACACATATATTTATTAAGCAATCAGTCTATTGCCTATTATTTTAACGAACTTTGTGTTATCTTGAATTTGCTGTACATAAAATATTAAGAAAATACAAGGTAAGGCTAACAATTTCCAGCATTGATCTGATAACTGACGAAAAATATAATGTGAATTTCAATCTTATTTGTTTAATCTTAATGTTTTGTAGCAACCTCTACCTGCCGTAATGTACTGTCATACTTTTTAAAGTTCCTTTTTACAGATGTTTTGTTTCGGAATGTTCTTTATTTCTGATGTTCGACTCTTCTATTTTATTTCGATGTTCTATTTCTGACTCTTTATTTCTGAATTTTATTTATGTCTCTTATTATGACTCTTTATTATAATTTTATTATATTTTCATCTTTACCTTGTTCTTTCTTGGTTTTAAAGATTTATGGAGATGATCATTCATCATACTTTTAGGACGTTTCTCTTGCAGATTTTTTGTTTCTAAGACTAAAAAGCTTGCTAAATGAACTAAGTTGAAGAATGCTGAAGATATCTAAAATGTCAGGATTGAAGAGCGTTCAGAATTGCACCACTCGAAAAAGAACTAAAAGTGTTCACCCCTTCCAAAGAATGTAAACGTTACAGGGCAAAACTAACGGTGAACAGCAGGGTGACTAATTATAAAAAAATGGCCATTTAAAATTGTCTGTCCGTCGTCACTTTTTTCGTTGAAAATGCACCCTATGTTCAATTTATTGTTATTTATTTTAGATAAGGGTGGAATTATTAGCAATATTTTATTAATATTCTTGAAATTACTTTATAAAATTCTCGTTTCTTTAATCTTGTGATGCTTATCATATTTTGAGAATTGCTTCAAAAAATGCCTTATATTATTATTAGTATTACCGGTTATTTTAATGAATAAAAAATTTTAATATCTTAAAAAGTGGCCACTGGCCAGTAGTGAAATTTCATAATTTTTACCATATTAAAAGTCCTAACATTTTTGACCACCGGCTAGGCTATTATACTATACAGATTGTGGTCAGACGTAATCTTTCCGTAATGCTCTATAGGTTAAAAGTTGTTTATGAAAGTTATACATATATATTATTCAGTGCATTAAATTATTTACAGGTTACTTCGAACGAAACGTATTAAATATTAGATGAGTATATAATTCACGTAAGGCTTTCAAGTTTTGGGAAAATAATGCCACACCTTTTGTAACTGGTATCAGAATTATTTTATCCCGTTTTTTTTTTTTTTTTTTTTTTTGTAATTTGTTTAAATGTTTGTTTTGGAAGGTTGATATTTGGGAAGTGTCAATAAATGAACTTCGATTTATTTAATTTTATTAAGAGTACTTCAACAATAAAAATATTTGTAAACATATCGCATTTAACTGAGAAACAAAGTGTTTGTAAAATATCTGTTTTTGTCCGAGGGATTAGTTTAAGTTTCTATCTCTTCCTCGGTCTTAAAATCTTTTGTAAATACGCTTTTAAATTTATTTATATGGATTTAACTACGTGGTTAGTGTTTGATGGTTGCGTTAAAGTGCGTGCATTACTTTTAATGAATGAAGTTAGAATCCACATTCCATTATTAATAGAATATTTTCATGATTTTTAAGTTGTACGACAAGCTCTATAGTGCTATTAATTCTGATTTATTTTTTCCCACTCAATATTCAACCTTGAGAGAGGATGACTCGCTTATTAGGATTTATCGATCAAAATTTAAAAACCAGATGCTCGATACGAAAAGAGTATATTCCTGTTTACTTTCATTTGCATATTTTCGTATTTATTTTTATTTCAAAAAAGTATAATTTGCGTGTAATTACAAGGTTATGGCTGAATATAAGATAAGCTGCTTTTGATTCCAAAAAACAAATTAGTTGTTCAGTCGTTACTACCGCACACAATCCCTTGGCACTATTTTCAAAAAGGGCATCATAAACTAATTAGTTTACACTATAAATTGGCATTACAAACAAAGCAAATGATTAAAAGTTGCAATCTATTAAATCTACTAAAAACTAATGAATGTATTTGTTTAAACCGTAGTAGCTCAGAGAATAGAGCTCTCACCCCCCAATGAGGTGACCCGGGGTCGAATCCCAGCAATGGCTGGTCGAAACGAATTCCGCACCCGGCTCGCACCAACCACAGTGTTGAAGTAAAATATTCTCAGTGGTAGACGGATAACGGGTTAGGATTCTCATACCGTCAGGCTAACTGTGGGAGGTTTTCGTGGTTTTTCACTCCTTGTAACGTAAATGCGGTCTAGTTTCATCAATAAAAACCTCTACGAAGGCAAAATTCTCCCAAAACTTGATCAAGGAGTTCCCTTGTCTTCTGGATTGGGTTCAAAATTACAAGGTTACGTAGTTGAACACTAGTAGTCGTAAACTCAAAAATTGGGTCGGCTGTTCAATGACGGCTCTAAAGTAAAATAAAATGTCTTTGTTTCAATGAGAAATCAAAGTTTTATAATTCAAGCTATTTTGATCGGAAAAAAGATATATTAACCATATTGATTTCTGTAGACTATACAACCAAGTTTTTGACTCAATATTTTTCATTTTAATATTATACATATTTATTAATGAAATCATTTTGAACTATAGTTCATTTTCTAGAAGGTAACTATTGCAGTGCTTCTTGAAGTGTGATCGTTCCTTTGTTGGGACGATTGATGTTTGGTAGCGTTTGAGCCTATTGAAAAGATAATTTTGTTTAAAAAATATATATTTTATGTGTTAAGAAAGCAAAATAAAATGCATTTTGGCCATTAAAATTCGCTGTATAATATATGCATTATTAGGATTTGGTAAGAGGAAATCATTTAAAGATTTTATAAATAGTTTCTATTGCTAACTATTTGTACTAAGATATGATTTCATGGACATTCTATAAAAAAAAATTAATTTGGTTTAAACTTTAATTTTGCAAAATGTAAATTTTTTAATGTAATTTCTGTTTACTGATAGTATAAGTAATTTGTCAGATGCAGGACAACAAAATGTTTTAAAAGTTCTTTCCTTTATTTTTCTTTAAAAAAAAAAAAAAAAAAAAATTAATAAAATTTAAATTACGTACTGCAACAAAGGTGTTTCAGGAATTCGCGAATACCATGTCTTACGATAAATATCTAATGTTAAATAATGTCACATTCAATTAATTTTATTTTATTTCATAACCGTCGTTGAACAGCCCCCCCCCCCCCTCCCCTCCAATTTAGGGTTTACGGCTACTAATGTTCAACTCCGTAGTCTTGTAATTTTGAACCCAATTCAGAAGACAAGGGAACTCCTGGATCAAGTATTAGGAGAATTTGCCTTCGTGGAGGACTTATTGATGCAATTAACCAGCATTTGCGTTACCTTAAGAGGAAAACCATGGACGGTTAGCATGGTGGAAAGGGGACTCTAACCCATGATCCGTCTACCTCTGAGGATATTTTTCGTCAGCACTGTGGTCGGTGCAAGCCGGGTGCGGCATTCGAATCGAACAGCTATCGCTGGGATCGAACCCGGGTCACCTCATCGGGTGGCGAGCGCTCTATCCCCTTAGCTACCACGGCTCATTTGCAAAAATTATAACTATTGTTAATTATCGAATACGATAATATCTCAATCATGTCGTCATCATACCTCTGGGGGTACTGATCCTGGAGTTTTCTTGTCTTCTGGATTGGTTCAAAATTACAAGGCTACGGTGTTTAACGTTAGTAGTCGTAAACCAAAAAACTGGGTCGGCTGTTCAACGACGGATGTAAAATAAAATAAAATAAAAATCGTGTCGTAAACGATATCAATCGAATACCATAATATTTCGAATAATATTATCCTGAATGTTTGACAAGAAAAGTATTGATCATTTTAAAAATTCGATAAATTAAAAATTAATAAGGAATTCAGGTATGATATATCACAATATGAAAACTCCTTTACAATCCATCACTACTTTTAATGTGCAGGGTTTTAGTTGCTTAATGTTAGTATTTGTTATTAATATCTTTGTTGTTGTTGTTTTTTTTACGATTTTATTACATTCTGTCACTTGTATTATAGGAGCCAGAGAGAACTGTTGTGTCATTGCGTGGGCATGATTTTACCGGTTTAGGATTCAATATATGTGGAAATATGAGAGATGGTATTATGGTAAAGGATGTTCTCCATCGTGGACCTGCTAGTGAATCTGGACTCATCAAAGCTGGTAAAATAACCCTATTTTAGTAACCTTGAGGAAGTGAAAATTAAAATAGACTTGAAATATAATGAATATGCAAAATTAGCATTTATCTGAAAATACATTTTATTTGCTGATATGCAGGGGGTGGACAAAATAATGGAAATACTTTTATACTAACACATTTTTCATATTTCTCAAGAAATACTTAAAAGAATCATTTTAGAATTGTTTAGATCATGTGATTTCTCGTACTAATCAATAATGTAGTTTAAAGCTTTTTAGTGGTTTGAGAGATCGAAAATAAATTACAAACGAAAAATATTGAACACCCTTTGCCAAAAACTGTAGCAATAAATTTTTAACTTGAAACAATCACTTTAGTTATTATATGCAATAATTGCACAAAATTAAAGTAATCCTAGCTTAAATATTTATGGAGATATGTATATTTTTGTAAAAAATATATATATATATATATATATATATATATAATTTGCCTTACGTGTTTTTGAACTTCAAAAATATTCAATAAAATTAGACAAAATTTTTACAGCAATTTAAAATTGATTTTCAAAATTTTGTTTTTCTAGGTTTATGAAATTTTCTGTAATTATGACATACAATAACTAAAATAACTGTAACAAGGTTCAAATTTATTGCTACATTTTTTTGGCATAGCGTGTTTAAAAACACTATTTTCGGTATGTAATTTATTGTCGTTCGATCCCTCAGACCTCTTAAAGCTTTCATTGATAAGTATGAAAAACCGCATAGACTTAACAATTCTAAGCATAAATATTCTAAATAATATAATATATAGAATATAAATATTATAAAATGATTCTCTAAGTATTTTTTGAGAAAGATAAAAAAAATGTTTTAGTTTAGAAGTGTTTCCATTATTACGCCCAACCCCTGTATAAGGCCATGGAGTTTCTCGAATATAGGGTACATTGGCTATCTTTAATATATATTTATTGAATCTTTGTTGAAAGCGAATTATGAAAATGGCACAATAGGGATAAATATTTGGGCCCAGAAAAATTTAAGATATTATAGAAATCTGTTGGATTATGAAAGAGGAAAGTGGGGCTCAAAAATAAAATCATGTCTGATTGCCAGAAGAAAACAAAAATTGAAAAACAACTATATTAGAAATGCCTCCAAATTTTAAATAGCAATAAAGCTACTGAATGACTCACTAATAATACACAAATGCAAATCACTAGTCATCGCAAACCACTTACAAAATAAGTCAGAATACTTGTGAAGAAGGCAGGATGAAACAAATTAATTTGATTTTCTTATGAATCAATGAGATATTTCTAATAATCCTTTTTCAGATCCTTTGTTTCTTCCTTTAACCAAAAAGTTTTCTAGCTTTTTTGTTCCGCGTTTACCACTCTTAATTCCACAGATTTAAATAGCCTTTTTGTTTCTCCTTAACTTGTATTAATTTGCGATCTTTAACAGTGTGAGCTTCTATTTTTTTCATTTTTTAATAAGACTTCTAAAAATTGTATGCAGAGCTAAAGTTGATGAACAGACTAATATTATTTAATTGCGTTATTATAGAAATATTTGGTTGTTGTTACACATGGTCTCATAAAAAGCTGTTGCATGGTGGAGAAAAAGAAAATATTATTTTGACGTGCATAATTGTATTGCGGAACCATTTTTATTATAGTGCTCAGATGACTAGCATTGGTCAGAATGCCCAATCAGATTATCATTGATTATCTAATAAAGCATTTCCAGTATATCATTTTTAAAAATATAGTTCATGTTAACAATAATCTTTGCAAGATGCCAAGTAATTTTTGTTTTCAATTTTTTTTTCATAATAATCAAAATTCAAGTTATTTTTCATAAAACAAGAATATATAATTAATTAACATAATTATATAGTTATAGAGTTAATTAACATAAATCTAGCTATTTAATAATTATAAACGCTGTTGGTTAATCTAATTATTTCGTTGAAAGATTAAATTATTACTATAATTTTAATGCCAAGAAGAAACGAATAATTTTTAAAAAATACAATAAATAAAATAAAATTATGTATAATCTATTTGTAAAAAAAATAAATAAATAAACCTTTATTAGAAGAAAAAAAATTACAGGAGGAAAAAGCAGCATAATTCGCAGCAGTTTAGCATAATTCGAGCCAAAAGCTTCCTGCTATGAAGCCACTAGACAACTTTGTCATTATTGAAACGTTAGTATACAAAGTTAGTATATTTACATTTTCAAATGCGTTTTTCTGTAAATAGACTGACTCTATTACAGAATATATATAGTGCACTCTATTATTTTAAAAGTAAGCTACTAATATGCCAAGCTTCATTGCAATATGAGTTTCTCAAATCATGCTCTCTCCTTGTGAAATAAAAAATATATATCTAAACATTTGTAATTACTGCTAAATAAACTTGTTCTAAATTAAATCATACTGCAGGATTTTGTTAGAACTTGATGATAGTTTTTACTTGAAGTTATTTAACAAAATGTCTAATAATGAGATTTTAATATATGTAATGGAGAATTGATTTGTTTTTTCCAATTTCAGGGGATAAAATATTGAATGTGACAGTTTCTTTTTCAAACATTGTGTATGAAGATGCTTTAACTATACTCAGCTATGCGTCTCCTTATGACGTTCAATTAGAGATTGAAAGAATCCCAGACAAATCCAGAAGCACGCCTACAACTTCAAAAAGGCTTGGTTCGTGCAGCTTCAACAACAGTGGTCAAAAACTGTTCCATCCCCTCTATCGCAGCCAAAGCATAGACGATCTTACACAGATCGACAGAGACACATTCCCATCCCATGGCATTGGTCCTAGACGCTCTCAGAGCATCGGTGTTGCTGCCCATAAGCTCGCTGCCCACTTCAAGAACTCAAATTCAAAACTTGAAGACAAAGATCGGAATCCAATGTCACTTGTCCTCTCTACCACCGGCTCGTTGAATGAGAAAATGCTTGCAAACGTCATGTCAGATGGCAGTCACCATAAGAATGGATTGCAATGGGAAAAACGGTTTGAAGACACTCTGGAGAGCGAAGACTCCAGCGTCTTGCGTGACAATAAACGTGATGCGAAATCAATGACTTCTACTTCAACTAGCAATGAGAAAACGGTCATATCTTCAAAAGAAAGTGCAGTTAGAAAGTCAAACGAGAATTTGGTGGCATCAAAGAATTACAAACAAAAGAATTCTAAGTACCTAGATTCGCCTTACAACAATGAAAAACTTGAGATTCATAAATCACCTATAGATAAAAATGAAATAGATGGGAGTGTGACAGTGCAAATTCACCAACCAGAACGTATGAGTGGGAGAAGAGCCAAAACCATGGCTCAGGCTACAGGAGCCCTCTGGCAATTGGATCAGAGTATCAGAGACGATGATAGCTCATTGTCCAATTTAGATTCCCCTCGTTATTCTCAAAGAAATGCGTCAAAAGTGGACAATTTACCACACTCACCTGTTGATAGATTCTCTCAACGGGAGGAAGGCAATGAATCTGACGTGTCAAGGGACTCGCTAGAAACGTCAAGTGATAAAATTGGAAGGCAAAGATTAAGTGAGCTAAAACAGACTACTGAGATTCGTAATAACGGATTGCCATCCAGTGCCATTAATAAACAATATCAAAATGATAAAAAATCTGGCATGAACATGAAAAATAATTCTGGTAAGGTGCCTGACAGTGTACCGAGGGGTCAGTCAGAACGCGTGTATGCTAATAATGTGATTAATAATTCGATGGTAGCTGTTGCTGGCAATACAGAGCAAAGACTACAGAGAGATAAAACTAGTCACTCAGAAATAAAACCAGAAAGTAGTCGCCATGACGGTGACAATTCTTATTCTAACCACCGAGAGGCTATGTCGAAGGAGTTACACCGGATTGTTCCAAATTCTGCCAATGATACACATCAATCTGTTAATTCTGAACATTTCACCCAGAACTACGCCAAGCCAACTCGAATTACTGTCAATGGTGAGGCGAGTGAGCCCAAAAATAAATTTGTTGCAAATTCAGTCGCTCAGAGTAATTCACCGGTTGATTACAAACAGTACCAACGAAATGACTTGGAAGTTAGATCAAATTCAAATGAAAATAAGAATAAGCCAAGTCCTTTACAGCAGCAAGTTTTCAATAAAAAGACTGCGAATCCCGCTGGTATGTTTACTCAAATAAATCCATTCCAAATGCCTTCAAAGCAAAAGAATTTGAACTTAAAAAGTTGGGTTGGTCGAGAAGATTCAAATCGGGACAGTCCCATACATACTAACGAACTTCAACAGTCGCATGGGAACTATATCACTATCAGTGACACAGCTTCACAACAAAACAGACGAGGCAATGCCTTGCCTGAGTCACATTCTTATAATCAGAGAACTAGAACAGTGATAATGTCCTCTTATGAAAACAGCCCGTATGGCAGTGTACATAGTTCACAGAATTCTAACTTCAAGCACCACTGATTAGAAATTAGATCACAACTTTATGTAGAGTTCTTGATATATTGTTTAAATGAGAAAAGCAAATTTATTTGAAATTTTTTTTTTCTTTTTTAATGTTTTGCATCTCCTTATTCCCTGGTTCTAAATTGATTTTGAAAAACGGGTATTTCGATCAAAGTTGCCATATTTTTTTTGTCACGTACTAGAAGGGTTCGCTCAATAACCTCTATGATTGCTGCTCTTTCGTCATTGTTTTTCCTTTAAAAAATTCTTATTCTTCTTAAAAACAAGCAACGTAAGTTAAAAAGTATATATTTATTACAAATTTTGTTTAAAAAAAATAAGAACTAATTTTAATCATGAACAAGGCATATTAATATCAGTAAAACGTAAATAGAAAATGATTTTTACTTTCTCGAATTTTATATAAATGAGTTATATCTCTGACAACGCGTCATCTCTCTTTGTATTTTTTTATATTTATATAGATATTTATCTTTGTTACTTTTAACACTGCAAGACTATAAAGCTAGCATATAAAATTAAAATTTCGAAATTTTTAATTCTTAGCTGTCATTTTTTATGTTTCCTGATTTAAACTCTATATGTAGTAGTAGTGAAATAACTATCAAATTTGTACAATTGTAAGCAGGAATTATTTTAACTTTACAAACACTTAATATTTTAAAGAATATTGAAAAACCTTTTATATATTTTTTTAAGTTATTTACATGCAGTGGTTATCAAAATTATTATGCTCAACTTTGTTAAGGCAAGATAAAAATATACATTTTCTTACCACTTTAGGTTTAAAAAGAACATTTTCTGACAAAATCGCGAATTCGGCATTTGTGTCAATAAACCTACAACAATGGATGGTGGGTCATTAAATAAATCAAAGACTGTTTCTAACAAAAAAAAATTTGGAGGAAAAAAAATCGGTGTTAAATTTAGTTATAAAAAAAGACCTCTTCAGTTCAATGTCATTTTTCTGAGTCCACGTGCTAAGTTTTACCACGAGATAAACACCTATTTATTCTCAAACAAATGTATATAAGGTTAATTTTTTCCAATTCATCGTAAATTCTGTATACCTTTGTAAATTTTAGTTTCTTAGTGTTATAATTTGCTGCCTAACAAAACAAAATGTAGCATATGGTTGAACATCCAAAACATCCGCATTGGTTTCACTTTCGATTTTTTTAAAAAATTTATTTATTTATTTTTAATAGAGAGTGTGAAGAAATTTAAACTATTTCCTGTTCAATATCAGAAAGATATTGTGAATAAACATAACTTATTGACCGTGGTTGTATCAACTTGAGAATTTAGTTAACTTTATTTTAATGTGATCAACTTGTAGTCTTAAAAGTGATAAATTTTGAATAAAATTATGAAGGTTTTAAATTTAGTAAACAACATTGCGCACTGTTCGGGATATATATATATATATATATATATATATATATATATATATATATATATATTGCAGCAAGTGAATGTTTCTCCAGGGTTTCTAATACTTCATCTAGTTGAGAATGTCATATGCTGAATGCTAACAATTCTAAAACAATATACTTCGGTATTTTGAATTAAACTTATCGAATGAGAAAAACAATATTTTTTTCTTGTGCTAATTTTATTACGTAATTTTCTTTTTAGCAAATAATTGAAAATTCATTACTCATATTCTTATTCTTAAACACGTTACATTTACTTACTACATTTACTAACCACTTAACGTATCGTATTACTAACCACTTATCGTATTTACTAAGATACATTTTAGTAAATACGAGGAAGTCAGGTTTAGAATGCAAAGAAATTTGCAAAACATATTTTCACTTTATGCAACTTGATATTGTAAACAAATGTTCCACACATATAGTCTATCTTTTTATGAGTACTGTCTTTCTTTCTCTGAGAATTAATGTTACTTAACATGTTTTTTTTTTTTTTTTTTTTCAACAAAGCTCTTTGATTGTAATTATGCCTGTAAAATATTATATTGTAAATTACTAAATGTATTCATTTTATTTGTTTAAATATTATTTTTTGTGCATTTTTATATTTATAATATTTCTGAAATACTAATTAGTACACAGTTCATACTTATTATTACAGTCTTAAAATATGTTTAAATTTGAGTTACACATAGCTCCTCAAGGTCAGCGAAATGAACCTTAAATATATTTAAAAAATTTTTTTTTCTTTAATTGAAATAAAGGAATAATTTACAAGTTTTAGTCAAAAATTGCCATTTTTATTCCTGTCAGTTTTATTGTCTTACAACAAAAATCAAAAATGTTAGCATTTTCTAAGTGTTATTTAAGATGTTTTCTCATTAAACTACTAAAATTGCAGTTCGTGTCTTTAAAATATTATAATTTGCATGCAAAATTAGTAAATGTATTTACATTATATGTTTAAATACTTTATTACTTTGATGCCTTTTTTTTTGTTTTTTGTTTTGTTTATAATATCTTTGAAATAGTTAAAGATTTTAAACAAGGAAGACAAAGTTTAAATTATTTTATAGCGTTGCACATCTTTCAAAATCTACCAGAATTAGTTTTTTAAGAATTATCTTTATTTTTTTAAATTGAAATAGGACAATACTTTAAAAATATCAAAATTTCAATTTAAACATTTTAAATTGATATGTACTTCAGGGCTCTGATTTATTCAAAAAATAAAATAAATGAATATAGATTTTTGATTTATTTTAATAAGTATCTCTGTACTGACTTTTTAAAAAAATTTTAAAGACGATTATAATACTTCACAATTTGTTTGTTGATGTGTTAAAATTATAAGCGTATATATAGAGAGCTTGTATTAAAAATTGTCTTAAATGCGTTTATAAGGTGGCTCGTTGTCACAATCTTCTCTTCGCTAATTTCACGATAATCATTATTTCTTACTTTAAGTTTTGATTTACATATTTATTTATTTTTCATGATGTGTTTATTTATTTATTACACAGAATTTAAAAAATTTCTTTAGAAATCTAAAACAATGCCTTATATTAATGGCATTATTTTATAGGGTCTTATTTTTAATTCTTGATTCGAACGATATTTAAAATTATAGAAAACAATAACCATCCAAAAAAAAAAAAACATTCATGGCAAACATTAAATTTAGTTAATGGTCTTTAATTTTCACTGCTACTTTAATAATAAAAAGTCATGTCCAGAAAGTTTTAAACCTAAAATATTTTTTCTCATAAATGATGTTGTGATCGAGAATAGATAATACGCTTTTAATCTTCCTAAACACTAATAATAAGAGAGGACATTTTATCGTCCTTCATTTGTTAATTTAGGAATTCTCAAAATTTCAAAAATTTGTCCTGTGATGGGATACCTGCAAGTGACATAGTATGGGTATCTCGATCCTGATTGGTTGTTGAAACATGGCATTTGTTTATGTTCGCAACTGTTCTTTCCATTCTAGTTCGAGTAAGTCAAGCCCATCAAGAATCAATTCTCTTAAGTGACGCATTCTATATTCTTACACAAAGATTATATTTTTTTCACTATATATTTCGTGCTTAGCACAAAGACAGACATGAAGCCATGTAGAACATAAGAAAATTATGCGTCTAAGTTGCCAGGCGCACAAAACAAATACTATATCTCACTATACTATACTATATCAAAATATATCAGCAAATAATAAATCTAAGTTAAGTAAAGGACGTACAAACGATCAGCTGGCACTGGTGTCATATGTGTGGGTATCCGTGATCTTCCTCTTGAAGTGCAAGCATCCAATTCGGTGCTTGCAACTTCGAGAAGACGTGAAGAGATTATGCTTAACCATGTGATTTAAATTAGATTTAATTGGCGTAAGCGACGTCACGCGTGTTCGCCCAACCTAATTGGTTCTGAATCGACAAATGCCACGATTTACCTACTATGGCGTCACTTGCATGTATATAATTGTTCCACAGATATGGCTTAAATTTTAAAATATGTAAATTTTTTATTGTTTTAAAAATAGTTTTGAATATGGAATACTGTGCTATCAACTCCTAAAGCAGTCCGTAATTTTGTGACTATTTTTATTTTCAATGATTGTCATTATATGTGTAACTTAATAAATATTTTAATGATAAAAAATATTTTAATGAAATGCAATTCAAAATATTGATAAATATCTGGGCACCACAGTTATTTCAATACTAAATGGAGTTTGCACCATGTACATAATAATTTAACTTGTAACTTGTTAATAAATATATTCTTTATTTTGATATTGGTTCAAGATATTCTTTATTTTCTTAAACTTTAGGACTAGAAATATATATTAGTTGCAATTTGTAGTTGAAAACTTTGTTCTTAAAGTGTTTTTTCTTTAAATTGTATGTTGTTTTCTCTTAAAAATTGTATTCGTCATCTGAAATTTATGAATTAAGAATTTTTTGATATTTTATTAGTTAAGAAAAAAGGTTTTTTCCCGAGTCGCCTAAAATAACGAAAATTTTGAAAAATTAATAAAAAGACGAATGTAAAATTCGAATTTTTCAAATGACGCTGCTGATTGAAAAAAAACCATAAAACAGTTTGTTTTTTTTCCTCGCTCAACACAAATATTCACAAGCTCTTTTGTTGATTTTGTCCTTGGATGCGATGTTGCTGCAAAAAATTTTTATTTTGAAGATACAGTTTTTCTAAGTTTTCACTGCCATCTATCGATGAACTTGTCAATTAATTTTGAAATTTATTGAGAATGCAAAAACTGTTCTCTAAGTAGAAAACAGCAAATCTTACATTTATATATCTTTTTATTATTACTTTATTCCTTTTCTCTTTATTGATTTTCAAATAACGAATTGTTTTTGAAAAATACGAAACTCGGGTTTACTCGTTTATTAGCCTAACAATTTCAATAAAATTTTCACTGTATTTTTAACACAGTGGGGATTTTATTACTCACCGTTAATGCAACTCGCCTTGATTTTTTTATTATGAAGCAAGTGATCTCATTGTCGTTTTTTTTCTTTCTCCACCGACTAGGATGTGTTAGAGATTTTAAATTTTGTGCAAGTGCGTGTTCCCTGTGTAAATACTCGATTTTTATATTTTCAAAAGCATAAAAATTTTAGAGAATGTTTTTAAAGCATAGAAAATTAACTCCTTATATCCAGTGGGAAATTAAGAAAAAAATGGCTATTAAAATAAATCACATTTTGGGTTGAGAGCAATAATTCTAATCTTAAATCGATAATGCTTTTTTTTTTTTTTAACGTTTTAATCCCTTTTTATATTCGGATAGCGCTTTAAATATTTATTTAGAAACGTTTTATATGTTTAAGGTCCACCGAATGAGAAATATTTATTTTCAAAAAAATCATATTAGTTGGTAGACTGTAGTAATAGTCAAGCTGTGGTGCACCTAAATCTGATATAGCGGGAAACATTACGAACCTAAATCATTCGGTAGAACTTATTATATATTGCATAGTATTTCACCTTTTATATGTATGAAATAGTGCTCAAGATATACGGCGCATCCGTATCCGCAAAAAATTGGTGCAAGTTGGTCATTCCGGTTCTCGAAGATGGATAATATAATGCGCATGCATTGATACGGTATGTTAAAGTAAATACGAAGAATTTTTAGAATTGCGTTCATATGTTGCACATTGTTTCTTTAGATGATTTGAAATACCAATGGACAACAAGTCAAATTTTCATTTTGTGACTTAGCTCTGTTAACTGTTACCCAAGCTTAAAAGTCAAAACTTAAATATTTTCATCATTGCTCTGAATATAAACAAAAATCCGATTCAGAAGCGTGCGAAAATGTTTTGTCTCTAACATAAACAAAGCAGAGCTTATTACGTAATAAAACCTTCTTAGGAGATTACCTAACTTACGAGGCAAACATAAACATTCCAACCCAAAAAGCATAACCCCATTCGCGTGGTGAATCAAAACTTGATTTTGTTTACCCATTATAGGTTCTCTTTTTCCTATAATTGTTATGTAAAATATTTTTGTGGTTTATAAAAAAGAATTTATTTAGCTTATTATCTAAATTTAATTTGATTTTTAAGACCATTTTCTTTCTTATGAGAAAACTCGACGTGAAATGAACGAACTGGTAGCACACAAGAGGGAATAGCTCCCCAGTATGGGCCTCCCTTCTGGACCCCTCACTAATATTTTTCTGTTAACCACAATAGCAATTTTCATTTTTCTTCCTTTTTTTCGTATTTTTTGGAATAATCAAATAAGAGTCATGAACCTGTCCATCAGTGTCCAAGTTGCAATTTTCTGTAATATTTTGTGTGCTAAAATAAAATGTCGTTAGATCAACTGGAAATTGAAATTTTAAGAAAATAATATTTCTTTAAATAACTTTATTTTTCAACACAATAATTTCCTTTCTGTAAGGTAAGCGTAATTCGCATCACTTTCGTTATATATGAAGGGGGGATTTTTCGGTGTGAATAAAAACTATACACAAGTTACACTCCTTACGTTTTTGGTTTGACAAGAATAAAATTATTTTTAAATTTTTATTTTATTATTCTCTACTTTTTAGCTTTGTAATTATCAATTTGGTTTATGTCGATAAGTGGTAAAAATATCACCGTTTAAGTCTAAATTGCAACTTGTGTTGATATCAGGCTTACAATTTTAGTTAAAATTTGAGTGCTTTAGTTAGTCGGAAAGTGGTCGAAACGTCGATTGGTGATTTATTCAATTTAGAGTTGAATTAGCGATGTAATATCCGATTGCGGCGGCCAACAAATTATTGACGCTTGTTTTTTCCTAGTACTCAGATTTTCTGCAGAGGTTTGAATAATCTAGTTACTCGGAAAATGGACAAAATTTCGATTGGGCCGGGATAGCCTGGTCGGTAGGGCACTGGGCCCAGGTACTGGGTCGGGGGTTCCATCCTCGCCGGCCGAAGACTCCCCGTGTAGTAAATGGTGACTGATGCACGTTAAATCTGTCGAGTCTCAAAGTCCTCCATGTTCCCATAACAAATCAATACCTCTGGGGGTATTGATCCAGGAGTTTCCTTGTCTTCTGGATTTGTTCAAAATTACAAGACTACGGAGTTGAGCATTAGTAGTCGTGAACCCATGAAATTGGGTCGGCTGTTCAACGACGGTTATAAAATAAAAAAAAAATAAAAATTGTTATCGATAATGATTCGGCTGGTTCTACTCCGGTTCGGCTGTTCAACGACGGTTTTAAGAATGAAAAAAAATTTCGATTGTATGATTCTGCTCTCATCTGCCTCATAATTTTGGCCCTTAAATTATCCGCTATTTATTGAGAGCATATTGTTTTGTGTTATAATATATATATATATATATAATTCTAATTAATTGATACCATATTAATCTTTTTAAACAATTAAAAAAAGAAACAATGGAACTTTTAAAGTTGTTGTTAATAAAAATAATTTCTTAAATTTAACAGAGAGAATTCTTTAAAGTTCTTTGTTCCAATACATTGTTTAAGATGTCAATTGATATAAAATATAAGAGCTTTGTTGGTTTAACTTTTTTCGTAGTTTGACATCTTAAAGTTTGCGTTCAGTTAGATCTGAAGGGATAAAATATTCTACATCGTCCATTAAAATGCTTAAACACTTCCTAAAAATCCCTGCTTTATTTGCAATAGGATATTGCTTAGTCCGCGCATCCTCTTCCGATAATTTGAAATGGCACGGATTTTCACTTGAGATTGCCTCCGGTTTGGTATTACTCTTGTGGAACGAAAAATTTAAAAAAAGCTGGAATGGAGCGAAAATCATTGAGGCACGCAGTGAAAGCTCCAATAATTTGAGTTGCCAGTCTTCTAAATTCAATTATGAGTCAACTTATGATGCAAGAATTGAGAATATTTTTACTACATGCAATAGTGAGCTAATATTGGATGACGATACCAGATATGACCTACCAGAAACTTTGATGCCAATCTGCTGCCAATGGATACAAAATAATGACCATTTCACGCCAGACGCTGAAGAGATTGTCAACGAAGAAAAATATCCAGTCGATGCTGAAGAAAGTTTGACACACCATTTCTTTGTCGAAGACGAGACACCAAGCATGAATGAAACTCCCTCAAATACTGATATCCCTTTAAACTTACATCTATATAAAGGTGTTGCAGATAGAGGTGAAATAGATGGTCATTTTGAAGAAGTTTCAGTATCGAGAAAGTTCAAGGCTCCCTCAATGATATTGATGCAGGAGAATAAAATCTCAAAGATGGAAATCACGAACAGTAATTAGATCTATGCTGACCATAAAGACCGTCTGAGTGTGACAAATTTTTTTGCTCTCGAAAATGTAACATCAAGCATCAGTGAAACTTCATCAAAGTCTGATATCCCTTTACAATTGCAACCAGATGAAGGTGTTACATTTGAACCAGAAGATGACAACTACGAAGTAGATGATCATGCAGAAGAGAATTCAGTATCGTGCGACGAATGGCACAACAGCAGAACGGTTTTAGTGAAGAAGCGGAAAAAGTCACAAAATCATGGACGTTTGAGACATTTGAGAGGAGCCTTCCGAGCTGTTGGCAGATCACTTCTGCGTTTGATAATATGCGGTAGAAGTTGCGGGGAAGCTTAAACTTTAGTTTTCATCTTTTAAACTATTAAAAAAAAGCAGGAAATTGTAAATAATTGTAAAATTTATAGAAGAACTGGAACGTGCGTTAACTTCAGAACTGATTTGGCTTCGGTTAAAGAAAGGATATGCCTGATATAAATGGAAGTGACATCGAATGATGATTTGGTCGAAATTGAGCCAAATGACATTAAATTGAAGGTAAGAGGAAAGTGCACTTACGGCAACAAGACAATAATAGAGAAAATATAGGGTAAAATTGTAATACTAAATTTTATTCCAAATCACTGTTAAATTTCACATCTGGCCTCAAAAATATTTTAATCAACTGCTTAGCTATTGCAATAATTTAAGTTTTCATCAGTTTATTTTTTCAAAATTGCAAAAAGAATATTAAAGAATTAATTTTAATTAACTATGTAAAAGTACATAGTATATTAACATTCAAACTTAAGTCTGCTTGCACAGAAATACATATAAAATATATGTAAAATGTGTGAATGATGTAAAAATTGAGTTAAGTTTAAGTTTTCATCAGTTTATTTTTTCAAAATTGCAAAAAGAATATTAAAGAATTAATTTTAATTAACTATGTAAAAGTACATAGTATATTAACATTCAAACTTAAGTCTGCTTGCACAGAAATACATATAAAATATATGTAAAATGTGTGAATGATGTAAAAATTGAGTTAAGTTTAAGTTTTCATCAGTTTATTTTTTCAAAATTGCAAAAAGAATATTAAAGAATTAATTTTAATTAACTATGTAAAAGTACATAGTATATTAACATTCAAACTTAAGTCTGCTTGCACAGAAATACATATAAAATATATGTAAAATGTGTGAATGATGTAAAAATTGAGTTAAGTTTAAGTTTTCATCAGTTTATTTTTTCAAAATTGCAAAAAGAATATTAAAGAATTAATTTTAATTAACTATGTAAAAGTACATAGTATATTAACATTCAAACTTAAGTCTGCTTGCACAGAAATACATATAAAATATATGTAAAATGTGTGAATGATGTAAAAATTGAGTTAAGTTTAAGTTTTCATCAGTTTATTTTTTCAAAATTGCAAAAAGAATATTAAAGAATTAATTTTAATTAACTATGTAAAAGTACATAGTATATTAACATTCAAACTTAAGTCTGCTTGCACAGAAATACATATAAAATATATGTAAAATGTGTGAATGATGTAAAAATTGAGTTAAGTTTAAGTTTTCATCAGTTTATTTTTTCAAAATTGCAAAAAGAATATTAAAGAATTAATTTTAATTAACTATGTAAAAGTACATAGTATATTAACATTCAAACTTAAGTCTGCTTGCACAGAAATACATATAAAATATATGTAAAATGTGTGAATGATGTAAAAATTGAGTTAAGTTTAAGTTTTCATCAGTTTATTTTTTCAAAATTGCAAAAAGAATATTAAAGAATTAATTTTAATTAACTATGTAAAAGTACATAGTATATTAACATTCAAACTTAAGTCTGCTTGCACAGAAATACATATAAAATATATGTAAAATGTGTGAATGATGTAAAAATTGAGTTAAGTTTAAGTTTTCATCAGTTTATTTTTTCAAAATTGCAAAAAGAATATTAAAGAATTAATTTTAATTAACTATGTAAAAGTACATAGTATATTAACATTCAAACTTAAGTCTGCTTGCACAGAAATACATATAAAATATATGTAAAATGTGTGAATGATGTAAAAATTGAGTTAAGTTTAAGTTTTCATCAGTTTATTTTTTCAAAATTGCAAAAAGAATATTAAAGAATTAATTTTAATTAACTATGTAAAAGTACATAGTATATTAACATTCAAACTTAAGTCTGCTTGCACAGAAATACATATAAAATATATGTAAAATGTGTGAATGATGTAAAAATTGAGTTAAGTTTAAGTTTTCATCAGTTTATTTTTTCAAAATTGCAAAAAGAATATTAAAGAATTAATTTTAATTAACTATGTAAAAGTACATAGTATATTAACATTCAAACTTAAGTCTGCTTGCACAGAAATACATATAAAATATATGTAAAATGTGTGAATGATGTAAAAATTGAGTTAAGTTTAAGTTTTCATCAGTTTATTTTTTCAAAATTGCAAAAAGAATATTAAAGAATTAATTTTAATTAACTATGTAAAAGTACATAGTATATTAACATTCAAACTTAAGTCTGCTTGCACAGAAATACATATAAAATATATGTAAAATGTGTGAATGATGTAAAAATTGGTTTGCAAGGGTACATAAAATTCTATTTATATAAGTATTGAATGAAAGTATGAATGAGAGGTAAATGGTTTAAAATAAGAAAAAAATTGATGAAATTTAAATTTATTGCAAAAGTTCTGATATTTTAATCTTAAAATTAAATGAATATAAATATTTCGAATAAGGGTTTTACATTTGCCTTGAGTCACTTTCTTCTTAGAGTGTGATTAACATCCTTGTGTCAAAAGAGAAAGGTTAAAGACTGTTCAGATGTTGGCCTCAGTGAAAGATTAAAGAATGATATGATGTTGGTGCTGCAGGAAGAAATATGATTGGAAAAAATGTTGGAACTTTTGAGACTAGATTAAGACTGTTCAGATGTCGGAATTATGAAAGTATTATGGTCTGGTCAAATATTGTTTTTATCCTGCTTTTGAATGTAATTGATGTTTGTGTTTGAAAAATTTCAAACAATCAAGTTAATTCTTTCTTTCGAATATTGTTTATGATTTAATTATGATTTTTGATAAAAAAAAATTTGCATTGAGGGCTGGAATTTAAGTGCTCAATGATTTATATAAATGTTTGGCAAATAAATTCAAAATTTTAAAAAGAATGCTTTTACGTTTTGATGTAAATTTTTAATTTCCTTACATAAAATCCCTGATAACATATTGTTAATTTTAAACAAAATCACTTCTCATATTTAAAGAGACTTCTCTCTACTTTAAAAAAAAAGAAAAAAAAAACGTAAGAGCTGATGCCGTTATTGCTTTGAGAGTGCAACTTAATGTTACATTTTGTTTTTCTGCACAAAAAACTATGACTTATAAACTTGAAATTGCAAAAGGTGTTTAGGAATATATTGTAAGAAAAGTGGTAAAATTAAAAAAATTAACATTTGATTTACTGTAAAATCGGAAGTAAAAAAAAAACAAAACAATGTGAACTGTTCTGTGTTGTTGCTTACCCTCAACTGTTATCTAAGCTAAATCAAGTCCATGACACCAGCAACTCTGAGCATATCCAGCACATTGAGTAGATCCCAGATCCACAAAGAGTCAAAGAGATCCCACGTAGAAAGACTTAGGCAGTCGAGAATATGGTCGAGTGTAGCCTGACAAGCAGTAAACTTACAATATGTAGGGAATATGTGATGGTTAAAGAAAAGAAAGCATGTGGAAGAAAACAAACTTTTATGGGGGATATTCCCCATAAAGGCGGTGTTAATTTTTTAATAAATCTTATTTAATAAAAACAATTACATTGGTGGAAAACCACTTATCATTGAAAGTTTTGTTTAAAAAAGTACAAAAACTACTTAGAAAATTGTTAGAACTTTTTAAATTTTTCAGATATTTTAATAGAACTTTTTTCATTGGTTACTAAATACGACTCTCTACAAAATGATGTAAAAAATTTAATTTAACTGCGCATGCGCGGGCGCAGTTTGAAAGAACTATTTTTAAATGCTCATATTTTTTTGCAATTTTAAAAACGAATTTTTTTTGTTATTAATTAAAAATTGCTCCCAAACTTTGAAAAAAAAATTTAATTGCCCATTTTTAAAATTATAGTAAAAAAACAAAAGACATTTTTTAAAATTCTTTTTACAAAACTGTTCGTATTCCAATAAATATTTAAGATAGGCTTAAGAAATTTTATGCAATTGTTGTGTATAAAAACCAAAGAAATTGATACCTGTTACAAGTTTATTACTATATTTAAATTAAAAAAAAAAAAAAAAAAAAGCCAGAAATTGAAAGTGTCTTTTCAATTGTATGGTAGTGTATAGATATTTCACGATATTAGCAGTACTTAAATTTATTTAGCTTAAATTAAATAAAATACATAGCATGAAATGACTTGAATGTCAAGTGTTTAAATCTTTAATGTTAATTGTTAAGCTTTTAATGTGTTAAAGTATTAAAAAAAAAGAATTAATAAATGCAAAATTGGGAAAGGGGACCAACTTGAATTCTTTTTAAGAGATATAAGTGTAGCCTAATAGTGGAGGGGGTATGGTATTTTAATATTTTTTAACGTTACATGTAAATTCCTGGATATTTACCAATGTAATTGCAATTTTTAAATTGCAGGAAAAATGAAAAATGCTAGTATCGTAAAATATTTTATATTTAAGCATAAAAGTATGTAAAATATTTTTATTTATTATTTGTGACAGCGATAAATAATTGAAAATTATTTTTTTTAAAAATAATTAGCAATAAGTTATTATTTATTATAGTCAAAATATTAATAATGAATTATAAATTTTGCATTCTACTATGTTCTAATTGCCAATAATTATCATTTTTTATATCACAGAAAAATAAATTATGGTCATCGACATATGCCTCTCAAAAAATTTTTTTTATTATTATTTTCAATTGTAAGTAATATTAAGTTGTAAATTTTTACTGTTAATGACATTTTTAGTGTTCTCTTCTATTTGCTATGATTCACGTAAACATCGTTAAACAAATAAACAAATAAGAAAAAAAATTTAATTTACCCTTTAAGTTTAAAATTGAAAATTTTCAAATGAATCCCAAATGAATTAAAACAATTTTATTTTCAATTTTAATTTGTTTCATATTTTTAGAACATTTTAGCTCTAGACCAAAATTAATTACTATCTTGCATTAACGAACTACCTGCATTAACTTCTTAACCTTAAATTTAATTTTAAAAAAATGTTTAACATCAGTAAGCATTGTAAACAAAATATTATTTCCACTCTCTAAGTAAAATGAAATAAGAAAAATTTTTTGTTTATCTAAACACGAAAGCAAAATTATATAAAAAATGTAGTGGAGTTTATTTCAACAAATTGATAGAGTAATCGCAAGATAAATCCGATGTTTTCCTTTATGTTTATTTATTCAAGAATTACTGTAAAAATTCTCTCTTTTTAACTATTTTATGAAGTGAAGATTCAATATAGATTCTCGATCTGATTGACATATTAAAATATTATCTCAGAAAATTATTTGAAGCAAGCAGAGATTTGTTGTAGAAGCTTATGCTGCCATCTATAGGATTTATATTTAACAAGAAAATAGAATATTGACAACATGCTATTTTATCTTTAAACGATCTTTTGAAATAAGGAATGTTCAATTTAAGTAAAATTAACAGAATAAAAAAAAAAATCAGAATAAAAGTAGTAAATGAAATAAAATAAGAATTTGAAATAACGATCGTAAAACGTGTATATATGATCACTCTCTACTTTGGCGCAGCTTCCGTGCTGTGCTTAGTTTCTTGCTCATCAAACTTTGTTATCCTACAAAGAAAAATATATGTTGAAGTTTAAAATTAATAAATTCAATTTTCTACTCCAAAATTTGGAATATCATTGAAATTCTGATTAAATTCCGACTTCGATAATTAGTGAATTGATTTTTGTTACCAAATTTAGAATGAAACTGTGGCAACAAAGCTGCATTACTGCGTGAAGTGAAGGAGTGGAAAAGAGACAGACGGTGATTTTAAAGGTAATGTTGTTAACGTGATATTCTGGTTTGATATGTAAGGTTACTGCAGAATGACATTTAATTGTATACATGCTTATTGAATTTATTCCAGAGTTGTAGGACTTCTTCATAACTAACCTCTTATCTTCTATTTAGGTGAATGGTAAGTTATTATCGAATTTTCATCTCTGTTTCGGTATTGAATTACAATACTTTTTCTTTTTTTAAGAGCTGAAAAAATAAGCTAAGTAACCGGCTTATTTTTAATCTCGATTATGTATCTTTATTGACGTAATAATCTAATCAATTTATAGCAATAAGCTAGTTTATTGACGTCTTCTTTAGTAGTACAATAATTATAAATTATAATGCACATTATGTTTTTGACGTGTGGACATTTATTTTCTGGATATTTAAAAGTTTTTATGTAATCATATTTATTTCTTTAGTTCACCAAACATTATAACGAGCATGAGTTGAATGGATTTCATGTTTATTGTTAGTATTGACTTTTATTGAAATTTCCTTTGCTATATAAATAAATCCTTTAGTGTTTATTTTTCTTTTTTTTATGCATGTCATGTTTTTGCAAATCTCATCTCATACGTTTTGTGTAGAAAAAAAATCACTATAAACATTTAAACTGTATTTTAACAATATGTATGAGAGTTATTAAATATTATATCAGCGCAAAATATATATCTACTTGTAAGAGATGCAAAAGAAAGCAGAGTTAGTTAGTATTTCTTTTACATTTGATAGTCAATGACGAATATATTTAGTGTGCAACAAATAGTTAATTGTTTTTGTCACTGATAATATTTAAAAGTTTCTAATGTAAAAATTCTTATTGTGTAATATAATTGTTAAATTTGGGACTCAAAGTAAAATTGGTAAATCATTTTTTATAATTTGTTTTATTTGAATTGCAAAAATATATAATTTTTAAAGTGTGTTTCTATCCTGTTGTTTTTAAATAAAACAGTTCGAGAGTTAAAATATGCTTACAAAGATGAATCTTAGTGACTCAGTTTTAATTTGTAGTATGCAGTACCTAGAGCACCGATCATTGATCATTTCTCCTGGGATCTTTCATTAGGAATGATAGGTACAGGAAAACAACAAATGCAGGTCAACATAAAATTGAAAATGTTTGAAAAGTATTTAATAAGTAATAGACTTAAAAATTAAAAATGTTATAATAAATATAAAATATTTTAATTGATATAGTTCTGCAAAAAAAAAAAAAAGATGTATAAATGTTTTTTTTTTTTTTTGTGCAGAATATAAAGAATTTTAGCTTAACATTATTTATTTACATTATTAATTTTTTTCATACCACAAACAGTAAATTTTAGATATTAGTATCAGTTTGCTTTTTATTTACTGTAATTACATATAGATACAGAAGTGTCAATGCTATCAATTTGTACTTCTTCAGCCTCTGAAATCATTTCTTGAACTGACAACACCACAAGGTTTCAATGCTTTCATCAACTGACACATTGACATCAAACTTGATCTTAGAAAAATCCTTCACATTGTTACAAATTCTTACTTTCTTCATTACCACTTGCATCAGTTCTTATTTTGTTTACTAAAATGGAGTAACTTAAATTTATTTATTTCTTTAAAGTTATGGTAGAATTTCTGAATGATAGATGCAGGAATCTGCTAGTGTTGAAAACAATTTAAATGTGTTTTATTAACTTTATAAGAGTAGCATATGTGATGGGATCGTTAAAACAAGAGAATGCATGAAGGAAAACGAAAAATACAGGAATTCATGACAAAATTTACCTTTAAGTAGTGCAAATTGTTTTTTTGTTTTGTTTGTCATTTACACTCTCTCAAAGTAGTCTGGTTTTCTACTGTTACAAAAATGTCCTTAATTTTTTTTTTTTTGTTTTTTTTTTTGAAAAATGTTATTCTGGTTTTTTCTTTTGCTTACTATGAAATTGGCATACATGAATTTATAACAATAAAACTATTTTGTTACTGTAAAGTAGTGCTTATAAAGCAGTTAATCATAAAGTTTGAGGTATTTTTTTAAAAAAAATTGAAATTGTTAGTTTTTACTATTTTTATCTATCGATAATAAACTAAGCTAAACTTAGTGGCTCATCAACCTATCAAGGGCCTAGTCCTACTGTGCCCATCTCAGTTTTTTTTTTTTTTTGACCTTTGGACTCTAGGGTGCAAGAGCAGATGTTCCGGTTGGGTGGTCAGCCCAACTCGTAATCCCCAGTGTTTAGTTCCCAAGCATGCTTGGTATTCATTTTATCGACCCACTGAAGGGATGAAAGACTGGGTCAACCTTGACAGTGCGAAGAGCCACCGCTCGACCACCGGTCGTCTCTATCGAAAATAAAACCAAAAATTACTCGAGTAAACATAATTATTTTATATAACTATTAAGTTGATTTTATAAAAGAATTACAGTAAGAATTCAATTCTCATATAAGTATATGACACAAGTCATAATGTATTTTTAAGTGGTAAATATGTTTTAGTAACTATAAATAAATGGTACAAAAAATTTTTAATGTTGCAATTTTTTAAATTGGAGAAATTACCATTAAAAAAAGTGTAATATGTAAATAGATAACAAATTGTATGCAAATGTTTCAATTGTGTATTATTACTATTTTTTTGTAATATGCTTTAATTATTTTTTATTCAAAGTAGAATGTTAAAGTACATTAAATTTATTATATATAATGCACATTTTATATAAATGGTCTATTGGTTTTGTACATTAAACAAAATTATAATTTTTGGTTTATAAAATTAAAATAAGAGAATTGTGAATTAATTTTTAAATTTTTTTTTTCGTAATCAACTAGAAAATAAATTTTATATTTACATATTTCTCATTATTATTGCTTAAGATTTTGTTTCATTTTTCATGAAATAAGTAGGTTTGAAAAGTAAATGGAGTTTGTCCAATTTAGAAGCCTGTTAATTATAAAAAGAAAAAATGGTTTTGATCCTATTATTTGGTTTATTTTTATGTATAAAAGCGTAATCCACTTTGTTTTTTACCCTTTTTATGCAGTATTTTCATAAAGATTATAAATTTTTATTTCTAAGTCGATTGTCGTTAAATTTTGGAAAATTTTAATGTAATATTTAGAGTTAAATGTTTGGTAATTATTTATGACCTGATCTATGCATGTGCAGATATTTTTTTTGTTTGTTTTTTATATTAACTAAAACGTTATCCATATTTATCACAATTATGATTGAAAATTATATGGATATAACTAAACAAATAACTATTTTTTTTTAAAAATTCTGAAATAATTAAGTCTCTCAGTGGGCTGATCGTAAAGACGTGGTTCCCAGTAGAACACCAAAGTCAGGCACAAATGGCTGCGGTCAGTAAGCGGGTGAGTGACCACTTTGATCAGCCTATGTAGGGACCAGAGGTGCATGTTATCGGCCCTCGTTAAACTGACCTACCATAAAGTGCTCGGTTTTGCACGCAGGTCATTTGGCTACCAAAGCAGGGATGCCATCCCCTCTGCAGAGGATCAAAATTTTGGTTCTATGTCTTCGGATCATCCTCGGGGATGTTTACCAGACTGTCGCCAATAGCCCATTGTGCAGCTCTAGTGCGACGTAATTAAAGTACCTACCTACCTGAAAATGAAATTTTTTGTGTTAGAAAAACTACTTTACAGTTGTTTTGTAAAGTATATTAGTGATTGCTGAGTGCAGCCAAATGTAGCAGTGTTATGAATCCTGCTGTAAAAATTAGTTATCTAAGGGTCTTTTTTTTTCCCCTTCAGATTTTACTTAGTAACAGGGACAAGTAATATATCAGAAAAAGACAAGCAGATCCATTTTTTATATATTATTGTGATATATAAAACACATTCTGTTTGCTTTGATTTTAAAATAATACGAATTCTCACATTCCTAGGAAATTTTGTTTCTTTTTCTTTTGTAAACATTTTCTTTGCAATTTGTTTCATATTTTGAATTTGTTTCATATTAATGTGACGTTATTAAATACTAATTACTTGCATAGATATTATAAGAAAGATATTAATATAGTTGGCTTTTAAGTGTGCTTACAAGAAAAATACCTCCATTTTTTTTCCCATTTATTTTTTTGAGATTTTTTGACATTCTTAGCTTAGAAGCGGAATTAATGAATTTTTTTCTCTATATTTTAAATAGTTGATCTAGTTTCTTTTTTTGTATAATGTGCATAATTTCTGCTGGATACATACGCCTGAAAATATTACAACTTGATGAGTCATGGGCGAGTGCAGGGGCTAATTTTCGAGGTGGACGAAGTTAAATAACACCGAGTCACAATAGTTCTTTAAATTTCACAGGTAGGAGAGGAAATAAATTCTTAAATGTGTTAAATACCTTAAAAAAAAAGTCTCTTGTTTTTAATTTTAAGGAAATTAAATAAATAATAAGTCACGAAAATTTTCTTTATTTTTCACAATATTGATAGGAGCTTTTTGAGATTTCTAAATATTTCGGGTACGTATATCCGCCCCCCGCCAACGACACCCACTTGCCGAATTAATCCACATTGGCAGACTAAGGAAAAATTGTAAAAAATAAGAAACGAACAAAAAAAAAAGAGTTGTACTTTTTTAAGCTTGATTATGCAATGAATTGGAACTGGAACCATGGTTCAACTTAACGGTATATTAATTTTATAGATAATTTTCTTACTGTTAACCTTGGACCGATCAGGTCTCATTAACTTAATCCTTCGCATCATTGACTAAAGCCTTTAAGTTATTTATTTTTAAATTTGTCTGATTAATTTCCTTCTTTTTTCACTTTATTTACTAAATAAGTGAATCTCGAAGTCATTCAACTTTAACATTAGATTTTATGGCTAAAAGAATACTTTTAAATAGTTTTGCCGAAATTTCTGCTTTCTTTTTTATTATAAAATCGTGCGTGTACTTTATAATTAAATTACATCATTAATATTCTTTACAGCTTCCTTTAAAATATATATAGAAGCTAAGCCACGTGATTTGAATAGATAATGCAATTAAATCATTTTGTTGTTAAATGGCGAGTAAGATTGATGGTAATGCAATGTATTCAAAGTCGCGCCCTTATAAAATCGAAAGAATTTCAGGATTCTTAATATGCACAGAAATCACATCACTAAGTGTCTTAATTGTGAGGAGCTAAACCTTTTGTTTTGAATGATTTGTTGTTCCACGCAGAGCTGTAGCTTGTTGCCAATGAAATGCGGAAGCATAATTTCAGGTTTGGAAGTGTCACTTTTAAATAGCTCCCATTGAAGTCTTCGATTGATGGTTGTTTAGCTGGTCTGCAAAGAATAGTGCAAAGAAAGTGATTAGAATCTGTCAATAACGTCTCATAATCGTAACCTTTACCGTACCCTTAGCGTGATTCATTATGATCAATGATAGTTAGTGGAAGTTCAACTGCATTTTATACTCATTCATTACCAAAGTAAAATCAAATGAATAATTTAACGGAAAAAAAACGACAAATTCTATAACTGTAATAATGTATGCAGGAGAGTTTTGTCCTTTGCTCGCTTCTGCTTGCCAACCGATTAAAAATGAACAGATTAAAAATGATTCAATAGGAGGATCACAAAATTACACCGAATTAGTTCCAGACTCTATTTGGATAAAATTTAAACCTTAATTGCTCAATTACCTTTGCAACTTCATCCACTAACTTGTTTTATAAACTTTTATTTAATATTCTTTCTCTATAAAATTTCGTTCATTGTTTTCCGCTGAAAAGTTAGTGCCAAAAGTTTATACCTAGTATTTCTTTTCGATGTTAAATAATTAAAAATTATATTTTTAATAATTATACTTATAAATAATTATACTTTAAATAATTATACTTTAAATAATTTTATTTGCATATGTTGACTGTACATAGTTTTAGCTAAGGAATATTATAATAATTTATGTATTTATTATCTCATTATTAAAAACTTAGTATAACTTACCGTTTAATGATTAAAAAACTGTAATCTAGTGTGTTAATCATAAATACATAAAAAATACCTGAATGGCATAATAAGCTAGATAGACACAAGCAGTGTAATATATAAAAAATAGTTACATATAACTTCATGCGTGGAATTTATGTAGAAAAAATAAAAAATGATGTCAAGAAATGAAAGAAATCCCTACAAGCGACATCGTAGCATTTTTCGATTCAGAAGTCAATCAGGTTCAACACACACGCGTGACGTTGCTTACAGGTATCCAGTTAAATCTGATTTAAATCACGTGGTTAGGTATAAACATTTTACTTCCCGAGTTGTAAGCACACATAATTTGCTCGTAAATATCGCTATAACTTACATTAATTTTGAACTGATGACCGCCAAAAATTTCCGTTTTTTTTTTTTTTTTTTTTTTTAAAATTTTATTTATTTATTTATTTTTTATTTATTTTTTTTACACGTGATTTTGTGACTATTCGCGATCGCAACGAACTATAGGGGGCGTTGTTGTATGTGCCGAATCCCTGCGATTTCCACATGAACAGTCATTCAGTTACACTGGAGACATCTTTAATGCAGTATGTAGCATTGTAACGTTCCTTCTTTATTGTGGCTGATTAAATTTAGAAAAGAAAAATGTTTGTTTTCTTTCATATGCAAACGAAAAAAAAAAAATGGTATCTCTTTTTTTTTTAGAGAAGGAACATTCAGAACACATCGGAAAAATATTTGTAAATAAAGAGAAAAAAATAGGTATATTCTTATAAGAGTTCAAACCTAATGCCAGAGAAATAGTTTTACTAAATTTAATGGTATAACATGAAAGGCCCATTTAAATTTTAACGTTAAATGAAGAATGCTTACGAAGCAAAAAAAAAAAAAAAAAAATAAAACAAAAAAAACAAAAAAGAACCATTCTTTTTTTGTCGCCATTTTTTAGTGTTACGAAAATGCGTCTTTGGGACTTGCAATTGGGAACAAAACAAGATGCAATTTTATTTTTTTAGGAGCGAAGTATTTTATGGAGTGAAATATAACGAAAATGTACCAATGTCCATAACATGAAACTTTATCTTAGTAAACGTCCGTTTTGGAAATGTTATTTCATTTTGAATCTTATTTATTAGAGTTCATAATGGCTATAGAATCAGGTGAGAGAAAAGTTTGTTTTGAATCTATGCTAAACTCTATATCGGCCCATTTTCCACCGAAATCCGATTGACTACTTTGATTTTAAACAAAGTGTTTCATTTTAAGATTTTTTCCAAAAAGTTTAAGTGTAGATTGGCGGCGCTTAAAAATCTGCCAAATCTGTAGCTGTGGTTAATACCGAATTTTTCTTCCATACTTTTCTGAATCATATTACTTCAAATATTAGAATATACAAGAAGTATACATAAACACATAATTTAATACCATTTAATTTTTCAAAAAAAGTATTTTGACAACAATTTTATTAAAAAATGATAAACTAAAAATCGTAAAATAAAGAATTCTTAGGATAAAAACGATTTTAAAAATTCCTCATTTTTCAATAAAAACTTTCGTTTTGTTTCTTTTTTTTAATTCTCATAGTATTTAATCAGACGTAAAAAAACCATTTTGTAGAGAACGATCATCAAGTAAGAAAACAATTATTTACAAGCAAATTTTTTATTATAAAAATCATAACACTTACCTGAATTATAAGTCCGGAGAATTCCAAAATGATATGTTCTTTGTTTGAAAACTTAATTCTCAAATAATATATACATAGTTTATCCCTTCATTACTTTTAGGTAACATACCACACATCAAAATTTTATAATTGTAAGATCTCGATATGAATTTTAATATGTAGCTTAAAAACAGAATAGCTGAAATCTAGTTGAAATTCTTCCAAAACTAAAAAACACTTACCAAGAAAACGATAAAAAATTTATTTATAATCAGCATAAAAGATACTTTTTCAAGTAATTCGGATTATTCTTTATTGTTGTTTTCTGAATTATGTAGATACAGAAATATATACTATTCTATGAAGAAGAAGAATATTCTATAACTATTACAGTTCTGTATGGAATTCATTGGAACACATTTATTCATTGGAATGACGAAAGCAATGTTGACTTCATTTTAACTTGTAATGAATTGAAGACAGAAAAATTATTTTACCGCAATACACACATCTGTAACAGCAAGTGATCATGAAATCATGTTATGTTGTTGGAAATAGAAAGGTAAAAAATATTGAGAAGTTGTTCTTCAAATGCTTGGCGTGTTCTGCTTCAATGTTTGGCATGTTCTGATTAGTTTTTTCAAAAAGTTTTACCTTTTCTTTAGGGAAATTTTGCTTCTTTTTTGATGCTAAAAAAATGGCGTCCGTCATTGCCAATGGTTATGTGGGAACTAATGCCCGATAGTTACAGTCTCCCGCTAGATGGCGTATCGAGTGTTGCGATCGCGAATTAGGAATACACCAAAAAGAATACAAAACTGTTTTAAGACTATTATCATGCGTTATATGAAAAAATATATTTCTGCAATATTCTGTTCCCTCAATGAACAAATGTCATATAATGTATGAATTCTCATAGTACTCTTTAATGAGATTGAAAAAAAAAATTGCCTGTAGCGACTTCTGAAGTATTTTTATGCAGTTATTTCTTCAAAGCGAGTTTTATTACTCATTATTCGTTATAAACATTAGCTTTGCCAATCTCAGCAACGTACTAATACTGATGCAATCGAAACTGATAAATTTTTCTTGCTGTATCTTAAAAGAAAATTAACAAATATAAAGATTGCACTAAAATATCCTTTGAATGACTAAGAATTTTCTAGAAAAAAAGTGAAGTCAAGTTTGTGCTTCCATTAGAAATTACTTAAAATACACCAAATAGAACTTAAAATGTTGTAAAACTGAATGAAAATAAACCGTAAAAGTTTCGTTTGTGGACATAGTGATTTTATTAGGCGCATTTAACTTTCATCGTAGTTACGAGCTTTTAATTTTTTTTTTTAAGTTTCCCTTTAGCAATAAATGAAATAAGCAGTGTGTGTTGCTAATTCCTCGGTGTTATTTATAGAATGGTTTTACGCTCCCTTTGAGTTTGTGAGCCCAATAAATCTGTTAAGGGGGATAATTGAAAGTTTTAAAACTATCTTCCCCCTAAACAATTTTACAATCTTGTATTAAATACTAGACTGCTTTTATTAATAAAATTAGCTTAAATTTTATGTCGAATGCTCGATCCTGACGGTTTGAGAGCAAATTCTCAATTCCAGTGGAGTGGAGGCAACATCGGTTTTTTGAGCTAAGCTTATCCAAGCTTTAATTTAAGGCTTTATTTTATGAATTTTTAGGGATTAAAACTCGTGTTGCTGTTTCTAATGACACTTGGTCAAGCTGAGCTCGCCAGCCATTGGCCTTGCGAATTAAATCAGGTAGGAGTGTCTTTCTTTTGACAAGAGAGCACCGCTAGGGTGAAAGTGCGGTTTAATTTAGAACCCCCGGGTAGATGGCAGCACCACTCACTCTTGTTGATACTTCCACAATTGAGACAATTGCACAAATGTTTGCAAATTTTCACTGGGTCCTGTACCCGTAGTATTGCTTAAGTCTGACCACAGGACTTATGATTCCAGAAATATTACGTGTACGTATATCGCATGTACTCATTGGCTTTTAACGGCTCCGAGAATGGAACCCAGATTCCTCCATCCCTTCGGACGGAAGTTAGGTGCTTTTAACCTTTTGGCTACCGGGGTTCCTATTGTGCTTATAGTAAAATAATGTTCGAACCGCATAAGCTTAAATAAACATACCTTTTAACATTTGATGCTCTTGCAAAATATTTTTTTTTTTTTTTAGTACTACAGAACTGAAAGCAGAAATTTTTAAAATAGATATACTTTTGAAAAAACTTCTAACGATTTTCAGGCAATGACTATTAGTCAATCTGAATTATTTATTGAAATTATTTGTACGTAGTGTTACGAAAATTATGAAGAAATATTTATTAAAATATTTGTGTATAATCTTCGCTACCATTAAAAAAAATATTTTCTGTAAGTAGTTAGTAAAAATAGTAAAAAAAAAATCGCAAATTTCGTCTTATTTGACGTGACAAAGAATGATGAGAAATTATATTTTCTGGGAGAGAAAAAGCAGGCGTTGATTATGGTATTCAAACCAATTAATTCTATGTTTTGGCACTTGTTTCTAGTACAGAGGTGGTCGTATGGTTATCGAACTCAGCAGTTTCCAGTCTTTTTCGGCATTGGACTCCTAGAGGACTGAATTTATTTTTCTGAAATCCCGACTTGAGAGCAATTGTAAACATATTAAACAATAATCTACTAATTACTTAAAGAATATTGATTGTGAAGATAGAAGTTTTTTCGATTTTTTTAAAATTTACAGATCAATAACAGTCTTAAAATTAGGTTTTATGTTTGACGGTTAAAAGCTGCAGGCACAAAGCGGCATCTAGTCTAGTTCTGAATTGGTTTTTGATATATGCGTAAGTTGTAAATGAATAAAGTTTGAATGGTACTTTTTCGTGGAAATGGAAACGAAAAAGAACTATTATAACCGTTGAAAATGGTTATCAGGAAAACTAATATACTTTTTGTTGAAATTATTTTTTCGATTTTAAATTGAAAAAGTCGATGGGTATTACTTTTGTGATTTCTTATTACTTGATAATTAACGTTCTACATTGCTATTAAGAAAAATTTATATACTTTTGAAAAATATTGCTACTTTTTTGTAGCCTTTTACTTAATTTCATAAAAATTCTAAATACTGAAAAAAAATTTTGCTGTATATTTATAAATATTTATTTTTCTAAATTTTAGATTTGAAAAGAAACATTGTTTGGTAAAAATTAAACTCTAACTCCTTTTTTTGAGCCGCTGATCTAACTTATTATTTGTGATTATACTTTATTTGTTTCAAACTCATGAACCTATTAGTATGCCTTCATTCGCTTCAAAAATATACTAACTAGAAATAACAGTTGATATGTTTTAAGCGCTTCAAAAAAGGCTCCCATTTTCAAGACTTGCCACACGTGAATGAGAAGAAACAAAAGTGATTGGAAATAAACTTAAAGTTGCCAACGAAAAAAAGAAAGTTAAAAGTGAGACACAAAACTAGAAAAACCGCAATAGCCGAGAGAAAAAACACAAAAAACAGAACAAGGAAAATCTCAGTGGCCAAGAAAAACCAGAGACACACACTCCAAATTTCATGATTTCCGAATTATATATATAAACGTTACAGATGGAATACGAGTGGTTGTGAATGAACATCTAAAAATCACATTTTCTGTGGCGACTACTTTTTGGTGTTTTTAAATTTTTCGAAGGTTCCGTGTGGTCACTTTTGTTTAAGTAGCACTACTAGTTTGCCCTGAAGTTTTTCTTTCTTGCAATATTTTTTACAAATCTATTTGCTGATAGATAAAATAGCTTTTATCCGAAACTCCTCTCTCTCCTGTTCCGCTGATTTGTTGATGTACAAATTCTTTTCCTTTCCGCGAATATCTCTTTCTCGCTCCCTTGTTGTTTATTTTTAGTTTTTTTCCTTCCTTTTTTTAAGCTAGCTTTTTTTTTTATGGGGTCGTAACTCGTGCGCCGACATCTCTCTGCTATTGCCTTGTTTCTGGAATTCATTGTTCAACGCTGATCATCTATGCCCGATTAATGTATTTTAGAGTTGCATTAAGATGCGAGTGCTGCGAATTCAGTAGCTGTATATGAATTTTATGGAAATTAATGCAGTCATTTCGAGTATGTATAAAATGCTTTCGTGTGTGTATGATGCTCGCATCGGAGTTAGGCTCTTTAATCTTTTTTTTTCTAAAATTACTGGACATATTTTTTGGCACGGTTGGATTGTCTGTGGTTTCTATTTTTAGGTGCAGTGTTTTGGATTTTACGCGAATGATATGTGTTTGTAGTTTTAGACTTTTGAGACACAGAATGCGTTTAAAATTATGCTAAATGATTATTAATTTTATGATTAATACTTGAGAAAAGAAAGATACTTAATTTAAATTAGTTTCAATTTTTTTAAAATTTTTTTTTTTTTACCTAAGTGTATCTGAAGTACTTTAAAGCAAATCTGCTGTGTATTTGGAATCGAAGAAAATTTTTAGTCTGATTTCTTGTCGAAAAAGTTTGCTCAACTCAAAGTCTAGTTCGTTAAAGTTAGATCAAAAGAAGGAATGAGGTGTTTTTATCTTGTGAAAATTAATATTTATAAAATACGTTTAGCAAAAATATCACCCGAATGAATTATGGAATAATTAATTAAATTATTAATTTAATCACAAATTTAATGTCACATTAAAGTTATTACTTATATGTGATTCAGAAACAATAAGTATGGATGAACTCCTAAAAATCTCGCTGTTCATTTTGTTACTTTATGTGAGAATTTTAAAAGTTTTCCTGTTTTTAGAATTGATCGTTTTTTTTTTTTAATGGTTATTTGCCTTATTCTAAAGACAAAATAATCTCTTATGCTTCATCTACAACTAAACTCCCTGTCCTCTGAATTTGAGGTCAAACCACCTGCGCCATAACTTGTGTGCTGATGTCAGATCGATGAATGATAAGAACAATTCTTTGATCCAATTAGTTATGTCAATATTACATTAGGAAAGGTCTCTTTATTGGAAGCAAGTATGGTAAATAGGAACCTATTTGATTTATACAGTATGGAGTTCTACATTTTCATTCATGCAATATTTGGTGAAATTTTGCTGTGTATTTTTTCGTCAATGGGGATAAACTAGTCGCCGTGGAGGATTTTTGAGGGAATTAACTCGCATTTGCGTTACATGAAGGTGGAAAATCGCGAAAACGTCCCGCGCTTAGTCTGCCAGCAAGAGGATTATATTTGCATTGCGTGGTGAAATTTTGCTATTTTCACCACTTGTTTATGTAAAAAAAAAAAAATTTTTTTGCTTTTTTTTCCCCTCTTTATATGCGCATTTTTACGAATAAAATTAATTACTTCATTTTCAGAGCGTTTCCGTGTATCATAACTATTAAATCTACCATGGAGTTTTAAATGTTAACACTATTACTGTAGTAATATGATAATGTTATGTAGCCTCATAATAGTTTCCGTTCGCCTTTGAGTTGTTGGTTTGGCTGCGTTTGAAGCAATTCCAAAAAAAAAAATAAATAAATAAATAAAAATAGTTCAAAAGATAAATTTCCGTTAGCGTGAAAAATTTGTCAGAACGATTCGAAACCACTGCATACAGTAAATGAAAAGAAGAAGAAAAAAAAAAAAAAAAAGAGATAAACTTTTTAAAATACCCATACAGTAAAGATGCTTTAATTAATAATTAAGTAACATTTGTTATGGCATATTTTAGTTGAAGCGAGGTTGCAGTACTCCTAGTCTCTTGCAATCTGTTAGTACCTTAATTACGTAATTTTTTTGGGGGATTTTCAATATTTGTAATGTAAATTTCGACTAAGTAAAAGCGTTTTTGTAGTCAATTTATGTAATCAGAAACACGATTGTTGTGGCAGTCACCTGTCTTCAATATAGGCCGTCCAAGTTTTCGTCGTTCTGTATACTTATTTACTTGGTTATTTTTCCTTATATCCAGCTGGCAAAATAAATTCGGCCAAAATGTAGGAATTTTCCTGGATCTCGTCAATGAAGCAAAACATGGAGTGAGAAATTTTTTTCTTCCTGTTAGCCGTAATTAAGTAGAAAATAAATACAGTCTCTTTACCCCTTCCTTGTCATCCTGTCAGGTGCTTTGAGCTACCGCAGCTGGTGAAACAGCATTTCACAATTTTGTGTTTTATTTTCTCTCTCTCTCTCTCTTCAAATCGAGCTTTTTCTGCGTAATTTGTTTTTCTTGTGCTTATTAATATCACTTGCTAGTCGGACGCATTCTAGCCACGTCAAATTCTTTTCATCTTTGCAAGGTTCTTGAACTGCGAATGAAGGAACAGGAGCATTTTTTTAAGGCTCTGCAGATAAACCGTAACAAAAGCCGAATGATGAGGAAAAAGTTCATTGTTTTGACATTGTCTTCCGCTTAAATTTGATGTGTCATAGTGTCGCTTTTTGTGTTAAACTGCGATAAATACTTGTTTATTGCGACGGGGTTGGGTGTTTTTTTTAATTTGGTAGAGCTGTTTCGATGTTTCATGAAGTATCTGTGTTTTTTACTATTGCAGCAGCGATATTTTGAAATTCATTCTCTTGAATAAATATTAAATATACGATAATATTGCGAATTTTATCAGTAACGAGAGTTATCGAATATGCGTGTTGTTAAATTTCATTTGGGTTATGAATATTTTGTAAAGTGCCGGGATAGCCTGGTCGGTAGGGCGCTGGGCCAATGTCCGAGAGTTCGTGGGTTAGAACCCCGCCGGGCGAATAGTAAAGAGACTGATGCACGTTGAATCTGTCGAGTCGCAAAAGTCCTCCATGTTCCCATAACAAATCAAGACCTCTGGGGGTACTGGATTGGAGATCGATCGTTCTCTGATTCAGGTCAAAATTACGATCTGTGGATGAATGAATGGGTCTGCCCTATAAACGAGTGTGACGTGTGTGTGGCTGAAGTCGGATTCTTGGCCATAGTATGGCGCCACTGAAATAACAAGAAAAAGGCACTCTCTGGCTTAAATTCGCTCGGTGCTTTCACCAAGCAAGGCTTATCAAAGTGGCATAAGAAACAACAACAACATATTTGTAAATGTGGACGGTGCGTTAGCCTTTAACTTGATAAAAGCGGGTAAAATAGTAAATTGATAAAAGCGGGTAGAATTAGGACTTCCAATTAGAAATGTGAAAAATTAATCTTTTATTTGCTAATTGTCCCGCAGTGGACTGATCGTTAAGACACGGTTCCCAGCAGATCACCGAAGTCAAGCATCACTGGCTGCGGTCAGCGTGCGGGTGGGTGACCACTTGGATCAGTCTGCGTAGGGACCGAGGGTGTGCGGTATTGGTCCTCGTTAAACTGTTCTACCGTAAAGTGCTCGACTCCGCGTGAAGGTCGTCGGGCTACCGAAACGGGGGTGCCATCCCCTCTGCAGAGGATCAAAATTGTGATGGCATGTCTTCGAATCATCCTCAGGGATGTTTCCCAGACCGTCGCCAATAGCCCATTGTGCAGCTCTAGTGCGACGTAAATGAATTACAACTACAATTATTTGCTAATTGTTTTTACTCTTGTACATAGTGAAATTTTCTTATTTTGACTTTTGTCTATAAATAAATCTTTTTTTTATTATTTATGAATGATTTTTATGTATAAATATTAAAATTATGTTATAGTTTTTTTATTAATATTTTTAATTTTTTCGAAAATATGTTGTTGATAGATTCATTAAATCTTATATGCTATCTATCTCCAAATACTTAATAAATATTCACGATAGTGCTTAAGTTATAATTTGTTTTTAAAATTAATTTTAAATTATATTACAAATAACAATAAATTTTCATGTAGAATGAATGATATATTTTTTTAAAATTTATAAAAATAAATGAAAAGGACCTCCGTTTTTTAAACCATCTTATAATACACATGACTGAAATATCGATTATTCGTGTTAAATGAAATATCGAATGTATGTTACGATAATTATGCTAATTTACTACAAGCATAATTATCACTAAATAATATCATTAATAAATCATAATTAATATGATTCAAGAAATTGTTTAATTGTTTGTCTGCATTTTAAATCTGCTCAACGGATAGTTTTATCTGTTTGTAGCTGTTATTAAATATTAACATTTAAAATTTTTTTTTAAATATTCGAATATGCCAATTTTCTAAATAAACCTTGTTCAATGAAGTTCCCGAATACAATCGAATGAAAATGTTTGCTAGGCGTACAAAGTCAAGATTTAATGTCTCTTTTTATATGGTATGTAAGCCTGAGTAATTTGAAAATCGTGAGATTGTAAAAAATCGAATTTATTTTTTCTATACTTATTTGTGCTTAGGTCATGCTTACTAACTACAATTGACTTAAATTTATCATTTTTAGTTGTTATTGGTATTGCGTAATATGGTGGGCTTTTAATCGCATCCGATTTCGTAATAACCGGTCTAGCTTTTATCGCGGAGGTGTTGGTGCTTTGAAACACATATAGCGATGACTGTTTATTTTTTTTTTCAGGTGACCTTAAACGAAAGTTAACGATCCGACATTTTTCTATTATGTGTCTTACAAAAGACAGGAAAATTCATTTGCTGTCTTGCGGTAGTATTAATGAGAATTTTTCGTAAATGATTTGATTTGAAGTGAGGAATGGAAATTAAAACAATGGAGGCGTTGAATTTATGCGCTGTGTGGTTTCATGAATAGTTTCACTCAAAATAATAAAGGAAAAAAAAATTGCTAGATTTATAATGTATTTTATTTTACTACTTCTTCCATGCGTTTAATTTTTTAGTTTGGATTTAACGCGATTTTTTTAATGAATTATAAATTTATTGGTAAATCATTATGAATGTATAAAATTATTTATGAATTGATATATATATAAAATTAGCAATTTTCTTTGTATTTTCAATCAATATGTATATTATTGCAGGATATGCATAATATTGTAGAATACATCCCCTTTTTATTGTCCTTTTTAGTGCGTTTAAATTTATTCAATAGTTTGGATTTAACACGATTTTCTTATTTGAATAAATTTCAAGTTTATTGTAATTTTTTTTTAATTAATAAAATCTATATTATGGTTTATCTAAAATTTTTAACTTTAGTATTTTTAAGTCTTCAATAAAATTTGTGTGTAAAATATGGTTATGTCAAAAAGTGATATGAAGATTTTAAAGTTAAAATCTATATTAAATGGTATTAATGGTATTAAAACTTAATTAATAAAATTGTTTGAACTTTCTAAGAAACTAGCATACTGATTTCCTTTAGTATTTTAAATATTATTTCAGAAATTGAATAAATATGCATTAAAATAGGTATGTCGATTATGAATTGATTCACTACAACACGAGCAATCTCATGAATATTATCACATTAGTTAGTGATATAATTCAAAAAGCATGAGTATTTCTGTTGTAATTTATTATGATCACGAAATGTTGAAGAGATTTTTCCATTTAAGGCGATGTGATTTGCATAACTATACCAGTTCAAGGTAGCTGTTCAAATTTGAATAATCGTCTTATTTCATGACCTAACCTCTGTTCCACTTTCTTTGCCGACTTAGTTACCTTTGTTGAGAAACATCCATCCAGGGGAGTGGTTCCTCCCCTGCTTTTACGAACGACAAAGACAATCCCAGAACAACTTGCTGAGTAACGAAAACACCCTGCTATTAGGAATTGGGGTTTAAAAAGAGTTCTTTTATTTGAGGGACTACTTGCAGGAATATTTATTTTCTTTTTTAAATTTGATACAATGTTTAACCCCTTAACGATCGGTAAATTTTCAAGAAAACGGTCATAAAAGTGCCTATTTTTTTATTACACATATATTATACACGTATTTGATTAGTGTTGACATCTAGTTTAAAATAAATTAACTATCTACAATGACCTTAAAAATTTCTTGGTACTGCCATCTGGTGTCTAAAATGAGAAATAAAATGTTTTCCGGGCAAAAGAAATGAATTAATTTTGTTCTTATTGGTGCGTTAATACAGGAAGCCCGGAAATATCACGGGAGCGAGAAATAGAGGGCGAAAATTCACCCCGTCATTTTCACTAGCGAGAAGGATGGGGTTAAGCCATTATTTTTTGTGAATTACATTATATTTTGTATGCGCTGTTATGTTACATTTGCATTTATATTTATCATTATGTGTCAGTCAGCCATAAAGCCCATAGTCAGCCCATACTTTTCGTGATTTACATTTATATTTTTTTATGTGCCATCATTATATGTTTCATTACATTTATAATTATCGTTATGTGTCTCTCACAAATTATATTTATTCTTGGATTATATGCTTTAAAAATTGTATAGTTATTAGTTAGAAATCCGAACTGAAAAAAAGGGTAGGAATTATTAAGCATTAATCATTCTTCAGTGGTATTAATTCTCCACTTTAAGTTGCGTCTAAATATTCGACTTAGCAATGTTCATATGATTTTATCCTAATATTGAAAGATTCACAATTTTCCAAAAGAATTTGTTATTTTTCTAGCAATTTCAGTTAAAAGTGAAGCAAAAAAGTTGGAAATTTTAAAACAGAAAAGCAAAATTAAATCAATTTTTTTTTAAATGACTTATAACTCATTAAAAATTTAGGGGGGGAAATGGATCGATAAAAAATGTTGACATCTACTTAAGTAAAAGTAGAATTTTTCTGTACGAATTTGGAAGCTATTTGTGCTTCCCATATTTTGGCTTGTCCTGGTTTCGTCAGACTTTCTTAAGCTTTATAGTAATTAAGAACTTTATGCTCCAAGTACTTATGTCTATTTCTTTTATTGCCACCTTAAAACGACAAAATTGTCGTTTAAAAAAGTTCAGAAACAACCAGGAATCCACCTACGTTTAAGCAGTACATAAGTTAAAAGTTAATTTTAGTAAAATTCTCTTTGTTTCTCATTATTAAGTGCTCGTCTTGGCTGCGTGGCACTAAAGTTAGGTTTGCGAATAAATTTGGTCACGCGATTTTGTTTCCCTTTCGCGCTTTTACAAGCGAGAATATTATTGTAGTGTGGCAACTTCAAAAACTTAGCTGAATTGCTATTTCTTTGCATTCCGGCTTTATTCAGTCTTTGTTTCTGTTAAGTGAAAGAATGTTGCATGAATCTAAGTAAACTAGAGTTCGTTTATGAATTCCATAAGAATTTAAATGCGAAAATATGTTTAAAAATTTTGAGTCAAATTATATTTAATTATTGCTGGTGAAATGTCGAGAGCTTACCTTCATTTCGTAATAGACTATTTTAAGCGTTTACGAGAAGGACAAAAAAATTGAACAGTGATTTTAATCCCAAAGAGCTATAAGAAACGTAGGTTATCGTCAAAATCGAGATTTTAATCCTGAAGAATTTTGGTTATCGTCTGCACGTCCATTATAAAGTGATTTATTTTTGCCTTTTATTTATTATTTTTTTTTTCAAAATTAAAGTATTTGATTAAAAACATCGTGGTTCAAGAATTCAAACTGCTATAAATTTAACTTTGATAACTCCAAAATGTTTTCCATCTCTGTCACATCGACTCGTCTTTTATCTCCTAAACCTGGTCTCATTCATATGAATGCGAATTCTCAACAGTTAACAACATGAGTTTCTCCATAGAGCTTGGAAATGCAGTCTGCTCGATTTGCCTCTCTCGGCTACTGAGTTTTTTCTAATTTAGAATTTCACTGTTATTTTTTTTTATCTATTTGTTGTCGAATTTGCATTTTTTTTTCTAGTCTGTTTTTTTTTTTTAAAAAATTCACTTTTAGCCAGTCTTGATAATGGGTGCCTGCTTTCAAGCGTTCGAAACATATCGACGTTTTTCAACTTTAATATATTAAAAGCTAATGAAGTTTTTACATTAACAAACATGACTTTCCATTTCAATTTTGTGAGATCATATATTTCGTACAATTTGAGTGATTTATATTTTAAGTTATAAATATGTGGGGCAGTTCTTAACCCGCCGCGGCTGAAAGAGTAAAAGTCACATATATTATTTGATGTTGAGAAAGTAAATAAATTAACCCGTCTTAAATTTCGGAATTTCCGCTACGTACAGAGGTTATGGTACTAAGTGGTGTATGTTTTGAATACAAAACCGTATTTTTAGGTTTTGACCTCCATTTTCTATGTTTTGAAATGTTTTTTCCTGCTAAGAGTATAAAATTTTAACATATAACTCAAACTCTTTGCCATTTTTACAGTTCAGCATTAAGGATAAGTTATTGCAGCTAATTCTAATTTAGTAACAATTGTTACGATACAATTTACCATAATTATCACAAAATTGGACAAATTTTATAAATTGCTTGTCTATTTGTCGTATAAGGAAATAATCTCATAACTATTTTTGTAAAATGTTGCGTATGAAAAAAAAAAAAAAAACTATTAGTGCTGTTCATTATATTAGAACTACAGATAGTTCGTAATCGTCTGTCAACAGATTCCTTGGTTGAAGTTTTTATTTTGAACTTCTCAAACAATGAAATAATGTAGTTAGAACAAACTAAAAGGGGGAAAAAAACAGCTTTTGACAGCACAATACAATCACAACTCGTCTAGTATTTATAATAGACTTTTGGCAGTAGCATGTTACTTTCGGAACAGATACCCACCTGTAACTGATACAAAATATCGGTTACAGAAAAATACTTGTTATCTCCCATTCTAAGGCTTAAAATTTTTTTCAAGTAAACATTTGAGCCCAGCTTTTGTCCTTGAATTTTATTCTGTAATTTTTTATTCATGTAATTTTAGTCGTAGTTTTATTTTCGTTCGACGCTGCTTTGAAAACAATATATCTATTTCATATTAAAATCCTATTTAAAAAAGAATTCTCGAGAGTATAAGGAATGGCATGTAACAGTTCTCTTCATGCAGCACGAAAAATTTATTAGTTTTAATAGCTATTTTGCGTGCCTTTTTCTTTGTTATGGATCTTTTTCTTCTTTAATTTTACAACTGAAACGAAACGAAATGTAGATAATATATTTATGTATATATATATATATTTATAAAAAAATTACACATTCAGATTTTTTTTTGTTTTTTTAGGAAGACACGCGAATGATTACATTTTAAGTGGAATAATTATATCTGTATAAGATTTGTAATCCTATTTTCTTTCTGATGTTTCTTGTTGCCAAACAGGACTCAGTTAAAAATTGTACTATGCAGTTACGGCTAGTTTTTTTTTTTTTTTTTTATATGAGTAAATAACTTTTGGTAATGGGTATTTTATATTATTAACCTTCAATAATTATTGGTATTTGGCATCTCGTTCAGTTTTTCGTGCTCAATAGCATCACAATAAAAGCTTGTTAGATTTTTAAAAAATTCACCAGCTTTATGTGTGTGCAATCTAAACAAAGTTTCGGTATTTAAATACTCGTATATTGGAATAAATATTGAAAATTAATGTAAAGTGAAAAATATTATTTAAAGACTTCGATAAACTAAAAAAAAAAAATGTCTTAATAACCAGAAATATTTTTTCAGACTTGATAAAATAAAATGCTCAATTTTTAGGAACTTTACTTCCAATTGATAATATCATGCAAAAGATATTGTTTCCTAACTTAGTAGCTTTTTTTTAAAAATTTATTTCTTATAAAACAAAGAAAGAGAATTTAATATATATTAGGCTTTGGTGTTCAATTAAATCTCTCCATTAACTTTAATTAATCTATAAAACTCTCATTAAGCCATTCCTTATTATATGGATTAGAAAGCTGCTCTTTAACTGAAATTGGAGATAATAATAGAGATAATCTTTCAAAATAGTAATTTTTGAAAGAAAGTTTCGCAGGCGCTTTCTTGGCGGAGTCAAACAAAATGGCCTTTTGCAAAGGCATTTAGACATGATCAATATGCAAAGAAGATCTAGATATCATAGGAAGTTGTCAGCATAAAATTAATTAAAGTTATCACAGTATTTACTGATCAATTATTTGTTTATCATCATTTAAAGGTAATTACCCGTATTTACCATCCATTTATATTTTTTTCTGATATTATACTACGTTATAGATTTTGATTATTCAAAATTAAAAGGTTAAAAACTAAAAGTGTTCTTTTATTAAAAATAATCGCATGTTACCTTATTGCGCTGCTTTTTTATAATAAATATATTTAGTTATCCTTTTAAAATTTGAAAAAGTAAATTAAATTTTCTTTTGTGTTAAAACTATGTTCAGTCAACTATTAAAAAATAACGATTTAAAATTTTAATGCAATATTAAGAAATAAATTACAAGATTAAATTAGAAATAATTTACAATTCTGAAATAAAATATTTTACTCTTGTTAATGTACTAAAAAAATTTTTAATATTTTAAGTGAATAAATAATTAGACATGTGTTAATTGTCAAAAAATAAAAATGATTTTGTAGCATTCTTGGGGGTGGGTAAGCAGAGCGACAAGGGGGTGGAGCCCCTGAGTTTTTCGAATTTGCAAGGATAAATAGGACTTTGGAAAGTTGAACTAGATACCTCATTAAGTGTAATCTAGTTCCTTGTGTTTCTGGCAATAAGTCATATCAGTGTTTGAAGTTCTTTTGTATCTTGACGTCATTTGTTTTAGGGGGGGGGGGGAGATGTTATCATCATCGCTTGCCGTTCAATATGTTTGTTATTTCTTTCTCTTGAAGACTTCCGTTCGATAACACTCGTTCATTTAAGACTGTTCAGGACAATCTTTTTTTTCATTCAATCATCTGATATTGATGCTAAGCTTTAGGTAAATAATTATTGCTTCCTTAGTTCATCCAAAACCGAGAATTTTTCCAGACAGGTATGAAAATATTTGAAGTCTACTTGAGATGTTTTTGAGATATCGAACGGTATTTATATTAGTTAATAGAATTTTTTTGGTAGCTTTTTGGCGTTATTTTCGTAAAGGCTGACATTACATATATTCTCTTTAAAACTCATAGGTAAAAATTCGTAGTCTCTAATAAGCGGGGGATCGCAAGTATATTTAAGTAAATTTTTCTGTGATAGGGAAAATTTAGAAATGCTTCTCAAATTTGTGTTACACTATCTTGTTTCCAAGTCCCTCCCCCTTTTAGTATTGTTTAAATATCCGATGTTATTGCGCATACATAAGTTAACAATCCGTATATGTGCTTAAAAAAAATTATGATTTCAACGAATGAAATTGCATAAACACGAATTGTTACAGCTTTTATACGGCACCTTCATGATCTTTTACAAAAATCGAGTCTGCTTGATTATTCTAGTAGGGGAACCGGGATTTTATTTTTAATCAAAAATGCATTCACTCTCGTTAGCAACAACCTTTCAATGCCGGATCGAAAAAAATAATTTTTTTTTTTTAGACTAATGAATATTTAATGCGCTGAAACGACATTAATTTCCGGTCCCCCTAATATTTATTAATTAATTTTTTTTTTGTAGTATAATACGCGAAAATTTTCTGAAAACGTTTTAGTATTAAAATAATTTTCAAAACTCCCCAATTTCTGTTTTAGCCATTCTTTTCATTCTAAAAGTAAATATTTTTCATGTGTGGTGGTCAGGGAGCTGACCTCACTCCAGAAAGGTCCTGGGTTCGAATCCTGGACAAGGCATGGATGTTCTTTCATTCCTTGTACTATCTGTCATTACTGGGGGAGCAACGTTGGCCCAACTAATATAGTGCCCCTGAAAGAGTGGCCAACTTATCTGCCCTACTGATATCTGAATGAGTACTGTCAATCGGGTGGGCATTGCAAGTAAAAAAAGTATATTTTCTACGTTTCTTTAAACCTATTATTGCATCTTTTGTTAATTATTTTCTATTTTACCAAAAACATATAATAAAGATTACCGTAAACACAAGTTTCAAAGTCTTGTAAATATAGTTCATTTGCATTGACTAATATTTTTTTTAGATGTAATTTTGAAATTGAGTTTGCGATGCTTTTCGCACAATTAGTAAATACAATTCTAAATCAGATTTTTTTTAAAATTAAACTTTGCATTTCTTCTGATTTATTTTGTTTGATGAAAAAAATAATCACGTTTAATGAGTTAATTACTTGTGTCGCGGAGGATTCTCTATCTTGAGATTCATTACTGAAATTTTCATTTTCATTATTTTATTTTCCCAAATAACATGAAGCTGAGATTTAATTAACGAACAGGGTATTGGTTTAAAGTTTTGTATACGCAACTAGCATTCACAAAATAGAAGGAATTGAACGCGAATAAAGAAATGAAAACTCTTTTGTGATATAAAACTTTAAATAAAGGCTTGTTACTAAATGGTAGTTTTTTTTTTTTTTTTTTTTCAATATAGAATTTTTAATGTAGAATCCTGATTGCTCTTGTTTTATTTATATTTGTAAAATTGTTTTGCTTGACTTTCGTAACATAAATTAAAAACGACTATTTATTTTATTTTAAAGTTTTGTTTGATTTAAACTTCATGAAATGGTGTATGGAAAATGTGAATCTTGTGGAAATTACTGAGTTCATTAAACAAGAAAAATGCATTCATTATTTTTTTTTACATTTTTTTTTTTAAAATATGTGTTGTGAGTTCCCCTAACACTCCACTCTAAACGTTATTTCCATATAACTGAAAAGGCCGATTTAAAATGAACAATTAAGCATAGCTCGTCAAAGAATAAGCCCGAAAACTATTTTAACCTTTGACGGATTTGCAAATGGATAAGTTTTTGAATTGCACATTTTCACAGGACCATTAGAGGGTTGAAATACAGAGTACGAAACTGCAACAATCCCGAGCCCTTGCTAAGCATGTCTCATTTATATTAATATCTAACGTTGAGAAGCGGACCCAATTTTGAGTTTGCCGCTACCAATGTTTAACTCTGTAGCAGTGTAATTTTGAGCCCAGAAAACAAGTAAACTCTTGGATCGAATATTGGGATAAATTTGCCTTCTTTGGAGGACTTTTTGATGTTAACTAACGCTTATTTTTGTTGCACGGAGAGATAAATCACCGAAACCTATTTTTGTTACCTGGAGAGATAAACCACGAAAAACCTCCTACTGTTAGTCCGACAGCAAGGGGACTCTAACCCATGATCCGTCTACCAGCGAGGATAATATTTTACATCAGAACTGTGGTCGGTATGAGCTGGGTGCGGAATTCGTACCTGGATCACCTCATTTGGTGGCGAGCACACCCCGGCTCATTTATATTTTATTTTATTTTATAACCGTCGTTGAACAGCCGACCCAATTTCATGGGTTTACGACTACTAATGTTCAACTCCGTAGCCTTGTAATTTTGAACCAATCCAGAAGACAAGGAAACTCCTGGATCAGTACCCCCAGAGGTATTGATTTGTTATGGGAACATGGAGGACTTTGAGACTCGACAGATTTAACGTGCATCAGTCACCATTTACTACACGGGGAGTCTTTGGCCGGCCCGGCTCATTTATAGAGGTAAACCAATTTTTTTAAACAACTAATTTTCATTTTTCATAGGAAATGTATCTGCAACTAGCAATGATTTAGAACTTAAACTGCCAGGCATTCTGTAACATCCCTTGGGTTCATTTGTTGTAGTTGTTGTAACTTTTCTATAAATGACAAGTTTTTCAGAAGCGTTTGACTACCTCGATATTTCTGTTTACCTGCTTGGTTCGGATAACTATCTGTGGAGGTTCTGAACTCAGGAAATAACAATAGAAGAAAGATAAGATTTTATTGAACGAAGAAGATTGCTTTATATTGCAGTTTTCTGATAAAATAAAATTCTGAGGTGTGGAGATCTAGTTTCTGTCTCATTGATAAGATTTGAATGCTACTTTTTTTTTTTTTACATTTAAGTGATAAATGTTAGGAAATTTTTTTAAATGTTTATTGTTTTGCTCAGCCTCCACTGAATGTCATCTTACATAATTTTTTTTTTTAATATTCTATTGCTGAGCTTTTGTTAAATTACGCATTTGATCCATATTTACTTCTTATAGATTGTAGACGTTTCCGGTAGAAGTTTAAAGCTGATATCTTGTTTAGGAAGGGGATTTTATTAACTTGCTCTCGTGTATGTGACGATAGTATCTTGCTCCGTAAATTTCGGCCTCTTTAAAACTATCGATTTTTATTTTTATTTATTTATTTTTTTAACTATGAAGCCCTAAATGTTTGACTAACCAAAGAAAGATTACTCAAGATTTTTAGAATATTTAATGTGAAGAATGGAATTTTTTCGTAGTTTTATCAATAATAGTCTTAAAATTATATTAAAATTAGATTCGCTGGTCTGTGGCTCCTCCTAGTCTAGTTCTGAATTATTTTTGGAGGTTGCATAGGATGAAAAAACCTTACTCTGGGAACCCCTATGTCTCTTCTGCGAAACTTCAGGGTTCCGCGGAACACCTTTTGAGAACCTCTGATCTAAAGAGGACTCTTCTCTCCCTTGAGATGTGAGTGAGTGCTGAATAATACTGCCATGGAAAAAAATCAACGTAAAAAAAAAAAAAAAAAAAAAAATCAAATTTGAGATTTTTATATTTGACATTTTTGTATGAGTTTCTCATTGTAAAAAAAAAAAAAAAAAAAATGTTTTAATAGGTTTTTGAAATAGCAATAGCGATAGAAAGAAAATAGTAGCGGCCAATTCTTTTTCCCGAAATCTATCGTGGAGCCTTATCGTTTTTTTTTTCTTCATTTGCACGGCGGAATATAAGTTGTAATAATTTCTTGGCGGCCACAAACATAGTTTTTTGCAATAATATCTTGAAAAGGAATTAATCCTCAAAAATTTTCTACTATATTTTCCGTGTGCCTGGAGCTGGATATTGTTACGACAATACAAGTTTAAACTTTTTGTTTCCTTCTAACAGAATATCGACCTCTTTCCGATTAGCTAGAGTGCTCTTTCCATTGGAGCTCGGTGCCGAATGACAAGGCAATTTATAATTTTTCATTAGATGTTGCTAACAAAATTTATGTCTCTATTATCCCCAATCGAAATTTAGAACACTTTCCGGCTTAAAATAACCCACAAAACTTAAATAAAGAAAAGGATAAAATAAAAATGGTATCTGCTTTTTTTTTTCTTTTTAAAAAAAAAGCAGATTTTATTTATATTCGTAAAATTGTTCCGCTTTTCGTCTTGTAAAAGTAAATTCCAATAAAACAATTTTTTGTCGAAATTTTTACAATATACCTTGCTGGAAATGAAAATAGCGAATTGACTTAAAATGCAAAAAATAAAGGATATTGAATTTAGTCTAGTCCATTTTTAGATAAAAATGCGTTGTATTTAAAATAAGAGTGCCATCAGATATGATTTCTATTTCGAATGTTTTTTTTCCTTCCTCTTTCAGGTTTTTTTTAATTCAAGTTTTTTTAATATTTTTTTTTTCAATCAAATTAAACATCTTCATTGGATTATTGATGGAGTTAAACATTTTTGTGACTGTAATTCACAAAACTACATTACTAACTAAACATTGTTAACTAAAACAACATTGCTTACTGAATTAAATTTTTTGTGAAAAGTGCACGGATATAACAAACGATTGTTTGCTATTCAATTTGTTTCTTTTATCCACTAACGAATTCTTTTTTTTTTTTTTTTCAAAAAATTATTTCTAAACATTTTTCTTATTTATGTTCGGATGATTTAAAGAAACAAAGAAGTATATTTTATTCTCGAAACTCCTTTAATTATTTTTAATGATGCGTGTCTATTTTGAAGTCAATTTCATTAATTCTTGTTGTGTAATGCATTATATTAAACCACTTACGAAAACGTCAAATCGTTTTCCAGAATTCTAGAACTAGCGGAAGTAGTCAAACGTAAAAGACGTCTGACATTGGGAAACAATAGCAGCCGCGTTCATAGACAATATTCACCAGCGCTATAAAATTTTTGAGTCATGTATCTAAAATTCTCTGGACCTGGAAGTAGGCGATTCGTCAATTCTCCAAATGCACAACACACTTATGTGAGTGCTTTTCGGAAGCAAAAGAATTATCAATTTGCACGTGAAACTGATGACGTAGTTGAGTGATGACGTATGCGATACGTCATCGCGTTTTCTGTTGTGAGTGACTTATAGTTCGTAATTTTCTTTTTTAATGACTTTCTATTCTTATAAAAAATATGATCTCATTTCATTTTAGTGATTTTTTTTATGTGGCTCGAAATGATTGAAATATCCAATTTACTGTTTAATTTTTTCGAGCGGAATTCTCTATAATTTATTTAAAGATTTGATATAGGGTTTTATTCAGATTTCCACGTTAAATGCGTTTCCTATTATTGCTCATGAATGTTAAGATATGCCATGTTATGTTAAGATATTTTTGGAATTGAGATTGATTTATGAAAAAAGAAATCATTTAGCTTACTGCTTGCAATTAGTTGAAATTTTAAAACTTATTTTCATTTGGTGGGAAAGGTGGTTGAATTTTCTAAATTTTACCTACTATAAAGATTTGGCCATAAACCTAAATTTCTGTGCTTATAAATAACTGAATTTATAAATTCTGTTTTTTATATCTACAAATAAATTCGATGAGTAATGATAAAATTTACGAACCCATAACGCACGGCTCTTCTTGAACCCTTTAATAACTTTTACTGTTTAGAGATCTCTACCCTCGCTATATTGGATTTTAGGTTCAATTTTTAATTTGCGCTTGGTATTTTTTGTATTCAACGAACTTTTGATTGATTACTATCATTAGGCAGCACTGTAATTTTTTTTATTTTTTATTTATTTATTTTTTTTTAAAGGTTGGAAATAAAGGGATTGCTTTATTAGATTAGGAGAAATAGCGCTTGATAATTTTTAGAAGTTCTATGAATATTTCCTCAAAACTTTAAAGCAATTATGCTTTTTGTGGTTTTTTAGTACGTAATTTAAAACTGCACATCTCTGTTTTTTTAAAAATATAGATTTATTACTGTTTAAACTGATGAAAACCAGGGTTGGGGTTTTGGACAGGACACGTGGGTTTTACTGTCTTAAACTGTCCTAAACTGGATAAAACTGTCATAAAGTGTCCAAAACCTTGAACTTTGGTAAAAGGTAAAAATTCTATAGGTGTAACCATTGTACACATAATAATTACATGTATCAATAAATATTTAACATTTTTTAAAAAATTTACTTTAACTTATTAAAGGAAAATAATATGATATAATAGGAAAAAGTTTATAATTTTCGAAGCTCCTCCTCGAACATCAAAAGTGAATACCTAATCCTTTAAATATAAATGTGCTTTTAATGCTGATAAATTATGTTTTTGTATAAGGATAAATAATGCAATATTAAAAAATAATAATAATTTTTTAAAAAAAAATACTAAATTTGTTTAAAAATTAACCTTTTATTTTTCGCAATATTTTTTTAAAATTTTTTTATAATTTCTGCATCACAGGATGATAAAAAAGACATCTATTTAAAAAAAAAAATGTTTTTAAATATAAATATATTACTTTAAATTGGAAATAACTGAAAAATGTATTAACAGTTTTGAAGGGCATAACATCAGTTTCAGTTACTGACACTGGTGATGTATCACCACTATGCTGAAAGAATCGAGCATGAATAAAATAAAAGTATTCTTGAAGCACTATTCCAAGCACTTAGTCCCTAATAGCTTAACCTGTATGGCAAGGTCAAACTTCAGTTATGTACTATTGAATGAGAGGATCAATTGAACTTGATTACTGATTAATCTTTCTTTGTTTAATGTTTAAATTGAAGAGTCAAACAATATAAATAAAACATTATACTTTTAAAAACAAATATTCTCTAGTACATTTAACTATCAATATGTTATTATTTCTATGTTTATTTCACCTTTTAAATATTGTTCAGATAAAATTGTGACATAATTTGAGTAAAAGGGTTTTGGACAGTTTAAGACAGTTTTGGACAAAGGGGTTTTGGGCAGGACGGTTTAAACCAGGGTTTAAACCGTGGATTAATCCATTCTGTCCTAAACCTTGCCAACCCTGATGAAAACCGATTTAGACAACGCTAAAAAAAATTATTTTAACGTTAATTGTATTAAAACGAAGATACTTATCAAAGCACAAGCAACTGTATGCTATTTAACTACTTATTAAAATCGTTGATTGTAGAACTGTATTGGCCTGATTTTGTCACAAAAAAATTAATAGAGAATCTGCAATACCGCACGCTTTATATCTCAAATTGTGATTGGGTGATGGCCTTACATTTTACATATATTGGAAGATACTGCTAAATAGACTTTGTCTGTCATCGTCAATTTATTTGTGAAAATTAAATAAAGAGGATTTAAGGCATATTTAGAACTTTTCCTAACCATCTCCACCTTTCTTTTTATTTTTATTTTTTCAAATCCTTTCATTCAGATCTTCTTCTTCTTTTTTTTTCATTTTTGAAATCAAGCTCTTTCATTGGTATCTTTTTTTTTTCATTTATGTAATCAAAGCTTTCATCAATTTTACCAAAAATTAAAGCAAATAAGAAAAATCTGATTTATAAAATGCAGTTATAAATTCGTTCTCAAATTAACTGACTATAATTTGATTGCTTTACACTTTAAAGAAGAAAAAAAATTCATTGAAGTTCTAAAAATAATTCTTAATTTAATAAAGCCTTGCGTTTATCGTACACTAGTATCAAGAGATAAATATTTATATCTTAAAACAGCTGTAAAACACTATATAAAATTTTTTAAATGAAAAAATCGAACGAAAATAAGAAATTTTACCTAAAATTCAGTTCAGTCTAGTTAACAGCCTCAAGCCTATTTTTTTCTACTTTTTTTTCACACGTTTTAAAACTGCATAGATCGTAAATTGCAAGTAGCCACAACTGTTCTTTTCATTGTGAGTCGTAAAATTTTCCTTTAACGACTTAAACAGTTTGTTTAGCGTTTCTTTTTAGTGCAATTTATACGATGGTCTTTGGTAGAAAGATGATTTGTTCGTATCGAATTACCCTTCCATTTCCCCCCCCCCCTAAAGATAAGATTAAAAAAAAAAACGTTTTAGAGCTTTGAACGCTTTGAATAGATGGAATGTTCAATTCTATCAAATGATTTTTTTAATAGTGAAAGTTCTGTTTATTAGATATTAATTATTTTTTTCTAACCGAAAATCTTTTTCAGAAATTGTTTTTGTGTTTAAAAATGTACTATTTATGTAATCGATAATTATCACAGTTCTTTACATAGATTCTAGTAGTTTTGGAAACTGACGAACTGTACAACACAAACTCTTTCTCTGCAAAAATGAAAAAAATGTGCTCTAGGAAAATATATTCCGATGCATATAATTCCCTCTAATGAAAAACTTCGGCGAGAATGGATCTCAAAAAATTTGCCGGAAATGAATCATGGAATCTATGGCTGTAGGCCTTGCTTGTGTTCTACTATATTTGTTTCTTTCACTTTTGGAAGTGTATTAAGCTTTTCCGTCATTAAATGATCGCCCGAACTATTCCGAACAATGTGACATTTTCTCTGATCTAACTGGTGGCGTCGCTGTTATCACACATATTCAAATACCCTGCTTCCATTTTCTCTTAAATTTCCTGAGACTGAAGTCAACATTTCTAACATAGTAAAAAAAACTGGCTTTTCTATTAGGGGGACCGGAAAGTAATGTCGTTTCGGCGCTTTTCATATTTGTTATCAGGATTTTGATTTTAGTCAATAATATCCCCCCCCCCCTCGTTAAACCAAACCCTCGTTAGCAACAACCTCTCAATGCCAGATCGAAAATGGATCAGAAAAAATGAATTGGTTTTTAAAACTAACGAATATCTATTGCGCAGAAACGACATTACTTCTCGGTCCCCCTAATAGTGCGGTTACATACCCCTATCCGATAAATTCTTTCTTTTTTGAATTCCTTAATTCTTAGAAAATGTTTGCCATTTTCAGGTAATCACAAGTTTATTCATTGATTTTCTTTTGTTTCCCACTTTTAACACCTGTCAAGAGTGCAAACGATAATTTTTAACCCTATTTTTATTTTTTAATTGAAATATTATAATACTTTTTTGAAGTTACGGAAATATAAAAATATTTTTTTTCTTATACAAAGTCAATTAGTCGTATGATTAGTTCATAGATTTACACTGTTTTAAGTTTTTCGATAAAAAGGCTTAGTAGTTTAAGTATGGTAAATTGAAAACTCAAAAGGGAGGAGTGCAATTGGTACTTTCAGCAGTTGTTCACAAAATATATTTTCCTTCAAATATTTTGTAATTTGTGACGGAAATCTAAAAATGTGACGGAAAAAAATGTTTTTAAAATTGACATGTAACGTGTTTATTCCATTGAACTCTTAAAATATCAATAATAATTTTATGCTTAAATGCCGATATTGCTTGCAAGTCATTCTATTTTCTAAAGTTAATGAAAACTTTTGTTAGAGAACTCCGAGTTTACTATAGGACATTTTAAAACACGTAATTTTTCTATTCAAATAGCAAATGTCTTTCTCTTTGGTCGTGGAAATTTATAAATAGACTTCCATTAAAATTACACGATTGCGGAGAAGAGGAATTACCTGGAGAATTGGCGATCAACTGATGCTGCCCCGTGGAAATCTATCGTGGACCAATAACAAAAGGCTTCCCCTTTTTCTTTTGAAGACGGTGACGGAAATTTCTTTTTCCGAAAACAAATATCTCAATGAAACTGGTCACGCTATATTCTCTTTCTGAAGTTTTTTTTCTTTTTTTCTTCACATAAACGAGGAAAAATGCTATGTTGAAAAGTTGAAGTTCGAACTTTTTTTTTTTGAGTGGTTTTACAGCTCTTCAAAACCAGAACGCCATCACGTGAAATAAAGTTTTTTTTTATTTTTTATATTAAGATTTCTACACAAAGAGTTGTTTTTTAGCGGCACTTCTTATAATTGAAAAGTTAATTTCCGTGCTTCAAATCACCCCCCCCCCCAAAAAAAAACCCCGCTTTTTTTTTATCCAGTAAATTGATAAATTTTACTGTCAAATCTATTTTAGTCATAATATACTTATCGCAACTAAAGCCTTGGCAAGAAAAATAAAACTAAGTTATCATAAGATACCTTTTCTTTTAATTTCCATGCTCAAACTTTTGTTTTATTCGCTTGGCGTCTATTCGTGCAAAATCGATGATCGCAAAACTTTACTTCAGTTTCTCCCTCTGTTTTTCGAACGACAAACGATGACTCAATAGTGTTTCACTAGGTGGCACTGTGCATTTTCATTCTATTCGCATTGTCACTTTACTGTACTTAGGCACTATTGAAGTGTAAGTTATTCACTTTATAACCATGGAAGTTTATTGCGATGATGATGCACCCTGCGTTTTTCGTTTTATGTGTGGCAAAAATTAAACTATTTTCTACTTTTTAATCCCTTGAGAAACGTTCTTAATTTTTCTTTCCTCATTTTAAATTCGTGTTTATTAGTTTATGCTATAAATAGGTCGAAATTTTAATTTAACGAATTATTATTATTATTTTTGATAAAATCACGACACATTCTATTTCCTGTATAAAGTAGAGCTCCGTTTAAAATTAAGCGTAAATAGTTGAAAAATCATTCATTATATGCTGAGGAATTCTGTTCCAACGTTCTTTCTCATTTATATTAACAGAAGTGACAGTATTATATAAATTTTTAGTTCTAAAATGTTCGTTTAATAAATTGCATCTGAATATTAATAAACTGTAAATTTAGCATTGACTCTTCATTGTTACAGTTTTCGATTATGACATTTTGAAATCGGAAGTTTTCTATTTTTATGTGAACGAGTTTACAAAATATGACAGTTAATGTCAATTTGTCCTGCGATTCGAGATTTTCAGTGAAATGAATAAAACAGTTTCGTTCGTAAAATGACACAGAATGAAATTTTATGACTGACATATTTGTTATTTCAATCTTGAAAACCTGGACTAAATCGAATTTGAAAGTGATTGGCATATTTGCTGAAACCAGATGTTTAGAGGTGTTTCACCCGTATGTGTACATATACAATAAGCGTTACGACTACGAATGACAACGTAGATATAAATCGAGTGACTCACGACCGTTGCCTAAATATAATACCAAGAAAACAAATATCGTTTACTGCTACTGTTGATCATGACCGTGATTTTTGTTTCATAAAAATAATGACCTAATAATGTTCTGTGTTTTTATTAGAACAATTGTTTTTATCGATGAAAATTATCGTTTGCTGTTTCTGTAGCTTATAAATACAATATTTGTGAAGGAAACTGAGGAATTTATCAATTACAATTGTTTTTAGGTTTATATGGTGTTCACATGTGTTATGTGTATCCATTTGTTGTAGGATATATTTTCTCTGATTGAAAAATACTAAGCCTAATATACTTTTGTGCGAATTAGTAAGTATAAAAAAAAAATGTTTTTATCCAATTATAATCTAAAAGAGATGTTTGATAACTTTTAAATAGTTATTCCTTACTTTAGTTTTTCATAGAATTAATTAAAATTCCTTAGAATTATTATTTTAGGCGTAGCTCAAATTGCGCATTTAGAAAATGGGCATAGCTTGAAATGCATGTTTGAAGAAAATAGACATTGTTTAAACTGCGCGTTTAAAGAACTGGACGTAATGTTTAAGAGAATTAATTCCGTTCTTAGGATTATTATATTTTAAAAGAATTAACTAGCGATTAATAGTGTTCGTAGTGTTCCAACAAAAACATTCATTTCATTTGCCCCTATATTTTAAAGGGTAGCCTAGTTCTCGGGTTCATTTTGTTTGGGTTGCTCAATTTTGAAAATGTGCTTTTCATTTTAAGTCTAGTTTCGTTAACTCGCATTTTGAGCTGCCTTTTTTCAAAGGCGCATTTTAATTTTGTCCAGCTCCTTAAATACGCTTTTTGAACTAATTTTTAACGCGCATTTTAGCTATGTCAAAAATAAAAACCGGCAAAAACTATTACTTAAAACTAGTACCTTTGGAGAAATAAAACTTCTTTCTTTTTTTAGATTTCCTTAAAATTAAAATAATAAAATTTTTTGGCATTATTGATATTTATTGTTATAAATGGATTTGTTTACCATCTTTTTTATACATCTCATTAATAATTCATCTTTTTATCCGGATCAATAATTATTCTAGTGAACTTAGCTTTTCATTTCTGACAGGATTTCGATATATGCTTCATCTATCAAAGCTATTAAAATATTATAATACTGGAAATTTTCTTTTATTCCGTTGTAAATTTCTAAAAATATCACCATCGTAAGCTAGATCAAATTATTTGGGAGATAAGTACCGAAAAAAAAAGGACTGGCTTTTTTTTTTCTTTTTTTTTTCTTTTTTTTTCTTCTCCAGGCTATTGGTGCCATTTCAGAGTTCACTTCCGATCTTCAGTGATGATACGTGCCAGTTGATGAGGTGGTTGGAATTTTTCATATTACGCAAACAACCGCCAACTTCTCCTCAAATATATTTTGGGTTACTAAAAGAAATTGGCTCTCGAATTTATGTTACTTTTGGAAAATTATTTCTTCCAATAGCAAGGGTACATTTTTAAGTATAAGTAAGAAGAGTAGGGTGTAAACTTAAAAATTTTTTTTCTTTCTGGGAAATTTAAAAATTTTTTAGATGACATAATTTTTATAAGAAAATATTCTGGTAAACCTCATTTTTGAGCTTTTTTTAAAATTACATTTTAGATCCTGAAAAGATGGTCTAGTGCAGAGATTCCTTATTTTTTTCGGCTATGGAACCCTAAATAATTAACCTTCTTTCGGCGGAACCCCGATTTTATAAATAAGGATTATTAAGGTAATTGTAAAATTAAAAAAAAAAAAACTAGTTTTAATAAAATTTTAAATAATTAATTAGGGGTATGAAGAGTTTTAAAAGTTTTATTATTAATAATCTTAAATTATGTTTTATGCCAGTCAGTTGAATTTGCAGTCCTTATGCAATATTTAGTCTAGTTATGAATTTGTTTTTGGTGTATATATGCTTAAGCTGAAAATGAATAAAATAGAACAATTTATGGTTTACTTCGAAATGAAACCTTAAAACTGCGTTGAAAATGATTATTAGGGAAACAGTTTTCTTTAAAAATATTAGTTATTTTATTTTGATTTGAAAAGCCTAATGAGAAATACTAATGCAATATTAAGTAAATACTTGTTCTTTTCATAATTTGTTCTATACATTAATTTTAGTAATATTATATTTTCTTTTAGAAAATGCCATTTCTATTTGGTATTTTACTTGAAATAATTTCGTAAAGGCAACCAAAAGATAAGATAAATTATGAATTATTGGTTGGATCTAAATATAATCTGAGATTTTAAAACTCGTCACTGGTTATAGAGGGTACTAACTCGTGGAACCATTTTAACTCACGGAGCCCTAGGGTAACTAAGAACACCATTTAGGAATTGGTGGTCTAGTGTGCCCCATGTATGAAAAATAGTGTACTTAGTGAATAATAGAATGAAACAGACCACTTTTTTCTGTAAACGAAAATTTAAGAATTTTATTGTGTTTTAATTTTGAAAGTGCAGTTACCTAACTTACCGTCTGTCGCTTTAGAACAGTGTCGTGCGAGTTTTTAAATTTTTTTTGTAAAGTAAAATCATTAAATTGTTTTTAATATTTAAAATTTTGTTTAATATTTTAATATTCTTTTTTTTAAATGTACTTTTTTTTCGTTACACTGCTTTTATGAATGATCTTAAGTTACTTTGCTTTAGATTTGTGTGAGTTATTTTCTTAATACACGTCAACTTGAGTGATTTAATCCTTGATGGTATTTTTTTCTTACATGAGTTTTTATTTCGAAAGAACTATTTAATTAATGCTGCCTTGGGTTTGATCATTTTCCAAGTCTAAAGTAGGTTTAAATACCGTGGGAACACGCCATTGGTAAATTAAGCAGCTAAAAATTACTTTTTCCACTAAAATACTTAGTCAAGCTCTCCTTTTATTTTGAGTTAAATATTATGTAAACGTTTTTTTTAAAATATTAATAATGGCTTTTAAGGTTTAATTTTATGCATGCATGCGTTATGTAGAAAAATCGTATTTATTGTAAATTGGAAAAAAAACCCTGGCTATTTTCTTTCTATTGCTAATGCTAGGAACACTAAAATAGAATTTCAGAAAATTAATAAAATAAAATTTTTTTTTTTTGTGATGTCTTGCATATCATACAAAAAGGCCATATACATAAATTTTTTGTTGCTTACGTTGATTTTACACCGCAGCTTTCAGTTTGTATATAAAAGCATATTAATACTATGATAAATAATTTTTTAATGAATCTGATACCACTTCACTAAAAATGAACCTATTAATTCATTAATTCTTGTTTCAAGTTTTGGAGGATACAAATTTCTCTCACGCTGGCAATTTTGAGCATAAAAATTAAAATTAATTGAAGTTAACGAAAAACTATTAAAGATTTATTAGCAGAATACAACTACATAAATATGATTGGCGATCTAAAAACAATTTAAACATCAAAATAGGTTTTTACAAATTTCCCATTATCTTATTCATGAAGCTTTTTTGTTAGTTATATTCCAGCTTTTATTTCACAAAATATAAATACTTTTGTATCACTTTCAATTGAAAAAAAAAAAAAATGTAAATTAAACTAATGCGAATTTTAGATACAAAATCTTAAATTATTCTAATAAATAACTGAGTACTTCTAGAAGCCGAATAACTTCAATGGAACTTATAAATAATGAAAATCTTTATTAAAAATGATTAAATATTCGTTCCACAATACAAACATATTTTAAAAACTGGTTTATATTATTTATAGCAAATAAAAGAATTCGAATACAAAATTAACGATTCGTGAAATATGCTCGTGTGTGTTTCTTTGTTTACGCGATCCATAAATTCACTTGCACGAAGAGGCCTTTTCTGGGAAAATCGGAGCGTTGTTTTCCCCTAACGAACAATTCTTTTGCTTGGCTTCTCTCTGGCTACCTGTAAAATTGTTTCCCTGCTGTTCTCGGATGCACGCAGGAATGCTCTAATGTAGGATGATGCATAGGGACATTCTCCCGAAGGGGTTGGAAGGAAGATAACCTTTACGCCAGGATTCGGATTCTAAATTTTTCCTCTTTTCAAAATACTGCTATTAATATATTTTTTCTCATTTTCGTACTAAAATAGTATTGGTTAAACATTTTTAAGTTTTTTACACAACTCTAGAAGAATACTGTTAAAATCACGTGGTTGTGCTTGAAGTTTGTTTTGTTGTCACGTTAAATAAATTTTCGGATTAGGTTTAATTGAATACCTGCAAGTGACGTCACGCATATGTGTCGAATCGGATTGGCTTCTAAATCATAACAACAAATGCTACTATTTACTCGCGTGTGACGTCGCTTGCATGTATCAAATTGTTTAATTTAGTTTATATTTTGATTTTAAATTCTTGCTTTCTGTAAATGTTTTACTCTAAAAGTAAACATATTATTCGTTTTTTTTTTCTTCCAACGAACTTGTCTTTTTAAAAATGTTTATTTATTTTTTTATTAAATTTCGACGACCTTTTTTTTTTTTTGTTATTTATGGAATTAAATTTCTGATTCTCAAAATATAGGGGGCAGTCGAAATCTAAAAGTAATTAGATGCAAAAAAATTGTAAATTTTTTTATATTTTATTTAATAGCAATCGAAAAATTTATTTCGAATCGTAAGGTATATAAATTTTTACGTCATTTTTAAAAATGTGATTTTATATTTTGAAATACAAAAATTCTGCGAAATCAGCTAAATAGATTCTGTAAAATCGAATTTTTACTATACCTCTTGTCAAGATTCGATTTCTCTCATTCTTTTAAAGTGATGTAAAAACTTGTGTACCTTACAATTCGTCTGTTAACAGTAATATATAAATTTTATTATTAATATAAATCATTCGACTTTTATTAAATGAAATAATGAAAAAAATTTTTTAAAAATTCTTCTTAGCTTGCCATTATATTTGTATAAACGTATTTTATAATTTTGTGCAAAAAGTTTTTGATTCTCTTAAAAAATTCTCGAGATATGTTTAAACACCAAAAAAGTAAATATATGATTTACTCCAAATCCAAATTATATCCAAATCCAAATTTATACCGCTATTCCGACCAAACTATTCGAACCAAATTTCCCTGATTGCGGTTACACCTTATATTTTGTGGGTTAGAAATCCGAATCTATCGAAAAAAATGTATGTTTATTCAGAGAAAGTACCTTTTTGTGTTTAGCATATATGGGGTCACACCCTCAAACCATTAATACTAAGTCCTAGTATTTCAGATTGTTATTCAGGATGTTTTTTTTTTCGCTCTGTACACATACAACAAACCATTTCAACGATTTCCATTTGTTTGCTGCGACATCATTTAATATTTTTAAAACAAACCATTTCTGTGTGTAGTTAAAAATTAATTTTAATCTTAGATATCACGAAAATATTTACTAATGTAAAAATAATATAAATCAGTTAAACTGGAAAAATATCGTGATAAATCGTTAAGCATCAAAATTTTCTTTATATTTATCGCGCTATAAAATACTGACTTTCCTCAACTCAAATCAAAGAATCCAATTCTCAACATGTGAATTGCAAATACGCATGAAAATATAATGTTTTGAGTAAACTTGAATATTGCAAATTTTCCATTGGGCGCTGTTGAATTCGGCAGAACCCTTCCTGGGCGAACTACACAGCCACTTAGATCAATAAATAGAACGAAATTGAAGCATTGGGAATCAATAAGCGGAAACAAATGAAGCGGTAGTGGGGACAAGACAATGATTTTCTTATTTTTACATCATTGATTATCTATCCATTTTGAATGATAATGATATTCTTATTGTACAAAGGTCCAGCTCAAATACTTTCTCTTAATGGGAATAATGATTCACCATCAACTTTATTTATAAGTTGCCTTGTTTTGACCTTTGTTTTTTTTTTTAATGACATTTATTAAATGATTTTCAACCGCTGGTATGAGGGGTTGTCTTTAATCAATGATGTACCGAATATATAATTTTATTGTAAATTTTGTTTTACTCTCTTTTCATTGAACTTAATAATACGATTTTTCCAATATTTCATCAAGAAAGTTAAAACGGGCTTGCTGTAAATAATGCACAGTTGAATTTCGTCTTGAGAGTGCTTTGTGTGCCAGTCTTTATTTACATTTATCTCGGTAAATAGAGCTCACGGTTTTACGGAAAATTAAACTGTAATTTATTTTGATTGATTGACATTGTCTTTAAACACGTTTACGCTTAGTATTTAAAACTGTTATGAACTTTATATAGATAGGTTTGCAGATGTTTGTGGTATCCAATCCATTATTATTATTATTTCCAAAGAATCATAAATTTTGCTTCAGAATTGTTTATCCCTCGTTTTCGGTCTAAAACCTCAACACCAATATTTATGTAAACTCAATGAATTCGGCACTATGATTATGTCAGCAGGGTGCATAGAGCTTTTAAAAAGTGCTTACAGGTGTTTATGTTCGATTTTCATTTTTAAAAGGCTTTAAAGGCCTTTTAACATTGGGTGTTTTTAAAAAGTGCTTGATTTTTCTAGATTTCTAAAGTGAGTTTTTTTTTTTTTTTAATACCATGTCGATTTTTGCCAAGAAATAAAGCGTGGTTTCCTCATTGTTCCATTCAACATTTTCCCAATTCATCACAGGTAAGCAAATGGCCTTCGTATGCTATTCTATTTATAGATCTGTACCATAATTTTTGAATTTGACTTGGGGACCATTCATTAATAACGCATTTTCATAAGGGTCCAGAACAGTCAATAATCACTAAGTTTCATCACCTCAAAATTTCCATCTCCCTTTTATTAATTACATTGAGTTAAGATAAGAATTAAATGAAATTTTTAATTGTAGGATATTTGTCGTATGGGCGGGCCATCCACTGATTGCATAAAAATGTTAAACTTCTTATTGTTCTTTATTACTTCTAAAATTTTCAGTGCTTTTAAATTATTTTATGAAAAAACTTCACTAAACTAAAATTATGATATATCGAGGCAAGATTTTTTTTAAAAAAAAGTTTAAAGGGGCTTTTTACTATTTTAACATTTAGCAAGTTCAGTAAAAAATCTTATATTAATTCACATTTGTTATTTTAAAAAACTTAAATTCATCTCTTAATCATTGAAATAAAAAATTCAATAATCTCAGATTTGTTAAATATTATGAATGTAAGGTTCATATAGTACTTCTGACTACCTTTACTTATTAAATTTACTTTTCAACATTATTAAAAAATTTTTAATCGTTTCATTTAAGAGATACTGAATCAAGTGACAAATTTTTATAAAATTTTAATAGGGGTCAGTCACTAATCTACATTATTATGAATTTATTAAGTTTTCTTAGTTTGCTTAATTCTTTACATATCTTTATAATCAATATGATAAAAAAAATATTAATCTTGTTAATGACTTGTTGAATATGGTCTTAATAATATTTTCTATTTAAATCCAAAAAATACACCCGATAACTTAACTAAATAACAACTTAATATTGAATGTATTTAAAATTCTGCGTATATATGAAGAAAAAAGTTTCATTAGTACACATATCCTAATTATGATATATCCTATTTCTTTAAGAAAAGTGCTTAAAATTATTTTTAGAGTGCTTATTTTTTCTTGAAAAATTTCCCTACGAACTCTGTGTCAGGTACGGGTATTACAGCTGCGATACGATCTAATTTAATTTTTGCAACAAATCGCTCCTCCCTAGCTATTTTAATTTATTCTTTCTCTACCTTTGTGTAAGTTTTGGTTCGAATTTTGAAATAAGAAAAAAAAAAAAAGTGCACTTCATCACACATGTATTATAGCATGTCGTTCTTCGTTTAGTTGGTTTATTTTTACGGCTCATCAAACAAAGGTATTTCCTGTATTGCTCTTTTCTTTTGTGAGTGTTTGGCCTTGTGGTGGCTTATGTAGTTACCGATCCTCTGTCACGAATGCCGTTCATCATTGGCTTCTTAATAGACGTTTGGAGTGCGAAAGTGTTAACCTGTGGCGCAGCAGAATTTTGAATCGTGCAGTTTCTTCCCATTCATAACTTTGCCTCTAAACGTATCTGTTATAAACTATGTAATTACTGTTATATTAGTAAAAGCAGCTGAGAAGGGCGTTGTTAGGAAATTCTGAAGGCTTTATTTGAATAGTGGGCCAACTCGCCTTATTAAGAGAAATGGTGTTAGAGTTTCATTTTGATTTGTGCTGCGTTACTAAGAGCACTACAATTCAGAAGGGAAAGAAACGCAGGCATTAGACTCTGGACCTCAAAATGTCTAAAATGGACTGGGTCAACGAAGAAAATAAGACCATCAAATTTAATATAAGAGTAGTCTGCAAGCTTGGAATGATTTACGTTTACGAACTATGATTCCCCCTTTTTTCTTTGTCTTTCTTTTTTTTATCGTTCTTATTTTCTTTTTTTTTTTCTTTCAAAATTACGCGAAAGTTAAGTTTAAATTCTTTCCCCTTGTATGTATTATGTTTTCAGTAGCTTGTTGCTCCTAGTGGTGATTTCATTAGTGCCATAAAGGCAATTGGATTTTCCTGATCTATGGATATGTTATCGGTATCAATATTTTAATCTATCGTTACTTGTAGTTATGAATAGTTTGTGGTTACCATACTTGCGAATAAAATATCTCCCTCAGCGCATTAATCACAACATACGGTTCCCACTATATCCCAATAAAGCTTTAACAGAACCCAGTGCAGCTTCATTAGTACGTAGGGTTCTCTTGCTGTAATATATTGTAATGTCTTGACTAATGCGCCTGTTAGAATATTATACCTATGTAATGGTATGATATATCCCAATAAAGCTTTAACAGAACCCAGTGCTGCTTCATTAATACGTAGGTTTCTCTTAACTGCATTATATCGTAACATCGCGACTACTGCTTCTCGGTATTTTAATCTTTTTATTTGTAAAATATTATACCTATATAATGGTTTGATATATCTAAATAAAGCCTGAATAGTACCCAGTGCTGCTTCATTAGTACGAAAGGTTCTCTTGCTGTAATATATTGTAATGTCTTGACTCATCCATCTCTGTGTTTTTATTTGTTAGAATATTATACCCATGTAATGGTTTGATATATCCAGATAAAGCTTTGATAGAATACAATTGCTTCATCGCGACTATTGCTTGTCGGTGTTCTGAACCTTTTTAATTGTATGAAATTGTAAACAGAATGTGCCTTAACTGCAAACAAAAAATTTGCTTTTTTGTTAATTCAAATCTATCATTCTTGAATGTTGGCTTGTTGATGTCAAAACTAAGCTGTGATTTATGCTTTGTATCCATTGAATGAGGCTTCGTTTTCACGCTGTTCTGAAAAAGAGGTAGAATGGAGAAAAATAATCTATCCTTAAAAGCTTGACAACCGGTGTTACTTAACGCGTGTCAGCCAGCTCTCTTATTTGTATGCGTGGCTGGTGACTGCGCTTTGTCATTTACATAGCATGCGCTTTCCACATTCCGATCTCCTTTCGATTACAGTCCCTGTGCGACGTGATCTATGACTAAAATCGTATTCGTTGATATTTCCGGAAAAATATATGTCTCTATTTCAATGTTTTTCCCCAAAAGTCTTGCGTTAGTAAAAATCCTTTTTATGAATGATTTCTAAGCTTTGTTTTGGATGAAGGTTGAGATGCGGTGGAACTTCGTATGATGTAGCAAAGGAACAAAAGATAGGTACTAATTGATTGAAAAAAAAATTAGTTTGGGGTCGTTCAAATATTGCGAAAGCATGCATAAAGCGCACATAAAAGTTTAAAAATAGACACTCATGTAGTTTCTTGTTTACAGAACCTAAAATATAGTATGTCCATTTCTGTACCTTTATTTGTGCTTTATTCATAAGCAGCACAACGTATGCCGTATCCTCATTAGGATTTTAAACATGTTTTTGGCACTTTTGGCATCTCTTCCTTGTCAGCCAAAAATAACCAAACCCTCTCTAATGCTTGCTAGAATGTCTCAGCACCCCTTTGTTTTTTTTTTTTTGCATGAACTTTTTCTGTAGTAATCTAATTTTAAGATTAAATTAAAATTACAGGTGTGTAGCTTTGCATAAAATAAAATTCGCGTTTCATTTCATTTTATAATATTTTAAAACTGCTTAGAATTTTTTTTTTTCTTTCTAACTTATCTTTTTTAACTTTTATTGTGAATTATATATTTTTCCTAGTGTTGATTTTATCGCTTTTTTTTTTCTCGTTAAAAACAAATTGAAAATGAGTGTTTAAGGTCTTACGTAAACATTGCTCACCTTCTTACCTCATCGTGTTAGCTAAAGTAAGCACTAACTCCCACCTCCTATAGGTGTTTACATATAACTGCTTCTTTAAGTGATAGTAAAAATGTGTGCTAAAAGTGTACTCATTGTGCGGCTAATAATCTTTGTGATCTAAATAACCAGAGCTGTCAACTGACACAAAACCCTATATTTTAAGAGTTTTATTGAAAAAAAAATCATTGTTCACATTTTATTTTATAAACGTTGTTGAGCAGCCGAACCAATATTTGGGTTTACGACTACTAATGTTCAACTCCGTAGCCTTGTAATTTTAAACCCAATCTAGAAAACAAGAAACTACTGGATCAAGTATTGGGATAAATCTGCCTTCATGGAAGACTTTTTTGATGGAACTAATCTGCAATTTTGTTACATGGCGGGAAAAACCACGAAAACCTCCCATGGTTAGCCTAACGGCAAGAGGACTCTAACCTATGAACCGTCTAACATTGAAGATATTTTATGTCAGCACTGTAATTGGTGCGAGCTGGGCGTGGAATTCGTATTGACCAGCTATCGCCGGGATTCGAACCCGGTTCACCTGAGTGGATGGCGAATGCTCTATCCTCTAAGTCACCACAGCTCAATTCTTCACATTAAATAATATCAAAATAATTGGTAGTCTTTGATCAATATGTTCATGACTGCTAATAAATTTTATTTATATGTTTGGGGTATCGCCAAAAGATACTCAATCATTTAGGGTTCCGTAGCCGCAAGAAATTGCGAACTAGAGACCGGAAATTCCTTCCACTTCAAGTCTAGAATCTCAAAGTGGATAGCCACGCGTCTGATCTCACTATGCCACACTAACCTCATCACTTTCTTCTTCTGTCTCTCTTTTCCATTCTTGCTTGTTTAATGTTGGATTAGCTCTCTTGTTGACTTTATCACCAGCATCTCTCTAAGATTTCCTTGAAGTTAGTCTAGAAATATGTTTCCCTATCAGTAGTCTTCCCCCATTCCTCTGAAGATGACTCATATGCCAAGAAGCCTATTCGAGATACGATTTTAAGCATCTTTTTTTTTATTTTTTTATCTCTCCTATGCTCGGATATCATCTTTTGGGGAAGGAAGTCTGGATTGTTTATTTATGTGGTGTGTGCATGGAATATTTATGATTTCATTTTATTTCGGCATTGGTTGGGGGAAAAAAATATATGGCCCAACGGCTCCATATAAGTATAGACTGAATTTGATAGTATTCCTATGGGAATGGCATTTCTGCATGTTTGACAGACCGCTCACGATTATACTGGTGTTTTTCTTTTTTTGCCACAAAATATTTCAAATCTAAACCAGTTGTATACAGTTTTTACTACTGTAATTAAGTAAATTTTTGTAAGATATCTATCCTTGTTCAACGAATAATGTTGGTGTAAGATTTTTAAAAAATGACATTTCTTTGTTGATGATCAACCTGTTATAGTCCCGTTATATGTGCAATATTCCCAACATGATGGAATGAGCAAATTAAATCCTGGTTCCTTTCTGATTAGCACGTAACAAAGCATTTTTAAAATTTTCTCTAAGCATAATCCTTCTCTAGTTCTCTTATCTAGCACAGTGTCCCCCCCCCCACACACACTAAAGTGTATAATTTTTTTTTTGTTCATAATAAAAGATTTTTAGACTTAAGTTGTATCACCTTGTAATACACATTGTATCGGTATCGTAATATTAGTTTAACCTCACTACCACCAAATAATATATTTCTTTGTAAATTGTATTATTATGATTTTTTTTTTTTTTTTTTTTTAAATTCAAGTAATCACGAATCGTTGCATGTGGTATATACGTGAACCCAACACTAAAATCTAAAAATAATGAACTTAAACTAATTTCTCGAAAGTTTGGTATTTTAATTTTTCTTAAAAAATAAAATTGAAAGACAGAAAACAGATATCTTAATTATTGTAAATAATATTGATTATACATCATTGTTTTCCTGTATGATATGTTATGTTCGGCTATCGGTGCAGGTCAAATTGCTACAATAAATAGAATTTTTTCCACCCTCTAGTTTCAAATTTGCGATACCATTTGTTTGGAAATAAAACTTTTAGAAGTCACGAATAATTTTAAGAAAAGGTTCATACGCATGTTTAAAGATTATTTTCAATTTTATAGCAAAACTATGTTGTGTTTGTGCTAGAATTTTATAACAGGTTTAGTATAATATTAACCAATTTTTCCAGTTGTGTAGGTTATGTACAGAATAAGGTTTGTAAATTATTATTCTATAGTTATATTAAAAATAAAAATCATAGGAGATTTCAACTTACACGAATTTGTGTAAAATGTAAAATAATGACTACTTAAATAAAATAATATTTAGTTATTGCTGTGCCGATTCAGATTTAATCCTACCAAACAAAAAATGGTTTTACCCTAATCTGGACAAAAGTATCTGAACACTCCAAGGACTTGATTAACGCATACATTAATATGATGTTTATCTTCATTTTGCATTGAAGATAGCTTGATACTTATAGCTCTCTTAAAATTTTCCACCAGTTTTTGATAGGCGGCCATACGAATTTACTTCCAGGCGTCTGCTACAGCTGGAGTGGAGTACCGGCAATGAGGATGGCTAGCTAAATAATATGCTTTTTAATTCTTTACAAAAGTGTTCCATGGGATTTACAGTTTTTGAGCATCTATTTCATTAAACCATGTCTGACCAAATTTCGACGTGTGAATGAAGCAGTTATTCTGTTGGAAGAGAAACGGGCCTTTCTTTCCCGATATATTGCCACAGAATCGGGAGAGCCTCATTGTCCAGTTCATGTTTCTAATCATAGGAACTAATGGACCGAGGTCAAACCATGAAAAACACCCCTACTCTATGATGCGTAGATGGGGTGTCCAGATACTTACAGCTAGATAGTATATAACCAGGGACCTGTTTACAGTTTTTGAGCATCTATTTCATTAAACCATGTCTGACCAAATTTCGATGTGTGAATGAAGCAGTTATCCTGTTGGAAGAGAAACGGGCCTTTCTTTCCCGATATATTGCCACAGAATCGGGAGAGCCTCATTGTCCAGTTCATATTTCTAATCATAGGAACTAATGGACCGAGGTCAAACCATGAAAAACACCCCTACTCTATGATGCGTAGATGGTGCGTACTCTATGATGCGTAGATCTTTTAATCGGAAGTTAAGTTTTGTCTTCGGCAGACGCTTCTTCCTTTATTCGTCCGAAATTAATATTCTGCGTTCAGCCGTATACGCTGAATACCAAATATTTGTATGTTTCATCTCCAATTTTGAAGCAGCAATTGCTCTTTATTTTTGAAAATTTAATTTTTTTATTATAATTTTACAGTGCTGAGTATGATCTTGTATCTATTTACAATTTAAAAATTCCTTGAAAAAGTTTTTTGCAATAACCGGACCCTATTTGCACAAATTCATAAAAGCAGGACCCTGGTTGAAAGAATGTGACTTAACGCTTATTTTATTTTCAAAAATTACGAGTAATTTTTTCACAATTTTACAAAAGCCTGACTTTTCACAAAATGTCTGGACAGACCCCTGATAACAGCGAAATGTTAACACGTTGAATGCCATGGGGGTCACCGGTGACCGGCGAAGCTAAGATTATTAGAAACACATAATTCGAGTAAATTTTTAATGCTTTTAATTTCATTTATATTATTATCGTTACTAAAATGGTTTGAAGAAATTAATGCAATATAGAACACACAAAAATCATTTTGGCCAGACTTGCAAGCCATGTAAAATTAGCGTGGCTTTCAACGTGTTAATAAAACATATTTTAAACATATTTTGTGAATGAATTGTTTCATGAATTCTTGTTATTGCCATGTGTCGTTAAATTATTCTAAAAAAGGAAGAAAAGAATGTTATATTAATATTTGTCTATAACTATATTTTATTATTTATTTTTTTTAAAAAAATCTGATTTTTATTTTTCAGTTCTTTACTTTTTGTCCTTTTTGTGAATTAAAGTATTTGGATTAATGTAGAAACTAAAGAACTCAACGTTTTATGAAAAAAAGGTAAGAAATTACATTATAAAATATATATGTATAATAGCATTTAAAACGTATGGACTTGTGTAATTATATTCTTTTAATTGTGTTTCATTTTAAAAAACGTACAATATTTTTAATAAAAACAATGCTTGCCTACTGGCGAAGGAAATAAATATAGCTCCTGGAACTTTTAATTTGTTATTATTTTTCGCTAACTTAGAAAACGTTTTTCTTTTCTTTTTTTCCTTTTTTTTTTTTGGTGCAAATTAATTTTAATTTGCATTTAAAATTCTTGGCGACTCCTCGGCATTAAGGTTGAGAAATTTCCATTGTTTTAATGTGCATTTTAGTTAAAGTTTATTTTTTCCAAAAAAACTACTTTCTTACTTTTACTATTCATCTTTTTATTTTATTTATGTAAAAAGTTACATTACATTTTATTAACGTTACGTAAAAAGCTACTGTTCAACATTACGCTAAATTTTGTTTTGCCGCTCCACAACTATCAGAATTAAAATTTTGGAAGTATAATAGTGGACAAAACATTGTATAAAGAATACGATGGTATAAAACAATATTAACAATCGATTATTATCTCGAGAACTATTAGTTGTTAAACTTATTGTAAAAAATATACTACGTGGGCCGTTTTGCTGCTCACAGAATGGCAACTTTAGAGTGGGATAGCCCATGGTGACAGGTGCGCGTTAAATCTATCGGGTCACCAAGTCTTCCACGTACATGCCCATAACAAATCAATACCTCTGAGGGTACTGAATTGGAGATAGATTGTTCACTGGTTCAGGTCAAAATTACGATCTGTGAATGGTTGTATGAATGGGTTCGCTCTATGAACGGGATGTGACGTGTGTGTGGCTGAAGCCGTATTCTTGGCCTTAAGTGGCCCCACTTTAAAAAATGAAATGTACCTTCTGCCTTAAATTCGCTTGGTTTTACCAGGCAGGTTTGCTGGTATTTGGCAAGTGGCATTAAAAACAACACCACCACAATGCTCTAAAGCAGCGGTTCCTAAAAGTTGTTTGTTTCTTGGAAAAATCACAAGGAGTACTCCTTTAAATCATTAATGGTTTTTGAAACTTGTAATTACCTTCGCATCCAATCAATAATCCGTTTATTTAATATTTTAAATATTTTTATTATGAATTTATTTAAGTGCTAGTAAAAAAAACAAAAAGCATTTTTTTCTTAAAAATACATAATAATAAAAATAGCCATTCTCGAAGCTTTATTTCAGTTCTTTTACCTTCAATTCAATTTTTCAATGAAAATCAGTATTCAGCTTATTTTTTATTAATTTACAGCTTATGCTCACACCAAGCACAAATTCAAAATCAGACTAGATGCTGATCCCAAAACTCAAAAAGTTACGATTTTTATTATTTTTTAAAATTTTTGACATGCTTAATTAGATTTAAATTCAATCAATGTACTATTTGCTTAATATTTTGGCGGCCTTTACGAAATTATGTAATAAAAATGGAAAATGTAAAAGAAATAGCTTTTTTTCTCAGAAACTATGATTTTTCTTATTTCAATGCATTGAAAGAATTCTAAAAAAGACGCGCATATATTTATATATATATATATAAAAAAAAAAAAAAAAAAACTGTTAGTATTTCCTATCGCGCTTTTCTAATAAAATAAAATGACTAAATGTATTAATATAGACATGTTTCTCCAATACCTATGTTTAACGTTTTTTTTATTTTTCTATTTTTTCTATTTTCAGTTTTCATTTTAACGGAAATCACAATTCGGTTTAGGATATTAATTTCCAGCTCATGCGTATACACCAAAAACAAATTCATATAGTAAGACTGTAAGACTAGATTCAAATCCAGGACTACAATTTCAACTGTAGGTCATAAAAAACTAATTAATGATTTTTAATGATAAAATGATAAAAAAAAAGTTACGTTAAAAGTTATACGTTTTTTTTATTTTTTATTGGTAAATATGTTCGCAATTGTCTTTACTTTATTTTATAAAATCGGAGTTTCGACTAAACAAAGTTGATCATTCAGAGTTCCGTGGCCGAAGAAAATTTAGAACAGTTGCTCTGAACGAAAGTGTTAAAAAATAAAATTTAAAACTACTACCGACAATGAAAAATGCGTTAAACATTTTTTTAAAAAAAGTTTGAATTTCTTTCCTTCTTCAGATTCTTTTTAATTTATTTCGTTCCAATGGAATTTGGGATGTACAAGTACGCTTGTTAACACTGATATTTTCCGTTGGGACTGTTCGTGCCCCCAACCTTTTCGGTGAAGGATCGATTCAGAGTCGGGAACCCCGGTTTACTATAAATCGTCCAACCCAATTTTAACGTAATATTTTCGGGGGTGGAAGAGGGCCTTTTCCACTCATTCAGCTCGAACTAGACGCTCCTACCTGTTTCGAGAGGGTTAAAGCATACCTGGGGTCGTCCTGTCTCGCGTCCAATACTTCCCATATCGACTTTTTCCTCTGCGATTGATTTCGTTTCCAACGAATTTTTCTTACTCTCTTTTCCTGCCTTACCTTCTCTCTATCTGTCGCTCTCTTGAAGAAGGAAAAGAAAGAAAAAAAAAAAAGAGAAGCCACGGGATTGACGTCACGGAGCACTCACTCCCACCTACCCTCCTTCCCCCCTCCGGAGTGATCCTCTCCCGTGAAACAACATCCCACCATTCCTCGTTCAAGATGGAGGATATGAGGGAACGATCCTCGACGAAGATCCTCAATCACTCCTCTCAGCGGGAATTATCTTCGTTGGACTAAAATATTCCATTCGTGTCCTTACAACCACTGGAGGATAGGTCCGATCAACAGTTATCTTCCAGGAAGTAACAGTTATCCTCTGTGTATGTGTGCTCGTCTGATCTCCCTAATACACTACCCCTGGAGGCAAAAATCCCGGCAATGTGATAACCGGTTCCGGTAAAATCCGGGGACTAGTGAAGTGTGTGTTGTGATTTTTGAACCAGTTTCGACAAGCAACAGTGCATTGAAGGGAAAGGATTGATTCGGTTGAGAGACAACCTCCGGTAAATAAGTTCTTTTGTTTTTCTCCCTTCTTCATTCCTATTTGGAGCTTTCGAACACCCGGCATTGTATATGAATTTGTGTATATTTTTGGAATCTCCGAGAAGTTTTGGGTGATTTTTTTAATTTTATTTTGGTTGTCCCTCTCTGAGAATTCGGAATAGCTTTGCTTTCTTTTTTCTGGACTCCCTCATTAATTCCTCCTTCTACCTACCTCCCTCCACACCTGAAAAATCGGATGGCATCTTCCCGTTCAAGGGGTCGCCCCATGCGCTTACCTGAAGATCTTTTCTTTTTCTCCTAAAGAACTGTTTAAAAAAGATTTTTTGAGTCTAAAAATAAATAACTTTTGTTAAAAATAAATGAGTTATTAGTAAACATTATATTAAACGTCCTTTTAGTAATTTCTGTTAAAGCTGTTGTTTTCTCAAAGTTGAGTACAGTTTCTCAAAATTGACTACAGTTAACAAATTGAACAAACAACTTTTAATCGAAATTTTTTTTTCCCCATGATTTATTTTAGTCAAAATTTATACTTTAAAATAATCGTGAAAAAAATACATTTTATGTATATGGGCAAATTTTGCACAGGTTGTAACATGAAGACATTTCCGTTGATTTATTTTATTCAAAAATTATGATTTAAAGACAGGAAAAAAAATACAATTTTGCAATATACAATATTTAGGGGGAAAAAAAAGATAAAATTTTTAGAGAGAGACTTTTTTTTTAAAAAAACTTTTTGAACGTTTAGTTTCATAATTAGTTAACTTTCAAATAACGACATTTAAAATTTACGTCTGTTAATGCTAATTAATGAATGTCAAGATACTTTTCCAGTAAATTTTTCTTAAAAATTTTTAATTTGTGCGAATTTTAATGACTTATATCTTAATGAAATTATATATTCAGGGATATTTTAATCAGCATTTATTTTCTTTGTGAAGTTTAGGTTGATGCATCTTCTGTATTATTTTGTTTGTGAGTATCCTCTTACGGACAATGTGACATTTGATTTTTATTTAATTTAAATATTTTAAATTTTAAGAAAAATGTTTCACTGGATCGTTCTTTTACCCTTATATTGACCTTCGAATTTCGTGTTATTTTAATGGCACCTTTAAAAAAACATTCTTGCTAAGAGGACAGTAATTCCGAATTTACCATTATTATTGTGGATTTCTTTTATTACTACACAAGTATAAGGGGTTTGAAATTGTGCGATCGCCAGATTTTTGTTACATGACCTCTTTTTCCCGAAACATCATTAAAAAAAAAAAAAAAAAAAAAAAAAAATCATGATGGAAACCTTTTTTTTTATCTTTCCTTTTTTTCAATCTTTTCGAATGTTTAAGAAAATTCGTCATAATAATGTAATTTATTTAAAAATTTCAAAGAGATTCTTGATTATTTATCTTAATATATTTAAATATATTTTACAGGGATATCACGGGTGCAATAGTGGTAATAAAATTTATAATTTAATAATGGTAGTAATTAATATAGTGGTAATAAAGTCACATTAATAATTAATATAATTAATTATTCTACTATACTGATCACTATTAATATAATTAATAATGATAATACAGTATAATATAATTAATAGTAAAGTATACTATATCGACTAATATTAATAGAATTAATAGTGGTAGTAAAGTAACATTTATCCTGGAGGAATTATCCGTTTTAAGATGTTACTTATACCTTGTTACTTATCCGTGGGAAGTCTGTTACTTATACCATCCGTGGGAAATCTGTTCAAGCTTATTAATCATCATTTTGAATTTTAATGTTATTTCGAAAATTTATCTCTGTTAATTATTATTATTCGAAAAAAAAAAAAAATATATATATATATATAGTTACGCGACTATGAAACGGTTTCGTTGCTGCTTATCTCTTTTGTGCTTGTAGTTTTAATGAGTTTTCAACTTTTATAAAAAAGGAAGTCTGCAGCATTAAGATTATTGGATATTAGAACTGTGAACTATTTTAAGGATTATTTGATATTTGTGCAGTTAAGTTTAAACTACAATCCTAATTAATAAACTTTTGTCACCATTTCAATGAAATTGATAATTTTCTTTTATGTATATAATTGTGAAATTCCAAAAACGAGGTTGGATGCAATTCTTCGGTCAGAATCACGCAACTTTTTTGGTCCTAAATACTTTGTATAATAGACTTGAAATTGGTTTTTGTAAAATTTTAAAATTTATTTTAATATTAATAAGATTCGATTAGGAAACGAGGAAAAAAAAAAAAAAAAAAAAAAAAAACATCAGTGAACACTGAATAACTGCTTATAGCATTCCATAAACTTCAGTGCTGGAAATATCGGAAAAATATACCACACACATTTATCCCTTGTTATTATTTAGGTAAATTTAATTATTTTAAATAGTAGCCGCTTTTGGTTAATGTGTTAAATCACACTGACTGGTATTTTTTACACTTGCTTTTTTTTTTTCTCTTTAGGTTTAGGTATAAACTATCTAATAATAACTATTTCTAACATTCCCCTAAAGCAAATACTGACCAGATATTGACGTCACTTACTAATTTCCTTTCTTTCACATACAGAATCGAAGAGCTACCGCGTGCGGATATTTTTCATTTAAATAATATGGCCTCTGAAGCTATAAATAAGATAAATAATGACTCACACTTTTATGGGTGTAACAATAAACCAATTTCAAATTTGCATTAAATTCGTATAAAATTCAGCCTTATTATTATTATTATTTTTTTTTTTGGTTACTGTGGCAAAATTAATTATTTATACTTATTTTAACTTGTAATAGTTAATTATGAAATGGAAATTTTTTGTGATGACCTAAACGGAAATCAGAGCCCCCTTTACCCCCATGGTTGGATAAATACGCGATTTACAATCCAGGCTGACTTTTTATGATTTTAACTACGAATTTAGTATCGCATTCGTTCAATAAAGATATAGCACATTGGCTCAAGTATTTAATTATAGTGTTTTTTATCTTATTAACCCACTATTGTCGAAATCTGAATTTTTCAATGGTATTTTATTTTTTTAGTTATCAAAACATCTTCAAGAAAATACAAAAAAATATAAATAAAATTGTGTAAACTTGCTTTTATTAGGTTAGATTGAAAGTTTCTTGTGCCTTGAAAGTATGCTAAGCAAATCTCGTAAATTATTTCAAGTAACTAATTTCTACTTTAAAATGCGAGAAAGACAACTCTTTAATTTTTCTTTTTACCCTATGAAATTTAATTGTAAATTTAGGTCTCTTACTTTTATAAAGTTAACTGAATAGTAGGCGACAAGAATTGCTGAAAGAATATTTTGACTGAATCTAAAATGGTTCAAACAAATTAGTATAACCGAAATAAAAAATCTAAGTTCTGAAAGATTTTCGAGAATAAAAAAAATTATTCGTGTTTATTACCTATAAAAACAAAAACTGCACTCATAAATTTTCACTAAATCTTATTTGATAAGGAAGTAAAAGATATTTTTCGAAACCTTTTAACGTAGTTTTAGAAAATCAAACTTAAGTCCATTAAAGTTCGTTCAAAAAAAAAAATATTTTGAAATAATTCATCACTTTTTCATTTATCTTCAATGTAAATTCCGTCATTTAGGAACTCTGCACTATATTTAATAAAAATAGAATATTTAGTTAAAGTTAACTTGAGATTTAATTACAGTAAAGAGTAATCGGCGTACAGAAATCTATTTTACAATTTCTTTTCAATGGTGCTTTCTCTTGTTAATACGTATTTATAATTCTGCTTTATATGCTAAACCTTTTGCATTGTTAAGAATCATGTTTTCCGTGATTACTTACCAATTACTGAATTATTTAAAACTTTTCTTACAGTTCTTCTGAATTTTTAATTGTTTTTAATTGCAATTTCTACTCAGAGTTGATATTTTTTGATTAAAATTATAAATGATAACGAAAAAGTTGGAAAAAAAATTGTTAAGAATCATGAATCTCAGAATGAACTCAAAGATTTATTTATTCAAAGATAGTAAATTTTTGTACTTGGGTTAATTTATTGGAATATTTAAGATAAGCTTCAAAATCCGATAATATCGAAAAATATTAAGGGGTTTATTATTTGCGTTCTTTAATATCAAAAGTTCTAGAAATGCTGTTTAATTATTTTTGAATTTTTAAAACATATATATATATATATATATATATATATATATATATATATATATATATTTTCTGTGGCCTGTCGTGTCATCGTCTCGCAATGAGCTCTTCAATCGAAGAGGCGAGTGCAAGAACACGTTAAGTGATGTTTTAAGTATATCTATTTTTCATATTTAAGAGTGTGTCGTTGTCGGCTTTGAAGAATTGATCATTAATTAACTGCTAAATGTTGTCAAGATGTTATAGAATGATATTATTTATTCTAAATATAGAGTAAATAGTTCTAGGCTTACTATATAAGTATACTTACTTCATCTTTTTTACCAAAACATAAGTGCCAACTCCATCGCATTTTCCCTCTATACCCCTATAGCCTTCTGATTTAATCAAGAAATCAATTAAAAAAAAAAAAATTTGTTAAAGTTAAGAAAGTAACCATAAAATTTCTTTCCTGATAATTTTTATTTTTGAATTTAAACATTAAATAAGTATTATTATTAAGGAATGAAATAAATCTAAAGTAATTTTTAAAAGTTATTTTCCTTTTAAATAATGGGCTTAAATGGGGAGAAAAAAATAACTTTAGGACTTGTGTTTGAAATTTTTTTTTAAATGTTTTGCAATAAAATAATTTTTTTTTGCCCTTTACAATTTTAGTTTGTTTTAATGAACATGAGTAAATTTTTTTATTCAAGGTCATGTCAATTGCATAAAAATATTACCTTAAATTTTTCGTTTTGTAATTATTTTCAATTTATTTTTTGTATTGTATTTCCATTTTTTGGTTCTTAAAAAAGTCCCTTAAGCTCTCTATGAATGGAATATTTTATATATTGAATAATCAGAAATTATAAAACGTTTTTCTTGTTTCGTAAAAATCTTTTGTATTTTTTTTTCTTTCGAGTTAACAGTTATTTAAAAATGTCATTCAGCATGTGTAGTAATTATTATTGTCAAACATTTTATATATTTTTTTCTTTTCTTGATTGTAAAAGGAGTCCTTTTAATTCCCTATGTATAGAATATTTTACACGTTGAATGATAAGTAAAGAAATCTATATATTATATATAGATATAAGATATCTATAGAAATAATATATTTTTCTTGTTTCATAAAATCTTTTTTTTTTTTTTTTTTTTTCCCTTTCGTGTTAGCAGCTATTTAAGAATATAATTCAGTTTATCTTCACTTAATTCATGATTTTTAAAATTAAAAACTTAAAGATTTATCAACTAGTTATTTCTAAAAAGTTCCATACAAACAAAAAAAAAATGTGTTTGTCGCTAAGTTTAATATGCTATATGTCATTGAACAAAAAAAAATAAATAAAATCTACCTTCAGTTATTAAATGTTCATATTTACTCCCAAATCAAATAGTTGTTTTCTGATTGAATTAGAACTTTATTTTCCATTTCGACGAAAAATGAGTTTAAAACAGTTTAGCTTTATAATAAATATTCTTTGACAAAATCTAAAAATAACCTACCCTAAGGGCGAGTCTTCTGTGTTTTCTAGAGAATTACAGATTTTGAGATTTTGACAGCTTCTCTCAATTTTCCGATTTAATTGAAAAATTCTTTCAGCTTTGAACTTCGTTTAAGAGATTATAGTATTGTGGTTGCCATATTCATTTTAAAGATATTAAAATTTTATTTTTTAACAAGGTCCTTAAAGAAGTTACCTTAAAGTGTCTTAATCATATAAACTATTAGTGTATTGTAACTTAAAATGGCTTTATTCATTACAATAGAGAAAAAAAGCATTTGATTTATTAAATAATCACGAGACTTTATAGTTTCTTTTCTTTCTTCTGCATTTTCAGTTGTTAGTGTACTTTCATAAAGAATTTAAAATGTTTTTTATTTTTTTTTGTTTTATAATTTATAGTGTTCCTATTGAATTTACATTACCTTATTAGATACTTTATTTTGGTACATAAAGATATTTTAAAATCTTGGTCCTTAGTTTTTATCATATAGACAATTCGCTATAATTCTTAATTCTTTTAATTTCATGTTAATTATTCTCTTTTTTTTCAAGATTCGTTTTTTTAAAACTAAAAACACAGGGGGGGGGGTATAAACTTCGAACTATTTTTTGTATTTTTTTATGCAGTTACCAATTAATCAGAACTAAGTCGCTGGGTTGGAATGATTTATATAACTTAAGTAATGATTAAAAAATCACATTATTTTTTTTAAATATTGTTTTTTAAATAAATTATATATATATTTTTAAAAAAAATAATTGATTTAAGCTAATTTTTTTTAAAAATAAATCTTAAGTCAAAAATATTTTTATACATTATTTATAAATATATTCTTTACGGTGTGATTCGTTTTAAAATCTGATTTAATTGTTAATAAAGGTTTTATGAAGGTTAATAAAGGTTTTAATGGTTAATAAAGGTTTTATCAAAGAAATAATGAAAATATATAATGTATATAAATTATTATAATTGAAAATAGATAAATTGATAAAATTTGCGACTAAAAATGGATAATTGAAATTTTTAAATTATATGGATAATGCACTTTTATTGACTATTTCATCTTCGAGTTGTTGCTTACAATAATTTAAATCTGGATAGTTGAAATGTTTTATCGTATTCATAACAAAATAATAACAAGTTGCCTGTTATTCTAGTTAAAAATGAAATTGTTAAATTTTGTTAATATACTTATATATAATTAAATTTTCATTTTTTATTGATCAATTTTAATCGAAATTGTGTCAAGTCCTCTATTAATGGAAAGTGCTTTTTTTAAAAAAATTTTTTTATTATCAATTTTTTTTTTACTTGTCTTTTTTATTCCAAAATCCTTAAAATATTATAAAATTAAAATGATACATTAACATTTATTACTAGCACCAACTTTTGTTCTATTTCTTCTTCGAAAGACAAATATATATATAATAGCTTCTAAAGAAAATGCTATCGAAAATCAATGAGGTCATTTGTATGATGTTAAATAAAGAAAGATAGAAAATAACTTCTCTTTCTCGATAAGCTCAATTAAAGGGGCTTATATTTTTACCCTATCTTTTTTTGGTTGTGTCTTTCTTTTGAAAAGGTCATCTTTTTATCTGGGTTATTTCGTCTCAATATAAATAATTTCTATTAATGACTAGTGCTAAACTTACCGTACTATTTTTTCCCCTTTTTCCTTTTTAGTTGTGTGTATTAAATTACATCTTTAATTAGGTGTGTTTTATGTCCTTGATGTTCCAAATGTATGATCGCTTGCGCAAGAATATATAATTGTATATTCCGCTAATTTAGTGGCCGGAAAAGATGTATCTAACCAAATGGCCGAATACCGAATATTCGGCCAAAATTTTGGCCTAATAGCAAATTATTTAAAAAAAAATTTTACTATTAAAAATTTATTTTTCTTAAAGACTAATGAAAGAGCCATGCTGGCTCATTTCATTGTGAGGCAAACCAGGTTCGAATCGCAGCGGTGGTTGGTTGATACGAATTCTGCTCTTGGCTTACTCCGACCATGGAGCTGACGTAAAATACTCCTCAGTGATCATGAGTTTGAGTCCTCTTGTCGTAGGCCTAACCTTAGGGGCCTAACCATGATTTTCCTCTTCGTGTAAGCAACTGTAGGTTAGTTCCATCAAAAAGTCCTCCACGAAGGATATCATCCCAATGCTTGACCCAGCCTAAGTCTTCAAGGTCGGGTTCAAAACTACAAGGTTACGGAGTTCAACATTGATACTCAGAATTGGTTTGGCTGTTCAACACCGGTTATATAATAAAAGTTTAATTAAACTTTTCCTCAGAAAAATCGGTTCTACGCAATATCGTAATATCGGTATCTTGAACTTTATTAGGGTTCGAATGTGCTGCAATCTCAATAAGGTTTTGGAGTTGAACCATATTTCGGACCAAGTTAAAATTCTTGTTGCATTTTTGTTATAATGATACCTCTGCATTATATTAAGTTTTTAAATGTATGCATATACAGACTGCACTTTACCCAGTAGCATAAGTTTAGTAGCAAATTAACCACTTAATTGCTATGGTCACACACCATTCGGGTGCCACGAAAGGGATCTTTTTCGGTTTGCCCGTACACCGCTCGAGTAGTGTATTTTCTTACTCCAATCCACTATTTTGCCCCGCTTTTTCGCATTTTTTCCCTACCTTACAGTGTTTTAAATAGCTATTTCTAGTAATCCAGGAGAGATTGGATTGTTAAACTATTCACTTTTCATTAGGCGGGAAATTTGAGAGCGTTTTTCACTTGATCAGTGTATTACGCTTTACCAAAGAGCCGGAATAGTCTGGTTGATCGGATGTAGGGTGCGTGTTGAAAACGTGAGTTCGAATCCCGCCGGCCCTTGTACTAAATTCTGACTGGTGTACGTTAAATCTGTCGGGATCACCAAGTCCTCCAAGTTACTATATCAAATCAGTACATCAGGGTGTACAGATTTAGAGATGGATCCTTCTCTGGTTCCGGTCAAAATTATGATCTGTGGATGAAGCAGTGAAGTATGATTGGGTCGTTTCTGTCAAACGGGCTGTGACGTTTGTGTGGCTGAAGTCCTATTGTTAGCTATGGATGGCGTCCCTGAAAAAAACAAACGCACCCTCTACTTTAAAAATTCGCTTGATTTCAAACAGGTTTGGTGGTATTGACAGAGGTGGCATATGTACTATCCTTATAAAATATCTTCAGTGGTTGATGGATCATGGGTTAGAGTCTCGTTGCCGCGAGGCTAACCGTGGAAGGGTTTCACGACGGTTATAAAAAGGTGGCATAAGTAACGACAACAATAGTGCTTTGCGAATGGTATTTCCTAATTTTGTTTTGAAATAATAGGATGGGTGACAGCAAGTGTCATAGGTGAATATAATTCTGATATCTCCATGTTTTAAAATAGGTTATACATAAACTGAATTTTAAACAGAAATAATGTTAGGTATTAAAAGATTGTTTTCTTTTTTCCATTTACCCCCAGTAAATGTTTTTCCCACCTTCTTTAGAAAAAAAGCCAACTTTCAGTAGAATTGCTTTCATTCGTCATAATTAAAAATTATCATAAATTAATAAATTCAATAGTTATAACAACTTTGATTGTTGATTTGAATTTATATAATAGATTAGAATACAAAATAGTTATTTTTTTAAATGCTTATTTTTGTTCACAATATGGCAGGAAAACGAAACAATTAATATCTGAAGAGCATTTTTTTCCCCCTTGAAGTGTGTTATGAAACTCAGCCATTTGAATGAATCGAACCCTGGCAATTCTTTCACCCGTCAATCAATTTGTAATTGATTGTATTATTTAGGAGAGAGAAAAGAATGCATTCTTAAATCAAAAATTTCATTCGAACTTTTAATCATACGGTCGACCGCTTTGTATTAATAAGCGCTAACATGTTATTAAAAATTTTCCTTACAAAATGTTTTTATTATCGAAGCTGGATTATTACATTTTAAGCATTTTTGTATAATTACTCGTAATTAGGGTTCAGGAGTAGTAAATTGCATCAACCCGCGGGAAATAAATTTTTGTAACAAAAACTATTTTTATTATTGAAACTAAAAAAATTCTCGCATAATTACTTGTTATTAGGGTTCAGGAGTAGTAAATTACATCAACCCGCGGGAAATAAATTTTTGTAACAAAAACTGTTTTTATTATTGAAGCTGTATTATTAAATTATAAAAATTATCGCATAATTACTTGTTATCAGGGTTCAAGAGTAGTAAATAACTTCAACCAGCGGGAAGTAAAATTTTATTCCACGCAAAAATAGCTTTCATTTTTATCACATAACCATTTGGAATAAAAAAAAATTTCGTAACTTCTACCAATAATAATAATAAATAAATTTTTTTTAAAATCAACATTATAACAGTTTTTATAATCTTATTAAATTTTTTAATTTTGATTTGTTTTCAACAATGGCTGCAGGATTAAAAAAATTCATTTTAAAGATAATTGTTAACACGAGTGCGTTTGAGGATTAGAATTTTACTTTTCTTTTCTTGGTCATTATTTAATCCATTCTTTTCCTTAGAGATGTTCATCACTATGTCTTAAATCATTTAAAAATAAATATATAAAATATTTAGAAATAGTATATCTATGATAATTCAATTGTTAAATGAAAGTAAGATTTGAAAATAATTTTTTTTTATACTTTTAGAAACTCTTAATATCTATCGAAAACAATTTTTTGGTGATACTAGTTTAATAAAATAATACAAACGTGTGGAATTTTCAAAGGAATATGACTTTTTGAATGAATGATCATTTACACTACCTTACAATAGTGGACGAGACACTTTCAGGTTTATTATATTTTTTTAATTTTCTCAGGAAATAACTTAAAAGATTATTTTGTTACTTTAGAATTGTTTAGTTCCTGCAATTTTTCTTATTCAGCAATAAGATTTGAAGCTTTCAGAGGTTTGTGAGACCTACAATAAATTACGAAATAAGTATTTTTGAACACCTTATGCTAGAAAATCAAGAACACCCTATGCAAGCTCAAACGAACAGTTTTTTATTTTTTTCTCCAGAAATTTCATTTTGTATTGGTAAACAAGATTTATTTAAAATGATACCGACATTGTGAGAGATCATCCCTCATAAAAGTATGTTTTCTTTCCTTGTGCCATCACATTTTAGTTTCCGGACCAGGGGTCTGTCTAGGTTTTTCTAAGTGTGTATATTTTGTGAAAATTTAGACATAATTTGTGAAAAATTAAAAATTATATTAAAAAATCAACACAAAAATACGGTAAAAATATGGATATATCGTTTCTTAAGGGATGCAAAAATAAAATTTTAAGAAAAAGTATTTTGTGAAGGTACCGCTAAACGGTAGTAAATTCGGCCTGGACAGACCCCTGCGGACAATCATGGTAAGTTTTAATTTTTTTTTAAATTTTGTCTTATGATACGAAATAAAATTCGTGGGAAACCCGTGATTGTTTTGAGCTTTTTTTTAAAAAGTAAAAAATTTACTTAGAAAATTGCTTGAAACTCTTTAAATTAAGTTATTCAAATAAGTTTTTTTAACAGGTGGCAAACACGATTCACTAAAAAATTATGAAAAAAAACTTTTTAAAATTTTTTCTGCGCTTGCGCATTATCTTTTTATATAAGTATAAATTTTTAGATAATTTTTTTATTATTTTAAATCAATAATTCTAGAATTAATTTTAAATTGCTCCAAAAATTTTGTTTCATTTTATTGAATATTTATAAAGTCATAACGAAAAAACATAAAACAAAAATAAATAATTTTTTTATAAATATGTCGATATTTTCGTTAATATTTACTCTAGGTTTATGAAATTTTACTCTGTTATGAAAAATAATAACTAAAGTAATCGATATTAGTTACAAGCTTTTTCCTTGATTTTCTGGCAAAGCGTGTTCAAAAATACTTGTTTTCTTTCTTTCTTTATTGTAGGTATCCTAAACCTCTAAAAACTAGAAATCATATTGCTAAGAATTCAAAATCGCATGAACTAAACATCTCTAAAGTTATAAAAATATCCTTTAAGTATTTTTAGAAAATTTTTTAAAAAATGACAAAAGCTAAAAGTGTTTCTTCCATTATTGTAAGGTAGTGAATAAGGTGACGTTTTCGTAAATTTTAAAAGAAACAAAAACGGTTTTATTATACAATGCGGGAAAAAAAACCCACCTAGAATAACTTTACATTATGACATATCATCATTATCATATTACTAGGGGGCTAAGCCCCCTGTTCGCTGCCGCTCACCAACCCCGATGATTGCTTCGCAATAATTGTCTTTTCTTGGCAGAAAACAGTTTTTTTACATAAGTTAAAATAATTCACTTAACATATATGTACTAAAAGGAATTCTGTTTGCTTACTCTTGTGCCTCTACTTCCCACGTCCAAATATTACTATTTATTAGTATTATAAACATTTGGATCTCTAGGTGAGCGGAAGTGATTTTTAGAAGTAATCATTTTTTAAAATAACATTTATATTATAACATTATATTGTTCAAACAAATTTGATGAGTTCACAACCATAATTTAATATTCTCGCTAATAATAGCAGTACTGGAAAATAAGTTTAAATTAGGGATACAAAAATTTCTAAAGAAAAACAATATCTTTAAGACTATTGTTAATTTTATGCTGATGACAACCAAAACAATATGGAAATGAATGAGGGTAAACTGGATCCTACCACGTGATTTTCCGGCCAATAAAAATGCGCGACAACAATGGAAAACTGCGACACCATCAATTGATTTTTATATATAGTAAGACATTACATTATGACCATTGTCATATTACATTATGACCTAGTGATCGGAAGGTCAAGTAGAAGTATTCAATCTTAATGGCTGGAGGGCTTAATCTTAAATTTGACCAATTGATTAGTGTGGATGATATTTTGAGTTACTAAATCCGACATTGAAACCTGAATAAACATACTCTTTTTCTAAGATGGATTCGGAATTTTGACTATCAATATATGAGAGTAGCCGCATTCTAAAATATATAATCCTAATAATATATAATCAAGAGAGCGATCGAAAGTTCAAGCTCCTTAATGTTAATTTACTTTTATGCATATTTAGCTATTTCTTGGGGAATTTTTTATAATGAATTTTTAATACAATTAATAATGGTGGTAAAAGTTTTTAATTGTTAGACAAATTTTTTGCATGTCATTTTAAACTTTCAACATTTTAAATGTTTTAAGTACTTAAAATATCTTCTGTAGTAGTAGTCATTAGACAATTTGAGGTCACCTCTTTGAATCATAAATGGGCACTTAGTTTGGAAAACTCCGAACATATGAACAAAATTCATTTATCTATTTTTTTTTCATTCATTTATTTATTTATTATTTATATATAAGTAAATGACTTACAAGGAAACTCATGGCTAACTTTTTTTTAATTATCAGATTTTTACGTACTAACAGATTCTCTTCCGATTGAAATTATATTTTAGTATGTAAAGATCCAATTTTCGATCTAATTGTTTTTTTTTTTTTTTTAATGGTGTACTTTCATTTTAATGGTTTAAAGGCTTAAATTCTAGAAACTGTAGTTAAAAGCTCTAAACGTAAGAGACTTTTCTAATTAGCATTAATTACTAGGGGACCCCACTCCCTGTTCAATCCAGCCTTTCGGATCCTATATCACTTCGCTTGCTCGTTCTATGTTTTAGTCTTTAGACTCGCTCTGATATGTTTCAGTTTATCTTTGTATGTATGCTGTAGTCTTTTAAAATGAAGCAATAAAAATATGCAACACATTAAAGAGCGTTTTATCGTAAAATCCTGCAAATTTGCTGCAACTTTAAGGTGTCTTATTAAATCTTATACAGCATAAAAGCCAGTTGCAGACGTATGGCATTGCTTGACCACCAATTCCTATGGACTAATCAACAAAATACGACTGCAAAAGTTAATTTTCTGAAACTTGATTCCACGATACAGTGGTTCAATTTGAACGGAAGCATGATCCAACTTAACGTGCCAACTTAAGTTACTTAACATACGTTCATTTTGTAAATTTACTTTTATTATTATCTCAGTAGTTCCCAAACTTTTTTGACCCATGGACCCCTTTTTATAGTCAAAACTTGCCCACGGACCCCCAAGTGAAAAACTGCATATATGTACGGTATAAAAATTAAAAAAAAAAAAACTTTTGTTGAAGAACTATTTAGTTGTTGAAGAACTATAGAAATTAAATCTTTTGTTTAAAAGAAAATAAAAAAATTAAATGACTTGGATGAACGTGATGAGATTTTAAGAGTGTATTTATGTCCGGCTCAATGTTTGTGAGCACTAATTTCTAATCATTTACTTTTTTTTTCTGTGATGAGGTTCATTACGGCACTGAAACTGAAAGAACAATATCCTTTTCCCAAGTTTTGTTTATACAGAAAAAGTTCTGCAACAAAAGCAGTTTTACGTTTTTAGTTTTGATTAAATTTAATTGTTCATCTTGCATTTTCAATTTAACTTCGTTAAGTTTGGCAAATGTACTGAAAATACATTCGCTGCATCTTGTTTTAAGTTAGCCAGAAAACCTCGGTATCTTCCTACCATTGTCGGAGCACCATCAGTAACTACAGATATTAGTCAAGAAGGGTATAGTAATTCAGTCAATAGCGTTTCACCTTTCGTATCGCTTTCAAAACATTTAGCAAATAACAATTCTTGGTAAAATTTTTATTCTTTTACAAATCTTACATAAGCTAAAAGTAAAAGCTTCGTTTCCTGAATAAGTGTACTCGTCAAGCTGTATAGAAAATTTAGATATTTTTAAGTGCTCTCATATTGAATTTTCTACGCACTGAGATATTTTGTCAATCCTTCTTTGTACATTATTATTACTCCGTGGAATTATTTTTACAATGTTAAAATCTGGTTTGTGCAACCCGGTGACTATTATAGCACTTACAGCTGATAAAATAAGTTCTTCAAAAGTGTGAGGCTTTCCGGACTTTGCAATTATGTAATATAAAGAAACATGCGAAACCATGAGAAACATACAATCCATCGTCACCTCGCTTAGATGTTGTCCCTATAATTTGTTGCAGTTACGGTGTTTTCAGATATTTTTCTTAAACTGTCTAAAAAATAGTTAAATCTTTATCTTTTTTGTCACTATGGATTTTTATCAATTGTTCTTTAAGCTTGGAATGTTTCATTGTATCACTTGTTATAGTTTTATTACATAGAGGACACACATAGGTAAAGTACAATTTCCTTGTGAGGAAAAAAAAGACATACTTCAAATATTCAATACTGTATTTTCGGCGTTTTTTTCTTTGACTCAGTCATACTGCTGTCTCTTAAAAAGGAAACAAAAGATATAAGAAAATTTGTAAATCAACTGTTTAATTTGTAACAAACCACTGTTAATGATTATAAGCATCCACCTTTATTTATAGTTTACTTAGGACGTAAAAATCGCTACTATTTTATTTATCTTAATTTCCATAATAATAAAAGCCAATCACAATTTTATTATTTTATATTAAACCTCACGTGGACCCCCTGACGTTGTTCAGAGACCCCTAAATCAGTTTTTATTTTTCACGAACCCCCTGAATGGTACCACGGACCCCTGGGGGTCCATAGAGACCACTTTGGGAAACACTGATTTAGCTTTATTTGTACGTGCACGTTATGATCTTAATAAGAAACCAACGATTGTTTCAGTTCGCAAGCATTATTTTAGTCTAGAATATTTCTTAATTTGATCATTACGTTACAAATCATATGTGATAAATCAATAAACATTATTTATGGCTATGATAAAAGTAGACTCTTGATTTATTGTATGAAAAGACGCATCATTGCGACGTAATGGCTTTTGCTAATGTTTTTTCCCTTGCTTTTTTATTTTCTTAGTAAGTTTCCTTGGGAGGAACTTGTAAAGCTGGCCAAAAAAATAGACTTTTAACTTCTTTTGTAACAATTATTAAAAAAAATTATAATGCGTGTGGAAAAAATGTTTAAAAAAATATTATTACATACATAAAAAATTCGTGAATTAAATATTTTGCAAGCCATAGTTTTTTAAACAAATTACCTTCATCTTCAATTTTCTTGGCGAAAATACATAAATGTGTGTCTTTTGAAAAACTTGGGAGAAAAATTATTTCTGAAACGAAAAGATTTTTTTAAATCTCATTAATCTAAATTTTGATTCATAAATATAATCATTCAGAATTGCCACTAACGCATAAAATTCCCGGAAATTTGAAAGTTGAATAGAAAAAAGTAATGGTTATGCGTCCCGTGGGGCGTGTAAATTTATAAGCAAAATCGAGAAGAAAAAAATTGGATAAGTTTTATTTTTGTAATTTTTAATCTCATACTCTGCGTCTCTGAATCAATGTTATGACGACGAAAACATTATTTACTAAAAATTCATTTACCAAACTTTTAATTGATTTAAAGCTGGTTTTTCTCAATTACTTCTATGAGGCTGCTTAATTTTTTTTTTAAATTTGAGCAATTTTTATTTATTTTTTATCTCATTTTTTCTTTTGAAAGACTACTTTTTTCGCAGACTCTTAGGGCCCAAGTTAAATAGGACTCTGTAACAACCTTGTCCATAGCCATAGATATAAAGGCAGAAATCCCCTACATTAATTAGTCCCTTACCCATAGCTAATAATCTTATTAATTCAGACAAACTTCTTCAAGGGAGGGAAGGAAAAAAACGCTCCAAAAGAAAGTGCCCATTTCACTGCCAACCTGAGTAAATGATTTTTTTTTTAAAAAAAGAAAAAACTTAAAACAATTTTTTAGTTTAATTCTATTACTAAATTGAGATTGAAATGATTAAGTTTCTCGAGCCATTTGATTCTTTCAGAAAGAAAAAGAAAAAAAAAAGAAATGTATTTAGAAATTAAAATAATTACAAAAAGGCAAGGGAAACTAATTTTACAATAATTTAAAAAACTATTAAAATAATGTAATCAAATTTTATAAATAGAACTAAAAAATTACATTGTATCCACAATTGCAATTAACATCCTAATTTTCATTGTCAAATGCAGTTTAGTAGAAATACTTTAAAGATAATTTTTTCAAAGATAAAGCTAAGGTGAACAAAATTTAATACAGATAAGTTTTTAATACAGATTTTGTTTTTACATTATCTTTAGGTTGTTAATTCATTTATTATTCATAAATAATACGGTCTTGGTGCGGATATTAACTGTGCATTAATTTTTTAAAAAACAGACTATGCAGTAAGATAAAAATTCGTAGATGCTAAAATGCATAAACTCCCTGAAGTAAGATAAAAATTCGTAGATGCTAAAATGCAAAAATTCGTAGATGCTAAAATGCATAAACTCCCTGAAGTAAGATAAAAAATTCGTAGATGCTAAAATGCATAAACTCCCTGAAGTAAGATAAAAAATTCGTAGATGCTAAAATGCATAAACTCCCTGAAGTAAGATAAAAAATTCGTAGATGCTAAAATGCATAAACTCCCTGAAGTAAGATAAAAAAATTCGTAGATGCTAAAATGCATAAACTCCCTGAAGTAAGATAAAAATTCGTAGATGCTAAAATGCATAAACTCCCTGAAGTAAGATAAAAATTCGTAGATGCTAAAATGCATAAACTCCCTGAAGTAAGATAAAAATTCGTAGATGCTAAAATGCAAAAATTCGTAGATGCTAAAATGCATAAACTCCCTGAAGTAACGATTTCCCTCAATATTTAAAGGTGTACGAGATAACCTTTTAAGGGGTAACTTACTTTGTTAATTTTTCTAGCACTAAAGTAATTGACGGCATAGTTATCAGGTCTTTAAAATATTTAAAGACCACGCTGTTGATTCTTAAAAACGCGCGCGCGATTCGAAATTATTTTGCAGGCGGAATGGCGAGTTTTTCTCTACAATGCGGCCCATTTTACTGCATAGTAGCTCTTTGGGAAAATCGATTTTTGACATAATTTATTTTTCAAAACTTAGTAAATCTCAAAATGCACCAGATGGCGATCCAGTAAGGTGACCCAGATTCGAATCCCAGCTGGTTGATACGAATTCTGCTCCCGGCTTGCACGATCTCTGTGCTGGCATAAAATATCATTGGTGATACACTTAGTAAATCTCAAGGGATCAGAATCCCCTTACCGTCGTGCTAACCGTGGAAGGTTTTCGTGGTTTTCTTCTCGTAAATCAAATATTGGTTAGCTCCATCACGAAGGCTTGTTTGTCACAATGTTTGATCCCGGAGATCCCTTGTCTTCTGGATTGATTTCAAAATTACAAGGCTACAAAGTTGAACATTGAGTCACGCTCACGCTGACAAGAGAAAAAAAAAGTTTGCTTATGTAAGTCAACCCACAAATTATTTACTTTTTAATGCTAGTACGTTTCCTATTTTCATATTTCATTTTGTTCAATGTGTATTTAAAAAAAGTAGTTGAATTTACAATAATTAAAAATATTATAATTATAATTAAAAATTTATAATTATTAAAAAGCAAAAGAATAAATAATTATTGCTTACATGCCCTTTCTAGACATTTAATGTAATTAACGTAAATGCGATTATTATTACTGTTATTGCTATTACTTATATATGTTTTCAACTTATTTGCAAACGATATAATAAATTTATGTTTCATGTAAGCATTTAACTTTTTTTTATTTTTGCAAGAAACTTTCTGCATCCAAGTTTCAAATATACTACAAGCGATGCAAAACCTTTAAGAGGCCTTGAACTATTATCCTGGTTTTTATCCAACTGCAAAAATAGCAGTGCATTAAGGCTTAAGTGGTAGCTGATTCTCTCCACCCCTATCATCCAATGCAATATAATATCCTAGGAGCAATGCTCGTCTGCCAGAGAGTATTCCCCGTGAACTTTGACTTTCATCCGAAAAGCCATTTTTGGATCACGTGACACATTTTCATCGATCTCTCGAGCAAGAGAAGGGGGGAGGGCTTAGTATTATATTCCTTTAATCGAAAGAAGGAAGCTTTCAATGAATTAAAGACATACATCGTCCTCCCTTTGTGCATACAGGTTCTCTTACCAACGCACGCCAATGCTTTACACCTCCCCCAAGGCTAAAAGAGACCTATTTCGTGCTTTTCCTGAATGACCTTATCCCTTCTATTCTTAGTCCAGAAATACGCTCTATTGAGTTAAGTCTGCACACCTTTTCTTATTCTCTCCCCCCTCCCTCTTTTGTAGCTTCCGGGGAAATTTTGGATGGCATTTAAATTAATTTCTGTAGCTTTTTTTTTTTTTCCTTTCGTTTTAATAACTTGTTCCTTGTAATAGAATAAAGGCATTTCTTAATATAAAGAAACGATTTTTATGGAATTTGATTCCTCAGAAACTACCCGACCGATTTCGTTCAAATTTGGGGATTTGGCATATAAAATTACATTCTTTAAAGTGATGTATTGTAATATATAAAAAAAGTTTGTTATTAATAAAAATAATAAAAAGTTATTTTTAAAAATTATTTTTTTGCATGGAATCGCCTCTAGATAAACGAATTATATAATTAAGATCAAAAAGTTCACAATTCGTTTAAAAAGTTTTCGAAGATACTATGAAAAAATACCCAAAAAGGCATAACTAACATTAAGGGGTGCAAATTTCAACTGATCGAATTAAATTCGAACCATATTTTCTGGATTGCGGTTATTTTGAGAGTCAGATATCCAAATCCGTTGGAAAAAAATTCTGTTTTTCTTCAGAGAAAGTACGTTTTTGTGCGTTTTTTAGCAATATTAAAATACCGCTATAATTAGCATATTTTAGGTCTCATTTTCAAGCCATTTAGATTGAGTCCTAGTACGTGAAAAACTGATCTTCTTTTTAGGTTGAATTTTATCCAGTTTGTTCACTTTTTTTTCTTTCTTGCGGTGTACATTTTATGTACTGTAACATAAATACGTGTAACATTAAGTAATGTATTGATTACTTGAACTGAAATAAAATTCGAATAAGAGAACGAATAAAATGCGGCACTGATATAAACCTTTGCTTACAGCTTTATAATGACGAGCTTCAGTTCTTTTTATTTATTAACTACATTCAAATGACATTTTTTTTTCACAATCGTCAAATTTCTGAAAGAGAAACTCGTTTTTGAAAACAAAGGCTGCATTTTTTTTTACCAACAATTGCTATCAAAGAATAAAAAAACTAATAATAAAAAATTTATGAATATCAATCCATTTAGTTGCATCCTATACATGTCTCTTCCATTTGTTGCAGCTTGTTTACGTAAGTATGATCAAGTTTAATGTTGTAGATGAATAAATCAAGAGGAAGTTTCGTTCAACATTTTCCATTTACAAACAATAACAAGGGGAAAATGCTAAAAAAAAAAATTCAAAAAACAAGGGAAGAAATATAAAAGGAAAAAAAGAATATTTTAAAGATCTAATCTAGTGCCTAACCAAGAATCTAAACCAGAATTTTTTCCTTGTAGCGACAAAAGGTATAAGACTTGCCCCAATGTTGATCAAAAAATATTATTCAAAATAACCATAATTGTAAATCTAGTTGTAAACTTATTAATGTAATTTATATATTGACAGGGTTTTTCTTTTTCATTAAAAAATATGTTGGACAAATTACTCTCTTAAAATTAGAATTAACCAGCATCACTCGTATATTAATAGTAATAAAATTATACATAATCTAGAATTAATTTATTTTTGAAAATTTGATTTTAATAAAATTAATGTTTGCGTTGTATTTGATTTAAGACAACAAAAAGAAAACCATTACTTGGTTTTACACAAAACAGATTTGCCATATGGGCTAAATTATACTTTCCAACATACAGAGATTAACATTAATAACCATTTATTTGGAGCATAAAGCTTATCGTTAATACGGGTGTTGTTGACTATTTGTTTGTTGTATTTTACTTATCCGCATTTCATTGAACTTTTACATTCAAGCAATCATATAATATAAATTAATATTCAAAATATAAGTACAATAAAAAAAAAATCAACAAGAACTACATTAGCAATGTTATGTACACTGCGTTAAATTTGAAAGAAATCGGAAGGTAATTAGAATGAGCATGTTAAACCCTGCTCTGATAAAACGTATACCCAATCGCAATCTTATTTCATCTGTATTCGCTTATACAAAAAAATCTATATTTCATAATTCTCTCACTCCCTGCTTTGACTTTTCAGTGTGTTTTGCCAAATTATATAAAAAAAATAATCTATATTCTTTTTAAAAATCTTAATCTTAGCCACGACGGGTCAAGGGATAAAGCGTCCGCCTCTCATTGAGGTGACCCAGATTTGACTCCCAGCGGTGGCGGGTTGAATTCTGCTCCCGGCTCGGACCGATCACAGTGCTGACGTAAGATATCCTCAGTGGATATTTTAGACGGAATATGGGTAAGAATCCCTTTGTCATCGGGTTAACCGTGAGAGGTTTTTGTGGTTTTCCTCATCATGAAACGCAAATGTGGGTTATTTCCAGAGTTTATTCATATTCTTGATATAGTTGAACATTGAGAGTCGTAAACTCAGAATTGGCCCGGCTGTTTCATGCCAGTTATAAAATAAAATAGCCCTTAATCTTGTGGAAAATCAATAAAATATTATATTTAGTTCTCTACTGGAATTATGGTTCAAATCTATTACCATTTTCACGGAAAACTATCTCTGCAACTACGGAAGAGCCTGGCTACAGGTTGTCACCCCTACCTGAGTACCAAATTTTCGGTCTGGTGAATCTCCTTTCATGCATTAAAAAATATTTGTTTGGATGTATGCCATCATTTCTACTAAAGTTTTGTCGTCCATGAATTGAGCCAAACTCTTTTAAATTGACTGCATTTTTTCTTTCTGTTTTTTTACATTGACGTATTGCTATACCTAATTATCTATTCAGAATGCTTGTTCTCAATGATAAGATTTAAGTGAAAAATGTAAGAATTGCTTATTGTTAAATGATCGAAGATAAAATTTACGTAATGCAGCATGGAATAACTGTTTGCTAGTTCTTGAGAGCGTATTTTGATCTAGTTTAGTTTTGTCTTATCTTGTAAAAATTTATTGTATGAAATTACGAGGACTTTTTTTCTTTCTTTCAGATTTGACTATCAAGAAAGATTAATGAATTCTTGATGATTTTACTTATCTGTTCCGAGTAAGTCATTTCCGCAATTTTTTTTATGCTGTTTTTAGTATTAAGCTGGTTTTAATTATTTTAAGCTGGTTTTATTTTTTATTTTATTTTTATTGTTTGATACTTACTGTGAACCGTATTGGATTGTAAAAGAAAAAATAGCTCTCCACATGTACGAATACAATGACAGAGTCCGTAGCGTTTTTAAAAAGTGCTTAAATGTGCTTATTTTTGATTTACGTTTTTTAAAAGCCCTTAAATGTGCTTTTTTTTTTATTCGGGGTTTGTAAAAAGTGCTTAATTTTCTATCTTTTATAAAGAGAGTTTTTCCTTTGCCATATCGATTGTCGTTCTAAATTGCAAAAAAAATGCATGATTTTCAAAATTTTCTCTGCATTATTTTATCAGAAATTAGTTATTTTATCATGATTAAGTAAAGTTTTAAAAAATGTTTTTGAATTTCATTGATTTTATGTTTATAAATTCGGAACTTTAAACGATAGAAAAAAATAATTTTTATTACTGCACACATCCTAATTATGTATATATATATTTTGGAAAGTGATTAAAAATATTTTTTGAGTGTTTAAAAAGTATTTAAAAGGTGCTTATTTTTTGTTAAAAAATCTTGCTACGCACCCTGAATGATATCTAAATCAGGGTTTAGATAAAATTAGATATAATTAGACCAATTCAGATATAATTAGACCAATTCAGATATAATTAGACCAATCCAGATATAATTAGACCAATCCAGATATAATTAGACCAATTCAGATACAATTAGACCAATTGAGATATAATTAGACCAATACAATATTATTATAATAGCTTTAATTTGAACTAATTTAATATACCATATAGTTAAGTTTTTCATACATACTTAAAAACAAAAGGGTATTTTCACATTATTTTAGTTTTATGCGAAATTAAATTCTATGTGTCACATTATTTAAAAGTCGGTTTGAGTATTCATGCTTAACAGTATTTTGATTATAAAAATTAATTAGCTATTTGTTATTGTGAATTTAATACATTTATTGTGGTGTATATGTGGTTTGTTAATTTAGTAAAAAAAACTAATAAAATTTGATTATCATCTGTATAACTCAATTTCGCTTTCCATCCATCTTTTATTTTTTCCTTAAATGTCGATAAACAAAAAAAAATCTATTTTATGTTTATAATTATTGTAATTTTATACAATCGTAACGTATTGAACGATTGACTGGATTTAAATAATCTTCTGGAGACTGTTTTTTATTTTTATTTTTATCTCTTTTGAGTCTTTTATATTTTTAAAAATTTCGATATAAATGACAAGATTTATATCTGGCAACATCTGATCGCTCTCTTTCTTTCTTTTCATTTTCATTTATTTATTTTTGTTACTTTTGACGACATCAAGTCAAGGGATAGTTTGTCAAGTGAAAATCTCAAGAAAAAGAGATGGAAATTTCAACAATAGATAAATAATCATTAGTTGAAAAAAAAAGTAAAAAATAAAATAACGAAAAAAAATTTAATATTGCAATAACCAATAACTTATGTACAAATTGATATTTCGCAAAAACTTTTTATTCAATTCATGAATGAAAATGGCTCTTTCAGCACATCAGATTTTAACTTATTTAGCATTGAGCATTTATCTAGCATTTCAGCAGACTACAGATCAACTAAACAGGGTATTTTTTTTTTACTAAAAATGTATTAAAACTAATTATGTAAAATATATTTTTTTCAACGAACTTCTTGTACAATTTCTTATACACTTTCGTAATTTGACGTTTCTAAGCCTTATAGATTTTGTGCAGTAAAGCAAATGTAACGTTAAAAAAAAATCGCAAAAAAGCACCTAAAATTGCAATGACATTCGAACAAAGTTTGATTTAAAAAGTATATATATTTTAAGTTCATACAAAAATACGACATTTTTAGCATGCTAAATAACTCTGGAGTTGAATTCCTAAGAATTATGAGTCGACCCGTATAGTATTTTTTATGTCAAGTTTAACAGTTAATTAGTTCTCGATCTAATAGACAATTAACTGAAATCGAACTAATTTTTTATTTATTCCATTGTACTCCTTGTACGTTTTTCTACACACCATCGTAATTTCAAGTTTAAGTCATATAGGGTTTGCCCAGCAAAGCAAAATGGTGAAGTTAAGTTTAACACCCAAAACGGTGGCGGCCCTTACTACTTTCTAATATACAGAAATTATAAAATTAAGTTTTACATAAAACATTGAACTAAAACTAATAATAACTAAACTAAAAATACTAATGTTTATTTACATAAAACTAATGTTTATTTACATAAAACATTGAACTAAAATTATTTTAATTTCTTAAGAAAATCATTACATACCTTTATTTCTCTTCACAGTCGTTACTTTTAATTTTTTTACTTACCTAAGAATGACATATTAAATACCTTTAAAATTATTTCTATCATTTAAACTAGATTATAATTATTAGCTGCTGAAAATATTGTTTTAATATTTGATATTTTTTTAAAAAAAATATTTCTTTCATTTCTTCCATTTGGGCAGGAAGAAACCTATTTCTTCCATGAATGTTTTTCTTTGTTTTTTTTATTATGGACGAAACTTATTGCCATCCCTGGTCTGAACATTGTTGTGATAAAGTACTTAATAAAAGTAAAGTTCATGAATAATGCTCAAATTATAATTTTACTGTGATAGATAGGCGAGCCAAACAGTCGCATACTGTATATTTTATCTAATGTTTCATTTTTTTTTTTTAACGGCAAGAAGAAAAAAAAGGTTACAGAGGGTTTAAGTTTAAATTTTTTTATTTATTTATTTATTTTTTTATTTTTATTATTTTTTTTTTAGAAAATGGTGATTTGATTTCCAAAATGTTACTTTTCATCTTTATTAAATAAAAAAGAGCTTTCTGTTCTGAAGAGGTGAAAAACACCAACATTTGATTATAAAACTGTAAATATAAGCTAATCAACAAGTACGTTTGTAGGGCCTGAAGACGAAGGGAAATGGGTTCGGTTTTTATTTTATAACCAGCGTTGAACAGCGATCCCAATTCTATGTATCAATGTTTAACTTCGTATTCCTGTAATTTTGAATTCAACCCAGAAGACAATGGAACTCCTGCATCAAGCATTGGGACAAACTAGCCTTCGTGTAAGGCTATAGTTTGCCCCAGTTTTTTAATTTTTTATGGAATTAACCCACATTTGCTTTACCTGAAGAGCAAAACCTCCCTCGGTTAGCGCAACGGCAAGGGGATTCTAACCCATGATCCCTCTACCACTGAGGATGTTTTACGTCAGCACTGTGGTCGGTGAAATCGGTAGCGGAATTCTCATCGACCTGCCACCGCTAGAACTCTGACCTGGATAACAGGTTATTGGGAAGCGCATGCTCCGAACTACCCAGACGCTCTTTAAGTCTATTTTGAAATTAATTTCATTTTTTAAAATTTCACTATTTAAAGTCATTATCATTGGAATCTCATTATTTTTTTCCCCATTAAGATTTTTTGCTGTGAGCAAGGAGGTTTGGAACCCTTGACCTAAGGAAAAAAAAAATTCTTTAATTTTCACCTTTGTAAAAAAAAAAAAAAAAAAAGATAATGAATGCATAAAAATTTTTTTAGGTTAATTTCGGAAAGTTTTGCGGAATGTTTTGGTTTAAACGATCTGAATAAAATTAAAAAAAAAATTTCTACAATAAGTGTTTGTTATTTCTCTTTAACTGAAGCAAAGCAACTGTAGTGAAAGTGTTTCCATAATCTAATCATGAGAAGGACGGAGTGCAGTACTTGCACTTAAGGAGAGAGACAAAATGACTTTCACTTCTATTTCCATTACGGGGGACCATCGCACTTAGGGATCAAGTACTCTTCATAACAACCATGAAGTGCTGTTGGTCTTACCCATAGCAATCCTCCAACAACTGATGTAATTGAATAAAAGACGTTTTTTTTTTTTTTTTTCTCCCCTTTAAAAAAAATTCTTGTGTAGGTTATTTTTTCCTCTTACGTTAGTGAGAATAAAATTCAGTAAGTATTTCTGAATTTTATTTGAAAATACTTCGTGATTTTTGGCAGACGTTTAGTTAGCCATAAAATAAAAAAACAAGAACAAATAGTATTTGCTAATGTTATATCCTGCTTTAAGGTTTTTTGTAAACTGCGTAAAAATATTATTAAAAACATAGTGTTTAAAGCTGTTTAGTTCGTATTGTTACAATACTCGAACAAGTTTTTATTGCAAAGTAATTTATAAACATAGAGGGAGAGAACATTTTGAGGAATATGTATGAAAAAGGACCTCAGCTGGAAAATACGTAGAAACATACGAACTGTTTGCAAAACATCATTTTCCAAAAACAGCTTTAATTAAAGGATTTTACGGAAAATTAAACGCAATTTCCTAGTTTATAACATTTTTTGTTTCATTTATTTTATTTAAATAGAAATAAGTAAATCTAGTTACTAAATTTTTAATTTAAAGGTTGTAAGTATTTTTCAAATTTTTTTTTTTTTTTTTTAATTCAAAGGTAAGGACTTGAAAATACGTGCAACCATAAAATTTTAAATGTAGTAACCCGTTTAAATAAAACATTTTTCAATAAATAAACAAAAGCGAGAAAAAGAGTTCCAAAATTATGCTAAATAAGGTTCCAACAACTATAAAATTTCTCAACTCAAAGACCCCGTCTTTTGATATGGAAACTAGAAATGGCTTATTTCAAAGATGGAAGCTTCTCTCATCTCTGATTCCCTTTCTCTCGCCGACTTGAGCTAAAACCTGTCTTTAGTACTAAGCAACCCCTTATTTGAAATAGTTAAACGTCATAACCATAGTGACCATCACTGCTCCGCATGAATGGTGAGGGGAGTTCTTTCCATATACAGACTATAAGTTAATCTCAGAAGCAAGTAAAGTGGTTCAACCGGTTCTATTTCGTAACAATATTAAAACCTTATCTCACGCTCCAGAACCGGTTTTTGTTTATGTTCAGAGTAAAAAGAAAAGACTTCATGAGGATGCTTTACGCCTTGGCTTTATGATCGGTTAATAGTTAACTTAGCTATGTAACATAATGGAAATTTGATTAGTTTTCAATTTTGGTACGGTTTTTGGAATCACTGCTTTCAATTTTCCTTGCTCTCCAAACTTCAGGACTCTAGCAGAAATAGTTCTGGAGTTACACACCCACTTTTCCTTTTATTATTGCATTATAGAGTCGTGCTTTCCTTTTATTTTGATAAGATTTTTGCTCTGAAATCACTATTCTGTTCAGTTTTAAAATTTCTATTTCGTTATACTGTACTTGTTGTGCGCTCCTCACTAGTTTTGTTGAGATTTTCGCAATGACTTAATGAGAAATATTTCATTTCTCTTCTATCGATTTTGAATTTTGGAGAGAGGTAACTCTAAATCCTATTTCTATCGTGTGTCTATAAATCCATGGTGTCAAATCACCCCACCGTAACGCATTAAAACTTTTGAAATCGCTCTGGTATCGTCATTAGACTAGTGAATGAGCGGGAACTATTTGAAGCCTGGAGCAAATTGAAATTAACTGTGATTGTTGAATGCTGTTTTGATGTGAGAGGGATCGTATCGATGGAAGTAACGGATGATTATTCTGTAATTATTGAATATGCCTTTTACTGTGTAAGTTATACGAAGAAAAAGAAGCTCTGAACTTTCGCTGTCACTTATTTAGGAGATTGTAGGGGATTTGAAACATTTTTGGGATAAAAATTTTGAAAATCTGGTTGCTAAGAGCTGAAATTAGCCATTTAAGCTGTAAAAAAATTCTATTGATTATGGTTTTTTATAAAACCGATGATATTGAAATTCGCTCGCCTTTTGATACGCTCTTGCTTGCCGCTTCGTTCGCAAAAAAACTAAAATTGCATTTTTTTTTTTTTTTAATTGATGGTAGAATTGTATAAAATAACTTTCGATAAAATTTAGACTATGTTAAGCAGCAAGTGTTATGTTTAGACTATATTAAAATTTAGAGTATAATTGATTTAGTTATGCTTAGTAAAAAAAAAGAATAAAAAACTTCTTCATTCAATTTACTAGTCAATTATATTTTGTGCAAAGTAATTTCAATGCATTTAAAAAAAATTAAAAAATTATTAGCTTCTGGTGGTTGAACTTAGAAGCCAAACAGTTTCCAAAGGCTCTCTTTGTTAATTATATTGCGATTACTTAAATTTTTCCAAGAAAATGTTCATATCTAGTTGTATTAATAAATAAAAAGAAAAAAGATAATGGATCTTTTGAGTATTCACAATTCCATGGGGACCACTTTCGAAAAATCAATGGTTTAAATTCCATCAATTAATCTCTTTCCCATTTGTTTTTTTTAAATTAGAAATGCAACAACTTTTTTGTTAAAAATTAAAATAAAAAAATAAATAAATAAAATAGAATTAAAAAAACATCGTATTTTATAATTAAAAACTTAAGAGTAGAATATAATGAAAAGAATATTTAGAAAAACTGGATAGTCAATTCTAGGATTCAAATCTGAATCAAATGCTGAAAAAGTTGTGATCCCCTAATTACGATCACTGGTTACCCATTGGTCGAATGCCTTTTTCTTTCTGGATTGACTCCGTTAAACGCCACATTTCAAATCAGGGGTTGGGGTTGCAAAAACTGTCTCCATTGATATTTATCGTTGGATTGGTTTTCAAATCCTGCCTATGTATGTGTTTCAAGACGTCACAAAATACTTATCCTTCTACAGTATTCATATTTATATTGAAATCACCGTCAAGCCAGTAATTATAAGTTAATAATAAAAGAATGTAAAAATACTTTAATATTATGTAAATACAAAAAAATTCCTGCTAGGGAAAAGAAAAAGAAAAAACAGCAGCGGTCGCCATAGCAACGCATGCAATGACGACGCATGCGCACTGTTTACTATTACTCTTGAGTACAGTTGAAAAGTATGGTGACGTCCAAATAAGTTGTGCATGCCATCAAACCCAAGACAAGACCCATTTTTCCAATGGGTCAAAACATTTTCAATGAAAACAATCTTATTTTTCTCAATTATTGCGAGATGATTAAATAATGATGTCACACTGCAATGAAAGAATGGTGTCAGGACTTTAATTTATCTTGCTTTTGTCAGTTTCGCTAAATATTTTTCTTAATATCCTGAGTAATGGGATTGATTGAATTTCAACATCTGATTGTGTGAACAAGATTTATACTATTGCTGACTCTAAATCTGCTTGAGTTTTTTTTTTTTTTTTTAAAGCTTAATAGTGTGCTAGGTCAAATAAATAATAGTGATATGAAAAATTGAGGTATGAATAGTTTCTGGAAAGTTATATGTGCAAAAGTATTTACAAGATTAGGTGTTATTTTTTGTTTTGTTTGCTAAAAAAATTTATAAAATAAAGAAATTTTTTTTAGAAAAAATAACCAAATGATTCGTTTAATTTGTCGTCTATTATCCAGGAAAGGTAAATTTTAGTGTCAGTGAACGTTAAAGTTCTAAAAATTCTGGTACACAACGCTAGACGGTATTAATGGACCAAAAAATAAATCTTGACGAGAAAAATTCCCTTGCTACAAATATTGCTTCGAATTCCATTTCAACCTATTTGTCATTTAATACGTAATAAATTTTTTTATTCGATATGGATCGTACTTTTTTATCTATTCTTACTCATTACTGCGTGAATTCCTCATCGTCGTTATGTATTTTTTACCTTTCTTAGATTCAAGTGCTCTGTTGATATGAATTCTTTATCGATTAATCGGTGATTGCACCCTTTATCCATCTTAGATATATCAACTAGATATTCTGAACTTCTGCCTCTGTAATCTTTCATTTTTCTACTAATTTCAAAATTTGTTGACGAAATTTTAATTTTTTTATTTTTTTTATTTATTTATTATTTTTTTTTTTTTTGTGCGTGTGTAAGTAGTGCTCGTCCATTATTATCTCGTTGATAGCATAAGTTGATATATATGAGTACATATTAAGCTCACTTAGAAATTTTTTTTCTTCTTCTTTGTCAAGTTCTTAACTTTATTATTGTGAAAAGATCACAAAGGAGTAAAATTATACTTTACTCAGTTTATTTTGGTTGTTTCATGCTAAACTAAATTTCTCATAATTTGCTTTTGAACAAATAAAATCACCTGAAACTAAAACAAAGAATGTTTTGTAAATTTTTTTCGGTAATGAAATTTATTCCAGTTGTTAACATTTACAGTTGCGTTAGTTGCAAGTACACGTAAATTGTGAACTTGGCGTGTTTCTGAATTTCATCAGGGTGTCGTTAGCAACGTGAGGTAGCCAAAATGTCAGGACAACGAAAAATAACAGCTATTAGATGCAGTTTTTTGTTGTCTTGACATTTGCAGCTCCTGCCAAATGACTAAGATCATCTATCTGACGTCACTCAACTCTCTTAGAATTTTTTTTTTTTTACTATAGTTTAAATCCTTTACTTTTGTTTCTACCTTCAAATTGATAAAAATAACTTAATAAAATTTTTAATTTTATCTTAAAGTATACAAAACTGATTAAGTTTCATTCATAATAAATGTGTCCATTTTCTTCTTAAAACTTAAATCTCCAGGATATTATTTTTATTTGCATATAATAATAAAAAAAAGATGTAAAAATCTAATTCCGAGTTCATCGGTATTAATCGTACTTAAAACCTATTAAAATCTTTGAAAATTTCATAAAGTAGTCATATATTTTTGTTTATAATATAATTTTATTAAATAAAATAAAAATTGAATATAGTTAAGCCAATTATTATTAATCCATAACTTCGTTCCCCCTTTTCATCAAAGAATTACCCAGAATTCAAAAACAGACTATCAATCACAAATATTTATACAATTTGTATAAGGAATGATGCAAACTGATCGATATTTAGTGTGATTAATTCTTTAACACGAACACCTTATTTTTAAACTGAATCGAAAACATCTCGGTATTTTTCGTCAATTTGTATTTTTTTCCTCTTATATTATACCATAGTTAGCTAGTAGCAAAGACGGAAAATGTCTTAAAGCTTCAGAATAATGCACATAAATATACACTTTATGATATATTTCTATGCTGCTTTATAAACATGTGTTAAGATTGTTTCTAGTTTTACATTGAGTTGAAGTAAAAGAATTTCTCTAAATAACCTCTGATTTAATGATGATTGTCACAATCTGCAAGCGATGTCATTGCTTACGTTATAGCTAGGGCCCATATAATTTTTTTAAAATACATTTTAAAATACATAGTTGCATTTAGCATCTTATATTCATCTTGCTTTAGATAAATTTATAAATTTTAATTAAAAAAAAAAAATTATTTTTAAATTTTTGTCTGAACCCATTCGGTACAACACTTAGCTTGTGTGTCAAAAAATAAGTAAAAATAAATTATCTTTAAAAAATTATAATGATTTTGAAGCACACTTTTTAAAAAATATTTTGCTTAATTAATAAACTATAAAATTAGCTAATTAAAAAATGCCAGCATTTCATGAATAACATTGCAAATAATGCCGGGAGGATGTGTATTTAACCCCTTCGCCCTCGATTGTCACGTATACGCGCCAGCATAAAACACGCTTATTATCGCGTTTGACACGCTAGAGTGCTTTCTCGTTCGTTAACGGATTCACGTATTTTTTAAATAATAAATATAAATTTGTATAAATTTGTAACCAACTTGTAATCCATCGCTTTGTTTTGTTAAAGTGGGTGGGCCCAAGGGGTTGAAAGAAAAGTGAAATTACCCCTCCTTAAACTCCTCTGTCCCTCTGTGGTCTCCAGGCTTATTATTGGGGAGCATTGGCAGTAACTGAGTTAATTTTAAAGAGATTAAAAGATGATTTGTTTAGTTCAGTTGTGGGTGACCCCCAAATAGACTGTCATCCAGATTAAGGTTATTTTTATGAAATTATGAAGGTAAAATTGTCGCACGAAAAGAAAATAGGATTAGCAAATTTTAAAATATGATTTTTTTTCTTCTTTCAAATAACAAAATATTGAATAAATTACTAAAAGGATATGCATTGACAAATGATTACATCAACATTTCTCATCGAATTTTGAAATTTAAAATAAATTCAAGAATGCAGAATTATTTTCTCTGATAACCATTCTCACAGTTTATAACCGTTTTTTTTATATTTTTTTTTTTAAACACAATTTCTACTTATACGGCAAAAACTACTGAGCTAAACTTATACAGCAAGAACGCAGTCGCTGCAGACTTGCGAAATCAACTGCCTAACATAAAACCGAATTGTAAAGATTTATTGATGAAACAATAAAAAAATTTCATTCACATTAAATGTTTCTGAATTAATTATTATTATAATTTTTTTTACCATATTTGCATCTGCTAATGAATGTTTTTTAAAAGTCAGGGTTCAACCATAAAAAGTTCAATCATTTAAGGGTTCCGTAGCTGAAAAAAATTGGGAACCGCTGCCTTTATGGGTGGGTACGAATCGGATCATTACATCTGAAGTTGTCCAAGGAATTTTTCTCATTCTTTCAGTTACCGTGCTAATTGTTGTCTGTGGAGTAAGAAACCAGTTATTCTATTTCTTCATCAAGTATATTTACAGCGTTCCTTGGTGTCAATTCGATATCAGATTGGAATTGACTTAGTTCCTTCTGAATTTTCATCTCAGAAGCTTCTTCTGTTGACTCAGGCCTCTATGTTTGTCATTTCCAAAAAGTAAACTCATCCCTATCTTCTTATCAGGTGTTACTCCTGCTCAAGAGTCTGCGCTGTTATTACTTATCTTCTTGTTTCCATGGTATAACCTTTTTTTTCTTTCCCCTTCCCTTCTTTGCACTCGAGCAGCTGCAACCCTCCACAACATCTAAACTGCAGTTAGAAATTTTTTTCCCTTTCCTTTTTATATCTGAAGAATGTATTCTTGTCTCTTTCAAAAGTTAAATGTAGTGTATTTCTGTCATCCTTTCTCGCTTAGTTATAAATTTAGGAACGTGATTTATTAAAACGATTTTATTGTTTTAAATAGTGTATATTAGTTAATTCATTCAATTTTCGTTCTCTTCAGTTCAGTTCGGAAAAAGGAACTTAATGGAAGATTTTTTTTTAAAAATTGCAGTGGAGTATCGCTTGGTTATGGAAGATATCGATACAATTTCTTTATGAGTAGGTTAGAGTCTTTGCTATTACGTAGTTACTAAATTTTTAGTCTGTATTATAAGTTCAGAAATATAAAATTGCTAATTTTAATAAAAAATGAAGTTAATGCAAATTAAAATTTATACATATCAGTATAATAATAATTTTAATAAATTTATTGGAATCAATTTTTTTTGTATAAATAAATTTTTTACTGTAAAGACGTACTCATACTTATTTTACTTACCACTTTGACGCATAATTTTTTTAAAACATGTTTTTTAATACTTTTTCGTTATTTTTCATTAACTTCGGTCAAAATAAGGGAAAAATATTTTATTTAGAATTTTTATAAATTATTGTTATGAAATACGTCATGAAACAACAGTGTCTTTTTCTGCGTTAAGAGTCAAATCTTCCAAACACTGCTACGCAATAATTTTTCTACTTTGCATTTATTTGCAGGTATTTAGATCTAGGAGAAGCGCTTATTCATCATTATAGTTTTTTTTTTTAATTTACAAAATCAATTATTAAATTTTTGAATATAAATAGGAAGAAAAATTTCAAACTACTTTTTTTTTTTTAATTTTTTATTTATTTTTTTATTTTTTATATTTTAGTACAGATATATTTCCAATAATATAATAAAATTTTTTAGTAGCTATTAGACTGTTTTCTATAATTTAAAAGAAATACCAAAATATATTTTTACTTCTAATTAGATTGTCAGAAAAAAATATATAAGGAACACTGGTGTCAATATTACATTCAGTACATTAATATCTTTTAATTTTGCTTTTCTTTCTTCACTAGCATTTTAATTAAATAATTAAAATATTAAATAAATAATGGGTATATAATCGGATGTAAATTTAATAACAGGTTTCGAAAATCATAACTGAAGAAAAAAGTCCTTACTTTCGGAACCCTTCTACGGAACCTTAGGATTCCACGGAACACCGTTTGGGAACCGCTCATCTAAACAATATAAATCAAACTTTCGTAAAGAATTATGCATTCGAACTTTTCGTTTAGGTTTTTGTAAGTGTAAGGGTTAATGGCTCACAAAAAATACTAAAAGACTTGAGATCGTTTTGTACCTTATATGATTTTGCTTGTTTATGCAGTGTGTGTGAACTTGGCATTTATTTTATAAAAGAAAAAATAATTTTGAAAATTATTATTTTATTTTAAAAGATAGTTTTGGGTTGAGCTAAAAAGGCGAGACGATCTTGCGGAAAGGTGTTGGTGTTCTGAGTTTATTGCTTTTTCTCACGGAGTAGAAGGCTTTAATTGGATTGGAGCTTGGATGTTACGATCTGAATCATGACCTTAAATCATGTTGTCATGCATACAAACACCATTTACAGGCATTTGTTATGTAAATCAACAGTAAATTCCTCTAGTCCAATGAAACGAGCATTCTATTTCAATTACTTCATTTTTGTCGATTGTGTATTTAATGGGACAAATTCACCCACTTAATTTCCTCACTCGCTGTTATTTATTACTTTAAAGAAATTAATTTAAAAAAAACTTTTTTTTCAATATTTTTTAAAAAAAGGGTACAATTTTACTTATTTATGAAAAATTTATAAAATATTTTAATATTTGATAGTTATCTTATTTTTAAGTTTTAGACCATTGCCCAAGGTGATTTGCAATCCTTTTGGTTATAAGTGGTGAATCGAGTTACTGGCCCGGCGAGTTTAATACTTTTGAATTTCCCTAGGGAAGGGCCTGGGCTCAAAATTTTCTTAACCTCCATACAAACTTAAAAACAAATAGTTCTTTAAATATATGATTGGACCTTTGAATGGTATTTTTTAAATACCGCTCTTATCTCAACGTTGCTGTTTCCTTTTTTTAATAAATTTCTGTAAATATTTATCATATGATGCGCCTAATAATAATAAAAAAATTTGTTATTCTTCATCAAGATTAATTACGATTTGAAGAAATGATATCGAAAACTATGCATCATAAATCTCAATTTTGTTCTCTTAAATTAAATAACACACACCACCAGTAGCCATTATTTTATCTTTTGTCCTCTCTGAGATGTTGCGGCGATAAATGAAATGCTTACTTACGCCTTCGTGACGATACAGAAATAGCAGGGTCTTCTTCTCTTTGCTCTAAATATATCTCATTCAATGTTATCTGTTCGTGAAAATTGTTGAGGGAACTGCTGTCTGATCCACTGTTGTGCGCTCTCCAACCTATATTCCCCAGAGCTTTCTATTCTCAGCTATTTCCTCTGTTCCTGACATTGTGATATACCTTGAATTTGTGTGAGACCCCATTTGTTCAAACTGACAGTCTCACTTGAATCGAAGCATTTATTCCCTCTTCAACCTAAGATGCTTTCCTTGTCATACAATTCTTCGAAACCTTTTCGTTTCCCTCAAAATTTCTGGGAAGTTTGCTATCTCCTTAAACAGTTCAACTTTTTACTATTTTATTCAGATTTCGCTGTAAAGTGTATTCGACATGTCACAACCAGCGCTGGATTTTACTTTCACATTCATAATTTACGGATGTTGCAGTGAAAGTTGACCATTCGTAGGACAATTATTTGCTGGTCCACTTAGACAGATGGTCAACTTATAAAAAGGAATTTAATTGTTTTGCCAGTTTTGATACTTAATAATTAAGAACTTAAATTCCTATTCCTTTCTGTTGACCAACATCATTTGCAGTTAAAGAACTTAAAAGAGTTTTTAAAATGCTCTATGAATCATAGTGGCTACAGGTACACATTATATTAGAATTATGGCTTCGAATCGCATCAGTAGCAACATTAAATTATTATGGAAACATATGGTTTTCAAACCAGCTCAATCGATTTTTAACTCTTTTGTTACTGCAGTCCAGTCCGATGAAGTGACGCAGGTGCACCATGCCACGAAATGTGCACATGACATGTTAAGATTTCTTATTATATTTTACTTGTGTAGGTAGAAAATACTTCACTTCTCAGGGATCTGTTTAAAAGAAATTTGGGTTCGTTAACACTTGAAAGACTGAAACTTAGTATATACCTATATTGCCCAAAAGAAGTAAAAATGACAGGATTGTAAAAGAAATAAATAATGCTTAAAGAAATTTGTTTGAAATTAATTTTTAATATTTTTTACATTATTTACAGTTATATAACAAGTTATTAGTAAATATTAACAATTAAAAATCATATGTTGTACAAAATTCTAAGAAATTGTGTCATTATATACATTGTTTTTGCAAATTAAATTAAAAGCAGTCAAAATGACTTCCTTAGGCAATCTAGTGTTAACAGACCCTTCACAAAATATCTTTCTATAAAAACGGACCCTTTACAAAATAATTAATCTTTTAATCGGACCCTTCACAAATTTGTTTATCTTCATTATTGTTTTGTTAATCGAATAAACCCTTCCCGGGGGGGGGGCGGTTCGATACAAACTAAATATCCCTAAGCTTAAATTCCAAATGTAGTATTTTAAGAAAATATTTCTACTTTTACAAACATCGTGTGTGCATTCTTATTAATATTAAATCATAATTTTTTTTGTAAATAAATAATTGATCAATTTATATTTATTCATAAAATTAATTAATAGAATATTATGTAAATAAAAATTAATTTCTGGTGATTTTTTAAATAAAATATTATAAATTTAAGAATTGTTTAAGTTTACTTAATGCGTAACACATTAAAAGTGATACATTACTAAGTTGTGTAATTTAAAATATGTCAATTGAAATTATTAAAAATGTGAGTGATTTTGTTTCGATTATTTGTCCAAAATGAATATTCTGTGTTGAGCAGTATAGGCTAAATACCTGATATTTGTATGTTGCATCTCTAATTTAGTAGCAGCAATTGTTGAGCAGAATCGTGTATCTATTTACAATTTAAAAACTTCTTGAAAAGGTTTTTAGCAATTTTTGCTATAACAGGACCCTATTTGCACAAATTCACAAAAGCAGGACCCTGGTTGAAAGAATGTGACTTAACGCTTATTTTATATTCACAAATTATGAGTAGTTTTTTCACAATTTTACAAAAACAGGACCTTTCACAAAAAGTCTGGATAGACCTCTGCTTCTAAGCCTAACACACAGAAATTTGTTTCTACATACAAAACATGTTAAGCGCATTTAAAATATACTTTTAGTGGTATTAATCCAGTACAGATAAATAGTATATAGTCAGCTGGCATCACGCTGATGCCGGCTGACAACATGAATGGGGCGAAGTCTCTTAACTGTTTCAGTTCGAATGTTTATGTTTGCCTCATAAGTAAGGTAATCTCTGAAACAAGGAAAATGGTTCAATTACGTAACTAGCTCAGCTTTACTTGTGTTTGAGAAGTGAAAACCTCTGCACTCGCTTCAGAACCAGTTTTGGTTTACAGTCAGAGCAAAGATGATGCCTTCGTGAGGAAATTCGAGTTTTGGCTGTAAGCTCGGTTTAAAAGTTAACTTATCCCCATCGCCGGCTTGAAGACCACCAAGCTTCATATCGATGGGTACCAGCTTGTCTAGCAAGTAAAAAGCGGCTTGTGCAAAGTGCTGATCACGTTGCTGCAATTATGCCGTTGGTCACAAAATTGTGGAGCCTTAACCTCCTGGTCCATAACGGGCTGTTGCGGATAATTTAACAGTTAACTTAGCTACGTCAAAAATGAAAATTTGACTAGTTGTCCATTATGTCGCTGGTAGACATAGGGCATGACGTGGATACCGGCTGCATAAACGCTAGTAACGAAGGGGTTAAAATGTTACAGGATAATCCAATTGCAAAGCTCACCCACTCCTTTGAATTTCGGTTAATAAGCCAATTTTTTCAAAAGTTTTTGAATAAGCTAACATGATTAAAGAAAAATTGAAATTTTTTTTTTAAATTTATGGTTTAAGCTCAGTGCAGATATATAAAGCTAAGCTTGCTCACCCCCCCGGTTAGCTTTAGCCTCATTCTAGAATTTGCTGAGTGAAAGGGCCAGTTATCTAGTTATCTAATGATGCTTTGTTCCATGTGTATTTTTTCCCATTGAATAGAAAAAAATTAAAGTAATGTTGATAGGACGGGGTTATGTAGGAAACGGAGGCATACTTGTCTTAACTTTTTATTTTGTTAAACCAAATCCAAAGAAATAAAAAATGAGTCGATAGAACAATATAGTTAAGGGTTTTAATGGATAAAAAGGTATAAATTAAAAGAAATTATTATAAATGAAAGTTGTTCTATTTATGTATAAAAGTTACTTTTAATTAATACCTTTTTTTATCCTTATTGATTTGTGTTATTGATTTTGTGTAAAAAAAAATGTACTGGTATAATTCACTTGTCAGCATTTTTCTAATATCAGACAAATAAATAGGAACAAATCAAAAGAAGTACTTTTTTTTTACAATTAATTAAAAACCTTTTTCACGTCTATATTTTTAAGCTTGTTGCCTTGTTTGGTCACATTCGATTCAGCATTAAAAAATCGTTAAGGAAACACCTTATTTGTAGATTGCATTGTTAAGCACATCAATAATATTCGTAATGTTTTAGGACAAGTCCTTAAAAAAAATTTTAGGAAACAATACAGCTTTTGTCTAATTTGCATAAATTGGAGACTGAGATGAGCTCAAATTTAAATCTTAAAAGTTTTGTCTCTGTTCGCATACATTTCTTTAAATAACATCTTAAGTCAGCCTATCATTTAATTCATAGAAATGTTAATGCCTCACGTCAAGTACTGACTTTGAGACATCAAATAACTTTCAGCGCATGATTCTGGTATTGGCCTTCAAGAGGATTTTATTTAAGTCAGCTTTTAGATGCTTTTCAAATTTTCCACGGCCAAGTCTTATGCTTAAAGTAGATTTTAGATTGTTTGTTTCGACTCTAAAAATTCTTGATTGTATTTAAGAATTCTTTATCAAACCGTATAAAGAGCCCTCTTGACAAATATTTCACAAATTTATCTCAATTTCTTGATGATGTTTGTTCATCACACATTTTTATTTCTTCCATTTTTTTTATTTTACCTATAGAGATGTCTAAGCTACGTCATTTCACTTACCTGTCCACTGGAATCCATCAATAACTAGTCTCTGAGGAATCAATATGAATGCGTTTCTACTAACATGAGTAGTGCAAGTAACTAGTTGCCATTCAGATCTACAAAATTATGACGATTGATTTATACCACTCAATGATATAGTTCAAGTACTGGCTTGGATATCTCTAATACTCATTTTAGCACTTAATTTAGATTCGATTTAAATTAGTTCATTTATATAATTTTGTTCCTCTATGCAAGCTATAAGCTAATCTTCTCATCTTGATATCTTCCGGTACTAAGCTTTAAATCCACCGTATCCACCTTAAGATTACACCGTATGAATTTTTATTTATTCTTGTCTTATTGCTTATTGCTAAGGCATATATGGGAAGGGGGAAATGAAGGCAAATATTTTAGATCGACAATTTGTTATTTTATTACCACGTTTATATTAACTTGCCTTCGTGTATGTCTGACCGGGTGGAATTTTGTAATAGATTTTAAACTAACTTCCCGACTAGCTACAGACTTCAAATTTTGCACATAGTTTGCACATGCATGAAAATAAAGAGAAAGAACACATGCAAAAAAATAATAATAATAATAATTAAAGAAAAATTAGTATTTTCGCGATTGTCTTTTGTTGTCGATTCGATTATTTGAAATTAGTGTCACTTGTCAGTTGAAAAATTTTGTGTATAGTGAGTGAAAAAATTGAGATTTTAAAAGTGAGTACAAAAAAAAAAAAAAAAAAAAAAAAAAAAAAAAAAAAAAAAAATCAAAATAAAAAATAATATTTTTAAAAACCACGTTTTTGTGGTGGAGATTAAAAAATAAAAATTTGAAAAACGAAAAACGTGGGGCTCATGAAATACATAACAGTACGTTTTTCGTTTTTCAAATTTTTATTTTTTAATTATTATTCTCCACTACAAAAACGTGGTTTTTAAAAATATTATTTTTTATTTTGATTTTTTTTAATTATTATTTAGACTCTATTACATTTATCACTTAATTTCATAAAATTTGGCTAACGTTCGAATAATGTTTGTTGCTTTTTAATGTAAATTTGTTTTGTAAAGCAACGATCGAAAAACTCACGAAATTCGGACTCTCTTTTTATTCAGTCAATGCTTCAGCTAAACAGGTTATTATTTTTTTTATAGCCAGCGTTAAGCAGCAGATTTGTTATTTGTTTTACAGTTATCAGTGTTCAAGTCCGTAACCTTGTAATTTCGAACCCAACGTAGTTGAAAAAGGTAATCCTAGATCAAGCTTTGAGACTAACTAACTTTGGTGGAGGAGTTTTTATTTTACATTAGCACTTTGGTCGGTACGAGCCGGGAACAGAATTTAAATCGACCAGCCATCGCTTGGATTCTCATTTGAACAGTGACCAATAATCGACTGTTGATTTTTTTTTATTGCACAACAATATTTCAATTTATTTAATTGTAAACATTTTTTGCGAAGCATTGAGAAATGTTTTCATAAATTTCGCTTATTTAACATCGTTTTTGGTATATTTCCAATTGTAAAAAAACTACCAATTTTTATGAACGACAATAAAAGTTTGTTAGTTGTCAACTATAGAATCTAATTTTACATATTTCATAAAAAAATGCGAATATAAAGTTTGCCGGTACTTCAACCTTAAAGCAAAAATTGCAACTCCGTTTTTTATGATCAAACCCCTTTCCAATTACTTACAATTTTGATATTGTTCTGGCTTCTGTCTTTTTTCATTGCGGCGCTCTTTCGTTATTCCGCTGTTTATTTTACTTTTTCACTACTTCTTTTCATCTTTCTTTACTTCCAAAAATGGATTGCGCGTCACAGGCCCATTCGTAAACTTGTCATTTTTTTTCTTTCCTGAGCGCAGAGAGAAAAAACTGGAAAAAAACGAATGAGTTATCTTACCTGCTTTTTCTCTACTTTCTCAGATAAAAATAGCCTATCTGCTAATGAGTGAAGCATACACACTTCGTTTTTCTTTTTATTCCTTTGTTTCCAATTGTTTTTACTCGGTCGCACCTGTTCAACCGACACAGTCATTATTTTTACTTTTTTTATATATATATATTTCTCTGAAGCTTTCAGCAATTTTCTTATCCAAAAGTTTATTCTAAAAAGATTTTTATTCTCTTTAACACTTTAGCGATAGTTTCTCTTGGGAATGGTTGCCATTTTCTTTTTTAATGAAAGGTTGTAATTTTTTTTTTCTTTCGCCAAAATTGTTGAGCATCCAGTGAATATTTTGAGTTGTCTCCTATTATGATGGTTTTGGCGATGACGTCTAGTGTTGGTGCTTTTGTTCTTTTCTTCCTTCAAGGTCAGCTTCTTTATTTGAAATACACCTACGTACGCTAATGTTTTGTTATCTTTTAGAATAAAAAAAAATGTTGGCAAAGGGATATCATGATTAATACAGTAAGTGCTTTTGTTAATATAAGTGCTTTTTTACTCCTCCTTTTTTTCAACAAAAATGCATCTATACTTTTTACTATGCACACTTGACGATTCATGATCTTTTAAGTACAATAGATTAAGTTTTAAGATTTCAAAAAGTTGAGAATTTACTAAGCGTTAGTAAACAATTGTATTTTATTTCGCTAAACGCTTTGAACAGCGACCAATGAATATCTGATTCTGTAACTTTGTTCATTTGAATTCAGAAGACACAAGATTTCCTACATAAATATCAGATCACGTTTCTTGTTCTTAAATTTATTTATAAAATCTTGTTCTTATTTGATTTGCATTTAGAGCATAACATATCAAAGAATTTTAGATTGAAATTATAACTTATGTTGAAATTATTACTTATATTGAAATTATAACCTATATTAAAATAAATATTGTGTTATGGAGTATAATCGCTAAGGGGAACCCACAGTGTATGTGTTTAACGTTAATCCTCGTATGCATGTATTAATATATAAGTATTAAGTGCTATGAGTGCATCTAAGCTCTAAACTAATAAAGCAATTAGCGAAAGTTTGGAGAGAGGGGTACCAGTTCATGCGCTGCCCCCGTCGTCTGACTGATGTTAAATTTACAGGGCATTTCTACCATGGCTGGCAAAGAATAGAGCTCCGTAATTCCATCGATGCTTGGTCATAGTTGAGGGATCACTGATGTGAGACAATATGTCAAAGTGATTGAAAGAAGTAAACAAAGCGGCTAGCACGACTACAAAGATAATGCGCGCTCAGAAGCTCGCCTTCCAATGGCTAGAATCCCAGCGATGACTGGTTGATTCGAATTATACTCCCGGCACGCACCAACCACAGTGCTGACGTAAAATATGCTCAGTGGTAAACGGATCATGGGTTAGAATACCCTTACCTTCGATCTAACCGTTAGAGGTTTTCGTAGTTTTCCTTTCCATGCTACGCAAATTCTGGTTAGTTCCATCAAAGAGTTCTCTCCGAAGGTTAGTTTGTTCAATGCTTGATTCGTGAGTTCCCTTGTCTTCTGGATTGGGCTCAAAATTACAAGGCTACGGAGTTGAACATTGATAGTCGTTGACTCAGAATCGGGTTGACAGTTCAACGCCGGTTATAAACTAATAAAATAAAATGCGCGCTGAGAGCATAGTCAGGATTTTTAAAATTTTTTTTTTTTTACTTTCATCATCTTTGTAATCGTGCATCCGTATTCAGTATTACAATTACAAATAACTGGTTTAAAATCATGAGGCATTAATTTTTCCCGTTTGTCAAAATGCTCTGTGGGCAAGTTAATTGAATCGGCATATCACTGTCTGATTGTTTTGGAAGCAAGCTTTTCGCTATTTTGCTCCCTCTAAAAAAAAATTTCTTCCCTGAACTTGTTTAGAAATCCTGCAGATTTTTAAAAATGTGTTTACATGTATAATTGGAAATAAATTTTAATTTGCTAAAATGTTGGGACATTTTTGCTGTAATTTAAAAAAAAAAAAAATACTCCGTTTATAACATTGACAATGTTTTTTTTTTTTTTTTTTTTTTTTACCGCGTTTATATCAACTTGCCTTCGTGTATGTCTGTTCGGATGGAATTTTGTAATCGATTTTAAACTAACTTCCCGACTAGCTACAGATTTCAAATTTGGAACATAGTTCAGAATTGGATGACAATGCATGAAAATGAACAGAAAAAAGACATACAAAGTAAATTAAAATTAAAGAAAAATTAATATTTTCGCGATTGTCTTTTGTTGTCGATTCGATTATTTCAAATTAGTGTCACATGTCAGTTGAAAAGTTTTGTGTACACTTTGGGAGAAACGTGGAGCACAAGAAATACACAACAGTACATATACACATACATGTACACATTTTCTTACTCGTACACATGCACAACCACATCCACATTCAGATACAATTACAGATATACATACACATATTCTCATGAGCACACATACTGTTACTGTTATGTATTTCATGCGCCCCACGTTTTTCGTTTTTCAAATTTTTGTTTTTTAATTATTATTCTCCACTACAAAAACGTGGTTTTTAAAAATATTATTTTTATAAATCTAAACCTTTCTTTTTTTAAATCTAAATCAAACCTTTTAAAATCTACTTGTGAGTTTGTGAAGCCAATGGTTGGGGGTTCGAATCCCGCTCTTGGCATGGGTGTTTCTCTTTGTGTGTTGTTCTCTACTGTGCGGGTGTGGCCCACCTTATAAACGGGTACCTGTGGCAGTGTAGCGTGGGTAATGTTGCTCGCCACCGTGACTTAGGTTCACAGGTGCCCACTGGGTAAAGTTAAATGAGCAACACTTCCGGCATCTTCAGAGGTGAAGAACGTAAGTTCAGTGCCTGTCGTAGGAAAAAAGAAAAAGTTTGGGCCGGTCCTGGCTATGACACTGTATTCTTTATCTGGTAAAGTGCAGAAAATCGTTTTAATTCAGCTGTCAATATTAACTTAAAAAGGAAAACAAGCAAAATGAAAGTTTAATTACTTCATTCCATATCCGACTCCGATAGAATTTTACCTCAACTTCTAAACGAATCCAATTCTATTTTATTTTCTTAAAGTCTACATATTATAGGTAAAGCAAGATCTCCCCGTTCCCGACACGGGAACGAGATCAGGATAAAGTTTTCATATACATTTCTCTACCTTTTTAAACTAAATAAAAACAAAGATAAAAATTCTGTTCCGTAAAGTTATTAATTATAAAAAAAAAATTAAATTTTTTTTTTAATATAAACGTTTTAGAAATGTTCAATTTTATGATCCGAAATAGGTATTCACAAATAACAGATCTTATATCTCTGCAAGTTCTAAGCTTTTTTCTTTCAAAATTTTTGCCTCTATCTGAGCCATTAAATCTCATGTTCTGAGCATCAAAAATAGTTTGGAAGAGCATTAAAATTTTTTAAAAAATAACCTTAGTCATATGTAATTTATAATTCTTATTACGTTATGGGAGTTGACCAGTCTTTTCAAATTTTTAGTGAATTTTACAGTTGCAGTAATAAAAGATGTTGTGAAACATACAATGCCGATGCAATCTCTCGAACAAGAATCAAATATTTAAAAGTTCATTATTTATTTTTTTAATCTTTTAGCGATGCTTTTTCTTCAAGCTGTAAAGTATTTTCTATTTTTATCTTACTTAAATTGTTTGAAAAAGAAATTTCATTTACTCCTCTTCCCTTCTTCAAACATGCCTTACTTTTGAAACGCTTTTATAGTCCGAGGTTTTGCTACCTTCATTTTAATCTTCTAGGGTTTTACGAAGGCCTCAATGGGATTTTCTGAGGAATTCTCCTCGCCCAACACTCGAAAGAATGTATTAATCTCATTATCTTGGGACGATGTTGGCGACATTTCAGGCCCTGTTTTAAAGTTTTTTTTTTTTATATATTGAATAAGAAACAAGGGATTAAACTGTTAAGCATAATTTGTGACTGAAATGTTTTCTCTAACACCTCACCGTTTTATGATCTGGAAAGATTCAAAACTCGTGCAATGCTGAAAGAAATAAAAAAAATAAAAAAAACCTCTTATGTGCTTTGCTAACTTTTCTTTTAGTGTTATAATTTTATTCGAACTGTTGGCAGCTGTCGGAATAGATTTTAATTCTGATCAATTTATAGTCTCTTCAGGCGTTTTTAAACCTTTTTTTTTTTTTTTTTTTTTCATAATTGTTTTTTCTTTTTCATTAACAAAATCTCTTTATGCATTTTTAAAAAAAAAATATCGTAATTTATTTTTTATTGATAAAGTTGAAATTGAATTGTTTTTCCCTGTTTAGTTTTTATATATATATATATTAGCAGAAAATATAAATCAAGATAAATTATTACCTGACGTGAAACCGATAAGAATACAATAACAGGAATGATCCGAAGAGCAGTAACAGGAAATAGTAAATAAATAGTAATAATCTAACAGACCCTAAAACTTCGCAAAAGAAATAGCACAAAAACGAAAATTGAGTTTAAGGCACGACAGACAAGCACGGTATCGTTGTCAGGGGGGGGGGGCATCACCATGTTGTCAGTGCGGGAGCAGTTTCTGCAGTTGGCAGTAAAATACAGCAAGCAGCGGCCCTAAGAAAGAAAAGATGGAAACCAAAAGCAAGTTAGATGAAACTTATATACTATTTTGTTACTATGAGTGTAAGTAAAGGGTCGTAGGTTCGAGTATTAAATTAATCAGTTATCCTGTTATAATAATTATCATATTTGCCCATCATGCTTATTTCATCATCCTAATGTGACATTAAGTCAATTTCAATTAAATATCATGTTTTTAACATCCAAATCCTAATTTTTTAGTTAATTCTGATACAAATCCTTATTTCATCATCCATTTCCTCTCCATATACACTTGATACCGTGCCACACATACTACTGATGATATTTTACGAAAGCATTGTGGTCGGTGCTAGCCGGGAGTAGAGTTCGTATCAACCAGCCAACGCTGATATTCGATCCTGGGTCACCTCATTGGGAGAGAAGCGCTCTATCCCTTGAGCCACCGCGGTTCTTGTATTTTTTATTTAATTTTTATTTTTTAATTCCGAATGAAATTTATTTACAATATAATTCCTTTCTTTACAGGCATCTCTGCTGAATGTGAGGATACGCCGTAATGGTTGTTATGCTTATCTTGTGTAAGTAATATTTTATTCTTTCCAAATATAAATGTTTAGGTTTCTAAAATTATATGGGGAAGTTGCCCCTGGAATTAAAATTCGTTTTTTAAATCCGCTATAATTTGTAAAATTTTCATAGAGATAAAAGTTTGAATCGCTTTATAGAATTTTTGGAAGATATTTAATTTTGCTTGTTAAGCAGCTTGTGAACATGTCTTGTAAATGATATATTTATCGATTTATATAAATAAGTTTCTCCTACTCTGTTGTCAGGTAATAAAATTTGTTATTGCTTAATAAAATTTATAATTGTGTTATTTAAATTGTATTATAGGAATTTATGTGGCTTGATTGTATATTTTATAGGAATTTTCATTTTGATGAAAAAATGACTAATATATATATTGTTATCACAGCTTTGGGAAATATTTTGTATTAAAATAAAATTTTATTTTCAAAACATTTGAATTCTACACAAAACCATTTATTTATAACAAAAAGAAAACAATTTCTCTGCAGATTAAAATTGGTAAGCCGATTAAACTGTGCAGTTTGTTTTCGAACGTTCCCAGGGCCGTCTTAATAGCATGCAGGGCCCAGGGGCACAGAAATGTTTTGAGCCCCTATACTGCTTAAAATGTAACTACAAAAATTCACTGACATAAAATTATTTACATGATATATATCGTACCCCGGCAAGAAAAGTGACACATGTCAAAAAACGGCATATGAGAAAAATCAACTGAAAGAATACTATAAAACTTATTCTGAAATAGCACAATCTGATGCTTATGATGCTTAAAGATAGATACTTTTCGAGCTCATACATATTAAATATTATACTAATTTTTTATTGACATATTACACTTCATGCATATTTTTTATTGACATAACCCCGAAATTGCTGGGTTTTTTTTTTTACTTGTGTCACTGTACTGGCCGTGGCGCGATATAGAGATGGTAACCATTTGTAATACTTAAAATTTAAATTATTTTCCAAACCATAAAAGTTATTTAAAATAATGAAAGGTATAACTAGGCAAAATGCAATATTTTTTTATAAATTATTTTAAATGAACTTTGCGAACTTTTAATGCATTTTTAATCATTTGTTGAAGCATTTTTAGAGACATGAGCTAAACCTAATGCTTTTTAACATTAATTTGTTCTACAAGAGAGATTTTTCAGGATGGCAATATGTAAACATTTAAAAATGACATATTTATGTTTATTTAAAGTAAGGCAGATTCACTTTAGCAATTAAACTCAAAAGTTTTAAAAAAAATTTGAAAAACTTTTTTTTGTTTTTTAATGAAAAGTATTTATATAAATAAAATAACAAATTATGTATTAATTAGAAGATTTTTGTTTAAAAAAAACCGTTTGGTTAATATATACGGCTTAAACCACATTGGTTTAAATCAGCTAACTCTGCATTAAATTAAACTAGACTCAGTGGCGCGACAGCACACAGGGCCAAGGCCTACTGTGCCCATCTCAGTTTATCTGCATTAAATGTACTTAAAATCATGAAACATGAAATAATTTTCTTTCCCTATAATACATACGTAATTTATTGGTACTGTACTCAGGGGTCTGTCTAGGTTTTTCTGAGAGGTACCTATTTTGTGAAAATTTAGACATAATTTGTGAAAAATTAAAAATTATATTAAAAAACAGCACAAAAATATTATGAAAGTATGGATTTATCGTTCCTTAAAGGATACAAAAATAAAATTTTAAGAAAAAGTATTTTGTGAAACTACCGTTTTTCCTAAAATTGAATTTGTGAAACTACCTTTTTTCCTAAAGTTGAATTTGTGAAGGTACCGCTAAACGGTAGTAAATTCGGCCTGGACAGACCCCTGTTATATAATATAATTTATGTATTTTAAAAATGATTACATATTCATTAGAATATATTTCTTTTAAAATTTATAAAGCAATGCAGTTTTTCTTTCTTTTTCTTCAATTCAATTTAAATTTTTCGAAAGTAAGATTCTCAAGGGTCCTCTAAGTATTATACCCATGTGTAAGGAGGGAAGGGATTAAATAGGCACCCTCAAAACAGTTTGGAGCTTTCCCCCGAAGCACCGTGGCGGGAAACTGACCCATTCTTAGTAGTGGTAGTGAATTAAAGTAGAATTCTTTTAAACAAATAGATTTTTTTAAAGAAAATTAAAAAAGATTATTTATTTAAATTATCATTTTTAAAAATTTTTATTGTTTTTTAAAAATTTTTTCATTGTTTTTAATTTTTTTAAAAATAAGACCGAGGGTGTGCGGTCCTCCTTAAACTGTTCTACCGTAAAATGCTCGACTTCGCTTGCAGGTCTTCTGGCTACTGAAGCGGGGCTGCCATCCCCTCTGCAGAGGATCAAAATTGTGATGGCGTGTCTTCGTCTCATCCTCAGGAATGTTTCCCAGACCGTCGCCAATAGCCCATTTTGCAGCTCTAGTGAAACTTAAATGAACTACAACAACAACTTAAAAAATAAGAAGAACTTAAGCATTTGTCTATCGAATTGTTTCGCAACCGCCGGTTCGCAAACATTATTACCTTAAATTTTTTATTTATTCATTATCGAAAAAATAACTTTTTTCCTTTTTATTACCAGAAGGATAAAATCCATAATCCGATGGGTTTTATCTCGATAAAACCCATCATATATAACTGAAGGAAAAACCGAATTTTAATCCGATTTTTTTTCTTTAATATTGAAGTTTTGTTATAAATTCATACAAGAGAAGAACTTTGAAATTAAGTTGACTTAGTACTTTTTTCCTTGAAAATTTGAGGCCCCTTAAATTTGCTTTGTCTACCTTTGCAGTAATTAGGCCCTGAATATAACCTTTTTTCTTATCGCTCTAAAACTTTGTAAATATCTACTAAAATTTTTCTTTTTTTTATGTGCATTGTTTTCATTCCCTTCTAATTTGAACATTTCTGTAGTGCAAATTCGTGCAAGCACTCTTCCTGCATGAGTTTTTTAAGTGAACAAAGTCGGAATAGGAGAATGTGGTGAAGTTGCAAGGAAAAACCTTTCTACCTGATTCTATTATTTATTTCACACGGAGCGAAATGGAAAATGGGGTTACTAAAAATAGTCCTGTCGGGATGTAGAAACTTTTCTTTCCCTCCCCATCTGACTCTCTTGGAAGAAGAGAAAATTTTCTTGGAACATCATAGCTGAGGTGTTGTCGATAAATGTAGATTCCACCATCCTCGAACAAAATTGACATTTTTCTGTGAATTTTGTTATATTTTACCTTGGACTAGGAGTGTATCTTTTGAATATTTCCTTTATCGAATTTCCAATCGATGATTTTCTTTCTTTCTTTTTATGTATGTTTTTTTTTCTCCTTCTTCCTAATGGGAATGTGACGGATGGAATGATAAAAGTGCTATTTGGTCGTCACATTTCTAACCGATTCAGTTATATTTAAAAACGGACATTTCTTTTTCGTATGTCTGTCTTGCTGTAAAATATATATATATATATATATATATATATATGTATACTATATATAAATTGCGTATTTATTCCGTTTACTAAACATTTTCCGTTATCATTTCTATTGCTACTGATTGATCTCCATCTAGGGTTGGAGGAACCTCAAACGATTTAAAATTCGATAAAAAGAATTTAGACATTTGTGTTTTATTGGTATAAGTTAACTCCTAATGGTGTTAAATTGTAACTCATAAAAATATTTTTACGTCTTTATCTTTCTTTAATTTTTTTTCCCCATTCACGTTTGGAGAGGTTTGATGAAGATGTTAAGTGACTTATTGTTCATTCTATATTTTAGAAAATATATAATGCTCTATTCCTGCAGTTCAGCATAATGTTTTTAAGCCAAAAATTGTTAAATTGTGTTGTTCAGAATGTCACTTGTTGTCTGGAAACTCTTTATTGTATACTAACTATTGTAAAATAATAATAGACTGTTATAATAACGACCTTGCAATGTATATAATGGACAATGTATAAAAAAAATTAACAGTATTGTATCCTGACAACTTATTATTGTCATACACTAGTCTGCTAGGTCTAAAATTGCTTTATAGTTTTTTTTTATTTATTTTTTATCACTTTCATCATAAAAGATAATTTCAAAAAGAAAATAAAAGCTAGTAGAGAGTCAATTTTAACATCAAATGCACGAAAATAACGCTTACTTACCGATTTTAAAGATTTATGTGTCAACAATGCATACTTTTCATATCACACTCTTCATATATATATATATATATATATATATATATATATATATATATATATATATATATATACATACACACTTTAATTTTCTATATCTAATATCATTTCTTTACTAAAAAGTACACAATAATCTGATATCAGTGAATCATCTTTCATAAATTTCTCGAATTTTAATAAACATTTCAAAAATCTCTGAATGAGTTATTTTTTTCCCCTTTGAAAACTGATTCTTAAAAGAAAATCTTTTTCATCTAATTATTAGATATAACTTCTTGCAAATTTTTAGTGATTTGTAATGTTTTTAATATTTAAAACCAGGATATATCCATGTTCCTCTCGCCTGAAAAGTTCCCCCCCCCTCCCTCGACTTTTTTCAGTCTAGACATACATTCGCTTTCATTAAGTTCTACTAAAAGTGTAACTTACAGTTAGGTGTTTATATTAAATAAATATAAATTTATCATTAAATAAAATTACACTTTAATTAAATTCATTTTTGTGAACGAGTGTTTATTTTTAGTATCCAATAACTAAAGGTGTTTACATGTATCCGTACTATACAGTTGCTGGAAAGAACTATATTTTTTGTTTTAAAGATTACAAATGCGTATTTTTTAAAAGCGAACATGATTTGTAAAGCAAACCATATAAGATTGCGTGTCAGCGAACAGGGGGCGAAGCCCATTAGTCGGTTGTGAAAGTTGTAATTTTGACCCATTATGTATATCAGAATTTTGTCTCCTTCCCGAAAATAATCGTAACTTGCCAGCTTAGATTTATCGAAGATTATTGCCATCTTGATTTTACTGAGGAATAGAGGTTTCCCCATGTATTAAATACAAAAACTTCTCCTTCTAAAAAATTTAAATTTAAACAAATAAAGTATTGTGTCATATGTAACCAAATATAAGTCATTAAACAAATAATTCAGAAATTATGAATGTTTTGTGTATAAAATTATAATTTTTGCCGTCTAGTTACTTAAGCTTAAAATTCTTATAAATTTTATAATTTTTTTTTACGCATCGTACTATATACAATACTAAATGTTATTCAGCTGAATTCAATATTTGACTTGTTTCGGTATTTTTAAATTTAACGTAAAAATACATGGGAAAGAATATCTCACTTTTCTAGATATTAATATTTAAATTATTCTTTTTTATGACGATTCAATTTATTTTTATGTTCAAAATTAAATATTAGAGCAAATTAATTTTTCCTACGAATATTTTCTTTCAACTTTTTGTGCCCTTTCGTAACCGCTAATATTTATTTCAAGAAATGCTAGAAAACTATCAATTATTTGTGATTTTGTGAAGAGTTAAAAGCTTATGTTAGCTTAGTCGAAAATAATAATAAAAAAAGTTTAATTCAGCGGGAACATTTTCATCGCATCCGCTAATATACTCCCGTAAAATTTGCTCCTATCAGATTCGAAAAAGTAATTGCGCCTGAATCGTGTTTTCTTTACTAAACTAACGTTAAAAGTCATAGTGAGTTAAGTCGTTAAAAAAAAAAAAAAAGGGAAGTCCTAGCATTTATTGTACTATTCACTATAATACTTTATTTTAAACCTACAAACTACTACGAAAAGAAAAAAAAAGTATAAGACTACGGAAATTTCGTCACTTGTAGCGCAGTAATTCCGACCACGGACACTAAGCAAATAGCTGCTTACATAATGAATAAATGGTACATTCATGTACAAATAGGAGAACTAATATGAATCTGTCGTCCCAATCCATCTTTACGTCTTGCTTGAATTCAAAGAATAATTTTTTCGGTTGAAAATTTTTAGCAGACTTGCTAATAACTATTCTCCCATTTTACGAGAAAAAAAAAAGTTCATATTCTTATGACATTCATGTAGCTTGCGGTAGCCTTTTATGTATTCGATTTACACTGTAAAGAAAGTTGCTTATTTTCTTAGGTCATCATTTTTCCCGTGTTCGATTTCTTTTCCCTATAATAAGCTCATTCCGGAAATCATTAAACTCTCGCGCCTTTTCGCCAGATAACGAGCACTCCCCTTCTAATAGCAATTCCGCTATTGCTCGACATTCGAATTTTCGCAAATGAGATAAATCCTCCGGTTAATTATTGTCAAGTCCCCTTGTAGACTTTTTTTTTTTTATTTGGTAAGGAAACAATGCTCCGCTCAGCTCTTCAACTCCGTATCGCCCGTTAATTGACGAGAGTAGTTGGTCGTTCAGAAAAGTAGGGCGGAAAAAGTATAATAGTAAATGCTATAAATATAGTAGTACGTGTAGTCGCATTTTTTCCTCCTACTCCTATTGAAATGAAATGCATCTAACTACCTAATGATGTTGTTTCGCTTTTTATTTTTGCGAAACCGCTGGTTCCTCGAAATGAGATACATTTTAAGAACAATTATAAAATTAGTGCCAAAATTTTTTTTCCTCCTTAGAAAATAAAGTCTTGGAAAAATTGGGTAAAGAAAACTACCCTATTTCCTTCCCACCCCCAAAAGAGCTTTTCTTTTATATTTTTATTAAAATTTATTATTCATTGTAAAAACTTTCATTTTGATATTTAAAGACTATTAGATCGTTCAAAAAAATAATTCCGTTTTTTTTTTTTTTTTTCCCCTAAAAAAAAACAGGGGCGTTGCTTTTTTTAAAAAGTGCTTAAATGTAATTTTTTAATTAGAGGTTTGTAAAAAGTGCTCATTTTTTTATCTTTCAAATAGAAATGTTTACTTTGCCGTATCGATTATCATTCTAAATTACAAAAAATGCATGATTTTCGCAATTTTCTCTGCAATATTTATCAGAAACTAGTTATTTTATCATGATTATGTAAAAATTTTGAAAATGTTTATGAATTTTATAAATTTTATGTGTATAGACTCGTGATAAAAAAAATTTTTTTTATTACTGCACAGATCCTAATTATGATTTTTTTTTTTTTTTTTTTTTTTTTGAGGCTACGCACCCTGGAAAAAGGACTATTTTTCTATAGTGAATAATTATTTAATTATATATTGTCCATTCTGGTCCAACAAATACCTTTTGCTATTTTTCTGGGCAGGGTTGACATGACTCCACGCTCATAAAATTTTTGTTTTCGGCTGACAAAAAAACCGTTTAGAAAATTTTGCAGCGACCTTAACATTGTTGTAGACAACTTATTTCACTTCCCCAGTTATGATGTGCGTCATAAATGGATAATTTTGACATTTGAAAAGAAAATCTCGGATATCAACATGACAGCAAAATTTCTTTCCGTAAAAACATCAGGCACCCATATGTTGAGCCTTGATATTTAACTCAGGTGTTTCAAATGATCATGAAATGTCGAGTACGATAAATTTGATCTTCCGGCGATTTCAGGAGCTGTTTCTCGCCTTGCTATATCAGTTGTCAAAATATATGATTATGCGGCTTAAGTGTGAAGTTGGCTGCGACAAACAGAAGTAAGTCCTCTTTTGGGGAAAACAAAATTACATTAAAGACAACCCTAGGATTAGCCGGAGCCGCGATGGCTCAGGGGATAGAGCGTTCGTCTTCCAATGAGGTGAACCGGGTTCGAATTGCTGACGTGAAATGTCCTCAGTGGTTGACGGATTATAGGTTAGAGTCCCTTTGCCGTCAGGATAACCGTGGGAGTTTCTCGTTGTCTTCCTCACTTTGTAACGCAAATGCGGGGTAGTTCCATCAAAAAGTCCTTCCTCCACGAAGGCAAATTTCTCCCAATACTTGATCCAAGAATTGTTCCCTTGTCTTCTGTATTGGGTTCAAAATTAAAAGGCTACGGAGTTGAACATCAGTAGTCGTAAACCCAAAAATTGGGCCGGTCATTCAACGACGGTTATAAATTAAAATATATAAAAAAAATTTAAAAAAAAAAAATAAATAAAAAAATAAATAAAAAAAATTAGCCATAACATGGCGCAATTGAATAATTAATTACAAGTAGCCCTTCAATCAATTCTCATGCCACAAATCTTTGGTTTTTAATAACTTTGTCTTCTTTTAGATCATTGCTTAACTATATCTTTAACGTGCTCTAATTATGATGTGTGCTTGCTATCAAAAAATTGGTACATGGTATGCAGAGGTTGTCCACCTTACCTCTGTTTTAACAGTTCTTTTCATAACGTTTTCTTATGTCTTATCTGTTTGACACACTGTTGTATAAAACCTTTTGTTCCCTCACTGATAACATCAATAAAAACTGTTGGACAATGCACATGTTCGATCTTGAAATTTATACAACCAACTAAATCTTCGTAGGGTAACGCGACCAAGATGCATCAAAAGCTTTTAATTTTTCTTCCATTTTATAATGCGTAAATAATAGTTCGGGAACTAGTGGCACTTCATTAATTAATTGGCATATTTTAGGTCGCCCTGGTTCATTAAATTTCTAACTATGAGAATAGCGACTTAGTAAGTTGAAATGCTATTATTAAATCAAAAGTGAATTTCGTTTTTCTGATCACTGTATTTAAAACCGCGATTTAGATGCAATAAGTAAGATGCCCATCAATCTGAAATTCAATTTATTTGGATACATATTAATGATCAGAGAATTACAGAAGGCGGAAATTCTTCAGCAAACGGGCAAACTGGGCGGATATCTCTGCAAAGTCTTGCATTGATGATATACTATAGAAAAAACATACTATTTGAAAGAACCCTGCGTTGATTATGATATAGTATTGTTGATGGTAAATAAAGCTTCATTTAAAGTAGAAATGTTAGTTTTTTTTTTTTCAATATCATTGGCCTATTTTTTTAAATTTAGTTATTTAAAAATTTCATGTTTATCTGATTATGATTTAAGCCAATTACGGAAAACCCATGGAGTAAATTTTTTTTTTAGTTATTTATTTATTTATTTAGCACTGAATTTATTTATGACTAAATGTAAACAATAACAAGCTTCCTAAAACTGGAAAGAATTTAGAAAACTTCCGGTGTATTCCTTCCCTTCGCTTATGTTAGTTATGCTTACGAGGCGATGTGTAAACAGGCTTAATATTCAAGGAAGTTTTATTATTGTGATTTATGTTAAAATTTTCACGTAATTTAAACATTCATAAGAGTTTTCTATATTTAATAAATTCTAGCAGGTTGTGATCCTAAAACAGATAAAACAAAATTAATGTCACACCAAAAATATTGTAAGGTTTGCCATGTTTTAAGTGTTATCCCTTATTTGGCTGTATTTGCCTAACATAGCACCGTTTGTTATTTTTTGGGTAACATCACAGCAAGCTTTCGGAGTCTTCCGAATTCATTTGTTGTTTGTTTCGTTAAAAGTTAAATTGAACGAACGCGTTATATTGAAAACACTCTAAGTATGGTAATATTAGATGACGCGTTTTTTTTTTTTTTTTTTTTTTCTTTTTTGTTCTCCTTTTTTTTTTCTTTCTTTCTTTTTTTTTTCTTCCTAAGCTTAGACGTAAAAATGAGTCGGAAGTAGTAACCCCGAGGTTTAACGACGAATTTTAATCCCCAGCGCCATCTACGCTTAGCTTTACCCGGTCAATCATCCATTGCCTAGGCCGCGGCTGAGATAGCCTGGTCGGTAGGGCTCTGGACTCATGTCCAAGAGTTCGTGGATTCGATCAGCGCCGGCCGAAAACTCACTCCCCGTGTAGTAAATAGTGACTGATGCACGTTATATCTGTCGAGTCGCAAAATCCTCCATGTTGCCATAGCAAATCAATACATCTGGGGGTACTGATCTATGAGTTTCCTTGTCTTCTGGATTGGTTCAAAATTACAAGGCTACGGAGTTGAACACTCTCTATTCCATTCTTTCAGTTATTTATCATATAAAAATGTAAATTTATATATCAAAATTTATTCAAAAATGTAATTTTGCATGCAGGATGCTGCTCTGAACCAAAGGAACCAAATTTACGTGCTCCACCAAAATTCATTTTTTCTGCTCTAAAATGGTTGCGCTGGTGCGTGCTCTTCTTGCGTTAAAAAACTCTTTGGAATCTAATTAAATTTAAATTAATTCTGTGAGATATTTTTTCTAAATTTTTTTTTTCCTCCATAAAAATAAAATAAGTTTATATATGTTAGGCGTTAAGGAAATTACATTCCTTTATAAATATTGTAATTATTTTAAGTGTAAATTAGTTTTAATTGTTTTTCCCTTATTTTTTTTGTTTAGTTCGTTTTCTCTATATTACTGGCAATGCGTTCCGATTTTTTATACTTAGTTTTTGTTATTTATTCTGTAGTATTTCATAATTTTAATTTCCTTTCTGACTCGTTCCACCGCAAATGTTCGAAAACGACAGGTGGATAAAGCGCTAACTAAATGTTCACACACAAAGGCGCTGTAAGATTGTCATAAACCTCTAACTCCCACGAAAAACACGTGGTATCATAGCAGAATTCGTGACGTCACTTTCTTGTTTTATTAGTCGCGAAACTTGAAAAATGTATGCCCAAGCACTTCACTGCTTGTAAATAAAAACAACTTGTTAGTAAGCACGTAAGATATAAAAAATTAATTCTTAACTCATCATAAGTTAAATTGTACCTGTATATTTATTCTATCTTAATGATTGTTTGGAACAATTTTACCAAAACACTGTTTGTTTCTTGATTTTCATTAGAAGTATTGCATCATTTAGTATGAAATTCTGCATGTACTAAGGTATTTGATTTGTCTTCTATCACTTCAATTTATTGGTATGAATAGTTGTTAAAATATAAATGTATCAGTATGGTTATTCATTTTATGGATCAAATACGGTTTTAAATTTAAAATTGTAATAACTGAATAAATAAATATATCTTCCTGCTATAAAGTAGCAAAACAAATTTGTTCTTTAATAAATTTATCCTAGATAACTGAACATCTATTTATCGCCTAATAGATTACCCCCTTTTTCCAGTCTTGGGAATTTGAAATGCTATTGTAATATTTGAGCATCTTCAAAAATTGTCTCATCACTTTATTTTAGTAAAAATTAAAGAGTATCACCCTTAAACTATGCTCACTTGTTTCACATAAAGAAAATATAAAAATAAGCAAGTTTTCAATATGCAAATTATGAGTCAAATGATTAAATATAATACAAAATAGCTCATTTAGTTGTCTAGAGTTAAAAATGATTTTACATTTTTTGCTCTATTATTTTTTTGTGATCATGTTACAGATTTTTCCTCATCAATTTTGGTACTGTAATTTAAGTAATAATTTGCTATTACATTCGTAAGTTTTATTAAATTTGCCTTTTTTTTTTTTTTTTTTTTTTTTTTTTTTTTTTTTTTTTTTGAAACTTTTTTATTAAAAAACTTTTAGTTAATTATTATTCATTTAATTGAGCCATACTTTTTTCTGTCTATTCATCAAAACTATTTTTTATAATAAATTTTCTTCAATGTTTGGTCTATTTCATTTGACGTGAGAAAAATTTTTGTTAATTTCAATTTTTACAAAACAAAAAAACTTTTCCTTTTTTGGTGCCGGGAAATATATTCTTCATAAATCGATGTAATTGGTTTCAATAATGTTTACCTTGATTATATGAATCTGCTTTTTATATCTTCAATTTATTAACTTCAATGAGTTTTTCATATATTAACAATTTTGTGTTCTCTTTCAGTGCCAAGAATAAGAAAATGAAAAACATGAATCTTAGCTGAGACATCCTTTTAAATTTACAGGTAACTAAACTTTCATTTGAATATTTATTTCTGGAATTTCGAGTTTTTTTTTTTAAATATTATTTGACACTGTGCCAAATATGTTTGTCAGGGTTGGCAAATTTTTGACAATTGATGGTTTTAACCAGGGTTTTATTCATCATGTCAAAAGCCCCAAATGTTGGTGTGAGGATAATTATTAGCTATTATAAATTAGAAGTATTTATACATAAACATGCATATAAAATTATAAATGATCCAGCAGTTATATTCTTGAATTATTTTGACATAAAACAGCCCTTTTATTTTGCAAATTTTGGTGTAGAAAATATTAAATAATTATAAATAAAATGTGTAAAATAACCATTTATCTAGTAAGGTAATCCAATCCGTCCTCAGAACAAAATTTTTTTATAAATCGAAATTTCTCCAAAAAATTTTAGCATGTTTCTCTCTCTCTCTCTCTTTAGTACATTAGCTTTTTCAAAATATTTTTGATTGTTGTAGTTGTAGTTCATATACGTCGCACTAGAGCTGCACAATGGACTATTGGTGACGGTCTGGGAAATATCCCTGAGGATGATCCGAAGACATCCCATCACAATTTTGATCCTCTGCAGAGGGGATGGCACCCCTGCTTCGGTAGCCCAACGACCTGCACGCGAAGTCGAGCACTTTACGGTAGCACAGTTTAACGAGGACCAATACCGCACACCCTCGGTCCCTACGCAGACTGATCCAAGTGGTGACCCACTAGCACACTGACCGCAGTCAGTGATGCTTGACTTCGGTGATCTGCTGGGAACCGTGTCTTAACGATCAGTCCACTGCGGGACAAAATATTTTTGAAAAATAAGGTTTACATATTGTTGAAGTTTTGATAATAAAAATAATAAAAGCAAAAAAAAAAAACAAAAAAAACAAAAACAAATAATAATAATTATGATTTGATTTTACACAATTCTTGAAACTGAGAAAATGTATTTAAAATAATTGAAATCAAAATATTGAAATAGTAATAATTTATTTTATTGAAGGTCACACTCATTAACTTAAGGATTTCAAACTTATAAATCACAAATTGACATGTACTTTTTTTATAAGGAAAAATTTTGCTAAGTGATGCATTTTTTAACAATAAAAAATTTTGTTGGGATCTTTTAAACCAAACATTTCTCTAGAGTTGTCAGAATTTCTGTTAAAACCTCATTCCCACGAGTGGATATATTCTGCTCTCCTGCTTATAAGTAATAACAATAAATATTAAGAATAAAATTAAAAATTGAGATAAGACAATTATTGGAAACTACTTTAGTTTTACTTAATCTAAAAAATCTGCCTGAATTTAGGCATACGAGAATTAAAATCAATGTTTAAGATTGATAATAATTAACAACTCATAGTTATCTGTAATATAATTTGAATAGTTACAATATAGAAAGTAATATTTTGATAATAATTAACAATTCCTAGTTATCTGTAATATAATTTGAATAGCTATAATATAGCAAGTAATATTTTGATATAAATTAACAACTCTTAGTTATCTGTAATATAAACTGAATAGTTATAATATACCAAATAATATTGATCTTAAGGTATTACGAGTACCCTATTTTTATAAAAACCAATTTATAGCTACAATAATTTTGGCTATATTTTTTATAATATTATGAATCATTTAATGTACTTTGCATGGTTTGATATCTCAGAAATGTCCTCAATAAAGAAAAAAAACTTGCCCCAGGTTTTTGACAGATTTCAACATTTGACACCTTTTGTCAGGTTTTTGACGTGTCATGTCAAAAACCACTTTTTGTTATCAAAAGCCCAATTCTGGTTAATGAACTGTTAGACTTTCTTATGCTGATAATGAGAGTAACAATAGTAATTCTCTACAATTTGTGTATATTTATCAGATACATACACAGTATTTTCTTTTAAACTTTCCTGTGTTGTGGGAATAAACCGTTCAGTTCTTTTCCCATTTATCTTCCCATTTATCATTATTCTTTTTCCATTTATCTTCCCATTTATCATTATTCTTTTCCCATTTATCTTCCCATTTATCATTATTCTTTTCCCATTTATCTTCCCATTTATCATTATTCTTTTCCCATATAAGTTATTGGATTGTGCATTTTGCTCATGCACATACTTTTTTCATGCATTTGATAAAAGAAACAAACAAAATGTTAAATTTACCTGTTAACTCTTTTTTTTCTCCAAATTACAATGAGTAAGTTATAGATGTTTTCAATGCATAAGTTAAACCAGATTACTGAAAACAGTCAGGGTAAAATAGAAATTGCTAGCTATGACTGCAAGTTGTTTGTACTATCATGCATATTACCCAACCATGGCCTCATTATTATTTTTAAACCACCGTGAAGAACTCAGTAAGATGGTACACCTCCCTCCTAACTTCAACACCACAACCAAAAGAGGGCTTTTAGACATAACAAATTTAACCAGCACCTGAGCTGCGTATGCACGTTGGCTGCCAAAGTCGAACGCGTAGCCCCTGCATCTCCACAGATTAAGCTATGCTTTTACCTTTGCATTTTTTGTGATTTGATGACTGATGATGCTAATTTTTTTTGTAAATGGATGCAGTTTTTTTAAAAAATATATAAAATTTTTAATCTTTCTAAAATAAAATGTATTAACGTTTTGTTTTTTTTAATTCTTAAAAAAAAAACTGAAAAATTGTTCCAACTTTTTGTTGCATCATATCTGATGATTAACATTTTAGTGTGAAACTGACTAATTAGCTAAACAAAGTCTTCAAGCTCCGACTCATGATGAAATTTTCGTTTTCTACTTACGAACTAGCAAAATATGCAAAAATCTGTTTGGTTTAGCTTTGGATTAAAAAATTTAAAATTTATTAGGTGTAAAAAAAATAGGAAGTATTATCTATTGATTTGTGAATAATATTTTACTTGACTTCTCTTTTCACAAATTATGACTTTATATTTTCGTAAATTTTGGCCTTTATCTAAGAATTTAAATTTGGGCGAGATCAAGAACAAAGAAAACCAAATAGATCTTGGATTCAGGCGTACACAGACCTTTAGAAGTGAGCTACAGCTCATCTTTAGCTGTCATATCTGTGTATAACTATAATCAAGACAGTTAATTCAATGCTAACAAAAACCAAATATATCCTTTTAATTATGTGATTATTTGATTTATATTGTCAGTGTTATATTTTTCCAAATGCTATTTACTCTCTTATGATATGATAATTTATTTACAAAGAAGTTATAATTAAACAAATTATTTCTGGTAGTATTATCCCAATTATACACAAATGTATTGATTTATATCATTCTGAAAATTAACTAAAAAAATTGCTCTCACATACTTTTAGATTTCACTGTCTTCGCAACAAATTTGAGCCACTATCTCATATTGTTTTTATCATCTTTAGTAAATTAAATTCAATATTTTTGGTCAAAGACTTGAATTTTATTTAGAAATTATAATCATCATTTTTAGAATTTAAAATTCGAGGAATTGGTACACATTTTTATTAAAATACTTTTTGTTGTCAAGACATATTTTTACCAAATAAAATTGAAATTATTGTAAAAATGTTTTGTTTTAACATGTAACATTGGATATCTTTGTCTTTTAGTATCCAAGATGGATACAATAGAGGGACGCCCTGCCCGTTATGGGCTTGGGGTCAAGGAGCTTCGAGAGCTGATGGATTATCGTGGTAGAGATGCCACTCAAAAAATAAGAGATGAATACTCTTCTGTACAAGAGATCTGCAAGAAACTCTACACATCGCCTACTGATGGTTAGTATTTTTCACATTCTCTTGCAACATGAATCGGCTAATATAATGTATACATTTGGTCAGTTTTATCTAGAAATTCTCTTTCGTGAGTATTGTTTGTCAGCAGTCAAGTTTTTGCTTCATGGGGATTAACCCCTTGCACTACGCTGAAATTCAGAAGATTTTTATCATGAGTCAGACTCTTAAAAATAATGCAAGGGGTTAAAAATATGTTTGGCTCACTTTGATCTGATATAGTATAGCTTATTGGCTTGCAACCAGTGCATATACTGAGAGGCTATAATATCCATACAAAAGCATTGTTCCAAATATTGAATTTTTTAAAATGTTTTTAACTAATTATTGTTACTACCCATTAATATAAAAAGTGTCACAAGGTAGCTAAGATTCTAAAAAGTTCTGAAATCCCTTTTTGTGGTCCACAGGTGTTTGACTTATATTGGTTGCTGGAAGTCATGTTTATAATATCTAAACAGAATCACCCTGTACCTGTAATCTGTTATTTATTGGATGGTTTATAATTTCTGTAGCCACTTTTTTACTATTCCACTCTTTATAATAAATTTGTTTGAATTTACTGGGTATCACTTAGTTATCAATTCATTTTTCATGCATTTTACTAACTAAGTGCTTGTCCTTCCTATAGCCTTGTTACCGTGCACCATAAACCAAACTGATTTGACACTGTTTCTTCTGTTAGAAAGAAAATAACTTACAGAAACTTACTTAATAACTTACAGAAAAAGAAATAACTTACAGTTAGAAAGAAAATAACTAACATATATACACATTGCTTTATAAAAGTAAGTTGTTAAAATTGTAAGAAGAAAACGTTTGATTTTTGCCTTTTTGGTTAGATATCTAAAATGCTTAAAAAGTTTCTTCCCTTTGTACCTTATTTATATAATATTGTTTACTTAAAGAACAGAATAATGTATTTGTCTAAAACATTTTTTATCTTAAGAGAGGAAGGCGGATAATTTTTAAACTCATTATACGCATACAACTTTTTCATCTTTAACATTAGCATTTTGATGATGATTTGAAAATTTGTCACACTAGCGGACTTTTCCTTATATGCTGTGCTCATTATATCAAGCTTTTACTATATGATGAATTGCTCTATAAATTTAAAAATTAATCCTTACTCTGTTCTCTTTAACTTGATGAGGTTTATAAAGATTCCAAGTGTGCTTAATTGCATTGTTTTAGAAAATTCTTATGGGGAATTTTTTGAAATTTTATTTTTTTATGAAGTAATGTTTCATATCTTTTATAAAGATCTTAATTAACAATACTTAGCCAATTTATATTTTTCCATGAAATTTTTGAAAATATGAATCTCTTAAAAAGCATATCAAAAAACACCGCTTACTTTCTATCTTCATTGTATGATATTTAATAAATGTATCAAATCTGTATTTGCTGTTGCTCAGTTAATATTTTTTTCGTGCATTTTTTCTTTCAGGTTTGAGTGGTTCTGCAGCAGATATTGAACATCGGCAGACAACATTCGGTGCAAATATCATTCCTCCTAGACCACCGAAAACTTTTTTAGAATTAGTTTGGGAAGCCTTACAAGATGTCACCCTCATAATATTAGAAATAGCAGCTGTAGTGTCTTTAGGTCTTGCATTTTATAGACCACCTGAAGATTTGGAATTGGGTGGTAAGATTGAAAAATTTCTCTTTATTTACTGTTTTATTACTTATGTAAATTTGTAGAATTACTATACTAAACACTGGTTCACAAAACTTCAGCTTTATTATTGTTTTTAAAGTTTATTTTTCTCAGATTCTTGTCAAAATATAAAATTTTGGGCGTAATTTCATTATTTTTCCTTATAAGTCATATCTTTTCATTTACAATTTTTCGTTTTTTTAATCTTTACAAATGAATATTTAAAATAGTGGATAGAACTCTTATTTCTATAGCCTCCTGACCTCATGTGGTTGTTATTCATCTTAGACAACGACAAAAATTTTTTTTAGAATAAAATGGATTTTGAATCGGCTATTTTCTGTTAATTTTATTAAAATAATGTTTTAAATGCAAAATAAAACCTTAAATTTATAATTTTTTTAAAGTTTTAAACATTGAACTCTCCATGTGATTACCCCCTAAACTGTATGAAACTTTGCTGCCAATACACCATGTTTCCAATTCATAGCATGCCGAAAGTTTTTTTCTTTTTAAATGGAACAAAGTAGTCTTTTTAAAATCTGGAAAGATTTTAATTATACGCAAAGAACAGTGGTCCAATTTTATTATTATTATTATTATTATTATTTTTTTTTTTTGTCAATGGAACTCTAAACGATCAAAGCATCTTTTGGCAGAATCCTAGCATTATATGAAAAAAAGTTCAATAACAGCTGTGAATAAAAACCAAACCAAAGAAAAAACTATTATTTGAATTAAAGGTTATTTCGAAAATATTTAATGTGTAGAATGAAATGTTTTAAATTATGAATTTTTTTTTCTTTCTTGGTGCATGTATAGGCTAAAAATGAACAAAATAAGTCTGAATACTGCAAGCTGAGCTTCCAAAAAGGAACTGTCATAAATTTCAAGCATATTTATCAGAGAAACTTTATTCTTAATTTTAGTTATTTAATTTTGAATTGAAAAGCTTGAACTAAATTGAATTGAAATCTTTATAAATGCAGGGGTTTTTTTCGTAATGTTTTCGATATATTTTTATTGAAATTTTTTTTTAATTTTGCTACTTTTTTTCATCGAGTTGTTAAATAATTTCATTCAATCAACCAAACTAATTTGATAAATTATTTATTATTGATCATATATAAACACAATTATTTTTGGTTAAAAAGCAAATTCTAACTCTCTGAACCCCTGTAACCCTTTCTATGGAACTCTAATATTTTGCAAAACCCATTTTGGTAATTGCCAACATAGAAGCTTAAGCTATTTATTTTTTTCTTGTTCTGTTCCTACAATTTTCTGATAAGTAAATATTCAGTATGCATATGTAATTTTTGAATCTGTAGGTTAGTCAAAAATTAAGTGTTACAAGCTAGTAACAAGTTTACAAGGTTAATTTTTGAAACTGCTTGTATCACCCAAGATATATTGTAAGATATTGTTTTTGTTTTTCAAGTAAAATTTTTTTTTTTATTGTTTTCTAAATTTTATCATAATTTTTTTTAATGATCTTATATTGCTTAAAACTTTATTTCTTGCATATTGTGTTAAATTCTAAACTTCTTGTTTTGTTCAAAATGTTTTTTTTTTATCAAATACAATTTAACAAGCGTTACCCTTTTATCAAAATATGGGAGCATGCGTGATTAATGAATTGAAATCCATTTCTAGGTTCTCATGATGAAGGGGAATCTGAAGCTGGTTGGATAGAAGGTGCAGCCATTTTAGTATCTGTTATAATTGTTGTTCTAGTTACAGCATTTAATGATTATAGTAAGGAGAGACAATTTCGTGGATTGCAAAATCGGATTGAAATTGAACACAAATTCTCAGTTATCCGTGGTGGTGAGCTCAATCAAATACCTGTTAGTGATATCGTAGTGGGAGACATCTGTCAGGTGAAATATGGTTAGTTTTTTTTTTATTCTATAAAATTTAAAATAATGATTATTGTAATAAAACAGTAATGAAGAGAACTTGGAGTTCTCCTCAAACCTCTGACTTAAGTACACAGAAAAGTTTAAATAATTTTTCTATTTAACAGAATAATATATCTTTTCGTGTTAATATAAAAGCTCTAACTAAATAAAAATCAATTAGAAAGGATCTATTTTTCCCAGAATTTCAGCTTAGTTAGGTAATATTGCTTGTAAAATATTATAATTTTAATTCTCCATTTATAAATTTTAACATGTTGTCATTGTAGTTGTTAAACAATAATTTCAAAGCTAGGATTAGCTTTCTTAAGAATAAGTTTCACATTAAGAGGTTAAGTATCTGATATATAGCTATGAATTTTCTTTTGGATCATTGAACATTACATGATAAATGGTCAAAAGAAATAAAAGCTGGTACTTTGAAAATAGTTTGATAAACACATTATAAAGTGTTTTTATTTATTGCCCTTACTAGTTTTCCATTGTTTCTATTTATAAATAATTTATTACTCAATTATTTATATAGTTATTGAATAATTATATCTAAATTATTTGTAATAATTGAAATATTATACAATAATATTTAAATATTTTGTCTTGTATTGGTTTTATTCTACTTATATATACTTGTACAGAGTCAAAAATTTAAATTATTTTTTAACTACTAAAATATAAAATGTACTCACATTAAAGTTTTCTTCTGTTATTTTCCTTTCTTGAAGTCCCCTCCCTTTTCTTGAGTTTTCCATGTGCGCTTTGAAAACCTCTTAAAATTGTTAAGGTACTCATTAAGAATATGTACTATAAAATTGGCTAATGAGCTACTAATTTATGTGAGATAACCGGGTATGTTTTTTACTAATGGCATGAGTACTTTATTGCGTCAAATTATTTATAGTTATATTTTTATCTTTTAACTATAGGTGATCTTTTGCCTGCTGATGGTGTAATTATACAAAGTAACGACTTAAAAGTGGATGAAAGCTCACTAACTGGAGAATCAGATCATGTAAAAAAAGGTGAAAATCTAGATCCTATTTTATTATCAGGTGAGTTTTTCCAAGTTTCTATTTATAACTTTACTGCTGTCAATTTCAAAAAATTTCAAATTTGATAATGCCTTAAAAAAAGAGGCACTCTAAAAACGTAAGATTCTTGTGGAATAGTGAATTTTAATTGTTTTACATAAAATAGTTATTATTTTTTATTTTTTGAGAAGCATACTTTTTTTTAAACTTGTTATATTTTTGGCCTAAATATAACTGAGTAAAAATAATTATACTTTTTATTTCAGTGGATTTTATTTAATCATTTTTATGATATTTTTATGTTTATTTCAAGATTTTTAAAGGAAAATACTGTTGATTACAAGTGCAATGAAAATTGAAAAAAAAGAAGAAGAAATATGACAACAGAAGCTGACCTTCAAGAGGTACCAGCTCCGGAAGCCATAAAAGCAAAACCTTTTCTATCGAGAGAGCACGACAAATGTCTAAATTGCTCTCTCTGTACCCCAAAGGTTTTGCCAAAGTCCTGGAAGCGAATACAATACAAAATATAAAATACATAAAGCAAATACAGAAGTATAAAAGCAAGACAGATACATAAGAATAATATGCACAAAAGCTTACTTGAAACAAAAATTCATTTTTTGTTTGTTTCAAGTAAGCTTTTGTGCATATTATTCTTATATATTTGTCTTGCTTTTATACTTCTGTATTTGATTTATGTATTTTATATTTTGTATTGTATTCTCTTCCTGGACTTTGGCAAAACCTTTAGGGTACAGAGAGAGCAATTAAAGCATTTGTCGTGCTCTCTCGATAGAAAAGGTTTTGCTTTTACGGCTTCTGGAGCTGGTACCTCCTGAAGATGGCAGCTTCGGTTATCATATTTATTCATTTTTTTTTTCAGTTTTCATTGTTTCTTTGTTTCAATTCCTTTTGGATTCTCAACTGCTTAGCGCTTTTTTCCACTGGAAGTATTATTTCTAATTGCTTTAATTATTTTGAATTCTTTTCTTAATATGCATATTATTAGCATGGTTGTCTGTGAAAAAGGTGATACATGAACTAATATAAAAAAAAATGAAATTATATAGCTTTGTATCTGTTTTTATGATGCATTTGATGTCAAGTTAGAGGTAGGATAAATTAAGAATTTAAAAAAAAAAAAAAAAAAAAAATTCTTAATTTTTCTTTCTCTACTAGATGTATTTATTCATTTTCAAATGCCAAATGTGCCCAATTAAAACATAAGAAAACAACTATTCAAAAGTATTAGATTGTGTCTTATGAAGCTAATTATTTCTTATTCTAATGTAAAATTGGCAATTATAAATACATATTATATCACTGGGCAATTATAAATACATATTATATCACTGTTGTGTAATGCAATCTTAGTTTTCATTTGATTCATAAAAATTGAAAGAAAAAGTAAAATGAAATAAGAAACTTGAGAGTATTTAAATACAGCTAAAATGTCTGCAAGTTCACTTAACCATCTGTAAAAATAATTTTGGATTTTTATTTTCTTCATAAAATTGTTTTACGAGCTTTTCATGTTGTACAGTTTTATTAGCTTTGATATATATATTAACATATTTTCATAACTAAATGGTTTATAATTTTTTATCAGGAACACACGTTATGGAAGGAAGTGGGAAAATGTTGGTGATAGCGGTTGGTGTCAACTCTCAAGCTGGAATTATTTTCACTCTACTTGGAGCTGCTAAGAGTGACGACGAAGAACAGAAAAAGATACAGAAAAAAGGTTTTTAGTTTGTTTTTGTTATTACTCATATCTTTTGTCCTAAGTTTGCTTAACTAATTCCGTACTATAAAAGTACTTAGTAATCTAACGCAACAAAAATATTTTGTGATTGATTAGACTTGTTATCTGTTCTATTTTATGTTTATTTATGTATGCATGTTGATTAGTTTTACTATTTGGTTATACTTATTTTATTTATTTATTTTCTAGCCTACAATATATTTTGATACCTAAACTTCCCTTTTTGTTTTTATATCAATATTTTTGTTTTGTTGATTTTTTTTAATGATTCAACTAATTCCGTGAAACTTATAAATGTGATTCAGTCATTAATATTCTTTTCTCCTTCATTTTTTGTGAAACAATATAGAAGCCAAAAAAGCTCGCAAAAAGAAGAAAGACAATTCAGGTGACTAAATAGTTTTATCATTGCTTTGTATCCTCTTTTTTTATCGCTTTGTTACTTTAAACTTCTTTCATTCTATTTTGCTCAGCTTTACTTTCTTATATCAGTGAATAAAATAATCTTTCGCTGCACTTTGCTCGTCTTAGCTTCTATAATTTTCCATCGTTTCTTACTTTTAACTTTTCTAAAAGTAAAGTGGGTGCATATGCTTTGTCAGTTCCCTTATCTCTGGTACAATGATGCCCCTATCTGGCATTTTAATGATGCTTAATCTGATTACTTTTTGTATCTGTTGGATATGCAAGGAGATTTTTCTCACATTGTACTTACTGTTAAGTTACTTACGAATTAAAGAAAACATTAACAAACTGCATATACTTCCAATTTCTGCTTTTTCCATATATGCCATCTTCCTTACATAAAGCAGTCCTCTTATAATCTGATCTAATGGTGTGTGAAAATAGTGATTTAAAATCAAGGTTGATCAAATTCTTAATCTAAGGACTTTTTATCATTATAAAAAAAATAAAACAAAGGGAGTATATATTTTTTAAAAGAGTAGTAAACAATGATAAGTTAAAAAAAATTTCCCTAAGAATTTTATTGTTTTGTTTTGTTTTTCAAAGTATTTTTTATTTTTATTAGATTATCCCTAAATTCAATGAAACAACTTGAGTATAATTCACACAGAGGAAGACAACTAAGTTGATAGACTTAGTTAAGCAGAAAACGGCAAAATGTTAGATTAGCTGCAATTTTAAGATTCGAAATGTTTGACATTCTTTTGAATTTGCATTACGTGCCAAACATTTTTGGATTCTGATTTCAAAATTAATACTTCAAAGTTATGAAATAAATAAAATGAAAATAGATATATTGATGATGTTGAACCAAAATGGTTGCTTAGTACGACATTGAAATGTTCACATATTGTTAATGTCTTAATTAAAGCTAAATTACTGCGTTTAAATTCTTTACAGCTTGTTTGTGTTTAAAAGTCTCCTACTTGATCCTCTTTCTTAAATGCAGAAAAACTTGTATGAATGTTAAATTTTGAAAGTTGGAAGGGATTAAAAAGGAATATATATGTACATTTAATGTCTGATAATAATTTTTTGTCTGGCAAAAACTATGCACCAACTGAGCAATTCTTTTCTTAGAATCAGCTTTTAAATTCAGTTTCATATTTTTCAGCTTAAAAAGTTTAAGCAAGCTATTTGCATTTAATTTCTCTTTTCACCTTGCAAAAATGTTTTACAATAATTGTGTTATTTCTTATTGTCTTCTTGAAATATCTCTGTTTTTAATACTTGGTCTTTGTTATAACCAGCTAAACACATGTATGAGATTTTAATTTCTAGTAAGTTCAGCAGTTAAAACTGATTATGTATGCATATTTCATATCTTTTTATAATTTTTTATCTGGCAAAATAATGCTCTTCCTTATTCAATCTTTTCTTAAATCAGTATTTAAATTTTTTTATATTTTTGAGCTTAAAAAATTTAAGCAAACTTTGATGATTTTGTCTTTAGAAATATCTCTGTTTTTAAACAGTCACAATATAATTGGATATAATTTCTATAGCTGTTGATTTTTCTAATATTAATGTGTAGTTAAATATCTTCAATGCATCAAATTTTATGTCTTAAGTTTTTTTTATGTGTGTGTGTAAATTTAACCCTTTTATTTGTTATTTTACTTTCTATTATTAATAATGTCTTATAAATTACATTAAAAGAACTAGTTTATTGGATTTCAAAGATTAGTTGTATTAACTATGTTTTTATTTTCACTACTTACTTCTGTAGTTTCTGTTTCATAGTCTAACACGTAGGAAACATGCATTAAGAAATACTGCACTCTAAAAACAGTACCTCTGATTTCAGAAGTAAAACTAGAACATTTTTGCCTTTGAATTTTAAAGGTACACTGTACCTCTAAGATTTAAGGGTACAATGGGACTGTTTTATACTTGTGTACTGCTTATTGAAACACATGTTTCTATGGTACGATATATGGATCCCTCTTTTTTTTTATCTGTGTACCTTTTAATCATAAATGTATTTAAGTTATTCATATTCATGTTTCTAACACATTTACATATTGATAGTTTGCGCCATTTTCATAATCAGCTTTGTACACTGGCTAGAAATTGACAAAACTTAATTTAATGATATGAATAGTATTAAATCACTAGATGTCTTCATTGTTTTACTAAGCGTAGATCCATTTTACTATAAAAAGTGTGAAAATAACGACTGTTGTTGGAAACGTATGCCTTAAATGAAATATGAGAAAACAAAGCTTATGTACTGAACACTCTCTGTGCATGCATACGTCTGTCTCTTGTATCTGTGAAAAAGAACATTGCTGCATTCAAGGAACAAAAGTGTGGCAAATCATTTTTGTGCCTTTTAATGGATAAAACCTTTTTTGTACCTTTGATTTTCAAGGTGCCTTTTATGCTTGTTATGTATCTGAGCTTTGTAACTCTTATAGGAAGAAAATAAGTGGTCTAATATATATTTGCATCTTAAATTTAAATGGTACTTTTTTTAGAGTGTATGGGACCGGCAAATATTGCAAAACTGTGGTGTGACAATATTATATCTCACAAGGTGCCACAAATGAAATATTTTGAAAAACTAATGAAATATTTTGGAATACTCTTGTTAGTTTAGTCTGAAAGGAACCCTTTGAATCGTTACTCATTAAATTTAATATTTTTTAAATATATAGATTAATTAAAATTTAAGTCTCATATCAAATAAAGAAAAGGCTGAGTTTTGAATGCCAATTTAAGCTGTTACTTCATTAATCGTAATATTTATTAACAACAAAAAGCAAAGTTGAATGAAACAAGTCATTCTATTTAAAAAATATTTGAACTGATCAATTAAAAATTTTTTCAATCAAAATGAGTTAGATTAATGTTGCAGTAAGTTAGTCTTTAAATATAATGTTTATTAACTCAAATATTAATAAAAATGACATTATAACTTATACTTTATATTATTCTTTATAACAATGTTATTCCTTGTAGTCGGTAATTTTTTTATGCACTCTTGTGAAGCCTTGTGAAGTGACTTAAATATGTTTCGGTATCTTTTTTTACTTAGATCAAATTTCGTTGAATATTATAATAGCAATACTTAAAAAAATAATGCCTTCTAAATGAATTTATTTTTTATTCAAATTTACAAAATTATAGTTAAACTTATTATTTGGATTAAAAAAATATATCCTTACGAACATTAATGAATATTTTCGCCAAGCAGAGCAAATTATTACCATGTTTGAAAGTTAAATATTTTTTTAATATATTATAAGTGCCCAAGGTAGAAAAAATATTTTTTACAGATAGGCATAAAATTTTATATATCAAAACTCTTAACACCAAGGAATATATAAAAAAAATTAATAAATTTAAGCGCCTTGCGCTTGAAGCAATGCGATGATTTGAAACTATATAATCTTGCCGTGAAGAATTATCTGGTCTTTAGAACAGACAAATATCTTAAATTATTAAATTGTTTTAAAAATTGCTAATTTGGCGACATTTTTGTACCTTGATGAAAATCATCAAAATCTGTGCTTTATTCCCAGTTTTTGCAAATTTTTATGAGTCCATATAATGCAGCATTGGTGTAAGTTTTTAAACATTAAAAAATTAGACCACAAACGCTTTTTATTTTCACAAAACTGACTTTTCTCCTCAATGGCCTTTTGCACTATTTTCCAAATAAGCGTAGGCAGCTTTAGATGAGCTAAACTTGACCTAACAGTTAATATATTTGCAATGCCAGAGTTTAAACTTTACTGGTAATATACATATCTATTCGAATATATATGTATAATCTGCTAAGAATATCTACTGAGAATCTATTAATTCATTGTTTATCTGTCACTTCTTGTTTATGTCTGAAATGAGCAATTCAAATGTTATATATTTCTTTTAAATAACAAGAATTATTAATTACTATAAAGTTAAAGAAGGGGTGTTATTTTTCTAACTTCAGAGTCCTTGAAATGAAATTTTTCCTTTCCTTCAAGTATTTTATTTACTCTCAGTTTTTAAACTTAAGACTTGCAACAGAAGTAAGTTTATTTTATCTTTTATTCTTGATATATTTTTGTTATTCCTGAATTATTGAACAGAACAAAATAAATTTCGTGCTCTTGTACCTCTAAAACAAAATTTCCAAAAAAAGTATGTAGGCTGCTACAATTCAAGGAAAATTTTGATAAAATTTTCTTCTAAAATTGATGTTAATTTTTCATTCACTAATATATTTTTGTTAAGTTACACCTTTTGCTAATTTAATTGAGGTCTCTTTAGTCTGTTTTATTACTTTAGTCTGCCTTACTTGAATTACAAGTTTTATTTTGTAAGTTTTTTTTTGTAATTATAATTTTATATCAATATTACATGTAATATAAAATATTTTGTTCATTTTTAAATACTATATTTTCTGTCCTATCATTCCTGTTGCTAAGAAGTTAAAATACTTGTTGTAATTTAAATTATATACTAGTATATAATTTGATACTTTTCAATCCTTGAAATGGTTTAAAAAATAAGATGAAAAACAGTTACTAAATTTGCAGTATTGAAACAGTTGTGTTAATTGATTAAATACAATCTTTCAATTTTTTTTTTAAAAATTATACAAGCATTTCTTTATTTACATTCTTCTTGTAATATCATCTGCTATTTTGCAGATTATAATTAAAATCTGCTAGTTTGCAGTTAAAATTAATGATCATTAAATTTAAAAGGTTCTCTTGGAACTGGGGAAAATCTGATCTTGTGGTATTAACAGAGAGTAAAAAATTTTCATTTCTTAAAGCATTTACTTCACTCTTGTGTTTATAAAAGTAACTTTAAGGTTTAAGTAAGTAAACCTTTTTAATGGTTTTCACTTTCTCAAAAATTTATAAAGAAGCTCCTGATCTCAATTTTTTTAAATTTTTTTTATTGTCTAAAACTTGTCCTTCACTGCATGTTCTAATAGTAGTATTCCTAGTATTATCACACTTGAACTCTGTAGTTTAATGCTGAAATTTTTGTTAGCTTAAGAAAATTATATGTGCACATATCACATAGTTTTAGGTAGGTCCCTTTGGTGTTTTTAAATAGTTGTTACAAAAATAAAGTTCTGCTATTTTATTTTCTGCACTGACAGTGTGCTTCATGCACTTTAAAGGATTTTTTTTTTTAAAAAAAAATCCTGTTTTTGCATGATTGTTAAATTTGTATAATCACGATTATTTTTCTTTGATTTTTTCACCAATGCTTATAGCCATTTTATTTTCACTAACAGCATGGCATAATGATGCTAAGAACACTACGGAATGTTCACCCTTGACCGTCCCTGTGTCCATTTCAGGTGATCAAATTCCTTGCAATATTCTATTATTTTTAAATATCACTGAAAGTATTTTGCATGGGAGTAATTTGAATAAAATTATTGCTTGCCATGTTTGTGCCAAAGACAATCACTTCTGCTGTAATACAGATATTTAACTTAACGGAAGTAACTGAAGTTTGGTTCGACATCTGTGCAACTTTTTATATAAATAAGGTTTTAGTTATTGTATCTTTAATGTCAAAAAGACATACAAAATTTTTATTTGGATCTTGAATTAATGAAGAATGCCGTACTCAATAATTCTTAGTATTTGCTAAAATACAGTACACTCTCGATTATCCGTGCACGGTTTATCCGGTTTGCGGATTATTCGTGCTCATTCCGGAGTCGCACATAAAATTTAAAGACAAACATTTTCGAAACTAAAACAATTTGATTCATGAAGTTATAACACTTCCAAATTTTTGTAAAGCAATATTCGTTATTGGATTGCAGTATATGGAATATCAGCAGCATGGTCAAAGGTAAAATCGTCTGTCACGATCGTGGAGAATGATCATACCGCTTGATGAATAATCTTCTTCAGATATTCAAGAAGAATATGATAACAGTATTCTCGAACAAGCAAAAGAAATCTAAGGTTTCGAAATTCTTGATGAAGAAAAATTAGAAGATTGGTTTGAAAGTGATGCATATGAGTCTGGCTTCCAGTATTTGACACATGAAGACATCGTTATGTTGTTAAATCAAATAGTGATGATAGTAACTGATGCAGAAGATGTAATAAATGAGGGGAATACAATTTCTGCTGCTCTACAATCTGTGGAAACTTTATTAGATTGTATAGGAGGATTTGATTACGGTGACATTACTACGGTTCGTAAAATATGTGTTAATATGTGGCGCATTACACATTTTTTTAAAAGGAAAATTCCTAGTTTGATGTTATACAGGATGCAAATGTCAGTAATTTTTATATTTTTTGTACTGATATGGATTTTTTCCTTAATAAAAAAAGAAGTTTTTGGATTATCCGTGTTTTTCGATTGTCCGTGCGACCTGTCCCGGTAATTAACCCGGATAATCGGGAGTGCACTGTATTTTCAAGTTTTGCAAACAACTTTGAAATTGTGTGCTAAATTTGCTTTAGAATTTTTAATGAATATATTAAATTCAGAATTTTCATGCTTTTTGTTTTATATATGCTTTTTGTTTCATTCCTCTGCACTTATATTCAATATTGTTTCTCTGCTGTCTTTCCACAATACTGACCCATGCATATATTAATTTAAATTTCTGCACTTTATTGTCTTATAGCTTAAATTTACTAAAAGTTCTTTTTAATGTTAATTTTGTCTTTTTATTCTTTCATGCAATCAATCTCTTCATAATAATCTCTTCAAATTGGTTAAAAATAACATTTAGAAATGTTTAAATTTCATTAGAACCTAGAGCATTAGGTTTCATTAAAATTTTACTATTTAAGGGTTTTAACCCTGTTACTTATCGCTGAGGCCAGTAGTCTCACACCTGTCCACGGACTGAGGGTTTTTGTTGTTAGGGCAAAATTAATTGCCCTAATATTTAAATATGAATGCATTCTTTAATAATGAACTGTAAAGTAAATAACATGTTCATGTAAAATATATACTTTTTTTTTTTATTTACATACTTGATTTATTTAAGTTTTTTCTTTATTAAATACATTTTAACTATCAATTGAAAACTGTACTTCACCAAAAATAAAACTAACACTTACTATAAATAAATACTATGTACTTATTTTGAAGAGTGTCTTAACGTGTGTGATACATGGACATTTCTTTCTCCTCATGTTTACATTATTAAAAGCCAAGTACATGTGAGTCCTATGTCTCTAATTTTAAGTAGAATGTCCGATCAACATGTATCTCGTGTCTGTCCTATCAACATGTATTGACATACAATGTCATCGTGTACCAATTAAATTTTTTAAATAAAGCATTCTAGAACACTGTGGGAATTATGTAATAGTGTGACATGAACGAGAAATCACTTTGGCATGCTAGCGTGATGGCCGAGAGATGAAAGTGTACATCCTGGCACACATGTGCGGCAATCGGTACAAAAGAATTAACCATTGTTTTTAGTCTATTTTATCACAAAAGATTATTATCTTGTCATTTTATTTTAATTACTGCATCATTTTTTGCCATTCTTTCACTTTTGCACAAATTTAATCAAATGGTCCTTGCCTTACCTAAACAACAAATTTATTTATATTATTTGCATGTAATTTCTTTGAATTTTACAAAATTCTTTTCTTTATTAATTACAAATGAGTCTTAGAAATAATAGAGCCCAGAATACAAAATTCTGTTATTCTTTCATTAATAAACAAAATTCTTTTCTTTATTAATTACAAATGAGTCTTAGAAATAATGAAGCCCAGAATACCTATATATTTGAATATTTATATAGTTTTTAATTAATTTTTGCAACGTAGCTCCAAGGTATATTTTTTCCATAACAAAGCTATTTTAATATACTTTACATTATATATAAGTTTTTTAACACAGTTAAGTCCCGATTATCGAGTTAATATGGACCAAGACTAAATCGAATAACCGAAAAACTCTGCTAAAGCGAAGAGTATAAAAAAAGAAAGAAATAGAGTACGTATAAATGTAATATATTTAACAAAAACAAAATTTACAAAATTTATACAAGTACACCACATACAATTCATATTATAACTAAAAAGCTTACTTTAAAAAGTCCTTAGTCGTTTTTTTGTTTTTTTTGTTTTACATTACTTTGGCGATTTTCTGCAGCAATGTTTCGGCATTTTAAAAAAAAAAAAAATTTAGATAAGAGGAAGGCTGGTGTCGCCTCTTGTTGTTAAATATATATATATATATATTAAATAGCACTTTCGATAGCTTCTTGTCCATCTGTATAAGAGATTTTTAAAAGTTGATTTTCATCGCCAGTGTCTTCATTATCTTCGCTAGATTCATTTTCATTATTAACGATCATTTCATCAGTAATCTTGTGTTGGCCGCCAGCTTGTTTTCCTGAGTGTTTGGAAGCTAAAGTTCAGAATTTTTTTCGGCGTTAATTTTTAAAATAAAAATAAACTAGAACAAAATTTTTTTTTAAATATTTGATAGCTTGGTTCAAGGATAATCGGTACTCTACTGTAATACAATTATAAGAATTCTTATTTTGTTTCATTGCTGTTAATTTGTAATTTCATTTGAATTTTGAAATTAGTTTTATTGCTAAGTGGCATAAAAAAAACTTTGTATTTCTCGTTATTTTCTTTTTTAAAAAAGTAATTTAAATCTGTATTGTTTAAATATTTGTAGAACTCATATTGTTAAACTTTAACTGTATGAAAGTCATTGTTTATTCATCTATCTACATGAAATGAGGATTTATTTTAACGACTATATTTAATATATTTGATTAAAAAATCTATGTGAAATATAAGAACATACTTTGTTTTATAAAATTTATCCTGGATAAGAAATTAATGGTTAAATAACTTTTTGGAAAACTGAACTCCTGCTTCCAATCTGTATAAGTATGCTTTATTTCCGAAGTATTAAAAACGTCAGTGAAACTTACGTGAATTGTTTTTCAAGAGATCAAACTATTCCATTTTAAGTACAAAAGATTTATATTATGACAAAAAATTGTAATCATTTGTACTTGTCAATAATTTAATATTTTCACATTTACTTCTTTTTTTTTTTTTGTAATTAATATTTTTTACTAGAATTTTTTTCTGTAGTTTTGTTATTATCTTAAGGTGAGACACAGGCATTAGGCCCCCCAGGATAAAATTCATTAGGAACCTCTACCTCAAAACATAGTCTTATTTTCATATTATGTAAGATTTAAAATAGCCTTTTTTATTCAAAATTACAGTTTAGTATTCATTCAAATATTTTGTGAATCTCTTTTTTTTTTTTTTTTTTTTTTTTTTTTTTTTTTTTTTTTTTGTAGTTTTCAACATGCCCTTGTAGGCAAATTGCACACTGTCCTCAATGCTTTTCTAGATTTTTTAACAGAAAGTAATAATTGCTAATAAGTGTGGCACTTTTTCTTTACCTTCAGTTTTTGCTATAAATTTTAAAAGAATGGTGTTTCTCTTGATTAAGTTCTTCACAATTGCTATTATTCTCATTGGGTTTCTATATAACTTAACATAGCCTGTTATCTATATACGTCTTTTTTTTTCACTTTTTACAAGATTCCTTTCAATGTTAACTTAATTTTTTATAGTGGTGGAATGCTATATATAATAGTGTAATCAATGCTATCTAGTAAATTGTACCTCAACTACATGTATATTTTAAATCAGAAAATTCTGCATGAATTATTCTGTTTGTAAAAGCTTTCCCATTAAACCTAGCCTGCTTTTCTTTCATTTTTAGAAATAATACGCTTAGTTCTCAGTATCTCATGCTTTAAGCATCATTGAATGCTGCTTACCTCTAACTTTTGTATTGTAAAAGATAACATGCAACTAGTTCAGTAGTATTCTAGGTTTGAATTTTATTCTAGAAATTCTTTGATTCTTATCTTTAGAAATTGCGAACCACAGAAGGTAAAAAACACCCTTTAAAATATTTCTCTGTATCTTTTTCAAATTGAATTTTTTTTTATTTTATAAAAAATGTGACAATAAAGAGTATTTAGTGTCCTTGCTAAGACTGCTTTTACCCATTTTCAACGAAAATAAGCAAATGAAAACCCTTTCCCTTATATTTGAATGGCCTTTGCACTCTGATTCTTCAAAAATATATTTTCATAAGTATGCAAAAAAAATTGACTTCACAAATTTTTTTATAGTGCTTAATTTTGTTGAAAATTAAACACTAATGAAACAAGTGTGCACTAGCATATGTTTTTTTACTTTATAAATATGCATTTAAATAAATTTTCTGAAATTTTATTTAAAATTTTTTAAGGAATTTAATTATCTCTTTTACTATGCATGCAGCAATTATCCTTGTATTTCTCCTTGAGTTCAGCCTTTGTGTTTCTTTTCGTCAATTAAAATAGAATTGGCAATGGGAAAAAAAATGGATTGTCAAACACTCAGCAAAAGTTTTTGCAATAGTATATAAATTTATATCTCAATGGCATCTGTTAAAAAATATGAAAAATTATTTTATAATTTCCTTATTAAAAACGGATTAAGACAGGGAAACTTATCACGTCTCCTTTTACAACATGGCCCTAGAATAAATTATTAAAGATTCTCGAATAAACACTGAAGTTACTATCTTTAATGAATTACGAATGGGTAGATGATGTAACATGATTGCTAGAACAGAGAGATTTAAAGGATGCATTTGTTAAATTCAAAAAGTCAAAATTTAGCCTTAAAATAAATATAGAAAAAAATATATGATTATTACTAAGGACAGACTAATACAACCATACTTCGATGTTGATACTCATAAATTTGAAATTGTACATAGCTTCTGTTATCTGAATTTTGTATATAGCTTTAGCAACAACATGAAAATAGAAGTTTAAAAAAAAGAATACTATCAACAAACATGCATAAGTGGTTCTAATCCTCCCTTAGCTCAACATTTTGACGTATTGCCCATGAACAAAGAAAACAGGAGAAGGAAGAAACAGTCAAAACTTAATTACAGGTTCATTATCCAAGATGTGTTAGGAACATGGACTAAGACTTGACATAGAAAAGTCCTTTACCCATCTACTGAATGCACATTCAACAAGGATAGTTTGTTGTATACAAATCTTAGCTGTACACTAGCTACCATGGGCAGATGCAATAAACAGTTCATTATAAACTAGTACTACAACTACTACGAGCACATCTGTGCAGCACAATTCGCTGTAGAGGGAAACATAACAACTAGGTTCAGTTCTCTGTAGATGAAGCACAATTTGGTTCAAATAGCTGTAAAAGAAGCCCAATAGCAACTATAGTCATGAACGGAAAGAGCGTTGTGTTGTTGAAGCATAATAATAATAAATACAACTGCTAGCAATTCAAAGTAATCTTAAAATTCCAAGTTTCCACCCAAAGTTCCATTCGCAGATACAGTTCAGTATATTGCCCATGTTGCTATTGGCATAATACCTAGCAGGAGAAATTAGCCTGATTCTCAATATTAAAAGGTCTAGGATACGAAACTCTATAACTTCAAGTCATAGAGGTGGAAAACCATAGTGTCTGTAAAATCTAGGTTTCCATCATCTCGGTTGTTCCCTCTGTTCTCATCTACCAGTAATAACTATTCTCCATATTACAAAGTAGAAAGGAAGATAGTGAGAAACAAGCACCCTGCCATATTTATCCTACTATTGAATTTGCATAACATTGATTCTAACCACTTAATGTTTATTATTATTCTGCCCACTGAGGAATCGCACGCAACTACCAAAAGAAGGGAACGATTTCTATCTTGACCATATCTTGATCTGCGGTTGAATAATGGCCAAATCTTGGCAACTCAAGGCAGCAATCTACAAGCAATTTTTAAACAAAATTTTAAAAAAAACCTCAGGAGGAAAGCAACTCAGAGAATTTAATTTGTAGCCATCCCTCTGCAAACCTCTACATGTTTTTTTTTTCTTTCTAATTTTCAAATTTAAAATCCATTTTTCACATTGGCGATTGTAGTTGCCGCATCAGATCAGATTTTTTAAGTAGTTAAAGGAAAGTTTTCTTCCCATGGATAACTGTTTACTTATGTTTACATTATTTCGAAAAGTATGTACTCTAGAAAGTTGAATATTCTATTTGGTGTGAAGTTTACTATTTGAAAACATTCTGTGAGATGTTTTTATTTAATTTTTCCCAAAGATTTCAGAGTTAGAGGGTTGAGTATATTTGTGTACACTAATTTTTATGAACAAATAAATAAAAAAAGATGGAGTTGAAATAATGATTTTGATCTATGTTTACTTCTAAAGATTTAATGACAGAACATAAGATCTTAGTTAATTTTTATACAAATTTTCAGTATTACAGCATAAAGGATTGTCTTTTACATTCAATGTAGAATTGTTATTTTGTGCTTGATAATGTCTTAGAATCCCATTTTTTCCATAAAGGTCATAGATGCACTTTTAATTCTGACCCCAGAAATAGTACATAGGCATTATTCTTATCTGTCTATTCTTATATCAATGAAATTTATTTAAAACTGTTTTTAAAATAATTATTTTAAGAATATTGCACATGCCTTGTATAGGTTACGTTTTCTTAACATAAATTCCAAGAGCCCAATAAATGTTATGTATTTTTTTATTTAAAAAAATGTTTTATAACATTATTTGGTAAACTTTCAGTAAGTTATATCATACTGTTCTTTTTCCTAATTATTGAGTTTTATTACTTTTTTAAGACCAGATAAAAAGTAAATATCAATATTCCTAAAAAATATTAAAAAATCAAGCTAATATAAATTATTTACGTCTAAAATGAGTTTTGTTACAGGCATAATAATTTAATGTTCAATGAGAGCATGAATGCTATAATATCTTATATGTTGTTATATATTGATACTTTAAATAAGTGTAAGTTCTTATTTCTTATTTGTTGTTTTGATTGTTCTTTCAGTTTATGAAGTATATTTATCAGTTACTTCTTACAGTAATATAATTATTTCTCTTTATAAAACTAATGCTTATAAAACAGTTCATTCAAATAAGAAATTTTTTTTTTCTGAATGCTATTGACTCATTGAATATAATCTGAGATAAAATGTTAAAGTGTGTTACTTAATTCAGAAAAAGTGTAACCTTTTGCTTACTTTTCATTTTATTTTGATAGATGAGGAAGCAATGGTTTCTACTAATTCCCATTTAATGAATGATTCTTCAGAGAAAGCTAATAATAGAGATACGTCTGGTGCTGAGATTGTTCCTGCTAAGCCGGAACCGTCAAGTGCTAGTCCTCGGAAGGAACAGTCAGTTTTGCAAACAAAACTGACAAAACTAGCAATACAGATTGGTTACGCTGGTAAGCATATATTCTATTATAACTTTTTATCTCGTTGTATGTTGTTATTTGTTGCCTATTTTTTTCCAATTCTAATGATTTTTACCAGGGTAATTGTTTATTGATTGATAACTGTTAAATAATGTTATTAAAAGAGGGTATGTAATTGGATCTCGCTTCTCATTCTCAAAATTTTTTTTATTATCCATTAATTTTATATTAATAAAATATTGTAAGCATGTATCCATTACAAAAAATGTTTCATACAGTGGCTTTCATGCATCTTTTCATCTGGACAACACAGAATATGAAACCCCCAAGTAAAAATGATTCATTAAATGCTCTCAATTGCTTTTCCCCCACTAAAAATTCTATTCCTCTTCTAAATCAATTTGACCCTTCTACTTTTCTGGGTTAAAAAAAAAGCAAAAATCTAGTCATTGAGGTGTTTGTATAAATAAAATATTTATTCAGACTCTGGGGGTACTGACCCAGAAGTTTCCTTGTCTTCTGGATTGGTTCAAAATTACAAGTCTACAGAGTTGAATATTAGTAGTTGTAAACCCAAAAACTGGGTCTGCTGTTCAACGACTGATATAAAAATTATTTTTTTAAAATTATCGATTATAAATGTAACTAAATAGGGCCTGGTGCCTTACAAGTTTGGTTTGGTTAAATCCCAAGTGTAACAGAGGGGAAATCACACAAGTATTTTATTCTAAAAAATATATTAAATATTTCTGAAAACAAAAAATTCTACAAGAATATGCTACTTTAGGGTGCAATGTTGAATTAATTTGCATAAAATAAAAGCCTCATAATTAAATTGCAAGTTAATTAGATGTACTTATAACAGAGGGAACAAATAAAATCCCATATTTTTGACATGCTCTGTTTCTTAAGCTGAATTCTGTGATTTGAACCATCCTATACATTATCTGTATTTTTTTATTTTTTTTAATTATCACATTTCAAGGTAAAATAAATTATTATAAAACTATTAAAATTGAAAACACATTTTTATTAATTCCAAACAATGTGTCGTAACAGAGAGGACATGAAATGTAACAGAGGAGACCTCTTACAAATTTGACATATAGTTAAAGGGAAATATCACTGTCAAAAGTGACTCTTTTGTTATTTAAAGTTGGATTTGGCTGCTATAATGTCTAACATAGGAATCTATTATACATCTTTGTAGGTATATTTGAAAGTTTCTATTTTACCAGACTGTGTTTAAAAAAAAAAAAAAAAACATGCATTGTTTGCTTCTTTCTCAATTTTAGTTATTTGGGCAATAAAATTAACTACCCCTTTTTTTCCTTGAACTTTTTATGCTTGCAAAACTATCTACTGCAACATCAAAAGAATTCACAAATTTTAAATGGTGCCTGGTGCACGTTAAATCCGTCGGATCACAAATTCCTCTAAGTTCCCATAACAAATCGATACCTCTGGGGGTATTGATCCAGGAGTTCCCTTGTTATCTGGATTGATTTCTAAGTTACAAGGCTGCGGAGTCGAGCATTGATAGCTGTAAACTCGAATTTGGGTAGACTGTTCAACGATGTTTATAAAATAAAAAATCAATTGAGCGATTGTTGCAAGTCGCTAAAGACTATGTAATTATTAGGCAAACAACTGTGTGATTTTAATAGTAAATTCACATTTTCATGAAAAGCACATTCACACACATTATATGGTGTTTTACCTACGTATAAAATATGGATAGGTAGGTCGTTGTACAGTAAACTTAGATTTGCCAATTTTTATGTTTGTTTGTATCTCCTTAAAAACTTGATATACTTCCATGAAAGTGCACAGCAAATACTTTTTTTTTTTTTTTTTGCTTTATGACTTTCAGTCCATTTTCTCTAACAATCATGCACTCAGCTCTACTAGAAGTCTAGTAAGAAACTATCAGATGAGTAGAAATTTATAACAAGTTTTTTTCTTTCGTCAGAAACTTTGTTACTAGGCTGTTTCTTTTGTTTTGGTAGTAGGCTACAGAGTATGCATAGAATAGTATACAACGTTTTCTTGGAGATAAAGGTAATGCAAGTTGGCTTTTTTAATAGCTTTCCACAATGTCTGAGGAGTATTATAAAGAGAATATCCTTCCTGAATTCCTACTGCTTGCCTTTTTATTTTTTCTTTGTCTTTTTTTTTTTCTTCAATTTATCTATTTCTCAATTAAGTTTTTCTCTCTTTTTTTTTTTCAAACTACTTCAGTTATCATAAATTTTTGTTTTATATTCTTTATCTCACTTCTTACAAATATCTTTCTCTTAGGACATCTAGTTCTATATTTTCATACTGGTTACTCACTCAAAAAACTTAATTATAAACTAAACAGACTATCAAATAAAAATGGCCAAGATTTGTATAAAAAGTGTGGTCTAACAGTGGAGGAACTGGTTTAAACTAGTTGAATCAGGATGCATTAGCACTTGTTTACATTCCTAGAATTCCTTTTTAATGGTCAACCAATCAGCTTTGTTTACATTTTGTTTAACTGAGGAGACATTTAGTTTTGTCCTCTGTTACATCCCCTCTATTATATGAGATACTTAAATTTTTTTTTCTTCAAAAATATAACATGATTGTCCTAATGGACCTTATTGTTAAAACCAGTTATTAAGTTAAAAGGCTTTTTTGGGTAATGAATAAAATAAACTTTAAAAAATAAGAAAAAAAAAGTTTTTTTTTGACAGAAATCACTGCATAATTAGACTGGGTAATAATTTATTTTACAACATAAATTGAACAATATGTAAAATCGTAATATTTTTAATAACTTATTCCTCTTTAAAATAGAAAATTTTTAAGGTTATGCTTAAACTTGTATTGAGGAACAGGGATATTTTTGTCGATCCAGAAATAATGAAATTGGTGTAAAAATTATAAATATTTTATAAATATGCCATGAAGATATGTAGCCGCATAAAACAAACTTCTATCATATCTTTCCTTTTAACTGGATAAATATAAAACAAAGGCATGAAAGACATTTTTCTGTAAATTTATATTGTTACCTTCCTTTATATATAAAAGAAATTCTTAACAAGAAATGGTCTATTCCTAATTCTAGTTTTTTTTCTCTCTTTGCAGGTTCAACAATAGCTGTCTTAACCGTTCTCATTCTTATTATTCGTTTTGCTGTAAAATTTTTTGTCATACAACCTCGTCCTTGGAGTCCATTTTATATTAATTATATTGTTAAATTTATCATCATTGGTGTCACTGTACTAGTTGTTGCTGTCCCTGAAGGTCTTCCATTAGCTGTCACTCTTGCTCTTGCATATTCTGTAAAGGTTAGTGCAATCATTTTTCTTAAGAACAATTCTAATTTTTAAATGCTGAATGTCGGATTTGCTAAACTTTTGTGAAGAATTGCAACTATTGAATATTTATAATTGCTTAATCGAGTGGCCCCTAAAAAGTGTTCTGCAGAACCCTAAGGTTCCAAAGGAGGATAACACTAATTCTAAGAGTTAAGATTTTTTTTAATCAGAAATAATTATATTGATACCCAATTAATGAACCATATTTTGTTTTCTATTTTGGTTCTTTATATTAAATTAATTAATGTAAAATGTCAGTAAAAAAGATTGGCTAAGTTAAAAAAAATTAATAAAAATGTATTGATTAAATTATATGAAAAGAATATGCATTAATAAAATATCCTGTAAGTATTTTTCATTAAGCTTTTCAATTTAAAATAAAATTACTAAATTCAAGAATAATGAATTACATTTCTTTGATAATCATTCTCAATGTTTTTAAATTCTTTTTTTTAAAAATCATAATTGAGTGAATCGTAATTATTCATTTTTAGCATTGCATTTGCACAGAACAAATTATCTTATTATTCACTTTAATATTTTAAAATAATTAAGTCTTAATTTTATTTATGTATTTATTTTATTTATTTATTTTTTTGTCATTGTAGCTACTTATGATTTTATATATATAGGGTAAACTAACCAGTGAAGGAACACTTAAGTTTCGCTTGCCTTTTAAAAAATCATATTTATTTCAAAATTCGTAATTTTAGTTAAATGACAATGTCAACATATTTGTTACTAATTGAAAATTATGTAAAAAATTGTAGAGAACTTATATAATATTGTTTTAAAGTTTTGGAGATTCAAATAACAAGTAGTAAGAAGACCAAGTGAAGGAACAGCTCTTACCAGTGAATGAACACCCAGTAAAGGAACACTTAATTTTGGTTATTTTTTAATGCTCTTTATGAATTTATAATTTAAAATAAGCCTATTCCTGAAATTATAACATATGAATACTTGGAAAATGTTAACTTTTTTTTTGTAATCATGAATTGAAAATTAAAGTGTCAACATATTAACACATACTGTTCATTCACTGGGAAATCTATGCCCAGTAAAGGAACATGCTTGTTCCCTCACTGGCTAAAAGTTGTTTTTCGTATTTTTAACATACTTTTGATGCGGAACATCACTAAAGGTACAAGAAAGTTAAAATTTTCTTTTATTTTCATTAACTTAGAAAAAAACCCAGTAAAGGAACACTTGTTCCTTCACTGTTTTTTCATCGTTTGCTGATCCAGTGAATAAACACCCCTTATCTCAGTACTTTATTATGCTATGATGCTTTAAAAAAAAATAAAACGTAACTTCAATAACTATATTTTGAATTCTCTTTTTCGCAGTGCGAAAAATAAAACTATTACATGCAATTAATTCCACTTCTAACATATAAATACAAACACTCACCTTATAATTTTTTCAAAGAAACAAGGTGTTGCAGAGATAATAACAAATTAAAAAATATTTCCAGAGAAGTCTTTTTGACCAGGTAATCCAAAATTTTGCTAGATGATTTCCTATTGTTTTGCAGTAAGCTATTGTTACCAATCAATCTAAAGAAAAACTTTTAAATTCTTATTTTTAATCAATATATATGAAATGTTCCTTCACTGGTTGGTTCACCCTATATATATGTGTGTATAATGCTGGGGTTCCGTCTAAAGAAGTTTAATAATTTAGGGTTCCAATAGCCGCAAAAACTCGGGAATCACTGAACTTATTTATGCAATAAAGATATAAAGTAAATGAGGTATTTTTGTAATGATATTAAACTAGAGTTAGTTTCAGAATTTACAATGTTACTATAATGTCTTTAAAGATTAATGTTAATGTATTTTCCTAAGTCAACTCTACCTTTTTAATATGATGGAAATATAAGAATAAGCATGTTTTCAATTCATATGCTATGAGTCAAATAATTTTAAGTAAAGTAACACAAATTTAAATTATGTATGCTTAATATCATAGTTTTTATTACTGTCTCTTTGACTTAATTTAATATTAGATGTGTGACCCATGTAAATTTGTTTTTGCTTGAATGTTGGAATTAGTGTTTTATTTTTACACTCTTTGAAATGCATTGTTGTTATTCTTAATTGTAGTGCTTAGTTATAGTGCTTCTTAGTTGTAGTTAATTGTAAATTAAACCTACTACTCAGTTTTACATTTTAAAAACTTTTAATTAATTTAATAACTGTTAAATTGATATGCGTAAAATAATTGTACAAGCATCTTTGTTTAATTCATTTTCAAAATAATCCCCTCTCAAATCTGATTTAGTAATAAAATAAGTACTAATCTAAAAAAATGTCTTTTAAAGTAAATAAAAAGAGAAAAAAGTAATTAAAAGATGTTTTAATAGAACTTTTTTTCGATAATTATAAACTAAAAAACATATTGTGTGTTTTGATACAGTATAATCATTATTAAATTAACTGTGATCTACAATTTAAAATAGAGTTATTATTGTGGAAGTAGCCTTATTTCTAACTAATAACATTAAAACGAGATACTTCTTTAATTTTCACCGTTATTAGCTAAATGAGGAGATCGTAACATGTCGAATGCAAATAGACTTTCTCCCTCCTAAATAAAACTATCACCATACAGATACATTGAAAGACTTCATAATAACTGACAATGGTTGTAGCTTTATTATATATAAAATTAATAGAAAATAGTTTAAATTTTCCAAAATTAACTGGAAAGAAAATTATTCGTGACAAATTGAATTCTTACTACCTATTAATAATTTTTTGTTTAAAAAATAAATGTTTTGATGTAATTACAAATATTTTTAATAAGCTGAATGACTATTTCATGATTTTGAATTATCAATTAATTTTCTTCTGTGTAAATATTAATTTTAAATTTGAACATACTATGAGGTTGCCTAAATATATTTATGATATAAATTACTGATACTTGTAGTGATATGTTATTAATATTATGATAGAATTACTTGTAGTGAAGGTCTAATCCTAATTCCTATCAATTCTCCATTACAAAGCCTCCTCCCAAAAAAGAGGGAATGGTTGTGCTTGAGAAAATAAGTCCTCAATTATTTATCTGTTACAAGGCTGGATTTACGTATAAGCTAAGTAAGCTGTAGCTTGGGGCCCCAAGATGGCAAGGGCCCCCAGATCCCACTTTTTTTTCTTCCTTTTTTAAAGTCTTATTCGGAGCTGGCCCTATAAAGCCCATTATAATTTATTTTTTTTCTTTTTTGCATTTTCGGATGCTTTTCAAAATCTCATCGAAGTGTTTAAAAATATAAAATAATTGTTGGCTATACACACTTTTTATGTAAATAATAAATAAAGGTATTAATGTCTAATTCTTTATACTATTTCTAAATTCCTAGCATCTAAATATTTATTTAGATATGCAGAAGAAAATTAAATGAATTTGGTATACTTAGTTTAATTGCATTGTTTTATAAAAATAATTTATCTGTAATATTAATATTTAAAATAAGTGTAGAAGTCAAAGTGTGTTTTTTAAAGTATGCATGTTAAAAACTAATAATTTAATAATTATTTAAAAAACTAGAAGGCTTGTTCACTTTGCTCACTAACCCTTGTGGTTGCTTCTCATTAATCAGTGCAGATAAGAGGAAAAACAGTTTATTTCCATTTTTCTGCACAAAAATTAAGATTGCCATTTACATTTTGAAGATGACTAAATTTAAACAAATCAATAAAATTTGAAAATTGGTACCTCCCTCAAAGTTATTTCTCAGTGAAGATAGACTCAAGGATAGAGCATTCGCCAACGAATTAGGTGAACCGATTTCGAATGCCAGTGATGGCTGCTGGTCGATATGAATTCTACACCCAGCTTGCACCGACCGCAGTACTGACGTAAAATATCCTCAGTGGTTGACGAATCATGGGTTAGAGTCCCCTTGCTGTCAGACTAACCGTGGGCGGCATTCGTAGTTTTTCTCTCCATGTAACTCAAATGCGGATTGGTACCATCAAAACGTCCTCCACGAAGGCGAAAATTGCATCAAATACTTGATCCTGGAGTTCTCTTTTTTGCTGGCTTGGGTTCAAAATTACAGAACTACGGAGTTGAACATTAGTAGTGGAAACTCGAAATTGGGTGGGCTGTTCAATGACTGTTATAAAATAAACTATTAATTTGGCCGCAATAGCTTGGTTGGTAAAGCTATAGACTCGTGTTCGTGAGAATGGGAGTTCGAATTCAGCCGGCAGAAGAATACCCATGTATAAAATGGTTACTGTTGCATGTTAAATCTGTCTGGGTCACAAAGTCCAGTAAGTTCTTAACAAATTAATACCTCTGGGTACTGACCCAGGACTTCCCTTGTCTTCTGCATTGAGTTCAAAATTACAAAGCTACGTAGTTAAACATGGGTAGTTGTAAACTCAAAATTGAGTCAGTTTTTCAACGGCGGTCATAAAAAGAATAAAACTAATAATCAAATTGTATTTTCTTGTATTTCTTTCTAACTCCTTGCATATTTTCTACACACCTTCATAATTTCATGTTTCTAAGTCTATAGATTTTGAGCAACAAAACAAAATGTAACGTAAAGAAATTTTTTTAATAATGTAATGTTAATACTCAATAAAAAATAATGATAGTTTTCCTCAGGTGTATATAAATAGAATTGAACTTATAAGGGCCCCATAATTTTCAGTAGCTTGGGGCCCCGGCAAGCTTAAATCCGGCCCTGATCTGTTATTATAAAATATTTGTTTTCTTGTATTTAATTTCATTTTTGACTTGTAGATATAACTTTGTAATTTGAGTTTGATACTTTTCAGAAAATGATGAAAGACAACAATTTAGTGAGGCATTTAGATGCTTGTGAAACTATGGGTAATGCCACTGCCATATGTTCCGATAAAACTGGAACTCTTACCACGAATCGTATGACTGTAGTTCAAAGCTATATCTGTGGTAAGTAAAACTCTTCCAGTTTTTTTTTTTTTTTTTTTTTTAATTTAGAAAATTTTTACTTTTGAATTCATTATAGATTAATCAGCATACATTTTATTTCGTTATGCAAAGTATTTTTATGTGTTTTCTATGTTCTAATACAGTGTTTTGTGTTAGGTCATAAAATATTTTTGTTTCAAATTTTTGTTGGATTAAATTGAGTAAACATTTATTTTCAGTTGTATTTCTTATTTAATATCCTTTCAGATATTTATTTATTACTGTTTGCTTTTATTTAATATTTATATATAGTGCATTATGGGGTACTAGTTTTACCATACAATCCATGTTAATATGATCAGCTTCAGAAAAATTACTTGATAAATATTGAAAAAGTTTTTTTTTTTCTTTGAATTTTCTACTCTTTTAAATAACTCTACTAGTGTGCAAACATTTCTTTTCAATTGTATTTATTATTTAATATCCTTTTAACTATACATTATTTACTGTTTGCCTTTCTATAATTTTTATACATAGTTTATTTAATTTTTATATATATTATGTATATATGTTTTTGATTAAATGCAAGGATTTTTATTTGTTTATTTATTTTATGATATCTTAAAACTCAAAATAGAAATCTAAAAGAAAAATTGTCTTTAAACATAAAAAAATTAATTGAAAATTGGGGTGAAAAAAGTATTAAATGAACAGTGTAAAAATAGATATGAAACGAAACCAAAGTATTTTAACACAGATGAAGCTATTAATCATAATTTAAACTTGATTTTAAAGACTTATGCAATATCCAGCCTAAAGAAGCAGTAAACATAAAAACAAGGCATTATTTCCTTATAAGTTTCTAGTCTGAATTTTCAATTAAATCAAAAATTATATTTTTGAGAAAATCCATAACCAACATTTTATGTTAATTTAGATTTTCTATGAATCTGTTGAATTATTTCAACTTAATTTAAGTTTTTCGTATGTCTTACCCCTTTTTCTATTAAATATAACTTATCTGGCTGAAACTGAAATAGTTTAAATTTAACATTCAAAATTAGTTATGGTTTTAAAAGTAATGGAAACTAATTCATAATTAGTTTCCATCATTTTCAAAAACCGTATTGCTTTGCAAATAAACTTAATATTGTATATCATTATAGATTGTATATCATGGGGTGACCTATAAAAAGGTCAAGTTCAAAATATAATAGTTATATTAATTACTTGAAGATTCCATCCTCATCTTGCTAGACTCCAGAACCACAGTAACTGCTTTTTAGCTATCTGCTCTATTTCTATGTGTGAAATTTAATTGAAAACAAAATTATTCCATAAGAAAAAAACCACATATCTCTAATCTGCTAACCGTCTCACAATCTAGCCAAATAAGAGACCCAATGGGCACACTCTAACAGATATGTATGTATGTATATTTAATAAACTAACTTAGGAACTAGGGTTTCATCGTCAAATTGTTATTTCTCACTTTTGGCCAAACAAGATTTCTGTAAACACTTTTAAAGTTTTAAATTTCTGAGCAGTATAACTTCTAAGAGCAGTAAAACAAAACATAAAGTAAAACACCCAACAAGTAGTGATGCATAGGATTCCTTAATATAGAGAGATGTTTAATTGCCTTCATTACTTTCAGGAACTCATTATAAATCATCTCTGCCAAGGTATCAAAATTTACCCTCATCTGTTTCTGATTTACTAGTGACAGGAATTGCAATTAATAGTGCTTACACCTCAAAAGTTATTGTAAGTATGTTCTTAAGTTTTCTGTATGTTATAGATTAGCTATGATACAAAACTTTCATAATCTTAAAGCTCAATTTTAAATCAATATCAATGATTATGTTACTGAATTAGTAGATTGTACCTTATACCTTTTCAAACCATATTATTAAATTATAAAGGTTGTTTGAATTTGTGAATGTGTTTTGATTGAAAAATTAAGGCCTGTACTTTATTTCATTCTCTTAAATTCTTTCTTTTCCTGCAAATTCAAACAAAAATAACAGGTTTGATTTAAAAATTGTTTGGGAAAATCAGGGGTGATTGTGCTTCAGAAAAAATCCAAAATTTTCCTTAAATCCAAAGTCCAGAAGTTTCAAGAAATCATCGATCACATATATATATAAAAATTCTTGTATATTTTAATTAAAAATATTAGAACTAAAATTTATACTTGGCATCTCTTTCACTTGTAAATATTTTTTCTGGTAGAATAATAAATGTGATTAGAGATAAAAGTAAACTTACACATCATTATTCATTTAAATTATGCTGTATATAATTAATTTAAAATATCATGTTTTGAAAATTTTAGTGATTTGAATTTATAAAGATATTTATTTTTTGAATGATTTTACTCAAGAAATTTTCAGGATTTTTTTGAGTTGGCCCCACCCCTGGAAAATATAATGAAAACAACTTTATCTTGCATTCACCAAAATAATATGCTTGAATACTAAAAACCGCCTATCCAATGAATTTATGAACATTTAAATATTTTTTTTACTTAAATTACTCTTTGTAAATTGTTGGAACAATAAAACTGCCCTAAGAAACAGAAGATCTAACATAAAATGATGCCACATTAATTTTAGACCATTAATCTTAGAACAATAATCTATGACCACTTAAAACCGAAACTGTTTAATAAAAGAAATTCAAGCGCATTTATTTTATTTGAACTCACAGTTGTTTTCAAAATTTATTTCAACATGTACACATTATTATTGTCATTTAAAAATTTAATATTGCAGCCTCCTGACAATCCTGGTGAACTTCCAAAGCAAGTGGGGAACAAAACTGAATGTGCACTTCTGCAATTTGTGCAGGACATGGGGAAGGATTATCAGACAGTCAGAGATGATATTCCTGAGGAAAAATTGCACAAAGTTTATACTTTTAATTCTGTAAGAAAATCAATGAGTACTGTGGTTCAAATTGAAGGAGGATTTAGAGTTTTTAACAAAGGAGCATCTGAAATGGTTTTGCAGAAGTAAGCTCATTAAAAACTTTATCAATACATAGCTTCTGCCAAACATAAAAGTTGGCAGCAGCTATGTATTTAAAAAAAATGTTTTGTGTTAAAATGCTATATATATATACATATATAATTTTATGTTATACCTTTATCCAAATCAGAATTTATTGTTCAAAATTAAACACTTTCTCACACTTAATTATTCACTTTCTCTTTTCTTATTCTATATTTAGATCTCAAGTATGTATGAATTAACATTTTATAGTTTTCCCTTTACTAACTGTGAGAAACACATTATACCCTCGAGGACAAGTTCCAATCATTCATAACCGCCCTAAATGACTTCAATTTATTTAACTAAACAAATCAATTTAACCAAGGAAAAAAAATCCATTTTTTTTTTTTTTTTTTTGGTCTGAATTTGTTCAATAATTTTTTTTTTTTTTTTTTTTTTTTTGTAAATTGATTTAAATCAAAGATTTTTTTCAAAAAAAAAAAAAACATTCTATTTAAATTACTGAGCAGGTTATCATGAACTTTAAATGATGCATTTACAATAGTATTTTACTCAATTTTATACATTCAATGAATGAATACCAGCATTATTCACTGAATTTTGCATGAAAATCTGACATTAGCTTGAACTATCATATTAAGAAAACTGTAAAAATATTAAGTATTTTGTGGAGTCAACAGCTATACCATGATGAAAATAACAGTTCTCGTCCGATCACCAAAGTCAAGTATTTTGTGGTAAATTTTGAGGTACTTACCTAATTGAATGAAAATCTGTAAACGTAGAATTTTTAGAAAAACTCAGATATTTAGTGGTGTGCTTGTCAACTAGTCTTATATATTGTTTCAGGTATTTTATCTTTTTTTATCCCTTTAAACCTTATATTAAATATAATTTTATAAAAAGCAATTTTATCAAGAAATTCTTTGATTTTTGTTTGATTAATATATTTTTTGCAGCATTATAGAAAAATGCTAGGCTTAAAGATCATTTGTATTTTTAACTATCTGTATAACAATTTATTGCTTAAAATTTTGGCATTATTTAAAATAAGTTTTGCTTAGGCATTATTTAAAATAAGTTTGTTTTAAACTCTTTTCCTTTGTTATTTATTATTTTAAAACCTCTCCCGCCTTGCCTTAAATAATTCAGTGTTAATTATTGTTCTTATTCTTTTCTAGATGTGTATATATATTTGGTAAAGATGGACGGATAGATAGGTTTAGTAAAGAAGACAGAGATAGATTAATAAAGACTATCATTGAGCCTATGGCTAGTGATGGACTAAGAACCATAGCCATTGCTTATAAAGACTATTTATTTTCTCCTAATACTAATAATCAAATTCAAATTATGTCAGAGCCTGATTGGGAGGAGGAAAATATGATAGTATCTGAACTAACATGCTTGTGTATTGTTGGTATTGAGGATCCTGTGAGACCAGAAGTAAGTTTTATTTAATTGATTAAATTGAAAATTTATATTTATTTAAATCGTGAATCTTATAATAAAAATAAAGTAAATGAGCCACTTTTAAGTCATTGTATAAATATATATTTTAAAAAGAAATTAACAATAAAGGATATAGATTTAGTTTGAAAGCAGATAGAGGTTACGTTTTCATTGGTCTGCTTTATAAAAACAATAATTCTTTTTTTTCCATAATATATTTACTTACGTGGTGTGTAGCATTTTTAAGAATTGCTTAAAGGTGCTTATTTTCGTATTTTAAAAGCCTTTAGAGGTGCTTTTCTCATTGGGTGTTTTTAAAAAGTGCTTAATTTTTTCTATTAAAAAATGAGATTTCTTTTCTTTACCATGTCGATTTTCGCCACACATTGTGCAAAGCGTACTTTTCACAATGTTCTATTCATCATTGTCAGAATTCATTCAACTAAAATCTATTTTGGCATCCCGTCGGCTCATACCATATGAAGGCGCCAATCATTTTACATGCTTGATGAAATACTTGTGAGCCGACGTGTGCTTCTACAGAGCTAGGTTAGGTGAGATTTTTGCACTCTTGTGTGCAACTCTGCTGCATTTTGCAAGATATTCTTGATTTCGGGTTTCATTTTTCACTGTCTGATATTGAACCGAAAAACCTCTTGTTTTTATAATGGCTAATATAATAAAGAAAAGAGTTTTTGTCAGAAACTGGTCATTTTATCATGATCATGTAAATTCTTTGAAAATTATTTTGCATTTTGTTGGTATATAGTGCTTAAAAATATTTTTTGAGTGCTTAAAAAGCACTTAAAAGGTGCTTATGTTTTGTTAAAAAATTTAGCTATGCACCCTGACTTACTACTATATAATTTCAGTCTTTTCTCTATAAAAAAAAAGCTATTAAATGGGTTTAAATTATAAATAGTGTTTAAACTGAATTATGCGCTCTGATAGATTATTTCCATTGAATTATACACTATATTTCCTAGTATTTTGTTGTTAAGGAATTGTACCAAACTTTTGAATACTTTTTTTTTCAATTGACTTAATCTCGCACAATCTTCATGAGAATACAAAAGTCTTATATTGTTCTATTTAATTTTGTATTATGTTTCGTTTATGAAGATAAAATTACTAAGTCATTTTGGTTTTCTTTTGTGCCTTAGACTAGAAATATATAATGTTAAAGGTAAAACATCAGTTTGTTCAACAGAAAAGCAGTAAAGTTGGGAGAATGCCAGAGCTAATTTTCATAGGAATTAATCCATACTTTTAAAATATTAATTTATATGCTGTGATTTCTAATTGATGCATACCCATTCCCATTTAAAGAAACTCAAGTTGATTTGACCAGTATAATAGTTTGCAATCTGGGGTCTATTTTATTTAATTATTATAACTAAATTTTTATAAACTATTTTTATTTAATGTTACGCAAAATAATTTGAAACTGTTTTTCCTACTTAGTTGTAACCTATACTTTAAGAGAATTACTTGTTATTTAGAATATTTTTGTTGATACATTTACTTAAGGTAAATGAAAAAAAAAAAAAATTCTGTTTAGCAATCATTAGCTGTAACTGTTAAAAAATCCAGGGTGGCTAGCTTATACTCAAGTGCAATTTGTTTGGTTAGCCAAGTGTTAGATCTAAAGAATTATAAGAACTTTTCAACGTGCATTTTTAAATAAATAAGAATTAATGCCAACTGGTGGGATTTGTGTCCTAAAAGCGCCATTTCTAAAATATTTATTTAAATTTCAAATCTTAATGACTTCATTCTGTATGCTGTAATTTTCATTTTGTAATAAATTGGCAATGCATTTTTTATTTTAAATAATGAAATAAAAAATGATAATTTTGCAGGTACCAGATGCCATTAAAAAATGTCAAAAGTCTGGTATAACTGTGCGTATGGTAACAGGAGACAATATAAATACAGCTCGTTCCATTGCTTTGAAATGCGGTATCATCAGACCTGGAGATGATTTTTTAGTATTAGATGGTAAAGAATTCAATAAGAGGATAAGAGATAGTAATGGTGAAGTACGTAATATTTTCCGCCACTTTTAATTGCTCAATTTTACCCAATGTACTGAATATGTAACATAATATTGATAAATTGGGTACTAAATATTATTTTTTCTACCCAATGTTTTTCTAAAAACATTGATTAGAGCTGATTAGGATGAGATTTGTTCTACTCTAGAAGCAAATTGAGAAATTTTTGCTCCCATGTTTGCATAAGACAAAGAGTCAAGGCAAAGAGACAGAATCAAGACATAGTAAAAACTATGGTCTGAAATTGGTCTTTTCAGATTTTATTCTGAAATATCCTTGCTAAATTAAAAAGAAGGATCTTTGTTTATGTAATGCTACCTTCTGTTAGGTTATAATGAATTTGCTCTTATTATTTTGTCATGGAAAATGAAATACTACATAATATGTAATTTATTTGTGATATATTTATTAAATTTAATGGAAAGTAATTGTATTTTTTTACCAGTTGATTAAATTGAAGCTGAAATAAATGATTAATCGTTAAATCTGCTTATTTGGTTAAAAATATTATACCATATATTCATTGACATATTTGAGTTCCAATTTCTAACATCTACATCAAAGCACAATTTTATTCACGTTTACTGAGCTTAAACTAAAGAATTTAATTTCTATAGTGTAATCTGAATTTGTTAATCAGTGGTTATGTAGCATGCACCTTCTGTGAGAAAATATAATTTAAAAGAAGTTTTTTAAAAAAGTAGCAAAATTTAGCATTTTTTTGTTTTGTTGTTTATTTGTTATCTTCTACAATTATATCTTGTATAATTATATCTCGTGTGTTATTACACTTTTTAGAACAATCTCGAATATAGTCCTCTAAAAAGCGTGTGTTTTATTCTTCTTTTCTTAGAACTTATTTACTGATAGGGGGTGAACTGAGCCTTTAAATTAGCAGATTTCTGTTCAAACTATGTAATTAATATGCAGAAAGACAAATTAGGTAAATATGTTTTTCATAGGTAACCTCTAGGTTACTGAAGGTTTAATGCTATTCAACTCATAACATTTTGTATGTCCTATAGTGCTCACTGTGCTTTTTTATTATATAATTTAGTTTGCATTGTGTTTTTTCTATTCTATTAAGATTTATAATTTGTGCAACTGTGATGATAGTCAGAATAGAAGATGATAACATTTTTAAAATTTTTTTTTACTGTACATAATTTTGTACATGACAGTCTAACAAAATTTGCTAGAATGGATATCTTTAAATATTAAATGTGTTACTAGCACAGTTTGGAATTAATTGTAAATTTTTTAAACATTATACTCTCTCTGTTATTTGAATTTAGTTTCTCAATAGTATTTAATAAAATGAATTTTTTTCTAGTTCCAGCAAAATTTATTTGATAAAGTTTGGCCTAGACTGAGAGTTCTAGCAAGGTCGTCCCCTCAAGATAAATATACTTTAGTAAAAGGCATTATTGATAGTAAATTAAATCCAAATAGGGAAGTAGTGGCTGTGACTGGAGATGGAACAAATGATGGCCCGGCACTTAAGAAAGCAGATGTTGGTTTTGCAATGGTAAGCTTCATTTTCAGGAAAAGTAATTATTTGACTAAAGGTGTCTGCCTTTTCTATGAAATTCATTCAAAAGCCGTAGTGACTTTTTTTTTGTAAATTTATATTAAATGGAAAGTCCTTTTAAATTGACTGAACATAGCTGATAATTTCAGGAAGTAAGCTGTAAACAATGTATTGATATCGCGAGTTTTAAAACAACCTTTAAATTGCAAGAGCCCAATTTTGGCAGTAGATTGATTCACTGTGCTGACTACGTAAAAAATGCTGGCAGCCAAAAAATAAATTTATTTTCAGAAAATTTCACACTGTTTTCTTAAACTCAGCATTATAGAGCATTTTATGATAAATTTCATGAATCATTCCTTTAAATCGGTCTTGCAACAACAAGGTGATAGTAAAAATTCTATGAGACTTAGAAATTACATATAAAATATCATCAAAAGACATTATGTAAAAGAATTGCCTATTATGGCTTATCACAAGACTTATAACATTTAAAGTTCTATTGCATTTTGAGCATATTTTTTACATGAAAAAAGGAGAAATAAAGAAAAAAAACATGCAAAAGGAGAAACAGATATAATTATTTATTGGGCTGAAAATATTGCTTTAGTGTTTGCATTGTACGTGAATAATAAATTAAAAAGTTATGAAACTGGACCAAGGTTAAAATATTGAGCTGTCAATCTCAGCATTAGTACTGAAGGCATGCATCAATTACCTAGTGCTTTTAAAATTGTTAAACATTTAATTATTTAAGTGTCAGCACCTTTAATTACCTAGAATAGTTTGTTTTTCTAATCCGCTTCACTTAACAGTTTTTTCTTAATTTAAAAATGATGTTTACAATTGTTTCAGAAGTAATATATAAATTTTGTCAGAAATAAATAATAATGACACTTTTTTTATTGAAAGAAAGAATATCAGGGTTCCCAAATCCCTATTTTCCCCCCAAAATTAAAAAAAAATTTCAAATAAAAATTTGGTTACTGCGTTAACTCTTTAGCAGCTCATCCTGCAACTTCCACAGGCATCTGAAATGGAGTAAAATTTGTACATCCCGCCTTTTGACCATTTAACAAGTGAAATAAACTGTATACAGTATTAGACGTTTAATTTAGGGTTTGACCAACAGATGCCGGTAGTCATCCACTAAATTGTGGCATTTGAAGGTACTTGGTATTTATTGCTCTACTTCACTGCATTTGCCAATTTTTCTAATCAGAAATGGCTGCAAGGAAACGTTCAGCGATTGACCGAGTATATATTCCTGATAATTTCATCAGATTCTGAAAATTTAAGTTTTGATAGTGATATAGATATTTTTTACTACTGCTCAGATTGTGATGAACTTGATCATGATTCAATAAACTTGCAAAGCGTTAAGCAGTGATGCAAAATTGATATTAAATTAATAGAAATTAACTGTAATTCAATTGAAATTTCTCTTTAAAAAAAATTGTGATAACATCTGAAATTGGTTTTTCTGACAACTTAGTTTCGCTTGATAAAAATCTAATAAAAAAATCTTTTCTAGAAAAAAAAAATGCCTTTTTCAATTCTCCAATATACTTAGATTTAAAATATGCAAAAAAGTTTTTTTTTTTTTTTGAAGTGATTTCGGTCTACAAATAAAGCAGTCAGAGGGTTAATGCTTTGATGCTAAATATACAACGAACAACTTAATAACAGCCATGCTATCTAGTGTTGGTGTAAATATCGTTTATCTTTACATTTTTAATTAATGTTCACTACAATGATTGTTTATGATGCTAAAGCAATTTTGTAGCTTATATAGAAGTACCATTTAATACCAGAGTATTTTTAGGTTAGAATTCATGGAAAATAAAATATTTTGCAAAGAAAATTTCAGTTTTTCAGTAAGTTAAATCAAGTGTATAAAATGAAAAGAAATTTGTGTAGATATAAACTTTATTTTGGTTATTTTTTTTAAGATTTTAAAACTAATGAATGCGAGTTTGGTTAAATTATAAACAAAATTTAAATTTACTGTATAAATCATTCTAACTATTTATTCAGATTTTAACAAAGAGACAAAAGTAAGTAAGTAAAGGCTTAAAAATTTAAAATATGCTCCCAAACAAAATATTTATAAAATTTATAAATGAAATTAAATTGAAAGACCATAAAAATTTATATAGCCAATAAACATCTCATAGTCAAGTGAGAGTGACAAATAATTACTCTGTTTCCTTGTGTTAGTAAATATTGTATTAATGTCAAATAATCAAATGTTTAAATAACTTTATTCTTTAACTTTATTTTTCAGGGTATTGCTGGGACAGATGTGGCCAAAGAGGCATCTGATATTATTCTAACAGATGATAATTTTACAAGCATAGTTAAAGCAGTTATGTGGGGGCGAAATGTTTATGATAGTATTGCAAAATTCCTCCAGTTTCAACTTACTGTAAATGTAGTTGCCGTTATTGTTGCTTTTGTTGGAGCCTGTGCAATCGAGGTATGCTTGAAATCCTTCTAATTCTAATCAATTAATATTATGCATGTACATTAATAATGTTTGTTTGCTGTTATGAAAACTTGTCTGTCTGTAATGTAAACTTTTGAATGAAAAATCTGTATACATCTGAATAATCCAATGTGTGTACATTTGAGCAATTTTGGATTTTTGTAATATTTTGTTTATGTTTTGTATTTTGGTATGTTAAAATATAAAGCAAAACAAAATTTCTTACCTTATCATCTAATTTATTTTTATCTAATAAAATAATTTCCAAATATAAAAAAAAGCAAGATTTATAATTGTACCTACATACTTTCTTTTCATTTGAGAATATCAGGCATAAATGATAAGTAGATAAAAATGTAAATTTACATATGTAATATTTACATTTTTATATATTTATTAGATATTAAATAAAAAGTAATACAATCTAATATTTTGATTGCTCTTCTAAAATTGCTTAGGAAAGGATATTTCTTTTTAATCAAATTTATAATAAGATATATAAGTAGTTTGCACTGCATTTTTATATGACTTAGACTTATTTTTAAAATCATGAATAAAATTTATTTTACCCTGACCATATTTATTATTATTATCCTTAATGTATAAGGGTGCCAAAAATATTTTTGCTTACACTAAAAATGGCACGAACCGGCCTTGTACGGATTAATATTAATTTATGTGAATTAAAAAGAATTGTTATTAAAGTTTTCCGTGACTATTTTCAGGATAGTCCATTGAAAGCTGTACAGATGTTATGGGTTAACCTTATAATGGACACCCTTGCTTCCCTTGCTCTTGCAACTGAAATGCCTACACCAGATCTCCTTTTAAGAAAGCCTTACGGACGATCAAAACCTTTAATATCAAGAACAATGATGAAAAATATATTAGGTCATGCTGTTTATCAATTGGCTGTAATATTTACTCTTTTATTTGCTGGTAAGACCATTCATACTGAAACATTTATAATAAAAGAGAGATTCTTTCTTTCCTGTGAACTTTTTTGTTATTTACATCAACAATTGATGTATGATTATTTTAACTACTTTGAAGTACAAATATTGATGGAAATTGCAATATATAATGAACTGTAAATATTAAAATAAATTTGCAATAAATTCTCGCAATAATAATGAGCATAATATTTTTGTTGATAAATGGCATTAATTGTTGATGATAATTTCTATTCCAACAGAGCAAAATAAGTAATGTGTTCAGTTTACTGAATGATCAAGGCGACTTTATAATTGCACCTAGTTGTTTAAAGGCTGACTCTTCAAAAGCATCTTAAAAATATGAGCACTTTTTAAACTTTTAAATTTGCACTCTTAATTTTTTTTATTTATTTATTTTTTTTTTTTTTGCAGTTGAATTTGTTTCATAAAAATATTTTAAAAGACTTCATTTTTCACACATTTTAATCAAAAAAAGTAAATTTATATTTAAATGAAGATTGCAATGCAAGGGTTTTGCTATTTTCTATAACCAATATAATTATTTAGGAAAATCTTGCTTGTTCTATTTTTTTAATATTAAATTCAAAAATCAAATAGTTACAATATGTTAATAATTATATAATCAATTTGTTAATTTTTCATTTTTTTAAACAGCTTTTGGTTAACATAAGAAAAGGGTGCAGGTTGTGTCCACTAGTGTAATTGTACTATTAAACAAACAATAATCTGCCAGAAATAGATAAAACTGTTTTGAAAGTAAATGAGTTGAAACTCATTGTGTATTAGCAAAAGTACAAAGTTCAGTAAAAAAAAAGTTTCTAAACATAGATTAAAGTGCATGTTTTAGAAAATGAACATAGCTCAAAGTATGCAAGCAAGAAAATAGACATAATATTTGATTCTATTAACTACTGTTATGAATAATGTGTTATAAAGGAATTAACAAGTGAGAATTGATTATTTGTTGTGTTTAAAAAAAAACGAATCTAATTTTCATATTGATTTGTTTTATGGCCTTTTCAAGAATAACTTAAGTATTTTAAAAATTTGGGTTCATTATTGAAAAAGCATATTTTGTGCTAGCGTCTTTCTAGTACATTTTGAGATATGTCCATTTTTTCTAAGGTGCACTTCAAGCTATATCCAAGTTCACCATTAAAGTTAATTGATTGCAAAATAGATTATTTCATTAGTTTAGCTTTTGTATTTAAAATTATGACACTTTTATTTTTTTCAAATTTTTTTCATCTTAAAATGTTCTTACTCTTTTATGTATTACCCTACATAATTGTGTTTTATGTCTTTTAGGTGATAAAATATTTGATATCGATTCTGGCATGGGTGAGACCCTTCGAACAAAGCCATCTGAACATTTTACTATTATATTTAATACCTTTGTTATGATGACTCTTTTCAATGAGATTAATGCCAGAAAAATTCATGGTGAACGAAATATTTTTGAAGGTTTATTTACAAACCCAATTTTCTACAGCATTTTAATTGTTACTACAATATCACAGGTAAGTTCTTTATCTTTATCAATCATTGATAGTTTTGTAAAATTAGGCTTTTACTAGATTATGCTTAACCTTGTTTGTTAATTAGGCTTAATTAATAAACAAGGTTTTGTTTTTCGCGTAAAGCTTTTTCATATTCTTATAAATGATACATGAAAGCTCTCCTATCTGCGTTTTGTTCACCTATGGAGAACATTTGAAAGGGAGCCACCTTTTACTATTTGACTCTAATTTAGTTTTATTAAGCAACATAAGAAAGCACACAAAAAACAATGACTTACTTGTCTAGATGTCCGAGAGATAGCAATGTCAAATGTGTAAATAAATTCAAATTAAAAATGGTACTTTTTAACATATAAACACTTACAACTTCTGATGTATTAGTCTTATTGATTTTGTGTCTGGTTTGATACAGTGTGAAAAAATCTTACGACACAATGCTTTGCTTGTATAGAAAATGTTCAATTCTGTCTCCGCTATTCCTTCTTTTTAAAAGAGAAACAGTATAGGAGAGAGTTTAAAAAATTTTGGTTATCATTTATAAACATATAACACAGCTTTTTTTTTGGGGGGGGGGGGTAAAAACCTTAAGTAATTAATATTTCCCAACTTAAGGAACTTAATTTCTTTATTATTGAAATATGTCAACTTTATCTGATATATTATCTTATATCGGTCACATTGATTTTGATTGGCACATAATTTTGCATTTTACTTGTTTGTAATAATAAAGTATGAGCATCATACTACCTCTACCAGAGCTCATTCTAGGCATGGTAAACAGGGCGCAGCACCTTGCACTGCCTTCTTAGTCAATTAAAAAAAAAGTTTGAAGATATATTTCATCAAATCTTAAGTTTTTTTTTTTTTTTAAATTAATATATCACTGTAGATTAATTAATTTGAACATTTTAGCGTAGGACTGTTTGAATTCATTTTGTTATTTATTTTTATTATTGTTCATTTTGAATTCAATTTATATTTTAAAGTAATTTGTGATGAATTGTAGTTTTTTAAAATGATATTTGATTGGTATATTGATAAAAATAGTCTCTCTGTCCATCAGGTCATTATCATCCAGTTTGGTAGCTATGCCTTCTCTACTGCTGCTCTTACCATTGACCAATGGCTTTGGTGTATATTTTTGGGATGTGGAACATTAGTGTGGGGACAGCTTATTACTACCATTCCTACGAAACGAATACCAAAGACATTCACCTGGGGCTCTGGACCTCCAGAAGAAATGGCAGGTAATGTTTCTCTGGTTGAGGATGGCAGCAGCGGCTCTCTATCTCAAGATGTGAAAAGAACAGGTCAGATACTATGGATAAGGGGTTTGACAAGGCTTCAAACACAGGTTAGTAAAAAAAATTATTTATTTTTCCTCCTCTCAATGTTTAAGTTATCTAAAATCAGTTCAAATTTTGAAGTATTATTACTGAAATATTCTTTAAAATAATAATTCATGCTATTTAATACAGATATTTAAATTTTTTATTTTGTTTTTAGAAATAAAACTCCAAAAATATGAACTTTTTTTATAATAAAATTTTTTATATAAGAAATATTCTTAGATTTGCTGCAACTTCTTAATTTCATTTCATTACACCTTGTTTATACAGGATAGGATAGTGTACACTTTATGCTATGTAGAATAAAATTGATGCAAAAAAATAGTACAAATAAAGATGTAGAAATGGACATACTATAGTTTTGGTTTATGAACAACCTTCCTCAGTGTCTAAATACCAAAGACTTTTGATGTTTAGATGCTTAGCAAGGTTAATGTTTATAGAACCAAACCTATAGTGTATGTAAATTTTTGTACCTTTTTTTTGTGATTTATTCTACATTGTTCTGCTTCAATTTTATACATTATTTTATGTTTAAGTAAGTGTTGGAAAATCTTTTATTCTTCGAGTAGCTTTAAATTTTTTTATATACCAATTTTATTTGACCAAAAATATTGGGAAGTTTTAATTATGTTTTAGAAGAATGTAGATAGATTTTAAAATTAAATGTAATAATGTTTTAACATTAAAAATTTAAAATTAAATTTATTTAATGTTAAAACGTTAATAATGATATTTATACTGAAAAAGGTCTTAGATTAATCTATCTATTTATTTGCATTTATTAAGCTGTTTTACTTTCTAATGTCTTGTATTAAAACCATATGTTTTGCATATTGAGTGCAAAACTTGATTTGACTCATATAATTATTCACTTACAGACACGTTTTTAAGTTTTTATTTTAAAGTTTTACATATAAATATATTTTAATCATTCTTTGTTGTACTTTCGAATTCTTATCTCATAGTTAATGCAGGTTTTAATTTATATTTTCATTTCAGTTGGTTCCTATAGTACTTATTTATTTGCACTTATTTTTTTATAAATGCTCGTTCTTTTTTATAGTTTGAAATATGTTTATTTAAATGTTACAAGGTGTTTTTAAAAAAATTTTAATTAAATCAATATATTTTACAAACTTTTATTTTACTAGTTTCTTCATTTTCCAATTGCGATTTCTATGCTTAAAAGTACCGAGACTTTATATTTTAGTTAATTACATATAGTCTTGCATTCCTTTTTTTTTCATCCTGAAATATTGTTTTTTCATGATTTTTTAAATTTAAATGAAGCTGCATTTGATTTATTTCCTCATTAAGAATTGTACTTATTAAATTACTTGTGCATTATATTATGATATTTTTATTAAATACATTTTTATATCACTAGGATTTAAGTATTTGCTATTATTTTCTTTTTATTTTGTTAACATTTGATTTGTGAGAAATAATATTTCATTAAATTTTAACGCTTCTGCAGTGTTCTCTTACTGTACAGCACAAAGTCCTATTGTAGGATACTTTATTTAATGACTCATGATTAATACAAACTTGCGTTAAAGCAGAATTTAAATGTGAATACTATTTTTTATTTCTAAAATTAAAAATTCAAAGCAGTGCTTCTGTATCAAGTGCCTCTTACCTTTCACTAAAAAGAGAATCATGCTGTTTTAGAATAATTTTTTAGCACATAGTTCTCTAGCTTTTTAATTTCTTGTAATTGGTTATTTTATCTTTTAAAATCTTTGCATGCTGATTATACACTTGGCCACTTTTTCTGTATTACTTTCCTTTAAATATTAATGTCTTGTATGAGATTATTGTAGTGGTAGTGCATGAATTTCTTTATTCAAAATTAAACACAGAATCAAATTAGTTATACCATTTAGTTCTAATTAATATTTTAATTTAAAAATAGTTTCCCTCAAAACAGTTTCACCTGCTGTAAATTGGTAGTTTGTGTTTTCTCCATTTTATTTTTCTCGGTGATCCATGCATGCATTATTTAAGAATATACTATTTGTTTAAATATGTAGCAATCACTTCACTTTGGTTAATTAATTATTAGCATCCAAGCATTAGCAATTTTGTAAATATCGTATATCATAGTCAAAAGCTAGTTATTAATGTTTAGCAAACGAATTTTTTTAAAATCTGTATTAGCTTTTTAATTAATGTTTCTTAATTATGAGGCCAGATTATGAAATTTTTGAAATCTATTATTTTGAAATAATATGTTAATAATAATCTGTTAAATGTTCTATTTTATATTGTTTCTAACTCTGATTTTTAACAACAACAAAAAATTCTTATTAGCTAGAAATTACTAACATTTTATTTTATGTATTTATTTCTTATGAATTACGCTTTTAAGTTATTTTAAAAAAAACTAATAACTTTTTACCTTTAAAATAGATGTTTGAATTTTTATTTCTACTTAAAGTATATTTTTTCTGTTAATATTATTTTCTGTGAAGTAAAAAATTCATATGTATATAGAAGGTATGATTTTCGTTTTTCACTTATGTTTTAAATGTAATTTGACTACTCAATTTTGAGAGAAAATATTGTGATATACAATAAAATGTAAACAATAAGTCTACTTTATCTTTAAAACTACATATAAAAGACACTACATAGTATAACTGCTTGCAATTAATTCTATGTATGCTAAAAAGCAGGTTGACACAGTGGGGCTGTGGAATTCTAGTATTGCCGCCTCTGCACCAGATCTTTCCTATGCACAGTGCAAGTCATTCTCACTTCATCCCATCGGATTTCCCATCACTTTCAAACGTACAACTACTGCAAAACACTTTGTCTTCTTTCAGTCTTCCTTTATACTGCTTATTTAGTTATAAGTAATGCCATCTAAATCCCATCTACTTTATAAGTATGTGCTTTAATTTAAAGATTTATATTTTCCCCTTTTTTGTTTATTTTTAAGAAATTAATATCAACTAAGTCAAATTTAAATCTAAGTTTTCTTCTAACATTTTGACTTAAATGCACAATTAAATATGCAACCTGAATCTTTCAATGAGGAGTAATCAGATGAAGTAACATAATTACAAGTTACATTTTTGTATTGCTTAATAGTTTTTTTTTGTCACATTTTCATTGAAAAACACTGTGTGGAGGATAAAATATTTTTGTGTATTTTGTTATTTATTGAAAATTCCAGACATCAGTTCAGTACTTATCTTTAAGTGATACTTAGAAAAAATATACAGAAGTGTTAACATTTTAAAATTTTGGCTTAAGGCTATTTTGCCCTAAGTCAACTAAGAACTATCCAATAATTTAATTAATAATTTTACTATTATTATAGCATACCATTATTATGTCATACCGTTACTTGAAATCTAGATTGCATGTAATCAAAAATCCATGTTATCATAATATTTGCAATCATCAATCATTTGCAATCAATTGTGGATTGAGTTATAATTGTAAATTAAGATAATTTGAAATAAAATGCATTGATAATCAAATTCGCCCAAGTCTTATTTATAGGACTAGTTGCGCTATTCTTTTCAAAATTATTTGATTAAAAATAATTACAGCAAAAAATTGGTTAGTTTTAATTTATTATATCGATTTATTTAATACCATAACGATTGAAATTTTCAATATGAAAATTCATTGCAACCATGTTAACACTTCATAAACAGTTTTTTTTTTTTTTTTACTTGTTTTTTAAAACCAATATTTTTTCTTGAAAAATAATATCCAGTTAGTTCAGGCATTTAATAATATAATTTAATAAAATAAGATGTTAAGTTCTAAATAATGGAAGAAAAATGAAAATCTTCAATCTTAAAATTTTGTTAAATATCCATTAGTTCGTACTTGTAGCAGGTAAGAAACAAATAGGTTTAATGATGGCAATACTTTAACAGTTTTCTTCTTTAACAGCATGTTAGATTGCTAGTTTGCTACTAAGGAAACTAATAATAGCTTGTTTAGTTTTTGTAATGGTTGATTCACTTATGTATTAGTAAATGCATCAGTTAAATGTTGCATGCCTATCTTTTATTTTTTATTCTTTTTTTATTTATTTATTTTTTTGCTTGGCTGCTATGAAGAAAAGAAAGCTTTTCAATTTTTTTTTTTTTCCAAAGCTAGCTGCTGAATTAAAACTTAATTTTGCTTACTCGCATACATAAATTAAAGAAAATGTTTTCTAGACATATAACTTCAATTTATAATAATTTAATTGATTATCTCTCAAAACTAATTCCCAAGATTTTGAAATATTGTTAGCAAGAAATATATTAGTTCATATTAATTTTTTTTTTCACTGTTATTTAAAAGTGCTACATAATGATCAAAATTTTACTAATTGTATTTATGATTTCAATTAAATAAAACGAAAGTTGTTCCTAGTATTACAAAGAGCTATTGTAAAATCTCTTAAGAAAATTAACTGTTTATGTCCTAATTTCTTAAAACTTCAACTTTCTTTTGCATGTCCTAAGTATCTCATTTATAATTCAAATGTATAAACTGCTCAACCAAGTTTACTTCTTTTCTTGCACTTTTAACGAGCATGAAGCTATAAATTCTTAATAAATTCACCTGTTATAACGCTTTTAGGGAAGTGTAAAAATTAATTAAATTGTTTCTATCTATTAACTCACATTATAATCAAATACGCTAAAATATAGAAGTTCTACTTTTTAGTAAAAAAATTTTTCAAAAATCACTACAGCTTTTTTTAATTTTACTTTTATAATTTTTTGTTCATTTTTTCCCCACGAAACCCTAGTAAAGTAATATTTTTAATAATGGTATTTTTCTAAAATAACAGTGTGCTTTTATAGGTTTATTAAACATATGCCACACATATTTTTTATCATATTTACATAAAGTAAATAATTATATTACTGTTTTCAATCGTAAAAATATATATTCCTCGCCTCAGTCGTCATTGAATATTTTTAAATTGATTTGAATATTACTGTGCCTCACATTGGTAATTTTGAAAAAAAGCATTTAGCTTTAGCATTAACTTTTTACATAAATAAAAATATTATGTATAAGATTTTTTTTAAATTTGGATTTTTTTTTTTTTTTTTTTTTTTTTTTTAATTGAGCCTATTTCAAAATGAATTAAACAAGGTTCTGTTTATTTCTTTCCTTTCCCTTTTAATTTCTTTAAAAACAATAGAATTATGAAAATATATGTTCATATTACATCTTTAACATATATATTTCAAACATAGTTACAAACATTATTCTTTGGCTTTAGATCTAATAGATCTAGCTTTCATCAAATCGTATACTGTTCTCTAATCATTATTTCAGTGGAAATAAGAAAGTAACCTAAACCTGCATGGTGTGTTATAATTAGTAGACTAAAATTACTAGGAACTAGGAGTTCAAGAAATTCAATAATATAGTAGGCATGTCCATAACGAGATAATTTTGCTATAGTTATTAATTGGTAATGATATAGCTGTTTATTGACTTTTTGTAGTTTGCCTTGTATGTGCAGTTTGTTCTTTTTTTTGTTTGTGATGCTTGTTCCTTTGTATGTTTTTTGTTCCATTTACTTTCTTTCCTCCCAACAGCTCAGAGTAGTGAGGGCCTTTAAGAGCACACTGGAAGACATGGAAGAAAGACGTAGTGTTCATAGTTTACATAGCTTACACAGTTTACGTAGTTCCCGTAGTCACCCTAAGCAGCTCTCCGAAATTAGTTACATAGATGAAGACGTGAAAACCCCATCTCCCAATGACTATCCCTATGACATAAATGGTTCACAAAAAAACGCAATATATAATAACTCAGTGCGGAACATGAACCACAACAATACCCAGTTTGTAGCTCCTCCTGCTAGCAATTCTCCCGAAAGTGAGACTGCACCACTGATGATTAAATCACCTACTCGTCAAAATCGGGCTCAGGGCACGTCTAGTAACTCCCCCACCACAGTGACTAGCATTACACCGGTCAATTCATCGTCACCATCTTCCAGCACTTCCCCAACTGCCACCATCAACAACCGAGCAACGAGTCCCGTCTCTCATGGATATCAATTGCTTATCGAGGCCTCCAAAATCCACGAGACCAGCATCTGATAAAGATTCCACTAATTAGATTTTATTAAAAGCGTAAATTATATTTAGACTTTTCCATTTCAAGAACTTCTCTTTGGTGGAAAAGCTTGTGTGGCCGGCCTTTCCAAAATGGAGCTCCATGGGGGGAGTTAAAGGCCTCCCAGGCACACAACAAAGCTCCAAACTGATTGAGGTGTGTCAAAATATGCAATGAAGAACATTTAAAGACATTTTTTTTTTGTGTTGGTTTCATTTATTTTATTTTGATCACTCATCAAATCCAGTTAGCCTTTTACGCATTCTTGTCTGTTGCTCAGATAAAGAGGTAATTTTACAGTACATGAAATCAATACCATAATTTGTTTTAAATTTTTAGGGTCCTGAAACTTTATTATAGATATTCTTTAGAAATATTTTGTGATTGTTTGAGACATACTGCAAGCATTTACTGACAAATGTTAGCATTTATCCTTTTATGTAATATTATTTCAACGAATCTCTTCTTTTTCAGCAGTTTAGTGTTTCATTTTTGTGTTAAAAAAAAACAACAATGAGTTAGGATGGTAGTACGAGTACCTACTGAAGTACCCCTTAAATTTTTTAACTACTTTTTTCTCGTTAATGTACTTATAGGTAAGACATTTTAATCTAAATCATTATGTCAGTGAAATTAAATAAATATATTTAATTTAATATGATTAAAAAAATTCTTATAGACATGCCAAATTTGTTCTCTTTAAAATCATTATGTATTTTCTTTGCTTTTTTCAAATTAGAAAATACTGTGTTAAGCAATTAAGTCAGCAATCTAGGAGTAATTTATTAAATTTAAAAAAAAAAAAAAACTCTTACAGATTGAAAAGTTACCCATAAAATAAATTTTTTCATAACTTTATCAGATTAGGTCCCAAGTTTCAGAATTGTGAATGGACAAAAATTTACAGTTACTAATTTTTACTATTAAATAATTTTTTTCAAAATATAGAATTAATAATTAATGCTTATTAATTATTAATCTATTTCTACAAAGAAATAGTTTAATCAATATCATGTTCTTCTTTTCTTAGTGAAACCACTATTTCATACTAGGCACGAAAAGTGTTTTTTTAATGCAAATATGACCCTGCAAATAAATTCTTATCAAATAGTTAACTGGTGGAAATGTTTTTAAAATTAAAGTTGACTATGCGAATTAGTTCTATGATTAGGATTTTTCCTCAACTCAATATAGGCAGGTGTATTATTAGGCTCTTAAAATACTATGATGTATATTTTATAATACCAAAATAAAAATTTTCTTGAAACTTTTAACATTCAATTTAGCACTAATAATCATATTAAACAGTAAAATTGTATGTTTTATTTCTTGATACTTGAATAAATGCTATCAAAAGATCTTTAACCGTGTTTATTATCTTGGCACTTACATATTTGCTTTTTCGAAGTGCCTTTCCTATCAAATAGGTTTTTGCTAATCATCTTCATATGTCAAATTATTAAAAACTAAAAGTATCAAAAACTTTTAATTGAAAGTGCCGCGACTTGAAATAGCTTGAATCGCTATGCAAATAATATTAACATTTGAACATAAGAAAAAATGCCTTTAAATTCTAATTTGATACTCATTATCTAAATGGGCTTTGAGTCAGGAATTTCTGGAACTTTTGTGGCAAAATAAAATTATTAAATGCATTTAAATTGCAATGTATTGTGAAAAGTTAATATTCAACTTAAAAATTTTTTATTTTGAATCTCATAAAAAAGAACATAAATTTGAAACACTTTTGAAAGAAATCAGTAGTTTTTTGTCTGAATAAGTTTGCTAAATAAAATGCTTGTGATTGAATGTAAAAAGAAAGAAAATTTATTGCATTTAGCTGAAAAGTAACTCATAATCCTACTTAATCTTCATCTATTTATTGTTGAACATTTTTGAGGTTTTTATAGCTGATTTTTTTTAAAAAAATATTTTGCCTATATCAATATATAGGTGTGCATTGAATTTTTTTTAATATTAAAATCAATAAGAATTCATATCGATAAGTATTTATATTTTGTGCAAATTCAGTTGTATGATACCACTGTAGTAGAAGTCTCTAATAATAGTTATGGTAAGTAAACACAAAAACTATTGATTCAAATTTTTCCCAGTTGCTTTATACTTAGCTGTAAATTCTTGATAGTTTAAATATTTAGAAAAGTGAAAAGTATTAATTCAAAAAAATTTCCCAGATGCATTATACTTAGCTGTAAATTCTTGATCACTTAAATGTTTAGAAAAGTAAACACAAAAACTATCAATTCAAATGTTTCCCAGCTGCATTATACTTAGCTGCAAATTCTTGATCATTTAAATGTTTAGAAAAGTGTGGTAGTTGAATCGATGCACATCTTAAACCAATGTTGATTGCAGGTTCAAAATCGAATAAAAGCCCTTTTTTATGTGACAGAAAATGTTAACTATCAACAGAATTACGTGTGTAAATATGTATGCATGTCAGAGTATCATATCTATCAATCATGAGCTTTCCTCTCTTATTTAAAAAAAAAAATGGAAAAAAAAGTGTATATAACTTATACCAGTGTAGCTGAAATTTTCTGAAGATCTGAAAAACTTTTGTGATATGCAATTTCTCTGTCATGTTATTGGAAAGTATTTTTGTACTGTTAAATTTATAAAAATCATTTAAGACATTAAAAAAAAAATTATTGCACCCTTGACATAAATTTTGGCGATGCAGTATTTATTGACAGTTAGAGTTTGTATGTTGATGTGTAAAAAAAAAAGTGAACAAAGTATAAAATTATGCAGTATTTCTCTCATGTATTTGGTAAAAAAAAATTCTTTAATTTATATTTTATTGCTTAAATTTTGCTTTTAAATTTATATCATAAGAACAGCTTTTGCGCAATATTAATTTTCTAAAAATATTTTAATAATTTAAAATATTTTTCTTCAGTTTTGATTAAATGTTACTTATTTGTTAAATCTTTTTTTTTTTTTTTTTTAAATAATAATAAATTATATGCATTTATATTTGTCATCTAAAAACTGGTTTTGTATGGGAGTATTCAGTCATAACAAAGATTTGTTTTGTGTACAATAAAAATTAACGGCTAATGCATTTTTTACTTACTGTATATTGTGATATGATTCTCTGATTGAATAAATAAATCTGTTATTTGCTGACATTTTATTTACATCTGTATGTGATATAAGAGGAAAAAAAACTAGTCTTCAGATATAAAGCTTTCTTGCTTTTCGTTTCATTAAATAACTTTTTTTTTTTTTCTTTAATACATATTTTTTAATATTTTATATACCTATGGCTTTATTATTATATTTTTAAAAAGGAAACTATCTGAATAGTGATGTAGTTTTTAACGGTGATTAATATGATGCTTTAATTTCTGCTTTAGTAGTTCGGAAACTGGCATTTTTGCATAAAAGTTTTCCTAACATGTTCCAGAACATCACTTTTTTAATTAATATAGAAAGTATTTGTGATATGGTTTTTAGTAGCCGATTATTGGGTGCAGAATCTCTAATTAGAGAAAGCATAATGTAGAGCTCAGAAAATATATTATATTTGCAGAAAGAAAAAGTATAAAATATTAAATTTCTTGTATTTTTAAAAGATTTTGAAGTAATTAAGGTCTCTAAAATAATACTTTACAAAATTTAAGTTAAAAGCATTCCTAAAAGAACCTTGTTTAAATTTTCAAAACCAACAGCTATCTTTGTTAATTTATAAATTAAAATTTTTACTGTAATTCAAAGTTATAAAAGAGTGTCTTACTTTTATCTAAGTTTTACTTCGAAATTTTTTTAATTTCTACTTTATTTTGTGCTCCTTTAAGGAAAGAAAAATAGTCTGCACAGTAAAATAAATAATCTATCACATAAAGTATTTTATATCACAAAGCTTCGTACAGTTAAGATTAATTGTCATAATTTCAGATATGAAATTTTAATGATGCCCTGACTACAAGCTTTCTACTATAATATTTTTTAAATTAATATCATGCATTGGGCATTCAAAATATCAATTGTGGTGAAACTTTTTTTTTTTGTACGGATTTCTATTTTAATGCTTTACTTCTCTTTGTAACAGTGTTATTGTAACAAAGTTATAAGCCTGTTTCTTCATGTAAAAAAAAAAAAAAAAAAAGGTGGTCTTTAAGCAGTATCGTATTAGTCTAGTGTTTTCTCTTTGTGATATTAAAACCAAATTGTGAATATTTCTCTGCCCTCTTAGCTTTGTTTGACCAAACATATTAGTGTGTGTTTTAGAAATAGATGATGAGCCTATCTAAACGTCTTAAAGAGATTACAAAATCTCAACATTTAAAAATATTTCCAATACACCAGGCTTTCAATTATCCGACACTCATTGTGACATCAAAAATGGCTGTGGTCAGGAGGAATCGTTGTGATCAGGTATGTTTTGTAAGTGTAGTCCCCCCACCCTCCACTGTATCAGGCTCAGTGCCTGATTTATTATTAGGCTTAGGGCCCCTGAAATGCTACAAATAATTATTTTTTATGTTTTTCCTTAAGAATTATCTGTTATGAGTTAACAAAAATTGAAGCAAATATAAGCTTTAAATTTACTGATATATCGTAATTTACTTGTATTATGGATTATTTAAAAACAATGCATAATTAAACAATACATAAATTTAGTTTAAAGTAATGACCAGAGGACCCCTGACAGTTCTGTGCCTAGGTCTCCCACATTTCTAGATTCTAGCCCTGATTGGCAGACAGCAGAAATCTCAATATTACTCAAGTCATTAGTCAATTAGTGTGACTCGACTCTGTTAAGAGACCGATAAAACAAGTTTATCTTATGGAAGCTTAACTTAGTCTTAGTTTGTTTTCAGACCATAACAAACCTCAATGTTACAAAAGATATTAGTCAATTACATATAGGACTACTGAAAAGCTTTGATCTTCTGAAGTTTACTAATTTGACTTACTGTTTGTTTATTTGCGACTTTTAAATAGTCATATAATTTTATTATAATCAGATAGTATATTGTATAAGATAATATAACCCAATCGCAAAAGATATATTCCTTCTTTTTAACAGCAAGTTCTTAGATTTATGTCGTTAAAGGACATTTTCTGTCAAAATTAAGGTTATTCAGAGAGATTTTGGATTTCTACCCATATTTTTCTCACAAACGCTAAGGCCAAATCATAAACACAAAGCTTATCTGGATCTTAGTGAGTTTGAAATAAATTTGAATGTACACGTCTACATGGATTCCTTTAATTTCCAAATTCCCATGCGTGTTGATGTTTATAATGCAAATTGATATGGTTTATCTTGTGCTGATTGCATTACATTCTTAAACAATTCGAGTTGAAGAAAGTTAAGCTCGTATATTCAACATTTAATTAAAAAAAATAGGAAATCGAAATATTATATAAATCAAAGTTTCAGTAATCATTCTTCAAGTTATAGCAAATTGACTATAAAATTAAAATAATAGTTAAAATATTTTCTTTATCAACATTTGTATTGATAATTGAAGGCTCGGGAATTGTCATTAAATAGTTGCTTTGTAAGCATAATAAATAAATTAAGGTACAACTACTGCAGTTTTTAGTGATGAGACCATAGTGTACTATACTTACACAGTGTTTAAAACCGTGTTCATTTGGTAATATAAATGGAATTTTTAAATGAACTTTAATAAGAATCGATAAGGTTTTAGAACAACCAAGTATGTCAAGTAATTGGGTGTCGGATAATCGAAAGTCATTCTATAATTTTTTTTTTCTTTAATGAATAGTGGCCTTAGCTAGATGAAAGAGTACACAAATAAACATTGTTAGATTTTATATATTTTTAATGCTATTCCACTATCATCGAACCACTTTTAGCGCAATGTACAGATTTACAGAGGTTTTTAAATATGTTGAAATACATTTTTAAAAATTAAGTCTGAAGAAATAAATCAGCTTTAAATATTACCAGTCTAAGATAATGCAACAGGTTGTTTGATCTATTCTGATTTCGAGATAATTTGCTGCTCATTAAATTGTATAAGTGAAGTGAGCGTTTTCATTAATTATTTATTTGTCAATTATTAAATTATCCACATTTTTTGCACCCTTAAGATGTTCAACGTCATGTAGAAAAATTTTAAATTTCATTTTTATACACGTGGACTCATTTTAATTCGTATGTGGATCTGCATGCAAATTACTGTTAATTTTCTTAAATTAGGGGTGACCAACCTTTTGCATACTATTCCCCCATTTTTTTTTTTCCTATTAAGTTCAGGTGCTCCTTAAAACCTGAGCACTTTTTTATAACGCCTTACATTCATGTTAGAGGTTGGTAAATATAGATCAAGATAAAACCTGCTGTCCAAGGCTGAACACAGGTTTTACGGGCTCCTTAGTCAAAACACAAAAAATTATATATTTAAAAATATGAAACAGTTCCAATCCCTCTACCCCCCATAGCTTGAGCTTGGAGGGAAATTGAAATGCATATGATTTAAATTTAAGACAGTTTAATGAAGCAACATTCTACAATAGTCAACTGGAGAAATCCAGGAAAACAGTCCAACCGGTTCTTTTGCAAACAAACCCTGCCTGGAAACGGACGAGCCTGCTTCAAAACAGATATTTGTTCAGATTGCGAACGGTGGGGTAAATATTTACATTTTGACGGTGAGCTCGGTTAACAGTTAACTTTGCTACGTCATGAAATTAAAGTATGACTAGTTGTCCATTGTCGGGAATGATCTAATATTACGTATCCTGTACTGTTTCATGTTGGTGCTATCAATGCTAGAGAGCCTCATTAAGATCACAGGTTTGGTTAAGATCACAGTTGTAGGTACTGAAAAGAAAACGTGGAAGAAGAGGTAACGACTAAATCATTCGCCCTTTATTGTACGTCTAGAATAATGATACTTTGTTACACATGAATTTAACATATTCATTTGTTAAAATGGACATATACTATAATTTCTATTAAAGAAAGCCTTCATTTGAGTCTAAATAGATCCATTGTCAAAAATGATCTGTACGAGATCATTGCATGTTAATGCATATGGCTGCCCGAGTCTCGTTTGGTGACGATCGTAGTTGTTGGCACTGAAAATGAAATTAACTTGGAAATAGAGGTAATGGCAAAATCGTTCGCATGTTATTCGGGGCGTCTAGAATATTTAGATGCTCAACCGTATGTCTCGTAAAAGCATCCAAAACTGGAGAAAAAAAATATTAATCGTTAAGTTCATGGCGTTGAGTATGTTTTTCCAGTTCCAGAAAACTTGAGAGGGTTTATAACCTATTCCACTTGGAGTGAAGGGAATAACCCTCAATCGATATAGCTGTGCTAAGAAATAAAATTAATCAAAACTAAAGAGGAACTCTGGCTATTGGGGATCGAAATGGGTTATAACTCTTAAGTTATTTAGCTATATGGAACTGAAAACTACATTGAACATAGTTTTAAAAGAAAGCATCGTGGAAATTTTAAAAAAATATTTGTGACAAGGAAATACGAAAAATATTAAGAAAAGGGTAACCACCGTGGTACATTCCTATACAGCTGTGAAGAGGGAAGGTCAAGACATGGAACCGGGCTTCTTCCCAGGTGGCGTATCCGAGCGTTGTGGTCGCGAATATTACAAATCGTTATTTGTAATCGCCTAATGCCACCCCTGCTCTGAAACTGGCCATTAATATCATTTTATTTTATAATTCGAATTCTCATCAAGCAAAAATTTAAAAGTTTCGCTGATTATGAAGGTTAAGTTTTCAGAAGTTATAAAGCGTTAACGTTAGAATACGTTGTTCTTAGCTTAGGCTAGTAAACGAATAGCAATAAAAATATTTCAAGATATTTTTTCATGATTTAAATGATAATTGCTACCAAATTATTTCACCAACTTTGTTGCATAATTTTATTCTGGTTTCATATTTTAACCAAATCGTATTATTCATTTTATTAAATTGTAAACTCATTATTGCAGTAGTTTCAGACTTTATAGTTGGTTAGTTTTCTCTTGTAATTTTACTTCTCTGATTTCTTTTTTTGCAGGGAAGATTTACAATTTTCAACAAGTTAGTTTTTTTTCTATGATTGTCTATGTATATTTGTACATGTCGCTTGTGTATGGGTTATTCTGAATCTCTCAATACATTGCTTGGTAAAAAAAAAAATATTCGATCAGGATACTTGCAATAAGGATAATTAATGTTATTATTTTTCTTTGAAGTATTAATACTGTAGAAATTGAAATTGCATTAATGCTGTGATAGAAGTCAAATATTAATAATTTTTCTGAAAATTTTGTCATCTTCAAAATTTTTTCTAACATTTTCATCTTAGTAAATAGTAACATTATGAGAGAGCGATAAGATTTTTTCCTTAGCTTTGTGTAACATTTGGCCTAGTTTATAATGGATGGTGTTTTCAGTAGAAATGTAAACAATAACAATCTCGAGCTGTATGCCTGCTCTAGTTCCGGTTAGAAAGTCTGCAGCTGCTTACTACATGTTATTCTGTGAGGCGATATTTTCAAACGGATAATTTTGTTTCCAATAAAAGAAATTAATTAGATAATTTCTGAGCTTAAATCTGCAGTATTTCATAAGATATTAATGTTATGTAATTCTGGTGAGTTTGAATTGAAAATTTGTTTTAGTAATTTAGAGATTTATTGTTAATAAAGGTGACATGGTTGCTAGATTTTGAATAACTCGCTTTTTTGGCAGTCTTGATTTGGTTTCTTTTCATTTGTTTATTACTGTTTGTTCGTGTTGCAAGCTGTGCACCATCGTTTAGTGTTAGCATATTGATCGAGGAGCAAGACTAAGTTTAGTAATAAGTATTCAAATACCACGTTTGCAAGAATCTTAAAACACAATGATCACGTGAGCTAAATGGCTTTAAAATACACCGGAAACAGTAACCCGGAAGTATAAGCGGCATACAGCTTGCAGCGCTTCCTAGTGCCCTCCACTGCCATTTATCTTACCTAAGGAACCTGCAATTATTAACTTCCGATTTCAATTGGATTTCCTGGGTTGAATCGATCTTGCACTACTATGTGTACCATCGTTCAACTAACGTTTTATGAGACTGGTAACTTTATGAATATTTTATTTATGTTTCTATAACTATTCCTTAAACTTCAACCATAACTTTATTTTATTGAGAAAAGTATAAGTTTCAATAGATTTCAACTGAAACTACTTGTGAGTATTTTTTTGAATTAGAAAGTTAATGGTGAATAAATTTTTTCAAATTGGAACAAATGCAATTTATTGCCCTACTGTTTTTGCTACACTTACTCTTGAGAAATAATGCTTTTTTTCCCTTCTATTTTCTACGAAAAATATTGGGTATAAAATTTAAAACTTGTGTGCTGCTTTTTAGTTGAGCTATCAATTCCATCACCATGAATAGAATGTCGCAACTGCCTTAAAAAATAATTCAAAGTTCATAGATTACAATGAAAGTTCTGGTATTTCTCATAAACCCAAAAAGATTTGAGTATAATTCTGCGATCTTTTTTCATGTAAAAGGAGTTTGATTAAACTTTTATCGCTCACTCTTAGTGTTGCAACCTAAAATATTGATGTATTAAACATAAAATGTGTTCTTTATCAAAATTACCTAAATTTTCACCTCTTGAAGTTTTATTTTACAGTAGTTTGCGTCTGAACAATCAGGAGGTGTAGCCTCCAGTTCACTATGCTGAAATGTTTATGGTAATTCAAATTATTAAAATGCCAATCACATTTGTACTTTTTCTATTGAATCGTGATGGCTGATTGTTTTCGAGGAAACTATATACACCATTGTAGCTTTTAATTATATATTGAGTTTAAAATATATTTGATGGGAGGTATGTAATGTAAAATTTGCTTAATCCAAGAATACTTGCATATATGAACTACTCTTCTTGTTCATAAATAGTAAACGTTCATATATAGCTATGTGATGAATGACTTAAACAAAAGAAAAATTTCTTTTTGAAGAGGGGAACATTTGTCGTTAATATTTACTTTATTCATATTTCTATGACTGAAATAAATTTTATTGTTATTTAGTCTGAATTATTGTTGTCTTTTATAATAAAAGATTTATGAACATAGAATAAGAATTTATTTTCCCTTCTTATATAGCAATCTATGTTATGCTTCACTAGACCACACTATTTTGAGTTTCCTGCTGTCAGAAATGGTGAACTAACATGAAATGCAGCAGTTGATCTAATGATATTTTTAAAAGATTAGAGCACTGCAATCTTATGAGTTCACTACTTTTCACAGCACCACCCATAGAGAACTTCCCAGTTAGAATAGGCGATGTTTCAGAAAATTATAATGTTTTTCTGAACGAAACTCTTAGGTTTTCCTCTTTTGCAAATAAGTTCTGAAATACGTTGAAGTAAACGGCCCACTAAAGTATCGCTTATTGACTTTCTAAGATCAAAGTATTGTTCTATGAATGTTTTCCTAATATGTAGAAAACTGCAGACTTAAAACATGTTAATATGCTGTAAACGTTGTTGAAATAACATGAAGTAAAACATTGCATTAAAGTATCGCTCCTTGGCCTTTTGGATTAGATCAAAGTGTTGTTCTAAGAATGTTTCCCAGATATGAAGAAGACCGCTGGCCACAAATATCTTTGATTTTAATTCATCCCATTTTATAACCAATAGCAAGCGGACATAATTCTAAAGAATAGTTTCTAAAGAGGACAATAAGTTTGTAAATACAGCAGAAAAGAAATGAATAATTGGGTGGTGATATGCATCACTAAATCAATTATAGTTTGTTTTTAATATGAATATTTTCTAAATAAAAACTGCAGGTTAAATCATTCCTAAATCTTTCACGTCAGCTTAATACTTTTTTTAAGCACTCGTAGCACTTAATCTAGTGATAAATAACACCATCCAATTGCACATTTCTTTCACTTATATTATCTGCATTTTTTTAAAGGGGAAGAAAACATATCTTTTAATTATAATGACATTATATGAAAGTATCATACACCAGATTTTTTTTCCTGCATGTAATAGTGTAGTAGTTGTTTTATTTGCACTAAAGCTCACAAAACCTTTAATTAGATAGCCTCATCCTGCATGCATTATTTCCTAATAATTTTAAGTGTCTGCTTTATTTATAAGTTTTTCTAATTTGATATTGGTAAGAAGTTGCACTAGTTATCATACGTGCAACTAAATATTGTAAAAGGTAAAGGCACTTGAAAATATTGTTAAGTAATTGTTCTTTTCACTGTAATTTTGATGCTAAATGGATTCATATCTAAGTCATTTTATTTATTAATGTCTTATTTTTTTAAACACACTTATTATAAATAAACGTAATACTCTCGTTTAAATAATATTATAAGATGTCCTTACCCCTACTATTTCAAAAACTTATATAATTCTGCAATTTCTAAAAAGTTCAATTAAAAAAAATAATAATAATAATACGTGGTGCTAGTTCATGCTTAAAATGTTCTTCCATCAAAAATATTGTATGTATTTGTAGAAAAGCTACTTTTTGTGTTTCCTTTGCCTTTCCGAAAAAAACAACAACATATATTTGACCATGTGACTTTCCATTCAATCACAAATTATCGTAAAATAAAATGTTTGCTAAATATTAATCTAAAAAAAATATTTAATCTTTAGAATGTTGTTTTTTAGTTTATTTTAGCTTAATATTTTATGACTTTTTTCATCAGAAGACTTCAGAGTGCAATAGGTAATTTAAATCCGTTACAAAAGTTCAGGGTGACCAGCATAATTGAATTACTTTTCTGTGTTCTAAAAGAAATGTGAAAGCCCCGAAAGTAAACACGTAAAATTTTCTCCTTATATGACAACACAATAAGAATTATCACATAACAGTTGTATACTTGCAAATTTTTTTTTGTCATAGATAAGTAATTTGAAACAAATATTTTTCAAACAAAATCAATATTATTCTTACAAAATGGGTTCGAATTTTTTTATTCATAAATATCATTACTGATGGTCATCATTTTAAATTTTCTCGAATCCACATTTGCTAGAGAACAAATATTTATCCAATTGGTTAATCTGCACATTATTATACGTTAATATTCATTTTTCTTTGGTAAGTGCCAGTATTAGAAAGTAAGTACAACACTTTTGTTACTGTTATCATCATTGCTTTAACTAGTTAAAGAAATATGATGCTTTTCTAATGTTTAAAAAAATAACAGTAAACTTCATATTTGAAAACTGTCAATTTGCGAAATTTGTATATTCATTGTTACTGAAATGCAATTGCTATGGTGAAAAGTTTTTCTCTAATATATAGTTTCGCTTTATGGTGCTCCATACAGTAATCCTACAATGCGTTAATAATGTTTCTATCAAAATGCCGATAATCCTTCTTTTACTTTGCAAGAGAAAAACCTATTTCTCTTTTTATTTTTTCATTTGTATGGAAAATTGCCTCTTATATTTTAAAGTATAATACCGCTGCTGGCAAGCTTTGAAATCTATCAATTATAAATTTATTTCATTATAGAATAAATTTCGTTTATTACGTAACATTATTTTATTTCCCCAATGATGCATGGAAATTATAAAAAAAGACTTATAGATAGCATAAAAAGTTTTTTTCAAATCATCATAGCATTTGCTTGCTTTCAAAAAATTTCATATTGGTTAATTTTGAAAAAACAAAAAAAGACAATGGAATTTGCTGACACAATCTACTGCTGTTTTCCACCAAAGGTCATTGGAGGTGAATTGCAAGATCGTTTGATTGCAGTGCCATACAGCAAGAGTGCCACTGATCAAGCTGTAAGATTACTTGATATTTTTTATTTTTATTTTCATGAACTTCTTTCAAAGGATTATGTTCAAATATTTTCTGGGGAAATCCTTTTATCGTCGAGAAAAACAGGGCCAAACTTTTTGTATCTTAGATTACCAGCTTGAAAAAATACTTGGATTTAAAAATACTGCTTTTAATGTAAGCTAGCACTCTATCAAACCGGACCTGTGGAAACATTTAAATTGTAAAATACCACCAGGACGGGATGTCACTGGTGTTTAGTATGGTTTACTATATCACTTGATGTTTAGTAAGGATCAGTGATATACCGCAAATTTTAATCTGTTATACGGGCGTATACTTTGGTCATGTCCAAACTAAATGTTTATATTTGATCCGCTATTGTTGTATCAAAAACTAAAAGAAAATATTTGATTAATATCTCTTCGGAGAAGTTCAATTTTTTTTCCCCTCGCTGTACGAGTAAATACAATTTTTTTTTTTCTTCTTTAACGCATTTTTCTGGAGAGTCAGTACAATGAAGTGTTAATATATCTTATAATTCATGTTTCTCATATAAATTTATAATCATGCTTGCTAAGAACACTTCAGGTTATTTGTTCTAGTGATCTTTTTTTTTTATTTCTTCCCTATAAAATGGAATTTCTGTCACGATTTTTTCCCAAAGAGGCTATTATACCCATTGTATTGAGGAAAATGTAAAACTTCCTGAAATGTACTTGCTTAAGTGACAAAAAGGGATTCACTCACTTGGTGTTTGTAGTTGTCATGCAATTTTCAAATCACGAAAAAAGGATAGTAGCTTACCAGCTGTCAAACTATTCATACTGTGGCGTACATAGACCTAGGTAAACACCTCTTAGAAGAAAGAAAGGCCTCAGCACGGATCAATTTAGTAGTAACGAACATGAACTGTGCAGTGGATAAAAAATAAGAAAGATGACATTACGTTCGTGTTTTGTACTAAGCTGCTGTGTGGTGGAATATACGAAAGATGTCATTACGTTTGGACTACTGAAGGATCAAATTTCTTGTTTATGGTAATCCATGCTGAGGGCCTTCTTCTTTCTAGGAGGTATTGCATAGGTGCGATTCCCTGCAAGAATTATAAATTCGCCCTATCTTATACCTAATACAATATTTTTGAAATTATGAGACAAGAACAATATGAAGAGACATCCGAGATTGTCTAGATGTCCAAATTGTTGGGATTTTTAAAATTTTGGAAATTCTTAGTGATAACCACCGAAAAAACGATCAAAAGACTACATTGATTTAAATTTGGAGCCATCAATTTTTTTTATATTTTTATTTGGGTTCAGGTTCAACCGCGAGCCGCTGGTTGTGCATCCCTATAACATGTAATATTTGTTTATCGCATTACAAGGACTCGCAACATGAGCATTGGCGTGTAGTGTGCTTTTTGCTAGCGAAAAGTGTTGCTCACAAAGTCCACTGAAAGAAGAAAATAAAAAAAGAGGAGCACTGTATATTACCTTTCAGGGGTTCAGGTGTAGGACAAGAGCTTTCAGAAATCAAATGAATGCAAACTGGCTGATATTCAGTTATCCATTTATCATTGCTTTCAGGACAACTACCAACATAAAGCGAGAGAGAAACTTTACTTTAGCACACCAGCAACTACATTTCATGTTTGTCTCCTGTTTTCTAAATATAATAATTTAATAGTTTCTTCTTTTTTTCAAGCCTCAATTAGAATTCTTAATTGAAATATACTTCCCACATTTTAAATATCAATTTAGTAATTAACTGCAAAGTTTCCAATCTTAGCACTTTGATTCGGTGGTTTTAATCTCAAACACCGTTCATTGACTTAAAAGGAAAATTGTACTACTTTCCAGATAAGTGTTTTAAACTTAAAAACAAACTGAATTAAATCTTCTTTTTTTTTCCTGTCCGCTTTATTTTTTGTTCTTGCTGTTTCACTTGCACTGCTTGCTTGTGCGCTTACGTCTGGCATGTCTCTGTATAAGCTTTGATCGTTTTTTTTTTTTTTTTTTCAGTTCGCGGGCTTCATTCTTGATAAGACATTTTTCTCCACAAATTAAAAACATTGTAAAGTCTGAGTAATTTGCGATGATTTGTATTATGTGCTGCTACAAAAATTTTCTATATTGTGTGATCTATTTTGTGATGTTTAGGTGTGTTTTCCAAAGTAATGAGTGCTAACCTAATTGGCTATGCTGTTTTTAAGAAATTCAGTTTAGAATTCATTACACAAATATTATATTTTTTTTAAAAAAAATTTGCATATTTCCTTATTTTTACCTAAAGTTTGTAAATTCCCTAAAAAAGGGAATTTAACAAAAAAAATTTAGGGGACAAATATTTTGTTTAAACTTGTTTCATTTATATGATAATAATTTTGGAAACAGGAAAATTTTTATTAATGTTTCGTTTAACACTAGATTGCCCCAGGAAGTCATTTTTGACTGTTTTTTAATTTCAATTAGAAAAATAATGATGTATATAATAGCACAATTTCTTAGAATTTTGAGACTTTTTTGTACAACATATAATTTTTTTATTGTTAATATTTACTAATAACTTGTTATATAAATGTAAATAATATAAAAAAATATTAAAAATTTATTTTAAACAAATTTCTTTACACATTAGTTTTTCTTTCACAATCCAGTCATTTTGGCTGCTTTTGGGCAATATAGGTATATACTAAGTTTCAGTCTTCTAGTATTATGAGGACGCAATACTACGGGAGACACTTTTCACCTCAAAATCTCTTCCATAACTAGTTAAAAGAAGGGAAAAAAAATGAATTCAGGCAAACTTAGAGTAAGCCATTAAGTACCAATTGCTGAATTTTTTTTTATTTATTCAAAACATCAAAGTGCAAACAAATTATTGAAAGATAACTTTTCCATTACGTAATCCTAAGTTATCTTCTCATAATTTATTTTCGTTTGGATATTTTAAAAATTTCTTTTCAGTATTTGAAACTTCAGGCAAACCTAGAGTAAACCATGAACTCAATTTTTTCTATATTTTAAATTAGTTATATTATATAACCGTCGTTGAACAGCCGACCCAATTTTTTGGGGGGGGGGGGTTTACGCCTACTTATGTTCAACTACGCAGCCTTGTAATTTTGAACCCAATCCAGAAGACAAGGGAACTCCTGGATCAAGTATTGGGAGAAATTTGCGTTACATGGCGAAATATTTCTCCCTTAGTATAACGACCTCTTATGCAGTTATTACTGGAAATTTTGAAGTTGCCCGGAAAAGAATTTTTGCATTAAAAATTATATAGAGAGGGGAAAATAACAACCTTTATGAACTATTTACTAAAAATGTTTTCATAATTTATTTTGAAAAAAAAATTTTTTTTGGAAATTTTCTTTACTAGTGATTAGTCAATTGGTAGCCACTCAGTACTAAATTTAAGTATGTTTTGAATATTTTTTTTATTATTATCCATTTTTCTTTAAAGTGTTGTATTTTAATGTTTGGAATTGATGCTATTGTGCTAATTAGACCCTTCAGAAAATACATTTGTATGCATGGTCTTTTGTCAATTGTAAAGCCTTTTCTCTTGTTATAACTTAGATATCGTCTACCCCAATCAATTTGTCTTTGACCTATCAATATTAAATGTGTTTTCGAAGGTTTTTTACAAAGGGGAAAAAAGCCACTGTTTAAGTGCCGTAGACGCGAAGAATACTTTAAGTTTAAATTATACACAATCTATACCTGGAAAAATTTTTCTAAACTTTAAAACGGACGAATAGTTTGAATATTATTCTTTTAAGAAATATTATTGTACTTTGGCGAGTTTTTTCCCCTATATAAAAATCGTGAAAAAAAATTTTTTTTTGCATATTTTTATGAGCTTAAATAGCGCAGTGTTGGATTAGGTTTTCAGATATTTAAAAAAAAAAAAAATGACCAACACTTATAATTTTCCAGAACTGTTACTTTTTTTTACATTGATGTTTTTTCCCATTTCCTTAAGGTTGATTGAGTAATTCTTAACCTAACAGTCTGGAATATCGGTAAAAAAATTACAGGAAAAGCCCTAAAAAAAAATTCAGGAAAAAGCCCAATTTCATAAGCCTTCGAAGTAAAATGTCTTTACTGTTTGGGTAAATGGAGTTACAGTACAAGCTTACTTACTAATTTTTGGAATTTGTTAGTTATCAATTCCTTTCCCTCAAAATATCGGACCAGAAAATTTACCAGAGAAACAAATGAAATATCATATGATTTAATCTCTTTTGCCCAAACAGCAGATATACTGTGCATGTGTCGTTACATGTTTTTAATTTTCATTGCTTATTGTGGTGGTTCAATGTTTAACCCAAGATGTTGAATTGACTTGTTGAATTTTTAGACGTATGTCATTTTTTTGCTGTTGTATTTATCATGATTTATTTATTTTTTGTATTTCCATAATTTCTTTATACGGTTAATAATCGAAAGCTTTATTACGGCTGTTTGTTGGCTTATATAATACCTCTTCTTACGCTGTATAACTTTAGTTGGTGTTGTGTAAGCTTATTTAGTATTTGTCTTTTAATAGTAAAATTGCTTTCTAGATTTTCAGCTGCAAAAATCCACTCTATTTATTTTTAACCTTTTCACGGACAGTCACTTTGTTTACGTATTATCTTATATATATATATATATATTAATCAAATTTATAATGAAAAAAGTGTAATTTGGAACAATTTCTATGTTTTAGTTGTAAAATTTAAAAGCCATAGTTTTTTTTTTTTTACTTCAATTTATTAAAATTTATATGCTCCTGAAAGGATTATGCGTTTTATTCTTATTTTCATTATTTGAGACATAATTTTTATGTAAGGAGGCATTTAAAAAAATTTTTGACCTCTATAAAACTTAATATTCATAATTACAGCATTCTCTTACAGTATTTGGATGACTGTTTTTAGTTCATCCTAGCACATATGGGTGATTCTTTGGAAACATGATAATTCGGACTAAACAATTTCTTCAAATTTAAAGTCTTCAAAATAATCTTTTTTTTTTTGTATACTTATTTAGTTACATTTATTAATATCTTACAGACAGCAGTGTAGTTTATTGACATTTGCTTAAGAAAATAAAATAAAATAGAAATTCACCAAATCTTGAATGCCTGGGAAATGACATATTAACTTAGAAGTTTGAAAAACAGTCATTTTAAGCTAATAGTAAGTAACTCAACTTAAGCCTTATTGTTAGATGAACCATAAATTACTTAAATAAATTCTTTTTATCCACTGTAGAAAGAATCAAAAAAATTTTTGTTGCTGATATGCATAGAATAAAATTGTGTATAATAATCAATCATTAAATAAATAAATAACTTCGATTAAATTCAAGCATATTTCAATCATACATAAACTTGGTATTAAGTTAATATTTGCTTTCCCTCTTTACAGTATACTATTTAAAAAAAATTCTGGCAAAAAAGTCTTGGCATTCATAAGCCAAATTTGCCATTTTATAGCATTTAACTTTAATATTTTGGCCTAAGACGTTTACATTCCGCAGAAAACAACAGGATTTTTTGAAATACTCAGATAAATATGTAGTTTATGTAGTTTATGTTATTAATGATTTCAAGAAAACAGGAAAATGACAACATAAAACTCACCTTGAAAAATTATTTGAAATAAATTTTGAACCAGAAAGTTGGTTCTTTATTCATGCAACTATACATGTTCAGATAGGATGGTATTTAATCAATCTATTAACATAAGATATTGATTGCTGGCGCTTTCTACTTTGGTTATAAATCACTAAATAAAAGTAGCCAGCAAAATGACAGATTTTCAGGGGACAAACAATTTGTTAACAGAAAAAATTATTTTAAACGAATTTTTTGTAAATAATACCCTCTGCGCATATTATAGAAATGCTTACAACGGTTGAAATAAAATAAAAAATTAGATATTGAAAAATGTATACGAAGTTTTGAAGCTAGTTATTATTGGAAATATTGTTTGTGACATACCAGCAACATGACATTTTGAAATTAAATTAAATTTTATAAATATACAAAACAGTCGATGCTAGTACAGGGTCATTTTATAATTCTAACAGCAATGCTATTTATTAAAACTTTAAAAAAAAAGTTCTTTTAGTAGTATAGTATCAGATCTTGAAGCAAGAGACTGTAAATTGTCATATTTCGTGAGAATCATTCGTATATGTTTTCAAGATTCCATCTTAAATTTAAAATTTACTTAAAAAATATTGGCACTATTCAGTATTTTTAGAAATCTAATTTAGCTTCCCCTTTTTTACAGTTTTGATCTAAAATATAAATTAGAGTAATTTAAAGAAAGGACAAAGAATATATATATATAAAAAATTAATGTGAAAGTATTAAATGTCTTTTTGTTTCATTAAAAAAAATGAATTTTGTACTATTGATACATGTAACTAATTTTGCATATTGCCTCCTCTTCTTAATAATGTGAAAGAAAATGCCGTCATTGAAGATTTTCTAGATAAAAGTATTTTTTAAAAAGACAATTTTCTACGGTTTTCATGGGGGGAAATAATCACAAACCATTTATGCCAGTTTAATTTGTTTCAGCAATTCGATATTAATTATCCATAATCTCTTTATGAATTCGATTAATCCATAATCTCTTTATGAATGTCTTAAAATAATTTATGCTCAAAATTTATCCTTTGTTAATAAAGCGACCTTTTAGATTTAACTCAAACGGAGAAAAAAAAATTTAATACAGTTTAAATAAAACTATATGCTTCTCCTAATTTATTTGTTTTGCCTTCTTTCCAATGTTCTATTTGTGCTTTGATTTTTGTTTTTGCAGATTCGAGTAGTTAATGCTTTTCGCAGTGGTCTCGACACTCGAAACAATCCATCAACTAGTTCTTCTTTTACCAAGAGAACTTCTACATTAACCGGCCTTTCAGCTGCCGCCGCTGCACCAAAGCGCCCATCTTCAACGACAACCGAATCTCTATCGGATCATAATTCTCAACGCAAAGACAATTCTCCGAAAGCTAAGACTGCCACCGATATAGCCGAGAGACAAAGTGTTGAAACAGCTGTGTAGGTGGTTTAATATATATACAGAATAATAAAATAAAAAAAATGTGTCTAGCTAACCCAAAACGAAGTTCCTTCCTACTAAATGCAGTAATAGTTGATGAAATGAAGATAACATTCTTACCCAAAAAGAGATCTCCAGTTTTTAATTGGGTTAGTCCAATTGAAACGTTTTTTTTTCTTTTTCTTTTTCTTCGGGAGATGGTACGAAAGTCAGTTCTCCCAGCTGGAACTTTCACGATAAATATTTGCCTTTTCAGATTTATCAGACGTTGGAAAGGATGAAGAGTATCTGAAATATTCTAATGGATGTTTTTATATATCTCGAAATACTGTTTGACAGCAGTAGTATCTGGGCCTTAATGTAAAGTTGAGATGTTGGGTTTAAAAAAAAAAAGGAACAGATAGATTTTTTTATTATACTATTTAAATTCAGTGCCAAACGGCAAGAAGCCTGCCACAATCTACTTATGTTGGAACTTTTCTTTCCCTCTCTCTATCTTTCATTTAAATATCTGTTGTTTTTATAAGCATTTACAACGAACATGAAACAAGCAATTTCCGAAAATCTATGCAGACTCTTCCTCAGTTTTTATTTTGCCAGAAGAAGAATCGATTGTGACAGGTTTTTAGCCTAACTGTCTTACGCCTGGGCGGTTCAGTGCCTGGAGCTCTCGGATGCAATTTGAACTATCGGAAGAGAAAAGTAGTTACTTCTAAAGTAATGATCGACTCCACTCCTATTCAGAATCAAACTCTTATTTCCACAGGGTCTGTGCCTTGACTTCGGGGCTGATAGGAGAAGAAAATTTTTCCCCCAATATCAATTCATATACATAAATTCTCCTGGCAGCCAAAAAATTGTGTCTTTTTATTCTAATAGCAGACTCAGTTCAGGCTATATGACATTAGTATGACGTGGTGCACACAAAATTGTTTAAAATTTTAATGTGTATCATTATTTTGAAATTTTTATAGCATGGTCAGAGAATTGCCCTACTTTATATTTAATGAAACGGAAAAGTAACTGATTTTGTTTAAAATAATAATAAATAAAGCATGAAGGGTATAAATTCCATGAATTATATCTTCTATGTTCTATGAATTATATCTTGATGCATCGTTCACAATTTTATAGTATTATGAGATCGGAATGCTGAGCTTCAATCATAATCTGTTTAACCATCTTCTGATTTCTTGTGTTACTTGCTTATATCATTCGGATAATAATAATTTTTGATTATTTATGTTTCCAGCATTATCCAGAAAACTGTACTATCTCGTGAAAAAGAATCCAAGAGTTGAAATAATATTAAAGATATGAGCAAATTGAGTTAGAGAGCGCGTATTATAAAGCCACCGTTGGCGAATAATTCTTGCACTACCTTTCATCTGTTTCTTGAGAATCCAAATAAAAATGGAGAAATCACCAGTTTCAGCTTAGACGGTCTTATTTTGCTATCAGTGCTCTATGGTTTTTTTTCTCTTTCCATTTGAAAATGCTGTTCAAAATAAATTTTATAAACTATTTTTTTTTTTCGTACCATCGCACAATTAGCGGGCAATTTATATTCTCAAACAGATAATCGGGATCGTACCGTGTAATTGATATTTCGACTTCATGGGTGTATGGGCTTATATAACTTGCAAATATTGTTGGCTGCCAGGGAATACGTTTAATAAAGAATTGAAAATCATCATTTCTTTTATAATTCCATTGAAAGTAACTCTAGTTGTTGGTTTATTATATTCCTACTTACTATTCACCACAGAACTCTTTCTTTTTACACCAGGAGTTGCTAAGTTAATCAAGATAGACTTTTCGATGTTTTGTGAAGACATTAGTTGCAATTTTTTGTTCAACTTGAAACTGATCATATTTGTATGTTTGTCATTTTATGCATATGTGTTATTTATTTTATAGTGGTGTTTGTGTTGTTGCAGTTTTTAAAATCCAAGATCTTCACTTTATTTAAATCAGTAAGCCCTTTGTCTTACGTATAAGAATTCACCATATAGTATTCAATTATTGCTTAATGATGTTTCTTGATAATTTGGTATCCTCCCTATAATATTCATATTATGTTGTATAAATTTAATGCTAATTTTTTGTTTTGAAGATATATTCTGCAAACTCACTCTCCGACTTATACGCTGTTTAAGATGTTTCCCACTGGTAGTGGACTAAAATAATATTTTTTAAATGATCTTTAAGCTTTTTAAAAAAAGAAATCTCCAAAAAATTATAAATTGTCTGGCCTTTTATCTATAAATATCTTCAATATTTATAAATTGAGGTGATTAAAATTTTTTTTTGAATTAAATTCATGAAAAAAATTATACACAAACCTTCCAGAAGGCGTACGTATTTTGGAGTATGAATTTCATTTTGCAATTTATAATTTTGATGTAGCTGCAAAATCCAGGTGTTGGCTTTTCTTTTGTTTCCCACCCTTTCCTCTATTATCAGTACTCGTCTGAAGTTTGTTGAGTGAATATTATTCATAATTCATGTGTTAAAGCACTCTTAACTCATTTGCTTGAATTGCAGAATTGCTATAAAATAACTATGAAATTCATTTCTTCCATTTGGTATCTATATTACTTGTTGTACTTTAATAGTGAAAACCTGAGTAATTTACTGCATAACCTCAGTCCAAATATCGGCTATTTTATTTTGATATTTCAGTTCATCTTTGGTAACGTTGTTGTTCTAATTTAAGATGATATATCCAACAAAGATACGACCAAAATCAAGACATTAACCGATCTTCTATCGCTTGGAATTCAAATCACAGGTTTGAGTTTCCTTTTGCTAAAAACATTCAACACTGCTCTTCACCTTCCAAACTTGAGTTTGGGATTCATTTTTTGTCTTGAAAAAATTCTAATAATTTAGTTAATGATCTTTCGAGTATCCCACCTTTTTCCGATATTTTGAAGTATATTTTAATTTAATTTGTTGCATCCTGAAGTACCCGCCGAATCCCCTCATGAAAATTTTCTTATTTCTTCCATTGTTATTTCCTTGTTCAAACTTGTTCCTCTGTCCCTATTGGTTAAGCCATTTTACACGAATTTGTATTTTTACTTCTCTACCTTCATTTGACGTTATGACACCGAGGTTGGTGTCAAAAATAGTGTCACCCAATAGTTTACAGAACTGAAACTATAGTATATCCATTTATGTGCTTTCATTTGTGCTTTATTTAATTTTTCTTCAGTCTATATTATGTTTTTTTTTCTTCCTTAGATGAGTTTAACATTTGTAATCTTAAAAATTCACATATATTAACTTATCTAGGAAATACACGCGTATTTCATAGATGAAGGGTGCGCCTACTGGAAGGTTAAAGCGGAACTTTTGCTACCAATGGGAAAAATCTTTCCTAGTTGTTACGGAAACTCTGAAGTTTCTATTCCGTATAAGTTGGTAGGTATTGACTCATAATTCACCTAATAGTACTCGTTTATTATTTTATCCATCTTATTGAAATATGGTAATTTGATTAAAACGAAGAGTACAAATAAGAAATTAATTTTTGTTTTAAAATTTTAATGCATTTGAATGTAAGCGCTTGTGGTGCTTCCATGTCAAAAGGACGGTAACATAACTAGAAATATTCTTTGAGGTGTAGATTATATTAATTAATTTGAATGATATTTAATTTCTTTTTTTTTTTTATAAATAATTAAAGCTTAGGATCACTGTAATAAATAGGATTCAGACTTGTAGTTGGATGGTTAGTGACGTCACTTCCGATCAAATGCAACTTAGCTTTTTATGCAAGATCACCATTAAAGAAGCCTTTTGAAAAAAAGTTTTCATCACAATATCTAATTTAGAGTGTATTGATATTTGGTTTATTCAATTTAGAGCGCGAGTTTTGTTAGTAAAGCATACGCAAAATTGAAGGCGTTTTGTTGTTGCGAAAGAGAAATGCAACATATAATAAATTTTCATAATTGTAGGAAGTTTACATTTTAAATTAAGTACGAATAGAATAATGGGAAATAATAATCACTGCTGAATCGAATGATATGTTATAACAATCAAATTTGATGCAATATTAATAGGATAGCATATAAGTCATTTTTAGAAATGTGAAACTTCCTCTATGGATGGCGAAACTTCCTCTTATGTTATGTTACAATATTGATTTTTTACTTATTCTTCGAGCTACAAAATTATTACTAAAAAAACATTTGTTCGCCAAAACAACATGCGTGAGGTTGCCAAATTAGCGATTTCTTTGAAAACTAGGTCTTTTTTTAAAAAAAAAATAGAATTATTGTAAACAATATTGCGTTATGTGCTCAAGGAGCAAATGATAGAATCGATATCTTATGATTCGCAAGAAATTTGAGTTTATTTTCTAATTTACTTTTATGTTTGGATAAAAATATTGGCCTTCTAAACGGAAATATTCTTGATTAGTTTAGTTTTTTTTTTTTTTTTTTAAAGTTGAAATCACCATTCTTACTAAACTAGTAAACCGTAAAACGGTGTTCATATAAGTACCTTTAAATTTATTGCAATAAAAGAGCTATGGTTATTCAGGGACGTAAGATATATATATATATATATGTATGTATATCTATCTCGGCCAATATTGTCGTTAACCAAACTAAATTTATCAACTAACTCAGCAATTACCGATAATCGTGATACTATCGTATTTGATATTTATCTTGTGTCTTTAATGATCACGATATTGTATATTCGATATTTAACGTTGTTGGCATTATTATATACGATATTTTCCGTTTACGATAAGTAAGAAATGATTACGGTTTATCATTAAAATATGTTTAAAAATTCGCTATTGAGATGTTCAAAAATATCAAAATTTCATGATGCCCAACTCTATTTTTTGCTCAACCGAAAAATTCAAAATACCTAAATACCTAAATACTTCAATGAAAAAGTGATTGAAGGACCGAATTTCGTATGATTAATTTCCATTTTAATGTTCAAAACCAGATTAACTTTAAATGTCTTTACTTTTTTGTAAACCGAAATAATTTTTTTTTATCTTTTCATATATTTGTAGAATAGGATTAATTTTTAATACTAGCTACACTTAGTTGGAATCTAACTTCTAATTTATTAATTGTTATGTTGGAACAGCGTGTTTAAATTTCAAATGTGGTATATTTCTATATATATATTATGAAATTATGGGACTGATATGTCCTATATGCAATTTTTGTACACACATAGAAGCACTACCTATGCAATTTGTTAAAAAAATAATACATTTTTACAAAATAAATTTGTACATATTGTGTCTAACTACATATTTTGAGTGGAACTAATACATGCCTTATGAAATTTTGTTAAGTGTATCAGTGTTTAAAATTAAAATGTGGAAGCTCGATTTTTATTTATCAGGTGCTGTCTTAAATGTCAAAAATTATTTTCCCTTAGTATGAATTTTATTTACTTAAAAAAAAAAAAGTCGAATAAATTTTTTAAAAAAATTTACGATTTTTTCATTACATCAACAGTATAGGCTCCCACGATTTAAAAAAATAAATACTTTTGTAAGAAGTTTCATTGAAATTAATCTTGTAATGTTTCCCAATAGAGGATCAAAATATTTATTATCAGAAACGCCTTGATAGAATAAGCAATATGAAAAGAATAAAATGAAGCGTTTTAAAATCTAACGAGTTCTTGAATAATCTCCTAACTATAAGAACTTTTAGGAAATTATAAAACATGTCAACGAAGCTGGAAAATTCCAAGAAGTAAAATATCTTTAACCCATGTATTAAAAAAAATTGTTCTAAATTCACAAAAATTTTGTTTTTATTTAAGAAAATTTTGTAGTCATCCAGTAATTTTCTTACTGTGGCTAAAAAAATAAGTTAAGAGTTATACTATAAATTTTTGTGAAAAATTCCACCTTCTTGAAGTTGTTTTCACGTTGACGTGGTTCCAATTTTAAGCTTGAAGCAAATTAAAATATGGTGGAATTTAAAACAGGGTTTTTAATAGTTTATTTGATTGGAAAAAAAAATCACGTATTTTTAATTATCCTAGTATTTGTAATGTGAAATATTAACTCTTTGGAATATTTCCGTTTCGTTGATAGACCATAATTGAATTTGAAAGCTATGTAAGGTTTCAAATTTGTAACAATTTTAAAGCTCTTATGTAAACTGAAATTAGTTCAATAAGTTTATTAAAGGACGCATCCGGTTCTAAATCATTCAGTTACTACGGTAAGTTGTTAGGGTTAAACGCTGTGAGTATTCGTGATCTGCCGAAGTTGCCTGTGTAAATGTTTATTTATTTTAAACTTCAGAGTATGACAACACTTTTTTTTAAAATAAAAAATAGTACGAAAAATTAAAAGTTAGAACCCTGAAACGTGCTTTTCTTGTTTTTTTTAAAAAAAAAATTGGTTACCCTTAAATCTGCTACAATAAATTCATATTTGTTGAATGTGAGCCGATATGATTGTAGCATATTTTATTGATTAATCTAAAAAAGGTGAGGAAAATTAAATAACATCAGGAAATTTTTGCAAGAGTAAAAAATAAATTCTTATGTTATTAACATCTTAAAGAATGTATAACAAAATAGAGTTTAATGGTTAAAATTTTGTAAGATGGAAAACATATTGGAAATTCTTAATAAAAATACTCAACTATTAGATCACTTATTTGATTTACTTATTTTTGTTTGGTTTTAAACTGTGCGATCGCGTGTCATTTGTAGCTTGGATTTGGAGTAAATGTTTATCCATGTTCTATTATTATTATAAAATTGTAGAAATATACTGTAGCGCTTAGGAAAACTCGGAGGATATCAACCTACCAATATTTTAAAAGCTAATGGAGTAAATAGAAACTATGAGTAAATATTCAAAATTAAAATATTAAATCATAAAAAAATTCATCAGACTGCGCGGTACCGGTTCTCGTTAAACTGTTCAACCGTTAAAAGCTCGATTTTGCTCATCGGCTACTAAAAAAAAAGGCATCCCCTCTGCAGAGGATCAACATTGTGATGGCATGTCTTCAGATCATCCTCAGAATTGTTTCATAGACCGTCGCCTATAGCCCGTTGTGCAGCTGCTGTGCGACGTAAACCAACAACAATTGCAACATGCTCATCAAGAATAATGTTTTGCAAGTCCTAGAAATTTAAAAAAAAAAAAAAAAAAACTAGATCATTCAAGATTTTTATTTAGCTCTACTGTATAACGAAAATTTTTTTTTAATACTAAGTTATGTTTTCTCTAGTTTTCGAAGTTACATTTTTAACTTGTTATTTTAAAACAGTGTTATTTTTTCCATTCTCACACAATTTTAGGAATCTTTTTGTTGAGGGGCTGGTTCTAACAGTTTAGAACAAAAATGACTTTTTTTAACCGATATTTTTAAAAAATAACATTAAATTTTCATCAAGTACATTTTCCAAAACAATTTTTGTAATATATAAACTTTTTTTTTGAGTGCAAATGCACTGATGTCTAAAGCTTTTCAATTATTGTTTGTCAATAAAGAATTCTCACATCAAACGGTTAAGTTTCGTCACTGAAGAATAACGTCATATACATAGACGAATTAACCTGTGTATGACGTCATTTGGCACTGTCTGATTTCATTGTATGGTTCGAGAATTGAGTAGATGGGTATTTTTTATTTAATAAATGCAAAATTTATTCTTGTAAACATAGTAAGACTTGACTGTTACACTGCACTTTAAATGTTTTGCACTACCTTGCTCATACAATGCATATATTTATGTCATCTAAACATTTTTAAATCGTACCTTTTCAGCATTTGTTAAGATATGTAGCATCTTTCAAGCGTTAGTGATAAATTAATGAACGGGTGTACGCAATAATTTTGAAGAAATAGAACGAATCATTTGTTGAAACTTAGTACGAAAAGCAGCATCCTTCACAAATGTATCTTATTTGCTGAAATTGAGACCAAACCAATTTTGCAACCTGAAAATTTTATATAAAAGTAATTTAATATAATGCACAGATCAAAAAGCATTGTGTCGATCCTCAGACAGTAACAAAAGTAATCGTGTTTAATCAACATATACCGCTATGGTTTATTTAGTGGGCGAGTTCTGTGACGCGGAGTCCATGGACGTCATTGGACCATTACAACTTTCTCAACTCTTTACGTACTGCCACGGTTTCAACAATCCGGAGCGCTTTGCACTGGGTCCCTGTTATAGGATTCGCCCAATAACCAAAATATTCATGCTGCTGATATGGAAATTGATCAAGATTGTACAAAAAAATGTGATTCATATGGTATTAAACCTAAATGTATGTAACGATTCTAAATGCTGATTTAATACACTCTACGAGTTTATTAGCAAGAATTGGTGGTCACAATATATAGATTGTGACCGTTAATTAAACTAGCCACAATGTACATTGGCGGTCACATATAACGAGTTTTCTAGATAGGCTAAAATTGCACAGCGCTAGTTTTACTGCTAGTAAAATTTGCTAGAGTGGTAACAAAATTCTTAACACACAGTGATTTGATTGTAATTGTGATTATAATCAAATCTTAAATCTCTATTTTTTTTTATCCCTCTAACTTATGTAAAAAAAAAAAAATTATCTTTTATAACCATTTCAGCAAATAAGGTTTACATGTTACCAATAATTAATTTCCCTTTTTCTAAATGAGCTTCCATCTTATAGTTCCAACTCTCTTCTGTAATAAATCATGTTGTTAATGTTCTGAAAATCAAAAATTGGAAAAATGCAGAAAAAGGCAGCAGGACATTGAAAATAGCAGGTCATGAACTGAAATCATTCCTGAGGATGTATTTATAAACTCACGTGACAATAGTTAAATAATTTATATGTAGTCAACAAATGTACATAACATTAGTTACACTACTTTTATGAAAAACAAATTTTCAATTAGGAGTTTACATGACCACACTCAGTATTTGTGACATCTAGTGATTGAACACTTTTTCCCTTGAGTTTGACAGTGCACGGGTTACAGTTACATAAAATTTTGTATATGACCTTCTCGGAATCTGTGCTTTTAGTAACAACAATAGTACTTAATTAGTGAAATAACTTATTGTTCTATTCGCGTTTAAAGAATATCTTTATTTTAAAAACTTAGGTATGAAAATTGCAAGTTTTGAAGGAAAGCAATCTAGCAAGAACTGATTTGTCACAATTATTATAGTAACAGATTTTCAAAGGTATTGATCATTTTGAGAAGATGCTCCGATCAAATTTTAGAAGTTTGTTGTATTTTCATTTAATACCATCTTTAAAAAAAAAAAATTATGGAAAAAAATATTTTTTGCGAAAAAGGAAGCAAAATTTCCGAGCTCTTTTTAAGTGAAAAGTTTCATCAGATAGAAAAAAAAACGTTTGTATTTGTTATTAATGTTTGTAAATAGCTTGATTTGAAGCTTTCAAAATCTATGTATTTATTGTAATCATGTTGTTAATTGTTTTTTCCTTACCGTATCAGTTAATAGATAAAAAGATTTTAATCTTAGGTTAATCACGAGGAACTGTTTAGTTTTCCTATTTCTTTACAGTTACTCAGAAAAAAAGCAAAAACAAAAAAATTAAACGTACATAAAAGGAACTAACTCCTACCCGAGCATTAAGTACTAATAGTATTGAAAACTAGTTTATTAAATATGTAAATAACTACATACAGATTAAAGACATATCAGTTTTGAAATTAGCTTATAGTTTTGTTAACTAGTGGGAGGTATAAAATAAGTTTGAAAATATTTTTAAAAGGTCTTAATGTAGCTATCTGCGCGTTCGTGGTTAAGGAGCGAAGTATGAACTCGATCACATCATTTGTTGCTTTAAAGTGTGGCTGTCTCCTGCTGCCTTTTTCTTAACTGAACTTTTATAATTCTTTAAGCTTAGCTAAATTTTATGTAGTCTCCAGTTTTGATGTTTAAAAAAAAAAAATGTGCCATGAAATTGCATGGAAAATGATGAATAACTACATTCACATATTTTGTAATGTTTCATGAATAATAAAATTGTTTTATCTTTTAAAATGGAGTTTTCTTAACAGCATGTAAGTGTTTCTGCTCGTGTAAACTATTTGCTAATGTAACAAGTTAATTTAAAATACACCCATCGAAATAAAAGGGTAACTCGTCAAATATAATTGAAGGATTTTACTAAGCATTCTCAACAGCGCATGCCTGAAAATTTCCCTACAAATTACGGATTTGTAAGACAAGGATGTCGCCAGACTTTGCCCGACAGGGGCGCTCAAACAAATTAATTAAAAATATTGATCCTCTACAGAGGGGATGGCACCCCCGCTTCGGTATCCCGACGATCTGCAAGAGAAGTCGAGCACTTTACGGTAGAACAGATTAACGAGGATCAATACCGCACCCCTCGGTCCCTAAGCAGGCTGATCAAAGTGGTCACCCACCTGCACACTGGCAGCAGCCAGTGATGCTTGACTTCGGTGATCTGCTGGGAACCGTGTCTTAACGATCAGCTCAAACAAATTAATTTAAAATATTTAAATTGAAACCTATTTTGTACTTCACATTTTTTTCCCCTCACATTATTTTTTTAAGTGTGTTCCTATGGGTATATTCCCTTACAAAATATACATAAATACTTACCTTAATACTTGAGACAAAAAGTGTCAAATGAATAAAAGTAACGTAATAGAAAGCTTCCATAATCGCATTAAAATTTATTGTATAAATAATTTTAATAACCGTTTTCGAACAGTTAAAACATTTTTGAGTTTAGTCCTATTAATGTTCAACTCATAATTTTGAATCCAAATTAGAAGACAAGGGAATAGTTGTAAACTCAGAATTGCGTCTGCTGTTTAACGTTGGTTATAAAATAAGCTTCTACCAAATACCACAAGCATCTACTAAAAGTCGAAAAAAAAGTCTGGCATGCTCTTGAACCTCGAAACATCAGATCATTTAGAATGAGCATCTGAATTTCAAAATCAAGACAACAAGCTAAACAAAAATCAAGCGATTAACAAAATCAAATAGCGTAATAAAGATTAAGCCAAATCTAAATTAACAAGTCAGTATACACAGCAAAATTACAAGCTCTAGACCAGACAGGAGCAACACGCGGGCCGCTTGCGGCCCGTTAAACATCTTTGCGCGGCCAGCCAAGCATTTCTAAAATTGAATTTATTTTATCGACTTTCTCCCATCGTATTGTTATAAAATTAAATATATTAAAATGGTAATACATACTAAACCGAAAATTTTTTTTTTGTGACGAGTTACTCACTTGTCGGCGACTTGTTCAAACATGCGAACGCGCCGCGTCTGTGCTTGTTTGTGTTTGCTTCTGTGGCGGCAGCACTTGCAACCACCTCTGTGTCAGAGGCTAAAAAGAGTATACAACTTAAAAAGCGAGCTACAATTGTTCGTGGATATCAAGGGATTCGCCTTTCCTCATTTTGGCAATAAAGAATGGGTGTGCGATTTTGGGTTTCTTATCGACATGACTCAGCATCTCAATGATCTTAATGTGGAGCTTTAAGGCAAAGGACAGTTTATTCACATTTTGTATGATAAAATTCAGGGCTTTGAGCGCAAATTAAAATTGTGGAAACAGCATCTTTTGCAGAATAATGTGTCTCACTTTCCACATTTAGAAAAAGAAAACGTTACTACTACTCAAAAATACGCACAATGTATAGACATTTTAATCAACGAATTTCAATTACGAATGTTCAAAGCTGAGAAGACAGTGGTTTCCATGAAAATGTTTTCCTCGCCATTTAGTATCGATGTGGATACAGTACCCGAAGATTTTCAAATGGAAGTGATTGACATGCAGAATAATACTGATTTTAAAAAAAATGTATTTTTCTCAGTGAACATCAAGAATTTTTATAAATCGTATGTGAGCCCTGAGAAATTTCCGCTTTTGACGAAAAATGTAAAGCAAATAATGTCTCTGTTCGGAAGTACGTATGCTTGCGAACAACTATTTTCAACCATGAAATTAATCAAAAATGACCACGGATCAAGACTGAGTGATGCACGATTAGAAAGCTGCGTGCGTGTAGCTACCTCATCAATTCCGGCTGATATTGATCAGGTTGTATTGAAAAGAGAGTGCCGAATTTCTCATTAAGAATCTCAAGTAAATTAGTTTTATTGTTCTTTTCTTGTTTGTTTTTATTTTGCATTAAAATTTGCATAAGAAATCTTTACTTTTTTAAAAATTTTATATTTTTTTATTCTAATGTTTGTTATAAATAAAGTTTTGTAAATTATTAATAAGTGTTACTTTATGTGCGGCCCGCCAAAAAATTTTAAAATTTTAATTGGCCCGTTGATTAAAAAGGTTGCTCACCCCTGCTCTAGACTAAAGGGCCGGGATAGCCTGGTTGGCAGGACACTGAGCCCATGTCCAAGCGATCGTGGGTTCGATCCTAGCTACTCCCAGTGTAGTAAATGTTGACTGATGCACGTTAAATCTGTCAAGTCTCAAAGTAATCATACATCTGGGGGTACTAATCTAGGAGTTTCCTTGTCTTCTAGATTAGTTCTAAATTACAAGGCTACGGAGTTGAACATTAGTAGTCGTCAACCCAAAATTAAGTCGGCTGTTCAGCGACGGTTACGTAAAAAAGCTCTAGGCTAACAACCAAAACATGACACTGATAAAGTCTCGTAGTGGACTGATCGTTAAGACACGGTTCCCAGCATATCACCGAAGTCAAGCATCACTGTCTGCTGTCAGTGTGCAGGTGGGTGACCACTTTGATCAGCCTGCTTAGGGACCGAAGGGTGCGGTATTGGTCCTCGTTAATCTGTACTACCGTAAAGTGCTCGACTCCGCTTGCAGGTCGTCGGGCTACCTAAGCGGGGGTGCCATCCCCTCTGCGGAGGATCAAAATTGGGATGGCAGAGCTTCGGATCTTCCTCAAGAATGTTTCCCTAACCGTCACCAATGGCCCATTGTGCAGCTCTAGTGCGACGTAAATGAACAAAAACATGGCAATGATGAAATCTATTGACTGCATCTAATGTTTGCTCAACTCTTTCAATTTTTGTCGAGGTTTGTATAAATATTTTAAAAAATGCAAATTCTCATGATTTCCTTCGAGATTCCTTGAATATTAAGGAAAAATATGATACTGATATATCCCGAGCTATCTTTTCAGACTCAGCGTTAGACTTTGCGAGACATAACACTTTGCAAGTTCTTAGGAAAAATGAACAATTTAAAATCCAGAAAATTCTTTACACAATTTGTTATCGTAGATTATACGATTTGATTTATAGTTATAATTTCATTCATAAGAACAGCCAACTTACAATAAGGCAGACGATGCGTTTATTTTTTTTTCAGTGGAGCCATCTATGGCTAAGAATACGACTTCAGCCTATGTCACTGAATCATGAACTTAAATCATGAACTCAATTTTTTCAAATTCTACAATTTTTTTTTATTTATTATTTTTTTTTACTGAAATTTTTTTTTAATTTTAAACATTAACAAGGTTTGGAAATCAGTTTCTCAAAATTGCTCAGCAAGAAATATAATTTTAGAAAATAAATTTTGCCCAGACATTTTAAATTCAAGTTATGTCTTTTAAATCGCTATTGATTTATAAATGTACTAAACCCAGTAATGTACTAAACCCCATAAGGGGAACTAAAACCCTGTTTAATCCTGTAGTTAGAGAACAAAACCCTTTTTAAGAAATCCATCTCTAAAATGACGATACCTTTTTTGTAGTTGATTCTAATTGGTGTTATACACTCTTTGATTTCCAAAAATGGAAATCAATTTTTTTTTTTCCTTCCAAATTTTAAATGGAAACGAATTTTAAGTTTGCACGTCGTTTTAAGGATTATTTAAGAAACTAAGCCATCTTCGGAACCTATATTTTAAGGACATAAAAATTGTCTTATAACATTAATTTTAAAAATTATTTTAACATTATGGTTGTTTAGCATTATAGTCGCTACTTTTTTCATTAAGTTTCATAAGGACAAAGTGTCATATTTTAGGTTACAAGGGACAAGTTAAAAATTAATTTCTCAAAGTTGCACCACGAATTCCATCTGTTTAAGACATGAAAAATTTCTCAGGGTATCTGTTTTTAAAATGTTGCCATGCATGCTGTCTTAAAGTGAAAAGTTTTTATCTTTAAAATTTGACAGTCAAAATTAGCATTTTATTACGAACACGTGTTTTACATCTTAGGTTAAAGGGTAAATTAATTTCACAAATTTACAACAAGAAACTCATATGTTAATTAGAAAATGAAAGGTTTTCTCGAATCCACTCTAAAAATGGTGAAAGCCAAAAATAGAGTTTATGGAAGCCATAAATAACCTTAACATAACCAAATAATAATAATTTAGAAATTAGCTTCTAAAATTTGCACACCAGAACTTAAATTTTTAGGAGTTTTTTAAGAGTGCCCATTTTTAAAATGGTGTCACACACTATGCATTCAACTATTAATTTTTTTCTTCCAAAATTGTCAATAAAATCAAAGTTTTTTTTTTTTTAAATTTATGTTATTTTTTTAAAGAAAACCTGTCTTAATTTTAAATAGGCAAGTAGAAATATCTATCCGTGAAATATTAGATAAAATATTTCGGAATGTCCTTAATTGTATTTATAAGGATGTTTATGTAAAAGACAGTTCTTCTGATTTTTTTAAAAATAATTTTTACTTTAATATGTCTTGCGTGCAATTTTTAATTAAGATATTAAAAAAACACGTTTAATAATTAAATTGATTAATAATTAAATTGATTAATAATTAAACTCTAACTTCTCAAATAATGAAGTTCACGTTTTAATATTTGTTGGAAAATTTTTCTAATCAGACAATGAATATTTTCAATTCAAATTTTGTCGCAACAGAATAACAAGCGTAGTAATTTGGATAAATTTTATGTTATTTTGATGCAGTTTAATTATTGAGTTTTTATCATTTGATCCGAGATAAGACCTGTTATTGTCTTAGTATAAGGCATTATCTTAAAATTATAGCGTCAAGTAACACTTACTTATTAAAGATCTAATAGAATATTAATTATAGGTTAAAAGAGTAAAATAATTTTAAAAATTCGGGACTTACTTTATTGATTTGTCTTTAATGGTCAGCAGAGACGTAACTTGATGGAAATGTAGAGCAAAGCTTTATGCTTAGAATATAAATTAGTTATACAACTGATGGTATTTTAACAGATGTCATCAGGTTTAAGCAGAGATCGTAATCAGGTTAAGCTAGGAGCTAGGTCATTTGGTTTCATTTGGTTCCCAGGCTCCAGTTAGCTCATGACCCTGGTTAGTGCTTCTTCAAAGGCATACAACGAACTAGCAGACATTTCAACTATGAAAAAAAAAAAACTACAATTGAAGAAAGCATGATGTATATACGATGCCGGCAGTGTACACTGCACAAATAAATATAATAAATAAAAAAAATAATAAACGGACAAGCCAGAATAACTTTTGATCTAGTGATCGGATTTCCACGTTCTATGACTCAATTGTGTTAATTAATTAGTGTAGGCGATATTTTAAATTACGGAATCAGACACAAAAAGGCACTTACTCGGAATAAACATACTTTTTTATCGATGGCTTCGCATTTCTGGCCCTCAAATTATAGGGGGTTGTATCTGGTAAAAGGTCCCGATAGTTTTGGTTCTTTTAATGTTAATTTTACTTCTTGCGTTTTTCACCATATCACGAGAATTTTTTGAGCGAGAATTGAAAAGTTTTTGCTCGCAATTATAAATTTTGTTTATCCAAAGATAATTTCACACAAAAATTTTTTAGTAAATATTTATTACTTTATTTAGTACTAGTAAAAAAAAATTAAATTGTAAGGAATACAATTTTTTACATTAGTTTAAAGAATGTAATTTTACTCGACAAAATACGAAATTTTAAAAAATTCGGTCGAATAGTTCCCGAGAAATGAAATTTTAACTATACAACTAACAATAGTAATACGATATTTTAAAATTCGATTTCTCAGGAACTATTTGACCGATTTCTCTCTAGCTTTGTATTTTGACGTCTAGAATTACATCTTTTAAAATTATGTAAAAAATTGTATACCTGACAATTTTGATCTGCTGGACTTGATATGAGTTTTTGTTGAACCGGGCACAACACTTCTTCATCTGTTCAACGGAGGGTGCTTTCTACACTAGGATGCACTGCAAGCTCGTTACCGCCTATACTACCGGGTTACTGTTTCCGGTGAATTTTGAAGCCATTTGGCTCAGAACGTGATCATTGTGTTTTGAGATTCTCTCGAGTAGTATTTGTTGTATACGTGTATTTGTCACCTGGTTTATTATTTTTTTTATAAGAAGAATCGTCATTTGAAGACCTGTCATTTCAAGGCATAAGAATCATCCTTTGAAAAAAAAAAAAAAAAAAAAGAATCGTTATAAAAGACTTCTTACAATGCCAACAATATACCAACTTCAAAATTAAAACCTAAATGATAATTTGTTAAATGAACCTTATCTCGCTGCTCGAACAATATTCTAACACTAAATGGTGCACGGCTTACAACAAGAACAAACAGTAATAAGCAAGTAAAAACAAGCCAAATCGGGACTGCCAAATAAGCGATTTCTTTATGAATCTAGCGTCCATGTCACCTTTTTTAGCATACATTTATAATAAATAACTAAAACAAATTTTCACTTCAAACTTACTAGAATTACTTAATATCATTAATATCTTTATGAAATACAGCAGCGTTGAGCTCAGAAATTATATAATTTATTTCTTTTATTAAAAACAGAATTATCTGTTTGGAGATATCGCCTCGTAGAATAAGCTGTAGTAAGCTGCTGTATACTTTTAAACCGGAAGTAAATAGGTCAAAAGGCTCGAGATTGTTGTTGTTTTCATCCTAGGGCAACGGTGACTAATTGGCATGTAAAATTTGAGATATTCCACAGAAAGATCTGTGGTCGTCTTGAGTGGATAGTCTCCTTGTCTAGGTTTTGGGAAAGAAGAGATTGGAGCGGTGAAGTCTTTGAGGAGTTCCCGCATCTCTCGAACGATGTGCAGAAATCGGACAGCTGCGTTGGCAGCACTCCTATGTTGCCTTTTCTTCTGGGCATTCTTCCTCCTGGGTCTAGCACCACAGCCTGAAAAACAGGCTGGGTACTCTCCGCATTTCATACATGTTGAATCGTCTGTATAAGATCTGGCCAAATTTTTAGGATCAATAGCATTGGATTTCATAGCGTCTGCCACGAAATCTTTCTATCCGGACTGTAGTAGTCGGTCGATGTTAAAGATCTACCGGTGTTTGCAGTCGTCTGTAAAGATGGCCTGATAGAGGGGGAGGAGCTTGTATTCATGGTCACGCCTCTTCATCATCTATTCAATTCTGATTGCTCGACGTCTAAAATCTGTAAGTTCTTTTTTGAGATCGGGAATCTCGATATCCGCTCTATGTCCTCGGATGAGTACTCTTAATTTCTACCGGTGGATTGAGAATTTCCTTCTGTTCAGTTGTTGTTGTAGTTCATTTACTTCACACTAGAGCTGGACAATGGGCTATCGGCGACGGTCTGGGAAACATCCCTGAGGATGATCCGAAGACATGCCATCTCAATTTTGATCCTCTGCAGAGGGGATAGCACCTCCGCTTCAGTAGCCCGACGACCTGCACTTTGGGTAGAGCAGTTTAACGAGGACCAATATCACACACCCTCTGTTCCTACGCAGACTGATCCAAGTGGTCACCCATTTGCAGACTGACCGCAGCCAGTGATCCTTGACTTCGGTAATCTGCTGGGAACCGGGTCTTAACGATCAGCCCACTGCGGGACTCCTTCTGTTCAGGGATAGTAACTGGAGTGTCAACTGTTGCCGGGGGTTTCAGAAGTCGCTCCTTGCCCCATTGGTTCCTGGGTGCATGTTCCCCTTGATGTTTCGGGAACTATCTTTTTCTCCGAGAGATGGGTCTCGCTTTTTTCGACTCAGATTCAGAATTATCTTGGGTCGCCATGTTGACGCGATTCTTTTTCCGTTTCTTCTTTTCTGATGGTGTATCATATTGTGTAGCTGTCTCAGAGGTGGTGGTTGAGCACGGCTCTCAGTAGTTATTTCAACTGGTGTTGAGATCGGAGTTTAAGCTTCGGTTTCTGCTGGCTCAGTAAAGTCAAAACATTTTGTAGGCTCGATGGCTGTAGATTTAATTTATTAAAGCTCGATGGCTTTAATTTTGAGTCCGCAGCCGGTGCAGTCTGTGATTCTTTAATATCTTTCTCTGCTTCGGCCAAGTAGATGATTCTCCACTTATTTGTGAACATAAAATCACAAGGAAGTCGACTTGAATGTATATCATCTTAGTAGTAACCAGCTAACTGTTCTTATTCTTTGATTTTCTTATTAAAATCATAGTTAGGAACTTTCTTGATATCACGAGGGCAGATTTCCGCATTTCTTCCCTAAAAGCGAGATGATCGTCGGAAAGCCTTCCCCCCACGGCCAAATATGTTTGATGACATTGTAGCGCAGAGCTCGGTTATAATAAAACCTAAGCTCCTCGGAGTCTGAAACGAGAATCTGGTGACCTGACAATTTAAAAGTTTTTTTACCACTATTAAATAAAATAATAAAAAATATCTACTAAAATTCTTTTTGGCATGAAATTATCGTTGGATAAACGTATTTTGTAATTGCGTGCAAAGTTTCTTCAATCTAGCTTAAAAATTCTCGAGATATGGCGAAAGGCGCAAAAATTAAAATTAACATTAGGGGGTCACACAAATATAAAATTCGTTTATTCAAAGAGAATTCGACGCAAAAAAACTATTTTTAATTATTAGTTATTATCTTTTATTATTTAATATAGTAATAGTCAGTTGTAAGGTATGTAAATTTTGACATCATTTCAAAGAATGAAAGAAAAAATTGATATATAAGGTAAAATACAAAATGTGAACATATTCGGTCGAATAGTTCCCGAAAAATTGAAGTGTAAATATAGAACTTCTTTGAAATTTTAATTGTGGGGAACTATATTCGACCAATTTTGCTTCAATTTGGTATTTTACCCTAAAAAATTACATTTAAATTAGAATTTTGAAATAAAATTGCGCTAAGTTCATTAATAGAAAATGCCCGTTTACTACATCCATTTTCAACTCAGTAATTGCATTTCTATGGATTACGGAACAGTTCACATGGTATTTTTTTACTAACTATCGAATGTTACTTTTTTTCTTCTTTTAAAACTTTTCTTGTAATATTTTCCTAAACTCCTTTGTAATTTCAAGCTTCTAAGTCTTCTAGTTTTTGCGTAATAAAATAAAATGTAACATTAAGTTGCACTTTTGAAACAGGGGCTGAGTCAGCCCCTACGTTTTATAATATAGAGAGTCTCTTTATATAAGTGAGGTGGTTTTGTTTAAAACTAAAAAGAAAGATGTTATCATTGTATATGAGGAAATAAATAGAACAACATCGAAACAAAAAAGCACTGTTTTAAAAATTTTGATTTTATTTGCCAAACATATATATAAATCATTGAGTACTTGAACTCCAGCTCTCAATACAAAATTTTTCACCAAAAACACAATAAATTATAAGATTCTAATGCAAGATAAAAAGCAGGATAAAAACAATATTTGACCAGTCCATAATACTTTCATGATTCCGACATCTCAACAATCCTAATCCAGTCTCTTAAGTTCCAACATCTTTTCCAATCATAGTTCTTTCTCTAGCACCAACATCATATCATTCTTTAATCTTTCAATAAAACCAACATCTGAACAGTCTTGAACCTTTCTCTTTCGACACAAGGATGTTAATCACATTCTAAGAGAAAAGCCACTTAAGGCAAATGTACAACCCTTACCTGACTCATTTACATTCATTGAATTTTAAGATTATAATAGCAGAACTTTAGCAATAAATTAAAATTTCACCAATCCTAAAATGAATTTTGAAAAATTATTTAGCGATGTTGTTAAGGTTCGTAATTTTGATTATTATTTTAACTCATCCATTCTCGCATTCATACTTCCATTTTTACTTACATAAATAGAATTTTATGTACCCTTACATGCCAATTTTAAGATCATTTACACTTTTTACATATATTTTATATGTCTTTTTATGCAAGCATACTTAAAATAAAATGAAAATGTACTATGTACTAATACATAGTAGTTTAAATTTAAATTCTTTAATATTTTTGTCGTAATTTTGAAGAAATAAATTGATGAAAACTTAAATTATTGCAATAGCTTAGTAGTTGATTGAAATATTTTTGAGATCAGGTGTGCTATTTAACAGAGATTTAGAATAAAAATTTCGTATTACTATTTTAGCCTATGTTTTTTAAGGAAAATTTAATTTCTCTATTACTATTGTTTTGTTGCCTTAAGTGCACTTTTCTCTTACCTTCAATTTGCTGCCATTTGGCTCAGTTTTAACCAAGTCATCATTCGATTTCAGTACCATTTATATCAGACATATCCTTTCTTTAATCCAAACCACATCAGTTCTGAAGTTTACGCACATTCTAGTTCATCCATAAATTTTACAATTATATACAGTTTCCTGCTTTTTTCCATGTTTCTTTCAAAATAACAAATATGTACAAGGTGAAAACAAAGGTTTAAGCTTCATTACAATTTCCACCGCATATCATCAAACGCAAAATAGAACTGCCAACAGCTCGGAAGGCTCGTCTCAAACCTCTGAAACGTGGTGACTTTTTCCGCTTCTGCACTAAAGCCGTTCTGCTGTTGCTCCATTCCAACGATATTGAATCCTCTGCTAAATGATCATCTACCTTGAAGTTGTCTGCAACACCTTCATCCAGATGTAATTGTAAAGGGATATCAGACTCAGGCGAAGTTTCAGTGATGTTTTTTGTTGCATTTTTGAGAAAATAGTTTGCCAGAGGGTCTTTAAGATTAGCAGAGATCTGACTGCTGTTTGTGATGGCAATCTTTGAGAATTCCTGCTCCTCCAATAATACCATTGTGCTAGCATTGAAATTTCTCGATACTGAAACTTTTCCAAGATGACCTATTTCACCTCCATCTGCAACACCTTCATATAGTTGTAAGTTTAAAGGGATATCAGTATTTGAGGGAGTTTCACTTTCGTTGACAATTTCTTCAGCATCTGGCGCGAAATTATCCTTATTTTGCATCCATTGACAGCATATTGTAATTGGCGTCAAAGTCTCTGGTAAACCACATTCTTCGTTTTCCAATCTTGTCTCCCCGTCATACTTAGTAAAATTACAATTTTTAATTCCTGCATCAAAAGTTGACTCATCATTGAATTTGGAAGACTGGCAACTCAAATTGTTGGAATTTTCACTGCGTGTCTCGATGATATTCTCTCCTTTCCAGCTTTTTTTAAATTCTTCTTTCCACAAGACTAATACCAAATAGGAGACAATCGCAAGTGAAAATCCGTGCCATTTCAAATTTTCCGAAGAAGATGCAAGGACTAAGCAACATGCTATTGCAAATAAAGCTGGGATTTCCAGGAAATGTTTAACCATTTTATGGGTGACGTTGGATAGTTTTTTCTCAAATCTAATTGAACGCAAACTTTAGGATGTCAAATTACGAAAGAACTTAAGTCAACAAACCTATTATATTTTATATCAATTATATCTTAACAATAGATTGGAACAATGTACATAATGAGTTTTTTTCTTTAAATTTATAAAAAACATTTTTTGAACAATGACTTTAAAAATTTTAGTTGTTTCGTTTTCTCTTATTGTTAAAAATGAATAATATCGTATTAATTAGGAACTATATAGATATATATTACGGCCAAAGCCCGAAGTCCGGCTAATTCGCGATCTGGCCGGCCAGATCGTGAATTGGCTTGACCTCTTGGCCAAAGTTCGAAATTTTCTTGATTTCGGGAATTGGCCGGCCAGATCACGAAGTGGCTGAGGATGGCTGGCCAAAGTCCGAAATAATTGAAACGATCAGTGAATATTTTACTTTGGCGGCCTTCTATAATTATACATAAATAATTCTTATAAATCTTCTAATTTAAAAAATAGAAGTTTTTAAATTGTCTAGTCATACATACACCAAAGGTTTAGTCATACTATGTCTTGTTAAGTGCCATTGCCCGGTATACATTTACCTGGTATACCCTACACTGATGTTTTTTAAGGTTCAGTGCCACTGCCCGGTATACATTTTCCCGGTATATCCTTCACTGATGTTTTTTTAAGGTCAAGTGCCCCTGCCCGGTATACATTTGCCCTGTATATCCTACACTGATGTTTTTTTAAGGTCAAGTGCCCCTGCCCGATATACATTTTCCCGGTATAATGATTTTTTTTCTCCAATTTTGGCTGATCTTCCCATGCCAATTCGCGATTTGGGCAGCCAATTCCCGAAATCAAGAAAAATTTCGGACTTAGGCCAGCTAATTTACAGCGTTCTTGGCCAATTCGCGAATTGGCCGTAACATATATATATATATATATATATGTTACATAGGGATAACTACATAGGGAAGTGAAGTATGGTTTCTGATGCATTGCTTCATGTAAAATTCGAAACATGAAAATTAAATTAATAAAATTTATATTTTCGAATTTATACAACTTTTATGAGTAGACAGAACAACATTCATAAAACCATTTCTTCTAAAATATTAGTTCTATATACTTTATTTTGATATTATTGTTATTGGACTCAGTATAAAAAAAAAAGCACATAAGAAATAAGCACAACTGTCAAAATGGTGGAGGGAAAATTCTAAATATATATTTATTCTTCCTTATTTAATTTTCACAAATAAATTGATGGTGGAAATTTTCTACATCCGGCAGTATTTTTCGATGCGTGTAAAATACAAGGCTGTTACCTAATCAGGACTTCAGGTATAAAGCTTGCTATAATTTTGATTCTTTTCGAACAAAATTAGACCCATTCAGTTTTGAAATCCGTAGTTTTTGAAAAGTAGATAAAAAATAAACATTTGTCTAAAAATAAACATTAGAAAACATTCATTTACGTCGTACTAGAGGTTACATCGTTGAAGAGTTCCTGAGAAATCGAATTTTAAATATACGACATTTATGTGCACTGTACATGTTATTATTTAAAAATTTGTTCTTTATTTATTAGAACCACAAAGTAGGCTTAATATCTACAGTTGTAATAAGCAGAGGCGACTTATTGTAACTAAATGCTTATCCCTTCCTTTATTACTATACAATGGTTTAGATGCTAAGAAAATCAAAATTTTCAATTTGTGAAAAAAAATAGTTAAGTGATAAGAAATTTTAAATAATTTTCCTGAAACCAGCTTCCAAAATCTATTAGAATCAGTTAATGATTTCTAACTACTTGTTCGGTTGAAAGCTCGTGTAATTAAAATAATAATAACAGTGATCGCTCTTATTTATCTTCATTAGCGAATAATTAACAGTTCCTGTTGTATTTTATTTCATAAGCGGTGTTGAATAGCCGAGCCCCATTTCTACGTTAATTACCTTCAATGATCAACTCCATAGCCACTTAATTTCAAACCCAATCCACAAGACAAGGGAACTGTTGAACCAAGTATTGGGACAAACTAGCCTTCGCTGAGGAATTTTTGATGAAACTAACCTAATTTGCGCTATACAAAAAGGAAAACCATGAAAAACTTTTATAGTTATCACAACGACAAAGGATTCTAACCCATGATCCTTTTACCACCGTGGGTATTTTACGTCAGAACTGTGGTCGGTGCAAGCCGGGAGCAGAATTGGTATTAATCAGTCAGCTCTGGAATTCGAACCTGTGTCATTTCATTGGGATTTTGTAGTTCATTTATGTCACACTAGAGCTGCACAATGGGCTATTGGCGACGCTCTGGGAAACATCCCTGAGGATGATCCGAAGACATGCCATCACAATTTTGATCCTCTGCAGAGGGGATGGCACCCCCGCATCGGTAGCCCAACGACCTGCACGCGAAGTCGAGCACTTTACGGTAGCACAGTTTAACGAGGACCAATACCGCACACCCTCGGTCCCTACGCAGACTGATCCAAGTGGTCACCCACCCGCACACTGACCGCAACCAGTGATGCTTGACTTCGGTGATCTGCTGGGAACCGTCATTTCATTGGGAAGCGAACGCTGTATCCCATGAGCCATCTCACCTCTCTGATTATAATTTGTAATAAAATAAATGCAATAAATTATATATTGTCATGCAATGTGTGCTACATAAGGCATCTAATACCGCGTACATGATAAGACGCTATACCACGGTTTAAAGGCTTTACGGAAAATTCTGAAATGCGATTTAAAACTTTAAGTTTAGAAAAAAATGAATTCATGTAAACCATCAAGTTGCTGAAATTTCCCTTCCCCCTTCAAAATGCAAACAAATTATGGCGGGTTACTCAGTAGGGAAGTAATACTGCCATAATTTGTTTGCATTTTGATATTTTGAAAAACAATTTTTAGCAGTTGAATCTTAGGCTTACTCTGATATTACCTGAAATCACGTTTTTCCATACTTTAAATTTCCTGTGAAGGTGAAACAGAATTCGTCACGCTCCACTGCATAAGCATCCTCTTGTAGGAACAAATATGTAGTAATTTATTTTGAATAAAAATGTTACTGAGTTACTAAAATTTTTCTGAGTTCAATTAAAAGTAAACGGAAATGAAAATTAAGATAAAAAACTAAATATTTTAAAGGAACAGAATGGATTTAAAATACACTCATAAAAGTGCAAAATGATATAAATGTAAAATAAAACTGAGCATTTAAATTAATATCTAATCAAAAAATGAAACTGATTTACACAAATTAATATTTATATTTTTGCAAGAAATATATCTTAGAAAGATTTAAAATTATTATTAGCATGTTCACAATAACACACACAAAAGTCAAATTTTCATTACCTTGAAGAGCAAAGCCTCACGTAGTCTCATTTACTAAAAATAATAATTTTTTTCAATAAGGCAATTTTTATTGCTATATTTATTTATTTTTTTAAATATTATTGCATTCTTTTAAAAATCCAAATATAATGATCGAGATTTGAACATCACAAACGCCATTTAACAAGACTCAAAGTATTTAAGTAAAAATCAAAAAGCTAATTTATAAATATTAAAAAAATTAGAAATTACCAGATGCAACCAGAAAATTTCCTTGATACAATCTTTTGCATAATGTTTTCTACACCATTTCAAGCGAAACCAGCCTGGATCAAACGTAAACACCGTTGGGCTAATTGAGTTTGCTTATTGCAATTACATACATTAGCAGGTTTGTTTGCTCAATTTAGGCTTATAAACCTTTGTCAAGTAGAGGACAGATAGAAAAATTTAGAGAAGAGCATAACAAAGAATCGGTGGGATTCGAACCTGCCACCTCCACGTTTGGTCAATTTGCGAATTTTCGTGACTGTCAAGGTCAGAGTTAGCTCACCGAGCGGTTTTCTCGTTCTGCTAAACACTCAGTAGATTGGAGATAGCGGATTCGAGTACTCTGAATGTATCTGTATCGGTGTTTGTCTTTCTCTAACTTAAGATGACCAGTGTCATCAAAAAACTAAATGCAAAACGACTAAAACAACATTCGAAAACTCATATCTTTACTTTTACAATTATTAAATAATAATTCTCTAAGAGAATCTTTGCGATGGATTTTTGTTCTAGAATATAAAATGTAAAGCAGTGAATTTTCAAATATTCGTTTAGAAATTTCACTACCAGTTTTTAAACTTTCCGAGCTCGCTGGTCAGCATACTCTGACTTTGTACTATTTGTTCTTCAAATTAACAAGGGCTTATAAGCCTTATTTGAAGTGGGCACATTAGCATGCAAATGTTGTTGTAGTTCATTTACGTCGCACTAGAGCTGCACAGTTGGCTATTCGCGACGGCCTGGGAAACATCCCTGAGGATGATTCGAAGACATGCCATCACAATTTTGATCCTCTGCAGAGGGGATGGCACCCCTGCTTCGGTAGCCCGACGACTTGCACGTGAAGTCAAGCACTTTACGGTAGAACGGTCCCTACGCAGACTGATCCAAGTGGTTACCTACTCGCAGCCAGTGATGCTAGACTTCGGTGATCTGATGGGAACCGTGTCTTAACGATCATTCCACTGCGGGACGCAAATGTATAAGAAACAATAAATTAAAAGGCCGGGATTGCCAGGCTGTTAAGGAGTTGGGCCGATGTCCGAGAGCACGATCCCAGGTGGACTCCTCTTGTACAAAATGATGACTGGTAAACGCTTAATATGTCAATAATTCATCCAAGTTTCCAAAACAAATCAATACCTCTGGGGGTACTAGATCAGTAATTGATTTTTCTGTGGTTCAGGTCAAGATTAGGATATGCGGATGAATGGTGTGAACCGGGTTCGAATACCAGCGATGGCTGGTTGATTCGAATTCCATACGTGGCTCACAACGACCACAATGCTGAGGTAAAATATTCTCAGTGGCAAACAGATCATGTGTTAGAGTAACCTTGCTGTCAGGCCAACCTAGGAAGTATTTCCTTTTCAAGAAACAAAAGTGCTAGTCAGTTCAACCAAAAAGTTCTCCGCATAGGCTAGTTTGTCCAAACGCTCGAAACGAGTTCCTATGTCTTTGGATAGGGATCAAAATTATACGGCGATGAAGCTGTACATTGCTAGTTGTAAATTCAAATAGGGTGTTCAACGCTGGCTATGTTCCAAACACATTCCCTGAAGAGTCTCGGAGCTTACAATAAATTAATAGTATCTAAACCTCAGACTTAATTCGGACTAATTAATAATTACACTATATATTGTTACATATGCACATACAGGGTTGCATGCTCAAAAAAAGAACTGCTCATAAGACCTAGTCAAGTTGAAGAACAGACACAGGGTGCGCAGCAAAATCTCTTTCACAAAAAAATAAACACCTTTAAAGTACTTTTTAAGCACTATATACATTAACAAAATAATTTTCAAAAACGTTACATGATAAAAGAACTCTTTCTTTATTTTTGATTATATTATAGCCACCATAAAAAAATAAGAGATATTTCGGTTCGATATTTGAGGGGCTGAGAATATCTGGCAAAATGCAGCAGAGGGATGGCATCCCTGCTTCGGTAGCCCAACGACCTGCACGCGAAGTCGAGCACTTTACGGTAGAACAGTTTAACGAGGACCAATACCGCACACCCTCGGTCCCTACGCAGACTGATCCAAGTGGTCACCCACCCGCACCACAGCCAGTGATGCTTGACTTCGGTGATCTGCTGGGAACCGTGTCTTAACGATCAGTCCACTGCGGGACTGCAAAATGCAGCAGAGTGCAAGAATCTCAGTAGTCACTACCAAGTATTTCATCAAATACGCGACATAATTGGCGCTATCATACGTTAATCCGAAATGGATTGTGGTTGAATGGTGAAAACGCTTAATAGAACACGCAGCGAAAAAAGACACAGTAAAGAAAAAAAAAATCTCATTTTCGAAAATTAAGCACTTTTTATAAAAACAGCCCATGAAAAAAAAAGCGCCTTTAAAAAACGAAAATAAGCACCTTAAAGCATCGTTACGGCTGGATGTAGATCTCGCTACAGACTATTCGGTGAAACCGTTTGATCCCCCTAGCAGAGCTGTATTCATTGTACGGCATATAGAACATAATTATATTTAATTTATATACAGTGTTACATTGAAAATATAAAAAGAACTTTGCTCTATTAGTTGATTTCTTAAGTAGTAACCTTTTTCTTCATCTTCTAAATCTCACTGACAGTATTGACAAGTTTAAAGAGCATTTTTTTCGTGTATTTAACCCTAATAAAAATAAAGAACCAAGTTTCTAAGAGAAAAGGTAAAAAAAAAGTTTTGTGAAATATTCTTTTCAAACAGTTCATTGCTTAAAAACCATGGGAAAACTCATATAAACAGGGAAAAAAATAATAAATAAATCAGATTCTTCTCAGTAGCCAAGGAAAAAGGAGAAATTAGAGGAAGGAAAATTTCCCCTGAACAGTGAATTATTTGGCGAAATTTCGAAGACATCAGTGGGTGAGGGCATAGTCCTTTCCTTAGAACTTTCAAAAGTTTGCATCTTTGTGCTTTACTTAAATTTGTTAGATCTGTTCCTCAAATTGATAAATGTTTTATGCATTGAGCACAAAAGCTTGCATAGGAATGTGCAAATGAATAAATAAGAAAATTTTCTTCAAAAATAATTGTCAGCCAAGCTCCGATAAAACTGTTCTATCAAGACACACAATACGTTAAAATCTCACCTCTCTAGCTTGTCAGAAAATTGTTAAAATTTTGATTGACAGTAAATCCAGCTTCCTACGGGCAGAAAATTTTGATACACATATCATAGTCTACTCTAATGTCAAAAATTATAGTAATTGAGCTGCTAGCGTAATAGAGAGAACAGAAAATCTTGAGTTTGTTTTTAAGTTTGGCAATGATTTGAAAACCATTTCAATGGAGCAAACTTGAAAGAACAATACTTTCCGAACTATATTCCCACAGCCCAATTCTAAATGACTCAACTCTAGATTTTGATCCAGGAACATCGAGATTGGTAACTAGACTGCATGACATTTTGCACCAAGTAGCACATATTGTGGTCCTCAAATTAGGTTTAAAAGTTCAAAAATCTACCCCTGAACTTTCCAATTCATAAATTGAAAAATTTTACACATCTAGATCTTTCCATCTTTATTGAAACTTCACTTGCAGAGTATACTAAAAAATAACCCTAATGCACCAGTTAATCAACGTCCCACTGTTTCTTCATTTTGACAAAAAACCTAGTTTTAGAAAAATACACACAAAATAAAAACAGCTAATTTGAAAAGTTCCTTATTCAAAATAATGGAAACTTCTGCCTTTATGAATTTAAATGACATTTGGACAAAATTAGACGAATCAGTTTTTTAGTATGTCTTTCTAGTGTGTAATAGATTAGTTTTATTGATTAAATTCTGTTGTATCCTTAAACTTGAATTTTCAAGGGAATTTTAATAAAATGTAAGAATTGCTTTCATGTTACTTGAATTAAATGACACTGCTTACATTCTAATTAAAAAATTTTGTTTATATTTTTCTTAACTAATGCATGCAATAATTAAAATTTTAAAAAACTAATGCAGGTACTGTTTCATGAGTCCTAAAAATAAATCTGAAAAATACTACTTCAGATGCTTAATTGTGGTAACATTTACTGCTGTATATTATTTTAAAAAGAAAAACCATCATTAATTTATATAAAGTTAGGTTTTGCAAGCTCAACAAACAATGTAATCTTAGATTAAAATATAACTACCATTTTTTAAATTAAAAAATGCCACCAATTCTATCTTTCTATTCTTAGAAATTATAAAAATTTACACAAAGAAATCACACATATAAGAATTGAAAAAAGTTTATTTTTTGTTAAATGGCAGTTTGGCAAAAATATTTGATTTGAAAATGCATTTATTTGTACTTGAATACAATAAACCTTTAGAAGTTTCACATATGCATTGAGAAGCATTTTATTTGTATATGTTTATTGCGATATCTTTAGAAGAAATTTAGACAATTTCAAGGTAATTAAACAAAACAGATGAGCCACATCTTTATTTTTAGTCTCAAAACCAAAATTAAAAATTCCAGAGAATACAATGACATGCTATAAACTGAAACTCAACATTGCACAATTTTTCTGGCCATTTTCCAAACAATTTTGTGTCATAACAATACATATTATAACAAATTCAAGAAGGGCAAAAAAATACAGCGACTAGCACATTTTATGTTCAATGAGGTAGAAAATAAACTTAACGCTCGAAAATTTATAAATAAAAATATTGGAATCCAGCACCAGCTAGCAAAATGCAGCACAGACTAGAATAGGATTCCAAATAGAGCACCAAGCTCAAAATTACTTTTTTTTTTTCTTCTTTCATTTTATGTCCAATATTGCATAGTTTTATAACAATTGCACTGACCATAGAGATAGATCGTTATTCTTGAAGGAGAAACTTATTTTTAAATTCTTTGGACCGCCTTTATCACATGCATAAAAAAATTCCACAATAAAATTTAACGGAAGTGTTCCTCCAACAAGTTATCAAAAATAAACTTTTCATAAATATATTTCATTTACAAATAAAGAAAGGAAACAAGCAGCCACAGAAACAGTGGTCTTTTTTTCTTAAAAGTTTTGTACTAACTAAATATTGGCATTTATATAACTTTTAATAACATCTCAGTTGATTTGTTCGCAAAACTCCTACAAATACCTCTGCACAATTAAACCCTGCAAATTTTTCTTTGAAAATTTATTTTTGTGATAAATAGAATAATCATTGTTAATTTTTCTTGTCATTTTTGGAAAGTCAATTTAAATGTATAATACAACATTGTAAGCATCACAGAGATAGGGTACAGAGGTTTTGTACAGTTTTTTAAATTTAATTAGTTACAGTTTGTAGTGTAGGTTGAGACATTCGTCGTCTTGGTTGCTGTTGTGGTGGAAAACCATTGCTCTTGTAAACAAGAGCTCTTATCTGCCGCTGGGCAGCCTAAGAAAAAAAGAAAGCAAGAATTACAACAAAAGAAAAAAAAATATCTAATAATCAGCCTATAGTTTGTTCACCAGGAGTTGGCACTTTACTCCAACTCCTTGGTCGAAGAGTTCAGCATGGGAGTAAGTGGAGGATCGTCTCTGAGCTTAAAATTGAGACAACCTTTAATGCGAGCCAAACACAAACAGTGGATTCTTTTTCAGTCACTTACTTTGCTTTATCATCTGTAATACTTTTTGTTACTCTAGATAATTAAATATACTTTAAATTTAAAAGCTGCTAATTCCCCAGCAAAATGTCTCAAAAAGAATAAACCATTCACTCAAAAGAGAGAAATATTTAATGTTTAAAAAATGTATATAAAGATTGCAAAATAAATATTTTTGTCATATGATCGCAAAAAAAAAAAAAAAAAAAAAACACAACCTTGTTCAGGATTGTTCATATCCTTCTCCCCCAAAAAGCGAACTAGTATCTTTGGATACCATGGGATGAAAGAGGAGCCAAGCGCCAACTCCTGGTGAACTACAACTGTCTCTTAAATTTATGCCCATCTTTCCTCTTCAGAATTAAGACAAGTCTTATTGACCAGACAATTTCAAAACAGAATCTTTATTATTTGTAGTAATTAGTAACAAATCTACTTAGGATATAAATTAAAGAAATGACTTATCAAAATATGAAGATATTTAAATCAATGAAGGTATTTAAATTTGGACTACTGCCACAGAAAATATTTACATGCTCCTTATTTGAGCAAATCATTTGTTTGTACAAAGCAGCACTTAACTTTGAAAGGTATCCTGATTAGATTTACATTCCTTTGCAAATACTGTAAGATTTCCCCCTCTTGATTCTATTTGCACCATAATGTTAAAATTTTCTTGCACATATAACAAAACAAGCTAGTAACAATTAAATTTTCTGCGATGAAATCTAAGAGCATTCTTTAGCAAAATCCAAGCCAACTTTTTCAAATAAAATTTGTTGCTCACACAAAATGAACCTTTTTATGAAGTTGAGTAGTATATGCTTATCTTGTACAGCTGAATTATGACAATGTTGTTAAAATTAATTTGAGAAAATTTATTGAAGGCTTATGTAAAGGAGAAATAAACTGAAATCTAATTTGGCCAATAGATAAGTTTGTATAAAAAAGGTTTGGGTAATATTCTACTGCATTTTAAGTTTTAAGATTCGTTATAATAATAAAAAAAAAAATAATTTAGGATTAAGGCTGTGACAATTTAATGAATCTGAATAAATTTGCTTCAAATTTCATGTGTTGACAATTAGAAATTTAGATTAAACTTGTTTATATTTTTTTCCAATTAGCAAGATATATAAATCCTTAATTTATAGTCCTTATAGAGGTTTCTCAAAGAAACTCCCAACTACTTATTGCTAAATGCAGTTGAAATTTTCTTTATCTCCAGAATCACTAAAAAATTGTTACTAGAATGCTTATCCAGAGCTTTGCAAAATTAAAATTTTTTATCAATAATTTCTTTTTGCATAAGCTCATCAAACCAGCGTGCTCAAAATATAACAGCTTCTATATTAAGCACGAGGAAAAATTTAGTCTATAAATTTTTGACAAAGAACTACAGAATTGGATTGAATTCATAATTATAAAGATGCTGTGCCACTTACAATAAAAACACTTTCATGTACTCGAATCAAATAGCGCTATGCTATAAATTATGTCACAACAAAAGTAAAAAAAAAGAGCCATTAAAAATGAAATAAAACATGACACTGAGTGACATTATTAAAATTAAGAGAAAAAGCATTTATAGGCTGCTGAACTTCTACTTAACATTACACACACTCAAATTACAGAAAAATAAATTAAATTAATTAAATATTAAAATAAATTAAAATTTGTTACTTAGTTAAGTATATCTTTAACTCGATGATTAAAAAAAATTAAATAACTTTAAAATGTAAGTAGAATGAGCATTGAAGCTAAACATTTTTTGTCAGAAGTAAATTCTACAGTTTCTACACTCATACGAATCTGAGATAAATTTAAATTGTTTTTAAAATAAAAAAAATTTAAGAGATTTAAATTTTTTGAAAAGACAAATCTGAATAAAAAGATTTTTTGCTGCATTTAAAGAAGTTTTTTTAACAAAACAAATTAAGAGCACCAAAACTTAAAAGAATACAATAATAAGCCAAATAAAAGTAATAAATGTTAAAAATTATGCAATTAGTGGATGGTCCTTTGGGAAAAAATCTTAATTCTTATCTTTATTAAATTAAATGAATAAAAGATATTGAAGCTTTGATTCTTGGCTGCTAAGGAGACTCGCATGGAAATACATAATTAGTGAATGATCCTAAGTCAAGTTAATTGATTATGGCACTAATCTATAAAAGAGCATGAGAAAGCCAGCAGTATGCCAGTTACGAAAACGATGGTGCTTTACAAACGATGAAATTAACAAGACAAATAAAATTTTCTCAATCTACTAAAATTAAATAGAAGGAAAAAAATTGACACGTGTAGTTGGCTCCAGTATTCAGCGAAAATATGAGAAGATTTTCGGTTTGGTTTCAGAAGGTGGAAATGAAACTTGAAATTTAGATCTTTTGCAAAATGCAGCAGAGTTGCACATCAGAATGCAAGAATCCTTCCCACTGAATCCAGCTCAATATACACACATGCGGAACTCACAAGTATTTCATAAAACATGCAAAATTATCGGCGCTTTCATACGCTACGGATCTATGGTACGCCGAAATGGATTGTGGCTGAATAATAGCGAAAATGTTGAGTAGAACAATGTGAAAACCAAGTTCTTTTTTTGGTGCATAATAAGTGACAAAAATAGACACTGTAAAAAAAAAAAAATCTCATTTTCAAAAAGTGAAAATTAAACATCCAATTAAAAAAGCTCCTTTGAGAGCTTTTTAAAAACCCTGTATTGGTGTTTTTCTTTTACAATTTATAAAGTAGTTAAAAGAAAATTCTATACTGTTACAGTTCCACCAGTAAATATTTCGGCACTGACAATGGTTATCATTTGAGCTTAAAAAAAGATCACTTTATCTCCAACTACTGTATACCCCACTGTATAAATCTACTCATACACTGTAAAAAGTCAGACATTCAATGATCCTAAAATATCAACACCCTAGAAACAATGAGACAGATAAGAGTAACAATCAATTTACCCCTTTCATAAACTTTTTAAATATGTTAAATGCAATTTTGCATGTTCTTTACATAGAAAGTTTTTTTTTTTAAAGAAACAATACCATAAATTGAGCTCAAAATAAATTCAATAAGAAAAGTTAATTTCCTCAAGAGTATTTCAAAATACATCGAAAACTTATAAAGCATACTTTAAGCTAAGATTCCAGGCATCATTTGTGTTAACTATATAGTAATAAGGCCAACAGGTTACAATGGACTCTACTTCATCCTCATTTGCGACAAGAAAGTCTCATCTCCGTCCAAATTCAAAATTCCACACTTTTTATATTATTTTCCAAGTTTTGTCACTAGTCTAATATCATTAAACATGCGACGTCTATAGGAGTAGTAATGCATTCATCGATAACAAACATATACATCAAACACAACAGAAATTTACTATCTCTTAATAAAAAAAAAGAGGCAGACTTCTACACAGGGATATACAATATCTTATATAAGCTTATATACACATTTGTTGTTATTATACTACAGCAACATACACAGTGACAACTATAGACGTAAACGAAAAAATATTTAAAAATAAAAATGACTAGATATTTGCATTTAGTTTATGACTTGATCAACATGCTTGCCATCAATTTTTGTGCGGTGGCACAGGAACCTATAACAATATTGCCTTAAAAAATGAGGGAAAGAAATTTGCTTGAACAATAGGCTTTGACAATTTATATTAACTCAAAAACACGATTCTGTTCTTTTTCAATAAAAATGCATGCTCTAATAAATAAAAATATCATAATGCCCAGAATTGAAAAGCTAGGTTTCTATTTAATCTCTTCAAGTAGTTAAAAGCTTTTTTCCTCTATACAGCTCAATAATCCAAACTAAAGATATGTAGACATCTTTAGTATCTTTACTCTGTAATTCAATCAATATGCATCAAATACAATAAAAAGACTCACTTGTGTGCAATAAAAATCACCAATAATGTGGACGGATGTCTCATCAGATTCTTGGGTTCTAGCATCTTCAGGGAATTTTATAAGAGCATGTGTTACTCGCTGCAAATCTCTCACCTACAAAACAATAAACCTTTAAATATCAATTACTTTACAATAGCACAACTGAAGAATGGTTAACAAGGTTCGAAGAAATTTCAGTGGGCAAGTTATAAATTATGATGTTGATGAAATAAGTTCTAGCAGCATTACTGTACCACATATTCTTAACCAATCACAATTTAAGGATTACTAGAAATGGGAAGTTAGAAAAAGGACTGAAACGAGAAACCGAACTTGAGGAATTTATCAATAACTCAGAGCAAAATATTTTGAGTTGGATACATAAATTTATATTTTTTATTCAGGCTGCTTAAAATATTAGTCAGATTTAAATTTTAAAACATCAAGTTTAAATAGGTAAATGTTTTAAATAAGTTCAACAAAATGAAACCTAATTGGAACAAAAATGATTTTGGTGGCAGAAAGTTTTGCATTTGATTGCAATATTTAAATGGCAATTTAGAATTTAGTTTTAAAGACTTACATTACTTAACTAATATTTTAAAAGATTAAGATTTGTAATTAAGTTAAAATAAATGGAAAAAGAACAAAAGAAAAACTTACAGTTTGACCACCTTTGCCAATGATGCGTCCAACTTGATTTGTGGGTACAAACATTTCTACTTTTAAAGTAGCTTCTTGGGGTCCAGGATAACCTTCAAAGCCAACTTTCTTGAAGATCATAAATTGGGCCTAAAATAAATGTTATGTAAAGGCTTGATGTTAAATGTAAAATGCTTTTTTTTTTTTGTCAATAATGTACTTAAAAATCATGTTTTTGGTTTTTTACAATTCAAAGAAAAAAAAAATTCTGGTCAATTTATTACACACCAACAAAACATTTGGAAAAAGTTCTCCTAAAATATGATACTGAGTAGAAGAAAAAAAAAAATCTTTATAAGACGCACAAGAGTGAGAATAAAAAGTTAGAAAACACTTAAATCATAGAAAAATAAAAGCCCACAAAACTATTTTTCCCAAAGAGAAAACATTAAAATTATTTACCTAGTTTTTTATTTTACTATATGTGTACATAGTCCAACAAACTTAAATTTTATTCACAAATCGTGATTAAAGAGAATAAAAAAATGTAAAAATATTTGTAAATTTTTTTCACCTAGATGAAAAAGCCAACAATGATTTTCATTTTGACAAAATTATTTTTATTTCATGTTGGCAAAAAAACATTAAAAAACAGCCTTAAAGGGAGGAGGGAAGATAAGTTGATTGCATATTCTTCAATGTAATTCACTGTTAAAAATTTTTTAATTAAAAAAAAAAATTTCTTTTTTTATAAAACTTTTTATGGATTTCCACAATTATCATAGCCAAATTCCATTACCAATAGTCAGACAAACCTCATGCCCGTTGTAAGATAACATTTAAAAAAAAAAAAAGAAGAAAAGTAAAATGAATTCTTCAAACAGATGGAACATACCAGAATTTATTAGAATTAGAATAAGACCAGAACAGCTATTGAAAGTTAAGGCTCCACCAATTTGAATTAAAAAATTTGCAACATATTTATAAGATTGTCCAATAACACTAGAAAATATGTTAAGTAAAATTCTTGCATACTAGGTATTTCCATTGAGCCTTAATATTTCTGGTTCAATCTTGTGCTCACAGACGTTTAACAATTTGCAAAACTCTTTGAAAGCTGATTTTAAACCAGCTCATTTGTTAAATATAAATAATTTCAACATTACATTGAGCAACACAGCAGGGGAAAAAATGGAAAAAGGAAAGTACATTTCATATTTTAATTCCAACTTAACAGAATTTAATTTTCTTCATTTCAACTAATTGTTCCCAACTTAGACATAAACGAAAACAATCATTGGTAATAATTTATAAAGTATTACCTTCCATTGAGAATCTGATGTTCCAATTATACAGACTTTTCTTTCAGACTGTTTTTCTAAAGGTTCATCTTTACCTGGTTGGATCACCTGAGAGAGTAAATATTTGCAAAACATTAACAGAATGCAATTATCATATCACCCATATCAGTTCAAAAATGTATAAATCAATAATTTCCCAAAACAAAAATTTATGCAGTTTTCAAAATAAAAATAGATATTTTTTGGAAGTGACCAAGTGTTAAACTATTGAACTATATTCTTTTTTTGTGCAATTTGATTGAACTCTTATTTAAAAGAATATTAAGAGTAAACATTAGCACAAGGACAGCAAAAGAGGAAATTAGTAAGATTTTTTAATATTAATTGGCAGACCTAGTTTAATCTATTTCATGATTCATATTAGTTAAAAGATTGAGTATTTGAAATGTCATATGATGTCCAAGGCTCCCAACATGGAACTAGTAAAATAAGGAGAATGACTTAAAAAAAAAAAAAAAAACAGTACACGCACAATAAAACTAGTGCAAACACAAGACTTCAACCCCGGAAGTTTTTTTCTTCTCTAGATCTTGAGAAAAAAAATTAAAACATCTCGCTTCAAGTAAGCGAGTTTTGTTTTCTGCCTGATGGCTCTAGAAAAGTAAACGATTAAGTTCATGTCCTATTAAGTGACAAAATTTATTATATATTTTTTTACAAGGTGCAACTTGCAGAGTTATTAAAAACTTCATTACTTTAACTAAGTACAGATTAATACACACAAGTTCACAATATATTAGTTCATATTGCGGATACAATCACAGACATCTTACAATTACATGAATTGCCAACACATTTGAGCAATTACAGTGCCCATTGAAAGGGCACTGTAATTTCTCATTTAACATTTTATTTAAAAAGATTGGACCACCATAATATGAAAAATTGAAAGACCTACACAAAATGTTGGAAAAGCAAGAAGTACAATATTTGATGGCAAAATTTAGAGTTTTTTGTTATTAAATTATTTTAGTTCCACTTTAAATAACACGAGGAGCTACAGCTTCCGGGTATTCTGATCTGAATAAAGATTGCAACGTTTAATAAGTATTCGACTGGATCAGTTAGAAAAAAAAAGCAAAGCTTCTATATTTGCGGTAAAGTGAAATTAAAATAAGTTACTACTCTTGATACAAGTTATCAGGTGATAGCAATACAATATGCTTAGGAGATCGCTGAAAATACTTTTGCTATGAAACTAGTGCTTGAATTATACAAACAGCCAGTTAAAAGCCTATTCTAAATTTCTTAGTAACTTAGCTCCATTTTAGTTATGAAGATCTCGAATAGATTAATCTAGAAATTAATAAAATAATTGACTCTTGTTCAATAAATTATACTTGAAAATTAATGGAATTAGGCCTCAAAATCCTACTAAGGGAAAAAAAAAAAAAAAAAAAAAAAAACGGCACATTCTTTTTAAAGAAAAAAAGAAAATTAAATCAATGCAAATATAAAGTTACTATACGCTTTAAGATGTGCTTAAATAAAGTTTTTTAGCTTCATAATAGTACCTTTATGCTAGCTCCTGAAGAGCTAATCATGTCTCTAATAGTACTTCCGCCAGTTCCAATTATTGCTCCAACAGCCGTGCTGGGTACGTTTATATAGACTGTCTCTTTCTGTAAATCAAATGAAGGTGGCAAGGAACTCTGATTATATCCTAATGGCATACAGGGTGGAGGTCCGTACATTCCATAGGAGCCACCAGGTGGACTTCCCCTAGGAGGTGGCACAATCCCTGGAGCACACGTAGTAGACATCATAGCCATTGGATGAACACCAGGATACATGTACGTTTGGGAAGCCATAGCTGCAAGATCATTTTCGTAACTTTGTCGCAGTTTCGAACTTATCATCCGTTCGGCTTTACCCATGTTTTCAAGTTTTCCTTTAACTGTGATGACACGTTCCAGGTTAAAGCTGCTTACGTCATGTATGTTACTAAAAAGAAAATTTATGATGTTATGGCAGGTTAAGCATAGACCAATAAGTTAAGGGGTCCCTCCCTGCAAAAAATAGGCAATTTAAATAATGGAGCACACATCAGAACTTGAGGAATGATGTTAATTTTAAAAAGGAAAATATTTTTATTAGAACTTTTAAAAGATACACTGTTGTAAAAGTGAAAAGGTTGAATGCTTCACAATAGAGTGAAAAGTAACTTGACAACTATCATCTATCTATTGCTATGAATGCTAAAATTTTTTTTAGAAAACTGATAAAAATTTTGAGATTTGTTTTGAAGTTAATTTACACAAAAAAATAAATACAAAGATGGTAATTTTTAATTTGTCGCCAACAAATCATCAGAAACTTTTGATCATTTTAAAAGACTAATTACTAAACATGCTTCAACCTTTTTTGATGCAGTACACCCAGTTTCAGAACACTGAAATAAATTATATAACATATATAAATCAAAATATTATAAAACGTCAGAAATGCATAATTATTCAAGTCTTAACATCCAACATTTTTAACACCCACCAATCTTTAAACTTCAGCCAGTAGGAAATGTTTAAAATAAAAAATTATACATACATTATTCATTTTTAAAGTTTAAAAAATAAGCTGGAATTCAGCTTTAAAAATATGAAATCCCCAGAAGCAGAATATTTTCAAAATTTCTGCAACAGGACTTATTAATTTGTACAAATGTTCTGCAAGCATTTCACAGCGAAAAAAAGTAAACTTTTCGTTAAAATACTATATTTTCATTTATTAAAATACAGGATCATACACAGATACACTACATTATTTTTTAAACCAAGGCAAGCATTCTTGATTTGTTACTTTTTCAATCACTTTTGAAGTACAAAATTTTGTTAATGACGATGATGGAGATGAATTATTAATAAAATGCCTATGATATGAAGGTCTGACGACTAAAATAAGGACTGCCTTAAAAATCTTTCGAAGGGACAAGTATCCAGATGGTGCACCATTTGCAAACACAAACATTCGCTGGTTTGTTGTTCCAACAACTTCTTCATCTCCATCGAAAGCATTTGGTCTTTTAGAAACAAATCTGTCAATCGTGGATCTCCACGATTCAAAAATTGCTTCTGAAATGGGAATGGAAAATATAAAATTCATGAATTTTATGAAATTGGAAATCTCTGAATTTAATTCTTTTACGGCTTGCTTTAGAAGCTCTCTTGATAAAAATGGTCATCGATTTCTCGTGCTGTCTGCTAAAAACTGATGCACCCATTTTATAAAAATGTTATAGCCAAAAGCTAGTTCATTAATTTCCTCCTCAGACTGGCAAAGATATGAGAGAGAGAGATTACTGATAAATGTGCTGAAATTTGAGCTGGGTGTCAAATGCTCCTCTTCTAACGCATTCGTTTAATGACAATATCAACGTTTTCCTCTTTTTCAAAATATATTTTATACTGCTCCAACATAGAATCAATGTAGATTATCATTTGCATTGCATCTGAGGAAAATATAGAAAGCTTAGAATTATTTAAGACGGAGCGTAGTCTTTTGGAGCTAACAGGCCAATCTGGCAGAGGAACTCCTTGAAACATACTATCCTGGCCCAACATTTGTGATGCACTCTTTGTGTTTTTAAACAATGAATAAGGCAATGACTTCACCATATCTTGGAATTCCTCCATGCTTTCTGCATTTGAAATGAGGATAAGATGCTCTTTTATAATGTGCAATGAAGTCTTCAGGTTACTGATGTGGTCGGCGTATTCCTATGGTAAAAGATCTGAAGGCTGAATCAGTTTTGATGTACATGCTAATAAGGAAATTGCATCTGAAAACAAAAGAATACTGAATAAGTTTCTTTTACACAACAATTTGTCCCTCAGGCTATCATTTCCACTTGTTTCACAGGCACCAACCAGGGCTTTGTAATCGTTGATGAAGGTGATGAAAACTTCTTTAGAATGGGAGGCAAACTTTAAGGTTTTAAAAAAATTTGGTTTAAAAAATGAGGCACCAGTATCATCTGCACTTTGTAAAAGCAATTCATATGCTTTCCCCCACATGAATTCTTTCATGCAATTATTAACCAATGCTTCTTGTATAGCATGAGGAATGTTTACATGTGTTTGCAATAGCTTCAATCTCTGCATGGGATCCCAAGAAAGAAGGATATCTTTTGTAAGAACAAGTTTCTTCTTCAGATGCTTACTGACATTTAACTGGATGTACCGGCCATCCACTGTAAGGCCAACAAGATGTTTCCTTAAATATGGCAATGTTAAGCCAAACTTTTCAAGAGATTTTAAAATACTTTCCCAGTTACATCTGAACAGAAGTGATGTTCGATGTATATACTAGAAAACATTTACTGCAGAGACATTTGTATTAGCAGGTGTGATGAATGAGGTGGGAGGAAATGTTCTGCAAAATTATGAGGGGGAGCTTTTAAACCTTCAGGTAATTATGGTCGACAGACGAATGTATGAGATAAGGGTTGGGGATTGTTCTGTAAGACTACTGGAGGCAGGTGGGCGGGGGAGGGTGATTCGCTGTAAAACGCTGTTACTTATTCAACATATAAATTGTTCTGCAGGACTTCGTTTGTTCTGCGACGTACGTCGCATTTTTTGGCACTTTCTGCTTCTGGGATGAAATCTACATACTATTTTATTGTGTTCCCTTTTTTCGCAATTTAAAATAAATTTTAAATGCAATAACTTTTTAACAAGTCTATCGGCAAACTAGACTAAGTTCCATTTCTACATTGAACAGAGAAATTATGTAAAAAAGAATAGGAATAATGTTCAAAAAATTATGCTTAACTCATCAATTTGCAAGCAGACTATGGAAGCTTAATTGACACTAGAGTTAAAACTACATAAATAACAGAACAAATAAAATGAAACAATTTAAGCTATGCTCAATGCAGGAAATATGAATATGTTTGACTTTTAAAAATGGTACAAATTGATGAAGTTTTTATATTACATAATATTTAGATATTGAATAGTACAGTGAAGAACAAATTTGCTTAAATTTCTGGCACTTGAATAAGTTAACTTAATACGTAGCATTATAGAAAAACAAATATAAATTTGAATCACCAGTTTTTGTAGACAAAGATAATCAAATATTAAATATTATAGAAATATATTGAATCTTTAAAATAAATAAACTGTAAATTTACCTAGATACAGCAACTTTTGTTTCTGTCTGCTCCATGATTCTTTTAATGGTGCTGCCATTCTTGCCAATTATCCTTCCAATAAGATTATTATGGGCTAAGATCTTTAATGGTATTTCCCTAAAATAAATACTTTATTTATAAAAGGAAAAGAGGAACTTCAAACTTTTTTTAAATCAAAAAAAGATAATTTTGTGTGAAGATATTTCACAGGAAGTAACAAAACTGCTGAATTGTTATAAAAGTAATACAAAAATTATTTATTAAAAAAATTGTGAGCCTCGTAAAAGCTTACTTGTTCACTACGATTTGGCTCACTAAGAAATAAGTTTTCCATTTTTCTTTTCGAAATTTCAACAAATTAGGGTAAAGATTTTTACTCAAAGATTCAGTAAAGTTGGTGTAAAGTGGTGAGATGAGAAACAGGCGCAAAGTAACGATCACTTATTAACGAACACTTATGACCACCTGAGGCTCGCATTATTAAAATATCAGTGGGAGTACTTATCAGAATATGCTTCGTATAGCAGTACTTGTGGCCTGAATAAGATTTCACTGTAAATGCAAGTGGCAGTCAACGTGTTAAGAGGAAAATTAAAGAGTTTATTGGATGAACATAATTTAAATAATACTTCAGTTCATTAAAATTTGCAATATAAATAAATGCTATATATTCACAACCAATCCAACAAATCAACCTTTTAAATGTTTTTAGAAACTCTCTTAAAATTTACTCGTAATTAGATCTTTAATCCATGTGTTTCTATTGGCAAGCCAGTGTTTCCTTAAAGATTTAAATGTTAACATATTCATTGAAAGATATTATGCTAGAAAAGGAACCCCATGAATTTTAACTGAAAAATGCATGCACACTTAAAGAGTTAATTCAAAATATCCCATTTTCATTCTATTATGATTGCACTATCTCTAATCCACTCTCTAGTAGCTCCCCACAAATGTATAAGTGAAGATGAATTTTTGAATAATAACCATTAGAATATTGAAAATATTAAATTCGAAAATCAGATGGATGACAAGCATTTCATATAATTCACTGTTTTTCCTTTGTCAGCTATACCAGAAAGAACTTTTTTCTAACTTTAAATCAAAAAACTTATGTTTAAGGAGAATTATTTTGCTACTTATTGTTCCAATAATACTTTGTACTATCACTTCAGTTTTAAAATATAGTTTGAATTTAGATTATATTAATTAGAAACTAATAATTTCCACCCATATTCGTACATTAAAACCTTGTTTATTAGCTATTAGTTCCAGATTTACTCTATAACAGCTTCAAGCTGCAGAGTGAACATGAACCATTTTATATCAGATACTGTAGCAATGCTTTTTTAGCAACATTCCCCTTCACATTAACCAATCTAATTTTCTACATTATTTCCTATTGTAATATTAACATGAACAATTTAGCCGATATACCATCAATTATATTTATTAATCAATAAACTTATTCAAATATATCAAGAAAAATAATTCCTTGATAATTAATTGTTTAAAATTGGAAAACGTTTACCTATAGATTGATTTGTTACAGAAAATAAGAGATCATTGGAAGAAAAAAAGTAAATTTGGAACATGTAAGTTTCCAGAATTCTGCTTTAAAAAGTAAACACATATACTTTTATGGCTATGACTAAAGTCTATTTTTTTTAAGCCAATAATGCAAAACAGGTCAGCGAATAAATACTATTCTAATAAACTCAAAGACTACAACTTTTTTTTTTTTTGTTGAGTTTCTAAATAAGTAATTGAAATTTAGATAATCAACCCAAGCTAAAGTTAAGGTTATGATAAAAAATAACCCATCACGTAACATAAAATTACTAAAAAACAGTCAATATTAATGCAGGTGAAGAAACAGTTTAATCAAATGAATTCAATGAGAATAGTATAATTACCCCCTATTTGTTGTGTTGGCTTCTTGTTGCATAATTTCCATTATTTTTTGGCAAGCTGTGGAACAATTATCTGGAGTACCATAAATGGTGATTACCTGTAAAAAATGATAAATTAGCAATCATTTTAAATTAATTAAGATTTTACAGACTAATACTATTAACAGACAAATAATTTTTTGAATGTTTGGCATAGAAAAATATTAGATTTTTCAGGCGACTACAGTAGCCATCTTATCTAAACCACAAAAAGATCAACTTCAACAAATATGAGATGATAGAAAGCAGAACTGAAGAACTCTGTAGATTTGAAGTTTCAGAAACTATGAAAACAAATACTCCAGTATATTAATGACAAAGCATTTTCTTTCAATTATAAAATAGAGAAAGAACGTTTTTGAGTCTAAAATCAAGGAAATCCTGCCACTTTCTCAGTACAAGGGGTTACAATTTTTAAGTTATTTTGAAGACTTAAAAAGGAAAGAGCGGAAATTCTTCAGTCCCTGATATAATGAATCACCCAGTTTAGGGAATAAATACAGTATGGAACAGATAATCCGGAACAATCGGGAACATCGTTATTCCGGATAACTGACTTTTTCCGGTTTTCTGAATCACTACAAAAACCAGTTTTTTTTATTGTCAAACCCAACTAAAAAAAAAAAAAAAATTCTAATCTTAAAAACAAAAAAAGATAAAGTAATGATTATTTCTAAAATGACGGTAAAAATCTTTTAAAAAAGAAAAAAAATCCCAAAATCTTGAGGAAAAAAAAATTTAAAAAAAAAAACAAAAAAAACTGGAGAATGTATTGAATTTTGTTCCAGTTTTCTGATTTCCGGATAAGAGGTTCTGTACTGTATTTCAGTCCAGTTAAACGCAAAATGAAAGTCTGATAAATTGAAGAAAAAAAATTTGCAAAAACTTTTTTAACTCATGGGTAGTTGATTAAAACAGACTTTTCCTTTATTATTGTGACCATTCTTGTACTCCGATTTTCCTGTTTTGTGGCCACCCTGATATATTGATAAAAATTGTGCAAAAACAAAAATACAGAAAACAATATTTACAACCTACCTTTTCAGGAGAACCAGCATTTTCCTTACGATGCACATCTACCCTGCAATAAAAATAACATTTTGTAAAATAATGTTTTTATTTTTATTTTTTTACATTATCATAAAAAGAGGGAAAAATACTCTTATTAAAACACTGAGAAACTAGTAGTTATAGTTAGAATAAATATGTGCTTTAAATAATAACTGGCTGAAATGTAAGATGGTTTCTTACATAAAGTAACTTGCATGCCCTGACACTGAGCGCTCAGCCTCCTGGCTGGCAAATATATATATTTCAATTTTAAAGGCAATTAATTTAAGATTAGATGCTTTGTGAGCATTGTAGATACAAAAATATCCTTCCTGTACTTGCATTTACAATTTAAGTATTTGAAATAAATATTCAATATTTTGCCATAATTAGAGAAATTATAAGATGCTCAGTTTTAATTTAATAGAAAAGTGAAATTTCAATTTCCATAAATATCTTTTATACCACAATGTTAATACTCAATTTTTTTCTAATTAAAAACATTGGGTATCAGAAAAATAGATTAAAACATGGAATTCAAACAACATTTTACCTCGCTCTAGATTGCTGAGTTATTTGTCTTATGGTTCCTCCTGCTCGACCAATGATAGCACCAACCATATCACTCAAAACAAGAATTCTACAAATAAACAATAGAAAAACGTCAATACCAATATAACATTAAAACAAGAACTAAATTTAGTGAAATAAATATCGTACAAATATTTTGAAAACAAAAAACTCAAGAATAGCAATTTAGAAACAATTCAAAAAGATTCAAACTTAAAATAAATAAATAATAATTTTATTTTAAGATAAACTTTCACTGATAAATCCAAAATGAGTAATTAAAAATTTATAAGAGTAAAGATGATACCTAAGAGGAAAGTCGTTTGATCTGTACATTCCAGAATTGTTGAAAGGACGTGAGCCAGCTCTTCCTCTAGGTCCACCCCTTCCTCTACCTGCATCCATCAGGTATTCAGCTTTAAGGAAAGTACCAGGTTGCAGTTGGTAATTGTTGAGCTGCTGTAAAGCCCTGATTTAAAGATTCATGGAATTAATAAGAAATAATTCAGATAAGAAAATAATTACTGTATAAATTTTATTTAAACTGCTGAGACTATTGTTGAAATCTCGAAATTATTTTGTTATCTTTTATTGTTCAATTTTCAAACTTTTAGTTGCTTGGCTTGTTCATTTGTCGAAAAAAAGATATTTCGAAAAAAAAAAAAACTGTTTTAATAATTTCAACTATGATTTTTGTTGACATAAGGAAAACCTGCTATTTCCCAAGGTCAAATCAGATCAAATTTTGTTAGCAAATAGTATCAAAAATTCTTTTGTAAAAACTTTTTCTACATCCTTTTATGTAAAATATAACAGCATGTTGAAGTTAGAAGTAATATTTTTTTAACCACTCAATTTATTATAGGATTAAAAGTGAATTGATTGAGACAGCCTTAGGGACCACAAAATTAATTCAACACACAAAACAAATAACAAATTGACACAAAACTGATCCAAAGCTGGTCTCAAAACCACTTGAAATATTCAACACAAACACAATTTTAGGTTTTTTAACATTGAAAAAAGCAAGTCCAGTAAACAAAACTAGACTCAAAATGCAAAAAATTGACAAAAGTTATTTTTATTCGAGAAAATGCAAATTAACCATAGTCTCTTTCATAACAGATCCATAGATGCTTTGATTTTTTGTAATTTTCAAGTAGTATTTGGTCTTAACATATTTTAGCAATCATTTTCAATTATGAGTAATGAAGAAAATCCTATTAAATGGCAGCACTAATCCAATTTAAATTGATTAAAAAAATTAAGGATATATAATGAAAATTAATGGAGAGGTAAACCTGATTTACTTCAAAAACTTTCTCGAATATTCTCTAATAGAGAATAAGATTTTAGTTAAAAAAAAGTTCCTAATGAGTTGATTAAATACACCAACAAAGGAAAATTACTGCAAAATAATTTAAATAACTTGTAACAGATATAAGTAATCTTATTAACAGTTATAAGTAATCTTGGTATTCTTCTGAACAGAAGGAAATTAAACACCTTTGCCAAAAGTAAGTTGTATGACAAGTTCTAAAAGACTGCCAATTGCATTGACACAATGCCAAATTTGTTTTTACCACTCTAAAAAAAATTACATAAATAAGAAAAAAATTTAAATTTTATTTTACAATTCAAAAAAAATTTAAACATCTAGAAAATGGGATAAATTTTTAGATGGAAAGATAAAATATATATTCTTACTGAACGTAAATTTGTTGTTATTTAGTGTTTAAGGATCACAACTCATTAATTCACAGAGCATATTAATTTCAGAAAGATGAAGACTGGGGATTTTAAATGTATGTTTAACCGAAATTTTGAGCTGAGGTATTTATTGATGCCATGCTATGCCCAACGAGTTAAGAGCTTAAAAACAAGAAACTTGACCTTAAGGGGAATTTTTCTATGGGGTGAAATAATTTAGGGTATTGTAGCTTAACTAAAATAGTTAAGGGGAAAAAACTCCCTGTAATAACATAATATATCAGTAAAAAGCAACAATGCTTCTTTTGAGACAAGTGCACACATACACTTCTTGGGCACTACAGCCCATGACAGGTCAACCCAATAAGTTTTTGCCATCTTGATCTATTCTGTGCCACGGCCATCCAGATTATAATTAAATTTACCTAAAAATATGTAGCTAAAATAGTAATAAGCACATGTTTAGAAGCAAATATTTATATTTTTAATGATTAGTAATTTCTTTTAAACAGACCATGGCAGACAAGGCACAAAGTGCCAAGAAAGGATTCAAGTAAAGATTGATAGAAAAAGTCTAGGGATTCCTTAGAAAGGGTAACAAGTTCTTAATAAATATTTAAAAGTTAGCCCCCCCCCCCAACATACAAAAATAAGAAAATGATTAATTTAACCTCAGAAATTTTTATTTATAATTGTTTCAGTTTACTTATTTGATTACATCTGATTACATCTTCTATTTATTACATAGCAAATAATACATAAAAATAGATTTCAGAAATGTATATGTATATATTAAAAAAAAAAAGAAAAAAACAAAAACAAAAAAAAAAACGAGACTCACTGTTGAGCTTCTTCTTGGTTTTCATAAGTAACTATTGCATTGTAAGTATTTTGCTTGGATCCACCTGAAAACAAAATTAAAAATCTTAATAAAGCGTCATCCAGTAACTTTGATATTCAAAAAGAGTGTTCAAGTTGTTTACCTTTTTCACATTCTTGAAAATCACAAACATTAGATAAAAAACCGACAAATTCATCCCATTGATATTGTTCTGGTATATTACTTATATGAATTGCATTACTTCTGTTTCTGCGAAAAAAAAAAAAAAAAAAAAAAAAAAAAAAATTATACATATTTATTATAAATATACCTACAAAAAGGTTACATAAAAAGGGATACCCTTCATAGCTGAAAACACGGATAGGAAAAAATCCAGTAGATTTTATGAAACATGAATTTTATGATAATTGTTGCTAAACATACAAAATATTTTACACATAGGGAATTTTAGACGTCAAAATAGAGAAAAACTGCAATATTTTCTAGTTATGATTTCACATTAAAAATGATCTTAAGATATTATGCGTTATTTTTATTCATAATTTTAAATAGTAATAGGCACTAAATTCATCAAAGTGGCCAGTTAATAACATTTTTAACAGTGGCCTTTTTTCAAAAATTAATTGATTAAAATTTTTAATCGCCACTTCATGAATTCAGTTGTCCCAGTTTACTAATTGAACTTTAAAATAGCATTTTGAATTAGGTGAAAAGTTAAGTGTTCTTATTCTCTTTGCTACTTTATAACAGTGCAAAGCTGGCACTGTTCTACATAACAAATGCCGCGATAAAAAGTAAAAACATTCGTGTAGCTAAATAAAGCCTTATTATTATAATTGTGCTGTATAGAGCTTAGATTTAAAAAATATGTATAATGTAATAAGCAAAAAGTTCACCTACCACATCAAGATTAAACGAATTCAGCCGAATACCTACGTAATAATTATACTATACGAACGTATAGTATAATTAAGAATAAAAATACTCGATTTATTAAATTTTGATAAAAAGGTTTTAATGACTAACTTCCTTGTTTAGCAAACAAAGGTTTAACAGCGAGAGTGCGAAATTCGGACTTTTTCCGGACTGGTGGACTTATATATAATTATAATTTAAGTGGAAATTCCGCTTACGCGATATAACTCGTTAATTACGCCAAAAATGTAATCGAAATTCGAAATTTATTAAATTAATTTTTTTTTTAAATCGAAATTTAATACTAATAAATTAAACTTCATAGCGGTTTTGAAAGACTAAAAGGAAGCACAACAATGTAAATGAATGTTTATTTGCAATTATGTTTTATTGATGATTAAATTTTAACTGCAAGCAATACATTTTAATTTTATAACTGAAAGACGAGAGCAAATTATATTCTCTCTTCAAACTCTATGAAACTTTTCAAAAATATTTGTTTTGATATCTAGTTAGAATAAATAAATTTTTTTTTCTCCTGGCAATTTAAACAAAAACTTCGGAATAATTGAAGCGAATTATGATAATTTATCATCACTTGTTATATATTTTAAAGCTAAATTAATTTGATAAATAAATTAAAGTATTCGGCATGTTTTGAAAACAAATATGTCTTCAATTAGTAGAGAAACGTTTTTGTTCATTATGAACGCATAGTTTCTCATTGAAACCAATGAAATACACAAAAATTCATTTCAAATCGCCATTACAAATGTTGATCGCCACTCGAATGTTGATCTTGTGAGACAATTTTGCATTTTTAGGAAATAGTGATTTAAACTATATTATAGTTTAAATTACTTAGTTAAAATCAAATTAGTTCATATATTATAAATCAGCTTTAATAAAATGTATGCTTGAAAAAGTAATCTAATATTTCGAAGCTAACAATAAAATATCTACAGGTCGCGTGGTCAAATCTTTCAACAAAAATAAGCACTTTTTAAGCACTAAAAATATTTTAATGCACTACAGACATTAACAAAATTTTCAGACTTTACATGATCATGACGAAATAACTAGCTTTTGACAAAGAACTCTTTCTTGATTACTGTTTGTCTAAGATAGGTACTCTGCCCGCCACAAAGTCTGTGGCAGTCTGGTGCTATGGAAACAAGAGGGCATTTTAGGGAGGGTAGGGACAATAGACAGAAGAAAGAGGTCTCCTTTTCTCTGGCCGAAACCAGTCCTAAAGAGGGAACCCGCACCCCTACTTGAAATAATCATACCGCGTTACCATAGTGTCCGCCACAGCTCCAGACGAATGTCTGGCAGAGTACCTATCTTAGACAACCAGTATATTAGCCACCATAAAAATATTGAGGGATTTTTCAGTTCGATTTCAGAGGGTGGGAAATGAAGACTGAAATTGAGAATATCTTGCAAAATGCAGCAGAGTTTCACCAAGAATCTTACCAAACTCGGCTCACTAGACGCATATGCGGACCCACAAGTATTTCATGAAACATGTACAATGATTGGCACTTTCATACGCTACGGACTGACGGTATGCCTTAATGCATAGTGTTTGAATGAATTGTTAAGACATTTAATAGAACAATGTGAAAACCACACTTTTGCATAAGAAAAAAATCTCATTTTCGAAAATAAGCACCTTAGAAGCACTTTTTAAAAAAGCTACGCATCATGATCTATAGGAGGAAATGTTTGAAATTAATAGTTTCAGATAGAAAGGGAATTTGGATTATTTAAACTTATATTATCCCCCAGCAGAGTTTTAGAATTGTCAATATCAACAATTCGAAATTTGGTTAAATCAGTGCTTGTAGCGGCTATCTAAACGATTAAAATTCGCATAAAATATCAACTTCACAAAAGGAATCACAGGACCATCCCCCCTTGCCCGTGGAATATATTTCAGAAATACCTAGCAAAAATGGAATTTTATTTTCTCTTTAATTTTACTCGTTATTAAAAATGTTAAATAGATTTAAAAAAAAAAAAAAAAAAAAAAAAAAAAAAAAAAAAGTAAAACGAAATAAGATTTAATGTTTTTACATATATGAGAAATTGGGTGGATTGCTGTGATTTTTGCTCGAATTATAGCAAAATAAATTAAATGATCGAGTTTAAGTAGTTGTAGTTAATTTACGTCGCACTAGAGCTGCACAATGGGCTATTGGCGACGGTCTGGGAAACATTCCTAAGGATGATCCGAAGACATGCCATCACAATTTTTATCCTCTGCAGAGGAGATGGCACCCCTGCTTCGGTAGCCCAACGACCTGCACGCGCAGTCGAGCACTTTACGGTAGAACAGTTTAACGAGGACCAATACCGCACACCCTCGGTCCCTACGCAGACTGCTCCAAGTGGTCACCCACCCGCACACTGACCGCAGTCAGTGATGCTTGATTTCGGTGATCTGCTGTGAACCGTGTCTTAACGATCAGTCCACTGCGGGGATCGAGTTTAAGATAAAATAAACTAATACAATATTTTATTAAGTGTCATGAATTCCATGTAACACAGATTCCTTTGATTTTCCGACAAATTCCAAAAATCTGAAAAATAGCGCGAAACTACCTAACTTTTCGCGGGAAAATGTAAAAACATGTTAGTCATTGATTGGCAAAATGGTAAATTACATATTACACGTTGGACGAAATGACTTCAGGCTTTACGGAATTGGAAGCACCCATTTTTCTCTTACATGAGCTCCGGTCAATCATTCCAAAATTGGCACATTAACGTTGCCCGAAGGCGTCTCAGGACAAGGAGTTAAAAAGGGTTTTAGTTTAAAATTACAAATTAAAGACGTCATAAACTATTTTTCAGAAAGAACAAAAAAGACTTCTCGTTTTTGTGATTATTTATTTAGCGAAGAGTCCATTTTACGATTAACTTTTTCCAAACCGTCAGTTCTTGTAATAATTTAATGATAAAAAGTTTTATGGAACTAATTTTATGGAATAAACATGAGTTTCAGCGAAAAATTAAGACAAAATCTAGCAAATATTGAAAGTAACTATAAGAGCTGGCAAAATAGAACTCATGAATCTAAGTTCGGAAAACGAGTAGAAAAACAAGCAAATAATGGTACAGTAAAAGCTCGATGTAACGAGTACGTTATATTGCGTGAAGTCCGCTATAACGACAAATTTCCAAGTCACCGCCAAATACTAATATTAACGAAACAAAAATAGTGTTTATTAAGAGTTAAAAATTGTAGTTTTTTTTTCAGTTATTGGTACGATTTTGAAGGAAATATATTTTATCTGTTGATTAAAAGCAAGCAAAATTTCACTAAAAAGAGAAAAATGCTAGATTTATTTATATCTGGTATCGACGCAGAAAAGTAAAAAACGAACACATTTAACTTTATTTCCTTCTTACTTTTATGTTAAAAATGCAAATCAACCATGAATGGTTAGCGAATGTCAAAAGCCATTGCACACTATTACACTCAAGTCTTATTATTACTATTCTAACATTAAATACGTAAATTTGCTCACACCAATAATCCCATCTGTCTTTTTAAACAGTCAGACTTTTACAGAACAATTTTGATAGGAGATTCGAAAGAAAAAGAAAAAAAAAAAAAACAATAAAGAAAGGAATATTTCATATCTTCTATAATTTTTTATTTTATCTTTATTATTGTTTATAGGTCCCGAAATCTTGGGACTACTCCGGCCTAAAACCTCAGTCTTTCTCAACTATCACGCTTATCAAATATTTTTACCAAAATGTTGAACGCGACGAAATTTTTTCATGACAATCAAGTAGACAAATCAGCAAATGCACGAAGCAATGATATAGCAGCACAAATTTTGCGAGAGAAAAAGAATGAATTTTACTTCATTTAAGCCTAGTAAACATAGCCAAGGGGAGAATTTCTCGCTGGGCCACATTCAAAACACACCAAGTTACATTTCACAGAGCACGAAATAGAGTAAAAGAGTATAAAATTACAGAAGACAGATGCAGCGCGCAAAACTCAAAGTTTAGAGTTACAAAAGCAACGTGATACAAGTACCGGATGGCATCAACTTTTCCAAAAAATAATCTTAAATTTTTATCAGGGAGAGCATAAGTCAAATTTAAGTTTCCAGAAGCAACAAAGTTTAGCGAGAGAACAATAGAAGTTGTACTAGCGTAAAGTGCGAAAAAAAAAAAAAAACAACAACTTAACTTTTGATCTAATTATCGGGTTTCCCTGTACTCAATTATAATATTTCGAGGGCCCACTCTTAACTATCCTAATTAACTAATTAAGCTCACGGTATTTTAAGTTATGAAATCAGACAAAAACGTACTTTCTCTGAACAAATATACCCTTTTTATTTCGGCGGATTCGAATTGTTGGCCATAAAAGCATAGGGATAACCGATGGAGTAGCAAGGAGAGAAGTCGAAAGTTAGGACCCCTTAATGCTAATTTCACTTTTTTTGCGTATTTAGTTTGAACTCGAAAACTTGTGCCCCAATCGCAAAAATTCTTACAAAATTATAAAATTTAATAATTCTTTGTTTGTTATTGTTTTATTATGTTCGAACAAATTCTTAAATCATTTTTTATTCTTTTTATTAATTTTTTTTTTTTTTGCAAACTCAAATCATGTTTTTCATCTCAAACTTGGCATTGCCATTTAAAATTATGCTATACTTTACAATTAAAAATAAATTTTAAAAATTAACTTAGATTTAACTAATTTCATAATAGCTTTCAAAAATTGTTCGATCTGCTCACTAAGGTTTAATGTTATAGCGAACTAAGCAAAAAGCAATTAACATAAAGGTGTCTTTCGGACCATATTCTCCAAATTGCAGCTACCCCACATGATTGGTCAATAATCAAAATACGTCGGGAAAAAAAAGGTATGCGTATTTCAGAGAAAATATGCTTTGTCTCCTATCTCGTAATTTAAAATATCGTCGGTAATTAATTAGCAAAGATTTGAGCTCTCGAACCATTATGAATGAGTTGAAATACTGAAAATCAGATCATTAAATCAAAAGTAATTCAGCGCATTCACTTTGCAGTGAATATAGAAACACGTAGCACATTTAAGAATAAACTGCAATCTTTTACAAGATTAAGTTGGAAAAAATTAATTTATGATCACAAAGAGCTTAATTAACTCAGTCAAATTCATTATTTTCTCCAGCTAATGATAAAATGCAATTTTTTATCATTCCCACCAAGTTGCAAAATTTTAGCTTGCACATAAGTAGCAGCGCGATTTTCGTAACTTGGCAAATTAGTAAAGAGTTGTCAAATGCATGTCTATGGATTCTTAGACACACGAGAAGAAACTAAATTTCACAGCGTAAACAAATCAGATAGGGGTCTACTAAACTATTTCTGAAAGCGCTGTTAGTTGTTTCATAAAATAAAAAAAAACTATGCAAGATATTCCGTGATGACCTAATATGTCAGAACATTTGTCAAAAAAGTACACCCGACAAGGAGTCTCAATTTATTATTAAAGCGGGGGAAAATGCAAGTCACCACTACTGAGGAAGGAGAGACTGAAAACATGAAAACTTATTTTTACCGGAAAAAAAAAACAAGTTGAAAGAGTATTATTAGAAATACCTCAAAATTACATCAAGCAATCTAACCGATTTGATTATTTTCATACATCTTTCGCACTTGTGACTAGATTATACACATACATAGATAAAAGATGTCATTACCAGGAAAAACCTCACACAATCGTAAAGTGAAATTAGCTCTTAGACTTAATAAACTTAAATTTTGATAATTTATTAAAAAAAACCCTCAACTGCTAGAAACATGTTTAAAAAATAGAACCGAAGGAAACTCCGTCAAAACATAACTTAAGTATTAAGTAAGAGCACATTTAACAATGCGATTTGATACTTGCAAATAAACTAATTAAATGCTACATAAAAGCAAACTTATTGAAAGGCGAAAAAGTTTTAGTTTTTAAAACAAAACGATGCAAATAATCAAATACATCGAAGGAAAAATCAATTGAAATATTTGCTAGCAAAATTATATTACTAAAAGTTTTACGGTGCTTAAAAATTATTTTAAATTAAAAACTAAACAACTTACAGTGACTGCCTTAAATCTGAAGTGTCCACTGTGGAAGATAACAATCCACACACAAATTAAAAAAAGCACCGAACTATGATAATGCAAATCAAATATGCAATTGGAATTTAAAAACAAACTTTTTAAATAGTTTGCACGGTGCCGCGGCACATCAATCCGGCACAGTTGGATCTACCGAGCGCAAGTCGGTCCGCCATCTGAGCCTCAGCGGCGGGGTTCGGTGACGTTTGGCATTTTGGAGGTGGCCCAGTCATTACCATGACAACGTGACGTCAGCAATCGACGCAACAGGGACGTAGAAGCGCGCGCGGTTCAGTTTTTACTTCTCTAACTGCCTGGAAAGTTGGTTTCGCCCTCCACACTTCTTACCCCAAACAAAGAGTAAAGTTGCGCTGAAGAAACTGAGTAAATGTCAGCCGGGGGTCCTGGAAGAAAAAACGCGATTGAGGAAAGGTCACGCCGAAATTAAGGGCGAATTTTAAAAATTATGAGTAAAACAAAGGGCAATTATAACTAACAGGTCAGTTTTAGAGAAAAATAATTCAATGGAAAACGGAAATACTCAGGATAAATATTTAAAGTTTGGTTATTTTGATTAAAACTAGAGGAGGAAATAACTAAAGTTAGGTGTTTTTTTTTTTTTTTTTTAATAAAATTAATCTGTGTACAGAACTTGAAATGTCTTAATTTGTAATAAATATGTATTGGGTACTTGCGTATTATGTCGTCGACCGCCAACACTGCGTTAATGTCATTTTGATATCTTCCGAATTTTTTTTTTTACGTAGTAATTGATAATAAAGAAATAGAAAAAATAGAAATATAACTTACATGCAAAGAAATAAAAAGAAGAATTTCGAAATTTATTTCCAGATTTGGCGATAATAGTCGATGGAATAATATGCAAGTACAATGTGGTATTTGTCGAATAATTTTTATTGAATTGCGTTTTCATAACAGTGCATTGGAGATTGAAATGAATATAACAATTTTAAATGATCAAAACGAAAATATTCCTTTTGAAATTATGTGCTTATAATTGTTTCAATAAAACTATGCAATAATGTTATTATTTATAATGGAGAAAAAAACGCCTTGTATCTATGTCAGCTAAAATCAATGATCAGCACAGCATGAACATAACATATGCGGATTACGTTACCCACTAAGTATTTCTATAGTTCTTTGAAATCACGTTCATTTTGTTTATAGTGAATTAACAAAACTAAATTTAAAATAAAAATTAACGGAGAAACTGTACTAGTTCGAATTCGTATAAGAGAAACGTAAAAAAAAATTCCCTTACTATTACTGACGACAATTATGCTCAATTACATTCGGTAAAGTTTTAATTAAAATAAGAAATAAGATAAATTTAAAATTTAAATTTACTCATTCTTATAAGGGAACTGTTGTGAATTACCATACTATGATAGACTAATGGGGTAAAATATACAAATTTTGGTAGAATATACAAATTGTAATAAGTTGTGAGCCAAAAAGAAAAATTTAAGAGAAAGAGTACTATTCTGTTTAAGAAAAACTAATCTATTCTAGACGCCAATGATGTTTTATTCAAATTTTGAACAAAATAAGTCAAATAATTCTTAAGAAAATTAAATTTTAAAAAGTCAGATATTTAAAATTAGATTTCTTAGGAACTATTTGACCAAATATATTTCTTTCAAATTTTATATTTTGCCACATAAATTTACATTCTTTAAATTTATGTAAAAATCCGTACAGCTTTCTATTATAATTAAATAACTATAATTAAATTTTCCACTATGATTAAATTGCATAAAAAAAATAATTATTTTTCTCATCGAATCATCTTTGCAAAAACGAATTTGATAATTGTATACAAATCCCCCCCCCCCCCAATTGTTGAAAGTTAGAGATAGAGGGAAATCCAACTTCGGGTCGCTCTCCTGATTAAACCAACCGGGAACATACCATACTGCACAGATTGCGACAACGCCCTATATTTTAAAGGTTAGGAATCCAAATTCGCGGAGAAAAAAAAAAGTAACTCAAGGTAATGGTCTCACTGTAAATAAAAACATTAACTACAAATATTGAAATCAAAAAGAATATCAAAAGGTAAATTAGAGACCACCGACCACTTTAGTTTTATTCGGAACTAAAAAATCTGCTTAAATTGTGGCATAAAATAATTAAGATTAGTATTTAGATTGACAACAATTAACAGAATAGTTATATTATTCCAAAGAATACACTTAAAGGATAGTCACATTTTTGTTTTTTTTGAAAGAAACAGCTAATAAATAAAAATTTTGGCTATATTTTTTATGTTACATACATATCTATATATAGATATATGTAGTAATTATAATGAAAATATTGTGTATGATTTAAACAATTATGTAGCTTGACTTTAATAAAATGTCCCCAATGACCAATAATGAACTCGTCCCCAGGATTGAAATCTTTTTAGATTTACAGCTTGACAAGTCATGACAAAAATTAGTTTTTGACGTCAATACCTAACCATGGTTAGCAGTTAACTTTTTGTTTCAAGTTTTCATTGATTTTTATAGTTTTACAAAATTCCTGTTAAATACATTTCTGGGTTAACAAGTTTCAATCAGCAATATTATTTTAGAAATTACTTGGTTTGTAATAGATTATAGTTGCGAAATGAGAATTCAAAAATTTAAATTCTAATTAGATTCTTCAAAATGAAACTTTTAAAAAAAAAGTCCACCACAAATAAGCTTTAATTTTAAAATTTTCACTACCCACAAAATGGCAAATTTTTTTTTAAAGTTTAAATTTTCTAAATTTTAGAATTTAAAATTTACATACCATAAATTCAAACATTTTCAGTCTTTAACAGTGTGCGTAGCCAAATCTTTTAACAAAAAATAAGCACCTTTTAAGTACTTTTTAAGCACTCAAAAATATTTTTAAGCACTATATACATTAAAAAAATGCAAAATAATTTTCTAAGACTTTAAATGATCATGATAAAATAACTAGTTTTTGAGAAAGAACTCTTTTCCTGATTATATTAGTCATTATAAAGTGATCGAGAGATTTTTCGGTTCGATATCAGAAGGAGGAAAATAAAGTCTGGAATTGAGAATATCTTGCAAAATGCAGCGGAGCTGCACATGAGAGCAGAGCTGCGCCAAACCCAGCTCAGCAGATGTACATAAGGACTCGCAAGTATTTTACCAAACATGTAAGATATTTGGTGCTTTCATACGCTATGCACCGATGGTACGCCGAAATGGATTGTGGTGGAATGAATTATGAAAATGTTGAACAGAACAATGTGAAAAGCACGTTTTTCGACATGGTCAAGAAAAAAAAAAATCATTTTCAAAAAGGTAAATTAAGCACTTCTTAAAAACACCTAATGAAAAAAGCACCTTTAAGGGCTTTGAAATAACGAAAATCGAAAATAAGCAAATTTAAGCCCTTTTTAAAAACGCTATGCACCATGTTCAAAATGAAAACATTTTACATGCAGATTGATCTTTGTACAACAGTTTCGTAAATATAGCAAAAGAATTTTAGATCGGCTTCAAAAATTCCTGATATATTCCACAATAAAAAAAATTAAGATGGAAGTGGCTCCTCTTCTGAATTAACCATTAAATCTGCTAAACAGATAACAGACACATAGTTTTGACAGACAAGAATTTCCATGTATTAAAAAAATAGGTATATTTATAAAAAGTATGGTTTAGGTAATTTCTTTGAACCATTAAGATTACACATACATAAAAATTCAATCATTAAATCAAAAGTTTTTTCAATAACTAGAAGCAATTCCAGCAAAGCATAATTTGTACGAGAGTTGACATTTTTTCAAAGCAGTAATCTTCAAAAGACTACTTTAAGGGGAAAAAAATAAAGAAAATTTCATAGTAGTGAAAGTCAAAGGGGATGTTTAAGATGCTAGTGGCTATATTAAAGTTTGGATTTTAGAAGCTTTGTGTTTAAAATACAAACTGTCCCTGACATGTGCTAGACTTAAGAAAATAAGGAGTGGATGTTTGATTTCAAAAGTTAGAGAATCAGTTGAAATTTTTTTTGATTAAACATCCTATAAACACATTTTCCTTTTATGTACAAAAAATTAGGTATTTACCCAATTTGATTCACATGTATCATCTGAGATAAATGTTCTGAATTCTATATACACACAAATTAACATTAAGCAAGTAGTCTAGCCATATTTTTAAAATTACACAGCTATTGCATTCTTACAATTTCAAAATATGACATTTTTTCAGTTAATTCTAATTAGCTATTATTTTAATTTTAAAAAGGTAAGAGTGCATTAAATTTTTCAATTATTATGAGTATAATTTGAGAATTTGTAAATTTTGATCTCTCTCTCTCTATATATATATTATATATATAGAGAAAATGTATTAAACACGAAATTTAGTTTTGAATTTGACAGTAATATTTTTACTCTACAATAACCACTGAAAAAGTTAAATAAGTGCATAAAAATAATTGTGAAAATCCCTTAATAGGAAAATTATTATGCTTCTACATATTCTTTTAAACACTTAAATGAAAAAAATGTCTAAAACATACCTCCGATTCTGATTTAATGAAGGCTCAACCAATAACTGGGAACCCATTATCTCAAAACCTAGAAAATAAAAAGTAAAAATAAATATCAACATACTATTAATAGATATTAAGTCTTAGAAAATGTTTTGCAGCACCCCAGAAATCTAAAAATTTCTAGTAGATACTTATTTTTTTTTTTTTTTTTTTAAAGCCACAGTATATTTCATAAGCCTTTTAAAAAAATACTCCCAACTAAACCAGCCATAGGCAAAATACTTATTACAATTCAAAGGGGACCATAAAAATTAAATATTTTTGATGATGAAAATTCAAATTGACAATTATTCAGAAAATTTATAAATATTGCTTGGATAAAATATTCCAAGAATAAGTAAGCTGAAAAATTTGTTAGAGTCAAAATTCACTTTATTCATTAAATTTAATTTTAACTCTATGCTTTCAAAACTAAAGACAAAGCCTGCAACTTCCCAGTGATTTTGTTATTTCAAAAACTTTTGTTATTTGCCGTAGTTCACATTTTTACATTATACTCAGATTTTAGACAAAGAAACTTATAATTACTGGTTCCATAAACTGAAACATACCTGAAAAAAAGCAAAGCTAAAAAAATACCTTTTTTATGCACATTGCCTTTTGGTTTTATAAAAGTACCCGTACTGTATTCTCTCTACCTGCCTTTTTATAGAGAGAAATGCATTATTCTTGCCCTTTTTAAAAATTTTGCTCCCCCCTCCCTCTTTTTCAAAACACTTTTTTACTCATATCTAAAGAAAAGATTGTATCTCTGCATTAATGACTGCATCTTTTGCCTGATACTTTACTTCTAGTTTAAAAAGTATCACAAAAGGAAAAAAAAATCTGAAACGAAAAAAATTGAAAAAAAAAAAAAAAAAATTCTATATAAAATCATACAGCTTTAATAGATTTGAAACGTTTACTAGCCATAATTTATAACAAGAGTTTTTGAGCCACAAGCAGCTAGTAGTGCAATTGTCCTGATTTTTGGACACCAGCAGCTAGGAGTTATTTCAGCCAACAATCCTGACCAGTTTAAAAATTTTAACCAGCTCAGGAGAGACTATTTCAATATTTTTTTCTTTTCTTTTTTGCAAAGGTTTAGCATTAGACACTGTTAAAATTTAAACATCACACTTTTTCAATCATTTAAAATATCATACCAGCAATGTTGTTAGCTTATAGTTTAATCAAAATTGTAATTCATTGTTTATTCTTTAATAATTAGTTGTTTTCTAGATTCATTATGACATTAACTCAAGCAAAATGAATGTGAGGTGACACAACGGGAGTTTAAAAATTATTTGAAACCATGAGTAAATACTCTGTATTGTTACGAATTATAAACTCTGCATAAACCTAAATAGTAAAAAAGTAGTAGTCATTGAATTAAAAAAATTAATTCCTTGTTAATGTACTAATTCATTTGGAAAATTTCTTGAATTTGGTAAATCTAAACCATAACTTGGCAGCCATTACTGATCATAAGCCATTGTTTTCCCTTCAAGTTTTTCGAACTGCTGTTTCTCTTATTTAAACTAAAGCAAAGAGTGTTAACGGAGTGTTACAAATAGACTTTATTCTTGTATTGTCATTATTTTCCTGTACGTTACAACTAGTAACATCAAATATTGCACAATGTTCAAGTTATAGTCCAGAACTAAGAACACATTTTTCTGTTTCTCTCTTTAGCTTTTTATTAAATTGTTTCTTTATGATAGCATTTTTTAATGAGAGTTTCTAATGAACACTATTCTGTCATAGTCACTTTAAAAAAAAAAAAAAAATACAGCAATGTGAAACAGTTGAAGATTTTTAGCCTCTACGGCTATCATTTAAAAATTAAAAATGATTTTTGTAATTTCTACCTAGCTTTTTCTTTTTCAAAAACCTTATGATTTTATAGACTTTTTATTAAGATGCAGCAATTAATAGGGTATCTTACTTTAATTTTCATTTCTTCTTGAAAATACAGTAATTAGAAAACTGAAATGCTTAGCTTTAAAATTTTCTATCAAAAATTAAGATTTGCTTTTGTATATAACTTTGGTAATATACAGGCTTTTTATGATAACTTTGCCATTCTTAAGTGTTTCTGGGATAATTTGTCTTTTCTAGAAAATATTTTTGGCATTCAGGTTAAGGATTAAAATATTTTTGTCTTCTATTTTATCAAGTTAAGATTTTTTTTCTTAAACAGCTGTTTTTTTTACCTGAAATATTTCTAATTATCTTAATATCTAATTATCATCTTAAACATCTTTATATTAAAGATATTTTACCCTTTACTCCATACCAACAATACAGCTAAATTTTGATTATTTTTCAATAATGACTTAACTTATAAAAATGCTTATTAATTTTTAAAAATTTTTTTGAATTTGGCCAAATATTCAGCATTCTGCCAAAACACTATCAGTTACATCTCTAATTCTTAGCGCCTAGTATCTTTAGTTTGAAAAGTAAAACATCCAAAAACACTTTCAATTAATACCTAAAATCACTGAGAAGGGTGACAAATAATTAAAAAAGAACCTGGAATTATTTTAACTAGCCTCATGGTATGAGTATATAATTTTTGTCTTTCAATTTGTCAATTGTCAATTTGTCTTTCAGTTTTATTCAAGATTGTAGTATTACTGTGTATTTATTAATTTTGTTTTTTGTACTATGCATGAAGTGAATGACTAGTAAATGAAAAAGAAAAAAAAAAAAAAAAAAAACACAGACAAAAACACAAAGAACATAATTTTGAAATATATAGGAAACTCAAAATTGCATTAAGCATAGTTCTTTACAAAAAAAGTGAACAAATTTTGGAAAATATTCTCACACCCTGTGGCAGAATTTTTTAGAGCTACCTGCGACAAAACTGTCTAGCACTAATATCTTTCTGCAAGATACTTTTAATAATAAACATGTATGTTACTAATTTAAAATAACAAAAGACTTTACAAAAGAAAAAAAAAAAAAAAAAAATACGTATCTGCTACAGTTTAAGATTTTCAAATTCATAACTCTTCTCGACTAATTCCAAGAAATATTAATGACTTAACGAAGTTACTATTTTCTCCGACAAAAATAGAATAATAAATTAAAAAAGCATTATAATAACATATTGAAATGATAGGTATAACCAAAACTGTTATACTCTGCATCTTCATATTTATTGATTTTAAATTTAAAAAACAGAGTAAAGAAAGAGTTGAAGCAATAAAATAGCTGAGCAAATAACTTTTTCTTCTTTTTTTCTGCAGAATTATATTCTTATTCATCAGAAAGAAAAGGGATACTCCTGAAAGAAAGGGATACTATTTTTCTGTTCTCATTTCAGAATTTAAAAAAAATTTGCCAATGACTGGCTTGCTTCAGCTAGAATTTTAAATTGATGAAATAAAAAATAAATAAATAAGAATAATAGTTCTGAAATCTCAGAAGTTTAAAAGATACTTCACTCTATACTCCATTCCACCTTAAGTTGGCACTGCAGGGAAGGGTAGGATATGTAATACTCCGCCTTTGAAAAGTAGTTCTTCTCTATTTTGGAATTAATTGCAGTTTAAATGCACGTTCAAATATAAATTAATGTTGTATAATAAGAAAAGTTTATCTTGAAACATACATTCGAAGTTTTTCATGTTTAAATGTATTTAATTTATAAATACCTTCTCAGTAAAGCGAATGTACAAAGAAGAAGGAGGTGTTATAGTTTGGCGCTGGATTAGTTTTCAAGGCCAAGGAATTGGCGCGTTGGCTAAGTTTTTACACTGGTCAGCCAGCTCGTTCCCTTCTCCTTGTTTTTTTTTCGCTTTCTTTCACTCATATCGCTTAATTTTTCTTTTGTTTTGTTTTTTATTAGTTATAAACTGTTAATTTGTTGTTTTTTATTGGTTAGTTATTGTTAGCTCGTTTTTTTTATACTTATTCTTTTTTTTGCATTAATTGTTAATTTGTTGTTTTTTACTAGTTATTTAATGTTAGCTCGTTTTTTATAGTTATGATTTTTTTGTGCATTAATTGTTAATTTTTTTTGTGATTCCTTGTTAAAATTTTTTCTTCTTCTTTTGTTGCTTATTACTAAATATTTGCATGCTTTTTTTGGTAGTTTGTATTATTTTGTTACTTATTGCTCTGAATGCATAGTAACCATTTTGAAACAAATGGATGATTGAAATTTAAAGATTAGATGAAATAGAGAATTTAAAAATACTTTAACTTTTAAAACAAAGTTTCAATTACCAAACCATAATTTTAATTTAAAATTGTGATTTCTTTTTTTTTTTCTTTTGATTTTTAAAATGACAAAATAAATGTATCAGATTGTGTTTATAAGTGTAGTCATTCATTAAAAAAAAGTTCAGCTGAAAAAAGTCTTTAAAAAAATTTATGTAGTAATTAAAAATTTTTTTCACTATATTTATTTATAGAAAATCTGATAATGCCAAAGATACTGTAAACATATTATGAGAAAAAAAAAAAAACTTAAATGTTTACTTTAATCTGTACTTTCAATCTCAAAAACCAAAAGATTTTTAAAAAAGTAATTTGAAATGTGTTGGAATCTAACACATACCAAGAAAGAAAGTAATTTCGTTAGCTAAAATTAATTAATGCAGCAATTTATTTAAAATGAATTTTAAAACTTAGAAAAGAAATAATAAAAGTATCAATGATTTAAAACACTGTTTTTTTAATTTTTTAAATCAATATATATATATATATATATATATATATAAATCAGTTGATTTAAATCATGATTCAAATCGTGATTTAGATCAACAAACCCTGTTCATAAATGAAAAAAAAAATAACAAATTTAAACCAGTATAGTAAAATTGTAATTGATTATTTATTTTTCTAAATATTAACCTCGTATGTACAATATTTAATGAAAAAATTTTTCCCTTCAGAATGAATAAAAAAAAAATTAAAAAAATAGACAGGTGAATATTATTAAACTGATGACAGTTGAGCATATTTGCTGTGTAGCTAATTCAGCATATGATTTCATTATTATTTTTTTACGACAAAAGTTAAAATTGCTTTTGCTTTATTCAATCTCCTTAAAGATTCAAATTTTGTGTCTTTTGCGCCATGCGTAGCTCTGAATTATAATTCGCTTTTTATAGGAGCTTTAATAATGTGATGGCGGAAATTTAAGATTTTTAGTTTTGTTTAATTAAAGGGATTTTTAAATATTATCTGAAATACAAATTCCATAATACAAGTGTAAGTATAGGAATTGAAATAATTTTAAAAAAAGATACAAAATGTGAATAAAAATTTTTTTTTTAACATTGAAAGGTCAATTTAAACCAGTCAATATTTTAATTATTATTTTTGAAATACAAAGCCAAAAAAGCTGAGAAATTCTTTCTCTTGTGTAGAAAATATTAAGATATTTCAGTATCTGACAAAATATTTCCAGACTAATTCTACTATACTTAAATAACTAATTATACGGATTTATCTCTTAAGCCACCTTTCACCCGCAAAGATCCTGAAAAGCAACGGAAGATTCTGATATTTTAAAATATGTATTTTCTATTGAAAAAATGCGCCTAACCACCCAAGTAGAATTTCTCCTGATAAGAAGTTGTGGATTGAATTCAATTCAGGACAACCCCACAAAAAGTTTGCAGAAGGAACTGTCAACTGTTAAAATATTAAATGAATAACATGATAACCACCAGGACAGGTCAATGAGCTCTTGTAAAGTCTAAGATGGTGGGATATGGCAGCTGAAAATATTGGGGGGGGGGGGGGGGGCGTACATACATTCCTGTGTGGATAATACTAAAAATCCAAGTTCTTTTGTCTCTAAGAAGCAAATATATTTCAGAAAAAAATTATTTTTATATTAAAAAAAAAACTTTTTTCTGAAAAAAGTTTGAATTTTGTATATATATATATATATATATATATATATATATATATATATATATATATATATATATATATATATATATATATATATATATATATATATATATATATATATATATATATATAAAAGAACAGTAAATATTAAAAAACATAGGTATGATATTTTTCATGATCAATGATCCCCTGCCTATGCTTTTCTTTTCTTGCCTATGCTACCTATGCCTGCCTTGGTATACAAAAGCTATATGCTACAAAAAGTAAGCATATAAAAAAAAAAAAATATTTAAAACAACGTATTTATGCGCATCTATGCGTTTCCTTTTTTTACTTAGATTTCAGCAAAAAAAAAAAAAAAAAAACTTTTCAAATATTTTTTTTTTTCTTTTACTGTTTACAATTAGTTTAGTTTAGTTAAAAAAATCATAATAAGAAAATCTGCTTTTTAAATACTAATTAAGAAATTAGCTTACAACTAGTATCTAAAATAATAATTATTAGAAATGCTCTAAAAAATCGTGTTCTTTTCTGAATTCTGTTCAAAATTTTAGTTCGATTCTCGGTTTAAAAAAACATCGGCGTTTTGCTTTCTTTAGCGCCAATACTGGCAACTTTCTCTCCTTTTTTTGCTACCTCATCCCTCAACAGCCTTAAAGAGTAACCCAGTTTCCATGACAACGTCTGTAATCCGGTCTGTCTACCCTTTTCTCCAGTGCCAACTTAAGGTGGAATGAAGTATAGAAATGATGCTTCCCCCCCATTTTTGGGAAGAACACCAAAATTTTTAAAGAACGTGATGAAACATTTTAAAGTTTATAAAATATGACTGAGTGGGGATTTTGTTACAAATTCAGATATTCTGAACACCATGAAATTGGGTGGGGGGGGGGGGGGGAGTCCATTTTAAAAATAAAATTCTTCGTTGACCTAAATCCATGACTTTCCAGGTGCGCAGATACCTCGACAATATATAATTTTTATTCTAATATTATAGGTAACATTTTCGCATTTTGTTGGGAGGGGAGGAGACACAGAAATTATTTTCTTTGCTTTTTATAACTAATCGCAATTAAATTAAAAATAATTGGATCCGTAGTAGTACCCAGCGGGGGGAAAAAAAAGATGGATGACAAAATCACGCGAATCGGACACCTCAAATGAGTGTTTCGTTCCTAGATTAAGCTGTTGTATAAAAATATAATATCATATAAAAAATATCGGATTTAAAAACTATGGAGAAATTAATAGTAATAACTGATAAAATTAGACAGAACTGGTTTTGTTCTAGAACAAGTGAAAATCAATATTAATAACTGTTGAAAACACAATCAAAACAATATATCAATTTACGATACTATTGGCATATATCGAGAACGTCAAGTGATCATTTAAATGCATGATTCAAATATAACAGGTAACTTCTGTCAAAAAATAAATAAAGGAATTATTTTTTTTACTTTTCAAAAGAAAAATAGTTCTGCGATCTGCCACGGGGGTTTTCCCAATTGAATGCGAAAAATATTATGGAAGAAAAAAATATCTCCCGAGATGGTGCACTTTGATATACCTACTACATATAATTTAAAAATCCAAAGAGCAAAAGTATACCTATAATAATTGGCAGTTACAAATGCTCTGTACTATTAAAAAAATTTTTCATTAGCTAAATTACTAAACCCTTTTAAAATTATTCATAATATTTAACAAATATTAGGAACCTTAATTAGTAACTATGCAAAAATATTAGAAAAACTTTCTTCAGTGAATTGAACGTAACTAGTTAAACTCTAAATATTTGTTTCACCACAAATAACTCTAAATATTTGTTTCACCACAGTTCTTATCAGTTTGATTTAAAGTTAAAAACTACTAACAGAAAATTTACTATAAATTCATAATAAAGCACAAAATAAAACACAGCATTTAAATATTAATGTTGCACATAAAAAAATTCTGAAGTTAAAATTAGGTAAAGACAAAAGAAACAGTTCCGCCATATTGTTTAATATTGGCAGGGCATAGTCAAAGATAATAAATAAAACTTATCCAATTCAACTATATTCTAGGATATTTTCTTATCAATAACTATATAATTATTTGAGCCAATTAAAAATCAAACAGATTTTCAACTTGCAAAAATTTAAAAACCTAAGGTTTGCTGTGAGGGGTATTTACTAATTACACTCTTGAAGATAGTTTTTTTCTTCTTTTATCCCCATTACTTTAGCGTAACTATCAAATATAGAAACCTTACCACACTCTGTTCAAAAGAAATTAAATCAGAAGTAAATATCAGTTTTTTTTTGCGTTATAGCAAACTTCTACCAGTTCTCTGCTGAGTCAGTGATTTTTTTTATATTGACTGCTAGCCAACCATATAATAATTGTCATAACTTTGGCACTAAGACTAACACAGATTAAGCAACCAGAGTTTGAGAAAAAACATGCTTTATTTCAAGTAAATAAAGATCAGCAATATTTTTGAAAAATAAACTGTTTAACTACCAGTGGCTATTTGACTAGGAGGTAAAATTAAGTTTCGGTCTTAGAAACTGACATTTATAGTTTAAGATTTCATTCTTCTAGAATGAAAAACATAAATTGTGGCAATTATCCTGCCACATATCTCCACAAAACTGTGGGTATAAACCCGTCTCAGAATGTTGTAGATATATCTATACATAATTAAGGAAACTGAAGTTCAGTTCCATATTTTCCACAATAGAATATACTCAAGACATTAATGTAAGTAATCAAACAAAAGTTAGAAATCAAGAACAGATTTAATACAAAATTGTCAGAAACAGTTTTCATCATAGTTTATCAGGTGTAAACATATGATAAATATTTATCATAATATCCAGTTTAGCATCAGAATTTAAAAAATTTAATTTTTATTTGTTTATCGCTTAAAACTAAAGCTTTTTCTAGATATAATTCAACCAAAATCTGGTAAGCCAATTATTCTGATGTTCAGAAACATTTTCACGTTAACAAAATGAAAGTTAAAGACAGATTGAAAAAAAAAAAAAAAATTAGAAACATTACTTATCACAGTTCACATGAGGTTACGATATGGAGTACAAGCACATGTGATGAATATTTATCAATTTATTCAATCCAGTATCAGAAATTAAAATATATATTTTTATTTACCGTGTAAAACTTCTAATCGCTTTCTCTAGAGGTACGGAGTGTGGTAGGTCAAGGTATAATTTTGGTTTGGAAACTTTTATAGGAAAACAGAATTTAAACAAAAATATCAGGATTAGCTTTTATCGCAGTTCATACGATTTATGATATCAGGTGAAAACATATGAATACTTAACACAGTAGTCAATCAGGAATCAAAATTGAAAATATATATCTATTTACCGTTCAAAACTTCGATAGCTTTTTCTACAGGTATGGATTCTGGTAAGTCAATTAAGGCATAATTTTTGTTTAGAAACATATTTTTAGGCGGAACGCCCGTTTGTTGCTGGAAAACATCTTTCAAAACTTCTTCATGCGCTTCTGATGGTAAGTTTCCTACGTATATTCTGCTGTTGTTAGTCATTTTAAACAAAAGATGGTGGATTTAAAAACTTAAATATAATTTAAAAGAACAAAAACAAATGTAAACAAAAAAGGACTTTAAAAGGAAAAGGACAAACGCCCAACTCGTCCGACCGACACGCTATATTTTTCCCACGTGTTCAACGTCAATCACGTGACTTCCGCTAGCCGGCTTAATGTCACCATTCCATTAAAAAGGAAATAATAATAATAATAAAAAATAAAAAAAATCGCACTGATTTTAAACTTTGTAAACTAATGCAAAAATTACATTTAAATCAAAAATAATAATACTGGTTTTAAGGCAGTTTCATGTGTTTAAAAAAAAATTACAATTTGCTGTTTGTATTGTATTTTAAGATAGAGCATTTGAAACAAATTTAAAAAAAGAAATCTTGATATACTCTAGTATTTGTACTGAATTATTGTGCCCTTTGCAATCTTCTAGCAATCTACAAATAGCAAATTTCTTTGTTTTGACAAATTTATGGAGGAATATCATGAAGAAAGTAACGCACTTCCGCAAGCTATTTCAAGGTAAAACTGGATCGACAATAAAGTACTGAAACAATATTCATATGGAGATAAGCCTCTGGGTTTAAGCCCAGAGATTAAAAAAAAAAATGTAAGAGTAGACATTTTCACGCGTCACTTTATTGACATGTAGCTGCTAGTTCAATTTACACAGCCAACCAATTGAGATTTCGGATGGGCGTCGCAGGTGTCCAATTTTTGAAGAGGACGAAATTAAAATATACAGCAGGGCTGGATTACCCATTAGGCCAGAGTAAGCCATGGCCTGGGGCCCCCAATGATTAGGGGCCCCCTTAAAAAATTTTTGAAAATAAATTTTAAAAAATTTAGAAAAACAATGATTAAAAAAAAAAAATCGATTTCAAATATATATTAATAAACTAAGATAAATTTTTTAGTTTTAATTTAACAAAATAAAGTAAAATTTAATTTATTATTATTTATTTTTATTTTAAATATGCTTTCTTAAGTGAAAAGATATATAAACACTTTTATATTTGAATAAATAAAAAAAATACGGGCCCCAAAAATTTTATGGCCTAGGGCCCCGCGTACGCTCAATCCGGCCCTGATATACAGTCAAACTAGTACTCTGAATTTCACTCATAACAAAAATAAATTTTTAAATTTGCAAAGTGATTAGTTATTATTATTTTACTTTTCACGAGTTTAAACGGATCAGTCCACTACTGGACCCAAACGGTTCCCAGTAGAACACCGAAGTCAAGCATCACCGGCAAGACTTCGCATGCAAGAAAAATCAAACTCCCCTGAAGTTTAGTAGATATTTTATTCATTTTCGATTCATTAATAATTAGTTTAAGCGTAATGAAGCTAATATTGATTATCATTCCTGCATAATATACATAGTTAAGAATATTTATTTATATACAATATTAAGGCAGGGACCGACTAACAAGTATGGGGCCACTTACAAATTCTTTATGTGGAGGAATTTTGCTTTTTCATGTTAGAATTTATTTCTTAAGAGAAGTGAATTTGGGCAAAAATGAGAACTAATTAATGTATTACACTTTACATGTAAGCGTTCCTTTCAGCATAAAATCGTTCCGTAAATAAAAAAAAAAAAAAAAAAAATGATAAAATACTAGAAGATTCAATAATAACTATTTTAAAATAAAGATTCAACATTCAAAAGATAAAGACCCAATTAAATGCATTTTTGTTTCATATTTCAGAAAATATGCTTTTTTTCATGCGTATTTAAATTTCATGCGTAAGTTTTTTAGACTTGCACCTAATCATAAATATAAACTAAATTCAGTCTCTTAAATTGAAGTGCTCCTGTACTACGCTAATTTCACCTTTTCAGGTTCTATTGATGAATGGGAATGTGAAGTTTAATGGCACAAGAGCCGAATTTTGGTTTACTGGATCAAATGTTGACGCTAAGAGTTATTGAATTGTATCAGAAAAGCTTCTACATAAATTGTCACGGCATCTTGATTATAATTCTTTATCATGAATCGTTCTTTCCTTAATAAAAATTAATAAAAACTATCAAACGGTATTGAAGCAAATATTTTTGAAATTATGTTAGTACTTTCAAACATGAATAGAATTTTCAGTTCACATATTGGTTTTCAGGACTTTAAAACGAAATGTTGAAGGTGGCCAAAATCATTTTAAATCAAATTTATTGAATCAATAAAATGATAAAGCAAATTTAATAACGAATTTAATTATTTGTGGAAAAAGCTCAGCTGAAAGCCGAAGTCAACAGCATAAAGAATATTTGAAAAGGAAGAAAGGGTGGTATTAAGGAAACCAAAGTAGTATCCGAAGCTAATTTCCATTAATTGTATAAAAGCCAGTTATTATAAACCACCATATTATTTTACACACTAAAATAAACAACGGTAGAGACTAAATTTAAAAAATAGAAGCGAAAAGGGCGGGAAGTCACTAAGCCATGAAAACAATTTAGACATGTTAAAAACCAGAATTAAAGACCAAACAAATTTGCACATATCGACATCGTAACTTACGAAAAAATTAAGATTAAGTTAGATCGAGAATTTATAAATTAGTCACTGGTAGATCTGAGAGATTCGAAATATTTGAAAGAAAAAAGTTTGCAGGTTAATAAAGATGTATTTATCACTGATTTAGATCTGTGATTTTATTAAAAATGCAATTCTGCAACAGATTTTATTTTCATTTTAACGCAGCTGTCTATTGATGATGTATAGTAAAATTAGGCATTTATATATCTTTGTGTCTGAGATATAGCAAAATTTGTTCACTTTTACGAAATGACAGATTGTGGTTGTGCTACAATTTGTAAACTAGAAAAGAATAATGTATGTTATATTAAGAGATAAATCAAAATTAAATTTCTTTTATAGTTTACAGGAAAATTTAAAAGGAAATAATAAAATCTTATAAATTGTTCCTTTTGAACTGCGCTAAAAATTCCGAATTTTTGCTTTAAAAAATGTTGTTCAAAATAATAATAATAATAATAATAATGTCTATGTGCATCGTTTTATCTGGAAGCAAAAATTTAGAATTTAGTTAAAAAGATTCGAAAAATCCTCCATTTATAAGAATTTTATCAAACATAAAATCAATATTTCCAGAAAATTATTATTAGTTTTTGGGAACATTTTCTGACTATAGAGCTTTTGTTGCCAAATAAAGCAATGCACATCGAAGTATTTTTTAAATAAATTATTTTGTCGCAAAAATTAAAATTTTTTAACAGCTCAAATATGAAAACTATCAGGTTTTAGCATTAGAAGTCTATACCTTCAAATATTTTACGCATTTTTACAGAATTTCCAAAATTGTTATACAAATACGATTAAGTGTTAATTTTGCATAATAGTGGTGTGAACACAATTTTTGAATTTGAAGTTGATTCAGTTCATAATTTCCATACTGAATTTCAAAAATTGTGCTCACCACACTTTTATGCAAAATAAACTAAATCATCTTTGTAAATAGTGAATAGATTTCAAAAAACTTAAATCTTGCTTCGACTGAAACGTCGTTCTAGATATAATTTTGTTTAAAAGCTTAAAAGACTTTAATTTCAACTTCTTTCAATAGTTTAATTTGGTCTTGCTTTAAAATCTAGTTATTGCAATGGTTTAGTTCTTGTCTAATTAGTATAAATGATGCTACAATATAAAATTAGGAAATATGGAAGTTTATATTAATCGCAAAAATAAATTCTTTACTTAATCATCTTCATTCGCTTTTTTCTAAATCACTCATTTAAAATTATTTATGCTTTTGTTCAATATGCTTTGAGCTGAACTGATCAACTCTATATGCTCACAAGGTTAATGTTGGATAGAATAATTTTACTAAACAGACACATTTTAAAACCTTTAAAAGATTTTTAGTGCAAATCTTTGATTTTATGCATACAAAATAACTTACAGTATATAGTAAATTTACATTTAATCATTTGTGTTTAAGTTTCAATTTCCGCTTATTGTCAGTTAAAAAAAAAAAGCAAGATTTCTAAGCAATTTAAATTTTCCGAATCAAAGAAAATAAATCCCAATTTAACAAAAGAATATATTATATGCGTGAATAAATACTCTAAACTTTTTAAACTGATATTTCAAATTTTCAAAATTATTGAAGACGTATTTGTGAACAGCAATTTTAATTTGCTTTTTTTTAAAATCAAAATGGGGCGAATTTGTTTTCGAACATAAGACACTATCAGAATTTAGCAAATTTATTATGTTCAATTATTGTTGAGAAATTTAAAGAAAAAACCAGCATAATCATAGTTTGTAAATTTTACAATTTACATTTAAATTGTAAATTTTACAATGCAAATTTTCTTTTTTCGGTTTCAGTGATAAATTGCTCGAATAAACTATAAATGCATTTTAAAATATTTAAGTCTGTGACCTAAATATTAAACTTTCAAGAACCTGCCTTACAGAAATTTTTACATCTGTTAGAATGAATATATCTTAAGTAATCCAGTACTCGGAATTTTTAGTTCTGTACGTGGCAGTCTGAGAATTTATATCTTGCATTAAAATTTTATACTCTAGTAATAAAAGTAAATGAAAAATCACAAAATTATGAAAATATTTTATACATAAATGCTAATCGCAGATACAGAACAGAAATGTTTCAAAACTTAACTTACTGAGAGCAGAAAACAAAGAACTATCGCACAAAAAACTTTCGTGTTCCCAAAGCAGTCCAGGTATATAAAGTACGGACACTTTTTTATTAGAATTTAACCAGGGAAAGAAGGAAGCCTTGTCATCCTTGATTTTCAGGCCTCCTTTTAAAATTGAGCCGCTCATCAAGTTCTTTGCTCAACAAAGATTCACTAATTCAGAGCAACTCAAAGTTTCAACCACCTACTCTATCGTTCGATTTCACAAATTCAATTACTAATTCTTCTATGACAAGAATACTGAATATCAACGCATGCGCATTTAACAATTTACAGTGGTTGGACATGAAATATTAACTTCATATTGTTATTTTGTTGCCAACTTATTAAAGAAAAATTATAGGCTTACAAAGGTCTCAAAAGATATGCTTATTTCAAGTTTCTTTAATGCAAACTACAAGCAAAGCCTGAGTTAACGGAGATTAAGGACAACGGGATTGTTGCTTACAGAGATCAAAGGTATGGATCCAAAAAGCTTCTGAACAATCCTAGTACTTAACACAAGATTGCCCAAGGAAGTCATTTTGACTGTTTTTTAATTTCAATTAGAAAAACAATGGTGACACAATTTCTTAGAATTTTGTGACTTTGTAAAACATATAATTTTTTTATTGTTAATATTTACTAATAACTTGTTTTATATAACCGTAAATATAAAAAATATTAAAAATTAATTTTAAACAAATTTCTTTACACATTAGTTATTCTTTCACAATCCAGTCATTTTGACTGCTTTTGTGCAATATAAGTATGTACTAAGTTTCAGTCTTCCTAACAAGCAGTTCATGTAGTAAAAAAATTAATCTTTAAACTAAAGACACAGACAAACCCTACAATAGTTATAGCGTGAAAAAAACCCATACTAAATATCTTTTGGTCAAGTGATTAGATTTTCATGTATTAGGAGTCAACAGTTGGTTCGAGGAGGGGGATTTCAAATATACTAATCAGTTAGTACAGACGATGCTTTAAGTTCCAAAATAGACACAAAAACGTAATTCCTTTGAATAAACTTAACTTTTTTCGATGATTTTGTTTCCTTACCTTAAAAATATTGCGAAGAGTGGCAGCAATCTGGTAAATATAGTCCCACTAGTTAGACCAGGTGAACTGTCCAAAGTTCGGTCCCCTTAATATTAATATTACTTTCTGCGTATTTCGCTTTATCTCAAGAACTTTTTAAGCGAATTTAAAAAAATTTCGTACACAATTTATACACTAAGCTGCAAGTATATTTGACATAATATTCCAAAATAAAGTTAGTTGTGAGATATTTAAAATACTTTAAAATCTATTTTTTCTGGATGCAATTAATTCAATGAGCCTTTGTTTAAATTTGCACCCTACACAAAAATGTTTCAGTCAAAGATCTAGATGCAAAATTTGTATTCCCCTTTGTAGCAATTTGATAAAAAAAAAAAAAATCCTAAAAAAGGGTATTTTCTGATGTATCGATATTTAAATACTAATCTATCAGTGACATCAAAATAACGGTTGCTTTTCAGATTTATGCGGATGCACCTTGCAGTTTTTTTAAAATTTTTTATTACTGGATTGTTTCAGCAAACATTTTATAATAGGATCACACTTTAAGCCAGCAAATCAAAATTCCTCTATTTTCGCTTGCTACACTAGACTTTAAAAGTTAAGGTATTTACAACCTGTTTATGAGTTTAATTTGAAAATGAATGAACAAAGAAAAAAGCAATTTTTATGAATAGCGCATTTAACAGTTCTTATGAACTAACCTGAGTGCGATACAGAAATTCACACAAGTTTCAATAAAGATTTTTTTTAAAGCAATATTGGTAAACAAGCTCCTTCCAAAAAAAAAAAAAAAAAAAAAAATTAAAAAAAAAAATAAATAAATAAATAAAAAAAAAAAAACACGACGCAGTGTTATTTGCAAAATTGTAAAGGAAACAATACAAAAATGGGTTTTAGTACGGAATGTGCCCACCTCTAACACCAATGCAGCAGTGAAATCAAGTTTTAATGATGTCAAATAAGCTGTAGGCAACTGCAGCGGGAAGCGATGACTATATACGGTGCTATCCTTATTCCCAGTGTAACGACCATAAAGATTCAAATCAGCAACTTGTTGTTCAAAAAGCTCGAAATACTATTGCATTTAGGTCTGGAGACCAAGCCGAGTAATATATTCCGCTACTATTTTCATACTTTAAGAAAATCGTCGAAATGATGGAGTCTATTTTGCCACTCTGTCGTCCATCAAAATGAAATGAGAACCAACCGAATGAAAAGAATGAACATAGTACATCTCGATACTCATATGAGTAATATTGCCTCCTTCAAAGGCACGGGGTTCGTGCAACCATCTGATATACTTTCCCACACTATCAAACTTTTGCCTTTACAATAATATGTTTTTGGACATTAGAGGATAGGTAAAAGATCGATGCCTCTTATCATATAAAAATATAAATCAGTGACATGCCACCTGCCCTCCGATGTCTAGAAAGTAACGTTTAGGAGAACTTAAGTTGGATGGTTTGAGGTATGTTGAATGAACGCATGACCCTACCCCATACTTTGAAAGAAGCAATGTTACAGGTATGAATATCAGCAAGTTCTTATGTTTGCTTATTTTTAAGAGATTCAAATGATTCTGATTTCATGTGAATGGATTGTAGCACATGGCACCGAGGAATATTTTGCCGGATGGATTGACCTCAGATAGATTTTTGAGATTTCCATAACATACATGCTTTGAGTTCCTTTCGCTTCATGGTCGTTACATGAGCTGGAAGAAAAGTCATTCTTCATCTCAGAATAACAGAGCAATCACTCAGTTCCGCACATATACCACTAACCAGAGGGGGCGTCTATTGATCTGATATAATTAATGTTACTGGAGAGACAGACGGGAACTCCGTTTAGTTGAGTTAACCAGATTTTTAAACCATGATTTGAGGAGCTTCCTTGAAACATTTTACGATTCGAGGATGCCAATTTGTTTATGGAAAACAAAGTTTTCTTTTTAAAAAAAAAAATTAATATCAGATGCAAAACCATAATCAAACTTTGTTTCATTGAGTTACGAAATAAGACACAAAAACTTACTTTCTCGGAACAAACATACCTTTTTCCAACGGATTCTGATTTCTGACTCTCAAAATATAGGGGGTAGCCGCAATCAGGGAAATATGGTCCCCATAGCTAAATCGGTTGAATAGTTAGTGAGAAATTTAATTTTTAAAGAGTCGAATATTTAAAATTCGATTTTTCAGGAACTATACAACCGATTTTGCTCAAATTTTGTATTTTGCTAAGTAATATTACATACTTTAAAATTATGTAAAAAATTGCATGCCTTACAATTAAAATTTTTTTAGACTATTATTAAATAAAATAAAAAATAAATATTTACTAAAATTTATTTTTGGCATGGATCTTTGGATAATTGAATTTTATAATTATGTGAAAATTTTTTTCCAATTCGTTTAAAACGTGTTAGAGATGCTTTGTAATTCTGAATCCAATCTAGAAGTCAAGGGAACTCCTAGATCTGGTATTTGGTGAAATTTGCCTTTGAGGAGGACTTTTTGATGGAACTAATCCGTATTTGCGTTACATAATAAGGAAGACCACGAGAACCTCCCACGGTTAGCCTGATGACAAGGGGAATCTAACCCATGATCCGTCTACTACTGAGGATATTTAAAGTCAGCATTGTCGTCGGTTTAAACTTTATGCGAAATTCGTATCGAACAGCCATTGCTGGAATTTGAACTTTGTTTACCTCATTGGAAGGCGAACGCTCTATCGCCTGAGCCAGCACGACTCAGGAGTGGGCTTACTGTAAAATTATAATGTGGAAGTTTCAGTGTATGTTAAATTGTACTGGAGACGTAAAATGTTTTTGATGTCTCCACCACAATAAATCGCAAAAGTGAGTTTTAATGTTTTCTTTGAGTAGAACTTATTTAATATTGTTTCGACTTATCTAATGCTAGTTAGATTTTAGTTAGTTAGATTGCTAGTTAGTTAGATTGCTAATTAGATTTGAATTATTCATTGATTAATTCATTGAAACTACTTAAATTTCTGAGTTCAAGAATGTTTCATGATCAGATGTAAAAATTGAGCATTTATTCATTCTTTTCAGTTATATTTAATTAATACGGCTTTAAATGGCAAAAGATATATAAATAGTTTTCGTATGTTTAAGTAGAGAGCCAGCACAAAATAAAAAATGGAACAGCTGAATTATTTATGATTTAGTGATCGTATTTTCAAAAAGATGCAATCTCAATGGCTCGAGAGACTAGTTTTAAACATGATAATTTTATTTGCAGACGATGTTAACGAAATTATAACGTTACTAAACTCGTCTGTAAAACGTTATTTTTTTAGATGGGTAGCAGGTAGCAGACGATTTATAAACAGTAGACATTTTGTTGCAGACGATATTTAAACGATTAGCAGTAGATATTTTGTTGCAGACGATATTTAAAAGATTAGCAGTAGATATTTTGTTGCAGACGATATTTAAAAGATTAGCAGTAGATATTTTGTTGCAGACGATATTTAAAAGATTAGCAGTAGATATTTTGCTGCAGACGATATTTAAACGATCAGCAGTAGATATTTTGCTGCAGACGATATTTAAACGATCAGCAGTAGATATTTTGCTGCAGACGATATTTAAACGATCAGCAGTAGATATTTTGCTGCAGACGATATTTAAACGATCAGCAGTAGATATTTTGCTGCATACGATATTTTGAGTAACGAAATCAGTTACGTTACTAAACCAGTCTAAATAAAAAACGCATAGCTTGTCTAATTTCGTAATTTAAAAAATAGTCTTCACAAATATATTAGCATATTTAAGATTGCATTGTAAATTATAAAATTTCGATTATTTAGATCAAAAGTTATTCAAGAACTCTTTCTTTTGCGCACTGTACATTTTAAACTAATTTTTTCAAGATTAGAAAACTTCCACTTTTATTTTATTCGAAGGGTGAGGAGATAGAAATAACAAGTTACACATTCATTCATTTTATTAGGGAAGTTAAATATAAGTTTTTAGTTGGGAAGATGCTGAAGTAGAAAAAAAAAGTTCTGTTGGCATTCTAATAAAAGTTTTCCAGATTTTGTTAAGCTGTTGATGGTTTCCATTCCCATAACTTATTTTAATATTATTTAATTTATTCATTTTTTATAAAGCATTTCCTCCGAATTATCAGACAAAAATCCGGTTTAAAAATATTTATTGTTATAAATCAGTAATCAATAATTACTTTTATTGGCAGAGATGAGGCATAAAATGAATTTAGTTTGCATAAGATAGTTTAGTCCAATTTAAACTATTCTGTTTTAACAATCAACTATAAAAACATAGCAACTGCCGAATAAAAAACAAACCGTTACATTTATGTAATTTTTATAAAATAGATATTTGCTATTGCGAAAACGAGAAAATAGTTTTGAAATACAAAAATGTTAACTCTAGTTAAAACATTTGGTTTAAGTTTCGAAGACTAAAGTTCCTACTGGTTTGAATAACACATTAAGTTAATCATAAAACGGATAATGATGTACAGTGATGACTTTACAGATTAGAAAAGCATAAGTTTTAACCACCCACGAATATTTTGTTTGCGTATTCTGAAGTACAATTTTTTTGTTAGAAAACGTTATATCCCATAGTTATATGAAATATTTATTGAAGGAATTCATCGATTTTTAAAGAAAAATTCCCGATTTGTCGTGCTAAATCGGATATTTGAATTTCAGTGATTACTGTGTACTAGTTTGGTAAGAATTTAATGTGATCTATAGAACATTATAATTTTAAATTAGCAATAAACAAAGAAACAGTTTACCTCTAAGAACGCTTTTAATATTAAGAAATAAAGAAAAAATACATAAAATATATATCTATGCCACATAGACGTCAACGGTTTTTTGTTTAAAAGCGTTAAAATATTACCAGACTTTGTGATAGTAAATAGAATCATAGCACTTAACCAAACACTAAATAACATGGCATAAACATTAGTAGATTGCATCAAATTTCGATCTTTCGGAGGTGCATAATGTTTCGAATAGTAAAATTTCCCAACCGATCTTAAATAAGAAAAAAATTTTAAGGAAAAATTATCTTCGCAATTCGTAGCAACTATCTAGGACAAAACTTACAAATTCCTTCCCCCCCCCCCAGCAAACTTACAATGTGTTTAGAACATTGATGAAACTCTTTTAACAATTGAAAACATAAATAAATAACAATAAAAACAGTTATTCAATAACAGTATTATGAAATAAAAATAGTAAATACTTTATGCTTAAAAAATAGATTATTAAATTATTTTAATGTCTATCAGATTAAATATCTACGTAATCCAAAAAAAAATTCTTTGAAGGTAGGAATTTAATATTTACTCATAATCATTTAAACAGCGAAGTGTAATAAGAATTAAATTTAAATCATTACCTGTTTGACAACGACTTAGTTGCCTTTAAGAAAAATGATTTAAAAGCTTGTTAGAAGAATTTCAAAACTGAATGAAGTCTTCTGTAGTCATTACAAAAATCGAGTCAATTGCGCATGCGTTATTTCGGCTCAACAAGCAAGCTAGATGTGGAACGCATTTTAACATTTGCTGCAAAACATTACGTATTTGTAGTTTAATGCCACACATTTGATGGAAAAAATAAAAACAATTAGAATTCGGATGTGACGTTAGGTTTGACGAGATAAGCAGTGCGACTTTAGTTTAGTGCTTAAGCACCGCAGAATCAGGTCATTAATATGCGTAGACAAACGAAAATAAAATCTTATTTTGAGTATATTTTGTTGAAATCAAGTTATATTCGTTTTTAAAATGGATTTGTTTTTTGTAGTGTATGCTTCCGGTCTCTTATTTCTGCCTTGTTGAAGGTCTCCGGAAATTACTACAACATAGCTGATTGAAATCCTGGTGTGATCTTTTCTTAGCTGATGATTACTCCTTCAGACTTCAAGTCCCGCAGTGGACTGATCGTTAAGACACGGTTCCCAGCAGATCACCAGCAGAAGTCAAGCATCACTGGCTGCGGTCAGTGTGCGGGTGGGTCACCACTTGGATCAGTCTGCGTAGGGACCGAGGGTGTGCGGTATTGGTCCTCGTTAAACTGTGCTACCGTAAAGTGCTCGACTTCGCGTGCAGGTCGTTGGGCTACCGAAGCAGGGGTGCCATCCCCTCTGCAGAGGATCAAAATTGTGATGGCATGTCTTCGGATCATCCTCAGGGATGTTTCCCAGACCGTCGCCAATAGCCCATTGTGCAGCTCTAGTGCGACGTAAATGAACTACTACTACTACTACTACCTTCAGATTTCAATACCGCACATACTTGGACACTTCGCAGACTGCTCCAAGTGGTCATCCACCCGCACACTGACCGCAGACAGTGATGCTTGACATCGGCGATCTGCTTCGAATCGTGTCTTAACAGTCTAGTCCACAGCGGGACTCTATCAATGTTTTAACTCTGTAGATTTGCGATTTTGAACCTTACCCAGAAAATAAGCTAACTCCTGGATAAAACATTAGAATGATCTCACATTTATGGAGGCCTTTTTGATGGTACCAACTCACCCTTCCACGATTAGCCCGACGGAAAATGCCGGGAGCAAGGTGCGAATTGACCAGCCATCCTGGGATTCGGACTTAGGGCAGACTTATACATTGTAACAACAAGAAGATAATCACAGCACCGCGACGATTCAATGTTCATCAACCGCCTGTATATCTCCCAGGCTCAGAATTGAACAAGCAATCTTTTTGCCAGAGATGAGGACCATGCTGCATACAATCAAGTCAATGCTATGATTTAATTTTCAACTTTGGTCACCATTGATCATCAAACTTTACACGTAGTACATTATTGAAAGTTCATCTCCTTGATCTTGTATTATTGAATCCAGTTTAGAATCTCATCCAGTCGCAAAATCATCTTGGTGTTTATATGTAACTAGTAAACTGTAATACAACTAGTAAAATGTAACTTTAAGGTTTAAACACTCATTTGTTTGGAATACCATATCTAAAGAAATATCGTGGAAATCTCATCTTTTATGGTCAACTGGACATTATATAGAATTTGACCTTTAATCCGTTTATTACTAAGGATATCTATGCTATCCTTAGGGTCTGTCAGGAAAAAATAATTAGTCAAAGCTGGGATTTTAACCTTTAGATCCTCTGCGTTTTCTTTGAACTCACAAGCTAAAAATTTGAGGGAGAAAATGCAGTAATGGTTGCATAGGAAAAAGCTGTTTGGAATAGCATTCAAATATTATACTATCTATCAAATCTGTAAAGCAAATCTTAAAAAGCCTAAATTCGATGATCTATCCAAGAAATATAAAATTTCTTTCACTGCCAGGAGTAATAATGCTTATGCGTTGTTCTGGTTAGGAAATAAAAAGTGCTTTGGAAAAATTTGTTTTAGGATTTTTTTTCTTCCTAACTTTCACTCTCTACAACAATAACCAATCCCGCCATGATTTGTTTGCGATTTGATATTTTGAAAGAAAAATCAGTATTTGATACCTCATAGTTTACTTTTGGATTGTCTGATTATTTAAATTTCAACTACACTATAGTGCAGTTGAAAAAATTTTGCCAATCAAAATTTATATAGCGTCCTATTAAATTGATGTAGGCTTTGGAGATGGATACAATTAAAAATAATATTTTACACATCGTGTTTAAGTGCAATATCGTTTTTCCATCTTAAGAAAAGGTATTTGTTTCTTTATAAACCCGCATATCATATTCGTCCAACACAAATTAATTCCGAGCAATGCAGCAACTACGAACTCAATGCAACCGTTAAGGGTTAAACTGGAAAAGGTATATATTTTTTCAAATTTGCTCAAAATTCCCAATTTTGACAAATTTTTTTTCATAGAAACAAAATTTAACATTTTTAATCTAAAAAAAAAATGTTTTATTGTATAATTTTGTTACATTTATTAAATGCTTACAGCAAGTAGACCGGTTTGAGATCCTCAAGAAATTTCTTTTTATATAAGGTGTTACGTAATTACCAATAATAATGTATATTTTTATTATCTTTTATAAAAATGAAGTAAAAATATCAAGAGCTGTGGAAGTCGTTAATTAATGCCCAAGCAAGGCAAAATGAAAACGATTTTGAAATTAACGAAACTATACTGACGAACGCGAGAATGTACACATCAAAACTTGTTGGATTTCCGAAATAAATACATAGGAAATTCAATTTAAATAAAACGGGCCAAAATTTAAGTAGGAAGTATTGATTTGACTGATTTTGATATCAATTTTAGTATTTTTTTTCCCCAGCTTTAATAATGATTTGTGAGACCTAATATGTATTTTTTTTTTTACTTCGTAATATTTACCACAGAAGTAATGTCATTATGGTTACCCATTTTGGATCATTTGGGCCTTGCATTGTCCTACTTTCAAGTAAAATACAACTTTTTTTAAAATTATTTTTAAAGTTAGAAACTGAAAAGTAATGGAAATAACTTTTTTAGTAACACGTACTTGGAATTAAGAAAAAATCCGACATATTTGGAAACAGTGAAGCTGGTGAGATAAGTTCGAAACAAAGTTTAATAGTAGGGTAAAAGCGTTACGAAACCTATGTTTGAGATTTATTGTTATGTGATAGGGTACATGATATTCACCAGATTACTCTGGAACGATTGAGGAGGCTAATCTAGAAAAGCATTAGAAAGATCTCTTTCAAGCTTTTTGGTTGTAAGTCATGAAAATATTTTGAAGGGGTAATAGAAGCCGAGAGAGCTCAGAGTCCTCACCTCCGAATAAACCAATCAAATCTCAAACCCTGGCGAAAATTGCTTGATTCAAATACAACATCAGGTTTGCCCTGAACCAAAGTGCTGACATAAAATATCTTTAATAGTTGACGGGTCATGGGTTAAAGTCCTCTTTTCAGAGGGCTTCCCCGACTCTAAGTACGGAAAGTTAAACAAGTGAGTTATTAGGAGGAATCAATGAATTATCGACAATCAAGGAATCAAGTGCCGCATTGACTCAGGGAATCAGAGCACTTGCCTTCCCATGATGCAACCCAGGTTCGGATCGCAGCAATGACTAGTAGATTCGAATTCGATTGACGTAAAATATCCCCTGTGGTTGACGAATAAAAGGTTAGGGTTAACCATGGTTGCCATAGGGTTAACCATGGTTGCCATAGGGTTAACCATGAGAGATTTTCGCAGTTTTCTTATCCATGCAGCGCAAATGCAAGTTACTTCCATCAAAATTTACTCCGAGAAGACGAGCATTTCCCAAATGCTTGATTCAGGAATTCCCTTGTCTTCTTGGTTGGGTTCATAATTACAATGCTATTGAAATTAACACCGAAAAACCAAATTATTATACATTATTAATCCATTTGATTCCCTTAATTAAAAATACCTGTTTTAAAATAAAATGAAAATGTTCTTCGGGGAAAAAATTGAACGTGGTTTAAGTTTGAGTTGAAAACCACTGATCTAATACGAGAGAAAACTTCTTCATAGATTTCAGTTGGGTCAATAGTTAGCCCATTGCGAAATGAACATCCGACAGTAAATCTGGCAGCTTACCCAGTGTTCCTCTCTTGATGGAGATATCATAGTCACACCTAAAAAGCTCAGAAGAATTGAGGCGAATAAAAGAATTGATCTCAACGATTTGCTTTCAGTAGGATGTTTTTATTTCACTTTATTTCACTAGGGCAAAATTAGGAAATTTTGCATCTGGCCAATGGCCGGTTTCTATAACACGTTGAATGCCACGCTAATTTAACATGGCTTGCCCGTCTGGCCAAAATGATTTTCTCAGTATGTATTGCATTAAATACTTCAAACCATTTTAGAAATAATTTATAAAAAAATTAAAAGCATTAAAAATTTACTCGAATTTTTTGTTTCTAATAATCTTGGCTTCACCGGCCACCGGTGACCCGTGGCAATACGAACAAACTCAGTACCGGTCATCGGTGACCTCCATGACATTCAACGTGTAGTTATTTTTTCAAAAATAGAAAATTTAAAAAAAAAAAAAAAAAAAAAAAAAAAAAAAAATGCTGATATCAATAAGGTAAGGCATTTCTTTGAAATCATTTCTCAAAATATAGTGAACATTATTAAGTTTTTTTTCTAAAAAAAAGGCAAATTCTTAATAACAGGCCTGATATTAAGTAATTTTCAGAATATTATAAAACATTCATAATAAATCCAAATTTATTGGAAAAAATAATTAAGATGCACATGGGGTACATTACCGACGAAAAAGTAGTGATCGAGTGAGAACTGGCAGATAATTCTTTAATCACCATTTGTTATGTATAGCCGACCTGTGGCCGGTGGTGACCGTAAATATTGCTGTATATTTCACAACGCTCAAAGTTTTACCAGTTAGGCGTATTTCTTATGGAGCTTAAATCAATTAGTTTCTTTCTGTTTGATAAAACTGAAATTACCAAAGTCATAATGGTGAACATGTCGCAACTTTGTAATTTTTATTCTTAATTTCAGTTCGTAATTGTTGCCGACATAGCCTGGTTGGCAGGGTGCTGGACTCACGTTTGTGAGAAAGGGAGTTCGAATCCAGCCGGCCGAAGAATTCCCGTGCAGTAAATGATGACTGGTGCACGTTAAATATGATTGGTCACAAAGTCCTCCATGTTTCCATAACAAATCAATACCTCTGAGGGTACTGAATTGGAGATTGATAGTCCTCTGATTCAGAAAAAAATTACGATCCGTGGACGAATGAATGGATTTATGAATGGGTCCGCCCTATAAATGGGTGTGACAGAAGTCAAATTCTGGGCCATAGATGGCGCCCACTGGAAAACAAGACAATCGCACCCCATATTGTCGATAACAACAACAACAACAGTTCATAATTGTAATTGGAATTATCAAAAGTGTTAAAAAAATAAATCGGGAATGATAACGATTATTGCTTGAAAAGAAAATCTATAACTTAAAAAAACAGAGAAACTATAACTTTTGATATTTTGCTGAATCGCTATAGCAAAGGTTGAAATTCATTCTAAACACAGGGTATTTCATAGCCTTTATGCAGCCCTAAGTCTTAAAATCTTTGTTCAAAATGAAATAAAAAACAACGCATTAGAGGATTTAAGTATTACGATTCACAAAGTAATTATAAGAAAAAAAGAACATTTTTCAAAACTAAATGAATCACCAATGCGGCACTGAAAGCATCAAACCCTGTTTGATTGTTGGAGGAAACGAAAAGAGATTGAAAGATATTATTAGAAACACTTCCAAGTTTCATCAGGCAATCGAACTGTTTTTGATTATTGTCCTCCCACCTACCTCACGAGTGATTCAAAAGATTTTGATAGTATTTTTGTTATTTCCCCCTTCAAATATTAATTTTCGACACCTAATATGCATATTTTTTTTAAAACTTTATTTTTGAGGTGGAGTTTAAAAAACATGTATTAAATGTTTCAATAACGGAATACTTTGTATTTTTCATTCTTTAGAGCGAAGCGAATATTTACACTTCGAAGAAATCCATTTCACTTAAATTTTTTTTTTTCCTATTGTTTCTGCCTGGGTGGTATTTATTTGGATATGTTTAGTAACCGAATTTGTATTAACCAAAACTTAATTAAATACAAAATATCTTCAAATTTGTTCAGAATGGTTAGTCTTTTCGTTATCTATTTTCTCACTGAACGCAGCATTTGTAAACAATTTTATTTTTTGCTACAATTAATTTTGAAATGGGCACTCATAAAAGATAACTTTTTTTCAATTTTTTTAAATTTTATTTTATTTATTATTTTTTTTAAAACCTTCGTCACTCTCTTTGTCACACAAAGCGTTGCCCTCCTCCTCCCCTTTGTCACATATTACACACGCTATATTAAATAAAAATATAATTGTAATCGCTTTATTACATAAAAAGCACTTACAATTCACACTTAAATAACATTTACGAGCTTTTTATTTTTATAAAAAAATTTAAAAATATTTAGTCTGCTGTTTTTAAATATTTTTATTTTTACCAAAATGTGTTGCCACACTTCTTGTCACTCACTCATCCACAAACTGTAACGTTCCCCTTGTCACAAACTCGTTACAATTCCACGAATCCCCTCCTCCACTGCAAGCTTGACATCATCATTGGCCTCAAAGCTATTTTATTTATTTATTTTAAAAATCATATAACGAAATTTTTCATGGGAGAATTTTGATTTAGTGAAGCTCATTATATTACCTCTTCCCTAATAAAATAATCAAGTTAATAAAAAAATAAAAAGTTCCCTAATGGTTCAATAAACGTTATAATTTAACATAACTATCAATACTTTCATAAAGTTTTATTTAGCTTTAATTTATGTTACAATATTAAATGAGTTCACGTATGAAAGTTAACTAACTAACTTTCCTTAACAGCACATTACCGAAAAACTTTTCTTACATTTTTAATCCCACATCCGGAAATTGCGCTTTAAAGAAACCGAAACGGGCTGCTCCCGAAATCAGCTGCGATGAAACTCTGACGTCACAGGGTCAGTCGATTGCCCCTACCCAGGATTCTATCGATTCCCCCTACTCACCCATCTCTAGGGCGGAATTCTAAATGTGGAAACGGGAGAATCCGGAGTTTCTATTTTTAGAAGTTCTCACCTCCTATAATCCGCTCCGTTCACAGTACGTCGTTTTCCCGCCAATCTTCTAGATAAGGACCGCCACATTTGGCGAGATATTGTTTATTTAAGAGACAAAATAAGGGCACTTGACATATAACCTTTTCTTCGGTTTCGTAAGAGCGAATCTTAAAAGGTGGAGAGGCAGAAAATTTTTCCTGACTCTTATGCAATATTTGATCTGGTGCCCGGATGAACCGGGACACGCAATTCCCCAGCGCTTTAGATGACGTAAAATTTAATAGAGGGATGGGGGGGGGGAGTTAATTGTTGTTCTCCTATTTTAGAAAAAAATCAAACTGCTTGCACTAAAAATTAAGGAAATCTGAAAATATATAATATAAATGGGAATTTGCATAGTCTTATAACAGATTACAATGACTGTAATTTAAAAAAAAAATTCTGAAAAAGAATTTTTTCGAAACAACATTTTTTTTTTTTAATGTAAAGTTTAACTCGAAATTTTGAGCAATAGTTTAACGTATTTTAGCGAAATGTATTCAACTGCTTATTTTTGCATAACTCACAGCTTTTCTGAGGAAAAAATTTGGAATCGTTACATTTTATGAGTTATTTATATATATATATATATATTTTTTATGGTTACCAAAAGGCTTACACTCTAATCAGGCAATAAGAAATGTTTAGCAATTAGTTGCGTCAGAATGACGTCACACATAAAATTTGTTAATACATTTAGGTATGGGGCGCCATTCCGACGTAATTTATCACTGAAATTTTTAGAAAATGTGAAAAAAAATAGTATCTAAATAATTTCACAAACTTGTTACTAATGTATGTGAAGAAGATTTTGTAAGGTATGGATTATTCTCTCAACTCAGTGGCGTGACAGCCCATCGAGGGCCAAGGCCTACTGTGCCCATCTCAGTTTTCTTGACCATGGGCTCTGGAGTGCAGGAGCAGATGTTCCGGTTAGGTGGTCAGCCGAACGCGGATAATATAGAACATTAAAAATAATAATAAAAAATTTCTTTCTTTCTATAATGGTCGAATAATTGATTTATAACAGCGGGCCTGATATAAATCAATAGCTAATAATTCCTTAACTACTGAACTTATAATTGAATTAATAAGTTGATCAAGAATCCCCAACTTGTTCAATGACTCCCTTACAGAATCAATTAAAAATCAATAAATCAATAAGAGAAACAATAAGTAAATCAATGAACCACCAATTGTATTCATAACTGATTCAGTGAATCGATCACTGAATCACTTGAACATTAATGTGTCACTAAATGAATCTATAATCAATAACTGAATTATTAAATCATACACTTTCTTCTGTTATCCTTATGCTAATAGACGGAACAATTCTAAGGAAAAACGACTCTAGTAGGATCGAATTTTCGAACGAATATAGTTTCTGTTTTCTCCTTAAGACCTGCGGTAATAAATAAATAAATAAAATAAAAAATAACATAAACTTTTTACACGAAGATTATACTTGGTATACTCATAATTTTTTTATTCTGGATTATAATTGGAATGAATATAATCTAACCTATTTATCATGACGAAAATTATACTTTTCACAGTTAATCACAAGTAGGCAAAAGACGAAAATTCGTCATTTGTAAATTTTTATTAAGTATTGATTGTATACTGGTAGTAAGAACATATCAATTCTTCCTTTTATTTAGAAGAAACAAACCGTCCATGGCTACCATTTTTTTCTTCATTTTTCTTACCTATTTGTGAAACGTCAAGGATTATTTTAAGTAGCGGCAGATACAGATCGTTCATTTCTTTCTGAATAAAAAGACGAAATTAAAAGTTAAAAAAAAAAAAAAAAAAATGCTGGCATTTGGTTAATGACGGGGCAACTAATGCTGGAGGGATATGTGTTAAAATAATCGAACATAAAATCCAAGACAATAAAAAAGTCATGGAACTGCAAAATCATTTTTCGAATTTTTGATTTCGAACTATTTTAGAATTTTATCCTCGGGTCATGTAAGGTACCGTTTTCCCTTTTTATTTTACTTGTTTTTTCCTTTGTTTTTGTGTTAGTTTTAGCTCATAACAGCATTTGTTTTCGGTATGTTGAGTACGTCGTGTTTTTTGAATTTTATGCTGTATGGTCCATTCCTAGTTTTGTGTTATTAAAGGGCTAAATTAAACAAATTAATCATTTTTATGTGTCATTTCTATCAAAGTCATGTTTTGATAGCATCTGGAATCAATTTTAAATAGCACCTGCAGTGCTATTACTCATCCTACGATCATCTTAAACTAATTTTTTTTGTTGTCATTTTTACCGTCATCCAAATTACTTTCCATTTCGATAGAAGTATTATCTAAGCTTTGTCTGGTCGATTATTGGATGGTAGAGCAACTAATTAAATATTATAAGTTTACACAAGTTTTGTCATGAATAACAAAACCTGTGTTTATTTTATCAATTTATTATCATTTATTTTATTATCATTCATTTTATTATCAAAACCTGTGTATATAATTATTTTATTATCATTTATCAATTTATTATCATTTATTTTATCTATTTATTTTATCAATTTATTTTATCAATTTATTTTATCAATTTATATTATCGATTTATTTTTGGTATTAAGATATCTCAGCTGTTGATACTTAATTACAATATACAGGGTTTCCTATAAATGTTGCGACATGGCAATGTTGTACAGGGTAAAGGGGATACGGGAATTAGGACACACATTTACACAAGAATTAAGAATTACCTAATGTCATCTTACCGGAAATGGCATCTTACGCTGCTGGGGGCGCTTTCCTATTATGAACACGTTCGCGTGCCTTTGCACTTCTATTTTTCTAAAATATTTAAATTTCATGTTAATTTTATGTTTCTATTATTTTATTTTATACCCGTCGTTGAATAGCCACCCAATTTTGGGTTTACGACTACTACTGCTCAATTCCGTAGCCTTGTAATTTGGAACCCAATTCAGAAGACAAGGGAACTCCTGGATCAAGCATTAGGAGAAATTCGCCGTAGAGGAGGACTTATTGAGGCAACTAACCCGCATTTACGTTACATGAAAGGGAAAATCACGAAAATCTGGTTAGCCTGACAGCAAGGGAACTCTAACCCATGATCCTTCTACCACTGAGGTTATTTTACGTCAGCACTGTGGTCGGCGCGAGCCAGGTGCTGAATTCGTATCGACCAGCCATCGTTGGGATTCGAACCTGCGTCACCTCATTGGAAGGCGAGTGCTCTATCCCCTGAGCCACCACGGCTTTTATGTTACTATTAGTTATTGTCGAAAATTCTATTAAAATAGGCTCAGAAATGCTGTTTCATCGTAATTTAGTAATTAGTCGAGCTGGTCCAGTTATTCGCCAAATCATTAAATTACGTTTAAACGGATAATAATGTACTTATTTCAAAGCACTTTTTGACGATAATTAATGGAAAACAAAGAATTTAGATAAATAAAAGTACCTGATGTTCAAAGGCACGCGATGTAATAGTGGCAAATATAAGATAACATTGCCGATCATGGTTTCCCAGGTAATTCTTAATCCTTATGGTGCTCCCCACTTTCCCTAGAAGTTTTTCGCAACACTTACGGGCCAACCTGATATACATACATATATATTTTTTAGAAATATATTTATGATTTTATGCATCAAGCGCGTGACAAAAATGACGGAATTGCCCGAGCACAATCGTATAATTCGAATTTCAGCTACTCAATTTTATAAAAATACAAACATTACATCATATTTTTAGCATTTTAATAAGATCTTACACTTTTATTTACTTATTCAGTTTACTTCTATGAGTCCAATTCAAGCTACGGTATGCTAAAAAAAAACCAATTAGACCTCTCACGGCAAACTTTTATAAAAGCGAATAATTCCAAGAAAATCGAAGAAAAAAATGTACTTGAAAATTAAAAATTTCTTTTGTATAGTTGAAAAAAAAAGAAAAGTCGTCAGATTTGTACAACTAAAATATGACATTCTTCCCCAGAACGACAGCATGCGAATAGTGAAAATTTAGACACAAGAAAAGGCAATGACAAAATTAACGAGAAGAGAGACCAGAGAAACCGTGGAAGCCAAGGGTCCACCTGCGGTGGAAAAATACAAATCAGGGCAAAAAGCTTTTCCATGCGCAATGCAAACGAAAGGTGAAAATGAGATCATTTGCAAGAGAATCGGCGTTAAAGAATGAGACAAAATTAAGACATCAAGAAAGTTGATGCGTTAAGTAAATTCACTGGCTTATACAGCAAGCTACAGCTTTCAAGTCTGTTAGTACATTATCGGCTTAGCAGCTGTAGCTTCTTTTAAGTGTTTCTTCCTTTCTGCCGTCAATAGATAGCATGACATGGAAAGCCGAATAATCAGCCTATTCCATGGTTTTTATTTTATAACCGTCGTTGAATAGCCGACCCAATTTCATGGGTTTACGACTACTAATGTTCAACTCCGTAGCCTTGTAATTTTGAACCAATCCAGAAAACAAGGAAACTCCTGGATCAGTACCCCCAGAGGTATTGATTTGTTATGGGAACATGGAGGACTTTGAGACTAGACAGATTTAACGCGCATCAGTCACCATTTACTACACGGGGAGTCTTCGGCCGGCGAGGATCGAACCCACGACCTCTTGGACATGGGCCCAGCGCCCTACCGCCCTTTTTGAAAAAATATAAGTAATCAGTAAGTTATTAAGTTAATAAAAGTCAATACATTAAGTACATCAACATATTTTGATGTGCCAGGGGTAAAATTTTGTCGAAACAGAAATTAAATTCCAGTCCAACAATGTGCGGCGATTTATCGATCGTTTGATAACAAATAAATCTGTCGTATTTCTATGTCATAATTTTAAAGCCCACTAGGTTTGTCTATTAAACCCAAATCTGCAGCGATTATCAATACTGATCGGATCTTTTAGAAATTTTGATTTCCTTAAGAAGCATGGAATATAAGTCTTTTATAGTATCAAATGTACAAAAAATTATTAAAAGACTTTTAAAGCATGCATGGCATTTTACTAATTACCGAATAGTTTAAGTGCAAATTTTAACCAAAAATACATTTTTATATTTAGTTTTAATTAAACTAAAACATAAAATTAGCATTTTATTGCTCTAAAACTAGAAAATGCGTTTTTAGAAAACATCTCAATTTAAATATTTATAAAAATATTCGTTTGAAAATGATAATTTTTCTTTTAGTAGTTATTCATGATACTGTGCAATAGAGATACAATATTAACAAATATTGCATATCAAACTGCTAAGAAAAGGATTTATATTTTAGCAAATTTTTCACAATACTTGATTTTACTCTTCCCCCCCCCTTCGCATTGAATGGTATACAATTGTAGTTTTCATTTTATGAAATTAAATCCAATTTGAAGATTAAAATACCTAACAGTTATTCGAATATGGCAGAAGATTTCAAATAACCGCCTTGCCTTAGATAGGCCATTTATCTTCTCTATACTAATAAGTGTTTTTGTTATTACATATTTTTTTTAAAAAAAAAGCACCGCCTTCTTCAGTAGTTGAATTAATTTGAGGGTATCATCCAATTGCACTGAAGTTCAAATTTATAACCGAACTTCATTCAATAGTCATTATGTTTATAATGATTCACACTATTGGTGCATGCTTGTAAGCAGCTGTCCACCTTCACTTAATCACATCTTCCCCGTTACTAACATAGAATTATTTTACTTTTGGAACAAATTTCTTAAACGAAAATTGATAATAATTTTATTTTAAATAATGTATTGTATCAGTTAAAAAAAATTGAAAGAGGCTTCCTATTCTAATGCCAGCAAAAGTCCAAAGATTTGGCGTCTTCAAACAATGCCAAATGAAGGAAAGGTAGGCATAGCAACCCCAGGACTTGGATACGTCAGATGCGCGGGAAAATGGTTTCACTGACGTCATGAACGCCGTTCTTGTTTCGTTGTTTATTTCATCAAGCTCTTCCAAAGGTCATCGGTTATTAGGTCAATCACTGGACGGTCCCTAGTCTTTGTTATTTTTAGCAATCAGCCTTCTTTAATTTAATGATAAAGTTTAAAATTAATTTGCTTTTTAAAATAATTGGATTTCAAAAACATATTATTAATTCTAATGCAAAACATCGTTGCAATGTTCCTTTTAATTCAATATGCTGTGTGTCGATGTAGAATTATAATAGCATATTTACAAAACTAAGACGATTGAAACTTTAAAAAATGAAAATTAAAAAGAAAAAAAGAACACCGTTAAATGTGCATTGTCTCTTTTCCTTTAGATGTGTATATAAACCAATGTAAAGCAATATTTTGTTTTATAATTTTTAAAAGTCACCGTCATTGCACTGCGCACAGCTTATGAAACTCATTTATTTATTTTTTTACTTTATTTGGAACACAGTAAAGAATGCAAAGAGAGCGCTAATAATTAGGAGGCTCTTCCGCAAAATCTTTGAGGCCAATAAATAAGGAAATAAATAATAGATGTAAGGAATTTGCATAAACGAAAAGAAATTCAAAGATTTTAAACGACTTTTAATTTTAAATTTTTTATTTATGAATTATGATAAAAACAAAAAACGTACAGAGGTAGAGTAAATATATAATTTTGGTATAATAAGGTCAAATACAGTCGTAATCCACAAGTTCCAAAAACATAACTCAAAATTTGATTAAGCTTAACTCATGATAAAAATTGCAAAAACTCTATAATATTATTGGTTAACAACTGAGTTGCTTGAATTTTTTTTTCTCGAAAAAAAAATTAGTTTTTGTTTTCCTACCAGCCTAGCTTCCATCACTGGGCCAAGGTCTTGAAATCGAACAAAAACTGCGGATAATATTGGAATTGGATATCTTTACTTTTTAAGTCACAAGACACTTTGTTTCCTTCAATGGTCTGTTATAGTTTCGCGGTTTCACTTTAACCCTGCTGCTACCGGCAGCATTGGTTTGGTATTGCTTTAGTTCTCCCTTGCTCACTCATTGATTAAGATAAGGGCCGCCAAACTTTTTGATAATCGGTTCTTAAAAATATCATAGTTCTCCTATCCACCCCTTTTATAAAAAAGTTGAAAAAAAAACTTACTAGTTTCTTACGAGAGTATAAGCAATACTTATATATGAACTTATACTTATATATGTATACTTTGAGCTGATATTTAAGTAGATCATTACTATTAAGCGATAATATTTATTTAGAAAATTTAAATAGATCTCTTAAATAGTCCTTCAAATTGTGTTGATTCATTATTTTGTGAAATTATTCCAAAAATGTTTATCATTAGTAAATCAATTATTTTTTAAAACTAAATTGGTCAACGAATTGCGTTTGTCCATGTGGTTAGAAAAATGTGTCATCCTCCACTTACTCCCCCCCCCCCCCCCCCCAAAAAAAAAAGATAAAACAAAAAAATAAAATTGTCCTTGAAAAAAGGTGGTGGTTAAAAAAACAAAAAAAATCGGTTTTAGCTTCTTTGCTGCAATTATTTTTACCAGAGTCGTGGTGGTTTAGGGGATAGCACGCACTCCTCCCACTGAGGTGAACCGGGTTCGAATCCAAGCGATGGCTTGTTGATACGAATACCGCAGCCGACTTGAACTGACCACAGTACTGACGTAAATTATCCTCAGTGGTATACGGATCATGGGTTAGAATCCCTTTGATGTCGGGCTAACCGTGATAGGTTTTCATGTTCCTCTTCATGTAACGCATATATGGGTTGATTCACCAAAAAGTCCTCCGAGAAAGTTAAATTCTCCCAATACTTGATCCAGGAGTTCCCTTGTCTTCTGGATTGAGTTCAGAATTACAATTTCACGGAGTTGAACAATGGTAGTCGTAAACTCACAATTGGTTTGGCTGTTCAACGATGGTTATAAAATAATATAAATTTATTCGCACCATAATTGCGAATAATATAAATTTATATTTTATATATATATATTATATATATATATATATATATATATATATATATATATATATATATATATATATATATATATATATATATATATATATATATATATATATATATATATATATATATATATATATATATATATATATATATATATATATATATATATATATATATATACATATATACAGGGTAATTCTAAAAAGATGGGCAAAATTTTAGGAAGTGATAGTAGACACACAAGCAAACAACTTTTATCGAAGAATGCATGGTCGAAAACAAAACGCAAAGGTGCTGGCGCATTTGGAATGTTGTTTGATGCAAACGATGCATTTAGTTCCAGCAGAATGCAGCACCAGCTCATTACGTACGAGAAGTGCGAAACAACTGGACGTAACCTATCCAAACCAATGGATTGGGCAAGGTGATCCTATAGCTTGGCTAACGTGCTCGCCAGATCTTTCATGTCTCGATTTCTTTTTGTGGGGACAGCTGAAGGCTCTTATGTATGAGACTCCCATTGAATCTGCAGAAGAATTTGTCGCCAAGCTTTCGGCCGCTGCAGGGAAAGTTCGTGATATGCCTGGTGTGTTTCAGAATGTTCGCCTATCTTTTCTTTGCCGTTGTACTGCGTGCATAGCCGCTGCCGGCCACTGTTTTGAACACTTATTGTAATCACATGCCATTAAATTTGCTTTTATAACTTAACTTCTTCGCTCTTTGTGTGTTTTTGCCTCATATAAGAACATAAACTTTGACGCCCTATAGCGGTTTTGCGTTTTGTTTTCGACCATGCATTTTTTGATAAAAATTGTTTGCTTGGGTGTGTACTATCACTTGGGTGTGTAAATTTTGCCCATCTTTTTAGAGTCAACTTCAAAACATTCTACACATTATTTTTTCGAATATATAAAAGGCATTCTTAATAAGTGAATTATTAAAATAATAATACTAAATTAATCCAATTTTAAGATTTGAATTCAATCTTTGCCGGAATTGATATTAATAACCTCCAGAGAACTATAATTTTTCAACATTAAACTATATATATATATATATATATATATATATATATAGTTCTCTGGGACTATTCACCGATTTCGTTAAAAAAAAAAGTTTTTTCGCCTACTAAAATTAAATTGCGATGTAAAAAAATACTTTCCACTTCCAAATTTTTTCGACTATTATTAATATAAAGCAAAATTATAAATATTTACCAAAAGTAAGTTTTTGCACAGAATCACTGTTGGCTAAACAAAATGTAAGTTTGTGAGTAAAATTGTGTCAATTTGTTTAAAAAAGTTCTCGAGATGGGGCGAAATATGGAAAAATTAAAATTAATATTAAGAAGTCGACACTTAGGACCGCTCTCCTCACCAAACTGCGCTATCCGGCCGAAAATTTCCGGACACCTAGTAGTAAGGACCTAGAGGGTCCTGAGGCACATATTAATATGATGTTGGTCCCCCTTTTGCATCGATGACAACCTGCACACATCTGGGAAGACTTTCCACCAGTTTTTGATTGGTGGCCACAGGAATTGACTTCCGGGCTTCCATCACAGTTGAAGTGAATTGAAGTGAGGATGGTTGATTTGGCTGACTACGTAATCTAGTTCGTCCCAAAAGTGTTCTATGGGATTTAGATCGGGGCTCTGAGAAGGCCAGTCCAGTTTTTGAACACCCATTTCGTCAAACCAGATCTGTGCAAGCCTCGATGTGTGAATGGAGCAGTTATCCTGTTGGAAGAGAAATGGACCTGCCCCGAAATATTGCCATAGAGTTGGGAGTGCAGCATAGTCCGGAATGTCCACGTACATCTCTGAGTTTATGTTTCCAGCCACAGGACTTAACGGACCCAGATCAAACCACGAGAAACACCCCCACACCCTTATGCTTCCACCACCATAACAACCGCTAACTCATTACAGCTCTCACAACAAGAGCTCAAAATCCGTTGAACTTAATATAGCTCTCCCGTTCTTTCGCACATGCGGCAAATAGTGGTATCCGTTCATCGAATTCTATCTGTGATGAAGTTCTGGTAGAGGAGTATTGGGGCGTAGCTACCACTACAATTATTAAATGTCAATTTATGAGTATGTAAGGCATACTAACTCGATTCAATCTTGAGGTACTTTTTGACAGATGAGGGTTAGAACATAGTCGAAAGCTTTTTCTCTACACTTCATAAATTGTGTTAGTAGATATCTCTCAGTTTTGTGCATAATTTCGTAGCGTTGATTAATACTGATTTTTTGATCATTTACTCTTTTTCTCCCCTTATGAAGAACAGGTATTCAGCTAGTTTAGAAATATTTTTAAAATTCTATTCTAGAGGAACGAAGCCAGCTATATTCCTGTAAATATTAAGTTTTCACTTTCGATCCCATGTATGCAAAAAGGACAAAAAGAATAAAAAAACATATTTGCACCTACGTACAAATTTAAAACATACTCAGTACACCTTAATTAAATCATAATTTTAATTTTAGTCATTAAGACATACACTTTATTTTTCCCCAGTGCAATTTACTATAGAAATAGGCTTAGATTTATAACATTATTAATAATACAATTCAGTTATTATTCGACTAGAATCATATGCAACATGTAAACATACAAATAATTATAATAAAAAGTATAGAGTGTAGTACACAAAATATAGCTTTTCACATTATGAAAACTAAATTTTAGCACTTCACAGCATCATTTAAAAGAAAAAAAAAAATCAAAAAATTTGTATTACTTAAGATAGCAATACAATCAAAATAACAAACATTAACCCGTTAACAGCCCTAATACTATAAACTGAAAAGGATTTGTATATCATAACTTTCAATTCTATATAATTGAGATTTCAAAATTATTTACCATGAAATTTCAGAAAACATCAAGAAACACGTTATAGCACATCACAAGTTGTGCACACAATTCTAATAAATGTTGGGGCCTTCATTATTATTTTTATATTCTAAAGTTACTTAAAGATGGCAGCACAATTTGAAACAGGTTAAATTGTTTGCCATGGATATTAAAAATTTTATGGCGTTGAGTTAAATATATATAATAACCATGCCGTAGAAAGGATTAATTGATATGTATATATTAAGGTATAGCTTAATATATTACTTTTAGTACATAAAGTTTTTGTACAAACTGTATTGCTATGTGGAATAAAATATGATTTCATAAAAGAATATTAGTAGATGGCAGCACCAAAAATGTCCCCACAAATGTTTTAACACAAAATATTATTTTAGATTCATTTCCGAAACTTCTGATTAATTTATATTTTTGTTTCTGCAAACATCAATCAACTATAACTCTTTAAATGTGACGTTTGTCATAAAATATAGAAAAGAAACCTATAGTGAATATGGCAATCCATGCACATTATTTTCATATTTCGATTCTGTTTACTTTGCCAAGCTGTTTGTAATTAAGGTAAAGGAGAGAACGTATAGATGGCAGCACCACTTTGATAAGCTTGACCAAAAAGCTCAGACTTTCAATATATTATTATTATTATTATTTTTTTTTATTAAATAAAGTGGGTTTCGTTAGATTTATAGTATACTTTTAAGGAAGGTTGGTTTGTTGCTAGAAAAGCATATATTTTCATTGATTCTTGTATTTAATTCTAATAATAATACGAACAATAACGATGAGTGGAATTGCGATTTTTTATATTTTTAAATTTATTTAGTTATACATTTATTATTAGTTTAGTTATAAATTTTTATGAAAAATAACCCTGAAACTTTCGAATTTTTAGAAAATAATATCAATGTTATTTTTCAAATTTCATCATTTAGTACCTTAATCATATTTTTTAATCGTGCATGGATCTGCTTTTTCAGTTTAATTTAAAAAATGTTTTAAAGTTTTTTATTTATTATACAAAAATTTGAAGCAATTGTGTGCTACTTCAATCAAAAATTGAAGTATGTATGCGATCATTTATGTATATTAAATATAGATTTTACATTTATTTTTAATCTTCATTTTTCATTCTTTAAAATTATTAGGAATGGCATTTTTTTCCTAAATTTAAGTTTTTTTATGCCATAAATGTTATGATTTTTAATTATATTTTTTGTATGTTCTATCACATCTTTTAATTTTGAGTAAATAACTTTGCGTCTGTTTTGTTTTATTTATTATTTTAAAAAGAAAGTATTGAAGATTTCTTTCACTATAAGAAAATTGAAGCGATTTGATGCTTCTTTAATTCTTTTCATGTCTAATAAAATTAAAAAATGATTAAATGATTCTTCTTTAACAAGCTAAAAGCAGAACTTAGCATAAAAAGTTTTTGAAATTGTAAATTTATAAATATTTGCAAAAATGTAAATTTGAATCATCAGAATTTTTTTTTTTTAAATCTACCATTTTTGTAACTCATTCTGTCTAATCAATGACAAACTTATTATTCTTTTAAATTGCAACAAATTAATGTTAAAAAAATTAATAAATAATTAATTTTAGCTTTTTTCCCACTTTGTTTTAAAGTATCATGTCTTTGAAATCCTGCTTTTCTAAAATAATGAATGAAGTATAATCCTCCTTATCCGTAAAAATTTTTGAGCCTGAGACAATTATAGTGATTGCCAATCAACTTTTAATGATTTTACTAACTAAAAAAAAATAAAGTAAAATAAATTAAACAAATTATTAAAAAACAATCATTTTCAAAATTCACAATTCAAAACATCATAGCTGGGAGAAAAAACAAACAAACGTAAAATAATTCTAAAAATAATACATCAGAGGATCACAGTTAAAGAGTCAAAAATGAAATTTTTTTAAACGTGTTTTTATTTAATTGAAAAATGGTAGATTAATTAGTAGTAGATTAATTGAATAATAGACTGTAGGTAGATATGAATACTTCCTGATAGGGCCCTGAAATAATTTCTAACTATTGTCTCAATTTTAGTAAGAGTCACCTTTAAGATATAGTTAAAGATATTCAAGATTGAAAACCCCCGTATTCTTTCCATCAGTTTAAATATTATGTTCGAAAAAACAAAATGAATTGTGTATGTTACTTATCCTATACCAAACACCGATAAAATACAAAATAAGAAAAATATGCATTCGGAAGTGTTATTAACCTTGTCAGAATCAACTGGAATTTAGTACATTACACACAAATGCAAACATATCGAAAATAAATATTAATAAATTATTTTTATTAATTGAAATATGGTTAACTTTAATTACATGTTAACTTTTATTTTCTACTGATAGTTCAAAATCGAAAATAAATCAGTTATTTGGCATAAAAAAATAACTTACTTCGAAAATTCTCATCATCACGAAATGTTAAAAAACTAACAGTAGAAAAACTGGGAATGGAAATACAACTCGAAAAAAAAAATACTGCAATTGGAATTTACTCGCCAAATTATGAACTCCGCCAAATACACACGCGTGTGAGGATTTATTATCTAAACGCTTCATTCTCTTTGAAATGAATAACCAATAAGTAATAAAATTAAACAATGTGAATAAAGAACAAATAAAGGTACAAAAATAGACCTGACTGTTTCGGTTCTATAAAAAAAAATCCTTCCTCAATGTTGAAACGCACTTCTTTTTTAATTTTTTAAACCTTTGAATTTTCCTTTAAACTTGAAGTATTTAATTTTGTGTTTCGAGTTTGAGGAAATTTTTTATTTATACTATGGTATTTCCATTTTGTATTTATTCATACGTATAACAAAATATTCCCTATCATCACTTGGAAACCAATTAATATTTTATGCATTTTTAGTTTTCAATCAAAAGCTACATGGTCAATGTCAACACACAATCCCGAATTTTGCATAATTGCTGGTAAACATTTGAACGAATATTTCAATTTTAGTACTTAGTTTACAATGAATGTAATTTGTTTGGGAGTATTTTCTACGAAATACATATTTGCTTTTGAGGAGGATTTATTAACAGTTTCAGACCATTTCTTGAATTAATTATTTATCTATTTTATAGAGATATGAACATTTTTATAAGAAATTATTGTTTTCTACTTTTTAATTATTTTACTACAACTTTAAAAATATTCAGAAAAAATAAAAAATTTTTTTAGAACAATTTAAAATTAGTTACAAAATTACTGTTTTAAAATGAAATTTAAAAAAAAAAAAATGAGCAAGATATGAATATTTAAAAGAGTTCTTCTGTACTGGGCAGAAGCGGAAAAAATTTGAAATTATTTTTTCATAATTTTATGGTGGATCATATTTGGTAACTAATGGAAAAAAAATGATTAAAATATCTTAAAAACGTAAAAAGCTTTAAGCAATTTTCTAAGTAGTTTTTCTACTTTTTAAAAGAAAAAGCTCTAAAAGGTAAATTTTTTCCCACATATTTAATTTTGTTTTTACTGTCCGGCTATTATGAGGTAGTATAATTTGCAATACTACGTAATGAAATTTCTGGAAAACATTTTACCGTTTTGAGCTTTCTTTTAAAAATACAAAAACTACTTAAAAAATTGCTTGAAACTTTTTACGTTTTTAGGATATTTCCATAAATTTTTTCTCTTCATTAGTTGCCAAATACAATTCACCATAAAATTATGAAAAAATAATTTTAAGAATTACTTTAACTACTTATTCTTAATTTTTTTAAAAAAAATTATAAAACAATAATTTCGTAACTAATACTTAAATTGTTCAAAAATTTTGTTTATTTTTACTGAATACTTTTAAAGTTATGAAGCAAAATAACAAAAGACAAAAATTTGTGTTTTTATAAAAATGATAATATCTCCTTAAATATTTAAGCTAGATTTACGAAATTTTATGCAATTAACAATACAAATAACAACCAAAGTAAATAATACAAGTTACAAGTTTATTATTTAATTTTCTAACATAGGATGTTCAGAAATACTTGCTTTCTTTCGTAGTTTGTTGTCGGTCTCTCAAAAGTCTTAAAGCTTTAAACTTTATTGCAAAGTATGAAATATATATATATATATATATATATATATATATATATATATATATATATATATATATATATATATATATATATATATATATATATATATATATATATATATATATACATACATACACAAAAACTAATTTTATGAAACTTTTATTTTTATCGTTCATTTTTTTTTCTTTGGAATCGTTTGGTGTTTTGGTGTTTAACTCATAAAATAAATAATATAATAAAGCAAATAATATAATAAAACAAATAATCTAATAGTGTAAAGGATGCATGCAACTTTCTCTTATAATCTATAGAACACTCGTAAAAAGTAGAAGAAATTTCAGTGCTTAAAATATAGCTATTATGAATAAGTTTTAGATTATTGGTTTAATGAGTTCAGAAATGGTGTTGAGAGAAAATTTGTTATCAAACCTTGTTACAAAGCGCGTTAATTTATAGTTAATATACCACAGCATTTAAAAAAAAAAAATAATAAATAAATAAATAAATAAAAAAACACCAGCATATTTAGTAAACAAAATAATCTAAAGGATTTTCATTTAAATAGTTCAAATATTAAATCAATAAAAATAAAATAATGAAATGATGTTTATATTTGTAAGAGTACAGAAAAATATTATGTATAAAAAGAATATTTTCTTAGATCTTACTTAATTTTCACAGCAAAAATATAATGTATTCTTGCAAAATACATGATTATATACTCGACTTTCCAATGTTGGTTTATAAAATGCATAATTAATATTAATCAACTATTTTAAATTGTATAAATTACTTTATTGTTAGAATCCCAATTATCCTGCGATGCGAATTTTCAATAAGACATTAACACTATAAATGCGTTAAGTTCAAAGAATTAACTATGGGGGAAAATAAACAACGAAACACAAGCATATAACTTCATATACCATTTTATTTATAATGAATTTACAAGCAGCGAATTCACAGAAACGTCCACGCGCATTTAGATGAATTGCATGAAGAGGCATGCCCAGCACATTTACGATAAAAAGGCCAGCATGATATAAAGTGAGAGAAAGTTCTTTTGTAATCCGACACACAAAAATAATTGGCTTCATTACGAAGGACAGAAATAAATTATTTCTAATGATGAAGGCATCGTAGTTTATTCATGCAATTTTCGTGTTCGAAATTAGTTAAATGGATACAATTAATTCTTTCTTCAGAAAAATATGAATATTCTAAGACATAGCTTGTATGTTTAGTCTTAAGCTTAAAATACGGTGAAATTTTGTGCATAGACGTGAAATTCGTATTAGTTGAGAAATGCCGCAACCATTAAAAAGAAAAATAATGCGTTTCGTCTTAGTGGAAAATCTCATTACCAACAACAATTACATATAAATTTAATTTGATAACTAGAGGATAAGCTCCCTGTTCGCTGCCGCTCACAAACCCAGATGATTGTTTCGTAATAATTGTTTCTTGGCAGAAAACAGTTTTCTTTTCAACAAAAGTTGAAATTATTCACTTAACATATATGTACTAAAAAGAATTCTGTTTGCATACGCTTGAGCCTTCACTTCTTAGGTTCGAATATTATTATCTGAACAGAAGTAATTTTTCTAAGTAATAATTTTTTTATTAACATTTATATTGTTATTACATTAAATTATTATAACAAATTTGGAGAGTTCACAACAGTAATTTAATATTTTTGCTTACCAAACGGGCGGATATTTTAAACACTATTTTTGCTTGCATCACATTGAATATGAAGCTGATCGCTAAGTTCCAAAGCAATTAACGCATCTCTATAGCTGTAATTTATAACAATAATGTTATTTACATAAAAAATAATAATTGTAAAACAGTTAATAAGATTAGACACCTTTTTAAATAACTTTATTATAAAATGTAGTGCAGAATTTTGTTATAATAATAATAATAAAAAAAACAAACAATTCTCTTAGTTTTAAACTCTTAAATTAAAAATGCATATAATAGTGGTGCAGAAAAATATTTTAAATTAGGAATACAAAAATATTTATAGAAAAACAATACCTTTTATTAATTTTATGCTGATGACAACCAAAACAATGTGGAAATGAATGAGGGAAAACTGGATCATATCACGTGATTTTCCAGTCAATAAAAATGCACAGAAAAAAAATGAAAACTGTGTTAGACCATTATGTTTGTTATATAGAGATTGTTATGTTTGTTATATAGTTATGTATGTTATATAGAGATATGTAAGGATTCAATTGTCAAATCTAAAGATCCCAACCTGAATTCTCTGTAAAATAGAATCTGATATGAATCTGGTTAAAAAGATTTTTTTTAAAAATTGTTATTAGTTTTAAAATTCTATTTGTCATTAGTTTTAAATTATCATAACATCCTTTGTGTGCCAAAATAAAAATAAATAAATCAACGTAATTTTTTTAAAAAAGTTTTGCAAAGAACTTGAATGGCTTTTATTCATGAGTTTTAGAAATAATTGAAGCCACTAGTGATGCTCATGAGCTCCTGGAAATATAATTTCTCCTCATCTAGATACTAAAATTAAATCAGCATTTCCTTCAGTGCAACACAAGTTATGCTCAAAGTATCATAGTTAACTATTAATGAGTATCACTGGTGATGTTCAGGGCAACCAAAGTCTTAAACTGTTTCATTCATCATGTAACTACGGCTAAAATTGTTAAAATTTGAAATAGTCATAATCTATAATAATAAAATGAAGAGTTTGTGCGTCTCTCTCATAACTCCAGAACCGTTTGTTTTAGCTTCCTGCATTTGGACCGTGTCAGCAAGAAGTAATTTTATCCTCCGATCCTAAAAGTCTTCCATAATTTTTTATTGGTTTAGAACTAGCCATTGTATAAATAAAACTGCAGACAATTCTATTTTTTAAAAAAAATATTTAAACGACAGCATAATTGATGCTTGCTAACTTACAGCTCTAAATGATTTAAAACGATTATTAAAGAGATTTTTTACATGTTCTTTAATTACTATTGGAGGTTACTTGAACGATGAGTGATTCTAGCTGTTTTGAGATTTGCAAACGATTTTTGTTTTTGTAACTTCTGAAAAAGATAGTTTAGTTGAATTATATTTTTGGAATTATAACACGTAATTTCTCCTATTTTGTTTATTGAGTTTAATTTATATAACTTAAGTTTATACAAAATACTTTTTTTACCATCACGGTCACATTTTAGTAATTTCTTAGACATTTGGCTGAAAAAGAAAAGAACTCGAGAATTTCAGAAAGAAAATGTGCGTACTACTATTTTCCTTATTTATATTTTATATTTTTTAATTGTGTTGCCTTTCAGTTTTGTGTTTTATCGCATTATAATTTTTAAATTTAGATTAGTTAAATTTAGATAGAAAATTTTAAAGTGTAATTATGAAGTTAGTTGTTTAAAAATTGTGGAATGTTGACTGTCTAATAATGCAAAAAATAATTTGCTCATTTCAATTTGATTAATTTTAACCCTACTTTGATTTCCGTTCTATAATTAAGAATAGTGTTAATGATTTTTTAATTTAAAAATTTTATCCAGTTTTGTTTAAAAATTAGAAAAGGATTTCAAAATATTTTTAATAGTACTTCTTCTTTTCCCAAGATGGCAAGATGGAACTTAACTGTTACTCACCGGCGAAAGTAATCCAGCTATTTTATTATTATTTTTTTATATATTTAAAGAAAAAGAAAGTTGAATTTACTGTTCCTTACATTGGCTACTGTATAAGACGATAGGCGACTATATTGGCGATAATATAAGAGAGAGAAGTACGTAACCTGTTTTAATTATCCAAACGACTGTAAAAGTAATCGCCAAACAATTATTAATGCAAATGATATATATTTAATTTTGATAATTGGTACTAACTGGGAAACAAAAAATCATCTTTGTACTGAAAAGCAAAATTAATGGACAAATGTCATTAGTTCGTTTAGGAGAAAAGTAAAAGATCGATAAGCTATTTTTGTCCCTAAAGATGCTTAATTAATTTTAGTAACTGATACTCATTGAACTAAATAAATATATATTAAAAAGCAAACTTAATGAAAAATTGGCACTGATTCGTTTAGGAAAAGAGGTATAAATTAATGTTATTATTGAAGTCAATGATGTTCAAATAATTGTGATAATAGGTAATAATTGAAATAAAAAAAAAAAAAAACATAAGCTGCGAACTGAAAAGCAATACTATGAATGGAGAAATGATACAAATTAGTTTAGGAGAAACGTAAAAAATCACCATGTTAATTGAGGCCAATGATGGATAATTAGTTTTGGTAATAAATATTATGGGTAATTAATGCAATTTTAATAGGTATGAAATATACTGTTTTAGATACAATGTATTAGATTAGTATATTTGATACCGATTAAAAAATCATCAATACTGTGCAGTTTTAATATAAATAGTGTGGAATGAGGATTTTTACAGTCCCTCGTACGGGATAAGTACTGGAGAAAATTGCTTGATTGTAGTAAATTTTGACTATCACGATCTAGCCTCAAGAAACAGCATCATGCCAAATGATACAGAATACAGATAATCTTTATTTTGAAAGGATGAACTGCTAAAACATGTTTTGCTTAATCTAATAACGTAAAGTCACCGGGAAACACAAAAATAACAATAAAAAATTATTTTAACTATTGGTATATATCTGTATGATTCGATGTTGGTATATATCTGTATGATATGATTTCGTAGTGCTGCTCAGTACTGATTTATTTTTTATTTTACCCATAAACGGGTATTCAGTTAGCTTTTAGAATGAAATTTAATCTGTTGCGTATTAAAAATCTTAAAGGATCAGAGCAATAGTGTCAACAGCGATTACAAAAGAACTTTCTCGGCTACATGGATCTGATATGTACTTGGCGAATGAAATATTAGCGCCAATCAAAATATTCAGAGAAAAAGCTTAATTTTTTTTGTTCGAAATATCACAATTTCTTTTTAACATGAGTAGAGAAATATATAATAAAGTGATTTTTACAATATGCTTCATGTTTAAAACAGCAAATATCTCTGGAATTGAGAGCATAATAACTTATTAAATCAAAGTTTAGGACGTGGATTGGATTTGAATGTAAGTAAGCACAAAATTAAAAAAAATGACACAAAATATAATATGGTAACGATATTAATAATTTAGTTCTCTTACATGAATTCATTTAGAAATAGGATCTGCATGCTCTTTTGCAACACAAGTAAGATTCTCATCAATATTTCATAATTCAAGGATTTATTACCCCATGTTATCAAATTTTAAACTTTCGCTCTAAAATTTAGCAACTAAATGACACAGTGGATTGTCGTGAACAATCACTTAAATTTTTTTTTTTTTTACTTTTCATCATTGCTGATTTTACAAATGGTAAAAGCACGCGCAAATTTTTCCATTAATTCTTTTATTATTCGCGATGTTATATTGTTGTCGCAAACATCAGGAAAGTGACACCTGTAGCTATATCTCACACATAGAGACCTCGTTACAGATTTGTAGTTGGTAAGATTTCAAAGAACAAGTGCTGAGATCGTTCAAATTTTGATACTGTTACTGCCTTTTGTCTTCTTGCTCTATTTTTATTTCACATTACTTACGTTTTTTCTAACATACGCTTAGCTTAACGTCGTTACGCTTTTCTTTCATAAGCCATTCTGTACAATCAAATTAAATATTCCATGTTTTGTACTTCATTATATTCTGCCATTTCTTTCTTTAAAACTAACTCTTTATGATACAAGTTTTAAAACGAGTTACTTATTTCTGCATACAAAAGTTTATTTTAAATCGGATTTTTAAAAAAAAAAATTTCTTTTGCGTCCTTTAAAATTTAATGAAATGAAAAATACCTTAAAGATATTTAATACCTTACTTCCTGGTGTTCTATAGCGTTCTTTCTTAAAATAAAGCTGCTGTCTAGGGGTGATATCTTGTATCAACTGTGAAAATTCAAAGTTTTAAGTATAGCGAAAAGCTGTTCTTTAGGAGTTCTGCCATTATTAGAAATAATACTTTATAACAAACAAAAAAAAAAAAAAAAACTTGTGTACTTTATTTTAAGTTTTGTCTTTCTTTATCCATCTATGCGCCATCCATGCTAATTATGAAAATTATGCAAAATGTCCATATAAAGAATTAATGCTTTATAAAAATAAAAAGCTTTTGCGATCTAATTTTTTTCAAATTTATAGGTTACTTCCCATTGTATATATATATATAAACAGACTCGCCAAAAAGAGACACTCCTTTATATTTGGCGAACATTATCACATAAAATGTACTTCAACTTTTCAATAACACATTCTGTAATAAAATTATTCATTGCGGTATTAATGGTTTTATTGCAATTATTTTGTTACTTGTCCTGCAACATTATACTTTTGATACATGACGTCCTTTAAATTGAAAATTGAGTAGCAATCGTATATAACATTCATATATAATTTGCAACAAAACAATTTTTGATATGTAAATAATATAATATTTTTCATTAATATATATTGTTTTAAAAAATATTATTTGATAAATATATATTTTTGAAAACGTCCGGACGGACGCCAACACGGACAAATGCCAGTTCTCTTCTTATAAGCATTCTGTACAAGTTGTATTGCTTTAAGAACAAGAAAGTATGTGCATAGATAGAGAAACGTGATTGCAAATAGATAGTATAACTAGTCATAAATAGATATACATAAATATTTTTATACAATATATTATTTGAAAATATATGCAACATTCAACAATGTATGAGAAAAAACATTTTGCTCCGAATTAAAACATATATATATATATATTTATATAGCTCTTGAATTATGGGATGTTCGTTGCTCTAAATTCATCCAAATTAATTTTAAGTTAAATTAGGTTATATTAATACAATCAACTGTAATGTATTTTCGGTTAATTGTATTTGTATGCTCATTTCATTTCTGAAATTTTTTCTCATTAAGCTGCATTAAGATATGTTTTTCTTCTTGTAATTATCAACTTCAGTTTATTCCATGTGACTTATTGCCTCTCTGAAGGTGGGCAAAATTAAAAATTATAAATTCACTTCAATAAATTTTCTGATGAAAATATGATATCGAATTTTAATTAACTAAAAAAGGTGTTCATAATCCATTCAGCTATTCGAAATCTCTGACGCGGTCTTAAAAAGTCGTGTCTAAGGGATTTCAAATTTATAATGTGAAAATCTTGATTAATGCAAATCGCGTGGTTATCGCGAGGTTATTGTACTGTTTAACTATATGAGAGTTTTAATAGTTTCATTTATTCCTTACTGTTTGAACACTTAGAAAATCTGCAAAAAAGTAAATCTGCAATCTAGTGAAAATGTGAAAAAGTTCGATTTTTTTCTTCTGATCCCAAGAAAGTCAGATGTTTGAGAACCACTACTTAACATGTTTTGTAAATTCTATTCCATAATTAAGAGTTAGTATTCCACCCCTATAGTTTATAATGAGGATTTTTTTCGAGTTGTATTTTTTAAACCCCCCCCCCCCCCAAAAAAAAAATAAATAAATAAATAAATAAAAAAAAATAAAAGAATAAAATAAAAATAAAATAAATAAAATACAAGGTTTAAGAAAAAGGAAATAATTAACTTGATGCAAATTATTGCGATTGAATGAGATGAATTTTAGAATTTGGAGCACGATGGTTCTAAATAGAAAACTTTAATTATTCTAACTACATTGGACCCCTATGCAGTAGTGGTTCAAGGGGTTGTATACTTTGAGGGGGTATTTTCATTTCTTTTATTTCAAACAGAAGCAGCAGCAGAGCAAAATAAGCAATTAAAATGAATTATTTATCTTTATCCAAAATTTAAATGATAAAGTAATGCTCAACTCGCAGCTTCTGTTGGAAAGAAATGGGCTTATCGCAGTTCACATTGATATTGATTCAATAAAAAACTATTGCAGAAAATACTACATATTATTGCAAAGAAGTTGCAATACACAATAGAGTAATTCTAAGAAGCACACATTTTTAAAACTAAAACAATTATTAAATGATGATTAACTCTTAGAACTCATAAATGAGACATAAATTTGAAAGAACTTAAATTAGATTTGCATATTATAATATGGCAATGTATTTCAATAAGCTTAAATGAAATGGGTATATATATATGAAACTCTCGTACAGCAATATATTTCAATGAGTTTAAATAAGATTTGTAAATAACTCTTTGGTATAGCAACATACATCAAATAAGTTTCATATAATTCTTTGGTATAAGAATTTGAGCAAATCCAATGAAAGAATACCTTTCTCTTATCTGGAACTTTTATTATCACACATTCAGAATACGTTACTCCTTTGGCGTTAGATTTGGCAATCGAATTGTTTTCTTAGATTGAACAAACCATAAATTTAAACGAATGTTGATTTTTTGTTGGAGTTTAACAGATTTATCTTTAAAATTGCCATTGAAATAAAGATAAACCTGGCATGATGAAAACAAGCTATTGTTGAATCGAGGCTAATTCTCTCGTCTAGCCTCTTGACAAAAGCTCATAAAGTATTTATTATATGTCTGTACACTATCTGGAATATGTTTTAAAAGTGTGTAGTGGGCGAATCAAGCACCCAGAATCCTTTTCATGGTGTAGCCAGGGAAGGAATACACAAATAGTAGAATGATGAGGACTAGGGCTGCAAAAAGTATAGACTTTAGGATGACCCATTTGTAATTGTGCCAGATGATGTAACGGATAGACTTTAAAGGATTTAGGAACCAAATAAATGTCGAATCAGGTCGACTGAAACATAAGAAATAAAAATATTGAAATATTTGAGCAATTTAGTTTCTTCAAATCAATAAATATGCCCAAGCAAATTAAAAAAGGGCCGCGTCTAGTGCAAAGAACATGTTATATAGTTGGATGACAGTGAGCTCCGATGTCAACGTCTTGGCGTATTACGTCCTTTGCGTATTCTCCGAATATAGATTTTTAAAAGTTTAGCTGAGAGAGCTTGAGTAGAGGGCGCATTATGCTCAGACGTTGACGTTGGGGCTCGTTGTGAACCTATCCCTTCATAATAATTATAAAAGTTATAACTTATATATGGGCTTATTTTCTTAAAGAATATTAAAGTCTACAGTGTTTTCTTAAAATCACTAGCTTTGTAACTTTAAAAATATGAAAAAGGACGTTTTTTAGAAATAAAATTAATTGATATAAAATCAGGGTTTTATCAACATTCTATTTCCTTTTCAATGCTTCCAGTAATGGTGCGCCTAGTCGCATAGAGTTAATACTAAAAGTAGCAATCCTTTTAATAAAATTAAAGTCTATTCATTCTGCTCATGCAGTTAAAAATTTGAAATATCCTTTTGAAAATGAAGCACAAAATAAATTTTGAACGTAGTAATTTTAAAGTTACCGAACCAAATGCTTAAAATTTAAGATCGTCCATTTCCCGAAATACAAAGTATCCACGTTTTCTATAAGGCTTGATTACTGCAAAACGCTATGCCCATGAAATATATAGTTTCAGAATTACGGAATTTGAAAAAGAATTACTGGATTTCGTAACCTTATAATAATAACTGCAGTGAAAGTTATTATTATTTTTTTTTTTTGAGCCGTTCACTTTGCTAGCTTGCTCTAGCATCGCACTAGCGGTTTACTCTCTTTCAAAATTATTCTTTCAGTTTGAAAGTGACTACAATCGGAAAAAATAACTAGATTTGTTGGGAATTTATTGACTTTTACAAATAGATGATTTGTAAGCTCTCTCGGCTTAACAGGATTTAATGCAGGCTGAAGTTTCTCCTTATTTCTCAAGTTATGAAATGGACGATACGGTCCGATCCAGTAGCCACAAATTAACATAAAGGTTCCGTGGCCACCGATTCCATTATAAACAATTAATGAAACGGTTGGTTACTACAATATGTTTTTAACTAAATCACTTTTGCTGGATATTTTGTATAACAGTTAGCATCATGAAATACTTTTATCGTAAATTATATAAATTATGCAAACAAAGCAACCAATTTGTTATCGTTTATCCAATTAATTATTTAATTTGCTTATAACTGGTTAGAATGATTAATTTGATGAAAGCAATAGAAAATTGTTTTATTTACAATCTTAATGGTTTATTTTGGCTAGTTAGATAAAAATATAAAATTTTGTTATAAAACTGAAAAATTTTAATCGAAAATTCAAATCGGCTGATTTTGTAATTCTAATACATATTATTATACATAAACATTCATATTATCATACATATAGTCAAATTATTATACATAAAACTATATAACATGTCTTAATAAGGAATATGCATTAAAACTTACTGCGGTTTGTCTAATGGGTCTGGCTCATTTCGACCTAATCCTGCAGGATTTTTCTCGGCTTCTTCCTTGGATAGAAGGTGGAGCTCAGCTTCAACTTTACCCTTAACCACAAAATACAAGTTTTAGTAAAACATAGCACTAAAGATTCTTTTCGCATTAATTTATTTGCATTTAAAGTTATTATAGAGAAAAGTTGTAACTGATTACAATTTCGGTACATGGAAGTAACTGATATTCTTTGAATTTCAATTCAAATAAAATGCAGAATCTCTAAAACAGTATTTATCTAACATGTATTTTAGCTCTTCTTTAAAAAGAACAGTTTAATTTAAACATATTGAAACTTTTATAGCTTTAAGAATTTAAAATAAGTTTTTTTATTTTTATTTGAGGGAAAACTACGAGTTTGGCGAGATTTTAGGGCACATAAATAACTTTTTCAAGTTCGCTTCCAACAACTCTTCCTTGAGACCTTATTCTGATATTATTCAAATAAAATTCATAAATCGATAAGAAAATACTTATTCACCAGACACTTAAAAACATCTTTTGAAAGTATAATTTAATTTCAACATAATTAAGCTTTTGTATCTTAAGTATTTATTTTGGGATTAAACAGCGAGATTGCAAAGATTGTTCGATTGTCCAAAACTTGTTTGCTTTTGACGGTTTTTCTTTGAATCTTGTAGTCTTTTATGAGTTGAATAAAATACGCGAATCATGAGAAAATATTTATTTAATAGGTACTTCAATGTCTCTTAAAATACTATTTAAATCCCACGCATTTATGTCTTTGTAACTTTAAATTACGTTTAGAAACTAATAAAATAACTTCCAGTTATTATAAATCAAATTTTGGTATTTCTCCCATAACTTTAAGTAAATATGGTTTCAATCTAATTATGCCTTATAATTAAATATTCGAATTCTGAATTAAGGGAAGTGTTATAACCTAATTTCAGATTCTTTAAGAGGGAAATATGCTTTGTTTTAATTATTATTTTTATCAACTTCAGCGAATTTCGTAATTATGAAAATTGTCACGTTCGCTGTTAAAAGGCTAACACCACTCTACATTGATAAAGTGAATAATGTTGCTCCAAAGTAAAATATTCGTTATTGAACGAAATCATTTATCGTCTTAACGAAATTTTTTTTAAGTTTGTGATTGGACAAATTATTTTAATTTTAAATTTTTTCAGGTGAAAAATATTAGACTATAAAATAGCATATATTGAAATTATTAGACTATATGGAAATTATTAGACTATAAATAGTAGGGGAAGAACTAACGTTAAATAAAACACACATTTACAGACTATAAAATACACACTTCATTCATTAATTTTTTTTTAGCAGACTCGGAAAAGATTCGAACAATACAACTAAAAGTATTTTGCTCTCATCTAAGTAGAGCAATTGTTTCAAATTGATTATGATGTTTAATTGCAACAAATAAAAAATATTCTGATTATATTTTAAGTTGTTGCCTTTGTCATAAAGGTTACACATAAGTACTTGGATAATACGATAGTTGTGTCGATTGCGATCCTTTATTAGTGACTTACAATAAAAAGTCTCGTATCTAAAGTGCAAAGAATGCTCTTATCACTATCAGCTGAGAGTATTTATTAGGTATGGATTGCATATGGATTTTTTTTTTAAATGGCGGGCACTTGGAACTATTGTCCATTGGCCACAGAAAGTGCCAGAACTGCTAACTCTCTTTTCGTTACGCAGTGGGCACCTGTGGCGAAGCCACGGTGGTGGAGCAGTGATCCCACGTCACAATACCACAACCCGTTTATAGGGCGGGTCACATTCACACACAAAGGAGAAAAGACATAGAATACAGATAGAGAGAAAGAAACATCCATGCCTTGCCTGGGATTCGAACCCAGAACCTTTCTGATGCAAGGACAGTTCCCTGCCCCCTACACAGGCCAGTCGGCGCATATGGATTGTACTAATTTGTATATTTTGTTGTATGTTTTTTTACTCAATGTGCAATTGTGACTAAAATTTATGCAAGATTTGTATCTGTCTGTAAAATAAAATGTTTTGAAAAAAAAAAAAAGTCAGCAAAGCAATTGTCGGTTTCGGAAAATTAAAAATAGATTGCTCCGTGAAAGAGCTGCGTGTTTTCTTTGAGCAATGTTGAGAGTCTTTTACTACTTATGGGGTTTTTCATTTTGGTGACCAGAATTCATTGCACAGATTATGAGACTTAACGTTGCACTTTTATTTTTTTAAATCTGAATTTTATTTTAGTAAGCTCGCAACACCACCCACGTCTGAAAGGAGAACATTTAGTGTTGTACTATTGATAGCGACATTTATGCAACATTTAATATAACTGAAAACTCCTGCTGACAAAAAGAGTGATTGCATTCCAGTAAACCTAGTAAACCAGGGGAGGTCATATACCTGATATGAAATTTTATATATAATACAATTTTAGAAAAATCTATTAAAAAGATCACAGTTTTCTATTGAAATTCTGTTTTCTATCATATTCACTGATTTTGGGACACATATTGCACAAATTTTGGGACAACCAGTGTCATAAAAAACATGACCTACCGTAAGTTCCATCTCGTCATTGTCTTTCTTGATAAAGAATGGCCACCATCCTTTTATCCTTCTCTGCTTGAAGAGGGACACTTGGGGTACACTGCCATCTGTTTTGAGCATATCTAGTGTACACAATTTAGAGGACTTGGCACCGCGAGGAAAACGATTGAGATCTAACGTTATAGCTCCTGAAAAATATATAGTAATAATCTACATGCTATTAGCTATAACACTGCAGTTTTGAATCATTCTAAGAATTGGAAAATATTTTTTGGGGACACCGTGCATTTTTAAAATAATTTCTTCCAACATATCGTTGGTTCAAAGTTAAAATGACACTTCTGCACTCACTTCGTATGTTATTTGAATGAGAAGTGAGTGCAGAAGTGTCGTTTTAACTTTGAACCAGCGATATGTTCTAAGTAGTATTGGTGATCAAAATTTAAAAATATTGAAATTATTTGATTTTTTTTTTACGACAGAGTAAATATTAAATTACATGTTATATTAATCATTAATACTATAATTTTTAATATAAAATAAAACGCTTTTTAATTTCATCCGTTTGAATATGTCAGAAGACATATTTAAAGATTATTATATCATCCATAATTGCTCAGTATTTTTTATAAAGTACAGTGCTTAAAAAATACAGAAAAATCGGATCACACTGATTTACTTTTGATCTAGGACTTAATCTTAATGGTTCGAGGGGATGACCTCCAATATGCTAATTAATTAGTGCAAATGATATTTTAGGTTATGAAATCAGACCCAAAAATACACTTACTCTGATAAACATACCTTTTTTAGACTCTTTCGGATTTCTGACTCCCAAAATATAGTGTATAGCTGTAATCTGGGAAGTAAGGTTCCAAAAGTTCAGTCAGGAGAGTGTCGGTTTTAAGTTTTGACCTTTCTATGGTAATTTTATTTTTTGCGTATTTCGCCATATCTCGAGAACTTTTTAAGCAAATTGAAAAATTTTTGCTCACAATTATAAAATTCGTTTATACGAGGGTCACTCTGAAATTTTTGAGATACAACTAGGTTTTTAAAGTCACACTTACAAAATTTTAGCTGTGTTCAAAGTAGTCTCTTCCAGTATCAATGCACTTCTGTAGTCGAATTTTCCACAGATTAAATGCCTCAAGCCATTCATTTCTTGGAATAGATGAAAAAGATGCATTTATAGCCATATCAATCTCTTCTTCGAACTGAAAACGACGTCCACGTAAGTTCTTTTTTAGATTAAAGAATAACCAAAAGTCAAACATGACTAGATCAGGTGAATACGGCGGATGTTCTATCACTTTAATTTGTTTTTGTTTAAGAAACTCAACTGTTAATCCGGCTGAACGTGAAGATGCATTGTCATGGTGCAGCATTAGTCCCCTAACATTCACTTCTTGTAGAATTTCTGGAAGACATTTAGTTGTATACCAGTTTGCTGTTAGTGTCTTCTGTCCTTCCAACTTGATGGCTTTGACCAATCCCGTACTTCTGAAGAAAGCGGCATACATCACTTTTTTCAGTGCGCGTTGTCTTTTCACCATTGTCGGTGTAGGATCATCTTCAAAGACCCATATTTTGTTTTCTTGACGCGTTGGAACGTCAAAAAACGGTATGTACATTTCATCACCCGTTACAATTTTAGAAATGATGCGGTGGCCCCCATCATTTAACAATTTATGAGTTTCTTTACTGATTCTGACACGCTCCTCTTTTTGGTGCTCAGTTAGATTATGGGGAACCCAACGGCAAACTACTTTTTTCATATGTAATTCTTCATGAATAATTTTGTGTATGGCTGCGGATCCAATATTAAGTTTCTTTTGTATAATTTGATAGATACAGCGATTATCATCCTTTAAAATTTTTCGTATGGCAGACACATTATTCGGAATTACTGCCGACAGCGGCCTTCCTGTCTGTTCTTCATCCTGAAGAAAATTGCGACCTCTGCTAAATTCTTTAAACCATCTGAATACAGTAGCACGAGCTGGAGATTCATCACCAAATGCTAATTGCAACCGTTGAACGCATTCTTCTTGATTTAATACCGCTTTAAAATCGTAGAAAATCATAGCGCGAAAATGTTCTCGCGTCAATTCCATTTTCTCTTCTGTTTAAAATTTATTCTACACTAAACAAGTTGAAGTAAGTCAATAAAAAATCGTCTGCTGTGTTAAAATACTTTGTATTTTAAAATTAAACCGTTGTTTTTATTTTGTAAATTCTTGTCTGCGCGTATCTCAAAAATTTCAGAGTAACCCATGTACAAAGATAATTCCGTGCAAAAAATTAGTTTAGTAAATATTAATTATTTTTATTATTTTTTCTTGAAAAGTACACAATTTTTTATAGTATTTTAAAGAACATTTATATAATTTAATATGGCAAAATACAAAATTTGGAGCGAAATCGGTTAAACAGTTCGGGAGATAACGAAGTTTAAGAAAATTCGTATTTTTTCTCACTGTACATGTCTATAGCCAGAACATATATACAAAATTTTTTTCTTGTATAGAAAATAAAAATAAAGCTCTTAAGATTCACGGTCTCCTCTAGTTTTAGGTTATAAATAATACATCAACTAGTCTAGTATAAAGCTTGTTTTAACGAAACTTCATGCTTTTTTAATCCGTGGTTAATTTAATGTTAAAAAGCTCACCTATATATACTTCGTCAATATGAGCATAATTCGGATTGAAATAGTAATTTTATAGGAACTTTCTTAAAATTATTTGATAGAAATTGTCAGAAAAAATATTGACTATCCGAGAAAATTCCATTCTCTTCGAAACCATGCGGCAACTATTGCGGCAACTCTTGATTAGAAGCAAATAACTCATCGAGATGAGGAATAACGATTGCCGGTAACATCCGAACTAAGTAAGACGTTTATATAATATATTCGGTCACCTCTTCTTTAGATTAATTTTTGAAGAATTTATATTTTTAATTTTGGAATGCTAAAACTTTAATTCTGGTGATTGATTAAACATAATAATTTTACATGACAACCAAGAACATAATTTTACATTCCAAAATGTAAAATATAGCGAAATTGGTCGAATAGTTCCTGAGGATCGAATTTCAAAAATTACGACGTTTTTAAAAAAGACTTTTTTCGAAAAGTAAAATTAGTACAGTATCCAAATTCACCGAAAAAAAAGTTATGTTTATTTAGAGAAAGAACGTTTTTGTGTCTGATTTCATAGCTTGAAATATCGTCTGCACTTCTTAATTAGCATCTTTGAACTCCTTCCCTCGAACCATTAAGTCCTGGAAAGTGGAGAACCGATAATTAGATGAAAAGTTATTTAGGATGGTATATTTTTTTCTGGCACTGTGCATTATTTGATTTTATTGTTTGATAAACTGTGTATTTCATAAAAAATTAATCAAGAAATTAAAGAACTAAAAGTACATAAAACAGATATAAAATAATTACTTAACATCTAACATTTTTATTCGAGCATAATTGAAAGTTCAATAAGAAAGTTCAAGGTTTAAATTCGGGAGTAATATATTTCTCTCAAGGAAAAAGGAGATAAGCCTAAATCTTTTGGGTTACCTAAGAAATCATCTGCGGAAAAGTGATCCGCATCCCACACTTGAAGTTCTAGCCTAGCTGGAATCTTACATTCCGTTTCGTCCCAGGAGAAAAGGGATTCTTTTCTGGATATTACGATTTTTTCTTCAGCCGGCAAGTAGTCAAACGGATAAACGAAACGCCAATTGAAATTCCCTTCCCCGGTCAGTGAGCTGTAATAAAATAAAATAAATATATATTCAGCTAAGATAATTTAAGAAAAAAAAAAGCATTACTCTTGTAATAATATTACGTAAATATAATTATAAGAAAATGTGCCCTATATGGTATGCACCTTTGAATTTTATGTGTGTTTCTGTTGTTGTGATAAATTTAGTATAGCACATAAAGTTTGGTTACACATGCTTACAAAAATAACTGATTGATGTAATAAAATGTTATTAAAATAAACTTTGCTAATAATTGCCTGAAATGTAGTTTATAAAATGAAATTTATTAAGTTGATAATTATTTATAAAAACAAAGTAATCGGCTAAATGTTTGTTTTCTTCAAATTAATTATTCTAACCAAGTATAGTGATTAAAATATTATTATTATAGTGATAAGGATAATAACCAGTTAATGAAATAAGCTGGATGAAAGTTAATCATCTGACCGATAAATGATTTAAATTAAAAATATTAGTCTGAATATTTATTTTACGACAAAAGGGTCTTTTTTTATTATACAAACCATTATACTTAGACAATTAGTTATTATGTATACTAATGAATTTAACAATATCATATGCAACTTGGTGAAGAGCCGCCTGATACCTTACAAACGGCAATATAATTACAATCGAATGGAAAGAGATAAAAAGAAAGTCTATAATTACAATGAAACATTCAGGTGTTTTTCTTGAAAGTCGTGTTGAAAAGAATAGACAACGAGGGCTGAAGTTTCGAAATGTTTTGAATACGCTTCTTAAACATAGGGTTTTTCAGGAATACCATCAGAAAAATTTTATTGTAGACATAAATATGCTATGTCAACCTACCTTTAATGTCGTGTTATGAAAATTGCACTTTTGTCAAAATTTCGTAATATATAACTACGAATTGAGGTACGGTGTTCGGTTCTCCAATGTTCCATGTCTATGGACCATACTTTGTGAAATTTTTTTCTCTTCTTATCTTTACCCCGTCAGTGATTGTACTTACTCAGTATTAAAGTTCGAAACTTGCATAGCGCTACCCTGTATATTCAACGTCTGTTTTTATATACCGTAATTTTAAAACACGTTTTTGGGCTTTAATTGTTAGAGCAACATTTTACTCTCAAAGAAACATGTTTGATTTGACTAGAGTACAAATCAAAGTAATTTACTTTGTTATATTTTTTAAAAAAAAGAACATTTTTAGTTAAAAAAAACTACATTTTAGACTTCTGTCAAAAATTTACTGATGTTTTTATATGTAATTTTGAATGAATCTTTTAGAGTCAATTTTACCAAATAACTATTAAAGTTAAATATCGAATGAAAATAGCTATAATGATTTGTCGCACAAAAAGAAAAATCAGTAACCGAGTTGAATCATTAAAAGGGAACAAAACAGAAACTTTGAACTGTGTTTGCTTCAACCTTAATGAGGTATCACGTTTCCGTTCAAACTGAACTATAGTATCGTATAAACAAGCTTACATGGTTCATCTTTGCTCCACTATATTAATTTGATAGTATTGTTCAGAAGATTCATTACTAGCGTATAATGATTCAACGCTGTCTAAAATTTTTAACATTGTACTTTTAAAATTTAAAGGTTATCCCGAAAATCACAAGAGAAGTAATTTTGATATTAAAACACAAGTTTTAAACAAAGAATTAGGAATTTCTAAGTAATCCATCAAGGGTGCTGGAAAAGCTTTTGCATGGTAGAGTATATTGGGTAAAGCAAGGGAACTAATGTAACAAGTAAAAAATTTTATCAAAAAATTTGAAAGCCTGTTTTGGCAAAAATGCGACTGTGATATAACACTCATTTTCCTCCTTGAAAGCACAGATGATCGTTGGTTATTTAACATAATTCTTAAAAAAAGTCGAAGAATGTTAAATTGCATAAACTGGGCTACCAATTTTTTCGTCAAAATAGAAAATTCAACAAAATGACATGACCAGGAAATAACAATAACTAAACATGGCTAAACAATCGGACCGCATTGCTCTTTCGTGTAGAATATTTATAAGTTTAATAAGTCTAAATTATAAGCTGTCACTTTTTGATTGTAAGGATTTTTAGCTCTATTTTTGGGGTCAAATTGTAACAAAATTTATGTTGAAAAAAAAAAAAAAACAAAATTTATAAATAATTGCTTTAAAAATTTTGAAATAACTCACAATGGCGCAAACGAGTTTTGTTACCTTAATCATTATTTTAGTTGATAAAAGTCATTATGTTCATATAGAAACATAAATTCTTTTTCAGCATGTTAATTACTCGATTTGTTTTGAAAAGAGATGAGTAAGGAAATAAGAAATAACTTACCGATAATGAATATCCGTGCACTGAGTGTCTTCCGGACCTTTGAGCCATCTGATGACGATAAATGTAACATATTTAGAAATATATATTTACATCAATAATTTATGTCAGTGATGTGGATACAAAGATAAACAACAACACGTACCCTTTTACATAAATGTCTGACATCTTTTCGCCTGTAAAGAAGGCATCATCTTCTAAAACAACATCGTCTGTGTTCCAGATGATTACTCGCAACTCGTAGCTGGTGCATACAAAATAGAACATTATTATCTGTGTATAACAAGCAATAAGGGCTATTCATTAATTTGTTCGGGCTTTCAGAAGGCTTTAGGGAAAAAAAACTAAGACAAATACTGCAAAGAATGATATTACTGTTAAGCACAGAAAAAAGTGTTCTTTTGCTTATCACCCTTATAAGTTTTCTTCGCATGAATCCTGGTTGATATTGTATACATAAAGACGATAGTTCGATTTCCGCCACAATCAAAATCCAACTGCCAACAGTATTGCAGCGTTTTTGATCATTTTACGGAGCTCCAACATATCGTACGGCAAAACAGGTAAGAAAACAAGATCCACAAAAAACGACACACGTGTTATAAATCCGATGAACGAGGTTAAAGAGTTAAGTCATCTTCAGAATTATGAGCCGCCTTTTGTCTTCTGGTTCAAGGCTCGTTCTCGATGCCACTGATGCCCACAATAAAGATTTTCGTTCGCCCTTAGACACTATTTCGATTTCTTTAGCAGTCAGATGCATGCTTCCAACTATTGCCAACTGTTATTATAAAAAGCTTAAATTGTTCCTGCATTTGGTATAAGACTCGTTTTAAATGTATTTATTTTAATATTATTTTTAAAGATGACCATCCGAAACTCGGACGAGAATTATGAATAATCCTGTATATTAATTGAAATACATTTCAATTATAGTAAATGTTAAATACAAGGTGCATTCAGAGAATGTAAGCATAAAACAAAGTAGGAAAAGGATATAACTTTATTTATAGTAATGATACATAGTCACAATACACTTATGAACTATTCGCTAAAGCTTCTGAAAGGAATCTGTAAAGAATTTAATTTTTATTTTTTATTTTGAGGTCAATAGAAGTACAGATGTCACGTGTCTTGAATGACAGTAGCTCAAATTGACAATAAATGTTACGTTAACCTAAGTATTTGTGAATGATCTGCCATTGTAAAATCCTCCTACCTTCGACATCCATTGTTGATGTTGAAACAGTATCGTCTTGATACGCTTGATATTATCATTTGTCGCAGCGCTTAAGTGTCAAACCTACTGATTTCAATTAGGTTTAATGATTGCTAAATCTGTGCTTCAAGTTTGAATTCCGTTTCGGCGAAGAACGGAAATTAAAAGTCAGCAAAGGTACCCAAAATTGTAGCACTGCCGCTATTTCGTACGAACGTTCACCTCTTGATTCTTTGCGATATCGATAAAAGGAAAATAGCAAAAATTTATTTCTTATATTAAATAAAAGTACCTCCGTTTAATGTTTAGGAAAACTTTATCAAAAATATTGCAAAAATTTGGTAATTTTTAAAATTACTTTTCAAGAGAACAATCACACAAATCGATATTAATGCTGAAAGTAATAGCTAAGCTTAATCGCGCGTTAAGGAAGTTTTGTTCAGCGGCTTTCAGTTTGGTCGTTCAGATTCAGCAATTCAGTAATGTCTGGTAAGTTGCCAAACTGAATGTGGTTCATTCACATGGAATACATTTTTAACTCACGTTGTTTTTTGAGATATCAATCAATTCCTCAAACCATTTAGAAGCATTTTTTTCATTGCCTTTAAAAACTATCAAAAGTGCATTTAAAGATTTAGTGTTTGAACCAATAAATACAGGAAAGAAACTTACCATAAAATGCTAATTTTACAAGAGTGATTAATGACTTTAAGGATTAATTAATGAGGTATACACTTCGTTATAAAGGAAGAAAGTTAAGTACAGCGAAGATCACCATAAAGTAGGATATCAAAAACATTACGCTAGACGTTGAAGCGTACGCGAATTTTATTTACCTGTTAGGTTTTCGTGGAGATATATCAGTTGGCGGTTTAGGCAAAGGCATGTCCATTGCAAACATATCCACCCACATTTCGAGTTTGCCCTAAATGAAAAAAAAATAAATTAATGCAAGAACTGAGTATTCAATAAAGGTATTACGTACTTGAACTATTTCAACCATGTAACTCCCACTGTACCGTTATGATTGAGAATCTTATAGTGTGATCAATTTCAAAATGCATACGAAAATAATAGGTAATACCGTCTTTAAATGATGTCACACTTTTTTCTCAATGTTTTTGACCCCTCCACCTCTTTGTCATGAAAGTATTACACTTCAGCTTACCCCCTCGTCACACGACACGCTATGTTATATAAACGTATGCTAGCAGGTTCGAAACAATACACATGTTATAAATCATATCTCAAATTTTATATTTATACTTTAACTACTTTTTAATGAAATTTGTGAGCATTACAATAATAAAGATTAAATGTGAATTAATTTTGATGAGAAAGATGAATAAATATAAAAAAATATTTAATCTGCTGATTTTAAATATTTCTATTGTAACTACAGTTTGGGATGTTACACTTCCTGCTACCCTCTTCCTTTCCTTGTCATAAACTGTTGCGATTTCAAGAACCTCTCCTGGCACATCATTCATGGGTGATCTCTGAGTAGGATATTATTTATCAGTAAGTAATAATTAAAATAAATAATTCGTGAATTTTTTTTAAATTAAATTTCTTTCTTCAGTTTTTTATTATTTTTTAGTTTTACTTACTTGGGTAGATGAAGTGCTCTTAACTCGTAGCCCTCATGATTGTTAGTAAAAATGAAAAATCTGACAGTGCGTGCATAACGAAATCTTTATTATTGCTTATTGAATCTAATTAGTTTTAAGATGGTTACATTTCATTTAGATTTGGACAAATTATTTTACTCGATAAATCAAACTTTACAATGCTAAAATCATGTATTTAGTCATGAAATTGTGGATGCTCAACCTCCATGACCCTTCCCTCTCTGGCTTGCAACAGGATGCTGCGCTGCGGTCATGCTTTACTTTTTAATTAATTAGCATATTTGAGATCCACTTTTCGATTTAGGATAACTTATTTCAGAGTAGGAAATTTCGATCACTAAATCAAAAGTTATTTTAAATGTTCCTTTCCATTTTCTTCTTCTTTTTTTTTACATTAGAAGAAGTATTCAAGACTTCCATGTGCAATTCAACTTTATTACATGTTTCTTTTTTAAAAAACTTACTTGTTCGATGCCGGGCTTATCTGGATGGTAAAGAGGCCTAGTTTCGACATGTTCAGGTACTAGTTTGTACTCGGCTTTCGGAATCTCGTGCCACCGGTGCAGAACTGCTAACGCCATGTGTTCTTCATGTAGTTTGTCCGCTGGAATGAACGATGAAATTTAATGGTCAAAAAATAAATGAATCCTAAAATTGAGGTGGAGGTCAAATGATGATTGAAAACATACCATCTGTGTCCCCATCAGTTTGAAAAGTGAATGCTTTGTTCCCTATTCTTATTCTATTGGGCATCATGTAAGGTCCATCTAGTTTTAAATCCTTGCAAAGTTTTGCAAGAATCTGTGTTGGTTTTAATGGATCTCTCCATTGGTTTGGACCAGACCTGAAAGGAAAGCATTAAAAGAATTTCATAAATATATTTCTTATCATCACTCTGTATCAATAGTTGCAGTTACAGTAAAAGTAATATTACATATAATACGACATATAATAACATTACTGGTCAAAATCTAACAAAGCGAATGATTAAATAAAGAAATTAAGACAAAATAAAATCAATTGTGAATAATCTCAGTGAAAACTTAAGTTAAAATAAAATTCGTGTAAGGGAGACAACATTATCGGATTGACCTAAATAGAGCTTATTTTTTTTACCTTTTTTTATTTTAAATAAAAAATTAAGTAAAGATTATCAATAGTAAATTATCAATAATGATATAAGCCTTTACTTTTCCAGTAGAGTGAGACATTTTTTTAGTTATAAGTCCAAAGGTTTTAGAGAGGAGGGGGAATATCATCCTCGAGGGAACGCAGAGCTTAAATTTAATTTTTAACGCATAAGTTAGTTTCAAAGAGATCAAAATCTTGATTGTTGAATTATTCCTTTTAGTAATATTATCTCGATAACTTTTAGTAGTAGCGGTAAGAAAATGACTGAAAGTTGTAATGTCGTCGAGGATTATACTCCAAGTAAAATTTGAATGCCTAAAAGAGATCGGAAATTTTACAGACGCTAAATTCCCTTTTGTAATAATATCGCGATAAACATTTAGATCGGTCAGGGAAAGAATGGAATTCGCATTTTCACTGACCATGGAGCTTCAGTAAGAATTGGAGTGCTCTAGATAGTCGGAAGGCGGTAGAAATTGTGATCACAAGATTTTTTTTTTTTCACATGAAGAGTTGCCAAAAACGTTACAAAACAAGCATTTAGAATAAAAATAAAAGAAATAAATTTTCCACATAAAGTAAAGTTTATTTTTCATCAATTTTTATGCAACTAAAAACTTTTAAGCGATAAAAGTTAAGATTTACGAAACATCAAAAATAAAAAAAATAAATAAAAAAAAAAAACTTTACGTTTCATATTTTTGAGCTAAGCCACAAGTTGGTCGGTGTCGACTGTAAAATCTGTTCTCTAGATCTATTTTGGTTTCACCAATCAAATCATCCGATCCTAAAAGATCCCAGTCATAGATCTGAACATTGAGCAATGAATCTTGAGGAAAAGTTGCTTCAAATTCAAAACATCTGTAAAAGTAAAAAAGTAAAACAATTATATCATCCGAGAGACAAACCATTGGTAAATAAATATATTTTTATCTTTTGATAATCAAAATTTCTTAATTCAAATACCCCATAGACTGATAGAAATGGCTATATATTTCAGAACAATCAGTTTGCAGACACTTATGACTTATTTAATCATAATTTGAAGAGTATTCAGTTAAGATTATTATTGCTAAGATTCAGACATTGTTATTACTAAAGCTGATAAAGTGGGTCCAATTGCAGTTCTAGATAAAGCAAATTACCTAGAGGAATCTCAAAAGTTAATTGATAATGATAAATTTAAATTGTTTAATAGTCCAAGTTTTAATGAGTTGAATAAAATTATATTTGCTGTCAAAACTGATGTAATTATTCTTAATCATCTGAAATATTCTCTTGCACCTAATAATTCACACTTTTAAGTTTTACGTTTTACCTAAAATTCATAAGGCTGGTATAGACCGATTGTTTCGAATATTCGGACCACTCCTTATAAATTAACTAAGTATCTTGTTTCAACTTTATCCTCACTTTCTAGTATGGATTCATTTACTATCAATTATTGCCAAAAACTGGTATGATTTTGTTAAGGAGCGTTGTAAGTTCAAATCAAATTAAAACATAAATGGTCTCTTATAATGTAAAATCTTTATTCACTAACATTGCGGTCAACGGTGCCCTTAATTGCTTTAAAATGAGATAACAAGATATCTGCTTTTGAAAATGACGAATTTTTCCACTTTACCCGCTTTCACTTTTAATGATAAATTTTATCGAATGATTGATGACTTAGCTATGGGTAATCCTCTCAGCCCTTTCTTAAGGGAACTATATATGCAAGTTACACTTTGATTTATTTAAATTTTCTTTTTGTAAGACGGTTGTTACACATTGATGGAAAATTCTGGCAGTGATCATAATCCTCTTATTATGATAGCTAAAGAACCTTGCATTCAATTTAGGTGTGAACAAGACAATAATAAGCATTCACTTTACCTAGACGTCCATATCAAACATAATGGCGATAAATTCTTCACTACTGTGAATCAGAAACCGTTTGCAGCAACACTCCTCCCTCAAAATCTTTCATCCCACCCCCCTAACCAAGCGATAGCTTGTTTACCGCAATTTTAAAATTTATTCTTGTAGTTATTTCCTCAAAGAAGAGCTCTTTTACCTTAAAGCTATTGTGGTTGACTGTGGATTTCTTTCTTGTATATTATTGTTTCGATTTATAGAAAATTAATTTCTCTATCCAACAAATTCTATAATTTGAATGTAAATAACTTAATTTTTTTACAATATTATCGAAAAATCAGTCCTGAAATTGACTTTGAATAAATCTGAGTTCAAAATCGTTTTCTCATTTGTAAACAAACTAAATTTTACCAATTTGTGAGCTGAGGTATTTTTCAAATTTATTATCAGAGTAGTCTCGCGCACATTGCGTACTTTCTTTTATTTTATGACCGGTGTTGGACAGCTGACCCAATTTTTAGTTTATAACTCTCAATATTCGAAATCAATCAATGATGGATTCAAAATCATCCTCCTAATTTAGTTCCTAAGTCAGAAGACCAGGGAACTCACTCCTGTTTCAAGCATTGGGGCAAACTAGAGTTCAAAGTCAAACTTTCTCCCTAGCTATTTTGAGGTAAAGGGAAATTGCTCGCATTTGCGTTACATGGCGAGGAAAACCTCGTGCGGTTAGCTCGATGACAATGAGATTCACACCATTGAAGATATTTTACGTCAACATAATGGACTGTTCAAGTCAGGATTAGAATTCGTATCAACCAGCTATCGCTGGGATTTAAACTCTTGTCATCTTATTGGTTAAAAAGCTCTCGTCAAATCGCCTTATATCCATTTCTTATCTTCCTTCTTTTATTATACATTTCACGTAACACATGTAAAATCACTTTACACTTTTCTGTTGTCATTTGGTGTTTAGATTCTGAGGAAGATTCTTCTTTGTCTAACTGAAACTATAGTATGTCTATTTCTGTACTTTTGCTTGCGTTTTATTTGGAATGAAAGAAACATTTAAAGATTCAGTTAAAAAGACAAAAAAATATTGAAGCTATAAGACTTAACTAACTTACTTTCCAAAAACCGGATTGAGTTGTTTTGAAATATAATTTTCTTTGTCATTTGTCTTTTTACTGCCTAGATTGATGACTATGTATGGATCAGCTTTACCATTCAGATCAGCTGGGTGAAGGTCTGTAGCCTGCATAGAATAGATATTTCAGTTAATAATTAAAAATTTAAGTCGATTAAAATTACTATGGATATTAAGACACTAATATACCTGAAAACTAGTATATAGAAACTAATGGTAATGCTTGGCGCACACAAACGTGGGGTAATACATGATTTTAAAATCAGTAGTATATGATTTGGATACACGTCTATACCTTTCTAGTAATCGCGTTGAGTATTTGCTTCAAACATTCGCTTTATACGATGTGTTAAACTAATGATACAATTTAAAAAAAGCATATTTAAAAGAGCAAGGAAAGCTTTCATATAATCGTAAAAGGTAAAACTATATTTTTCTAGTTTATTTAAAATTTCAAAGAACTTTTAAAGCGTGTAAGATGCGATAATCTTTTTCCACGCTTTCTTGGAGACTGCAGAGTTTTTTCAAGAAACTACTCAATTTTCAAAAACTTCTTTTTTGTTTCATATGTACCTTTCATTTTGGATATAGATCTTTAAGTTTTTATGGCATTCTTAAATGTAATTTTTCGATTATGAGAAACTGTTTTAAAAATTGGGGAATTTTTTTGTTTGTTTCCTGTTCCATGAATTTTTTTTAACAGATCTTAGATACTTTCGCATCGCTGATTTCAAATCTGCAGTCGGTTTCTTTTTCCAACCTGCAGTTTTTCTCGAATGACATTCTTAGTCTATTTTTATATGAAAAAAGTACAAGTTTAAATACTCTATATTTAACACGGAGTCACGCAAATGTTGCCGTAAACTTCTAGGGGAGTTAGGGCATATCGTCAGGATTAAAACTGATTAGAAGCCCATGCCCGGACTTGTGCTCATAAGCCGCTAGTTACACTTTCCCATTATGAACTGTTTCTAAGTGTGCTTTTGAAAAAGTCATAACAGGTAAGAGTCCCTAGCCGCATATAACTTTAATCCTGATGATGTGCACTATCACTCCGAGAATCGTGTGACCCTCTGCTATTTATAAACGTTTTGAAACTTGCACATTTCGATAAAAAATAGATTATAAATGTCATTAAAAAAACTGTATCTTTAGGAGCAAAACTATTTTCGGATATGAAATCCCTTTACTCCTATTAGACAAGTTCAAGTATTTTTATGAATGCAATAAAAATTTGCTTCCCAATACAATCTAAACTGCTTTTGCGCATTTTTATTTTAGGTTTTTTTCTATTTATTATTTTTTTTTTAAAAAGAAAGCTGACATTTATTACCGAAATTTAAAGATTCGAAACTTTTTTTGCTGTTGTTAAAATGACGTAAATACGCAGTATAAGATGTACAAATGCTTAATAAAAAATGCGTAATTAAAAGCACATATAGATAAAAAATTAAGGATTGAAGATTTAAAAAAATGTGTTGAAGTGTGCATCTCAAAAAGAGAGTTAAAAACTGTGATTTAATAGTCCTCCCCTTTCCTAAAAACGAAAAACTATATAACGTGAGAAATTTATCTTACACTTTTTAACGCAGTTTTTAGGTAAATTGGTAGCTCGCAGTACAACATGAACATTGCACATTGCATTGCGCAGTGCACATTGCATTTAATTATAATAAGTTGGAAAAAAAATGTACATAAACTATTCTGTTACAATTCTTCGCTATTGTCTTCAAACATTTTTGTTTAAAACATCCAAAATGAGTTTTTTTTCCAGAAAATAAAGTAACTATACATAAATCATTCTTTACGTATATATTCATTTCGGATTGTTTAAAAAATTCAAAATGAGTTTTTTTTCCCTCTGAAATAAAGTACCTAATATAAAAACATCATATAAGAGCTTCTTTAATACTTTTCTTATATTTCTAAAATTAAATGTTTTCGAATCTACTTATTTGAACTAAACAGAAATAGAATACACTTTATTTAAAAGGAACTTTATTAATTAAAAACTTAAAATATTTTTCTAACTACGAAAAGTCTCTTTTCAAATTTTGCGCTAATTACTGCTTAGTAATCAAACATGTCTCTTTCGGAATTGTTGAAAAAGACGTAAAAGTCATGCACACGTCACGTAATTACCTTAACGACGTACACTCGAACGAGTACATGTATGGGTTCGTTGCTGGGCAAACCTTGGAAAAGTCCTCCTTGAGAATCTGTGACGTGTAAATAAGGATCCTGAATTTCCTTTGGTAACGGTGTCTTATAAACTTTCAACGAACCCTTCAAAAAAACAAAAAAAAAAAAAAAAAAACACTTCAGTTAATAGACCAAATGAATAATAATAAGATTCTAAGAAAAGCGTTTTTGAAAACTTAGCAGGAAGCATTTTTAGTACAGTTTTGAAGTATTTATATTCTAAGTTAAATTTATTTGTCTGAATAATTGCAGCGAAAGCGTTATCAAAATTAGAATTTTAACTAGTTTGTATGTGGCAATGTATGAAAGGCCTATTTTGTTTTTATTTTAGAGGCCAAATATGTAAATATGGTTACTGGATGAAAATCACAGAGAATAAAACAGTACCTTATTTTTTCTTCGCTTTTTCTTGGTTAAAAAATAATACCATGTTGGCTACCAAAACAAATAAAATTTTCCGTATGCAATAAATAGTTTTTTTTTCATGAAACTCAAATTTTAATTTCATCAACTTATTTGATTATCATAAATAGTATCTTATTAAGAAAAATAAAAGAGTAGTGATTACCTAGTATTGGTCTAATATTTAAAAATAAAACATCAGTGTAAGGAATGCTTGTCTGTGCGTGACAGGTAGGAATTCTTTAAATAAAAATAACATAAGTGTAAGGAATACCAGGCAATAGCCTATAAATCTCGACCAGGTAATCCCTTTCAATCAATCTGGTTATTGTTAATAAAACATAGGGATTAGTTAAAATGTTATTATTCCTATCTTATTAAAGAAAACAAAATAAAATATGAGCTCGCTTGTTGCATTAAGAAATTACTTCCAACTAATACTAATATATCATAATCATACTAATTTAAAGTGCTAAATATATTTCATATTTTGCAGGTTTCTAAATTGACACTGTATACATTGCCTGACCAATGTGGGAAATGTTTTATTCTCAGTCGGTTAATTTTTGGAATTGCATACAATGTCTGATTTCCAATTTTATCCGTAATATGATTTCTTTTTGTCTTCCGGTTTCATTGTGTTGAGCTTTAATAGTTTTTGATTGATTTAGATTTGGATGGAATTAAACTCTGATGATTAAGTACCTTTTAGTTAATATACAACCATTCTGCTGAAGCAAATTAATTAAAAAAATTCCTTGTGAAGCGAAAATTTACTTGTTATATTTAACTTGTAGACATACATAACTTGTTAACATTTTAAGTTAATTGAATTTTGGAAAAGAATATATATATATATATATATATATATATATATATATATATATATATATATATATATATATATATATATATATATATATATATATATATATATATATATATATATATATATATAATAATAATAATAATAATAATAATAATAATAATAATCAGCAAAATATATTGTAAAATAAACATTATGTGTGTTTTACTGATTTGTTTATGTCATGCATTTATAACAATAAAAAAGCATTATTTATTGTTATAAATTTAAAAAAAAATGTATGTCAGTAACTAAATTGAAATATTTTATAACTGCTTCTTCCCTTCTAATTCGAAAAGTTTAAGCTCGTAAAGCTATCTGATTACTCTTTCAATCCAAAACGTTGAGTTAAAAAGATTAAAGTGTTTTTTTTTATTTCTGTTTTTACTTTGAAAACTCCAACGATTCTGTTTTGATCTTCCATCTCATCTCCTGTTCTTTTTCCTCGGAATAAATCGAAAGAGTAAAGCCATTCTCGAAATCCCCCGAAATCAATTACGTTCTCGAGTTCGCAGGAGTAGATCTGAAACAGAAAAAAAAAAAAAAAAAACTAAGGTAAAAGTTTGATTTAAAATGCTTTTCACTTAATGATTTAACAGTCAATATTTAGATGGATCAGAGGTTAAAACTGGAAAAGGAATTGTATTATCAAAACTAATTTTGAAAATTTATTCTCGCGAAATGATTTTGAGTTTAAAATCTAATGACTGAAAAATTTTGTAATATTACCAGAAGTAAGTTAAACACTTTCGTGTTTTATTTATTATTTTTTTTAATTTATCCCATTTTATGTTTTAAAAATTAAACAATAGCATTTAAGGAAGTATGTTTTAGTTCGCCGAATTTTATGTTTGCATTCAAATTTCAGGTGTGGGAAGTATACTCCCCAGTAAACAATTAACCAGAAAAAATTAAATTTAGTGGTGATAATTTGCCATGCACAAGGGTACATCACATTCTGCTCACATGCAGTGAAATACACTACCCAAATCCACCCCAAGCTCAATCAAAAATGAAAGAAATTGGGATTGGATTGGGTTAAAATGTTCTAATATACTCGTATTTAATTCTTTGAACAATTGATGGCAGCACAAATCTGAAGCTGGAATAAATATTGCCATCGTTATAATAGCAAGGTCAATATTTCATAACAGATTTTACGGTTTCCACAGGAATAATTTGTAAAATCAAGTAGGTGGGATGTAATCTTCCCAAAGTACACGAATGGATAAAAATCCGATAACAGAATTTATCTTTTTTAAAAAAAAGATATTATCAATGAGTTTAAAATTTAAGGGTTTGACTAAATCTAAAATCTGTAAACTTTCAGAACACCAATATATGTACTGCTGCCATCTACCTTAAGCTTTTTACACTGCTAGAAATTCTTTGGAAAAAATGGTCAAATAATAATTTACTTAATTGTTATTTTACTATAATTAAACAAAACTGTCAAATAACCATAATAATAGGGTATTCAAACAGTTAACTGTCAGAAAACCCGCTAATTAACTCTATTTACCTAATACGGCTGAATAACCAGAATTTCATCGCTCCAACTAGACCCACCAAATGAAATCACTTAGTTTTTTGAAACTGCTTACGTGTTTTAGCCAAAAAGACTAATGTATCAGTCTCAAAAGCGATATAACGGGAGTTCGAGTTCCAACGTTGGCATCACAATATTTCCTCCATTTCTTTCAACGCTTGAAGAGTTTCCAGTGTACTGCACTCCCCAATTTGTGACCTTTGGCTATTAGAATACGATACTCTCATTCACGCATCGATTTATTTGATAAAACACAACTAAACTTTAACTTAATTCCTGAAATGCCATCTACCTAACTAAAAGCCTAGCTCTAATGTTCAGTAATTTTTTTTATGGTTTTGACAATGCTAGCTGTAAAAAGTTAACCGCGTAGTTTAGTATTCATGCTTTTTTATAAAACCATATTAGTCGTAAACGGTTTCAAATCCATAAATGTAAAATATGTTCTTTACCGTAAACTTTACGGCTAATTGGAAGGAGAGACTGCTGCTGGTTATTTCACTGTAATTATACAATGAAAATTTTAACAGTGGCTGATAAATGGATATTTTTTAAGACATATCAATGAAAAACTAATTAAAATGATTCTGACAATTGATTAAAAACTGGTAACTAATAATTAAAGACACATTACATAAAATATTGCTACCTTCAAGTCTTACCTGCTACTTACATAGCTACCTTTGACTGACGGCTTAAAAAAATTGTATCTAGAATTAATAAGTCAAAGCACTTTTGACTAGTGACTACATTTTTAGGTATAAGATAGATGAAATGAAGGTATTTTTATATGGTTATAATTGAGATATTTATTATCATTTTTCAGTACAAACTGAAATTTTAGTTATTAATGTATTTATCTGTTCCTTACGATGCGGCAGCTAGTAAAAATAGAGATTGTTATTGAAACTTCTTGGTAAATTCTTCATGTATTTTCTCGCATTAAAGAATTTATATTAAGAGTGATTGTTTTTTTTATTAAATATGTATTTTCTTATATTTAAATAAGTACATAGTTTGTCTGGAAAACTTATTAAAACTTTTTGCTTAAGTTAGTCTTTAAGCATGCTGTTTCATGTTGTTAGTTTTTAAAGAGTGCTGTTAAATTTAAAGGCATGACATAATAATTGGCAAGCTGTTGCTGATTGGTCCTTTAAAAGTTTTTAAGATTATGATACGGGTTTAGTTATGGATACGGGTAAGGGTAAGGCTTGATTTGCATCAAAGGAATTTCAAGAGTAGTGACTTTTAGGATATTTTAACAATTGATGTAAGCTTCATTCTAACTTTCAGTATTTAGAGAACTAAACTACGCATACAAAAATAAATTAATAGCAACATTTTAATTGCATTGAAATGTTTCCCAGGTAAACTCATGTGATTCTAATAAAATGAATCCTAATAAATGAACGAATTCTTTTAAATAAAACTTTAATAATCAAAAAATAAAATGAAATAAATTTTATTCAAAAATATTAATTAGTTAATGAATGAAGGAATTCCGAAATCCGTAGGTCAACATGGAAGAAGTAAAATCTCTTCAGTATAGTTAATATTGAAACATTAATCTACTTTTTGAAATATTAATCTTCAATACTACATTATTGAAACATGAATCTACGTTTTAGTGAAATTTGACACGTAGTTCGTAAAATTGGAAAGAATATTATATTAATACGTTAATATCATATTTGAAATATTGTACATTATATATTATAATTATCAATTAAAAAATTACATTTAATATTAAATACAATTTTTAATTAACCCTATGTTATTTTCAAGTAAACAAAGAAAACAAATTTAAAACAATATAATATAATAAAATGCTTAGCATGAATACTTTTATGAGAGATTCCTCTGTCATAAGCTTGCGATGTGATTTGGGTGATAATCTTTGGGCTAAACGAACAGCCGTTGAAGTGCCTTTGAGTGTTCTCTTCATTAGCGGTTGAGGTGGTTGGTGTTGATTTTCAAGCCTCTGTATTTCTTTCTCTACTTTTCGAACATCTTTCTGACTCAACTCTTCACCATCTACATCAGAGCCTGCATCTCCAGTTAGGCTGTTCACACTGTCTGTGGTCACTTGATTTTTCTCCTATTAATAAAAAAAAAAAAATAAAAAAAAAAAAAAATGAAATGCTAATTTTTTTTCAAAATACCAAAATGCAAATAATTTGTGGCAATATTACTTCCATGTAGAAAAAAAAAATTCTGGTAAATTAACTGTACAGTATGGTAGTGATATTTATGGTAAGAAAAACCATAATTCTGGTTAATGAAACTAAAATATACGGTATTTAAATGATTCGTTTGGTAATTTTTATAGATTAAATTTTAAAAAAGATGTTAAGTATCTGTCTAGAAACAATATTAAGAAAGAGTTTTAATGTAAAAATGTCACCTTTGGAAATTCGTGGTTTATCATTCATATTCTCCAAGTTCTTCAATTGTAGTAAATTTAAAAATTGTTGCACCCGCAAAATCATCACCTTTAAAATGATTTAGTTGAAAAAGTATTTTAAAGAGGAAAAACGTGCATAAAAGATATAATGTTTATTTTTTATTTTTTTATTTTTTTTTTATTTTAAGTTTTGTTCTTTTTTAATCTATTTTTTCAAGACATAATAAATAAATTAATAAGAATGGTATAGGGATGAATGGAATTCAATGAATTTGGTTGTTTTTGGTTGTAGTCATAAAACATTTCTAAGTAAATAAAAGTTAGACTGCAGATGAAGAAAGAAACTTCTTTACCGGCATATTTCCAAGAATATTCCTTTCACTAACAGATGGAAAAACTATTACAAACTGTTAGGAAAGTTGCCAACTGAACTGACGTCGGTGGTTATATTATAGAAATGTTTCAAGAACATAATCAACCTTTTTTAATATTCTTTAGATGAAAAGCGTTAGGAATGAATTTGGAAACATTTAATTTCAACTATCCTGAATTATAATTATGGAATTCTGAATTATTAATATTGGAAACATTTAATTTCAACTGTCCTAATACAATGTGGAATTTCATGATTTTAAAATGACATTAAAGTTGACATCAGATTTATTAAAATATCCTATTTTGTGACCCGATGATAACAATTTTCGCTGATATGACTTAATTAATGAAACACAAAAAAATAATTATGACATTTAAGATTGTAATGTCTTACTGATGCAATTTTTCACTCGTAATCACAGTATGTGGTGTTCCGGTAATTTCAGTGTTGACATAAAGTATTATTGAATGATTTAGAGTTATAATATTGCTAGTTATAATTAGTGTAACAAAAAAAAGAATTGGGAGCATGCAGGATAATTAGTCACAGATGTTAATGATAGTTCGCGCGTGATTAAAAGTGCTCTGATGAGTCGATTGCCAACAAAACGGCCGGTCTCTATGCGAAAAAAAAAGTGCACGTTAAATGCTTCGAGGCTGCTCATTGGTAGCATTGTGAAAGTTTTGAGAAGGATGTATCAGCTCAGGTGCTGCCCACTTCATTTCGCCGAAGTTAAAATTATGTGGTGTCCCTGTTATGGTCATTAAGAGATGAAGCTTTTCAGAAGAAAACATTATGTGTATTTACATATTGCAGTATGCTGGAATAACACAACTTAATCGTGATTATATAATACTTATGATGAATGAAGCCTTTTTATCGTGCCGTGTTTACGATCATAGAAAAGAATTCGAAAACTAGAAAAGTTAAATAATTAGTAACATGATTGACTATAGTTCGTTCACCAGGAGTTAGCACTTGGCTCCGCCTTCATCACGTGGTATCCAACGATTCTATTTCGCTATTTTTGAGCGAAGTGGATGTGAACAATCCTGAACAAGGTTGCTATTTGGCGATAGTATGAAGAAAATATTCATTTCGCAATCTTTATTTTTGACATTAAATATTTCATAAATATGATATTTCTCTCTTTTGAGTGAATAGTTTGTCCTTTTTGAGACATTTTGCTGCAATATACTTAATTATCTAGAGTAAGGAAAGGTATAATAGCAGATGATAAAGTGAAGTAAGTGACTGAAAAGGAATTGACTGTTTGCATTTGGCGCGCATTAAGGGCTGTCTCAATTTCAAGCGCGGAGACGTTTCTCCTCTTACTTTCTCGCTGAAATGAACTCTTCGTCCGAGGAGGTGAGCAAAGTGCCAATTCCTGGTGAACGAACTATATTATGCTTCAGCTGTTACTTTGTAATTTGTATAGAGAAGTAATATGATACTTTCAGAACAGATGCAAAAATGCTACATATCCAAAATATAAAAGCTAGATGTTGAGAAACCTCGCATATTGATACAAGAAAATAAAAGCAATTTATAAGAAATATTTTATTCGTAAGTACCTACAAGAATTCTTTTATCCACAGATACTGTATTCAATAGCAAATTAAATAATGTTATCTTTATGACGTCAGTTTGGAAAATTAAAGGATAAAGGACTGATTGCCGGCAAAATCATAGTGCTTGGATTCTTACTTTGAACATACTTTGCATTTTTACTTTCATCAAGTTTTGCATTCAGATCACGAAATACATTTCGGTGAGAATATAAAGCAGTATCAATAAAACGTTTGAATCTTAAGTACCAACAAAAGTTTATGAGTTATTAGATATTCATTGTAGAATAAACAATGTTGTTTTTGTGAAATTCGGCCATCTACTGAGTTATGGATTGTTTGTTGGCAAAATAAAGGTTTTCCTGTATTTACTTTTATAAGTACTTTTAGTTATACTTTTATTTCGTTCAAGTTTAAAACTCAGATTTTGAGATACTCTGCATATTTAGACATGAACATAAATGCAGTACAGTGTAAAAACATATGTTAAATTTACGGAAAAATCTTTGCAGCAGTATAAAATGGTTTATTTCGGAGAAAAGAATTGTTATTTAAATTAGACGTCGGTTATTAAGTAGATAAGTACTGCTATTAGAACAAAAAAAAAAACAAAAAAAAAAAAACTCCATTATTTTAGCAAGTTATCTCTGTTATTTTAAAAAAAAATTTTTTGTCAAATAGTAAGTCAGCAATGTTTTCTGGGCTAGCCGAGAGCAGAATTCATACGACCAATCGACGCTGGGATTCGAACCTGGTACACTTCTGTTACATTTTTAATTTATTAACTGAAGTAATATGAAGTGATTGTAATGTTCTTATTAAGCTTAACTTTTGAGAGAGTGGCAACTTTGTCGATTCTCCATGAAAAATAAATATATTGTTTTGTTGAGTTTTTAAATAATTGATTGATTTTTTTAGTTAAGAATATCTACTTTATTAAGAAGAATCTGAGATTAAAATAAAGTGAATAGCACTAGCAATATTTTGAATTAGATAGTGTACTTTATTTTATGTGTAATTAGTAAACAACTGTTTTTTGATAGTACGTTAAAACCTCAATAGGAGACGAGCCCTCTGTCTTTGTGTCTCAAAAATGTTCTAAGCTGTTTTTATCTTATAAGTATAACTCATTGAAATAATATTTAAATGTTTAAATGTGTAAAAACGTTTGAAACTGTAGTGGCTCACGCTTAGAAAAATTGTCTGTCAACTTGATTTATCAAACAATTACATCTAAGGAAATATAATTATCAAGAAGAGAGAGTATCAATTCGACAATAAAATAAAATCGCTGTTTTATTTATACGATCCTCAAAATCATAAAATAATTTCAGAAAAATAAGAGTAAATATAGAAAATAATCGTGAAGTGAATTGTTAAAAGGCAGAGTTATCGTAAGGTAGGCAAAACTGCATGTCAAAAAATAGAATTTGAACTGCCGTTTACGATTAGGATGAAAAATATTTTTGTTTACAAAACAGTTTTAAACCGTAAAATATACAGAGAAAGTCTATAAAAAGAAATTAAACTTTTTACAAGGTAACGATCAGAGCTTTATTTAAAAATGCTTACAAAAATTGCTATATTCGTATATACTGTGCTCAATTGTAGTTTCAAAAAAGTTGCATGTGTATAGGTTGGACAATTACAAAGTTTTTAATGAAAAACAAAAGTACTAGGGAGCTTACTTTAATCATAGCTTCATAGGAAGCAAAATATCTCGTCCACCAATCTTTATTTTCTTCATCGTCATCATAGCTTTCATCTTCGGTTTGTCTCTTCTTCTTTTTGTTGGCTTCTATCTTTTGGTCTTTCTTTTGATTGCCACCCTAAAAATGTTTTATCCTGTTAGTACGTTATTGACATAGAATGTATGATCAGTCTACGAAATGAGTAATACTTACAAAATCTAAAATAATTAAAGTCTCTTTTGGACTTAAGGGACTCGTTCCATCGATATCAATGATGACTTCATCAGTTTGTACCATTAACATCTGATTGCTTGAATAACCTAGTAAAAATATGTTTAATATCAATACAATATGCTAATTAATTTGCAATACTGCTGTTGTTACAAACGCTACTTGCCAATACTAACAAGCTTTACTTCGGTAGAACCAAGCGAATTTAAAGCAGAAGGTGTGCTCTTCTTGTTTTTTAGTGGTGCCATCTATGGACAAGACAATAAGTTTGCCACACGGATAAGTCACAGTCCATTTTATACTCAACCACACACCATCCATCCGTAGATCGTAATTTTGTCTGAATCAGAGAATGATCAATCTCCAATCCAATACTCCAAGAAGTATTGATTTGTTATGGAAACTCGGGGGACGTATTGACAGCCACAGATTCAACAAGCATCAGTCGCCATTTTATTCTCGGGGAGCCTTCAGTCAGCGTGATTCGAACTCACGACCTCTCGAACATGAGCACAACGTCCTACCAACCAGGCTATCGCGGCTAATTTATAATGTAAGGAACGGCATGAAATAGTGTTTAGAAAACTAAATCAGTTAAGGTATATACAAAATACAAGGGTTGTAAATAAAGTAATAGCCCCATAGACAGAAAAATATTTTTGATGAACCTACAAATAAAATTGTTTCCATCTATCCAATATAATCAATCAGCAATATTTCCTATATTTTACCGAATATTGAAAAGTTCAATTGGCAAGATCAAAGTTGTTGATGACAGAAACAAAGACTGCTATTCTCTTTGTAAATCGAATAGGCTTCTCAAGGTTACGTGATTTCACACTCTCCTCACATTCCCCCTTTCCGGTACCACGATTTCGATAAATTTTTCATTTTTTATAACAGTACTACTTAAGAAACGTGCTGGTGCCGTGAAAAAGTAAGATTTGCCATAACTATGGTATGGAGAAAGGGGTAATCATGCAACTTTGAGATAATTACTTTATTTGCAAAGAGTACAAGATAAGATGCCACACATTACGATTGTACGATTTGCTTTGACTTCTGTGTACAACCTACTGTATTTCTGATTCAGGTTTCTTAAAAACTTTATGATATTCAGATGTATTTTACCCAAAGTAAAACTCGATTTTAATTGACCACTATTTGTAAATATAAACTTACACTGACGTACAGTAGCTGGGTGATTCGGCGAAAACCTATCACATAAAACAAACTCTCTTGAGCTTGAGATAGTGTTTTATATTTTTTCTACTACTTAGATATAATTTTCCCCATACATATGGGATTTTGCAAGAACCTCGAACAGTGTTTTGAAGGAGTCGTTTACGAAATAACTTCTTAGTTTAAGAAATTCTAAGTTCGAAGTAAACAGGATTTGAACTTGAGAATGCTAATGGCAGAATCTGGCAACATACCCATAATTTCGTTTTATACTCAGTTACAATATTTTTAATTAAACTTTTAACCAAAACTTGTGTAACTATAATCGGAGAAAAAAGTTCTAGTAAAATTACCGTACTGTATGGTAATGATACTTTTGGTTAAAAAAAACAACAACGTAATTCTGGTTAATAAACGGTATTTACGGTATTTAAACCAACCATTTGGTAATTTTTCCGTTCATATGGTAAAGATTTACCGAAAATTCTGGTTTTCATAATTATAATTCTTATTACCACGCATTTAATTAAGAATACAGATCTGAAGAATAAATTTAATCGAATAAATGGTTTCTCTGTCGTGTTTTTAGGTATCATGATGATATTACCAAATTTTATCACATATTATGGTATCATATTTTATTGTTAATTTTACTGAATCATCATCAAAGCATTTCAGTAAAATTACCAAGTTTCTAAGTCCTCCCATAGAGTCAGAAACACTGCAAATTCTTCTATATTTTGTTAATTTTGATCATATTTTTTTTCTCAGTGTAATCAAAATATAATTTATCAATTAGTTATATAATCTCAAAGTTAAAGTAAAGCATTTACGAAACATACGATTGTGGTTCAATAGGATCATGGAGGTTAGGGCTTAACAATTTTGTTACCAACTGCATGATGCGCACAGACCGTATTTATTTCCCACACCATCGAACCATTGAATCTTGGTGGGCTGAGAGCCGCCATCGAGGTCATCTTTCACCATGACATCTCCGTGCCTCAAACATTGTGCCATCGTTACTTTACCGTTGTGCCTTTGTTTTTTTAAACTTTTTCATGGCATATATTATGTGTTTAGACTTAATTTTTTTTTATAAATAAACCAATTTTATTTATAAAAGCTAAAAATAAGTTCCACATAAAAGTGCATTTTAGAAACTTTCGCCTTTCCAAACCCTATTAAAAAAAAGTTTAATAATTTTTAAATTCATAAAAAAAAAAAAAAAATCAGAAATAGTATAGTTTACAAGTGTAGTTTTTTTATCGTATAGTTAGTTATATGTTGAAGTTAAGCTTTTATCAATGTTACCTCAAAACTTCTCAAAGCGAATCTAGTTAGTAATATGAAACCAATTCCCTTCAGAAGAGAAAACATACACGAAAGAAAAAATTCTCGAAACAAAATATTTTAAAACGAGAAAAAAGACTTAAATCATTTTTCTGAAGCTCCTAACTATATCTCAAACTTAAAGAAAACTATTTCTTCCAAAATAAATCGCGAAACAATATCTATAGAAGTTATAAAAATTATATGGTTTCCAAGAGTTTATATTTCCCTCTCGGAATTTGAAACTATTCCTCAAAATGAAAACAGAGTTATGGTTATAGATTTGAGATACTCACGTGATAGGTTTGCTTCTTTCTTTGAGAGTGGCCTGAAAACGTATTTCTGCAGAGAATTGATGACGTGCGTTCCCACCAACGTGAAACGTCCAAAACTTCGACAGTCCATTACTCGAATGGTCAATGGTGGACAATACATTTCTTGATCTGGTAATTCCTGGGGATTTCAAATAATTTAGTTGAAATCAAAGGATCCAATAAGTAAATGCATATTTTTCTTATAAGTAAAATATCTCACATTATATTTTTATTTATTTTACCTTATTTTGTTCTTCCTGTATGACTCATCATTAAATTTATGCACAAAACGATCGTTTGAGTTTATCAATTTTGTAAATGTTTTGTTTTATAAATGCAAAACTAAAAATTGATCGACTCATTGACTAAAACTTAATAATGATTGGCTAAAACTTAAAAATAAAATTTTTTTTGGTCAAATATAGATTTTATTGACGTAAATTAGGTTAGTGATAAAAATTTGATGAAAATCAGGGTTAATGTTTTGATTTGCAATCATGAATTTACTATTCATAACTGTTTTAAATTGACCGAAACTGCTCATGAGTGTAATAAAATGTCGAAAAACTTAAAATTCTGAATGCAATAAATTTTTTTTATCGATTTACTTACTCAATATGCACTCATTGCGTTGAAAAAATAATCCTCTAATTATATTTTTTGCTTATATTAATTTGAAATATTATTTTAATATCAATTGATGTATCCCAATTCAGAGTATTTTTAAATATTATATCAATAAATTTCGAAACATATATAGCATATACAAGAAGGTACATTACATAAATTCAGCTAATATTTGTACAATTTTGTACTTGGTCAGCATAATTCATAATATTTTGAAAAATTAATTCAAGAGCAACTTTTTATTATATTTCGAATATGAGAATTGCAAATAAACATTGCAAATTTGCTTTTTTTATATTTTTATTCATTATAGTTTTTGCCATTGTTCACATAAAACTACACCACGATATATAGTTTTGGAAAATTAAGACCACACCTATTCTTAATTTAATTGCTTTTTATTAAATGTATATTGAAGACCGGGACCCACATTGAATTTAAGCTTCATTAATAAGTTTTTAAAATTGTATTAAAGTTTACAACTAATTTCTAAGCAATTTTTATTGCTTAAATGAATTTTTTTGCAAAATATATTCTTAGAGAAGAGTTTTGGACAGTTTAAGATAGCTCTGATCAGCAAATTATGATATTTACTGTGAATTATACAATTGTTAAGAATTAATATTTTATTTTATGATCAGGATGAAAATGAATTAAAACTAATGAATCACATAATAATGGTTACTCATCAGAATATTAAAGTAATTTTTTCTCATTAATTACTCGCATATATATAACTATTTTCATAGAATTAATTACGAATTAACTTTTCGAAAATAGAATATGCGTCCAAGGTTACGCGATTTTCATACTCTCCACGCTTTTCTCCTCCTCCTTACCATTATTATGAAAATCTTGCATTTTCCCCCACGGTATTATACTTCAGAAAGAAGTGGGAATGTACTGGCGGTGGGAAATATAAGATTTGCGATTACCATAGTAATGAAGAGAGGAAAAGTGTGGAGAGTGGGGAAATCGAGTCAACTTGAGATGCCTATTAAATTTACAAAAAATACAGCTTATACATGCAGATATATCAATTCATAAAATCTGGTACCCACCACATCAAAGTATTTTACAGGTGTAGAAAAGTTTGGATTTTTCTTGTAGTTGAGAATAATGGAAGACTGCAGAATATGACCAGCACATTCAATATCCACTCTTGGACGATCAACAGTCATCAAGTGGACCCTCTTTAGCTCTCGAAGACCCCAGAACAAGACCTACGATTTATATGGATTAAGTTAACAAAAACATAAAACAAGCATTTGTCCTGAGTGAATATTCAAAATTGAAAATTTATACGCACTTCAATTCTGTATTTTGATAAAGTAGGTCTGATAGATAAAGGAACAGGCAAAATAGGCCCTCGATCTGAACGCCATATATTTTCTTTAGGTCTAGGAAGTTCAGGAATTGCTCCTTTTTCATCTGATTCTGATAGCTGCAAGACGAAAATTCAGTTTAAAAATAATTATTTAATATGTGACTACATATATATATATATATATATATATATATATATATATATATATATATATATATATATATATATATATATATATATATAAAATCAATTGACTTTAAAATGAAATAAAATCGAAGAATCAACTAATTATGGTACTCAATTTTGAGCTTAGCATGAATATGAAATGTTTAAATTTTTTCTAATGCAGGTTTAAATGCAGGTTTACGTTCTATCCACGATATGAACTCATCTTCAATTTTTCTAGCTCAATACTCTACTACAACAGTTCTAATGAAGCTAATCGAGCTCTCTAAAGTATACCCTAAAATATTTAAGTTCAAGCTACCACGAGAACTTTTTTGTTACTATCCCGTATGGTAACCCGTGTTTTGTATGAAGCAATTTATCTGAAACATTACCAAAATGGCCTTTAATAGAGCGGATATTCCATGTTAATACTGGTCTCGCAGTAAAGACACGGTTCCCAGTAGAACACCGAAGTCAAGCATTACTGGCTGACGTCAGTAAGAGGGTGGGTGACCACTTTGACAGGTTCAGATAAGTTTTCGAGCCTGAGTTGCTTGTGTCAGCTCTGATATCTATATTTAAATAGATATCTTGAACCAGAAAGAAACTATCTTATAGAAAAGTTTGGCTTCTGCATGCAACAATAAGAAAGTTTTATCCAGCGCAAAGACTACTCAGAACAACAGCAGAGACAACTCTGTGGGGCTACTCAGTATTCGTTAATACGTCATACGAAAATTAGATAATAAGGAAAAAATCAATCTACCGAAATGAAATTTTTTGGCTTTGGGTATTGCACTTTGAGTGAACTGAAATACTCACCTGCAACAGTTCAAATGTAGCTAAGAGTTCCCCAGCTTGTTCCGATCCTCTGAAGACATCATACCATTCGAGGGTAGGAGGGAAATTAGGCTTGCAATACGGCTCATCGTTGAATTTAACATGAGGTCTTGCAATAGTACGACCGATGAATTCTGATTTTCCCTGCAATGAAACAAGTCATGCCATAACTTTTCTAAAAAATTTCAAATTTAGTTAAACTACTCAGAACTAGCTGAAGCTCACTTCCATTTACTTTTGCATTTATGCAAAAGTAAATTATATCTCTTTAGGCTAAAGGAAAATTTGATTTTAAAAGAATAATGGATTGATTGCTATTTTAAAATTACTAGTCGCCCTATTATGAATTTTTTTATGATGCTTTTTCATTTTATTTTATTTAACCATTTTTTTTCTCGTTTTTTGTTTATGTTGAAAAAAAATGATGCGAATTTCTGAAATAAATATTTCAAAAAGTTGCTTTATTGATGAGATTTTGCATTATTTGAAATAGTTGACTTCAATTTTGCAATGCGTATTTTAATTATTTAGAGAGCTCTCTATAACTTTCAACTGTGATTCTGCATAATAACAGTTGAATGCTAATTTTGTAATACAACCTATCTTCATATAAAGTTTCATAAATCGGTCTTAAAGTTTTGTAGCTGACGACGATTTAAAAGATATTCTTGATTTTGAATACCCAAATTTTACTTTTAAAATAAGGACAGAATGTCTCTGAAATTCTAGAAATCTGCATAAAAAGAAAAGTTTATATTTTTTATTTTTATTTTTTAATTTTGGATGCTTAGATTACACAGAGAAAATTAAGTATCATTACAGATTTTAATGGCGTTTTTCAGACTCTTCAGACTTTCATTACCAATCTGTAAAGTGCAAAGAAATTCTACAGGTAAAAAATTTATGTCCAGTTTAAATAGCTTTTTCTTTTCTCTTATAATAGTCTAACTTAGTAATGAACGAACGGTATTTTTAAAAAAATAAGAATAATCCTCAAAAATCCCACTTTCTCTTTGTCAAGAAAAGGATTAATAATGTTTCTCTATTCCAAGTAGATTAGCCTCACACTTAAACGAAAGTATAAAAATGCAGTTTTTTTAAAGAAACATTCAATCACCATCTATTTAATTTGGATTACTCCGTATGTCTTGAATATGAATACAAAAATAATATTAAAACTGAAACTTCATTGAATGGTCAAGATAGTATCGTGCTATTTCTTTTTAAAAATACATAAATCAAAATTCAGTTTTTTAGTTATACAATGCAACAAAAATATCCATATTAATAAACATACATAAAATCTTGTGAAGTTCACCATTTTATTTTTTGTGGTGAATCGTCAACTGATTTACCACAGATTATAATTCTTTTTTTTATTTATTCATATTCTTTCAAATATTATAACCCCATTCACAGTTTCGCTAATTCATTGATTCGACCATCCTCTAATTTTTCGATTTATTGATTAGCCGATTTATTGATTTGTACACTCGTTGATTCAGCGATTCTCATTCTTTGCAGATTCATGTTTTCTCTGCTGGATTTCTTTTATTCGCTAACTATATTAAGAATAATTCATTAGAACGGCTACCTTAATGACATATGGACATTACGAATTCGACAATTTTAAGTAAATAATCTGTAAAAAACAACGGGCAAAATAAACCATTAAAGAAACTCTTGAAAAAAAATCTTAAGTATTATCTCGCATAAAAAACATTAAATAAATTGAACGATCGTTATTATACAATGCGTTTCAACTAAATAAAGCCACCTGGAGTTTTTGCCATAACTGGACGAAAAGAAAACCAATAAGAAACAAACATATACATTATGAAATTCTATATCTAAACACCTATTTAGACGTCATGCTTCACCTGAACAGCGAAGGGTAAAAAGAATTGAAAAAATGTCCAATGAAATAAAGCCACTTCTGATTATAGCCAAAATGTCTACCATATTTTTTATTTGACTCAAAATGTGTGATTGTGCAATCCCAGGAGGTCAATAGCATCTATATAATGTCAAGACAGTCTTCAACTATTGATTGAAACTGCTTTTTTTTGTAAATATATTCAGCTTTACTAAGGATAGCCTTTAATGTTTTCTTGGGGATTGGAGCCATGAGAAAGGACAGGTTAATCATGACACGCACCATATTATTCAAAAGCTAACACTTTAAAGACTTTGAATCGTAAATGAAGACATTATCTTGCTTGAATCAATAACTTGAATCGACAATGCCAATAAATCAAATGCCAATAAATGAGCTTCTAGTATTTTTCTGGTAATTGATAGCCTTTATGTAACTTAGGGGAAGGGTTACGTTTTTACCCAAATAGCCGAAGCCTTCTCCACAGCATATATATGTCTCTACATTGCTATCCAATTATGGAAGATTTTTTCCTTTTTTTTTCTCATCTACTGTTTTGCTTTATACATCATGTAAGAAATTTTCTGTACCAGTGCTAACAGTAGCCATTGTTGTAAGCTACCCACAAGCGAAGGAGAGTAAAGAAAATCAAGGAATTCAGAAGACACAGACAGTTTTGTGTGCTATTACCATAGCATGTGAAAAGAAGAAAGTTTCTTCTAAAGGTGGAGGCTTGTTTGGGAAGTTTTCAGTAAAATAACCTAGCTTTTCTCTCCTGCTGATTGGGGTTGCCAATAACCAAAAAATTCTAGAAATCCATTTATTGCAATTTTCGGAGAAATTGGTGGCAGGACACGTTGCAAAATCTTCACAGCTTAGGGCCTTTAGATAATAGGGTGAATTCCATAAATGGCATGCCCTTTTACTTGACTTATATCCCCAAGAAAACAGGAAGGCTATCCTCAGTTGCAATGTATGTATTCAAAAGTAGCAATTTCAGTTTGTGGCAGAATTGAAGACGACCGTCATTGAAACCTGGAATGATATTGATGTAATGTCTGACAGGGTTTAGTAAATGATAGACAACATCATATATTTCAAGTCAAATGTAAACATATCGGATATATTAGCTATAATCAAAAGTGGCTTTATTTTGCTAAAATATTCTTTTTTTTCATATTTTATTTATTTGATCTTTTTTACTATCTGGGTGAAACATTAAGTGGGTGGGTAATATGTTTAGATACAGAATTTCTGTAGACATATATATTTGATTTAATTTTTTTTTTGCGTCCAGTAATGATAAAAAGTCAAGGTGGCTTTATTTAGTTGGGACACACTGTAACAAAAAAAGGTAATAAATGATGTTTGATATTAAATGTTATTTGCTATTAAATGACATGATTCTCTCTCACTTTCTTTTTCCGTCCCCAGAATAACATGTAATATTTAAAAAAAAGCATTGATTGCAAAAAAAAAAAAAAAACAAATAAAAAAAGGATACTAATGCTGGTCTTGTCATGTCAGTGTCAGACTCAAGAAAATACGTATAATACTTTTGTTTTTAACAATATCATACATCACATTAAAATATGAAAATCATTATTAGTTGGCATGAGTTTTGACCTTGTGCATTCAAATTTAGATTAGATTTAGTTACTCGAATTTATTCGTACTTCAGGGCACATTTTTAGCAACTAAAAAGCAGGTAATTAGCCAAGGCGAGTGATATTGCTGCCAAAAGGTAAGCGGATTTAGCCATGCACGAGTGATTAGTTTTTCTGAAATTAGGCTCCACTTACGTAAGAGATGGTGAAATCTGTCATATTTTCGTACGTGAGTGATTGATGGTGCTAAAAAACATAAGTGAAACTTCCATTCAGAAAGGTATTAGAGTTATAAAAGTAAGATATACAGACCTGCCACGAGATAAGTAAGATATACGTAGATGCAAATTAATTCACAAAAAGTGTCAATGTATAGTAGATTGGATGAAAATACTAATAAACCAACTGATGATAAAAAATTATGAAGTTAGCTTTCTTAGTTCATATTAGAATACATTGCTTTATTTAGCAAATGTTATGATTCATTGAATTCCTTCTCCAGAAATGACACAACTTATTACCAATTTCACTAATTGACATTTGTTCCTTGTAAATTTATTGTGCTTTATAATCATATTTACGACTTATAGTTGTTTACATCCGAAAGTGTGCAAAGCTTAGTTGAGGAAATAGTGTATGCATTAGACTTTGGGAAATTATTGAAGTTCTTCTTCCTTTTTAGGCGTAGATTGTAATAATATAAATCTGTAATATATCACTTAAAGTTTATTAATATTTCTACGATAAAAACCACAAGATTAATTAAAAAACGGAAAAAAATTAAATTAAGACTATTTCATTTAAAAAATGAAATGATTGGAAATTATAGTAAAATGTTTATCAAGTTTTCATTTTATTAAAGAAGGTATAATTAAATACTGATAACAGTTTAGAATGATATTATACTTAGTGGCAGTTTAAGATTAAATGCACGAGCACTCAATATGCAAATATGAGTTATAGTATCTAATATATAAGTGGTGTATGATATTTCAAATATAGATGACAAATTTCAACTTCAAAGTACAAATCTATATCAAGAAAATAAAAATCATAATAAACAGAACTATTTACCGTAAATACTTTTACAAGCGTTAAAATATCTTAAAAATATTCGAATAAACAACTCAGCTCAATCTAAGCTGTACTGTAAGATATTTAGGAATGACAATTTACCCAGTTCATGACAATTCACGTCAACAAGTCTCGAGGCATATTAAAATAATTAAGATATAGTAAAGAAAGAATACCAATGTTCTGTACTGTCAATAAAGTAATATAAATGGGAGGATTCTTACCACTTTATCTTGATCGAAGATTTCTACGACAATCACAGGGGGATCTTCTTTGATATCTTCCTTGTTACCGTAGACTACGACATCGTTGAAGAGCAACATCTCGTCCCAAGTTGGGCTCAACGTCTCGTCGATCACCTACAAGAGAGACGTAACAACTCGTTTTATTTGTCTCTCTACGATATATTTTCATTTCGCGTTTCTTCCATTCAGCCTTATATGGCCCATTTAGTTGCTTAAATGGCTCTTGTAGCGGCAGAAGGTTTTATAAAGGTGGTGTTTATAACATTGATTTTGTTTTTATTAGGGTTAGGATGAGGGTTTGATCGGTAGACGAATTTAGATGACTTTTAAGATTTAAAGATACGTAATCATGTACAATTAAAAGAACTTCAACTTTAACTTATATCTAGGTTATTATAAATACACAAGCAGGAATATTTAGGGTTCATATCAGGGTAAAAAAAATAATTCAATTTTCTCCATTTTAAACTATAGCGAATTATGGAAACGCCGCTTCTTATTTGTTTAGCAACTGATAAATATATTTGAATATTTTTGTTTAATTTCAATTTATTCATTGAAATATGCTCCATTGATCCTAGTTACCGAAGATAAAATTTGAAGGCTGTTAGAGTTTTAAATATTTTAATAGTTTATGCTTTAAAGATACCTTCTACAGCATTGAAATCTAAAGTTTTTTAATAGGTTTCATAGAGCCAATTTTAGTGAATAAAATAAAACAAAAATTATTAGAAACTACTAATCATTTATTTAATAATGAAACAGTGTTCATGTAGTGCTCTATAGCTTTAATTAGAATATCCTTTCTCCCTGAAGAAGATCCTCAAATTGTTATTCATAGATAATAATTTGTTTTACGTTAAGATGTTTTACTTTCCTTTTCTTTAACGTTGTTTTACAGAAGCATTGAAATGATATACTTTAAAAAAAAAACTATTTAGATGTCTTCTAATATGTACTAATTTTTGCATTTATTACTTTAATTAAAGAGCTTAGTGAAAAAATTTGTTAAGTGATTTCATGATCTGATAAAAGCAGTTTTATAATGCATAGAAACATCAGAAAGATATTCCTAAACACATTCTGTTTAAAAACAATGTCTCTTTAAGCAGCAGTTTCCAACTAGTAGTTCTCCAACTCGAGCGGCCAGTAAGGTGGATCATTGTTGAAAAAAAAAGTTTATATTATTAATAATTTTTTTAAAATGTTTATAAACTTAAAATTTTAGTTGGAAGTATTAATTTTGAAAAAAGAATAAAAAACTTAAATATGCAAGTTTACTTAAAATTACTACAAAGTTGGAAGAACATAATCGGAAGATAAAGGCTATCATAAAAATATACTGTTAGAATTTTTATTTTAAAATTACTGCAGTCTATCAATTAATTCATTTTATTCATCAATTAACAGTAAGTTTATGGTTATGAATCTTTATTTATCTTTGTGGTAATGGAACTGTTTACAAATGGTATGGTTAAAGAAAGAAAATCATGAATACAAAATTGCTTGATTTCGTAACCATTTACAATTAGCATGGTTTCAAATCTGTAAAAATAAAATTTAACTTGACATTCGAGTTAGTCTTTTCGTTAGGTAATGCACATTGAAATTAGGTTGTGGTTTCGGCAAATGAATCATTTATCTTATCTAGTTTATCTGATGGTGCCATTTATCGTGACAGATGGGAAGTACTAAACTTTTTTTTATTAAGCTGTTCTGTGATGCTGCCATCTACGCGTGAATGGGAGTTTCGTACTTTAATAGTTCAGTGTCACCAATTGAGGAGTGCAAGAGTCAGGGAACTTATCATGTGTTGAAGGAATGTAAGAAATATTGTCGTGCTAACCCTAGGCTTTGAATCCCCCCTCAGCCAGTCAGGATATTACCAGATAAGCCTTCTCAGCTAAAGTATGTACCCAGCCGTAAGTACTATGCGGTTTCATAAGGAGATACTAGTTGGCACGGATAAAATTTTGGTAGTTTAATCAGATTACACAGTTAGAATTTTCATTTTGAAATTACGGGAAAATAACCAGCAGCTGTCTGTCCATAAATTTTAATGGTAAAGAACATTTTTTTAGTGAAATGGTAAAATAACAATTAAATAAATTGTTATTCAATAATTTTTTTTAAAGAAACAGTGTAGGTAAAAGTAATAAGGTTTTGTTTTCCCACAGTTAACAATCTGAATGCTGTCGTATTTACGGTATTTTGACTGTTTTGTAAGACTATGTTAAACAAAAAATAAAAAAATTTGTCCTTTAAAAAATTTCAGAAAAATTTCAAACAGTGTTGTAAGAAATGTGGTGAGAATAGAAATTTTGAAACATTTTGATAGTTGCAGATCTAAATATAAATAATTATCCTTTTCAAGAAACTTAAATTGAGATCAGATATTTTAAGTTAGAGATAACGACAGCTAAAAATTCTATAACTCATAAAAATGAATTGGGCAAATGATTGTCAAAAACCAGTAAGTTATTATTTTTACCTGTGTTGTTTGACTTTGATCTGAGAAGAGGACTCGAGCAAATGGATCAGAGAGACCAGACGCATCCGAACCAATCAAAGACCTTGCTTGATACATGTGACATCGAAGCTCAAAAATTTGTTTTTCTGTGCAAAAAAGAAAAGTAAAATTATACTCATCCACAACTTATAATTCTAAATACACACAAAATTATTTTTCTTCTCAACTATTGACTCGATTTTTTTTAAAAATTTTACGCACAAAAGTTTGTACGTCTTATACGCCATGTTTTATACGTTTTCGTATCATGTATAATCTAATAATCATTAAAAAAGAAAAAGTGAAATTAATGTCTGATAACTCTTTAATTTTCGAAAGAGTATTTAATATTTGTAGCAGTATCTGAGACTATGAAATATGATTTACATTCACAAGTATAAATTATATTTTAGAAATATTTCTAACTTTCCAAACATATGTATGGTTTTGGTACAAAATAAAGGGCGTGTGATGATTATAGAGGCTTGATTTGAACTATTTTATTTTAGTTATAAATGTTTTATTAATATTTTCACTTACTCTTCTTTATAGTGATCGTGGTTATGAGATATAGTCAATTAGACCAATGCTCGAAAAAAAGTTGATATATTTTTAAAAGTAATACATAAATATACATAATTGTATTATTTAAGAAAAAGTATAAGTTAAAATAAGTATAGTAATGTTAGTAGGACAAAAACTTGTAAAACAGAACTATTATTATTTCTCAGGAATTTTTTTAGCATTTAGGTTTATATAAATTTACCTGCTTTCGTATAAATACCATTTTGCTCTCAAATAAATACTCTTATATCATAAGCATTGAAATTGTTTAGTGAAGTTAAGATATTTTTAGAAGACTTTACATAAATATTAATGTAAGGATTTTCGTAATAATTATAGAAACGCAGACATCAAAACATTTTAAGAATCTAAACTAAAAATAGCACTTTGAATAAAAAATATCAGATACTTTTAAATAAGAATGTAGAGGGGACAAATTTGGAAAATTTTTAATTTGCTAATAAGTTCATTAATTATTATTTTGCATCCTGTAATTTTTTTTGTACAAAAGAAGAAAAAATTGATTTTTTTACTTTTTATATTTCTTAAATCTAGACCTTTAACTGAACATTTAAAAAAAAGAAATTCTGGAATTAGAGCAAAATTGACGAAGTTATGGCCATTTCAATTTTGACCACGCCTCTTTCTTTACATTTTCTTGTCTGCAGGTAACTGTTAAAATTAGTCACTGATTCTTTCTCCTTTAGTTTGATTTTAGTTATATTTTAAATTTTCAAAATATTTTTAGTACTTTAATTAAATTTCTGAATTTGTTGGCAACATAGTACAAATATTTGTTCAGAAGTAAAATTTGCAATGAAAAAGGAATATAAGTCATTTTTCTCAAAATGTCTTTTTTGACAAATTTGCAAATTTCAAACTGTTCCAGCGAAATGAATTTTCATTCTATTGACCTGAGAATTTAATGCTATATATTTATGAATATTATTAACATTTTGTTGGAAAAGTTTTTTGAATTAAGGGAATAGTATTTTTTTTTATAGATGATATTTTATAGCGGTATGATGATTTTTTCCCAAAAATGTTGGTTCTTTACTGTTTTTTTAATGTCATTTGTTTCTATAATAAAAAATAAAAAAAGTACTCCCAACAATTTTTTTATTACTACCTAATATGTAATATTTTGAAAGAATTTTGTCATTTTAACAAAATTTCAGACGCGAGGAATAATATTAAAAAAAAACATAAAAAATTCAAAATTTTAAATTTTTTTAATTCTTAAATTTTAAAATATTTTTTTGAAATTTTGTATAATAGTTGTTTTTAACAATATAAATGTATCCTGAAAATTTCAAGCAAATCCCTTTATGATTTAAAATTTTTTTTTTTGAAAGTCCTTTGTCGCCTTAAAAAATGTTAATTTTACATTAGCCCCATAATATGAAGTAATAAGGACTTCATGCTATAATAAACTAATGTGGTGGTAATTAGCTCACATAATTATCACACAAAACTTTATGCTGACATTTTCACATTAAATAAACAAAGCCATTTGTTTATTTAAGCTCATTACGGATCGAAAAAGCAATAAAAATTGCTATGAAAATTTGCATAAAACATATTTATTCATAACATGTTTCTTACTGTTAAAAGCGAGGAGAAAAAATAATAAATTACGAATTTACCTTTTCATAATAGTTCCTTTTTTAAAAATTTGCTACTTAATCAAGCGTGCTGTCATACAATTGAATGTGAAAGTGTGACACGGTTTCAAAAATATACAAAAATTTTGATTTGTAACTAATAGAAATATTCTACTTGTCTCTAGTTTCCCCAAATCTACACTTTTTTCTTATTTTTTAAACGATTAGAGAGTTTTGAATTATTTAAAAATTAGCTGCAGAAAAATAACAATTTTAATCACAAACAATTAAAAATAACCTCAAATTATTTTACTACCATAATTAAGATACAAAAAATACATAAACTGGAGAAAATTTCGTTATTGTTAATATAAACAAAAAATACAAATGATTTGAAAAAATACACATTTGTTGAAAATCTTCCTCTAATTTGAAATTTTCAAACTCCATTATAAATTACATATTTAATAAATTTGTAAATCCTTAGCCTACTAAATAGATGATTATCATCGTAAAAGAAAAACAAAACAAATAAATGTGTCTAATTAGGCACTGAAAATGACAGTTTAAATTAATTACTTTCTTCTTGTCCACAGTATGACACGAACTAAGAATTTAACTAAGCTCTCTGAAGTTTACGCCTTTTTTTAAAAATTTGCTTTAAGTTCATTAATCTTACTCAAAAGAAAGCATATCACGTATTAACAGAATGTGTTTTTGACACTTGTCAGCTTTGCAAAAAAACATTATTTAATACACTTCTTTTTAAAGTAATGTTTATTAACTTTGTTACAAATTTGATAATAAAATTTACAGATTTTTTTGGAATATTGAACTTTAACCCAAAGCAACATCCTGAACATCCTATTTTTATTTTTATTAATTTGTGAAAACTTATTGTTAAAGTTACTAAAATTTATCATAATGAGGTTTTTGATGAAGCAAATGAAATATTTCGTTTTGTAAAGAAGCTGTAAGAAATATTTGACATGAGAAGATTTCAAAGTTGTAATTTCTAAGCCACATTAACTCCCTCTAAATTTCTTTTGACTTCAATTTTTAAACCACTTCCTGCGTTCAAAAGAAATTGTAAGAGAAAGGCAAAATTTTGAAGCTACATTTTCAAATTATTCAAAGCAGCGAATTTTAAGAGCCTTTTTATATGAAAAACAAAACGATTTCCATACATGAATATATTTATAGAAATGTTATATGAATGTTTTTTGATTTCATTCAAAAAATTTATATTGCATAAATTTAGAATATCGCGCAATAATATTTTGAAAAGTTAAATCCCAAAATGAAACCAAATAACAAAATGCTTTTTTTATTACATTTCAGTTAAAAAAAATAAAAAATCGATTCTCTTTTGAAATATTGGTAGAATACTTTTTCAGTTTCAGATTTTAAATTTTTTAGTTCATGAAATGTTTGCATATGCAAAGGAAATAGTCTCGATTTGAAAGTCTTGAAATTCATTTTCTTTTTATCAGAAATATTGTCACTTTACTTTTGCTAAAATGGATAATATTTTTTCCCCTTTGCGATCTGTTGCAAAATAATATTCAGATCAAGAGTAAATCTGAAACGTCCGATGCCGCGAGATAAAGTTTCTTCTACCTTTCATATAGGCAATAGATGTTGGAATAGATGTGGTCTAATGGAAATCTCTGAAATTCGAAAAGTACCTAATCGCCAAAGTACTAAGGAATGTTTTGATGCAACAAATGTCCTATTTGGGAAAAAAAGTGGCTTAACAATCTATTGCCACGAACCATTCAAATACAGCTTCAGTACTTTCCTCTGTGTTAAGAATTTGAGAACTTCGAAATAAAATTTAAATTTAATGATTAGAACAAAATCGAAAAAAGAGTTATTCCTTTATAACAAAAGTAGAAACTCATCCGTTTATCGGATTACTATAAAACAACATAAGTGGATTTGTTTCATTATCTATAAGAAGTTTTCATATAATTTCAAAGCGATATTCAGCACTTCGCTTTTACATCTTCATCTTCCATTAAATCGATAGGACAGTCATAAAAAGAATAGCCCATTTACTTAACAGGATTTATTTTTAAAGATTTTTCCTCTTGGAATGAAGAATGAGAAATTGATTTATTGAGTCAAACCAACCAGAGAATATTTGGCAGACATTTGGTTTGCTGTCCTGATAAAAATGTCTTATCTTTCAAGAAAGTTGATGGGGAAAGAGAAAAGAACTTTTGGTTAGCGTTTAAAAAAGTAATAAATAAAAATAAAGGTACAGTAAAACCTGTTTTTGTGCGGTGGATAGGGACCGCATAAAAGAAATCGCACAAAAAAATATTCGAAAATTTTATGAATTCTTACATGTAATAAACAACTTGGTATGATATACTACCTAAAACTTTTTTTATGCGGTGGATGAGGACCGCATAAAAAAAGTTGGACTTAGAAAATACATCAATGATTTATGAAATAGATGAGAGAATGCTTTCAATTAAATTAAATAATTAAATTAGACCTAAAGAAATTGTAAAAAGTTTTAATTCTTCATTGTACATATACACGGAGAAGTTTTCAAGTTATACATTAAATAGTGGAATTGTCTGTTTTTTTACTTTCTTTTGGCTATAATTATTAATTTTAAGTGAGTACTTATGTCTAAAAATAAAATAAAAATCATAAAAACTACATATAAATAGAAACAAAAGTAATTAATTTATTTACCTTTAATCTCACTATGAAATGAATCCTTAACCACGTGAATCGTGTATAAAACTCTGAATACGAAGCGTATACTGTTCGCGCGTCGAGCGAAACTACGTACATAACTGACTCTGCCTTGTCAGGAGATTGTTTAAAATAAATGAACAGAGTCCAGATACATCGTTGTCAAGGAGGCCACGTAATCAGAGTTCGTCCACAACATGTATATGTACATTGATAGGAAACACTAAACTGGTGCTAACACCGCTAAAATTTATATACCTCATAAAAATAAATCACACAAAAAAAATCACACAAAAATAAAATCACACAAAAATAAAATCGCACAAAACCAATCGCACAGAAACAAAATCGCATAAAAAAGGACAGCACAAAAACAGGTTTTACTGTCTTCGTTTTTTTTAATCACAGATTTTATTAGTTTTCAATGCAATTTCTTTATTCGTTTATTTAAAAAAATAGCGAAAAAAACAAAAACAAAAAAAACCCCAACAAAATTAAATAATATTACTTAATTGCATAGCTATAATGCATTTACTTAGATTGTTTCAACTTATTATAATTATAATAAAGTGACAAAAGTACAATAATATAAGTGAGCAAAAAAGAGTTATGTATCTTTTAATTGTAAATAATTCCTCTAATTTTCTTTCATATGAATCTTATTCGAAATTCCATTCTTTCTAATTCCTCTAATGCATCTCTAATCCACATAATCCTTATAAAATTCGTGAATAATCCTCATAAAATTCTAATTCAGGTGAGTCTAGATGGTATTTATGAAATTAGAGGGATGACAGTATCCATCATATAGACTAGCGATATTTAAAAAGGAACATAGCATCGCATTTAATTCTGAGAAATCATATTTCGCAAGTGGAAGTAACAGATCTATAGTTTCTGCACCCTTGCTCATTGGAGTTCTTGTTATAAAGCCACACGGAATCTTTAATGTTGAAAAGTCGGTGAATCCGGCTGAAGATCCCGTAGCGAACAAAACCATTTTGGGCAATTTCTGCGAGATTTTCTCAGATTAATAAAATAAAAGTATTATTTTAGTATTACTCAATTGCTTTCTTAACGCTGCTGTACAATCATGAAACTCCTTCTCTATAGTGGATTGACACCCTATGTTCCGCAACAGTTATTGCTCTTCAAGATGAGTACTATCATCCTTCTTATTGTGTAAAAAATCAATTCAGACTCATACTGAGTTTTTTATCCTATGCAGTTTAAGAAATTCGTTTGTATGACAAGATCTAATGAAAAAAAAGTTAAGCACTTTTCACATGTCGACCAAGGGCTTCAAAGGCTATAAACTTTACCATTAAAAGACAAACAGCTTGATGGTAGGAATGTGGTAAGCTTTGCGAGGCGGTTGCTTTTACTTTTAGATAAGATTAGTAGGCTACAAGTTGCCATTCGATACATAACCACGCTTCTTCAATGTGACAGCTCGGTGCATTATATTATTGCACTATAAAATGACCTGTTAGCAGGTTAACAAGTAAAGTGCTGCTTCATTGCGCCTTTGATACAGAATTTAACGAGATCAGTTTAAACATTTTCAAATGTCAGTTTTCTTTAATCTTTTTTGTACGTAACGACTTTCAGGAAAAAGTCTAAACGCATAATCATAGTATGCTTTATCAATTACACTGTATGAAATATGTAATGTACTAGATTAAAAGTATTTTCAAAATTTACTTTATAGCTGATTTGTGGCAAGGCAAATCATATTGCGTGAAGAACTTCTGTCTTATTTTTTTTGGACACTAAACTCTCAGGTTAACCTAATTGTAACACGATCTTCAGTGATAATCAACCTTTGATCCAATTATCACTGGAGATGGTTTTTGCCAGCCTCGTGGTTTGTACTCGAAAACTTACCATTAATGCTTGTTCTAATTTTTAAGGCTTAACTTCTTCAAGTTCATCAATGCTATTATATCTTCGCATTAAACAATTTTCATATATCTCAGCAAAATATTTCTTTTGAAAGCGAGTATTATTGAATTTATTTTGCATTATTACTGTCGATAAACAGTATATTTTATAAGTAAAACTTGAGACAGTAACCTTCTTCTTCCTGTTACAGCAATACTAAACTTAACGTATTTTCAAGTGTATTAAAACTCAACACTAGAGTCAAATTTTAAGACATTATTTTTTATTGAACTTAAACTGCAGTTGAGTTACAGAAAGAGGAAAAACAAGAAAAACTTTCGAGACTGAAGTGTATGTAGATAAAATTATTTAATCCATTTTCTTGGGTTGTAGAATGGTCCTTGTAGTGTTTTTTACAAGTTTAACAGCCAACGATTCCTAAAATTCGAGTGTTAAATTTTTTTATTCCATACTTCTCGCTGCAATTTTTTATACCTCTTCATAATTGTGAATTTTTAAATGTAAATGTTTCCACGTAGTAAAACAAAAAGTAACGTAAATTTGTACACTTAAACAGCTGCGGCACTTACAAGAGAGATATTTGACTGTTAAATTTTCTGTGTACCATTATTAAAAATCCAAAAATGAAACTATGTCATATATGATATACAAGACCTCATCATCAAGTTTCCTAAATATTGTAAATAGAAATTCAAAAATACTTGATGAAAAAAGAACAAAATATAATAAAAAATAGGCTATTTATTTTTATCATTTCTTTATCTTTAGAAATCAGAGAAGAAAACTCTGAGAATTAAAATGTTTCAAGACTTCATATTTATTGAAGACGCTTAAAATTTTTTCTCTGTAACACATTTAACATACTTTTAAATTTCAAAGGAATGAGATTTTTACCAAAAAAAAAGAAAAAGAAAAAAAAAAAAAAAGAATAAAAATAGTTTTATAATCCATTTTCCCAAAGCCGCCTAAAATATTTAAAATAATAGTTTGCGGATGGGGTTAATACTTATTAAATATTAAAAAAATTAAAATCAGTTTTATCTGAATAATAATCATATAGAAATTAAATTTTTTGTTCACCTACTAATATAAAAAAATCAAAAGAAAATGCTTCATATATTTTTTAAAAGTTGTCAAAAATCTTCAATATCACAAATATCAACCGAAAAATACGCAAAATAAAATAAATAAATGAAAAAAATGGCGAAAATATTAAATTTTCCATCATTTTCCTCCTCAGATATCAGTGATAAAAATGTGAAGTGTATTAATATTTATCGAAAGGCTTCATCATTTTTTCTCGATTCAACTCTTAATCGATTTTCAGATTTGAAAAGAAAAAAAATGTTTATGAAAATCAAAATGTTCTTAAAATGCCTTATTTTTATTCGAATAAAAATGTCGAAATACCTGTATATCGAATGATGGAAGGTGGAGCAGACTGAAGCTTTTCTACATTTCTTATTTCTATCGAAGAGTCGTATCCTTTTGGAAGCCCTTTCAAAAAATGTTTCTTGTGTTTCGTAAGACCAAGCCACAAGTACATTTGTACTTTAGCCTGGATGGCCCATCCAGCTGGACCGGAACCTTTTTTGCCTGGGAGCTAAATCAAAACAGTTTCAGAATTATAAAAATTCGTTTATCATTATTTTTATTTACTCTACTTTAGTACCAGAATTTAGTGTCAGAACTTTGAATACACTGGGGAATAAATTTATTGCTGCATTTATAGAAATATTTAATCTCTCCTAATTCGAATGTGGGGATTTCAAACCTGAAATTAGTTTTGCTCCAAATGCTACATTTTTTTAAATACCAAAATTACAAAATTATTAATTATTTTTTGTCGGAATTTAGAAGTTTAAGAACGTTATAAGTAACGGAGAAGGGGTGCGTAAAAATTGAAACAAATTTCTAAGGGAGTTAGGGCGCATCATCAGGATTAAAATTGCATAGGAACCCATAGCCGGAAATGTCTTACGCGGTTAGGGGCGCGTCCCCTATCAAAACCTCTTCTTTAGAAGCACCCGGACAAACAGCTTTTAGTTAACAGTTAGGCATGGATTCCTATGCAATTTTAATCCTGATGAAAGTGCTCTAATTTTTCTGGAAATTTGTTGCAACATTCATGCAACCTCTTGTTGTATATAACGTTTTTAAAATTATACATTTTAACAAAAAAAATAGACAAAAAAATGTCATTCAGTCAAATGTCATAGACTAAAAATGAAGAGACAAACCGATTGCAGATTTGAAAAAAGCGATACGAATGTATCTATGATCTGTTAAATTATCTCTTGCCACAGAAAAAAAAAATGTTGCCCAATGCTATTTTTAAAGTTTTTTTTGTAATATTTTTAGATCAATCCAAATTTATAACGGAATTAGAACATAAAACAAAAATTACCCAATATATGAAAAAATAAATAAAAAAAAAGTTTACTATTTTATCAGAAATTTCATAACCTTTAAAATAATCTTTTAAATTTGTATTGTGATAATATTAAAGCGCATAGATTACATCAATGGTCCTAAATATGACTGGAGATTAGAAAAATTAAAAGAGAAAGAAAGATATGATTTAAATATTCTGCAAAAGAAACTAGAACTTGGTTAAACCAAGCTTAAAAATTAGTTACAAAATTAGTCGAAAAATGGCTTTCCCAGCTTAGAAAAATAGTTTCAAAATAAACATAATTTTCATTAACAATGTGCTGCAGTATGACAGATTAACAGATATCCATAAAACTATTCTTGTTGGAATTGTCTGACTTGTGGCAATCGTTTGTTTGACGACTTTTCCAATAACAGCGCCATCTGAAAATGAATTTTGGGACTAATTTGGAAATTTGTGAGAAAAAAATGCATGATTTCTAAAGCAGAACGCAAAAATCCGACCATCCATTTCGTCTTTCGTTAATTAGTTTTCCAAATCTTTTGTTATTTTGGAATACCAAATAATCATAAAATAATTTTTTTTTGCTTTTTTCTTAAATTTTTTTTTCAAGTAAAGTTTCCCCCCCCTCAGTTTTTGCACATCTCTACAGAGTTAATAACTACAGAGTTAGTGCACATCTGTAGTTTATAGCCTTCTATTCCATCACTGCTTCACGTAAAAATCTACCGATCTTTCCTTTCATTACAGAAAAAAATTGTTAATTCCTTCACCGATTCAGTAAAACGCTTATTCAATGATTCACCGATTAACTGAATCATTTATCTCTTTAGCACATAAAGAAAGATGGTTGCCCCAGACTGGCAACCATCGTTTTAGGACAATAGTTATGATTAATAAAGAGTACCTAATACGAGATGTAATACAAAAGTACAATATTGAGATCATCTTGGATAGTGAAGAGAGAATCGCGTGATTACACACATGTGATCTTGGTCCTGAGAGAGTCAATATGTCAATTCAATGATTTTCATTTGTTTGAATCAAGGATTGGTTAACAGATTAATTTACTTAATTTTTTGGTAATTTTTTTCTTCAATTCACCGGCTATATCAAGACTGCCAGTTATGGGTGCTTATCTACGATATTTTTTTTTTATATAAAAAAGTAAATAAATATATGAAAGAAACAATGAGAGTTAAAGTTCTTTTCCTCTCGACTTACATAGGCTTGTAAATAAAGATTTAGGAAATAAAATGTAACAACCCACGCTTTTGCAGTTTAGCACTTCCTTAACGGCCGATTTTCCTGTCACAGACGATGTATGCAGAAAATAAGATCTGTAGAAATAATGTAAAACTTCTTAAGAAATTGAACTTGTACTGAATTGCTGTCTGTAGTTGAAAATTTTTGTCTGTGGTAGAAAATTTACTGAACTTACTTTTTCTGAATAAACATTCCTTTTTTTCGATGGATTGGAAATCTGATACTCAAAATATAAAAAATGCGATTTTTTTAAACATTGATTTTTCAGGAACGATTCGGCCCAGATTTTGTATTTTCCAAGTAAAATGACATTCTTAAAAAAGATGCAAAAATTTGTATACTTTATAAGCACTTCAAAAATGTTTTGACAATGATTGAATAAAATAATAATAAACATTTACAAAAAGTTTTTTTTTTTTTTTTGCGTTGAAATATTTTTGGATAAACTAATATTATAACAATGTGCTAAAATTTTTCAAATCGCTTCTAATATTCTCGAAATATTGCGAAATACACAAATAGTAAAATTAACATAAAGGAATCCAAACTTTTGCCCGTTCTCCCGACCAAATTATTGGGACCGTATTTGCCAGATTGCGGTTACCCTCTAAATTTTAGGGTCAGAAATTCCATAAAAAATCCATAAGAAAAGGAATGTTTAATCAGAGACCATACGCTTTTGTGTCTGATTTCGTAACTTAAAAATATCATCTGCACCAATTAAGTAGCATATCTGATGTAACTTCTGGAAACATTGAAACTGAGTTCTGGAACTTGAATATCGAATAATTAGACTAAGGGTTATTTAAGGTGATCCGTTTTGTTTCGTGCATTGTATGAAATTTTTATAAGATTATCACTTTTTACCACCGAGTTCTTCTTCAAATAAATAATTAATTTTATCGGAAAAAATCTCCCCCAACCCCCATTATTTTCTCTCAGCTGTTTCAAATAGAGCATCTCTTTATCGGAACTAGTATCATGAGAAAACAATTACTTTTAGAAACAATGTCTGCACTCTGCCACAGTGTTTCCCGCTCTCTTCTTCCACAATAGAATACATGAGTTCCCTGGCGCAAAGTCTTTGGTAGGCAACTCTTTTACCACCGCTTATCATCCATACGAACACATCGGGCAATACGTGCTGTGGCTACAAGCAAGACCATCCATTAGTTACAGACATTTTACGTACACTAATGGGCTATTAAGTGAATAAAAACATTCTGCTTACATCATCCGTCAGGTTCCTTAGTTTCTTCAGAAACCCCTGGGCAGTTCTTAGTTTCTCTTTGATGGTATTCTTTGTGACGAGTGGTTTCATTGTCCTAGAGATAGTTGCGATGTGATCCTAAGGGATGGAGAGAAATTTAGTTACATTTTATTTCTTCATTTCTATGAGGAAAAGCTTTAAAAGAGTAAAAAAACAAAAGAGAAAAATTTCAAATATAGGGATTGTAGTAGCTAAAACAGTTTGGGAATTTATTTTTTTTCTCCTTTTCATAATATTATAAACAAGAATGTGGTTTCTATAAGTAATTTTATTTCACTTTATAACCGGCGTTTAACTGCCGACTCAATTCTGAGTTGAGGACTATCAATGATCAACTCCATAGCCTTGTAATTTTTAAGTAAAACTCAGATAAGAAGGGAACTACCGGATCAAGCAGTGGAACAAACTAGCATTCGAGGAAGATTTTTTGATGGAGATTACCCGTATTAGCGTTACATAGTGATGAAAATCAAGAAAAATCCAAGGCCAGGGAATTCTAACCTATGATCCACCTACCTCTAAGGATATTTTACGCCAGTACTGCACTCGGTACCAGCCAACGTTGGAATTGGAACCTGGGTGACCTCACTGGGAGGGGAATGCTCCTTTCCCAGAGCTCTCTATAAGTAATTGCAATTTTTTTTAGTATAAACGATAAGGATGGGCGTGTAAACATAAAGAAACTAAGTAGGCTCTTTTTCAAGATTTATTAAGATTTATCGCAACTTAATATACGGGGGAAATAAGAAGAGTTTTAACGAAATAAAATTTTTTTATTAACTTGTTACACCATAAGACGCAAATATTTTTTTTAAAATCATTTGTAAAGAAGTAAATATTATAGTTTAGAAAAAACGTTCAATGATACAAAAATGTAACGTTGTTATTACTCTGTAATAATTCGGACTTCAAACAGCCAAATTTTTTGGAGTTGGAATCTTGTAAGAAATGGTCTAAATTGTTCAAAAATTTGAGATTTTCATAATTCGTTTTAATAATTATCAAATTTAGTGAAAAATAATGGTAATGATTAACATATTTTTTTAAAAAATTATTTTGTAAAAAATATTTAATATAATTGTCATTTACAAAATAATTTGCATTTTTAGATGTGCTCTTACAGCATTTTAATGCGTAAAATCAATAAGACATAGACAGTTTTTATGATTTTTATAATTATTTTTTTCTCTTAATTCTGATAAACTCTCACGTGAAAAATGATTTGTGCACAGAAAATTTCGAGCTCAAAATATCTCGGAGAAACAATATTTCGCGAGCTAATTTTATTTTCTCGTATGGTTTATCCAAGTTATATTCATTTAGATTTTATGCTCATGAGAGTTTGTGCACGTGTGACAACAACAAACAAACAAACAAATTCAAACAAAAATTTTTCTGGCACCCTTACGATATTTAGGTTAAACAAACAATGAAACTACATAGTAACAGTCAATTTTATTAAATTTACTAAAAATTGTTTTTATAATGACCCACCCCCCTTTAAAAAAATTAAAAAGTTATTTTAAACGTTTTTTATGATTTTGGTTAGACAATTAATTTTTAAAAAATAAATAAATTATTTTGTTATCAATATGTAAATATAAATTAATACATTACTGAGTGTATTGTTTAACTAATTTATATACTCATATTTTCAATAGATCTTTTGAATGTCGTATAAAAATTTGGATTAAAAATGCAAAAAAGCGTTTTTATACTATTTACATAAATAATAAAAAAATACTATTAAAAATATATAAAGTATAAAGTAACATTTTACCCTTTTAAAAAATTATATTTTTCTCTTTTTTTTCGTTGCAGCAATGTATTGCAACAAAAGAACATATTTAATTAATCCAATTAAATTTCTAATTAATGTTCATGATTTTAATTATGCATTGGAAAAAGTAATATCTTGTTTAAACTATTTGAAAAAAGTTATTCTTCATTTTAAAAATATTTAAAAATTGTATTCTTTTCTGAAAAAAAGTAATAAACAATTCAAATAATTATTGTTTTAATTGGATAAAGAGATTAGCACTTATTTTAAATGACAATGCATTATTTTTTTTTAATCTTAAAGTTAATAAAAATATTTCTTTCCGGAGATAAATTAAAAATTCTTTTCTAAAAGGCTTAAATGTTTTAAGGATGCGAAACCTTGGTAGAGGAAAGAGTGATTTTTTAAAATTCATATATGAAGTTATGCTAATTGCATGTATTTAATTTTCTCCTTTCTTGTTTATGACTTCAATTTTTTTTGCTTATTTATCACCTAACCTATATTATTTTGCTTGCGTAATGGTTTTATTCTTTTAAGACAATTAGTGGAAGAAAAAAAAGTTCTACAGTCGAATCCCATTTTAGCAAATTTCGAGGGTGAAGAACCATCATTACGCAATAACAAAATTTTTTTTTATCGACATTACGAATTTGAACATTAACCAAAATTATTTTGTTATATTGGAATTTTTGGTATAAAATAATAATAAATACTTTACTGTTTTGATTTATTTGTACTCTGCTTTAAGGGAAAAAAAACTATTAAATTAAAAAAAACTATGAATTTATTAACTACTATCAGACAAATATGTATTTCGCAATTCTGTACAAATCACTTAAGACTAGCAGATACTACAAACTTATCCAAATTATGTAAATTTTCAAATAAAATTTTCTAAAAGATTTTTTTTTGTCTATAAATATCTCTTTATAGCTTCCAAGTTGGCCCAGGCTTGTGAAGCTGTAAAGGTACAGAAACATTTTATTCAACGCGTTTTGTACTTTTGAAGAAAGGTAAAAATGTCTTGATCAAGAAGAGAAGAGAAGAATTGTTGCTTATTTTCGTCTTCGTTAAACTGGATAGTTCATTTTGTAATATCATATTTCAAATGCATTGCTTCTATGGAAATTCATTTGGGGGTTGGGAAAATGTTCGCATCTTCAAAATTTTAGCCATTTCATATTTCGCCGAAATGGGATTTAACAGTATTACATTTTTCATTCCGAACGCTGCATTATTTTTAAACACAGGTCTATAATAAGTCATAAAAAGCTACAAAATGAGAGATTTTTCAATGTCGGTTGGTCTTTGCTAAACGCACTATAAACTTTTTTTCAGTCAGAAACACTTCAAGATTTTCACTAAAAACCCTCATCTATTGTTATCTGAAGAACTTAATTTATCTAAACCAGGTCTTCGCAGCTTTAAACCTGTTGCAACAGAAACAATTAAATTATAAATTTACTGCAAGCTCTATTATGCCAACTAAGTTTGATGTGGGTTTAAAATATTGAAAAAATAAATAAATATCGTTAGTATACTATAAAAAAAACAATTATATCATTCAAGAATTCTACGAACCTTCAACATTTAAGTGAGTAATTATTAAAGGAATGGATACAACGTGGCCAAATTGGGGCTCGTATTCAACTGGCAAAAAAAAAAAAAAAAAAAAAAAATAATAATTGTTTTTTGATTTATATGAAGATTTGGCAGAGCAAAAGCTGAGTGCTGGCGGGTTGCATCTGTTTTACAAGCCATATTTTGGACAGACCTAGTAAATAAATTATTGATGTGCAGTTAAATAAGACCTAAACAAGACCAGTCCTAATAATAACACGTAGCATCGCTTTCTATACGATCTCATCATGTTCTACTTGCTCATAAGAATTTGGGAAGTTATTCATCAATATACACATAACCTAAATTTTAGATTCATTTTAATTTTAATTTAACTAATGGATCATTACCAGAAGTTTTTATTTAAATGCAACACTGTTAATTTGACAAAAAACATACATTATTTTAAGATTTTTTATATTGTTTCTGAAAGCACGTAGTTGGATACTGTAGAAGTCTGGATTTAAACATTACAATATAAACAAATACTATAAATCATTGTTTCAAGTTGCGCCGAAGAGTTCTACAATAAGGGTCAACAGACGACGAAATAAAACTCTTTGTACAGATTCATTGTCATTTTAATTTAACTAATGGATCATTACCAGAAGTTTTCATTTAAATGCAATACTGTTAAATTGAAAAACACGTACATTATTTTATGATTTTTATATTGTTTCTGAAAGAACGTTGTTGAATACTGTAAAATTCTAGGTTTAAACATTTCAATATAAATAAATAGTATGTAATCATTGTTTCAAGTTGCGCCGAAGAGTTCCACAATATGAGTCATCAGAGTACGAAATAAAACTCATTGTTCAGATAAAGTCAACTGGTGCAAAATTAGTAGTTAATCGAAAAGCTTTAAGTGCTTTAAAGTTATCCTGCGTTATCACCCTATGAATAGTCAATGAAGGCTTTGTTAGCGATTCTGGAATTTTGGAATGCAATCACGCCTTTGACTTCGAATGATTTCCAAAATACACTAATGAATAAGACACCAAGGCAACTGCTTCGATTTCCATGAAATGCCTGAATTCTGAACGAGGGGAGTGTATGTATTTTTCATTCACAATGGATTACAAATGGAGAAGTATTTCCATTTGTTCTGTCTTACAACTAATGACTTGCTGGTTTATAAGATACATGTTAAAGATGTGAAAATAGGTAAGATTCTTTCATTCTGTGCACAAAATTACAAAGAAAGATGTTAATGAAAAGGAAATGTTTTGTAGTTTGGAAGTTTGTATCCCATCTTCGAATAATTGGAAAAAAGCTCTTTTGTTAAATCGTTATTAAATCTTAATTATACTGTCCATGGAGTAACGTTAATCATTCAAAATATTAAATATTATTGCCATTTGGTTAGCTTAGAACATTTTGGAAATTCTCAGAAATAAAATGAAATGGCATATGTGGACAGCTACAGATAGAAAATGGGATTAAAATTTTTTTTTCCTTTCATACAGTTTAGGGGAAATAAGGTGAATGATTATGCAGATGTGTACAGATGAAGAATTAATAATTTAAAACGAAATCTCTCTTTTTATTGTTATATCCCTTTTGACAGTTCGGAAAAAATGTGGTTGCCGTTTGTTTTTTGAAGACTCTGTTATCACACGAAATTATGTTTTCTTTTGCCTAAAACATGCCATTTACATACCTGCTGCACGTTAACAACAGTTATTCATTACTGTTTGGTCAAGTTTACCCGATCTTTAATCAGGAAAAGTTTTCCTTTGTTCTTGCGCCATTTTAGTTACATACCATTTTAACTCAAAATGGCGCTAAACGTTAATATGGCGAAAAGCCACGGTTTTGAGAGATTGAAAAGCGCTTGTGGTCTAATTTTTTATGTTTAAAAACTTACTTCAATGCTATCTTATCTTCGCTGATAAAAATTTGCAAAAAAAGGAGAATCAGTCACTGATTTTGATAAATTTAATACAGTACGAAAATGTTACCATTTTAGCGAATTTTTAAAAAACTTGATACCTTTTGAAATATTTAAGTTATTGGTCCGTTCTAAAGCCCAGATAGTTCTTTATGGCAAGATTCAACTTTGCTTCAAGCGTAACTGTGTGTAAACTGCGTTTTTTTTCTTTTTTTTTTTTTTTTTTTTTTAAATTTTCTTTGGCAAAAGAGATTTTCTGCACTTGACTCTAGAGTTCTTTTTTTTCTGAGTAGAGTTTCAAATTAAAAGATCACTGAGATAAACATTTATTTAACTAAGCCCACAACATGAAAATATTAACTCAGGGAAATCTGTATTAAGTTAATTACTGCAAACTCCCTCCGTTGATATCAAACTACAGGCATTTTATTTAGGCATAATCATGCGGGTTAAAACACACACACAATAGCACTAGTTTATTTAGATTTTAGCATTGAAAACTAAATAGTTTATTGTAAATTGAATGGGCGTTCCAGACCATGAAAATTGTAGTTTTCATTAAAAGCACAATAATTGAGTAAAAGTTACTGCAATTCTTTTGCTGATTGCAAAGAATACTTTCTCTTTTTTTAAATTTTTTTAACTTTCATGATACATAGAAAACTCCGGTATCACGGAGATTGCTCTTATTCTTTCCTTTAAAAATTTATGATATAACTAATATCACTAATATACAATGTACATGAACAAAAAAAAATAGCAATAACAAGGTTTTAAAATACACTTAAAAAAATCAAGTAGCTTGAAAAAATGTTATGCGAAAAAGTAAAATCAGTTGCATTTTAAATAAAAAAAAACAACCATTTTTGATTTGAAATAGGTTAAAATGGAGAGAACGAACTACGAAACTCAAAATTAATCTTCAGTTTAAGGGTAATGAATAATCAGAAATTGGTACAGCCAACATAGTTCACGATAACGATTCTTCATTGATTCTCCGACATCAAGATTAATATCCTTCTAAGAGAAATTGATTTCTTCAGTTCGTTATTTGTATTACTTTCTAGATACTTGTTCGTAAAGGAGTTCTTGATAAATGAGGTGTCTGTGGGATTTTGCATGGCGTTCGTATTACAGCATTTCCTGTATTGAGATTTGGAAAAGTGGTTATTATAGTATGAATTTTCGACGAGTTAATTTTACTTGCTTCTAATTTCATATTACAAATTTTAAGCTGCCAGTTTATTTGTAATGGATAGTCATAATACTCGCATATATTTATTTAATTGTTGAATAACGTGATATGTTGAAGATGTACGGGTTATTTGATTATAATTGCTGTCGTTTAAAGTACTTTACTTCTACCATGATGGATGGTAATCTGGGAAGGTATGATCATTACATACTTTTGTAAGGAATACTTGTGCGATTTGTATGCTGCCATTTCAAAGAAACATTACTTTTCTTTAAAAAAAACACGCATAAAATAAACATATATAAAATATGCCAGGTCTTTATATGTTTAGCGTTATCATTTGCGTAAAAGTACAGAATTGTGAGAATTGTTTACTTGCCAGCTCTCTTTGACAAAGCTTGGTTCTTTCTTTGTCGAGCTTTGTTTTAGTCGATGCACTACCACCAGCTCCTTTTAGAATCGTCAGAAAACGACTGCAGAAAATGAAAAAAAATTAGTAGGAAAACCAAAAATAAACTTTAAAATATTGAACTTTTCACATTACTTGGACCAGTTTTAAAAATCATTTTCACCGTAGCATTTTCAAATTTAGTAAAATTTTACGAACAAGTGTATTGGAACTGCCATTATCAAGTTATGCAAAGTTTACAAGAAAAGTGATTTATGGACCCATTCGGATTCTGTTCAAACTAATGAAAAGTTGGGATTAACTTTTGGTAGGTGTAACTTTGCTTGAAATAAGTATTTTGCTCCAAACTCTTATGTTGTTTCAGGTGATTCCATTTGCGTTGTAAAAATTTCAGATAATTTAAAAAAAAATTGAATAATAGTGAGGGTGAGTAGTAAAAAAAAAAGAAAAAACAATTCCCAGACCGGGAAAAAAACTATAGACAAAACTACTAGAATATGGTAAAATTTACCGTGTTTCTGGCCCTGCGGGAACCCAAAAAATCTCGATAATTTTTATCAAATTACTTTGATTTAGGTGAATTCACTACCACTTCATTATAATCACATGTAATAACACCATCATACGGCTTCATGACATGTGATAAAATTTGGTAAATGTGGTAAAATTTGGTAATTTTATCATGATACCTTAGAGCATGGGATAAAAACCATTTAATCGGTAAAATTTATTTTCCAGTTGGGTATTTTTTACTAAATGCGTGATAATAAGAACTATAATTTTGAAAACTAAAATTTTCTTTTAACCGTTACTAGGTGAATGGAAAAATTACAAAATGAATAGTTTAAATAACGAATATTTGGTTCTTATTGACCAAAATTATGATATTTTGCATATTTCAGTTTTATTAACCAGAATAATGATTTTTGAATGTTATTACCGTACAATACGATGATTTTGCCAAAATTCTCGTATTATTATACCGTGAATTATTCGTATCGTGCAATTATTTATTACAAATTTATGCTAATTAGCATTTCCTTGCTATTGCAGTGTTTGAATTTCCACAAGCAAGTTTTTATAACTCAGTTTGTAAGATTTTCGCATAAAGTTATATTAAAATAGGACAAAATAAGGTGATGATCATCGGTCGACATGACGTGAAGGTATCGAAACACAAGAAAAAAAGCGTACTTTTTGTTTCAAAATTTACAATTTGGTAAATTTTTCATTATGGAATCAGTTTGTAAAACCATTCATATTGTTTATTTAAGGCTTGGTTAACATCACATATGTTTTAAATCCATCATTTCTTCCGGGAACCCCTTTGTGATTTTATAAGACTTTAATTTCATAATTATATAAAAATACGTGAAAAAAGCACTAATATTCTCTTGAAGACGTATGGTTGTTTCATTACTATAATAAAGCACTTTCCTCGATGTTGAAACAAAGTACAGGAGAAAAAAAATATGCAGGATAAATTACAAACAAACAAGTAACAATCAGGGAAGAACCAATGGGATAAAGGAACAAAATCGGACCTTGAGCTTTTTAAATTTTCTTCCTCTACACTGTAAAAAAGTTCTGAATCAAATTACGATAAAAAGTGCAGGCATTCAGGGTACCAGCACTTTTTACCATAAAATCCATCCTTACCGGAACATGTTACGAAACAAACAAAACAAATAAAATAAAAAAAATTCTGATACATTGCAATTTCCTCAGTAAAATCACTGAATCACTCTAATTTAATAAATATTACTGTAAAATTTACGGTATAAAATTCAAAAGTAAATATAAATTTTACTGTAAAAAAGATTTTTCCGGTTGACTCACTCAAAGTGCCGGTACTTTATGCCATAATTTGTCCCGGAATTTTCTTACAGTGTATAATATAGTTCTGATTTGTGTTAAGTATACATTAAATCTGTTAAAAATTTGACTAAAAAGTATCACTTAAACTAATTTGAACTAATTTATCAACTTAATTTATTTAGTAAAAGTATCACTTAAACATAAATTAAGTTGATAAAATTTTTGGCAAACTAATATTTACTAATAAAAGATAGTGTAGAAAACTTTAGAATTGCAACTATTTTGGTAATTTTTATTGGTTTGTCTTTTAAGATTTCATCATATCTAAACGTAAGGTAGTTTTTTTTCCATAGAATAAGTCGCTCATAAATTTGATAGCAAAGTTTGGAGTGTTCTTTTCGTTGTGGATCATAATTTTGTGTTTCGTGCATGTTGAATTACGGTTGCCAAACCACTGCATCTGGATAAAGGCAATGGTCAATGCCACAAATTAGTTTTAAGGTCATTTTTGCAGGAATGCGATAACTGTCAAAACATATTGAAAAAATAGTTATCTTATATTTAATAAATTGTTCTTTGAGGTACTTTCGTTCACTCACAACATTCGGAATTATCTATTAAATTTTTAATTTTTATATAGAGATTCGAATGTAAGGAGTAATTATGAATAGTGTTCTTTTCACATTTCTATATTTACCTAGTTTAATAAATAGTTTTATGAGTAAAAAGTAAAATCGTTGTTGTACATTTATGCCATATTTATTTCCAATTTAACTATAAATGTTTTGTTAGGAAATTAACTATCTTTTTAGTACTACTCTGCGAAAAAAAGTATGGTCAAAACTAATAGTTAAATTTACCGTGTTCCTGGATTTATGGGAAAATTAAAAAGCTTTTTAGTTTTTACTGAAGTCCTTTGGCAATGATTTTTTGATAAATATGATAATACAAAATTTGATAAATATGCGAAAATTTGGTAATATTATAATTATACCTAAGAGCACGGCATAAAAGCCATTTTAGTTAAGTTTACGATTCAGTGCTTGTATTATTTTTCCCCAAATGTGTGTAAATAAAAACTGAAGTTTTGAAAACCCGAATTTCCAGTAAACTGTCACCATATGAACGTATATTTCACACCGTAATTTGATCGGGAATTTTTTACCGTATACTCTATTGATCAATATTTCTTATTATTTTTCTTATCTTATTTGTAACTTCTCCTGTGCCAATTTTTCATGGTGTGTTTTGACACATACAAAGGTGCTTCATTATAGTAAGGAAATAATTACATCACTGTTTCATTAAAGATTTTTGATTTCTTTCATATTTCACTTTATGAGTTTTTTTATACACAACGTAGAGTTAAGTACTCCGTATTTTTATTTAAATTTTTACCTGAAAAACATTTAGTCTTTAAAAGAAAAGATAATCTTCAAACTGGAAAAGATTCCATTCTTTAAATCATAAATAACACACATCCTTACATAAGTAACACACATCCTATTTACCATAGTTTCTTTACAAAATTCTTCGATCAATCTTTTTCGGGATTACTTATTTTCTTATTCAAATATACTAACAGAAAGAAGGAAGTTACTTACTTACAGCCCGTCCCCAGCTCTTCCAGAACTCCACGTAATCTCTTATCGGCATGTGGTTTCTCCAAGCGGATCATTTCTTGTACATCAGACAATCCCTCCTCCTGTACACAAAGGAATTAATAAGTTAAACAGCTAAGGAACTTTTAGATATCAGAGAGTATCTCCTCTGAATTCTGATGAAGCTTTCAACAAGTCTAGACGTGTTTCGGAAAACTATTTATTTCTCTTTGAGGACATCGAATTATATTTAGTGTGCCAGACAATAATTAATTTAGAGAATAAATAGTTTCAAAATTTTGTTTAATGTAATAGATACCTTTTTTTAAATTGTGATAAATTTCAAAATAGTAATTTAAGGTCGCATTAAAATACAGTCTGTCAGAAGATATTTAATCTGTAAAGATTATATGAAAGATGTATCTAGATATATTTTAATTTTAATTAAAATGAGGACAGATGGTTAACTGAGATTGATATTGTGATGTAACAAGACCGGAAATTTCCTTGAAAAAAATGATGTGGTTTACAAAAAAGAAAGAAAAAAAAACTGATATGCGTTATGGGAAATTTTCTGATTTGCAGTTCTAATTATAGCTATCGATTGAAAATAATTATTGGAAATGATTCAATTGAAAATAATAAGTTGCACGTGATCAAGCTAAGAAACTTCTAGAAATCAGTGGGTATCTGCTCTGAATTCTGATGAAGCTTTCAAGTATAGACGTGTTTCGGAAAACTATTTATTTCTCTTTGATGCCATCGATTATATTTAGTGTCCCAGGCAATAATTAATTTAAGATTAAAATAGTTTCAAAGCTTTGTTTAATTAAATATATACCTTTTTTAAACTCAGACAAATTTCAAAAGGCTCATTTAAGGTAACGATGGAATTGAAACACAGTTTATCAGATGATATTTAATCTGTAACGATTCTATGAAAGATTTTTGAAGGTTTTGACAATAATTACGTAATCAAACTTGCAACGTTTCATTTTTGAGAATAAATATTTGACTACAGTTGCAATGTTTTATTTTTGACAATAATCATTAAACTAAACTTGCTATGTTTTTTTTTCTTCTGACAACAAATATTTAATTATACTTACAATGTTTTATTTTTGAACAATTATTCAATAAAACTATCAATGATTTATTTTTGACAGTAATAGGGTAAACCAACCAGTGAAGGAACACGACCCAGTGAAGGAACATTTCATATATATTGATTAAAAATAAGATCTTGAGAGTTTTTCTTTAGATTGATTGGTAACAATAGCTTACTGCCAAACAATAGGAAGTCATCTAACAATGTATTGGATTACCTGGTCACATAGTGTTCTCGGGAAAAATTTTTGAATTTGTTATTATCTTTGCATCACCTTGTTTCTTTGATAAAATTATAAGGTGAGTGCTTGTATTTATCTGTTTAAAGTGGAATTAATTGTACGTAGTAGTTTTATTTTTCTCATTGTGAAAAAGAGAATTCAAAAGATAGTTATTGAAGTTACGTTTTATTTATTTTAAGCACCATAGCATAAGCAAGTACTGAGATAAGGGGGTGTTTATTTACTGGATTATCAAACGATGAAAAACCAGTGAAGGAACAAGTGTTCCTTCACTGGTTTTTTTTCTAAGTTAATGAAAATAAAAGATAAACTTTAATTTTCTTGTACCTTTAGAGATGTTGCGCATCAAAAGTATGTTAAAAATACAAAAAACAACTTCTAACCAGTGAAGGAACAGGCATGTTTCTTTACTGGGCATAGATTTCCCAGTGAATGAACAGTATGTATTAATATGTTGACACTTTAATTTACAATTCATGATTACAAAAAAAGTTAACATTTTCCATATATTTGTAATTATAATATCAAGAATAGTTTTGTTTTTAGATATTTGTATGGCATATAAATTCATAAGGAGCATTAAAAAATAACCAAAATTAAGTGTTCTTTTACTGGGAAATTTAGTTTTCCTTCACTGGGAAGAACTGTTCCTTCACTTGGTCTTTTTACTACTTGTTATTTGAAGCTCCAAAACTTCAAAACAATATTATGTAAGTTCTCTACAACTTTTTTACATTATTTGCAATTAGTAACAAATATGTTGACACTGTCATTTAACCAAAATTACGAATTTTGAAATTATTATGATTTTTTAAAAGGAAAGCGAAGCTTAAGTGTTCCTTCACTGGTTAGTTTACCCTAGTTTAATTAAAATTGCAATATTTCATTTCTGAGAATAAATATTTAATAAAGCTTTAACGCAGCAATGTTTTATTTTTGACTGTAAATATTTTATAAGACTTGTAGTGAAAAAAAAATGTTTTGTGTCTGAGAAAATTTATATAATGAAAATTGTAATACTACTTTGTTTTATTTCAGATAAATGAACAGCTCTTTGGAAGAACATGTTAAGTGATATCCTTGAAAATATGAGAAACTTAACCTTAGAATGAGAGTTATGTACAAATATCATTTTCTATTAGAAGCATTTTTACTACAATAAATTGATGTAACACGTGAAAATGCTACATAAATGCGTTAATAGTCTTACAACATGAATGGTATGGTAAATACTTTCACTAGATGAATGGGTTAACATTTTTACTGCATAGATGATATAGTAAGTATTTTTACTACATATCTGCTAGAAAAATACAATTTCAACTTAAGGGGGAATACCAGTGTAATTTCCACAAAAAAGGAATTTTTTTTGCTAAGTAAAAATTTTTGGGAATAAATAACAAGGCGTACAACGTATAATCGTTTGTTATAATATGGATTTCACTTACCAATTTATCCCCTATTTTTGATAGCACATTAGAACTGTACATTCTTCGTCGATGATCTTGCCATATGCTTCTAACCCACACGCATGGTTTGTTATCTCCATAAGAAATGTAATAATACTGCCTGCAACACATTTTACGCTTATTGTATATTTTTTTATAACATAAAATTTTATCAGTACAAATAATATAAAGCGTATGAATATTAAGAACTATTTAGAAATAAACAAACAATAACTTCTTGTAAAAAGAAAAATACATGATTATAATATAAATGATTATAATATGATTATAAAGAACTTGTCTTTATAAAGAACTATTTGGAAAGAAATAATCCCTTCAAGTAAAAATATCTTAAATATAATTCTAATAAACATGATTATAAAAAACTTATGATTATGAAGAAGTATTTATAAAGAAATAATCACTTCTTGTAAAAAACTTAAAATTTAGGATTATAATAAAATGATTACAAAGAATTATTTAGAAAGAAGCAATCAGGTCTTGTAAAAAGCTTCAAAAAATATCATTCTAATAAATATGACTATAATACTGTTATAAAGAACTTATGATTATAATAAACATGATTATAATACGATTATAAAGAACTTATGATTACAAAAAAACGTTTCAGAAACCACTTCTAGTAAAAAACTTTAAAATAAGATTATAATAAAAATGACTATAAAGAACTATTTTGGTTGAAAAATTAACCTCTTGTTAAATGCTTAAAAAACATCAAAAGAAAAAGAAATAATACAATTGATAAAAGTATGTAATGAAACTATAATAATTTTTTTTTATTTTGTTATCATTCAATGTTTAAAAATATATGAAATTTGCCATTATTAACCATGATCGGAAAACGTTACTGCGCGTAACGTTTTGTTATATATATATATATATATATATATATATATATATATATATATATATATATATATATATATATATATATATATATATATATATATATATTCAGGTAAAGTATTTTTAAGGTGAGTGTGAGGTCTCTTTCTTTGTCTTAAATCTAACATATGTATGTCTTGGCATATGTAAACGATTTATTTATTGTATATTAAAACTTTTTAAACCTTTTATCAAGCAGATGTTTCTAGATTTAAGACATAATATATATTTGAATAATATTAGCCATGATGTTACTATCGAAAAGAACACAGCTTAGACTTAGAACCACTAAATAGCTTTTTGGACTTAATGTGTATAATAAATATAAAAATAAAATTTATATTAATTGGTATATTTCATTAATATTTACAGATGTACTAAAATACAGGGTGTTCTGAAACAGCAACTCTTAAAATATATTTTCATTATTGTCAGAAATTAAGCAGGAAAGTACACACTCTGGGGTGACAAAGTAATATTTAGCAGAGGACGAAGCAAAGATGCTATCAAATTATAACGAATCACTTTTGAAAAGATTGAAGACATTAAAATTGTTTGGTTCCCGTAAATAAAGGAATTGAATGGCGAATGTTCGAAACACCTCAATGTTTTATTCGACAACCAAGCTGGTTTTGATATTTGTCATCCCGTCTTCTTTACTAGTGGTTCGGAAGATTTGTATAGCCTTTTATTTCTTCTTTTCATAAATAGTATTCCTATAAAATTATATTTAACCTTTTTTTCGTTTCATTTTTATAAGGATTCTAAATCTATGCATACATTAGGAATGATAATTCCGGGTCATCTCGTACAAGAATTGTACTTTAAAGTGAAACTGATTAACTTATACTTGTATATGCTGATACTTACATACTTATATATACTGATATTTACATACTTATATATATTGATGCTTATATACTTAGATATACGGAAATTTATATACTTACGTATACTGATACTTATATATGATACTGATGAAAGAACCATTGTAGACTTATTATATACAAACTTATGTATAAATATTTTGTAGTTTCCGTAATACAAATAATTGCATATTTTAAGTTTAAATTTTTTAAATTGCTTACAGAATGAAACAGTTAAATGTGGGAAAAATATACTTTAATAATTTTTGTTTAAAATAAAACTATACGTTATTTCTCACTAAAAGGCAAGAAAGATAGATTTGCAAAGACTTGAATTTGACTTTTAACTTCTCAGCATGCATGAGGTTTTAGAAACATCGAAATTACTTTCTCAATTTTCAGGGGGAAATTAAAAATCAGGAGCTTGTCAAGAGTTCGCAAAATCCTGTGATTGTGAGCGAAACTCTTCAGCTTTTGCCTCAGAGCTCGCGCAAATCGATTATAAAAGAGTTCGTTGGCGAGAAAGTGCAATTTCATGTTTAATACAAATGGAAAATATAAGTTTGGGAAATTAAGCTTCTTTATCTTAGAATTGCTTGGGAAAGTTCAAACATGACTCACTAATTTTAGTTTTATAAGAGCGATTATTTTTAGTACATTTCAACAAATGTATTCATTCAATCCGAAATCAAACATGATGAGGCGCATAAAATTTCAATAGAAATAAGAAATATCATAGTTTAAGTGCATAGCATTTTGAGCACCCGGAAATAGCAAAAAATTAGCGGAATAGCGAAATTTCATAGCAGTGCACTGAAAAAATAAGATACTCCAAACTATTAAAATATGGTAAAATTCCTCGTGTTTCTGTCTCTATGGGAACACCAAAAAACTCTGTTTTGTAATGTGTGATAAATTTGGTAAATGGTGTAACATTTGGTAATACTGTTATGATATCTTAGAGTATGGCACAAAAACCATTTATTTGATCAAATTTATTTTTTAAATTTTTATTTTTTACCAAAAGCATGGTGGCACCAAAGCTGACGTTGTCAGAGGGTACCAGCTCCAGAAGTCATTAAATCACAAAACATTTTCTATCGAGAGAGCACGATAAATGTCTAAATTTGCTCCCTCTGTACCCCAAAGGTTTTGTTCAGAGAAAGACAAACGAAATACAAAATACGAAAAAAAAAGTAAATTACATAAACTAATAACAAAAGGAAAACATTGTTAAAAACATTATAATTAATCGGTATTAAGCAACATTATGAAACCTATGATATTTTGAAATTACTCTAATGTTCTCGTGTCTCATTAGATAACTTCAATTTCATGTTATTAGTTCTTGTTGAGCTTCCATTATTTTAATTTATCGAGATTTAGAAGAGTAAGTATCAATATGAGAAACGCGTGATTTCATATATCTTTTGAGTGATTAATTAGGTGACTTCATAACCATTCGTCGGGAAAATATTTAAGTTAAATATATTTTTCGTAACCTAAAATAAGAAAACAAAGAAAAATAATTCATAAAAACGCGCGAGGAAACTAATTCTAGAAAATTACTCATGTTATAAAATATTCATCAAATCCTATGGAAAACTCTTTCCTTGGCATGTTGAACGCGAGCCGGTGGTCAGAGGGAGTTTCTATGTAGAGAGTTGTCCACAGTGTCTTCAAACCTATCTACACCAAATTTGGTGCAGATTTGCATAAGGTACATTCATTCATATACACATACACGCATACATATAAACACTTAGCTTTATTTATATAGATTGTCTCATACAGTCATGAACAGTCATGATTGTCTCTATTGGATTTTACGCGCTTCATGATTGTCATGACAGTAATGATCGTCTTCAACTGGATTTTATACGCGCTTTTTTTTTCAAGGCCAAATTTTCCCACCATATTTTCTTCGTACGCACTAAATAGAGATTAAATTCGATTGCTAAATACTGTAAATTGTTTTTTGCCATATGGATTAATTATTCGAAATTTTAAGTATAACTTGTTGCCTTGTTGATGCCATGTACCAGATATGAAGTCATGTAAATTTTCCTGTTATAAGTTCTTGTGACTTCAATCAACTTAATCAGCTCAAAATCTCAGACGTCCATAGAAATATTTTTAACTTTCAATGCGGAATATCTATAATTATTAAACATATCGACAACTAAAAAACGCAAGGAAAAATAAATGAAACGAAAATATTTAAATTATAAACTATCACTCTGAGTCAACAAATTGAATCAAATTTGACTAATGAATATTTTTAGTTGAACAAACAAGTTTTTACCTGTCTTTGGATATTGGTTTTAGGGGTGGTGTTGTTGATTGTATCGGACAAGAAGCTTCGCCATACGAAGAGCCATCACCTGAATCAGATCCAGAGTCCAACTCCTCCTCATCGCCACGTGTCATTCGACTGGAATCCAACATATTGCCAGCATTTCCTAAAATATTGAGAAATAAATAAAGCTATGTATACATTTTTTATATATAACACAAGCCTGGAGGAAAGCGCGTATATTACCTAAGGTGACTTCAAAATATATCGGTTTCTCTCCGATTTTCCTGTCAATCATAGTAGCTTCGAGCAGACAGCCAAACAGAAAAAACTCGTCATTCCGCCCGTAAGATCCCTGAAAAAAAAATGAAAAGCAAACCAATAAGCTGTTTTAATTAGTTTAATGTTTGAAATTTACATTAATATTTTATATTTTGAATTTCAAAAGAATCAAAGATTGAATTGTAGCCATGGCAAAATATAAGCATTTTTACCCATTGGAAAAATCGATCTTGTTTTGGGTTTAATGACGTGAGCACTGTATTTGGACGTCGTCACACTTTTCAATATTAAACAGTGCGCATGCGTCGTCATTACATGCGTTGCTATGGCGACCACTGCTATTTGATAATTTTTTTAGAATTTTTTTCTCTATTTATTTTCACCAGCAGTCATTTTTAATGTATTTACATAATAATAATAATTTAAAGTATTTTTATATTCTTCTTATTATTAACTTATAATTACTGTCTTGACGATGATTTTAATATAAATATAAATACTGAAGAATGAAAAGTATTTTGTGACGTCTTGAAACACGTCTATAGCCAGGATTTGAAAACCAATCAGACGAAAAACATCAATTGAGACAGTTTTTGCAACCCATGATTTGAAGTGTTCTGGAGTTAATCGGAGTCAAACCAGAAAAAAAAAGCATTTCACCAATGGGTAACCAGCGGTCGTAATAAAGCGATCACAATTTTTTTTTTGTACTTATTTTTCCTTTTTTTCTTCAAAAGTAAGTAAACAAAGATCGGTAATTTATATTTTCAAAGTTCTCATTCAACCATTTTTCTGATCGTATTTAGACGAGCTTCAGATATATTTTGGATTTTTTAGCATTTTGCGACTTGAAAACTAATTATATAGTTTTTCTATTTTATATGCAATACATTTTTTTTAAAAAGAAGTATTTTACATGAAGTTACATTTCTTTAAAATAAAAGTTATTGATGTAATGATCAAGTTTTGGTCATATCAAAGTTCTAGCTCACGACAGAATTTAGTTTTACTTCCTGAATGCCATAAATAAGCACACAGACAACATATTTTAAAAATTGGCAAAGAATTTTTTGATATAGTTGGTTGTAAATTATAGAACAAATAAATTTTTATACAATAAAGGCGCATTAATTATCATAAGATTATACTGTCATTCTAATATCATTATCAGATTTTATAAATTAATATAAGACGGAACGTATATAGTTACATATTGTAAATCGTTGGCGTCATCAGATAAAATTTATTGGGGGGGGGGGGGACCACCTTATACCACCATTATATATATAAAATTCATATAATAAATATTTTTATATTATAAATTTTTATGAAAAAATATATATTATTCCTTATGGAAAATAAAACAGAAATATTTTTTTTTCTTCTCAAAATGCTGGGTTCTGACTCTCCAAATATTGGGGGATCCGAGGGGTAGTGACACCCTGTAAATTAAGTGAGTTTTATTCAAGACTATTGTCAAGACTTCCTGCAGAAAATGTTGATATAAATGTTCACAAAACTGTTTCAAATAATAGTAATAATAAACAAAAAACATAATAATAAGAATTTCCTTTAAATTAATATAAATGATTTCATTCAAGTATTTTCATTGATTGACAATTCTCTTAAAACATCATTCACAAACGTTTTCCTCTTCCATATTATTTTGTAGTTAAAACCAGCTGAGATCTTAGAGGTTTTGAATAAATTTATAAGGATAATAATTTTCTTTAGACTAAGAAACCATTCAATAATGCAACTTAAAACGTTCTCTTTTTTGTGTGACAATCTTATTCTAAAACCTTTTTAAGCGACACAATTGAGAAGAAAGCTGCGTTCAGAAAGCAGAGAAGACAATGTACCTCTGATATGGGGTTTGCCATTTCAATTTCAACGTTGGAGGGTGAAATATCTAAAGAATCTAGAATTTCTGTTTTTACAGCCATCAGGATCCTGCCCCGGTACATAACTCCCTCGCCCAAGCCGTCGTTAAGTGTTGTGTGCTCGTCAAATAAAGAATAATCTCGAGGGGATCCATATAAATAGACATATGATGGACCAAAAGTAGGAAGGAAACCTATGGAAGATAGGAAAAACAATTCTATGTACACTTATCTACATAAGATAATATACAATACTCTCAAACGAGATTGACATTTCGTGCATAAACAAAAACTTTAATATAGACTTAATATTCACTTTAGAGTTACACATAGATAATCATGTAGCGCCATAAACTACATAATAAAAATCAGGTTGCATCTCGGGTAGTTTTTGAGGTAAATGCCAGCGTAAAATGTAATCTCTAGAGAAACATTAATTTTTTGATATATTTTGTGTAAAAATTAGTTTAGTTCAGCGTCAATAGAAGACCATTTTAGCTTCTTTCACACGGATAAATATATTTTATTTTATTACAGGCATTGAGCAGCCTACCCAATTTTTGGGTTTACGATTTGTCGTATTGTAATTTTTGAAATCCAATCAGGAAGATAAAAGAGCTCTTGGATCAAGCATTGCGACAAACTAGCCTCCGTCGACAACTTTATGATGGAACTAACTCTCATATGCGTTACATGGAGAAACCTATGGTTATTCCAGCGACAAGGGGACTCTAACCCATGATCCGTTCAGCCACTGAATATATTTTACTTCAGCACTGTGGTTGGTACGAGCTAGGAGCAAAATTCGTATAAACCAGTCACCGCTGGAATTCGAACATGTGGCACCTCATTATGAGGCGAACGCTCTGAAATAAATATTGAACAACTCCCACATTTACTAGGTTTTTAATATAATGATACAAAATTGCTTTCATGCATTTTAGACATCGCCCGAAAAGCTACTAAAGGTCACATTATAAAAAATCTTTAAAAACTTTTAAGATAAATACTATTACTGTAAAACTTTGTTTCCACAGTAGCATCCAACTCATTTAGAAGTTATCCATGAAAAATTAACTAGATTAGAGACAATAGCTGAACCATGGTAGTTTTCGTTTATGTATTATAAATACAAAGCAATTCACAAAGCTTTTATTAGAAAAATACCAAATTCCTCTTTCTTTACATCACATGTTTTTGTTAACGCCAAAAAGCTACTAAAAGCCACAGTGTGACAAATAAAGGATACTTTTGAATTAAATATAAGCATGAAATGTAGTATCTCATCCATTTTTATAGTGAATTTTAAGAAAAAAAAGTAGTTGGGTGTCAATAATTGACTGTATAAGTAGTGCAAACCTGATTGCTAATATTTTTATCTTAAACTTTCGGGTTTTTTTACTTTCAGTGCAATATAAAGACTTATCTTGGATAGAAAATTGTTTTAGGTTTGATGTATTGTGCACCTTTTTCTCCTTCGTTGGATATTTTGGAGAGTTCTACGAAGTGTGTGCCGATGACGGCGTCGTTGACTGGATCGTTGTCCCGCAGCTGGATCTTGATTCGTTGGCACAACGGAGGAAACATTTCTGTGAATACTATTTGTTCATTCCACGTTGGACAGCATGTGCCTTTCCTCACTGATGTCTTTCCCTGTGAGAGGAAAATAAGAACATTTAAGTGCATGATATTCTTTTCATTATTATAGAAAATGATCATTTTATAGCTAAACTCATTTTAAAAAGTAACTAAGAAGGTAATTAAGGTAAGTGGAGAATTTCTTCTCTAGCACTAGATTTTTCGAGTAGTGAATGTTTATTAAATTTTCAACGACGAAAATTATAAAAATTGTTATGTAATGCAAATAACGTTAAGCCGCATGCGCTTCAGAAATGCAAACTTAACAGCACACACATTTTCTACTTATTATTATAAATTCATTTATAATAATTTTTTATTTTCTGAAACTCCCATTTTTATTCTATTTTTCTTGTATAGCTCGTTTTGAACAGCCTAACCAATTTTGAGTTTAAGACTATCAATATTCAACTCTGTAGCTTTCTAATTTTGAGCCCAAAGCAGAAGGCAAGGGATGGATCAAGCATTGGTACAAACTAGCCTTCGTGGAGGACTTTTTTGATGGAATTAAAACACACTTGCGTTACATGGAAAGGACAAAACCACGAAAACCTCATATGGTTAGCCCGATGGCAAGGGGATACCCATGATCCTTCTACTATTGAGGGCATTTTACGTCAGCACTGTGGTCGGTGTGAATTCGTATCAACCAGCCACCACTGGGATTTGAACCTGGGTCGATCCTCTCTTTAGGTGGCGAATGTTTTATCATTTGAGCCACCGTGTCTCTCATGTTCCTATTTTATTTTATAACCAGCGTTGACCAAGTGATCTAATTCTAAGTTTATGACAATCAATGTTAAATTCCGTAGCCTTGTAATTTTGAACCAGATCCAAAAGACAAGGAAACTCCTAAATAAATGTTGGGACAAAATATCCAGTATATTGTATCATTTGTGTTGCATAAGGAGGAAAACCACGAAAACTTCCTATGGCCAGACCGATAACAAGGGGGTTCTAACCCTATAACCCCCCAGTTCACCTCATTGGAAGGTGAACGCTCTATCCCCTGAGCCATTGCGGCTATGAACATTTATGAACTATTAACATTTCTTTAGTTTCATATCATTGTTTACACTGCCAGTCACCAGTGACTGACGCGTTAATTTACTGACGCCTAATAAGTTAATTTACTGCTTAGAAGCTGAAACTAAGTTACTTAACAAAAATAATCAGCTGAAAAGAAGGATTTTGAATTAGCTATCTTTTTAAAACATTTGATTATGCACGAATTTGAAAATTGGTTTCGGTTATCTTATTTTTTTTAACCAATTACAACAAACTGCTTTTAATAAATTCCTTTATTTTTAGAAGACTATGCTAGACGGACTATATTTTCAAAGTTTATTTCTTTGCATAGATAAAAAAATACTGATTTATTTCTGAATGGATCTTTTTGCCTAAAAGTGAAAACAAACTTCAAGTCGAAATAAGACACCCTCAGGATAAGTTGAAATCAAAGCATGAATAAACTCGCTCCTGTATTTTAATGGGAATTCTCCCATAAATCTCTCTTCCTAGAATTCCCATTTAGAAATATATTTTACTAGGAATGCATTTTATTATGCTAAACTCTTAGGCTTTTCTTGACAAGTATTTTATTCTTATTATCGAGAGGATAAACAAATTCATTTGAAGGAAATATGTTTCATAGTAAAATATAGAAAAAGATTTATTTCTAAACCGTTATGAATAAAATTGTAGCATTAAGTAATGTATAAATAAAGTTTTCAAATGCATTCATTGATGAAAATTTTGATAAAATCTTATGAATAACCAAACTAACCAAGAGAAATTTTCTTCACTTACGACTATTTTTCGCCGAGTGTTTTTTTCTGAATATGAAAAAAAAACGCCTTTTTTACAAATAATGTTCGTTAAATTAACTGTAACTGTTGTGAGATTGTCAGTAATGAATGTTAGAACTATGCGGATAAAAAGTGTAGCATTATATAAGTCATGAATATATGTAGTATTTTATTTTATTCAATTATGAAACATTTAATAAAGTCTAATGAATAACTAATCCACGGGGAGAAATAGAATTATCACGTTCAAAATAAAAAAAAACTTCCCTTTTGATCATTTTTATAAAATACAATAAAACGTTTCTTTTTTTAATGACGATTAGGTTTTGAAAATAGAAAGCGGTTGTCTTCCATTCGTTGATACTCGAAAAGCTACCTTAACACCCCATTGTTCAGGCTAATTACATGAAATAATGATTTTTTTGGGGGAATAATATGCTATTTTCATAACTGCTGTGCGTTTGCAATAGTTATTTACGACGGATAGGCCAAGTTTAACCTACTTTTAGCCAGTGCTTCTATATTGATTTTGTACGGATAAACCAGTTTAACCTACGAAGATGGATAGGCCAAGTTTAACCTACTTTTAGTCAGTGCTTCTATATTGATCCTGTTTAACCTACAACGACGGATAGGCCAAGTTTTACCTACTTTTAGTCAGTGTTTCTGTATTGATTTTGTACGGATAGGTCTGTTTAACCTACGGCGACGGATAGGCCAAGTTTTACCTACTTTTAGTCAGTGTTTCTGTATTGATTTTGTACGGATAGGTCTGTTTAACCTACGGCGACGGATAGGCCAAGTTTTACCAACTTTTAGTCAGTGTTTCTGTATTGATTTTGTACGGATAGGTCTGTTTAACCTACGGCGACGGATAGGCCAAGTTTTACCAACTTTTAGTCAGTGTTTCTGTATTGATTTTGTACGGATAGGTCTGTTTAACCTACGGCGACGGATAGGCCAAGTTTTACCTACTTTTAGTCAGTGTTTCTGTATTGATTTTGTACGGATAGGTCTGTTTAACCTACGGCGACGGATAGGCCAAGTTTTACCTACTTTTAGTCAGTGTTTCTGTATTGATTTTGTACGGATAGGTCTGTTTAACCTACGGCGACGGATAGGTCAAGTTTAATCTACTTTTAGTTGGTGTTTCTATATTAATTTTGTAAAGAGAGTTAATATGAAGAAAAGGCACAGTTTTGAGAAAATGAAACACATTTATGGGCTAAATTTTTTAACACTCAGTTAGTTATTTTCAACGCTGCATGATTCTTAAAATATTATTAATTCATCTTATTATATTGGAACTATGGTTTACGAAATGAACTTTATACAGTTACATTATTTATGAGTTCGTAAATTGCATATTTAACGAGTTAAAGATAAATAAAAAATGCATAAATACAATTTGAATTTATCAATTTTTCACCAAAATGAATGAGAAATAATATTAAATAAAATTTTTTACACTAATAAACAAGCCATTTAGAGAAGCAGACCTAAAGATCATTTTTATAGTATATATATGTATGATATCTAACAAGAGCTGTTAGTTTGTCAAAATCTATAAGAAGACACCTTAAGAAATATTACTCCTTATTGTCATAAATACGACGTCCCAAAAATTGATACTGAGACTGCCTATTCTTTCATCGTATCGTATTTGAGTTCGGCGACAGTGAATATTTTTTATAGTACCATAATATCATTTGTCGAAATAAAAGTCTATAATCCGATACCATGGTCGTAAATATACTTTGAATATCTGTTTTACTAAAAGTATATTGATCAAGTCTACTGTATCAGCTTAATAAAATTTATTAACATATCTAATTTTTCCTAAATGCATATTGGTCAAAGTCTACTGTATCTAGTTACTAAAATTTATTTATAAATATATTTTACTAAAAGTAGATTGATCAGAGTCTACTATATCCATTTACTAACGTTTATTTATATATATCTATTTTATTAAAAGTAGATTAACAATATAGGGAGATTTTACTTTTCACTGCTATAGGGCTTATGCTATATGCTTTTTTTATAGGGAGATTTTACTTTTCACTGAGCTTTTTCACTGCGCATACTCCACGGTCGTGTATTTAGGTAATACTTAAGCACCGAACTCAAGCACCGAAGTAGTTCTGAAATATCTGTACTGAACTGAATATAAGCATGGGAAAGTGAGGGATGCTATATGAAAGCTTAAAATCTAAATTCAAAATTATCAGCATTTTAAAAATATTATTTTTTTATTTGAACAACAGAAGGTTTGATTTTCCAAAGTAAATAGCTCTATTCACCCCTTGCCTGCCTTCAAAATCGTTTTAGAAATGATTTATCGTCATAAAAGGAGTTTTGAGAAAGCCGAAATATTTCAGCTCTGTGAATACTGAGAATTGAATTTTGAGCGATACTGAGCAAGAAATACCTGAAACTTCACAAATATTTGAGTATCATATTACTGTATAAAGTACTGACACTTTGGATGCATCATCCGTAAATTTCATTTTACAGCAAAAAAAAAAAAAAAAAAAACTTTTTACTGTAAAATATTATATTGTAATTTTTACAGTAATTATTTATTTACTTAGAGAAATTTCGTGATTTTACGGTAATTATTATTGTAAAAATTACTGTACATTAGATTTTTTGTACCGTAACATGTTTCGGTGAAAATGGATCTTTCGGTAAAAAGCCGGTATTTGATTCGGAATTTCTTACATTACATCCGGAATTTCTTGCTGTTTCAACTAATCAAAAGAAAACTTTAAATTGTTCATAAAATAACTTTCGGTTATAGAGAGTTAAAGAAGCTCTTATAATGAACATTTCACTGTATTCGTAACTGTCATTTGAAACATAGCATGTATTTACCGTTAAGCCAGCAAAAGAAACTTGAACATATGGATCAACAAAATCTCTCATTTCTCCCGTGAATGCCTTTTTTACATTGGCTACGATTCCAGCATTCATCCGCGGTAGTCCATCAGCCCTGTAGATTTTAACGATGAAACGTGCATGTTGGCGTTCGGCAGGAACACCCTCAGGAAGTAGCAAATTTCTAAAAGAAAATTGTTTTATTCAAGTAAAAATTAATCAATTACAGTCAATACTACAGGGTTATTATTCAAATTTATAATATGGCCAAATTTGTTTTTATTTTTTATTTTATTTTAATGTGTCTGTCTAATAAACATATATTCAGTTATATTTCTAACGTACAAAATCTATTTTGTACGTTAGAAATAAATGCTGAAAATACTTTTGTCCTTGAGAATGTGTTCATGTAGCAGATGGTTCGGTAAAAACAAAATAAGTAAAGTTCATTAAAATGGAGAATAAATGTTTTATTTCATTTATACAAATACCTGATTTTATTTAATTGGGATGTAGGGATTACAAATCTGAAATTAGTTTCACTTTTAAAGCTGCAGTTTTTTTTAAATGGCATTTTTAGTTTATATTTTGCTGAAACTTACTTGTTTAAAACATTATATATATCAACTGGTCCCGTAAATATTGCGGCAAACTTTTAGTGGAGAAAAGGATTAATGTTGCAAAGGAACCCACCCCCATAAATGCTATCATGCGCGACTTGGGATGCGCTTCTTTATTATGACATGTTCAGAAGTACACGAAGAATCAGTTCTTAATAAGGGAAGAGCCCCTAGTGGCGTATTGGATTCCTATGTAATATTAATCCTGATAAAATGACCTAACTCTCGTAGAAGATTATCGCAACATTTACGCGAATGCCTGTTATATATAATGTTTTGTTTTTTAAACTTGTATATTACGACCAAATGCAAAAAAAAAAAAAAAAAAAAAAAAAAAAAAAAAAAAAAAATGCAATTCAAAAAAAGCAAAAACAAAACCGCAGTTGGTGGAAGAAATTTACTCTCGATCTAAATCAGATATACGAAAATATTTATGATCAGTTAAACAAATTTCAAGCAATAGAAGAAAAAAAATTCCTCCACTTTTTAAAAAAAATAATAATTCTAAATTACTTAAGTTAAGTTCATTTGAACTTATGGTTTCGTCTATTCAGCAAAAATCAACTGAATGCTATTTAGTACGGTATAATGTTATAATTAATGACGTTTTGTTTTAAATAGTAGTTAGCTTGCGTCGGGGTTAATGTAATTATGTACGGTCTCTCATTTACTTTATTTGCTTATCTACTTAATATACGAGAAAGTCCTCGAATAAATTGTTTCGGTGGTCATTTATAACTATTAAAACATACGAGCTTTAGATGAAATAAAAAGACTTTCAGAAAAATATAATCTACTCTGACTGAAATATTTTTATTTTATGCATACTTTATCGTTATGTTTCATACAAAGCAGTAAGAAAACAAGTGATGAATTAAATTAAGTTTTAAGTGTTTATAATTAACTAAAATATATGTGTTATGCTAACAAAAGCCTAATTTTTTAAATATGTATTTTTATATTTCTACGTGACTTACAGCGTTAATTAAATAGCAATTTTTTTAGTTTCATTGATAACTATGATGAACTTACAATATTTTTTCATGATATTATCTATACATATATACATATGATGAAAAAAATAATTTTCTAAAGTAAGTGGTGTTCCTTAAAATGAAAAGTTATAATCAAAACGACTAGAATAGGGCAACCAGAATAACGACCAGAAACACTAAACAGTGCTTCTGGTTTTATGGGAACATCAAAACGCATAATTTTTACCGAAGTACTTTGGTATTGACTAGTAAAATTAACAATGAAACATAGTTTAATTATCAGGTGGTTTTGGCAATAAATACGGTAAATACTGTCGATTGTCATAAATTTTTTTAGTTAACATAAATGTGAATTATTTTTTGAATTATGAACAAATTACATTTAAATAGACACAGATGTCATTAGATGAATATTATATTAAGATGAGTCAAAAAATAAATAAAAAGCAGAAACTTATTTTCCTCCTCCTCTAAAATATAAAAAAGAAAATTCGGTGCGATCAACAAAAAACATAAATAATTATTTCAAAATAGTTTAGAGAGAGAGGGTGATAATGTTTCTCTTTTAAGCATAATACACTACATAGGAAATATCTTTGTTGAAATATGTTTCTAAGCCATTTTTGTTAAAAGAATGTAAAAAAAAAAGATTGCAAAAATATGCATTAAGGTAATCTTATATTCAATTTTGTCCAATTTCTGATTTTAGCTTTGTAAAATTTGCCTATTCGTACTTTTTCTTGAAAAACTTTTATAAAGAACCGTCAACTTAAGTATTATTCCTAAAAAAATGCCTCGCATGGAAATTTTCACATGTATTGGATAATATCGTGATAATAAGGTTTAAAAAAATGCAATACCAATATGCTTGTAAATATGGCTTATAGATATGCTGTGTTTAAGTTATCTCACGAAAGCTTATAATGACTCTTGTTTGAGATACCACACAATTTTAAACATAAAAAACAATATGACTTGATTTGAAAACAAAAGAAGAAAATAATTCATTAGAGTAACTGCTTTCTTTCTAAGCCTCTTTCAAAAATAAAAGAAAAAAGCGGAACAAACTAATAAAAGAGTTTTTAAGTTTTCTGGTTTGAAGTAAGAGTCTTCTTCAGATGGAACAAAAATTTATCTTCCTCACTGCGAAAATAGTATGGTCAAAATTACCAAAATATGATAAAATTTATCGCGTTCCTGGCTCTATGTGGACAACAAATTAGTAATTTTTACCGAAGTACTTTGGTAAAGATTTCGATAAAATCAGGAATAAAGCATGATTTTATAATATATGATATAATTTGGTAATTTTATCATGATACCTTAAAGCGTGGTATAAAAACCGTTTATCTAGGTTAAATTTACATTTCAATTTCGTATTTTTTGCTAAATATGTATTAATAAGAACTATAATTACAAAAACCAGAATTTTCGGTCAACCGTTATCATACGAACGACATAATTACCAAATGAATGATTGAAATGTCATGCATTTTGGTTTTTAACGCCAAAATTATGTTGTTTTTTTTTATAGTCGGAAATGTCATTACAATACAAGCACGTCAATTTTACCAGAATTGTTTTCACTGTGTAGGAAACTTATTCGTATTATTCTCCGAAAACTTGACACGGAAGATTTAAATTCCCTTTTTTTGTTATGACTAATGAGAAATCATTAAAATAATAAACAAAAACTTGATCTGTTTAAGAATATTAATTTTTAACCACATAAAAAAATTCAAGTCAGCAATTATTTGTAATTTTACAATAAAAAGAGAAAATTTATTCTTGATTCTAGAAGGAAAATATAATTCATCGGATTATATATATATATATATATATATATATATATATATATATATATATATATATATATATATATATATATATATATATATATATATATATATATATATATATATATATATGGGTGATTCTCACGAAATATGACAGTTCACTGTCCCTTGCTCCAAGATCTAATACTATAGTACTAAAAGAACTTTTTAAAAAAAAAATTAATAAATAGCATTGCTGTTATTAATTGGCCTGGCTACTTTTAGCATTTTAAAATAACTAGCATTTTAAAATGCACTAGCATTGACTGTTTTGTATAGTTAAAAAATTTAATTGAACTTCAAAATGTCATTTTCCTGGCATGTCGCCAAACAATGTTTCCAATGATAACTAGCTTCAAAACTTCCTATAAATTTTTCAATATCTAAATTTTTTTATCTCAACCGGTGTAAGCATTTATAGAATATACGCAGAGGGTATTATTTACAAAAACTTCGTTTCAATTAATTTTTTCTGTCAATTATTTGTTTGTCCCAAGAAAATCTGTCATTTTCCTGGCTACTTTTATTTATTGGTTTATAGCCAAAATAGATAGAGACAGCAATCAATATCTTATGTTACTAGATTGATTAGATACCCTCCTATATGAACATGTCTTGTTGCATGAATAAAGAACTAATTTTCTGGTTCAAAATCTTTTAAAAAAAATTTTTTTTCAAGGTGAGTAGGTTTTTATGCTGTCATTTTCCTGGTTTCTTGAAACCATTAATAACATAAACTAGATAGATTTATCTGAGTTATTTTAATAAATCCTGTTGTTTTCTACAGAAAATAAACGTCTTAAGCCAAAATATTTAATTAAAGTAAAGTTATATGCTATAAAATGGCGAATTTGTCATTATCCTGGCTGTCATTTTCCTGGCTTATGAATGCCAGGACATTGAAGTGTTACCAGAAATTTTTTTTAACTGCGAATACTGTAAGGAGGGAAAGCAAATATTAACCCAATACCAAGTTTATGTATGATTGTAATATGCTTGGATGTAATCAAAGTTATTTATTTATTTAATGATTGATTATTATCCACAATTTTATTCTGTACATATCAGCAAAATTTTTTTTAAAATTCTTTCTACCGTGGATAAAAAGAATTAATTTAAGCAATTTATGGTCCATCTAACATAAAGGCTTAAGTTGAGTTACTTACTATTAACTTAAAATGACTGGTTTTTAAACTTCTAAGCTTATATGTCATTTTCCTGGCATTCAAGATTTGGTGAATTATTATTATTTTTTTTTTCCCGAGCAAATGTCAATAAACTACACTGCTGTCTGTAAAATATTATTAAGTGTAACTAAGGAAGTATACAAAAAAAGTTTTAGATTATTTTGACGACTTTAAATTTGAAGAAATTTTTTGGTCCGAATTGTCATATTTCGTGAGAATCACCCATATATATATATATATATATATATATATATATATATATATATATATATATATTTCTTTTATGTTATTCCTTTTCTGTAAATCCGTTTCGTAATTCTATCCTTTAATCTATTTTTGGCACAAGTATGCATTAATTAAAAGTAAGACATTTTCCCCTTTGCTCTTTGTGGGAATCGCGCGATGTATTTAATAAACCAATTACAATTGCTAAGATTTCCCTGATTCCCCAAAATGAAACCGTTTACGGATTTGCTATGCAAGATTTTCCCTGACTTATAATGAGGAGCACAACATTGCGTGACCACTTTGATAAACGTTCTCTGTCTAATAATTAATAAATAAATTTTGTACCCTCCTTCACTGCCTAAGACCTGTTTTAATCCTTGCACTCGGCAACAACGTTATATATATATATATATATATATATATAATATATATATATATATATATATATATATATATATATATATATATATATATATTTATATATATATATAATATATATATATATATATATATATATATATATATATATATATATATATATATATATATATATATATATATATATATATATATATATATATATATATATATATATATATATATATATATATATATATATATATATATATATATATATATTCATAAACATTTAAAATCAAATACTAACATTTCCTTTTCATGAATTCTTTATTTTTTATCACTCACACATTTCAACATTTCTTGAACATTCATAAAATAAATTCAGAATGGAATTCGTGTGGATAGCTTTTATGATTATGGTGATGTTTATTTTTTATTTTACTATATTTATTTCAAATTCGGAACGGGAATACTTTAACTTCGATTTCGAACTTCCATTTCATATTATGTGAAAGAAAAATCATTCCATTTATTTCCAATGCTTTTAAGTTCAGCTAAACCAATACATCTATGTATTTTTTTATTTTCTTATATTTATAGATTTGCGATTGTTGTATGAGTTTATTCATGGAACCACACATTTCATTTCAATAATTGAGGATGAATGTTTACAGAACGTATTTCATTCAGTAAATTTCGAAAAAAAAAATTGTTCATTAAAACAGTTTTTTTTTTAAGAGCCGAAAACTTAATAGAAAAGTTTACGTAGTTTGATACAAAATTTATTTTTTAAATAAAAGGTTTTAATAGAAAGGATTTTAAAAAAAGTTTTAATAAATTTTATAAATAGTCCTTTATTTTGTGAATTATATTAATTATAATCTTTTAAAATTTTATTCCTTCTTATAAGAAATATTGATTTGATTTATGTCTCAATTCTTATTTGATATAATTCGAAAATTTACATAGTCTGGGTTTCCGGATATTTGAATTATAAAGGTTTTATGTTTCTTAATTTTCACTAAAAATCGAGTATGTAATGTTCGTGTAAATTGTACTTAAAATTTACAATTTCAATATAAAAAAGGAATAACCTCACATTGACATTGATTTAAAACATAACTATAAAAAAAATTAAATTACATAGCATATCATAAAGAAGTCCAAATATTTATGTCACAATATTTATTAGATAAATTTTTAAAATTTAGATAGTGATATGTATAATAGTTATATATATTATATGTTAATATAGATTTCGGTTGTTTGAACTATGACGGTTTTACATATTTTTACTTTTAATAAAAATTGCGAATGTGTCTTTTAATGTAAGTAGCACTGAAAATGTACGATTTTTAACATAAAGCTGAAAAAACACCCTAATAGTTTCAGACATAATTATAAAACCAATTTTATGCAAATAATAAAAATTGAAAAGTCTTACAATTTGTTAAATTTGACTAACTACCTTAAGTTCCTTTTGAGTTGATTTTTCTTTCTCAATATAAAAATAGTCAAGCTCATAATAAATTATTAATTATTCAAAGAATGTATAAGAAATAACGCTATTTCAAAAAAAAATTAAACATAAATGCCGTTTTAAAAGGCACTTAAAACTAAGTAAGCAAAGTTAAAAAAATAAATAAATTAAAATAAAATGCTTACGCTTCGATGTCATCTTCATCCTTTTCACTTTTTGGTGGAGGCTAAAAAAGCAAAAGATCTTGAGTGAGAGAATACTATAGATTTTAATGCTTTTGATAAATGTAAGTGTAATTGATAAGGGGATTTTCTTTTTTAAAAAGGAATAAAAATATTTTCATAACCATTGGCTAAATCATTTTAGAAATATCCTTTAATAATATTACTGCTACTACATTTAGAGAAAAAGTTTGGTCAAAACTATACGAATAGGGTAAAATTTACCATATTTCTTGCAACACCAAAAAGAATGGCAATTTTAACCGAAGTGTTTTGGTTATGGTTTTGATTTTTTTATGATGATACCTTAGAAAATGGCGTAAAAATTAATTATTCGAATACATTTACTTTTCAGTTTAGTTTTTTCACTAAATATGTGAATTACTATAAATAATTATGAATTACTATAATTAATTATGAATTACTATAACATTGAAAACCAGAGCATCCATTAGACCGTTAGCATATGAAAGAAAAAAGTACCAAACGAATGGTTTAAATACCGTATATTTTTGTTTTATGACCTGAATTATGTTTCTTTAAATCATAAATGTCATTAAAAAATACCATGATACCATAATTATTTACTAGCTTTTTCCGCATACTGCTACTATTGCTACTGCAATTACTACTATTAATAATAAAACAATTTATTTTTGGTGCTGTAATAATTGTTTTGGTATTGTCATTGATTTCCTGTGAGTCCAGATAACTATTTTTATTTTAGTAATATAAATACTTTATAGCAGTTTTTCTTCTTTTCATCACATTTTTAAAGCTGTCATTAAAAACTTACCTTTTTTCATTGAAAGATATTTCTTATAGATCTGATGGAGATTAATTATGAATTAAAATTTTTACTGACATACTATTTAATCACATTCGAATGAAAACCCACATGAATAATTACATTCACATGAATTTAATTATTTATTTGTATGCGTAATTAATTTATATCTACTAAGAAATCTTCTATTAACAAATAAATTAATAAAGATTTTTAAGATCATAGGGACGGAACCTCTCCAAGATTTCTTTACTTAATTTATAATAAATTAAAATAGTTTCATAATATATCCGACACAATTATATACAACTAAAATATACGACTACATCCTGAAAAATTAAGTTTAAGGAACTAAGTATTTTCTAATTCGTAGCTATACTATGGATAACAAAACACTATTGATTAAGAAAAAAAAACATCCTATTTATATTGATGAAAAAAAAAATGGTTTTAATCATGGTGACAAAACCTCTCCTGGATTTCTTTACTTAGTTTATAGTCAATTAATATAGTTTCGTAATGCATACAACACAATTATATATACAATACGACAAAATTACACACTGTTAGAATTTTTATTTTAAAATTACGGTAAACTATCAGGCAGCAGTCTGTCCACCCAATTAACTTTAAAGTTAACGGTAAAGGCCATTCAATTTACCTTTACCGCTTTGAAACCGTTCACAACTAGAATGGTTAAAAAACCATGAATACAAGACTGTACGGTTTTTCTTAAACTATTTACAACTCGTCTTAAAACCGTAAAAAGAAATTTAACTAGACAATGGAACTAAGCTTTTCGTTCGGTAATTGGCATTGGAGTTAGGTTGTAGTTGAGTTGGGTTTTATCAGATGAAACATGGAATGTTAATTAACTAGTTTATCTAGTTGTTTCACCTATCATAAGAGATAGGAATTACTAGACTTTTTTGTGTTTTTGAATACCATCTCATTCATGCTTATTAGACTGTTTTGTTTGCATATGGTAAACAATAAATAATAAACAATAACAACAAATGAATTTTTTATTTTACCATTTTTCCGAGAAATTTCTAACAGTGCATATACGATACGACGCAATTATATACAATTAATATGTATGACTCTATCCTATAAGATTGAGTTTTAGAAACTAAGTATTTCCTAATTTTCAACTATACTATTGAAAACAGAACACTATTGATTTTGAAGGAGAAAAAAAAGCTCAATATTGATGAAAATTCAAATACAAAAGTGCATGTTGTATTCAAAATAAATAAAAAAAAAAAATTCGAACTGCTTGAATGAATATTTGAAAAAAAAGGCAAAAAAATAAATTTTTTTTTGGTGAAATATTTTTGCCAGCATGATTTAAAATAACAAGAAATATGAATTTGCCCGTGCATTATCCTTACTTTATGTATGTATACACTTTTTGTTGTTGTTGCATATTTTATGATTTTCACGTTTGGTTACACAATTCTTCCAAAAGTTTCCTTTTTGATTGGCAACTGCAACTACTCGTTCAACTGTCTATAGATTCCAATAAATTTATTTTTTCCTTAAAAAACAGAAGAATAAACTCAGATCTTTTCTTGCGAAATGTTGCCTTACACTTGCCAATTTATTTTGAAGGTTTTAAAAGTTGTTGACAGACATGGGAAATAAATAATTCATAAACGGAAAATATATTTTGAAATTTCAAACTTTTATGCATGCATATTGTTTAGTTGGGTTTTTCTAAATTTTGTATATAAATTGCGCAATACAAACTATATCTATGTATAAGAATACAGTTGAATTCTTTGTAGATATCAATACCTAACTTTATAAGAAAGAAAGCATTTGTCCAGATTTTATTTTAATTCAGTAATTAAATCAGGTTTAAAGCTAAGAAAGAATTCTGTTTTACGTGACAGTATTATCAAAACAACTGCTTCTTCTGAATCATAATTGGAAGCACTTATAGCAAAAATGTCTTAAAGGAACTAACAAACAGGATGTCTCCTAAACGACCAGCGAACTGAAGAAAAAATTCCACTGGCATTTTGTTTAGTAAACCAGTTAATTAATTTTAAACTTGAAACTTATTTACAAAATTTGTCAAGATAGGGCACCGTTTGCCGGGAAAAACTATAATCATGCATTTCAGACCATTTCAACTCAAGATGTTATTACGGGCTTATGTTAATTTTTTCCTTTTTTTGCGCCATGTTGTTTTTGCAATTGGTAGTTATTCTGAAAACATTGTTTTATAAAGGCTTTTCCTATTCGGTTGCATCAACTGTTGACGAACTTTTCAACTTATTTTGAAGCTTGGTCTTAATTCGTAACCTTGTTTCCTAAGTGATTCATGGCAAATCTGTATTTCGGTTTCCTTTCATTTATCTTTAACTGGTTTTACAAATCATGTGTCACTTATGAGACACCTGATCTTAGTGTTTGTTTAGTTGAAATTGAATTTATACCTGAAGCAAAAAAGTATGATAGTTCAGTACATTCATTTAAACTTTTTTTAGGGAAAACTAATATATTTCAGTAGCAAAAAGACAAAAAAAAAAAGACGTTGACATCGAACTTAAATTAAGCCTACAGTTTTATAGCACATCACAGAAATTTAGTTCAACATACAAAATGTAATTCAAATTCAAATGCCTATCGAAACTTGTGTATAGATTAATGTTAATACATTCATACAAAATTCTTTAAAAAATGTTTACAAATTTTTGTTTTTGTTTTCAAAATAATTTACTCAAGTATTAATCTCAAGTGCAAAGAGCTTTATGCTGCTTTTAATAATTAGGTAGATGTTTTGTGGGTGGGTCTCAGTTACCTTTTGTTAAACATAATCAAAATAGTGAAAGCAACTACGGATTCTGGTTAGATATTGAAGATTCAAAATTTAAAAAAAAAATGAATGCAAACCGCAAAGTTTTGAATCGTAATAAGTAAAAATAAGAAAATTTATAAATACTTTCTCCATGCAATTAAATATTTAAGCTATGTCTTCGGGAAAAAAAAGTGTTTTTTCGAAAATAGAAAGTGTAGAAACATTGAGCGTTGATATTATCTTTGATTTATTCAATATATTGATTAATCGCATCTTTCAAAACAATTACAGAAAATGGAACATCTTTAAATATCTAATTTTTTCTGAATTTTTACGATAAAAAATAAATAATCCTAAAATGTTTTAAATATGTTCTCTCAGTAACAAGTAGAAGTATCAAATTTTTACTGACAAGGAAAATAATTTAAAGGTCATAAAAAAATTATGAATATTTGCATAAAAGTTTTGTCCAGCATAGAATCTAAAATAAACTGTATATGATTTGCTCTCTTTATGGAAATAACTAGACTTTCAAAGAAGAATAAAATTACATAATAACAAGCAATAGAATAAGTAATTGATTTATACTGCGAAGAAAATTTTTTTTAATAGCAATAATAATTTTTTAGTTATAAGTTATTCGCTGTTCTAAGAATTGAACTATGATTTTTAAGACTTCGTTTACATTCATCATTTGAGATCGATATGTAAAAAAAAAAGGAACGAAACAGCAGTCCAAAGGAGTTTTTAAATGCTTTTCAAGAAAATGCATCACTTATTTCAAAATAAAAGCGTATGCTTTTTCAGATTTAATTACATTCTTTTCAAATAGAATAGTCGTCCGAAGGTTAAGTGATTTCTCCAAGCTTCGCACTTTTACCCTCATCGTTACTATGGATACTGCAAATATCGTTTTTTCTAACTTCACCAGTACATTCCAATTTCTAACACTGAAACGAACTGCCAAGGCAAGATTTGCCGAAACCATGGTAACGGAGAGGGGGGAAAGTGAGAAATCAATGAATTACTCTGAGAGAGTGGGAATCACTGAATTACTCTAATTAAATAATTACGGTACAATAATTTACTGTCAAAATGGATTTAACGGTAAAATGGATTTTACAGATGCTGCTGATCGTAATTTGATGCGGAATTTTTACAGTGTAAGATATGAACGCTACCAATACTGTTTATGTTTTAATTTCAAAATTATTTCTTAATTTGAATGTTTCGAAAACTAGACAGTGGAAAAATGTAATAGGAACAATTTAGCGCACATGTTTATTAATTTATTTTTATGTCAAAAGGAAATTCAATATCTTTAAATTCAGTAGAAACTAATTAAAAATAGTTCGCGTGTATATTTGAAAAGTTTGATATAAAGTTGGGCTGAATATGATTCGTTTTCTTAGAAAAAGTTTTTACTACATAAATTTTTTTTAGAAGTTCAGGTTATAATTTTTTTTTAAAATAAACAATTAATTGAAATCTGACTCTTTTTACATAAGATTAATTTTACAATAGACTCCTTTTTTTGAAAACCTTTTCTATTAAGTACCTCCAAGACAATTTTATCAGATTGGTAATATAAGTTAATTTCTCATTTTCTGAAATTCCTTTTATAATTCTTTTTAGTACGTTAATTTCTATTTTTTTTTTGTATTGGATCATAATATGAAATTATTTATTGAAAAAGATAAAATTTTCTTAATGAAGCATATTTCGCTCTAACATTTAAGAGGAATAATTAGGTATGTCTGAAAAAAATAATTTTATGAAAAGAGTGTAAATGAGACAGAAAATAAAATTTATTAAAAAAATGTTCAGTTTAACATTATTTATTGGTCCAGTAAATGGCAAAAGTCTATTAATTTGGATTTCTTTTGCATTTTTTCATTTTGAACAAAAAATGATTAAGTTTTAAACGTGAGTTTAGAGAATTTTCTTAAAGAACATAAAATTGTTTTTCCTTTACTTTATCTTCAGCAGGCAGCCACTTTTGATGAAATAAGTTAAAATTTTAGTAAAAGCATATTAAAGCAATAACTTTAACTATACATAAAGAAGTGAAATATTTTTTTTCGCTCTTTCATTTTAAATTCCTAATTACTCTTCCATTTCTAATTACACATCTTTTGGCACTCACTACAGATTTAGCGTAAATTTTTTTTACAAAAGGAATGAAAGAAAAAAAAACACTAATATCTTAAAACATTTTGCTCAGTTTCACAATCCCAAGTAATTGGAAACTTATTAATCTTTTTTAAACTCTATTATCACTCCAAGCTATTTTTGGCTTAAATTTATGAAAAAAAATTAATTGAGTTTTTTCATCTAATGAAAGTTTCTTAGATGGTTATGAAAATTTGTTGGGATGAGCTATTAGTGTCCCATATATCATTATTTTCCGAAAGAAAAGTGAATATCATAGTGATTTTAATAGGTATTAATGGTAAAAAAAAATTAGCTCACTAAAGATTTCATTTAAGATCTTTCACCAGATAATATTTACCATAACAATCTTGAAATAAAATAATGTAAATATAATTATACGAGTAGTTTCTAGAAACTGTGTTTTTTAAGTTTTTTTAAAGGACAAAATAATTTGATTTCGAAAGTGGTAATAGGAGTTACCGATTAACAGGCCTCCTCGTGAGGCACTCTGAATTGCGCCAAATCTCTTACAGCATTCGCTGTTATAACTTATTATAGGGTATAGTTGCTTTTTGACAAAATATATTAAAATTGCATGACTCCTCTATTGACTTTCTGTATGACTATTGACTATTATGACTTTCTCTCAAACCTTGACATCCGTAAAGATGGTAAAAAAAAAAACTCATAAATTTGTCTCAAACATCAATTCTAATGACTGGACACTTCTTTCTGCACTGTAAAGAATTCTAGTTCTTTTATTGACTTTCTCTGTAAATTCGACCGTCTAAAGCTGTTTTGTTGATAAAGTTGTTTTTACAGCATACAAGTACATTTACAGCATATTAAACTTGCTGAATCTCCTTAAGGCAGCTTTTGTGAAAGGAACGTGTTTACGTAAATGGCAAGAAATGAGCTTCTCTTAAACTGTTCTATTTTCCATAAGGCTTCCACTTTTAAGGCTCCACTTCTTTTTATTTCAAAACGCTCTCCACCCCTTTAGATACCTGTATTTCGTATTAAACTGCAAGATTTATTAAGCTTAAAAGCAAATATAACGACGTAATAAAATAAGTTTCCGGTGGACTTTTAAAGTATCAGAAGTGTAATTTCGCTAGAACTAAATGATACTTTTAAAGAAAAGTTGTATGATAGTTATTAAATATTTTTATATTATTCTTATATTTTTACTGTACATTAAAAACAATAATAATTAAATTATCAAATGCTAGTAAAAAAGTTAGGCGCCAGAATTTGAAGAACAGTGATCTTGGATAGAAAGCCATTATGGAAACTGACTTGGACAAATTTGGCCTGTTTTAGGTTCTCAGAAGAAGAACGAGAAAAAAGAATAGGAAATAAAAGAAGAAGCGGAAGAAGAACAGGAAGTACAATAGTTAAACGCTTCTAACTTTTTTTTTTATGTAGCTGCTCTCTATAGCCGTTTTAAAATATTTATGAAACTTATATTTTCAAAAGACTTATTATATTAGATTACAAATACTGTAGTTTCTGTTTATTATGATTGAGTTTTAAGAGGTAAATAAGAATAATTTTTATAATAAAGAGTCTAACATAGTCCAAATGATTTAAGTAAAACATACATAGATTAAATATAGATCTTTTAGCACAACATAACCATAACACCTGATATTGTCTAAATCATTAAGAGGGCTCGGACACAATGATTACAAAACCCCAATCCAGCAAGGAAATTGACTTTTAGCGAACCCTTTGAAACTAGGAAAAAACGTTGCAGCAGATGGTTGGGCAATTCAAAAAAAAATCTCGTTGTGTTAGGTGACAGAAATTGAAGAACAATGTCCCTGGGTAGATAGCGATGGCCGAAGCTGACTAGGGTAGCCTTAGCCTGTTCTAGGCTGTAGTACCGAAGAAGAAGACGAAAAGAAAAAGAAGAAATAGAGGTATTTAACTAGTTAAATACTTTCAATTTTTTCATAACTGCTTTCTACTGTCATTTTGAAATGTTTATAAAAGATTTATTATATTATTTTACAGATATTTAAGTTCCTACTTAGTTAAGTCTTTAAGAGGTAAATAAAAATAATGTTTTATGTGAATACCTTGATGTTGTCTCCTTTTCCAGCAACTGAAATGTCACATTTTAAGTATCCTTTCGGCCCAGCTGTGATGTCATCTGTGTCAGTCAATAGAGCCCATTTATGATAAAACTGGTGGTCTGAAATTGAGAAGTGCTTGTATGGAAGGCAAATAAACAATATATGTGTATATAAGGCCAAAACTTAAAGAATCTTTGTCTATTGAAAGAGGAATTGAAATGATCAGTTGGTTGGTTTAAATTGATGAGCTGTGTCAATAGTTTTTATCTGCTTACTTAATCAAGATTTTTTTTTTCCGATCATAACAACTTAGGTAAATAAATAAACAAAAAGAATAATAAATAAAATAAAAATGTGAAAAAAAATATTCATTACTAAGAGAGGGATGTCCAAGGTCTATTTAAGAGATAATTGTCCTATCAGGAGGTATAAATGAGCCAAATTAGAACAAAATCTTTTGACAATACACATTTTTTTTTAATCTTTTTATATTTCGATCTACTATTTTTCCCTCTATGGATGTGTTATATTTTATTATCGCAGGGCACTGCATGATATGCAATAACAACGCTCGTTTTTGCATTTTTGATTCCTTTAAAATTTTATGTATCTGTTTCAGAATTCTGTGATTAATAACTAAAATGATTTTAAAATTTTTAAATCCATTTAATGTACATAACTCTTAAAAAATACTCAAAGTCGGAATTTTAATTTGGCAACATTAAGTGAAATGAATTAGAACAAGTAAGATAATACAATATACATCTAGCAGAGTAGGACAAAAATGTAATCAAATACATTTCTCAATAACAGTAATCAATTATTGGCAATCATAATTATAACATATTATAATTTTGAATACAACTGTCTGTATTCGTGATTACAACAATCAATTAAAGTAATCAATTACTTGTAATTGTGATAACAACTATGATTATTGCTGTAATGGTGATTACAATAGTTGATTACAGTAATCAATTACTTGTAATCATGATTACAACTCACCATAATTTTGATTATAACTGAAATCGTGATTCCAAGTAATTGTGAAACTAATCACAACAAGAAACGATTAAGGGTAATTGCGATTACAAGTAATCAAAATATATGATTACATGTAATCGTTTTTAGAAATAAGTGTGATTACTTGTAATCAATATATACTCAATTTCGAAATAAAAAAACAATTACTGGTATCTGCGGTAACAAGTAATTGATTACATAGCAGTAATTATATGTAGCCAAATACAGTTGTAATCGATTGTACTTGTTGTACTGATTGTACTACTGTACTGTTAATCGATTACTGTAATCCTCTCTCAACTCTAAAATATAGTATGGAGAGCAACATGTATATTTTTTTAAGGAAAAAAATTATTTTAAACCCGTTGCAAAACACAGATTAAATAATTTAATTAAGGAAAGCAGAAAATAATATCATTAAAATGCAAAGCAAATTGTTTAGTAAAATATTAATACAGAAGATACGTTTTCTAATCAAATAAGGGTTAGAATATTATTTGACTTTAAAATTAAAGCTTTTAATTGGAAAAATTAATTATTTAAAAATGTACTTGAAACTAAAGCACTCTTTAAAACCGTCGCAATTTCTATTAGCTTTAACTACGAGTAATTATATTAAGACTGTTTAGTCAACGTTTACAACTTAATGTGCTTTAACTAATTGCAATTTATTAAAAGAGAATGAAGGCTAAGTAGAAGCCATTTAAAAAATATTCGAACCATCACTATTTTGAGTTCCTGCTGAGTAATTGAAAATTTTCTTGACTGTATAATCAATCTACACGAAATCTTTTCGCTCAAGTAACTAAAATACATAAAATTATATACTATAAAAGTTTTCTTCTTTTTTTTTTTTTTGTAAAATTTCAATTTCATTGATTTACACTTTAAAGAAAGGCTTAGGAAACACCGTAATTAAAATGTCTTGGTAATGCTATATATTTAATGAAAAGTTTGTCAAATGTAGCAAAAGAAGTAAATCCTTTGTGCCAAACACATAAAAAGAGATTAAATAGATTAAGAGATTTGTATTAATTGCTTTTCTTTGCATTATTTTGTAATGGGTTGGAAAAAAAACCTTGTTTTTCTCACTGCAACAAGAAATATTGATAAAAAATACAGCAATTTAATCTTACTGCATCAATTGAAATTTTTTTTTTAAACAATTTCTTACGAAAATAAAAGGATTTCTCAAATTTAAAACGACTGCTTTATGTATTTTCTTACATTCACTACCAGAATTTCAATTCTTAAATTACGGTAAAACAAGCGGCAGCAGTGTGTTTATCAGATTACCTTAGAAGTTAACGGTCAAGAACAGTTTTTATCTGTTTTGAAACCTTTTACAATTGGTATGGTTAAAAAACCATGAGTACAAAACTACATGTTTTTTTTTAACCATTTAAAACTAGCATGAAAATACTAGGCTTTTTGTGTTAAGCTGCTTTATGGTGCTGCCATCTATGGGTGAATGAAAGTATCGTATTCGAAAAGTCCAGGGTCACAAAGGGGGAAGTACAGGATATTGGAAACTCTCTATAAGTTGACGGGAATGGAGGAAACATCGTAGTGCCAACGCTGGGACTCGAACCCCTGTTCTGCCAGTTTTTGAGATTGACAGATTAGCCCTCTGGATTTTAATATGGAACTAAATGGCTGGACAGGGAACTAAATGGCTTTATTGTGTGGGCGTAGTTGGTGCGATAAAATTGTGGTTGTTTAACCGAATTAGGTTAAAGTAGTTACTAAACCGTTTTCACTCATAGTTAACAGTTTGAATACTATCTTATGTAGGGTTGTGTGACTCTTTTGTTGGAGTATGGTAAAATAATAATTAAATAAATTGTTTTTTTAAAAACTTTTCTAAGACATTTTTTAAAGTGTTGAACTATTTCTTCAAATTACGCTTTTTGTGTTTTATTTTTTATTTTCATTAGCAAAAATATGTTTTTTAATTGAGACTTGCTAAGTACAAGTTAGCTTAATTAATATGTTTAGTCATATTATTTGACAAATTATATTTTTAATCATTAGTAACTAGTCATAATTAACAAGTTAATTTAACAAATCATATATTTTCTTGCTCAATGTTTTTGATTATCGGTAAAGAACGTTTTGAAACCATTTACAACTAGTATGGTTAAAAAAACTAAAAAAATAATTTGACTGAACATTGGAGATAGTTTAGCAGATTTATGCTTTTACCATCTATGCGTTAATGAAAGCTTTGTATTATAATAGTCCAGGGTCACAAATCGGGGAGTACTGGACACTGGAAACTCTTCATGGGTGGAAGGTTATAGAGGAAATATTGTTATGTCAACACTGGTATTCGATCACTCGTTCTGTCAGTCATGATATTGACAGATTAGTCTTTTCGGCAATGATATGTACCCATCTGCAAGAAACTATGTGGCCTCATTAGGTGGGTCTAGTTGATGCGATAAAATTCAGGATGTTTAGCCGTATTAGATGAGAATAATTAATAATTGGTTTTTTCTCACATTTACAGTTTGAATACTGTCTTATTTATGGTTGTTTGATTGTTTTGTCCAAATATGGTAAAATAACAATTAAATGAATTGTTATTTAGCCATTTTTTCTGAGAAACAAAAACGAGAATTTTTCTGACAGTGCATAAGGCTAACGCATGAACGACTAAACAGGCATTCGAATCGGATCAAATTATGAAAAGTCAGAAACGCTCGCAGTCTGTTATTTTTTGAATTATAGAGCAGCAAAAAAAACGAAAGAGGCCAAAATAGCATCAACCGTCTTTCTAGTGTTAAAACATAATGAAATTATTTTTAGGAAAGATTTGCAGTCCCATGCGTTGGAACTATAAACTCAGAACTCTGACAGGAAAAATGAATGCCCTGTCTAATAAATTTTCGCCACGAATGTTTTTTAAATTTATTTTTTAAATCCTGGTTGTTGCAACAAGACTGAATTTTTTGAAAATCACCAGCCTAATTTAGAACTTTCTCTATACAGTCTCTATTAAATTAAATAGCAAAACAGTTTAATAAGAAATAAGTAAATATTATCTATTAAAACCTTGAAAATGTTACATTTGATAAAAAAAAAAATGAATAAACTGAAATATGGTTACTTCTCAATAAATTTTTGAGTTACTTTTTAAAATATGAATCTTGTAAATCCTTCACTTTCGGAATAAGCATTAATTGCAATAAACTCGCTAATTAAGTTTAAGTTGTCACTCCTCGAATAAAATAAACCCAAAGAATTCTCTGCAATACTTTAGAATAATTCCTTTTAATGAAAGAAAAATTTATCTCGTTTCTATAGATTAAAAACTTACGCTGCAGATGTTACACTACAAACAAGACGGTATGTGAATAATTCCGCTTGAAATTAAATAAATTTTTCCGACGAAATTTCGCAGTAACTAACAAGATTTTAATTAGAACTTTCTTCCAGACATTTCATTGATTTTTCTCAATGTCAAAAACTGAATAACAGTTTTGCAGCTCTTTTTCAATGGAGTCAGAAAAGCGTTAGAACTTAATTCAATAAGAAAAAAAAAAGTGAAAATAATTGGCTTCAGCGTAGATTGGCGCCATCGCTACTTTATATTTTTTATGTATATATTTCTGAAAAAGGCTGATTTTTTCCCCCCAAACATCGAATTAAATTTTTTCTTTCCGATTTCAGAAAGTTTCTCAAAATGTGACGAAGTAGAAAAAGAATCTTTAATAGGCTTTTAGTTATTGAAAGGCAGTGGATGGTTACGTCATGTGATAGAAAATATTACCATCGGTGGTTTGCAAAAATAAGATACCCGCCAGGTAATTACTTTCGTTTATCGGTGGTTAAGAAGTAATAAATTTTCCTATCTTCTATTGATATTATTATACATTTTTTTCTCATTTAACTTTTTACAGGGAAATAGAGTTTTATTTCCTTCTCGACTGGCTTAGAAGCGAGATTAATATATTTATAAAATTTTAACTTCAATCAGGATGTTAGTATATAGCCACTGGCTAAATTGCATCCGGTCATAGAAGTTTCTAGAAAGAACACTATTTTCGTTTACTTCATTTACAAACTTCTTTATCAGTAATTCTATTATGCTTTAAAATTTTTTTTCTTTACTTATAAATTTATCGGAACATATTTTGCATCATAAAATGCAATGATATTTTCATTTTAATTTTTAAAACACTTAATAATTAGAGACATTTTCACATATATTAAGCATTTTTTTAAAAGTATTTATTAATCAAATGTTTAGTGGTTAAATATTATTTTTATAGAAAAAATCAAATTAAATTCTAAAAAAATATTTTGGAAAGATGAAGCATCAAAGTTTCAAATGTCCTTTTCGAAACTTTGCTACCAGACATTGTTTATTACTTAGAGACTGTTTTAAAAATTAGCGATAAGTCCTGGTAATTTACTTCCGATTTTATAATCTCCAATTCTTTACAAAAAGAATAAAACAAAACAAAAAAAGAAATTTATAACTCAATACAGTGCGTTATAAATTAAAAAAGAAATACTATATAAATAAGCATAAGAAAAGAAAACATTGTTTTTTCTTTTCCTAACAAAATAGATCTTAGAAAGTGTGTTGCATAATTATTGCTGTCGATGCTGATTTAATTTCTTAGAATTCGAATCACAACAAGAGAAACTGCCACTTAACTGTCAAAATGTCATTTTATATAGTTCTGAATATATTTATGATTGCTGCTTCAAAATTAGTTAAATTTTATTTAATTCATGAAACAACTCAAATTTTCCAACATCTTTCATATTCTCAAAGTTAATCTCACATCGTTAATAATTCTACAGTGTAAAACTGTGTGACATATGTGGCACGATTTAAACCTAATTACCATCATTAACAACAGTAATGGCTACTTGAATAATTACCATTCCTTCGTAGCTTTCAATCGAACTTGTAGTTTGGTATATCTACTACTTCCTCCAAGGTAGATAATCACTGCCTGCTGTCATCAAAATTTTATTTGAGAACATTATTAAGCATTTTCTAAAGGGAAGGAGACTTATTTTGAGTAAGTAATATAAGGATAAGTTGTCGTTGGGAAATATTTGGAGTTTACTGAAAGAGTTGTCAGTATAAATTCAAATTCTTTCATCGACATGAAATTCTTAAAAGAGGATCGGAATCATTATAATATTTCCTAGTTTTTGTTTCCAAAATAAAAAAAAATAAAGAAATAAATATCGAAATATTATTCTGCAGCCAATTTTTAAAACTTTTCACTTCAATCGAGAAAACTAAGGCACTTTTCAACAGTTCTTTGTTCCTAATTAACCCAGCTTTTTATGGTTTAGTAATAACATTGACCATTAAAGCTAAACCACTTATCTATTGAACGGATTGAATTTTTGTGAATGCTTCATGGCTGTAATGGCGAAATGTATGAAACAATTCAATTGTATTTTTTTACATGTAAGAAATAATTATTCTTTTTTAATATTAACATAACATCGGCTTTTTTATATTTATTTCTTTATAGTATATTATTTATGATCTCCTTGATCTAATCACTAATCACGAATAACTTCAAAAATATCAATAACATTTGTTGAAACTTCTCATTTTGAAATATATTTATTCACTTACTTCTAGTTCTTCGTCTCGGAAAATGCTGCAAGCGTTGCTCATTTAACCCCCGGTACTTATTTGCATTGTACCCGGTGGGTACCCGTAAACTTGAGCCACGGGGACGAGCAATATTACCCAGGCTGCAGTTCTACAAATATCCGTTCATAGCGTGGATTCATTCACACATCAGAGGACAACACACAGGAAGAAAAAACAAAAACAAAAACACATTTTCTGAGTGGGGGTCGAAATCGCTGACGTTGGCTTTGGAGACACGCATGCTGACCACTCGGTCAGGACTTGCTAAAATGCATATCATCTTCTGTTTCCTGGAGCAGGGATTAATTTTTTTTCCTTCATATTTATAAACAACATTGGAAACATTGAGTAATATGATTGTTTTCAAGTGCAATAATGTGAAATATATATAAGCCCTCGTCCAAAGAATTTATTAGAAGTAAAGAAAGATGTAAAAAAATTGCAATTTTCATGCTTAATTGTTTCTATATTACAAATTTTACTGGTAAATTATCCCAAATCATTCCTGCATTGGAAATTCAGAGACTCGCTTTCCGAGACGCGTTTGTGCTGTTTTAATTTTCAAATACTAATTAAGAATGGATTAGTTAAGAAAGTATCTATTCACTGATTTAAGGGAAACATTTTTCAAAAATACCTAATATGCATCTAATTTCATCTTGGTACATTTTATACGGCTTTTAGAATCACTTACCAAAATAAAAATTACTCACCACTTTGTGCAAAGACAGTGCCAACATCCAACTTAAAAGTGCCAATCACTTTTCCTGAGCGTATAATGTTTCTCGAGTGTAGAACCTGTTAATTGGAAAAATCGGTTAAAATAATGTGCTTTTAAACTGACGTTGAAAAGCTGAGTTAATTAGATGTTGTGGAGAAGCTAGATATTGCCTAAATAATGAGAGAGTCGTGCCTACATTTAAATTTATCGCACTATGTGCGGAGATGATAATTATGTTTAAGTTAAAAGCTTCAATGTATTTTTATAATTACTAACACTACGACGAAAATGGGTTTTAAATTTCAATTTATATTTTTTAAAAATAAAATTCATTAAATTACCAAAAATTAATTCTGTGTGTTAAAATTGTCCTTGTTTAAAGGGGTCTAGGACAATTTGTTTGAATTTTTTTAAAAGATAAGCATTACGTTTAAGTTTTTATTTTTTATAAATATTTTTTTCAAAATAAGAAAAGTTTTAAAAATCGATGTTTTCAGTTCTACTGTGATTTTAAATTTTTGGGTCATTAGGAAAATGTCCATACTTTTATTTGTTACCAGTTATTGTTATTTTTGTTATAAGTACTTAAAATTTAAAACACTTTTCTTAAAGACATGGAATGTGATATGATATGTGATAAATTATGATAAATCGTAAGATATCAATAGACAAATAATTTTTTTAAACTTAATAACTATTCCTTAGAAATAGATTTTGAATTAGAAAGAAATTATAAATAGGTTTAAGTAGTTCATATTTTGTTATCTATCAGTTATGAATATTTTATTCTATACCACAGTTATTCCTGTTTCAAATTTTAGTTTAATCTTTTCAATTTATGGTTAAATTACTAAAAAAACATTATAATTTAACTTCAAATATTGAAAAAATGGCAGTTACTTACCGTAAGACTAATGATTTTATCAAAGAACATCATTGGAGTCATATGGAAATCAAATACAAAGTACTGTAATGAAAAATGAATTTTTATAAATATTTAGCCCAGTTTATAGTTTTTAGGCTTTGAAAAAAGCGGTATTATACTAAATTAATAAACAAAATTAACTGGTTTTACTAAGAAATTTTGTCTTTAATTATATAATTATATAATTTAAAATATTTTACTAGCCCTCGTAGCAGCGATGTTAGTAGAGAATAAATAAATGTAAAAAAAAAAAAATTCTAAATAAGTTTAGTATAATAATATAAAGATACAAAAATGTATCAGATGAAATTAGTTGAGTTTTAGATTTTCAACATTCTAAACAAAAGTTGCAATAAGCATGGCTTTTAAAAATGGACATGGGTTTTAGATATTTAACATTGATGATAAAACATGTTTTAAAAATGGTTCATTTTACTGAATATTAAATGTTTCTAAAATTGAATAATCTTCTATAAAGTCTCAATAAAACTGATTGTTCCAACCAAAAGTTTTCAATTTTGATTTTAAATTTTTTAAAAAGTGAACTTTCACATTTTGCGCACTTAACTGAACTATAAAAGCCACAATACTTGGAAACTAATTCAGATTTTTGTGAAATTATTATTCAATTTTAAGGAAATTCAGTCTAGATTTGCTTCATGTTATTCATGACTTTTTGGAATTTGAGGGCGTGTAAATTTAATTTGATAGTAAAAAATCTCGTTTCGTTTAACTATCACGTTAAATGAATTAGTTTATAGTACAGTAGATAATTTTTTTGCGTCCAAACGTTCAATATTTAAACAAATATTATTTAATTCAACATTTTTGAACTATGAAACAATATTTCTTTACCTCATTGTAATAAGGGCAATTTGTTGATTCTTTGACGCTAGTATATTTTTTCTGTTCACCAACTTGAACGCATACAACAGGATCCATGTTAAGCCCGGCCAAATGTCTCGCTTCAATTATTGTTACGCAAACCTAAAAACATAAAAAATAATTTTTTTTTTTTTTTTTAAACTTCTGAATAATTGAGAATATTAGAAGGATATAGAAAAATAATTTTTTTTTGTAAGGATATTTGACAAAATGAGCTTTAAAATCTATAAGGAATTCAAGAAACATGTTTGGCGTTTACGCTGCAACCAAACAACACAAAACTTTACGTACCAGAGTCGGGATAGCTTGGTTGGTAGGACGTTGGACTCTTGTTCGTGAGAACGTGAGTTTGAATCCCGCAAGCAGAAAAATCCTTTTATAAATAAATAGTGATGTATATAGGTTAAATCTGTGTGGGTCACAAAGTTTTCAAAGTTCACACAACAAATCAATACAATGGGAATTGGGAATTGATCGTTCTCTGGTTCAGGTCAAAATTATGATCTATGGATGAATGAATGGAGTATGATTGGGTCCTCCATGTAAAACAGTATGTAACTAAAGTTATAATCTTGGCCATTGAGTGAGCAGTTTAAAAAATAAAAAATGCATACTCTGCTTTAAAAATTCACTTGATTTTAAGCAGAATTGCAGGTATCGGCTTGTAGCATAAGTAACAACAACAACAACAAACTTTACAAGCAAACAATCCGAAAGTATCCGTACGTTTTCACAATAGCACTTAATTTTCTTTTAATAAGCTCTTATATTTATTTTTCTTCCCCGCTCATATACGTTAATTAAACCTTTAAACATCCAAATAAATGTAAATTTTTTTGTAGAAAATATTTTCAAGATCTAAATTAAAATGAAATTGGTATTGAAGTTTCGATAAACGCTATCACCATTTAAAATTTATACAAACATAATTTATTCATTTTTGCTAAAAACAAACGGGGGGAAGAAGACGTGGAAATTTAAATCATCTTTTTAAATATACAAATTGAGGCAAAAAGCAATTATGGCTTTAACTTAAAACAAAGAGTTTTTATGATTACATTAAAAAAACGTGTATTAGAAGATGAAAACACAGTCTTTAGTATAGTTTTTATTTTGAAATAAAAATTACCTGAAAGTCTTGAGGTTTTAATTTTGCTGGAGATTCTTGATCCGATTTACGCCTAAATAAAAGAAGAAAAAAGATTTTTGTAACAAAAAAATAAATATAGAAGAAGGTTCAAACGTTACGTTCAAAACACTTTATACATAAATGAATTCAATCCATTTTTGTTTTTCAAAACTATCTGTTCCAACATATTCTATAGTCAATTATAACCGCTTTAATTTCCTTGAACAATTTTAATAAAAAATAATTGGCTATTTTTTTAGATGTTTTATTTTGCTCTTAACTTTAACTTAAAACCAGATTTAGAATGATTTTACCATAATAAAAAAAAAAATGTGTCTAAGAGCATTTTTTAGCGTTTTTTCCCCTTGTATAGAAATTTTTATTTTCTTGAAACATTTACAACTCAACTAAAAAATCTGAAGAATTCGTTGAGTAAAAGTTAAGATATAGAAATATGGAATGATTTTCTATATTTCTATATCTTAACTTTTACTCAACGAATTCTTTTTCACTTTTTAAGGGAATATATATATATATATATATATATATATATATATATATATATATATATATATATAAATAAATATCTATCTAGCTATCTATCTATCTATCTATCTCTCTCTCTCTCTCTCTCTCTCTCTCTATATATATATATATATATATATATATATATATATATATATATATATATATATATATATATATATATATATATATAGTAACAGGGCATCGCGCACATTCACTTTTGTTTTCACAATTTGAGCACTACTGAAATGTAGGGTCATCGGCCAGATTGGACACTGTAGGGTCATCTCGATCAACACTTTGGGTTTCAGAGAGGCATGTGCCGAGCTCGAGCCAACGTCAGCATTCTCACAGCGATGAAGGTACGGGTAGTTAAAGATCGAATGGTGAAAACAGACCTTCCTTCATTCTTTTTTCACTAGGCAACTTTTCGTCTTTCGTCCGGGATGGGCGATTCTCTTTTTTCGTTCCCCGGGGGATGATGGATGAGGTTTTCGAATTTTTGTTTCCTGAAAAGGTTTTCGAAACACTGGTTTCCTCGACCAAGCAAAAAATCCTGCAAGGCTTATAATAACAGGGCTTCATCCCTGTTATCAGTGGTGTATTTAGCTTTAATAATGCAGTCGTAAGCCATGATACACTCAAAAAATCTTTATTAATGGTAGTAGGTTGGTATCGATAACAATTCACATCCACACTCCGCAAGGGAGGGGGTGGACAAGACTTTGGACAATTCCGGAACAACTTATTCAGGATCAGAACATGATGAAAAAGCCATGCGAAAAGCATTGCTCTCGCTTTTATACTAACACATTTTGAAGTAAAAAGGCACAGTCTTTGAAATACTTGTATCCTTACGCATTAAGGAAAATCATTTCATGCTTCCTTATATGGAAGTGAAAGGGGGAGAGATTCTAAAAATAACTCAATCGTATGTTTATCAGCCTTGAATTCCCGAAATAGAATCTCTCTACGCTTATTCTTTAACAAAGACATTTTATGAAAACGAAAGAGTTTTAATTCTTTTATTAATACAAAAGTATTATAATTTTTGTATTACATATATATATATATATATATATATATTTCTTACTATATATAAAAATCTAATGATGGTGTCGCAATTTCGTGAGTTTTTATTGGCCGCGAAATCACGTGATAGGATCCAGTTTTTCCTCATTCATTTAAATATTGTTTTGGTTGTCATCAGCATAAAATTAATAATAGTCGTAAAGGTATTCGCGATCGCAACGGTCGATACGCCCTCTAGCGAGAGCCTGTAACCATTAGTTCCCTCATAACCTTTGGCAATGACGGACGCCATTTTCTTAGAAGCAAAATTTCCCTAAGGAAAAGGTAGAAGAACTTGGAAAAAACTAACCAGAACATGCCAAACATTGAAGCAGAACATGCCAAGCATTTGAAGAACAACTTCTCAATAATTTTTACCTTTCTATTACCAACAACATAAAATGATTTCATGATCACTTGCTGTTACAGATGTGTGTATTGCGGTAAAATAATTTTTCTGTCTTCAATTCATTACAAGTTAAAATGAAGTCAACATTGCTTTCGTCATTCCAATGAATAAATGTGTTCCAATGAATTCCATACAGAACTGTAATAGTTATAGAATATTCTTCTTCTTCATAGAATAGTATATATTTCTGTATCTACATAATTCAGAAAACAACAATAAAGAATAATCCGAATTACTTGAAAAAGTATCTTTTGTGCTGATTATAAATAATTTTTTTATCGTTTTCTTGGTAAGTGTTTTTTAGTTTTGAAAGAATTTCAACTAGAATTCAGCTATTCTGTTTTTAAGCTACATATTAAAATTCATATCGAGATCTTACAATTATAAAATTTTGATGTGTGGTATGTTACCTAAAAGTAATGAAGGGATAAACTATGTGTATATTATTTGAGAATAAGTTTTCAAACAAAGAACATATCATTTTGGAATTCTCCGGACTTATAAATCAGGTAAATGTTATGATTTTTATAATAAAAAATTTGCTTGTAAATAATTTTTTTTCTTACTTGATGATAGTTCTCTACAGAATGGTTTTTTTACGTCTGATTAAATACTATAAGAATTAAAAAAAAGGAACAATACGAAATTTTTTATTGAAAAATGAGGAATTTTTAAAATCGTTTTTGTCCTAAGAATTCTTTATTTTACGTTTTTTAGTTTATAATTGTTTGATAAAATTGTTGTCAAAATACCTTTTTTGAAAAATTAAATGGTATTAAATTATGTGTTTATGTATACTCCTTGCATATGCTAATATTTGAAGTAATATGATTCAGAAAAGTATGGAAAAAATTCGGTACCTACGTATTAACCACAGCTACAGATTTGGCAGATTTTTAAGTGCCGCCAATCTACATTTAAACTTTTTGGAAGAAATCTTAAAATGAAACACTTTGTTTAAAATCAAAGTAGTCAATCGGATTTCGGTGGAAAATGGGCCGATATAGAGTTAAGCATAGATTCAAAACAAATTTTTCTCTCACCTGATTCTATAGCCATTATGAACTCTAATAAATAAGATTCAAAATGAAATAACATTTCCACAACGGACGTTTACTAAGATAAAGTTTCATGTTATGGACATTGGTACATTTTCGTTATATTTCACTCCATAAAATATTTCGCTTCTAAAAAAATAAAATTGCAACTTTTTTTTGTTTTTGGCAAGTCCCAAAGACGCATTTTCGTAAAACTAAAGAATGGCGACAAAAAAAAGAATGGTTCTTTTTTTTTTTTTTTTTTTTTTTTTTTTTTTTTTTTGTTTCGTAAGCATTCTTTATTTTACATTAAAATTTAAATGGGCCTTTCATGTTATACCATTAAATTTAGTAAACCTATTTCTCAGGCATTAGGTTTGAACTCTTATAAGAATATACCTATTTTTTTCTCTTTATTTACTAATATTTTTCCGATGTGTTCTGGATGTTCCTTCTCTAAAAAAAAAGAGATACCATTTTGTTTTCGTTTGCATAAGAAAGAAAACAAACATTTTTCTTTTTTAAATTTAATCAGCCACAATAAAGATGGAACGTTGCAATGCCACACGCTACATTAAAGACGTCTCCAGTGTAACTGAATGACTGTTCATATGGAAATCGCAGGGATTCGGCACATACAACAACGCCCCCTATAGTTCGTTGCGATCGCGAATTGTTTTTCTTTAAATATTTTTGTATCCTTAATTTAAACTTACCAGCGGGTTACCGAGCTCAGCTCGGAGAAAACAGGTATCGAAGCTAACTCGAAGAATTAAATTTTCAATTGTGATTTATCAAAACAATACATGTCATAAGAAAATTTGTGAAACCATTGGTGAAAAGATAACCGGTTAAAGTGCACCATTGTAAACTATCTAAACAAAGTTAGAGTTTGGAAAGGGAACTATTCTATACAAAGGTAAAGTTTGAAAAGTCATAGGAAATAAAATGTAATTAGAATCGTACTTTTTCAAAAGAAAATTTAGTAAAAATATCAAAGTTATCCTTATTTTTTTCTTTTATATTTGTTTTACCTTAATTTTGTGATTTAAAAATAATCGTGTGGTCATCAAACTTTATTAGTTTGCCATATTGGCTATAGATGGCAGCACTTTACCGCTTGAAACTTATTAGGCAATAGACAAAGAAAATTTTAAGAATTTAAATCGTGGAAAGACTTATTATAACAATTATGAACAACGACAGCTAAGCATTCTATTTACGTATCTAATATGTTGCCACATTTTTAATACCAAAGTTAAACATTTCTCCACTTTGATAAATGTAAACTAATGCGAACCTTACAATTTAATTATTAATTCCTTCGTATATTATTGGTTTAGGTTGTCGAAAATTAATATTTCAATTGTAAGGTTCGCATTAGCATACATTTATAAGAGATATGTATTTTTTTAATAAGTTTTTTGAATATGGCACTTTGAAGACGAAAAAGTATAGATTTTCTTACAAAATGACTGATAACTAAAAAATTAATCCAAATTTTTGAAAAAGAAAAAAAATACTTCTTCATTATGTCAAAACACAATTATGTGCCGAGTTTCGTGCCTGGGCGAGGCTTCTGGGGCGATATATCCTATCTGTAACTCCGAACTGCTCGACCGTAGCGCTTCAAAACCGGCGCCAATCGATTCCTCGTGGCCAAAAACCCCAGACCCCCAAGTTTACCGGAGTTTATTAATTCTGGGGCGATTTTCGACTTGGCAACCATTCCTCGTATTATAGTATAAGATTTTCCAGTACTGCTATTATTAGCGAGAATATTAAATTATGGCTGTGAACTCATCAAATTTGTTTGAACAATATAATGTTTTAAGAATATAAATGTTATTTTAAAAAATGATTACTTCGAAAAATCACTTCCGTTCATCAAGAGATCCAAATGTTTATAATACCAATAAATAGTAATATTTGGACTTGGGAAGTAGAGGCACAAGAGTAAGCAAACAGAATTCCTTTTAGTACATATATGTTAAGTGAATAATTTTAACTTATGTAGAAAAACTGTTTTCTGCCAAGAAAAGACAATTATAGCGAAGCAATCATCGGGGTTGGTGAGCGGCAGCGAACAGGGGGTTTAGCCCCCTAGTATATATATTATATATATATAATATATATATATATATATATATATATATATATATATATATATATATATATATATATATATATATATATATATATATATATATATATTTATATATATATATATATATATATTCCCTTAAAAAGTGGTGGTTAAAAAAACAATTCATTTTACTGTTATCTTACCATATTCAAATAACGATTAAATACTGTTAACTATGAGAACGCTTAACGGTTTATAATAAAATGGTTATATAAAAACTATATAACGTTTAACAGTTTTTGTATAACCAACAGTTTTGATATAGTTTTTATATAAAGGTTATTTAATTTTAAAAAATTTTCTAACTGTAAACTTAATGATTAATTGGATGCATAAACTACTATCGGTTTTTCTACCGTAAATTCAGGGTGAAATTTCTAACAGCGTGGATAGCGATTGAGGCATGTGTACGCATATTTTGATATCTGGGAACAAACATAAAAATTTCCATTGAAGTGCTTATCATTACTATCATTTGAAGGAGAGTAAACTGCTACTTTAATATTTATCTGAATAAGAGAATAACAATAAGGAAAAAAGTTTACTTCCATCTAAATGACAGCAAGAAGAAAAATCGCAGTAGCTTCTAAGCGTGTAATACTTATTGATTCTATGAATTCTGTGCATCGGGGCAAAATCATCAGTGTTTTTGTCTTGACTTATTTTTGAACTCTCGTAAATGCCCATTCGTAAATGCTTTGCTTCACACCATAATATTTTTTCTTATCGTATAAAACCGGCACATTAAAGGCTTTTAAAAATAAATTTATATCTGTGTGTGAAGTGGATTAGTTTAATTTCTACAATTTCCATTCCGTTCAAGATAAATATAACTACCATTATTTAGCAAGACTCAAAGGTTGTTTCTATTTTTATTTTATTATGTTTTAAGAAAATGTCAACAATGTCTATTTATTCCCCCCCCCCCTCCCATATAAAGGTAGGTAGGTATTGCACTTTATTTACGTATGCACTAGAGCTTGCACAATAGGCTATTGGCGACGGTCTTGGGAAACATACCAGAGGATGATCCGAAGACATGTCTTCGCAATTTTGATCCTCTTCAGAGGGAACGGCTCCCCTGCTTTGGTTGCCTGACGACTTGCACGAAGTTGAGCACTTTACAGTAGAACAGTTTAGCGAGGAACGATACCTCGCAAATGACCAGTTGTGCCTGACTTCGAGACTCTACTGGGAACCTTGTCTTTACGACCAGTCTACTGCGGGACCCCATAAAAAGGAAACATATGTCTGTAAAGTCGGGCAAGTACGCTAGGGATTTATATTTCAGTGCTATTTCTGATACTTATTGAATGAATTTTAACTTCCAATACATTAGTACAGTTAAATTAATAGAAAAATAACTTAACAATGAACTTTTTTTAACAAAAAAATGTTGCTTGTTATTTTGTTCCTGTAAAATTAAATTATGAAACTGAACAAAAATTTTCAATGACTTGCCAATTTTTTGAATACTGCTTTGTTTACAATCGTAACATTATAAATAATGCTTGTTTTAAAGGGAGGTTTAAGAAACTTAACCGGGAGCTTTTGGGTTAAAGACTTAAGTATGAGCGAAGATATTTTTTAAAGTATAATTATCTCTTTATATTTTTGAGAACATGAAAGTTTAATTTCACTATTTAGATTTGAAAACATTAAATTTAAAATTCGTTTTATATTCTTAGCCTAAACGTTGAGCCATAAATGCGTTATTTTGGTCATTAACGTTAAATTCTTTTCTTTTTTTTTGTAGCGTTTCTTAAATATTTTTGAAAATGTTCAATTATTCTCTAGTCTATGTAAATATGCTTCCATTTAATCTTCTTTATGAATATGAGTGCATAAAAAAGGGCAAATATTTTACCTCTTTTTTTGGAGAAACAGGGCGATGGGGAGAGAGAAAAACATAAATATTTTGAACACCACGCAATGCTGTCATTATTAATCATACTTCTAAGCATGAAACGCTAAGCGATATTTGAGAATAGATGCTAGTGACACTTTCTCTAAAATGCGCTCCTTACAAGAAGCCATTTTCTCACAAACGTTTATAGAAGAATTTTACGAAGAACAAATATTTCATTCCATTGTATTACAAAGCATTAAATACTAAAGTAAACAAGCGTAACTAGTTTCAGTATAAGTTAATAAATATATGATCTCTCAAGTAAGATCCATCTCGTTCCATCCTAAATACTATTGACTTTTTAATTATCTAAGGAATTTCGATACCTTGTAAAAACTATAGTGTAATATCTCTCCGGCTCTGATGTTGAACAACTGAGTGAATGAACACTTTAGCTCGTGTTCAAAACAAATCGAGCGTTTATGAACGATTTAAATCTAAACACTTTAAACTGAATAATCTTACACTAAATTATCATGATTTCCCACCATACGAGAATTATTTTTAATTCCGAAGACTATACCGTTGACGTGTTTTGAACTTCTAGAAATGCCGAGTAAAATGTCGAAAATAGTTTGCTTACAATCTGTAATGAGTTGGCGATAGTTAGTTCTTATTTTTGAAGCTGATGTTCATCAAGCGAAACAAAATTTGCCATTATTAAATATGTATGTTTTTAGTTGTGTTTAATTAGGATAATTATACTTTAATTTTAAATCTCTGAGAACTATATTAACTGATTCTATATAACGTAATTTATATCTGCTTCCGTTAAGCCTAGTTGGAATATTCGTCTTACTCGGATTCGTCTAACTGGGATTCGAACCGTTCACCTCATTTTGAGGCAAACGATCTATCCCCCGAGCAACCGTGACTCCCAAGAACATCATTATTTTAATCGTAGCTTTTACTGAATGTAAGGAAAACATAGCTTTAGTATTTAATCTATATATTCCTAAACTGTACCTTGCGGCGGCTGACCATTTCTTGAGAACTACGGATGTGTTGATTGAGTAAGGAGCTACCGTATCTGTACTGCATTCATCGTAAGGTTTCATCATTCTATCTTCTTCATCCGAAGATCCTGTCAGAAAGATATTATCACCTCCTCTATTAAGAGTCATAGTGGATCCTGTATTATGTCGGAAAAGAAAAAGATAAATTAGCTTTAATTTTTAATTTGCTTAGAAATAAGATTGTTTAAATATATTAGTGGCAGCCTCTAGAGGTAGTTTTTTCAGTTATTTGTTCCTTATTACTTAAAAAATGAATGGAATCTGAAATAAAAAATATTATTTTTACGGGATTTTTTTTTATGCAAAGTCATAAAGCGCAGATTTAAAAGACTAAATAAACAAAACAACGGATAATAAAACAGCGCCCGTCTGTTATCTAGCATTTTAGTTTGTTTTTAATATGTTTAGGGAAAATTTGTTTTTTTCTCTCTTTTAAAGATACGAAATGCATGTATGCTTAGTATAGAAATATTATCTATACACAGTTTATACACTAATTACAAAAGCAAGAAAAAGAAAGGTAAAAGCAAGGAAGGTAAAAAGAAGTAAGACAAAAGCAAGAAAAAAATAAAGGGGTATATCGCAAAAAATATACTAGAGAGACAAAACTTTTTATTATTATTATAAATTTTTCATGTTAATAGTTAATAATTCTGAAAAGGCATAATTATTCATTTTTTTAATGACCTCAAAAATCATTTTGAGTTCGTAAACAATAGAAAGAGATAAATAGGATTGTTAAGTAATAGTTAAAATACAAACTAAACTAAAAATTGCGCTAACATTTTTTTAGATTATAGATTAGATAGCCTTAAATTATGAATTAATTGTAAAATTAGGGCAACATATGTAAAGAAAGTGAAGTCATCTTTGTGTTGCAATAATAAGGAGTAAAATAGTAATATTTCCAAGCCCTTTTTTGTCATTTACCATTAGTTTATATACTATAAGCTACATTATTGAAAATATAAAGTGTAAAAGAAGAGCACTTTTTTAATAAATTAGATATAAAATTCTCAAAAATTACCCTATTTGTTGAAAGCTTTAAGGTCCAAATACTTTGCTTTTAGTTGAACATATGAATTTTAAAACTACCTTACACTGAGAAAAAAAAGTACGGTCAAGACTGCCAGAATATGGTAAAACTTACCAGGTGTCTGACTGAGACGGGAACAAGAGGGTAATTTTTACCGAAAAGCTTTGGTAATGATTTTGATTAAAATTAATTATAAAATATGGTTTTATATTGTCCGATAAAATTTGTTTTATGTGGTAAAATTTAGTAATTTTATCAAGATACCTTAGGCATGACATAAAAACCATTTATTCGGTTAAAATTATTTTTCAATTTTGTATTTACTTATCCTGGCTTACTATTACTATATGAACGGAAGAATTTCTATAAGAGCAGTTTAAATACCATATGATTTATTAATCATATTATGTTTTTTTTTAACCATAATATCATTACCATACAGTACAGTAATTTTATCAGAATTTTTTTCTACTTGTATGTTTAATGTCATTCTTTTTGTGACGTTAGATTTAAATATTGTAAAATATAAAATTGTCTTTTAGATATCGACGCGATATGAGTAGAGAACTCATTGATACTCTTAGTTTTTAAGAGGGGAATCGAATATTAGAATGTTTATTTATCATCTTATTTATTCTATTACACTGTTTATTTATTCTAATGAACTAATTCTTTCAGTTTTCGTGATGGTTTATTAAAACTGACATCATTTATTCTATTTGTGGTATAAAAAAAAACCCTCCTTTCCCGCGGTTATCCAACTAATGATGAAACAAACATCTTCTAAATGAGCTATTTCATTTAGAGTTGAAAGAAAACAAATTAAGGAAGGGTCGACTGACCATATTCCAGTTGGTCGCAGTCCTTGAGTGATTTCCTCTCATCTTCTTCTGGTGGCGGCCTTTGCTTTCCCAATTTCATCATACTCGCCAAACTCCTCATTGTAGCCGGAAGCGATCTAAATAAACATTGAGAAAAAAAGATATCAAAGTACGAAGGAAACACGAATCAATAAGGGACACGACAAACGCATTAAAGAAATCAGAGAGTATCTAATTTATCCTTATAACTAGAAAAGCTTTCGATTATTATTTTTTTTTTTTTGTAAATGAGAAAAAAAAAAGTTGCGTAAATTTCAGTAAAAGATCTCACGCAATCTATAATAAATTGGTGGTATTAAAAATTGATTTGAAATTAACAAATTTATATTCTATTTGAAACCAATACGAGTACCAAAATACCGTGATAATGATGTTAAATTAAATATAGAAAGAAATGCTGTTCATTATAGTTTCCATTTAGCTTTTAGTAATAAAAATAATTAAAAAAAAAGAAGAACGAAAATTAATTTTAGTTTTAATGCCTGAGATTATCAATGTAGCAAATTCTGGCATTGGTTATTGCTCGATATTTTTAGGAAAATGCATATATAATATGAAAATTATTGTATCTTTAATCTATGAATATTCCATATAATGGCAAATGTTGTTTATATCTCTTACCATCAGTGTAGAAAATGCGTGCATTGTCATTTTCTGGAAAAATGCATACTAAAATAATTATTGTATCTTTAACCTATTTGTATTGCATACATTGACAAATACTGTTTAAAACCTGTCACCAGCGATTTTGGAAATGGCTCGTATTGGCTCCAATGTCTGGCGTTTCAGGAAAAGTGCATAATATGAAAAATATTCTATCCTGAACCTATGGGTATTGTATACAATAAGAGATGATGTAATATTTGTTACAAGCAATGTAAGAAATGCTGGAATTGTTTATAAGGCATGGCGCTTTTAGGAAAAATGCAAAATTTGAAAATTATTCTTTGCTTAAAGTATGGGGATTGCAAACAATGACAAATGCTGTTAAATAACTGCTTGTTGGAAATTTTGGCATTGGCTATATATAATACCTGGAGTTTTTAGAAAAAAATGTATAAGATGAGAATTATTGTATTATTAAATTATAGTGAGATTTAGGGATTTTACGGTAATTATCACTGTAAAAACTATAGTATATCAGATCTTCTGATCCGTATTATGTACTGGTAAAATTGGATTTCATGGTAAAAAGTACCGGTAACCTTAGTGCCGATATTTTTTACCGTAATTTAAACCATAATTCATAACAGTATAATGGGTAACATGTTAGTTTTTAATTACATGCTTTAATTAATATTCTATGTTCTTAAGTAAAATTAACAAATTTCCTTTATGTAAAGCCATATAAGGATTAAGTGGCTACAATAAATCATATTTAAACTATTAAATGAATTAAGAAAGTTTAAATTAAAGTTTGGTTCTTGCAAATTTCTTTCAAAATCTTTTCTTCCAAAATCGAGTTACTTTAATATAAGATTCATATTTATTGGTCACCAGCAGGCAAAATAAAGATGCATTTCTGACAATGCGATACATTATCGAAACTAAATTCTTTTCAAAGACATTCATAAATCTACATTCAGACTAAACATAGCAGAAGGAATCGCTTAACGAAGCCATTAGTGTAGCTAGAACAACTTGTAACTACAGAGGCATTCAAAATTAACGCACTATACCCATTAACCTAATGGTCTCTGTTCCCAGTGTAACACAGGTATTGTAGGAGAAAATGTTTCGTAACTACATTTTCTTGGCTCAGTTGGCGTAGCATCACAATTACAACTAGTTTGGCGAGAATGAATGATGAAGGGTTGCACGAGTCCATTTGCCAATTAATCAAACATAAATTTAGTGATATTTGGGGTTTATTTAATAACATGAAAATATTATTTCAGTTACATCATATTTTTATTCCTAACGATTTAACAATTATCTGAAAATAATAAAGATAAAATCCTATAAATCCAGAAGAATGTATGTACTCTTTGAAAGGCTCAATGTCAAACCACATTTTCCGTACTATTGAACCTCATTACGGTTCAAATTACTATAATCTAAACTAAGGGAGGAATTGAACCATGTTTTCATTCCAATTGAACCATAGTATTTGAAATTATCACCTTTAAAATTTCTTCTCATAAATTGTATTTCAAAGAGGATAGAATCGTGGAAGGAAATTCAGATTGCAGTTTGATTTGTGTTTCAATAATTTCAATAAGTAAAAGAAGTATATTCGATTGTGTTTAGATTTATGTTTTCAAAATTTCTCAGATACACTCTAAAAAATCTTTTAGAAATATCTGAAGATTTATTGACTTCTAAATATCAGTATCCCGCAAAAAAAATTTTAAAGTATTCATAGATTTAAAATTTCTTCGCATAAATTATATTGCAAGATTAGAATCATAGAAAAAGATTTAGATAGCAGTTTGATTTATGTTTTTAATAATTGCACGAAATAGGTTTAGAAATCTAGTTAGAAATGACTGAAAAGTAATCAATTTTTACATAAACAGTAATGTATGAGAAATAAAATAATATTATAAATGTGAAACATGTTTATTTTTTTAAAGCTACTCTCTCAACAATTTCATAACGTAAATTATTTTTTAACGAAACAAAAAATCAAAAATCAAATACTTTAAAATATCTCTTTAGAAATATCTACAGACTTTTTGATTTTCATATATCTATGAATATCATTTTTTAAAATAATCGATTATCGATTTAATGTCATATCGATTATCGATTTTCAATTATCGATAATCGATATCGATTCTCCAAATCCAGCAAATCTATGATGATTTCCCGAAAATATATAAAGTTTTAAACAAAAATATTGATTTAAAATTATACCTTTTGCAAACACATCATCCATACTGCTTTTCATCATGATAATTCCTCTTTTAAGTAAGTTAAGTTAAATTATGAAAAATTAAATTATAAATGCTAAATTATGTAAATTACTTCGAAAATTACTTAAGTGTAATTACAAAAGTCACTTGGTTAAATTAGGAAAACTACTCTTAATTATATTTTCTGGTTATTTGCATAAATTCATCTTTTAAAATTTAGCTTGTACCAATAGGCTAACTTTATTGCTAGTGCTATTAAAGTCATAGAAAAATTCGTATCTAAGTTGTTAACATTATTTCAAAAGTCGCAATTTAAACTTTCAAAAATGTAACTAAATTTTTAAAAGAATCCTTAAGTACTGTTGTCCATCTGAAATTTTATCATTAATGAATAATTGATTTTTACCATTTGGTACATGCTATTATTTGTGCTTAGCTTAATTGTATTGCCTTTTGTAGAATTTTCGCTTAGTAATTTGAATTAAACCAGGAATTTAAATTATGACTTCAACCAAATTGACTCAGTTTGAATTTAAAATTTACATAGTCACTATAAATTGAATAGTTTTCAAATGTAATTTCATTTCGGAGGAGAATCTGCAAACGTATGTTCGAGGTAATTAAATTTTCTTCATTTGGGTTGAAAAGTTTGATACATCAATTTGTCTTAACATTTTCAAAGTCAAACATTTGATGTTATCTCTAAGCATTTGAATAAACGTTAGACTAATGTATTCTGAGTTAAATATAAATTCCTATCTGTATACGGTTCGAATTTTATTCTCTTTAAACTTTTCTGGTGGCACACGAATATTTTAAAATTGGTTTAATATAAAATGACGAGTAAAATTATAGGATATATAATTTTATTATTCATCCATAATAATTACTCATTTCGCACTTTATTTATTATATAATTAAATTATGAAGCATTTACTTTTAAGTAAATCTAAAATATAATGTAATGTAACGCTGAAAAATCCCTTCCAAATTTGGTGTTAAAAATCTGCAAATATTGTATGAACGAATACTTTATTTCAAGCTAACAGTAAATACCTAATCATGCATTCACGAAGGTTTTAAAATGTGTGTTTAAATCTAAACACCAAATATTGAATATGGTTATTTTCTATATTTTGATCCGATATGTATTTCTCGTGATATTTGGCAGTTTCCAAAGATTCTTTTACACCCTGCGTTGGTATATGGCAGAATCCATGAAGAACATGGTTAAAGTAATTTCATACACAACCTGTTACATAATTTGAACCATACCGCAATTGTACTGCTGTACGGAAGCAATTGTGCTAGATGTAATCAGAAAGAGAGATAATGGCTTTATAAATATTACAAACTTATCCCAATTAGCAATCTCTTCTAAACTTTCCGTCGTTGTTATAAAAATTTAATTATGCATTTTGCTTTAATTAATTAATTTATTCACTTATTTCATTTTCTTTAAAATTATCTTAAATCTAACAGTCTTGTGCTTGAATACAAAGTAAGACATTACTTTTCTGCTGGTGCATACCTTTTATCCTTTTTTTTAAAATTCTCGATTTTTTAAATATTTTTATTTGGGCAACTTTTGATTCAATAGTTTTGTTTAATCGAGATTTTAATTGTTAATCCTAATTTTAAATACCCCTGTATATTAAAGGAACCATTATTCGGCGAATGAAATAAAAATCGATTGATTTTAATGTGCTATACCACGGGAATTTTCTTCTTTTTTTTTAACTACGCATTAAATTTTTGTAGCCTCGGGATTGACGATCAGTGCGCAAAGTGAAACACGTACCTAACACGTACGTTGATCTATTCCTACGTACGTTGATCAGATCTTTTCCACCTAGGACTTAATCTTAATGATTTGAGAGGGTAACCTGAAATATGTTAATTAAGTAGTGCAGCAGATATTTAAAGTTACGAAATCAGTCACGAAAACGCACTTACTGTGAAAAATATATATCTTTTTCGACGGTTTTGGATTTCTGATCCTCAAAATATCCGCAATCTGGGAAATAAGGTCCCAAAAGTTCGGTCAGGAGAGCAGGACAAAGTTTGGATCCCTTACTGTTAATTTTACTCATTGTTTACATTGCCATATCTCGAGAACTTTGTTAGAGGATGGAAAAATTTTCGCACCCTATTATAGAATTTACTTAAAGATAATTCCATGCAAAATATAACTTTTAGTAAATATTGATTATTTTTTATTATTTTATTTCATAATGGTCGAAAGAATTTTGTATTGTAAGGTACGTAGCTCTTTATTTCATTTTAAGGAATGAAACTTTACTTAGTAAAATACAAAATTTGTGTGAAATCGGTAGAATAGTTCCCAAGAAATCAAATTTTACTATTCCACAGATTTCGCCCAAATTTTGTATTTTGCTTTATAAATTATATTCCATAAAATGATGTAAAAAACTGTGTACCTTACAATTCAAAATTCCTTCGATTATAAATAAATAAAATAATAAAGATTAATAAATATTTATAGTGCGGCTTTCAGGAGAACACCTCCAGACATCAGCCTCGCGTCGTGGCGGGTACCATGGCAACAGGAGAAAGTCACTTTGAATAGGGATGTGGGGTGAATAGTTTCGTCTCGATCTTTGCTTAAGTCAGCGTGAGCAAACCAATCGACACCTTCATTCCTCCATTGCATCCCCACTAGAAATGCGCTCTCGCTTGCTACCATAGCAGTAGACAGCCCCAGACTTTTAGTCTGGAGGAGTTCTCTTCAAAGCCGCACAATACTAAAAGTCATATTCTGTATGGAATTATCTTTAAATGAACAAAGTTTTACAATTGTCTGCAAAATTTTTTCAAATCGCTTAAAATGTTTTCGAGGTATGGCAAAAAACAGAAAAATTAAGATTAATATTAAGGAGTCCAAATTTTGAAATCTCCTAACCAAAACTACTGGGACCCTATGGTTTGGGGCTTAGAAATCCGAATCAAACGAAGGAAAGGACTGTTTATTAAGAGAAAGTACGTTTTTTTGTGTTTGATTTTGTAACTTAAAATATCGTCTGTATTAATTAATTAACATATTTGAGGTCGAACCATAAAGATCGAGTCCCAGAATGTGAAAATCCGATCATTAGATCAAAAGTTATTCTGGTTGGTCCGTTTTTTTTGTGAATTTGTATCTTTACATTTATTCAATGGAACATTTTCTGCTTGCCTTTAATAAAACAGATTTTAACGTGCTAATTTATAAAACTATTCGGGTCCTCGTTGGATAAATATATTGCTCTAATAGATAAATTAAATTTTTAGAAATAAGCTTTGATAAGTATCCCATTTTGATATAACATAAGAGGTAATAAAGAGAAATGGTTTGTAAGAGATATAAGAATGGATGGTGCAGTTCAAATTTTGATTGTACGTGTTTTAGCATCCAAAGTGCTCTGAAAGTCGAATTTTACTGAGAATAAAAACTTAGTTCGTGGTTTAACGATATTCTGTCATAGTTAGTTTGAAATTTATAACGTTTTTTATAATAAAACCAGTTTTTCGCACATTGTAACAAAAAAAGTTTTTTTTTTCCTAGCTATTTTATTCTGTAATTGAATTTACTTGAACAAAAGCTTCTCCATTTTCAAATTTTTCTACCAATACGGGAGAATTATTCTTTTTAAAATGCATTTTAAAAAATACGCAGTTTTAAAAAAATAGATTCTTGAAATATTATTTCTGTTGCTTTTAAGAGCTTCAAAAATGCAGCAGTGAATTCTAAAGCGTTTCGAAATAATTTAATAATGTTAAGTGGGTTTAAATTGCCTTTAAAAGCTTTCTTCCCAACGGACGAAGTAATAGCTAGATTTAGAAAGTCTTATCACTTATAACAATTTACGCAAGCAGGAAAACAATGCACAAACAATGTCATGTAAATATTATAAATTTAAACGCTTATCAGATACATGTTTTTTTCTTATAATGCATATAATTTGATTTTAAATATTATAATGATAAAAAATAAAACTGAAATACGTAAAGTAAATTTTTTGAAATTTCAGATTTGTAAGAGAGATTTAAAATGTTTTCTTAATATTTTAATATTAGGAAATTAAAATTTTGTATAAACATATACATATGCATAATTAATCAAATTTGCAGAAAAGTAGATAAACGTAAGCTTTTTGTAAATCGAAGTATTGCACTAATAATATTGCATTAAAGATATTCATCATTAACTCAATTATTCAAACAAACGGCCATACAATGTGTCATAGTCGGATATTTTGTCCCATCATTTGTCGTAAATTTTCCCTCAGAACTTTTAAAACGTTTAAAAGTTTTTTAATCTTAAAACTTTGATATAAATTGCGTTTTTAAAATAAAATTTACCAGCTAATTGTCAGCTGCTTTGACATTTTCAAACTATCCAATAATTCATAACGCTTTACAACTGCATTTAGTTAAAATGTTTGGATAATACAGAATCATTAGCATTTCTTAAATTGATTGCAAACTTAATAAGGCGTCAACCTAAATCATAATTGTGTATAAATTATATCTCCTTAAACATAGCAAAAAAAATATATAGTCCAACATAAATGAAAAACATAAATGACATATATTTCTATCGTGTAAGAGAGGTTTTATTGTAATTTAAAAAAAAAAATCTTGTTATGAGGGTAGCCCGAATAAAAAGTAAGTCAGAAAAGATAGCTACACCACTTTTTAGGAATAAAAATTAAGGTAGGAAAGGTCTACAGCAGATTACGTATAACATATTAATCAGTTCGTATTAGAGCATTTAAGATTAATGTAAAGTTGTCCTAAGATGGATGAGTTCTGATCAGAACAATGTACAGCTGTACGATATTTAAGATTAAAAGTTTATCATAATGTAGATAATTAACGTTGAATAATCTCGTTTATGGTAATAGATTTCGTGAAGGACATTTATCAATATCGGATCTGCCAGAACAAACAAGCGTCATGATCTTCAATAAATTCATTACTAATGTTGATGAGATGTGGAGAGGCAATCGAATTTCTTGAATTTCCACTCGTGACACCAGACTGGCATTTTATCAGACATGAGTAAAAGAATTTTGCAATCATCTTCTGCCACATAGAAAATTTTAATACTTTTCATTGTTCTGTTCAAGACACATTCTTAATGCGACTTTGCATTTACTTTAAATGCTCTCATGTGACATGATTAATTGAACTGCTGCACTAGAACCTTTTACGACCCTAAATGCTAGTGTTACTATCACAACTTCATTTTTAAAACTATCACACTCATGCATTTTTCATTTGGGCGTAGCTCTAAAGCTACATTGCTACATAGCTCTAAATATGTAAAAATGTTCCTTTAACATTTTTCATAACATTTCCTTTAACATTAATCATGTCACATGAGAGCATTTAAAGTAAATGCAAAGTCGCAGTAAGAATACGCAAAGTCGCATTAAGAATACGCAAAGTCGCATTGGTTTTTTTACATATTAATTTCTCTCATCGAGTATTTACTTAATGCTTTAGTTATCCAGTTTAGGATTTTTCAAATAGTGTTTATAGATTTCTTTAACATGCTGCATGCGATATAACGGAAACTTTCAAATAAACCCAATCTATGAAAAATACGTAAATCTGGTAAAAAAAAAAAAAAAAATCAAGCAAATTAACTCTAATGCTGTTTTCAGATGTATTAAAAAAAGTTCTCAGATTATAGACTATAGAAAGGGACGAAAGCTTGTGTATATATGAACATTGTACTTAATTAAAAGAAACTGTGCCAATTATTGATCCAAATAAAAGTAAATAATAGTAATTGACAATTAAAATAATAAAGGCAGAAATTTTTAAAGCAAAAATGATATATAGTAATAAAAGCATAATTGCACTTTTGCAATATTTAAGATTTTATATCACCTTCAAAGGAAAACATCTGTTAGCCTCAAGAGTATAGTTTGTGTCAATTGACGTTACATGTTTTTACTTTTTATGGCGCATGAAAGTTAGCTGTAAGATCAACTGCACCTCCTTGAGAAAAACACTGTTTACATTACATCGTTAAAAGGAAATATTTTAACTTTGAATCACATAACTCAATATTTTTTTTCGGGGGGGGGGAAAGGTTAGGAAATTGGAAAAATATAAAGATTTTCTTTTAAACAAGCCTTTTCATCATGCTTATAATAAAAGTATGATTTAATATAAATACACAAAATAAGAAACCAAAGCAGATTATTATTTCTCATGTCAAAATAGGTACAAAAATAATTTTGTTATAGATTAAATCAAACCAGAAAATCAGAGAATGTTGCCGTCCTCGTTTTGCGAATTGTTAACATCACTCCATTACGAGAAACATTACTGAGCTCCGTGTGTTTATTCTTTAGAACATTTATCGCTCCTTAATTCATCGACATTCTACATTATCCCTAATATACCTTGCTAAACTATTTAATCTATTCAAAGGCCTATCACTTACCCCTATTATATTCTACAGAATTTAACATTTAAATGGAGATAAATCTATATATATTTCAGCATCGTCTATCACTTATATTGTTCATCATTTCTCGTTTTCAACTGCATTAAGGATGTATATTATAGAAATATATTTCAAAAGATAAGTGACAAAAAGTAAACGAGTTTTTAAAAAATTATGTTTCCTTAAAAATGGTAAATACAACGATGAATTTTTAAAATGCGATGGGAATGCGACATAGATGTGGAAAGAAGTAATCCCTGCCTAGAGCTGGTCTGGAAAATAATGAAGCTTAGTACGAAACTTGCTGCTGCTTAGAGTTGACTCGCTGCCTGAAATATGTTCAACCTTCGAACCAACTTACTAAGCTGCCGTTGTTGTTATTAATCAATTGCTCTAGATTAGTAATGTTACGTTCAATGATTATTTAACCGATGTTGGGGAACATTTACAATATCATCCATGTTGAGCTGCGATGGCTCAGGGGATGGAGCGTTCGCCTTCCGATGAGGAGAACCCGGTTCGAATCTCAGTCGATACGAATCCCGCATCCGGCTTGCACCGACCACAGTGCTAACGTAAAATATCTTCAGTGGTAGACGAATCTTGGGTTAGAGTCCCCTTGCGGTCAGGCTAACCGTGGGAGGTTCCCATGGTCTTCCTCTCCACATGACGCAAATTCGGGTTAGCTCCATCAAAACGTCTTCCGCGAAAGCAAATTTCTCCCAATGCTCGATCCAGGAGTTCCCTTGTCTTCTGGATTGGGTTCAAAATTACAAGGTTAAGGAGTTGAAAATTAGTAGTCGTAAACCCATAAAATTGGTTCAGCTGTTCAACGACGGTTGTAAAATAAAAAAAAAATATCACCATGTTGAGCCGAGATGGATAACCGTGAGAGGTTCTCATGGTCTTCCTCTCCATGTAACGCAAATGCCATTTAAAAGTCCTGCACGTAGATAAATTTCTCCCAATACTCGATCCAGGAGTTCCCTTGTCTTCTCGAAAAGGTATAAAATTATAAGGCTGCGGCGTTGAACATTACTAGTCGTAAACCTAAAAATTTGGTCGGCTGTTCTACGATGGTTATAAAATTAAAAAAAAAAAAAAAACATCACCCATGTTGTACTTATGGCACTTATATCGTTAGTTACTCCATGTTCTCAATCGTATAATAGATGCATTTCCTACAAATTCGTTTAAAAAAATGATTGAAAAATGTTTTTTCTAACTATGGAAACTATAGCAAGAGAATTTGAAACTGAATGGGGATATAGGTGGGTGCTGCATACATATAATGAAAAATATTTATCCATGCCTGGTGTTGGTGACGCACCTCTTCCTTTCGGGAGATCTCGGTGATATAAGACTTAGTGCTGACCCACTTGTTCTGCCTGGAATGTATTCAACTTCTGAATCAACTTGCTGCTGTTGCTGTTGCCTGTTGTTAATCGATCGCTCTAGATTAGCAATATTGTGTTCAATGACGATCAAAGCTTGTCTATCATCCTCGAAGTTTTCACCTTGCATCGCAGCCGTGTTCCATTCGCACACAGAGCCATCCGGTGCGTTGTAGGAGACATCGAATAACAGCACAATCTAGAAAATAAAGAAAAAGAGAGTGCTGAAAAATGTATTTACATGTGTATCTCCCAAGAGAGGCGTTGTAGCAAATTTGAAACTATATAAATGTATTTTCTAAGTTTATTTAAATAACAGTTTTGGTAATTCACTTAGTTCAATAAAATTATAAGACTTAATACGCAAGAGTTTTAATTAAGTAAAATAAAAAGTGAAATAAGTCGATATCTAGCGGAAAACTTTTTCTTCATGATAGCAATTTTCAATAAAATGAAGAATATTAAAGAAAAAAAAATAATATTTTTGCTTTTTCTTTAAGAAGATGAGTATCGATAGCTGCACTGTTCATTGAAAAGGTAAAAATGCATCGAAGTCTGTCTGTTTTGTTTATTTAATTCATTACGGTCATTAATAATAACGGTCATTAATATTATGGTCATTATGGAACCACAATACCAAGCGAGTTTGATGCAAATTTAATGTGGTGAAATATGTAGAGAGAAGTAACTGTTTTTAAATTGGTTTACCCGACATTATGGTTCAAGATTAAAGAATACTTTGTTAAATTAATCCCATCATAAGGTTACAGAAAATTGCTCGATATTATGGTTATAATGATTCTTTTGAGTGTTATTTTCATCATAGATGTCCGAAAGCACGAGTGGTATCCATTAACGTTACCATAAAGGGGCTTACATCATCCTCTTAAAATGTGAATAAGTAGACATTTTATATTTTATTTAATGTTTTATAACCATCGTTGAACAGACGACCCAATTTTTGGGTTTAAGACCACCAATGTTCAACTCGGAAACCTTGTAATTTTGAACCCAATCCAGAAGACAAGGGAACTCCTAGATCAAGTTTTGAGAGAAATTTGCCTTCATGGAGGACTTTTTTGATAGAACTGACCCGTATTTGCCTTTCATGGCGAGGAATACCACGAGAACCTCCCACGGTTAGCCTGGCGGTAAAGGGACTTTAACCCATGATCCGTCTACCACTGAGAATATTTCAAGTCAGCACTGTGGTCAGTGCAAGCCGGATACGGATTTGTATTGACCAGCTATTGCTGGGATTTGAACCCGGTTCACCTCATTGGAAGTAGAACATTCTGTTCCCTGAGTAGTCGCGGCTCAAGTAAACATTTGTCGGAAACAGAAAATATTCTAATTCGAAAGTCCTGATACCGAAATTCAACATGAAAGTCTTGCAAAGATTTTCCAAAGACGGAGCCAGATTATTTCTTATTATTCAATGACTTATTAACGCCTGATGAATGAATCAGAAACAATGTTCCAAAACATGCAAGTACATTGCTTAATTTAATGCTGTGCTTATGTATTTAGCTTATGTTTGATTTATTTATTAAAATATGAATTAATAGGAAAGTATGAATTAATGAATGATATGAATTAATAGGATGATTGAGGTTAGGGTAGAATTCGTAAAACTATCGGTGTAACTTACTTCTGTCGGCATGTTGTTGACATCAATGAGTGAATCTGATACTCGTAGGTGTCCATCTTCGATAAGTTTTTGTAATACCAAACCATAAGAGCCCACAATTCTGAAAACAAATTAATAAACATGATTTTTTTATAGTATGTAAAAGCTTAAAAATAATTTCGTTATTTTCAAAATAACAAATTCTATTAGTAACAAAAGAAAAATAATATTTTGGAGGCATTATTGTATAATTTGTTAAATATTTTTTTAAACCAAATTTGTTTAATTTGAAAAGATTATTTATTGAGTTTCGTGAATAAAAAACGTTCAACATAAGTTACCTTGTTATTTTGCAATTACTTCCTTTAAATTATTTCGCTGATTAAACTTCAAGTCAGATATATACATTTTAATCTTAAAACCTTCTCAGTCTGCGGGGGCAAACAAATACTTTTAGACTTATAACAGAATGAAATTCTACTGAAATATTTCCCTTATCAGTTGTAAATTATGCATGTTACTATTCTGGAATTTATTTCTGAACTTTAAACTATTTGAACGACACCCATGTGTAAAATGAATAAGAGATCGGCGAAAAAGATTTTGGGAAACATCAGAAATAATTTGTCTCATAGTTATTGTTTCCTAATATATAGGTACATTCATACCTGCATAAATTTGATTAGGAAATAAAACTTTTATATTTGAATCAGGTAATATATTTGAATTGTAGTATTCAAGTATATGTTGCTTCTGATGCCAAACCTCACTATTTTACAGTAATTGATATAATTGTATTGAATATAATGTGAAGAAAAACGTGTAAAACCGAGTAATATTGAAACTTTTAAGCTAAACAACACTAATTTTATCTAATTAAACAGTGAAAAATTTACTATTATTATTGTTTATTTAGAATTTAATATACAATTTTTGTTTAAAATTAGCGATGCTTTATTTTTAACCAAGAAAAATTACCAACATTTATTTAAAAAAACTTATTTTACAAAATTAATTTTTGATAATTAATTTAATTTTCAAAGGAGTTGCCCAAATAAATTATTTAAAATTCTTTCGAATATATCATGTAGCTATGTCGTTTAAAAATGCTTCTGAGGTTCTAAGACTTTTTTTTAAAAAAAACAAACTGCAATGAGCTGTTAAACTCGTAATATTAAGAGTGAGTTAATGACGCTTTCTATTATTATTTCTTACAAAAATAAGCATATTCAAGAATAGATAAAGAAAAAAATAAAAACCACTAAGCTTTATTTATTATTTTCAAAGCCAATACGATAGTTATAAAATTGCTGTTTATTCATTTAATGACCTGAGTTAAGAGGTTTTCCGAGTAAAAAAAATGTCTGAGAGAATAAAATCTAAAATTTGGAAGCTGTTTTGGGAAAAAGAATAGACATGCATCAGCAGAATTAATCGCTGTTTTGGTTTATTTGAAGACGAAAGCTTACTCTTCTATCAAATTAAATTTATAGATACATACTCATATTTTAAACCAACATGCTAAATTATTATATTTAATTAGGAATATACCTTTTAAAATATTCTTAAAAGAGTAAAAAATTATTGCATAGTATGGATATGATATTTCTGGTAAAAAAAAAATTAAATAAATAAATAAATAAAATAAAAAAAAAATTCTGGTTAAGAAAAACAAAATTTACAATTTTTGAACAACCTCTTATTTGATTTTTTTTCTGTTTATATATTAACGGTTTGCCGGAAATTTTGTTTTACTAAATTATAGGTCTTAGGACCATACATTTAGTAAAAAATAAAAAATATATATTGAAAAGTAAATTTAATCATATAAATGGTTTTCAGGCCTTGCTCTAAGGTATCTAAGGTACCACAGTTACTAAACCTTATTACATATTATAAAAAATATATTTTATTGTTAATTTTGCCAAAATCATTACCAAAGTGCTTCGGTAATACTTACCGAGCTTTTTCATGTTCCTATAGAGCCAGAAGCAAGGTTAATATTACCGTATTCTGGTAGTTTTGAATATTCTTGTTTTCTCAGTGCAATTCAAATAAAAAGGTTTAAACTGTTAACTTTAATTTTAAAATTTCTTCTATTGATTGTACTAATTTGACTGGATAAATTCTTATTTTATTGTATTTTATTTTTTTATTTGTCTAATGCTAGTTACATTAGCCGTTAGGCCATTAAACTTCTTGCTTGCCAATAGCGTTGAAATGTACAAGAAAAACCTGTCAGTGCTTTACACTCGTCCAAATGTTCTGCCGTCATTGGCCGTCCACTATCACATAAAACACACAAAGGTGAATCAGCTTGTCCAATGCGAAATAAATGATTCTGTAGACAGTCATGTCCAGTTAATAGTCTAAAAGAAGCAACCGCAACTGATCGCGGGTGGTCAAGAATAAAAGCTGAGTTTGTTAAAAGAACACTCCAAGGCTTGCCATCGTAAGCCCGAGTGGCAAGTCTTTTGATATATGAGTGATGTCAGAAGTTTAATGGAATGGAGGCTTGCTTTAGTTTTGGGCTTTTGGAGAACCGCAGCTCCTCTTTTGGCAGGCATATCTGCCATCTCATTTCCATAAATACCGCAGTATGAGGGTACCCATTGAAAAGATATCTTGTGGGAAAGTTCTTTTATGATTTCCTGGCACTGCTTGACTAACATGTTCTTGCACTCTTGATTTCAATTAAAAAAATTATTATTTATTTGTGTCTGATTTTTTTTTTTTTAAAAAAAGTCTTTATTTCAAGCGAGTTTTAACAATTTCTTGGTAAAAACTGCTACCCTTACTCATTCCCTCGCACAGGAAATATACGCATCTAGAGATGACCAATGGAAAAAATCTTGGCTTTTATATATATATATATATATATATATATATATATATATATATATATATATATATATATATATATATATATATATATATATATATATATATATATACACAGACATGTATAACCCCCCATTCTTGAGATACTTCCATGATCACTCATAATTTCTTTAAAATTCTCAAACAGTATTTGGATATTTGCTTAAAACTTCAAATTAATTAATTAATTTCATATTTAAGTTTACATTTCAATATATTTTAAATCAAATTTATTAGAATTTTTTTATTCTTATAAACTAGTTTTATTAAGCGTTCAATACTAATAGCAATATTTTTGAAACGGAATTTTTTAATTTTCTTTATTCAAAATCAAAATATTATTTTAAGGAATTGCCATTTAAATTTTTTTAATCGAACTGCTCAATCAATTTAATTATTAGCGGAATTTATCTGAGGGAAACGAAGTCTTTTGAAGTTTAAATAAGATATTTAAATTCCAATCCATAAGCACCTTTTTTTATTTGTTTTCTTTACATACTTATAAAGAAAACTGAACTCTAATTTAGAATATCAATATTTGCTATCCTTATAATTATATTAAGATGAAAGAAAATACCCAAGCACAAAATGCATATATTTAAATAAATTTCACAAATACCCATGCAAAATATTGTAATAAGCATATATATTGTAATAAGCATATAAAATATTTTCCAAAATAGAGTTGACGGGATTTTTCAATTGTGCCATTATTATTTTAAAAATGGTAATATTTCAATAATAATGTGGTGAATTAATGCATTAGGAATGTCTCAGATCCGTTTTGTAAGAATTTATTAATTTGTGTAAGAGTTTTCGTATGTGAGACTTCTCGGTGGTAGATTTTAAAACTTTCTTGGCGAATCATTATACAAATTCTTTTCCTCTGATTCTTCTTTTTATTAGATGCAGTTAAATATATATTTTTGGTTATTATTTATGTTTATTCAATTCTTTTTGTTTAGAAAATAAAACTGATGTTTTCTAATATAAATTCTTCTTTTATTTATATAATCTTTAATTTTGGGTTAACAAAATAATAAGTTTATTACACATTTAGAAAAAATGCTTTATTTATAAAACATACATTTTTATCTGAACAGTGAGTAATTTTGTGTATTACAGATTGTTCTTTGAATGCTTTTTTTCCTATCTGAAGTAAGACTCTTCAGCAAAAAAATACACTATTTTTATTAACTACTTATTTTTACTACTAATTTACAATTGTATGTGCTGCTTGAAATACCTTTTGTATGTATGTAATCTTTTTTACATTAAATTTTCTCCATCTAGTTTTTGTTCTTTCTGCAAATTAAACATGTTGTCAATATAAAAAAAGTGCACTTTTTTGAAAATGCAGTTTTTGTGATCTAATTTGTTTTTAACTCGGGTTAAAAAATTTCAGCAACATTGTATTATTTATTTAAAGAGAGACACGAAGTAGTTGGGAGTTATGAATTGATTATTTTCATCAAGCTGGAAACATCTTGCTAAATAATTGATTTTTATAAAATTTAATAGTTAAAGCCAATAATTCATTTTGGAGAGATCGTATTTATAGATAAAATTAAAGCTTTTATTATGTATTATGTAAGGTACTCAAAGTATAATCTTCTTCCTTGCTCTTAAAGAAATATTTTCCATACGTAACCAAAGTCAAATTTAAAAATCCTTTTGCCAAACAAATTGTGAAGATAAAATGAAATATTTGTTGTAATAAATTTCCAAGAAATTTTATTTATTATTTCTTCACAAAGAAAAAAAATCTAGTAAAATTACTGTATTGTATAGTAAAGACACATCTAGCTAGAAAAAACATTTACATACGGTATATAAACCATTCATTTTATAACTTTTTAATTCATACAGTAATGATTTAGCGGAAATTCAGGGTTTCAAAATTATGGATCTTATAACCACACCTTCAGAAAAAAATGCAAAGCAAAAGTAAATTTAACCGAATAAATTATGTTTACATTACGCTCTAAGATATCACTCTAATATCACAAAATTGTACTACATTTACTAAATTTTATCGCAGATTTTAAAACCAAAGTTTGATGTTAATTTTACCAAAATATTTGTTAAAACACTTCGGCAAAAATTATCGCGGTTTTTTAGTGTTCTCATAGAGCCAGAAATACTGTAACTTTTATCATATTCTTTATTATGTTTATATAGATTTTACCATTCTTTTTTTCACAGTTTTATAGTTTTTTTAATATTTCTATAATTTAAATAAAGCAAACGATTTTATTTTTTAAGAAGTTATATTTAAATATGTAAAATTTGTTGAAATGGGCCCTTTGCTGACTATCTATTATCATTTCCCAGAATTGAGTATGCAGATTTTTTCAGATCGCCTTGCTAATTTGTTACACATCTTTGGAATTTCCACAACTAATAACGCTAAGTTTGCATGTAATGCAAAATAGAGTTTTCAGAAAACTCAGCTTTAACCAGAATTTTGTTAATTAAGTTTAATACTTTGTCTCTCTTTTTCTTAGTAAATTATTTCCTTTTTCAGAAGTGGCATTATTTCAGTTGCTCAAAAAAAAAAAATTAATACCGGTTATTTTTATCATAAATTTAACTAAAAATATAAAAGTTAGATTTATTCTTTTAATTTACTACCAACATTAGTGCTGACCTTCGTAAATTATTGCAATTGACTGTTATATAATTATTGGATATGTCTTGATAAATATTTTATGAATTTACTTTCACTTTACGAATTTACTTTATTATTACTTGAATTTACTTTATAATTTATTTTAAATAACAAAGTTTTAATTAGTCTTAAAACCAAAAATGTCGAACGAATTATTTAAGAAAACGTGGGGAGAATTTTTGGTGCTGATAAAAGTTCATTACTCTGTAAAAAATTCTGAACAAATTACAGTAAGAAATACCGGCACTCTGGTTGCCAGTACCGTAAAATTCATTTTTACCGTAAATTTATTAAGAGATAAAAAATATAAAATACTGCTATTTTTCAACAATATTTACTGTAAAATCAATGAATCACTGTAATGAAATAAATTTTACTCTAAAAATTATCGGTTACCGTAATTTGATCCAGAATTTCTTACAGTGTACGAAAAAGATGCATCCAATGATTGTCGTTTCTACGCTGGCAAAAGTAAACGTAATATCTCTCTTTTAATCTTCATGGAAAGTATATATATATATATATATATATATATATATATATATATATATATATATATATATATATATATATATATATATATATATATATATATATATATATAGTTGTTAAAATTTTAAATTTATTTCATTATTTTCTACTATATAATTTACGTCTGTTACTTTTTAATGTCAGAAAATGATCGGAATTTCAATTAAAAATGAAAAAATTGCAAATTTTTTGGTTGTAATATTTAGTAATTTTTTCAGTTGCGTCAAATACTAAGTACAAATTAAAATTTGAGTCTTTAAAGAAATCGTAAAATCGCAAAAATTTGATTAATGATAATTTCTCTTTGAAATAATATGCAATAAAAATTTTTCCAAATGACATTGCGGTATAAAATACGTATAAATGTATAATCTGTAAAATCCATTTCACCGTAAAATCCATTTTTACCGTAAAATATTATACCACAATTTTAACAGTAATATTTATCTAATTAGAGTGATTCAGGGATTTTACGGTAATTATTACTGTAAAAATTACAGCCTATCAGATTTAGTGTTCCGTAACATGTTCCAGTAAAAATCATAATAAGAGTTCAGTAATTTGATCCAGAATTTTTTACAGTGTGGCAATAAATTTCGCTTCCGGTCACGAAGCTGGTATTGTTGTTACCAGACACGGATCACTACTAGTTTGAGCACTCAATCAAATCGGAAAGTAGTTAAATTTTCGACTGCAATATTCCACCTTCTCATACGTAAAACAAGTCTCTAAATATGTAGTAAATAAATGGGTCGATTACTTCGTTTTTTAAAAAATAAAGAAATAAATTACTCTAAAAAGTACTCGAAAATTTTTTTTATTCTGACTCGAAATATGTTTTTTTTTTCGTAATTAACGAAATTGGCAAAAAAATAAATAATAAATACCTAAGTAAAAAAAAATGAGTTCGACATTAAAAAGACGCGGAAAAGAAGTTTTTCTAAGGTTCGTTCATGAATGAATACCTCTGTTCATTTCTTTAATAACTTAGTGTTCCTCCTAAAGTAAGAAAAGTAATTACAATTCCACTGCAAAATAAAACCTCTCGGCCTTCCTCTTTAAACTCGGTTAGAAGACGCAGCGGAAAAAAAGGGTAAGACTCGTTAATACCAGAAAATTACGACACAGAGTCTTTATTTTCCTTTACCTTTATTTGACCTCCCTGTAAATAACACAGAAAAGAGGGTAAATAATAAGAAAAAATCTGCCCTAGAAGTAAAGGTATTAGAAAGATAAAAACCTGGATCTTCTAAAAAAAATTGCTTGGTTCGAATATGGAATTTTAAAAATTTATTTTTAAGTAATTTAAAATAAATAACGATTGTGAAATAATTATTTCTCCATAGGATAATAATAAATGAGTTCCCATTTATATGAAAGTAAAATATTCACTGTGAAATTTCAAATTGAATATGATTAATCAGTTGAATTATAAATGATTTATAACTTGTTTGAGTTAAGAATGAATTCCAGTTTTATGAGTATCATACAAAAACAATTATGTTTGTGGCAATGTTTTGAATTCTCTCTTTGCTTTTGAGTATCACTTCTTTGAATAAGTATCTTTTTACGTATGGGGTGCGTAATAATAGTTTCTATTATTGAAAACATTAATGGATACAAAATCAAATGTTGCATAATTGAAATACTGAATGAAATATTGAATAAAATTTTATGAAAACACAATTAAAAAGCTCCGTACTTGAGTTAAATTCTAATAAATATATTTTATTAAATCAGCATTTTTTTGTGTTGCGTTTTGCATTAAAAATGGTATTACATAAATGGTAGGAATATAATATTTTTTGTGTAGGGTGTTATTTTAAAAATGGTATTGGCATTAATGTTCTGAGAAAAAAGTATGGTCAAAACTACCAGAATATGGTAAAATTTTCTAAACTTCTGTTTCTATTGAAGCACAAAAGAGATCAGTATTTTTTACTGACTCGATTCATTAATGATTTCTTTACAATTAACAATAAAATATGGTTATATGTCATAAAATTTGGTTAGGGTGGTGACATTAATTGTTTTATCATGATTCCTCAAGAGCCTGCCATACAAATTCTTTCGGTCGAATACACTCATCTGTTTTGTATTTTTTATTGAATGTGTGTTAACAAGAGCTATAATTTTGAAAAGCAGATTTTCCGACAAATCGTTAGCATGATCATAAAAATTATCAAATGGATGGTTCGAATGCTTTATATTTTGGTTTAACTAATTAAAATAATGGTGTTTCTTTACCAGAATTGTAATTACCAAACAGTGCGGTAATTTTATCAGAGGTATTTTCCCCTCGTAATATATTTCTATTTACGTAAAAATCAGTGGGTAAAATGTTTTTAAATTGATTAAGTGATATGCGCATTAGATGTAATTAAAGTACGATTAAAACAGAATTAAAGTGTAGTTAAAATGCTTTGTACTTGAGTTACAAATTAATTAAATGCGCACAAATAATTTTTGTGATGATTTCTTTTTTGCGAGAATAGTACTATCGGAATGTCATTACTATATCGTAATATTTATGTGAAATTTTGTGTACAATGTAACGTCTACTACTACACAATTGCAACATAAATAAATGCAATTTAAATAATTTTTTGTAAAAATTTTTTTTAAAAATTTCATAGTTCATGTAGGCAAAATTCAAATATGGAGAATTTAGTAATTCATAGCAAACGAAGCATAGCAAAAAAAAAAACAAAAAAAATAGGCATTTTCAACCAAAACGTTTGTCGTTTGGTAAAAGAAAAACATATAATTAACAGCTAACTAGAATTTTCAAAGTTTGCATTTGCAAAATGATTGTTATTAGATTTAATCATTAGTTATAAGGCATTTAAAGCAAATTAATCATTTCTAAAAATACAACTTGTTGGTGAAACACGCACTTTTAAAATTAAGATACTGTTTTTAATCCCCTTGCATCATTTCGTGTGCAAACTCGTGCTATTCTTATCGTTTCTGATGATCATCACATTCATCTGAATGCTTTAGTTATGAAGAACATAAAAGAGTCATGTAAAAAATGATAATATTATGGTATTATCCAAAATTGATGACGTCTCAAAGTAGAATAATGATGATTTATTTTTTACGTGTTGAAACGTGTGATTACGTGTTTACGTTTTTAAGAAAAATAAAATTATTGACCTCATTATTACGTAGAAACATACATATAAATATAAATATCTGACGCACTCATTTGAGGTAAAATCATATTTTAGTACTTTTAATTGCAAAAAACAGTCTAATAGTTAATAAAAATTTATTAGATTATCAGAATTACAATTGTACTAAAATTTAATATCTAAAAAAGAAATTTTTTTCATTGAAAATTTTTCTGAAATTTTTTTTTTATTTATATTCTAAAATTTATCAATAACTAATTTTATAAATTAAAGAAATTTAAATGATGAATTACTGTTTCTCTTAGATCTAAATAATTGCAAATGAGGACGAATTTGGAGAAAAAAAATTATTTTGGCCGTGGCTTTATTATTCGGCTTTTTTCGCAGAAAGGGACCCAATGCTGTATTTCATTACCATAACTTATTAAAATGCAAAATATAATATTTTTTACTTATTTTGACTTAAATTAATTCAAAATGATGAAGAAATATGAAATCCAATCACAAAATCAATACAATTTACTAAGTCAATATTTACAACTAAGAGGTAAATAATCACACTAAAACAATACTTCGTTCATTCAAATTGGAAAAGCGCACAAGGCAGCTGAAACTAAATTTGTTTTATACAAAAAAATATGAAGCTATGTTTAATGAAAATTCTGTGTCAAAGGGTGGTTAAACCGGTTGTGGTGAAAACTTGTGTGAACCCATTTTGTAGTTTAGCTAAGCTAAATATAAAAAAAATATTCGGAAAAAAAAAACTAACAGAAATATAAAAATCCGAGTTAAAAAAGAAAAGGAAGCTTATAGCGCTAAACCGCCTAAGATTGTTTTTCAAAAAATTTGCCGTTACAGGAAATAAAATTTTTTAGCGATTATCTTATTTATTTTATAACTTTTGTGAATTGGTAAAAATTTTTTTATGAGTGTTAAGTTTCGTTTATTTTTAGTCAAAGTTTTCCATTCTAACTAAGAAAGTGAAGTGAAATGTCAATATCAAGTTTAACCAGTGTTTTATAAATATTATAAGCTTTTTTAATCTAAATATTTAATATTTGAAGGGAACTTCCAACATATTCATGTTTGCAAAAGTTGAAGTTTGTTGAGTTATTTTAAATTATATTTAGCTTGCCAAAATTAGCGAGTTTTTTTTATTTTTTTCTTAAGTAGTCCAGCTTTTTAAAATGTTAACATTTAGAATGTTTAACTAACTTAACCGTTCTAAATCCCAGATTATTTTTTATTGCAAGACAGTATCTAAAGTTTTATTTTTATTTTAAGGCAATTAAACCGTGTCTTTAATCTAAATGGCAGAAAGATTGCATTACCAAATTGATGATCAACTTTTTTAAAATTTCCGGCGATCTTTGATAAACTTCTCCCGCTGAATGTTGAATTAAAAGTTGAAGTTGCTGTGGAATTAAGACTTGCTACGCTTGTGATAAAGTTCTATCGAACTTCTTAATATCGATTACATGAAACTGAAGTTCAACTTGAACCGAAAGATGGTTTAATTTAGAACTTTATTAAGGTTACAGCGAATTAGAACCGTCTTATGCTCAACGTACATTACGGTTTTATTACCGAACCACGATTTGTGAGAGTGTACCAGAATAAGAATCATTTCTTTCCGATTATCTATGTCAACGTTACATTTTTTTCTTATATTAATTGAATGGATGTCAATAAAATTGTAAGAATTGAAAGAATAAGTGTTCAAAAAAGTGTTTTTGGTGAAAAATGCATCGAATTTCAGTTCAGCAATGAGAGGTAATAAGATATATTACTTACTACATTATTTATACTGATATATTAATTTTTAAATTAATTATATTATATTAATTATACTAATGAAATATCAGAGATCTTGCTAAGTAAATGAAGTAACTGACAAGAAATTGTAAACTTGTGAAGTACCTTTGATAAAAAAAGGTCTCCTTTGATGAAAATGAGGTTCAACAATTTATTACCCTAAGTTCTCCCAATAAATAACTCTCAGTCCCTTGTGAGAAGATACGACGTAATGCAAAGAAATTATTTCAATTGAGATTGTAACGAAGATCTTTTTTTTCAATTAGAAGAAATTAATCAATTATAACCCGATTTATGTCGTTAATTTCCCTTGAATTCTCTCAACCAATGAAGAATAATTATTTTATTTATAATAAAATAATTATAATTAACTGTCGCGAATCTTCATTATTTGTTCTGAAATACAAAAAACTCCATAGTTTAACACAGCTCTTAAATTTTATTAAAGTATTCGTGTAAATAGTTGTGTGTAATATATTGAAAGTGATTTTAGTTTATTCATTTCGAATTTGATGTTTTCTTTTTGTTTAATTAATATTAAGTTCTAAAAGATTAATCGCTAAGTAATGCGCATAAGGTGTTGAATTAAAATTTGTGATGATTTTCACTTCTATTTTATGTCAGTCACAATCTGTTAAAAATTTAAAAAAAGAAGGAAAAAAAAGATATTAACGCTTCAATAAAAACATCAAACTTACAGCCAGAATGTTTCGAAAATAGATTTGTACCACTTTTAAATAGAACGACTCAAATGCAAATATGAAAATGAATATGGCGGAGAAATGATGAATATTTATACAAAATTGCTTAAAGAAAATAAACGACTGCACCAGAGAATTCATCGTTTCTGAAAAATTATTTCGAAATGGTCTTGAAAAAATATTTTTAAGATGTAGCATTAATTTAACTATACAATAGTCTTATATGTACTGTTTGCTCGCGCAGTACATAAATTGCAAACGATAAACAACATTTTAAGATAAATAATTATAAAATTGAGCTTTTTTTAGATGAAGTCTTTAAAGCAAGACAGAAACAAAAAGAAATTGTTATGTAGCATTTATTTACCTAAGCTAAGTACCTTCGCTTTCAGAGCAATGGGTAGCGACATTTTCTGAAGCTATATATAAAGCCTTAAAATGCATGATCAAATTTATTTGCATTGTCAAAAATGAGTCAAATGAACACTTAAAGTTTTGGGAGTAGATAGATAGATTTGGATAAGGATTTATTTAATGCATTTATCTGGTTTGATTTTCTCAACCTTCTTTTATCCAAAAATCTCAAAAGATTGAGTAAATTTATCGTTGAAGGGACTTAAGCAAAGAAATCGTTGCTGTGAAGACAATAAAAATGGAAAAGAACTAAAAATGTGAAGCATTATCGATTAATGTACGGGTTATATTTTCCTGTACCGTTTAGAAAATTAACGTCACATTCGTGAAATGATCTAAAAAGTTACTTAATACATTCCTAGTTGAAAGGATTGTTTTGAAAAAAGAGAAAATTCTTAAAAACTTCGAATTTAATGCGATAAAACAATTTCTTTCCTTAATTTTCTATACATAAAATTTGATTGCGACATTATTCATACTGAATCATTTTAAATTTAAGAATTAACTTATGAATTATAATGAATTCACTCAAAAAACAATATGTTATTTTAGGTATTTGTATGAATTTTTTTAATACTTACTTATTTGAAAAGTATTTATTGTAATTAAGAAGGACAATTTCTAATACTTCATGGCTCTGAACAGGACTACCAACTGGCCATTCGAACCACTATAAACAAAGATTTTCAGTTCAATAGGGTAATGTTTAATAATGAATCATATATACCTTAAATATATACACTCTCTCATTATTTAATGATATAATGGAGTAAGATATATATATATATATATATATACATAAAATAATATGTGTAATACAAAAATAAAATACATATATTACCTGTAATCATTTATTTATTTATTAAAAAATTTCTATGGTAATACAAAACGAATACAGTAAAATTAAATTACACGAGGCAGTTTTGTATCTAAAATTTCTTTTTCTTTCCTTATTAGTAGCAACAACAGTAAGTGAGTACATATTTAAAAAAAAAATAATATAACTAGCAAAAAGAGAGAAAGATACACATAAAATAATAATAGAGAATAATATTAAGTAAAAAAGTGTAAAGATATTTATAGACGGTCGTAAGATATTGAAACTTGTACAAAACTTGGTCTAAGTTTTGTTCAAGTTTCAATTTTTGACCTAAAAAGTTGGAAGTTAAAGTTAGTGAGTGTATGGATTACCAGAGTAGAAAATATTCATATTTTGCTAAAATAATAATTTGAAAAAAGGTTAGTTTTTAAAACAATATTTTTGAGTTAGATTAATTTAGCATAATATTTCTTGAATTACTGGGAAAAAAAACTTTTTTAATTCTTGGAATTTGTTTTTTTTTTTTTTTTTTTTAATTCTTTCATTTGGAATTTAAAGCATTACGTAGCTTTACAGTTTAAGAAAAATATATTAAGCAAACTTTAACAATAATTTGTAAATAAAGAAAACCAATAATACTGAAGATACATAAGAATTAGTATAATCTGATTAGATTAACTAATAATTCATTATGTAGACTTTGTCGGTAATTAAGAATGCATTAAATAAAAATAATAATAATGTTAATATTTACCTCATCAAAAATAACGTTTCCATTGGTATTTTCTATTATTTTTGTACAGTGATGAACACCTGTAAAAATAACAAAACATTAGGAAAAAAATTAATGCTTTATAAATTGAGCAATAAAAAAAAGAAAAAAAAAGAAATATAGTTATATCGAATGAACGAAAAGAAATACCGCATCATTAAAATGTTTCAAAAACATGTATAATACATAAATCACGTGTTCACAACGGCACATAAATAAAAACTTAAACACTGAATCACATAATTTAGTCCACGTAAAATTACTGTTCAGGAAATCAATTTAAAATTTTTTTTAAATAACCTACATTCCTCATGATACACCATTGTAACAACTATGATAGAATGGTTTGGAATTTAAGAGAGAATTAAAGAGCTTTTATAAAAGAGCATGTTAAAAGACATATTGAAAAAGAAAACATGCTTATGAACATATTATGTTCACAATAAATATGAAATGTAAGTTCATTCTCTAAAGTCTTTAGGAATAACGCTAATTCTTTTAAAGATTTGACATATTATTGATTTATGAAAAGCTACGACGAAGTAATAATTTAGAAATAGAATCGTGGAAGATTTGATAATAGTGGAAATTTCTTTTGCGTTGTCATCATACTGCACCACAGAGATATTGCAGAGATATGATCAAACAAAGAATAATTTCTTGCTTTATTATGGATTATTTTTTGAAAATTTACAAATATGGCCATACTTATAACTTGAAAAACAAAATAAAATATTAAGGATCTTTTTCAGCCTGAGAGTTTCTATTTATGCTTCCATTTTTATATAATTATTTTTGTAAAAAAAAAAAAAACTATTAACGGACTGAGGGGCAATCGGACATTTAAAAACTCTCTAGTTTTAACGCCAAGAAGTTCAAACATAGATGATAGAGGAATCTTAGAAGTTTGAGAAGAGATCCAAATTTTGACAAGTAACCGAGAGGTAATATAGCCAAAACTAAAGCCAACCCAGTGTTATTAATATTAAATTTCGAATTATCTAGCTACAAATAAATCTCCAAAAAGGCCGTTAAAATTTAATATAACCTTGTAACCGAAACGTTTTTGTGGATAGAGAAATAATAGCGTTTAAATAAAAATAAAGTTAAAAAAAAAATATTTTGGCACTCGATTTAGTCGTGATTAATGGAACGGAATTAATGAGTTATTCACTTGTATTGAATTAAAAAGTAGCTATTGCATTGATTCTTAAGAAAGGAATAAAAGTATTTATATTAGTTTTAATAAAATGTGACAAAAATTAAATAATTGATTTAATTTAATCATAACTGGATTAAAAATTATTAAAAAATGTACATTTTATGAAATTAAAGAAACTTTATAAGGTAAGAAATATGTAATGCTACAATGGCATCTCAAACAGCTTCTTGGTGCTTTTTATGAATTCCAAATCATTGGAATAGCAGATAAATGTTTGATTCTAACAATATAGGTAAGCATAAAATTTAAATTTGCGTGAGTACTTCGAAAGTTTTACAGCCTGTTGCAGGCCGAAGTTGTTTCTTCTAGCTACTGGGCTCTATCTGTTACTATCGCCATCTATCGGTTAGTTTCCAGAAGCTCTAATTCTCGATCCACACATCACACCCCGGCAAGAAAAGTGACACAAGTCAAAAAACAACAATTTTGAGGTTATATCAGTAAAATATATGTATGAAGTGCCCCATCAAGCTCAAAAAGTGTCACATCTCTAACTCGCAATTTATCCAGCTGAGGGCAGTTGTGTCAGTTTTGAATCTAATTCAGAATAAGCTTTATAGTACTCTTTCAATTGATTTTTCTCAAATGCTGCATTTTAGAATTATGATTTTTTTATTGCCGAGTTGCGATATGTATAAGGCAAAGGTTTTGGAGTCTTCTTATTTTGATCTATTCAATGTATTTTGATTCGTTCAATTTTTAAAATTGTTGTCTTTTTCGCTGCATTTGTACTAAAGGTCTTCGGTACATAAAATTCATTTCATAATTTGCATAGAATAAGTTCAAACCCATAATTTCCTTTTGTTTAGCAATTAATTTTATTTACAACGAATTGATCACGCTTGGTTATATTTAAATAAATGAAAATAATTATTTAGTTATTGAAAAGCATTTTGATGTCAATATATTAAAATATGTCTGATTAAAACTTATCGTTTTTTTTTTAATCTTAGAAAAAAAATTCATAATTTCTTCCTCTGTAGATGGCAGCTCATTTTTTCCAGTATAGCATTATTTTAAAAATTATCTCATAAATATCTCAAAATATCTCATAAATAAATTTTTGAGATAACATTACTGACTTTTTTCTTAGACTGCACTATTGCATTTTTTCTTAAATTAATTTAAGATAATATTTTATTCATGTTTTTGTGATGCCATAATAGACATATTTCCTAGCTTTTAAAATTTCTTTAATCTCATAAATGTAATTTTTTTAATCATTCTTAATCTAATTTTAATTAAATTAAACCAATTATTTAATTATATGAATATTTTATTCTCTTCTTAACAATCAACAACGGCTAAATTTTTAATTTAATACAATTGTAAAACTCATTAATTCACTGTCGCGACTAAATAGAACATCAAAATTTATTTTTAACTATTTATTCAAGTTACTTTATTTCTCTTACTACAACAATTTTTCAGTTACAGGGTTATATTAATTCTCACGGTCTTTTTAGCGATTAAGCTAAAGCTAATTTTTTTTCAAATTTAATATTAATTACGCGGGCTTGGCTTTGTTTTTGGCTATTCTATCTTTCGATAAAGCGCCAACTATGAATCTCATCCCATGCTCCTAACTGTCCGTTGGGAACAATTCAATGACTTTTAGTTTTGAATTCTTGGCATTAAAACTGGGATTTTCACCCATTGGTCCTGCCGCTTAACAACTTTTCTTCATGTTAGAAATATACATCTATACATCCTTATAAGAGAGCATCTTTTTATTTTTTTTTCTATTTTGATATCTTAATGGCCATAATGTATCTTATAATATTTCTAACAAAAATAAAGCAACAATTCTTTTTTTAAAAAATAATTTTTCTTTAATTCTCTGGAATAAATCCTTATGTGATAAAAAGCAAAATATACTAAAAATCATTACTACTACTGCCAATACCTTCCTAAAAACGCAATGAATTTTTCGCCACCATAAAAACGGGATCAAATTTATGAAACCACCATTAATATTATTCGTTAATGATAACTATAAATTATTTTCGTAATTCAATTTCATGCCATTTGTAAAACATTTCACCACCGCAAATAATTGAATTCAATGTACATTCTTTGCTACCTTTGTGTCACAAAAGAAGATAAATAACTAAACTTCATTCATTACAAATGGAATGCATGCCTTTATTCTCTGAAAATAATATATTTTATTCCTAACAAACATTTTAATCAATTTGTAGCATACTATTCCTTGCATTCAAGGGGACTGAATTTGTTTTCATTTGTTGCCAGGTGCGAGATTCAGTTGTTATTCTTTTAATGGAAACGAAGATGCATAATCGGGCTAAGTGGTCTAAGCACAAATTGATTAATATTCTCATGTTGATTAATATCTTGTCTTGTTGCGATATTTAGTTCATTTAAATGTTTATTTAAATAATTAAAATGAATGGAAATACTTTTATTTCCAATTTGTTTTAAGACAAATTTGTTTTAAGACAATATTCCTTTAAAAGCTTTTTTTAGAACTATGGTTTATAAAATTTGAATGCAGTATTAGAGGAAAATCGTTTAATCATGCATACAAAGAAATATAATTAAAGGAAATAATGGTTAAGGTCTTCATATAAAAAGGCCTTATACATAGATTATGGCACTTTTTAAGAATTTTTCTGGGCAGAATAATATGTTATTTACATTTTCGCACAAGCTGATTTACGAACATTTAATTGTTAATCAATCATACATTAAAATCAAAGTGTTTTTAGTTGTTCTATTGACATTGTTTAACGTGTATTTGTATTCATTATAAATATATTTAATAAATTATAAAGATACATTATAGATATATGTATTCATTTTCTTTTGTAGATAAGTGTAACTATTGTTTACATCTACACTGTAAAAAATGGATACTCAAATTTCACGAAACTTTCTTCGTTTTTTGACAAAATTATCTCTTAGAACCATTTCATTCCGTTAGAATGATGAAATAACAGTTATCACTTTTTCTAAGAAATGAATTTCGTCAATAGTAATGAAATATTGTGACATTGTATTCATTTCCCAAGTAACAAAAAAAAAAAAAAAAGCTTGTAGGGCTTAATGAACCTAATTTTTCTAATAATCACTTTATCGTGGGCACCATATTGCCGAGTCAATGTTGCCTTAATAACTCAAGAAAGACAAATTGAACAGAGATAAATTACATCCATCCCTCCAATGGGGAATGAACTCAGGATCTTCCTCGTAGGAAGTCTACTTCTTGACCTCCATAGAAGTAGATAGCCTTATTTCGTTACTTTATTTTTGATCGTCTAGTCTTCATTCTAGTTTCACCATCCCAGTCAACAATCTCCCACACTGCCCTACGATGAGGTTTAGAGTTGAGGAAACATTTTCGTTATTTATTTGAGATTTCCCGTTTCGTTACAAATGACGTGATTACGTGACGAAATAATTCTCAAAATTAAAGAAATATAGTTCGAGAATTGCTAAATCGTGAAAAATTGCTACATCGTGAGTGTTTTATTTCTGAGAATATATTTTCTACCTCTTTGTGCCAACCTAACCTTTTTGAATATTTGTATTCTGAAAGATCTAAAGTTCCTCTCTTCAATTACAAACTCAACTGATTAGCGTTTTACTCTTTAAAGGTTTAACTTTTTGATTGAATGAATGAATACAGATTTAAAATAGAGGAATTGTTTCTTGCCTGTTTTAAAATTAGTCATTAGAGAATGTAAACTTTAAGTTTGATTTATCTATGATATAAAAAGAGACTTGGAAATAACTAATTGAGAACTAAGTTTAGCTACAAAAGTTTTGTTTTAGGTGCATAAAAACATTTTATTCTTTGTGACTTGTTTTTAATTTCTAAACTTACTTAAACTATTAAAAAGTAGCCCCTTTATGTCAATCTCTACTGTTCTTTTCGTAATTTATGACTCAGCTAATAAAAAATAAAAAATAGCTAATAAAAAAAACTTATAAAATTAGACTAACTGATTTGTTCTGGTGTTGTTAATTGTCTCTTGCGAGTTAATTGTTAGTCTTTTCTTAACGTAGTTTTTTGAAGATCTGTCACCAAGAAAAATAAAAAGCCACAGTTTAAGTGCCTCACATTCAAAACAAACCTATGATTTTAAACTATCATGGGCGCCCATAGGGGAGGGCTGAAAGCCCCCCCCCCCTAGAAAATATATGCGTAATGAAACATATGCGTATTTGATAAATCATGTATAATTAGAAGTGAAATTAATTTAAATTAATTAGTTATTCAGCTACTTAAGTTAAAAATATTTAAATAGATAAAATTTCCTTTCATTGATCTTTTAATTCATTAAGCAATTTGTCTTTTTCTTTCATGACCCCCCCCCCCCCTAAATTCAAACATATGGGCGCCCTTCTAAACTATGTATGCCATCTCTGCGTGAAGAAATAACTGGTCTTTAGAGCAGACATATAACAAAAACACTTTAAAATTTATTAAACTTTTCTTAAAAATATCCAATATGGCGAAATTTTTCCATCTAAATGTAAATTATCAAAATCACTGAATTATTCTCAGTTTTGACAAATTTTTATGAACCCAGATAATGCAGTATTGAAGTAAGTTTTTAAATATTAAAAAATTAGACCACTCAAGCTTTTCATTTTCACAAAACCTTGAACTTTCCCCATTCTGACGTTTCGCTCGTTTTCAGAATAAGCACCGGGAGCGCTTTCTTTAGAGTATATAAACTGGATCTAATAGTTATAAACTGGATCTAATAGTCATGAATAACTCTGTTGCTAACTCTCCTCAGTAATGAAAGCATCATATTATTTGCAAAAAAAGAATTATTTCACAAGCCTTCGAAAAACAGGTTTTATTATTCCCCTTCTTCCCTTTCCTAATTAATTTCGAATGATTCTGAAAGTAATTAAACATATTCTAAGCAATAAGCTTACGTAAAACTCCAATTTCAAATCCATTAACTATTACCGTTAATAATATTCTTATATCATATCTGTTAAAATTCCGCTCCGTATGTTTAAATGACTACAATCCATTTGAATCTTAGTGAAAAGAGTTGAAGCTGTGATTCACATGAAGGCACCCACTCATTGTAAAACTTAGCATATATTCACGAAACGAGACGACAAAGCAAATCTTCCGTAAGAATTTCATTTCAAAAATTATCCATTCCTAACACGAAAATTTTATGTACTTACCCTCGGGGATGTTGCTTTGAGCGATAAAGTAAGATAATGAGGGAGGTTGATGAGGGTTATCTCATGGGGGGTGGGGGCAGATTAGAAATTTTCACTTAGTCAGCAATTTAGTTTATTAGAGTTGTTGAAGAGAGGAGATTTCGGGAAACGTTAGTTAACGGCGCGTTAAAGTCCGTTGGGATTTTTTTGGCTTTCTTACGAAATGGCGATTTTTCTTTAGAAACATTTTAAACGTGACAATGATAAAGAGATCGGAACGTGATTTGAAATGAGGCTCGAATTAAAAATTATTGTTTGCACTGAATGTTAAAGGGTTTTCACGCTTCAGAAGCTTTAATTTATAACATTTGGGAATACTGGTGAGATACCAGATATGCTTTAGGTTAGTTGTTAGAAATTCTTTTGATTAGAAAGACAAAAACCATGAGGGCATGAAATCTGAAGTGAAGATTTATCTTTTATTTATTATCTATTATCTTTTATTTATTATTATCTTTATCTGTTATCTTTTATTTATTTATTATCTTTTATTTATTATTATTATTTAATTGAAAAAAATGGCCAATTTTTTCACCTAAATTAAAATTATTAAAATTTTTATATTTTTTGTAATAATTCCAATATGAAAAAATATTTTATGAGAAAAAAGCACAATGAAACAATCACTATACAAGGAGAAAAAATTATGTTGAAATATTGTTCTTGTATGGTAATGAAATATTTGGTTTAAAAAAAAAAACATAATTTAGGTAATAAAACCAAAATATACGAAATTCAAACGATTTATTAGATAATTTTTCCGCTCGTGTAGTAATGGTTTACCAGAAAATCTGTTAATTCAAAATTACAGTTCTTATTACCAAAAATATGAAACTGAAAAGCAAATTTAACCGAATAAATGGTTTTTATGCCATGCTTTAAGTTATCATGATAAAAAAGGATTAATTTTTCTTTATTTACTACCAAACATCATGAAAATAAAATCATAATCTTATGGTTAATTTTACCAAAAATCATTACAAAAGCTTATCGGTAAAAATTACCCTGCTTTTTCGTGACGTGTCCTCGAAAAGCCAGAAACGTGATAAAATTCACCATATTCAGGTAATTTTTAACACACTTCTTTTTCTCAGTGTAGAATGGGATTTTAAATTGATGTTTTTATTTAATTATCAAGTGGTTTTTGAAAATGAGGAAGTTAAAAAGAATATTTAAAGCTCAATTTAATCTGGGGAAGGCAGGTTGATATTTGACAGTCAAATAAGCAAAAATTTCATTTGCAAAAGATTTCATTTAAATAGAAAAAGTAAAATTTTATGTCATGAATTATTTTAGAAAAATATTTTGTAAATTTGGTTAAATTAATGTGAGCATATTTCTAATGAAAATATGAATATGAAAAATGGTTTTTCAATTAGAAATAATGTTTTAAAAAATTCGAAATAAAACTAAATGTTGCTACACATTGCGTTATAAATTAAGAAACGTTACCTATTATAAATAATAAAGTAATAGTTAAAAATAGTAAAGTAAGTTTCTTTTTCTTTTTAATTGATAGAAAAAACTGTAACAGTAACTTTGGAGAAAATATCAATTTTAAAAAAAATTCTTACCATATAAATGCAAAACATAAATCTTGATTCAATAAGAATTTTTTATTTGAATAAAACTATCAAAATAACTCGAAAATGCAAGCACGAGTCATTATTCTCAAATTTCTGCGGTTAGTGCATCTTTTCTATTTTTCAAAAGACCATTAGCGATGCTAAAAAGATTAATGGTACTCGTTCCTTGAAATAATTTATTCCCCACATCATACGACCTTTTCAACGATTTACTAAATTTGCGTGTACACCTTTCATGTTTTGCTTTAGAGATAATTATTAAGATTTTAGGTATCTTCCACTCCTTTAAAAATTCTTTACATTTTAGAATTTCATATTTGTTATAGAAATTTGAAAATAATAATTTTACAAAAACAATATTAAGATAATAGCTTATAAATTAAACCTTAAACGACATTTTTATATAACGTTCCTTAGATGCACTTACACTAAAGTTTTCGAATAATTTTTATTATTCGTTTTTCCGCTTATAAGGATTACTAGATTATTTTTTTAAAGAATAATTTCTTGTTTTTTTTATCTATTTCTTTTATTTTACATTTCAGGAAAAGTATCTAAATGAAAAATGTTTAAAATTTGTTCGCTTGAAAGTTGTAAAAGTCTTCATTTTTCAAGTACACAAAAATAAGCAACCATTCTCAAGATTCGGTAGAAGTGAAACAAGGGCGTCTACTTATTTTTCAAAATTCGATAGACGTATTAATTCTGTTTATCGTATTTTCCTCGTCTTGCTAGTGGCATTTTTCTTAATGATTCAGTAGCATAATGAGAGCTGTTAAAAACTTGACTATAAAGTATCAAAATAATCTAAAAAATAAGCTAATAATTTTTTTCAAAACCAACATTTACGAGTAAAAAATGGCATTGAAAATTTTATAAATGTAACATGTTTTGGTAAATCATGTAAATTTTAAATTTCTGTTAAGTAAGGTAGTTATAATTATCGATAAATAACAAAGAATGTATAACCCTAATGCTAGATTTAAATTTTATCTCAGCATTAAATGAATAATTATTTATAAATAAGAACATTTATATATTTTCCTTTTTTTCAATATTTATACTAGTATTTTCAACAAGCACTTTGTTTTTTAATCCAGTTTTGTTAAGCTTATCATTTGAAAACTTCAAAAAAAAAAAAATCAGATCTATTTGATTACATGTATAAATCTGTAAGTGAATATTTGTAGTAAAATTATTAAAAGATTTTTAACATTCAGAGGTTTTTCGATTGTGCAGTTCTGAATACTGTTAAGTTGCATAGAATGAATTTTTTTAAATCTCGATCATAGAGTATCACTAAAACTAAATAAATTTAGAGGATAAAAATTTTTACCGACTAGTATTTGAGTCGCTCAGAAGCCAATGCGGTTAAGTCCATTTTTTGATATTTTCTGATTTTTGGAAACTTTGATGAAATAAATAATAATCTTCTTAGTTATTAAAGGATTTACTCGTTGGTTACTTTTTTCTAGGTTAGACAGCCCTTTTTTTAATAGCTTCTGAATATATTGTATAATAATTTCAGAAGCCATTGTGAATAAGTCCACCTTTTATCAATATTTTTTTGCATAAGCTTTGAAATAACTTAATGAAATAACTTGAAATAACTTAAGGACAACACGTGGAGATCAAGATTTACATTTAGATAACTCGGAAGAAGATGATGTTTGTTATGATGCATAAACATAAAACTTATGACAATAAATGTTATTTTATTATTTTTACATAAATTTCTTATCTTTTTCAGCTGCCAAAAGGTTTAAGTCCTAAAATTTTTAAGATGCTGTCATTATTTCAATAAATACTTACGTTTTTATTTACACCTCCTGTACATATCTTGTTTTTTTGCAGAGTTTACACCTCGAAAAAAGACTTTATACACTTTTCTAATTAAATTAATAAACCAAGAATTTTAAAAACTAATGTATCAAAAAACATTAATTTTCTCAATTTTTGTGTTTTGGACTTAACCGCATTGGCTTCTGAGCGATTCATTTACAAGTAAAATATAGTTGATAAAACTTTGTGGTTCCTATTGTTTTATTTTTTGGATTTCATTATATCCAAACGTATGTTAGTTCTTTCCACAGAATATGTCTTACATAAATTCGGTAGTAAAGTTTGGATTGATAGTTTCGGTTGTGGGTCATAATTTTGTGTTTCGTGCATATTTAAGTACGATCATCAAACCTTTGCATCATCTGAATAAGTGCACCGCTCGATGCCATAAATTAGGTTTATGGGCATGTTTGCAAGAACGTGATAACTGTCAAAACATCTCAACAAAATAGTTATTCTATAAAATATTGTTCTCTGAGGTGCTGTTATAACTGTCGGATGTGTATATTAAATCCTTAATTTTTGTACAGTGATTCGAATATGAGGAATAATTATTAATAGTGATCTTTTTTCATTTGTATACTTGTCTAGTTTAATAAGTAGTTTCATGCATAAAAAATAAAATTTTTAATGCCTTATTTGCTTCTAAAGTAACCATAACTGCTTTGTTGGGAAACGAACTAAACTATCTTTTCTGTGCTATTTATTTTTACTTTTGTGCTTTTTTTCATCCTGTTTTTTTGATCGTAATATTTGAATTTTCCGAAATTAATTTTACCAGTCATAGAAAGAATAAAATACATTACTACCTTTATGTTTGTTTTGCATAACTAATGAATTTATTCTTCAGAATTCAGATTCAGGTTTAAGCTATTTAGATTCAAATACTTCGATCTCAATTGGGTTTAAATACTTGAAAATTTTTCTTATTTTTGAAAAACATGCAAATTGGGATTAAAATATCTTTGTCGCAATCTTGAAAAGACATATGTTTTCTTTGGTTGAAAAGGACTTTTTTTCTTCATTAATTGTAAACCATCATTGTATTCAAATGCATAATCTCCCTCAAAAAGAATTGTGAGGGATTAGTCTAATTTAGGTAAATACAAAACTATTGCTATTTAAGAAAGCATTTAAATATTTAAATGCATGAACAATTTATGTATTAAAATTTTTTTCTTTAGAATCGGTAATCTAAAGGTAGTTAAAAAACTAGTTAATAAACACTTCTTTTAATTGCAAGTTTTTTCAAAACCATCGTTTAGTAGGAGGAGTTGGCCTAGAATTCAATAATTTAATTTAGTTGAAATTTATATTTACTGTTCCCAACTTCACTCAACCATAATGCTGTTATGTAGATGGAAAATAGGTTCTAATTTTATCTCCGCCGGATTAATGAGTAATATTTTCGTGGTTTTCCTTTCATGTTGCGCAAATTTTTATATTCATTAAGTATCATAGAAAAAGTCAAAATCTCGATTCATGAGTCGATATAAAATCATACATTGAGAAACAAAAGTGCCGGAATATGGTAAAATTTACCATTTTTTCCGTTCCATGGAAACATCAAAATGCTCGGTAATTTTTTATAGAAGTACTTTGCTTATGATTTGGTAAAATTAACAATAAAATATAGGTTTATAATGTGTAATAAAATTTAGTTAATGTCAGAAAATCTAGTAATTTTATCACATCTTAGTGCATGAGATAAAAATCATTTGTTAGGTTAATTTTTTTTTTCAGTTTAGTATTCTTTACTAAATGAGAGGTAATAAGAACTATAATTTTAAAAACTAGAATTTCCGGTATACTGTTACTATATTAAAGGAAAAATTACAAATAAATGGTTTAAATACAGTATATTTTTTTAACCGGAATTATGGTTTCTTTTACCAGGAATGTCATTACCATACAGTACGGTAATTTTACCAGAATTGTTTCTGCATACAAGATAGAACAGTAATTCAATGACAAAAATAATAAATTAATATATTTCAAACTATAATGTGTAAATATATTTAAGGTTTCCTTTTGAATTCTTAAAATTTTATTTTAGTGCATGAAAACCCGCTTATTAAAAGTTATTAGGTATACTACAAATATAGCAGTAATTGCTCTCATTTTGTAAATGATATTAATCAATAATATGACTATTTCAAAATAAAAAAATACTATAACCTACCTTCAAAAAAAACTTTTAATAAGTATCAATTAAACGCCTTTCATTAATCAAAAAACGATACGATATTTTTAATTGAATTTTCTAAAATATTCAATGGATCACATTTATCTACTGCCCTTTATACATAGAAAAAAAAACATTACCGTAATGCTACTTTGGAATGTGAAACAGGACAAAAAAAAAAAAAGGAATGCTGTCTCAAATTGTTTCTGACAACTCTGAAAGAAAGAGTAAAGGAAGAGAAAAAAAAATCAGATTTCCTATAAGTTAATAATCTGAGAATCTTTTCACTGGAAAATTGAGTCAGGGACAATCTTCATTCTGATAAGCTGTTTAGTAAAAAAAAAATGTAAAAATGAACTTGCCTTTAAGAACTTTTTACTTAAGTGTCATTACAGATTTTTTTTTTTTTAAATTTCATTTTGTCTTGTACAAAGCGTTAATTTTTTTTTAGTGGAATTCAGAAACAAAATAATTACAATTCTTTAAATAAAACTAGTATAACGATTTTATACACAAGTTTAAATTGTAAAAGGTTTTTTAATGAAGTGCTTAATTAACAAAAATAGCACATATCATAATAAATTATTCGTTTTTAAGTAATCTGTGTAAGTTCAACACTTTTGTAAAAAAAAGTATTTTTTTAGACACACCATATCGGTTTTTATATAAGCTATTGGTTGTAATTTCAGTTACTAAATTTCAAGTGCTTATAAAAATCAAAACAAGATATTACGAATTTTTAAGTTTTCTTGATCCTTAAATCTTCAATACATTAGAAAAAAAGGAAATTTTCTATTTATAGTAAATCTGCTTTTTTATTATAAGTAAACAGTTGCAGTTTCAAATGGGTTGATGCTCTTGTTTAGCAAGCAAGCCTGGTTTCATTGCGTACTATTGCTCTATACTCAATCATTTATAACCTTTTACGTTATAATATACAGAATACAGTATATAATATTCAATTTTATTTACTTAAATGCTTTAAATAGTTAAGTAGACAATGGTAGCCTAGTGGTTAAAGCATCGGATTTTGGTGCAAAAGGGCTGGGGTTCAATCCTCAAAACCGCTAAGACTCATTGACATGCCATATACTTGCTTGTTAAATTTGAGGAATCGATTGTCGTGTGGTTGCTGAGCAGTACCAGGTTCATGGATCTGAAGAAAATTTCCTTTCCCGTTATATCTGTGTAAAAATTGAGGAAGTGGTCTCACGAATGAGTCGTGCTGCCATCTATCCGGGTGTTTTTGAGCTAAGTTGCACTTTCACCCTAGTGGTATTTTCTTGTCAAACGAAAGACACTCCTTCCTGACTCAATTCGCAAGGTCTTTCGAGCTCTGTTGGTCTAAGTCTCATTAGAAACAATAATGATTTTAGTAAATACCATTTATGAGAATACGCTCATTGTTGCTGGTGTTGTAATTTACGAAATGCTTGTTTGATTATTATTTATTATTAAAAAAATTAAAAATAAAGCAATGCAAAAAACTACTTTCGGGTCAAACTATTAAGAACATATTATCACTTATACACTTTACGTGAACTTTCATTAAATAAATTTAAAACAAATGAATATTTAAAAATAATTTATTTCACATTGACTATGAAAAAATATTTCAAGAAAGTTCATTATGAAAATAGGTTGATGTGTACAGTAATAATACACTAATCAATTAAAAAAAACACCAAAACTGCTCTAAAATTTTTTATGAAAACATGTTTGCTTTAATGTTTTACTAAGAAATATTTGCCTTAAATATTTTTTAATATTTGACTTAAATGTTGTTAATGCCTTAATGTTTATGTTATATTGAGTTATTTCTAAAGTTTTAGAATATTATTTTACAACAAATTATGGTTGTTTTAAATACGCTTTATTTTAACGCTTTTGCATGTTTAAATGAATCTAGAGATTAAGTTTAACAAAACGGATGGAATATCAATACTAGGGGGCTAAAGTTTGTAGTTCAATCTTCTCCGCGGTAATAATTATGTAACAATGAAATCGGATAATGCGGAATAATAGCAAGGAATCAAGTTCAGACTTTACCCTACCCCGTAATGTGAGATTAGTTCAAATTGAAATTCTATTTCCTCAATCCCGATTATTACTAAACGGTTCTCTGTGTATAAATTATTTCCTAGAATCGAGTAGCGTATAGTTAACTTTGATCTAATATTATATCATTAGTTGTCAAACATGTTCTTATTAAACATAGTAAAACAAATATATATATTTTAAAAATTATATTGTATATTGTGTTTGCAGGATCATGGCTTGATATTTTTGGGAAACAAAAAAATGTTCTCGTTTTTTGCTTCATGAGTTTTTTTGGTTTTTTTTAATGTATCTTGGATATTGTCAGGTCACTGATTTCATAACTGCAATAGGCTTCTCACTCCAAACTACAGTTTTTTTTGAATGACAGTTTAGACTATTTTTTGCCAAAAGGTGTAACTTTAAAAACGTTCTATGTAACATGGGGTCACATAAAAGTTGAGTCAAACTTCTATGGGAGTTGTGGTGCATCATCAGGAACAAAACTGCGTAGGAAACCCATGCTCTGAAATGTCATAAGCCGCTGGGGCACTTTTCTATTATGGATAGTTTCTTCACGTGATTATGCTTACAAGTTATATTTGGGAAAGTGTCCCTAGCGGCGTACGGCAACATTTCCGAGAATGGGTTCTTATGCAGTCATAATGCATCCTAACTTTCCTAGAAGTGTGTCGCAATATTTATCCCCCCCACTATAACATATGATATTTTTAAACTTGCACATTATGACAAAAATAGATAACATTTATGCCACCAACAATTACATATGATATTTTTAAACTTGCACATTATGACAAAAATAGACAACATTTATGCCACCCACTATTACATATGATATTTTTAAACTTGTACATTACGACAAAATGTCATATGATATATATAATACTATTACATATGACATTTTTAAGCTTACACATTACGACAAAAATGGTCAACATTTATGCCATCCACTATTACATATGATATTTTTAAACTTGCACATTACGACAAAAATAGACAACATTCATGCCACCCACTATTACATATGATATTTTTAAACTTGCACATTACGACAAAAATAGACAAAATTTATGCCACCCACTATTACATATGATACTTTTAAACTTGCACATTACGACGAAAATAGACAACATTTATGTCACCCACTATTACATATGATATTTTTAAACTTGCACATTATGACAAAAATAGACAACATTTATGCCACCCACTATTACATATGATATTTTTAAACTTGTACATTACGACAAAATGTCATATGATACATATAATACTATTACATATGATATTTTTAAGCTAACACATTACGACAAAAATGGTCAACATTTATGCCACCCACTATTACATATGATATTTTTAAACTTACACATTACGACAAAAATAGACAAAATTTATGCCACCCACTATTACATATGATATTTTTAAACTTGCACATTACGACAAAAATAGACAACATTTATGTCACCCACTATTACATATGATATTTTTAAACTTGCACATTACGACGAAAATAGACAACATTTATGTCACCCACTATTACATATGATATTTTTAAACTTGCACATTACGACAAAAATAGACAACATTTATGCCACCCACTATTACATATGATATTTTTAAACTTGTACATTACGACAAAATGTCATATGATACATATAATACTATTACATATGATATTTTTAAGCTTGCACATTACGACAAAAATGGTCAACATGTATGCCACCCACTATTACATATGATATTTTTAAACTTGCACATTACGACAAAAATAGACAGCATTTATGTCACCCACTATTATATATGATATTTTTAAACTTGCACATTATGACAAAAATAGACAAAATTTATGCCACCCACTATTACGTATGATATTTTTAAACTGGCACATTACGACAAAAACAGACAAAAAAACGTCATTTAAAAATGTCTGTAGCTTTAAGAGCAAAACTAATTTCAGATTTGAAATTCCTTCCCAAACACGAATTACAAAGGATCCAGTGTTTGGTTAAATGCAACAAATCGTTCAACAGCGCAATGAATAATTAGCTAGAATTGTTCAATTCGTTAATATATTTCACGCTTTGAATAGTTTAGTAGAAAATTCGACTTTACTTTGTGTTTATTTCGAATTGTATCTTCATTCTGAATTCTTGTCATGCTAAAAACAGCAAATTACAAACAAAGAAAAAAAAATGATTTTACTCAGGGCATATATTAAATAGAAGAATACTAGAAAAATAATATATTTTCTAAAAAACTACAGTTTGGGTCTTAAATATGCATATTTAGCAAATACCTTTCAAATCATTCGTGACCATTATTGGACCATAAGTACATTGATAAGAGTCTTTCAAACGCTACTAATAATGACGCATAAGTTGAAATCCGGGTATCATGACCTGTAAGGTTGGGCTGAAACGTATCTAATCTATGTTTATCTTCGTTACATAGCTTATGAACTAATTCCTAACGTTTAAAACTATTTTAATTATTGCGTTATTTGTAATTTTTTTGTATTACCTTCGTACAAAGCTTATTTTTTTAATAAATACATAATTAAATTTTTATTATTAAAGCTTTAAAGTCGTGATACTCATTTATACTTTGTACTTGAGAAATTAGAATCCCATTGCTATCAAATGACTTCAATAGGACATTAATTTTCAGACTTTAAGACTGATGGGATTTCTGTCACCAGAATGATTTAATTTTAAGTTAATTAAACTGTGAAATAATTCTCTGAATCGTTATTTCGCTCAGTGATTGAGATGACAGATAATGAGAGAGTTACAGAATCATCTCAAAACCATATTTAATGGTAATGATTCCGACATTTAATTAGAAAGAAATTTAATTAATAACTTTACACACGTTTAACTTCTCCTAAAACCAGAATATTGTTTGCTTAAACAAACCTATTTTCTTAAACCAACGTAATTATGGTTTTTTATGTTGCATTACCTATAAAATTTACATTTCATATTTATTTGACAACTTGCAAACGTAGAGTTCATGTATATTTAGTTTTTCTTCTTCTAATCTTCAGTTTAATAATTCAGTTGTTAGATTCAGTTTTTATTCTAATTTTGCTCAAAAAGAGATTTGTGACAAGAGTTCAGAACTTCCACAATTTGATAGATCAAAATTTAATTAAAAAGTGCAGGTTAGCAGTAGCCACACTATTGAGATTCGTCAATCGGCAGATCATTGAAAATGTGCTACATCAAATGTCAAGCCTAATCGAACAAACACCAAACACATTGAAAACAGATTGTCTATTCAAATAATTTGGCGAAAGATGAAAACTCTAAAGAGACATTGCAAAAATTGCAGCATTCATATTTTGGAATGACTTTTAATGCTAATGAGTTAGCAGTTAAAGAAAAAAGGATTATTAAGAAATAGAATATGACATCCGCTATTGCGACTGCATGGAATAATAAAAAGATGTCTGTTCTATTTATTTAGAAAGTGGTTAGAAAAAAAGATACTTTTGAGAATATAGGAAATATGTAAGGCCTATCTTTTTGTGGTATTTTAATGGATTAGCCAGATGTAAGAAAAGAATTCATTATTTTAACACTCAAAAAGTGTTTCTCTTATCATTCTATCCTTTTCTAAATTTATTGAATTCAATCTCGACATTGAATTTAATCCAAACAAAAGAAGAGCAGAAAAACTACCAGGTTACTTAAATTTTATACTCTAAAAAGTTCAATTCGAATTTGAACATACGCTTGTCACGTGAAATTTCAACTTCATTTTCAGTTTCTTTAAGTCACTGCTATAGTTTAATATTGAATGAGAAGAAACGGAATCCTGAATCGCTAAGTAATAAAATATCCAATGCTAAAGTCATTTTCGTATAAGATATTTTAAATATGTGCTTCGTTTTTGAATCTCCGTGTATGAAATGGTGAATAACTTGAAACATGCAGTTTTCAGAAGAAAAAAAAAATGTGTTATAAAATATTCGACAACCTAACATAAGTAACAATTCCCATAACACATTCTTATGAATAAAACTACTTTGAAAATATCCGGAAAAGAAAGACAGTTACCCAACTCGAATCGAATATGGCCTTAAGAAATTGCGATGAAGGCAGAAAGAAACTGTTTCTTCAACAAACTGCGGGCGAAGACCCACAATGCATCGGAAATGAATTCAGGAAGTCACGCAAATCCAAGAATTGGGATAAAAACCTTTCCATGTTCTCTCTGTCGATCAACTGAACGGTATTCAGTAAGTCTTTTATCGGGCTAAATTGAGTTATTCTAACGTTTTGGGCTGAGTTCGAATAACGACATAACCAATTTATTCTTTCATTTGCTTTTCTGGAAGCAAAAATAGAAGTTCTATTATGTATTCCAGAATGTTCCGCCAGGTGGAAATAATTTTCTTTAGATTGATTGGTCAGACCGTTGTGAATTGTAACTAGTCATTTATTTTAAATCTCATGTTAGTTTTATTTAAAAAAGGATTCAACATTATTTGATAAAAATGTCCCAAGCAGAAGAATTAATCTTCTTTTTCAACTTGCAAAACTTTTTTTTAAAGTTTATCGCTCACTCCCTTATCTTGTTTCAATTAAGAAAATAAATAAATAAATAATAATATGTGCAAAACTCCGGATCAAATTACAGTATAAAGTACTGGCACTGTGGCTGCATTACCCTTAAAATCTACTTTACGTAAAATCCATTTTGACCGTAAATTATTATGCCAAAAAATTTACAGTAATGATAAAATATATATTTAACTAGAGTGATTCTGTGACTTTACAGTAATTATTACAGTAAAATATTACGATTCATCAGGTTTTTTGTTCCGTTATATGTTCTGGTAAGAATGGATTTTACGGTAAAAAGTACCGGCACCCTAAATGCCGATACTTTTTACCGTGATTTGATGTGGAACTTTTTATAGTGTGATGTTAGATTCTATTAATTTAATTTTGTGAGTTATCTATGTTTTTGCTTTTAATAAAATTGAGGCGTTATCGTTTCCTACTTGATCAATAAAATTCAACCCTTTTTTGGGGGGTTATGCGGCACTAATCCCATGCATACGTAGAATATTAAGGAATACTTTAAGATTAGCAGTTTAATTTATAATGCTTATTTGATTTTTTTCTGTCTAAAGTCGCAATTCAAGTATTTGACTTAAAAATGAAATTGAACTAGATCAAGAACAACAAACTATCTCTGTAATTTTCTGGATATTGTTTCAATGAACACTTTTAGGAGAAAACTGTACAACTACTAAAAGTACTAAACGTTAGATGAGTCTAGCAACTACAGAAGGAAAATAAGATGCTTTTTCTTTCCTTAAAAAGCATTTACTGAATAAGGAAGAAAACGACCTCTCCTGAATTCCTATAGGACATTGAAAGATTGATTCAAGTACCGAATATAAAATCTTCTCCAACAGATTTAGTCTTCTTGAACATATTTGATTTTTTTATATCAATCATTTATAGCTGATGCTTGATAGCCAAAACGAAGTAAACAAAATACTTCTTGGCATTTTATGCTATAGAAAAGTGGTTTTACGAACGTGATAAATATTGCAGTAGATAAAATCTGTTTTTCGTTTTAAATAAAATAGCTTAAAAAATTTTTATAACGATATTTAAAAAGGTTTATGTTTATATTTTAAGGTTTAACAGAAACCCTGTATAATATTGTGATGTTTCATGTAATGGAATATTTTATTAAGGCTTACTGTTTTTTTGTCTCAAAAGCAATAAGCATAAATTTTTATATTATATGTATTTTATCAAGAATTATATTTTTCTCAAATTGTTATAATAATTGCTAACTTGAAAAATAGTTTTAAGCAAAATTTGCCATTATTAAATATTTTTGATATATTGTATTACTTCTCTTGAAAATAAAAAATAGATCTCTGAATAATAAAAAATATTAATTTCAGTTCAAGTAATTGCTAACTGTGGTATTTTTTTTGTAAGAAATAGTTATAAATAAATGCCGGAACTATTCCCTACAATACAAAATGTCGAAATTACTTTTCTGATAGGTTACAAGTGTTTAAAAAGTCAAATTCAAAAACGCATCAAACAGTCTTATTAAAGTTTTTATTTTAACCCTAACACATATGATTTTCAGTTTTTATGCAATTGAATTTTTCTTATGCGTCTGAAATATTTCTTTTGTGTTTGAAACATTTATTTTGGTTTTCAAATATTTCTTATATAATTTAAATATTTTTGAAATATCTCAGAAATATTTTCGAGAAAATGCTCAGTAAATAGATGAACGTTAAGTAAATATATTAAAGATAAACGTTCAATAATTATTTCAGAATTTACATCCTTACACTATATTTAAAAGAGAACGTTTCAGAAATATTTTAATGATAGCATCGTTCCCAAGAAATATTTTAAAACTAACATCCTATGAATATTTCGTAAATATTCCAAAAAATATTCCATTGGTAATCAAATGTTAAAAATTTTTCAAAAGTGAACCAAATCTCTAGTAAAATGTTTATAAATATTAAAACTATCAAAACAAGTTTGTAGCTTTAAATTTTTACATTTCTGTGACATTCGTTTCCTACAGAGGTCTGATTTAAAAATGCACTCTTTACAAATTTCTATATGCAATAAAATTTCCACATGCAATAAAATAAGGAAATATATTGATGATCCCACAATCAATAAAATCTTATTCAAGCCAATTATTCTTCGTCTTTAAGTTGACTCCCATTAAAATAATCTTTAAATAAAAATGACTTTTAGATTGGTTTAGAAGGAATTAAATAAACCTTTAATTGCATTTCCTCGTAAATTAATCGAACTCCAATTTGTTGAAAGGAACTGTATTTGCAATCATATTGATTAAACGAATTTCTTTTCGAAAATAATGAATCTAATTAAAAAGTTGCAGCATTTTTACTAATAGTATTCCAGTTTTAAATTGAATAATTTTTTATAACTCTTATTATATTAGAATAGTTCCTTTGAAATCAAATGAAAATATTTAACCATGATTCATTTAATTATTTTACTGGAAATAGTGTCAAAATCTTTTTTTTTTCTTTTTTTGTTTTTTTTTTATGTTTTTTTATTTTTGTTTTACAATAAATAATTTTGGAATTAATTATTTATACAATAAAAGGTTCCATACTTAATTTACTCATTTTAATCGAAATAGACAAACAACATTTAAAACTTGAACTTTTATAAAATACAATTATTCGCAAATATCAGTTATCAAATTAATATTTACTTTCTGAATAAATAATAAATATATGCTACTTCAATAAATAAAAGTAAAGAAAGTTATCCAGTTCAAAAACACAATATTTAATTACGCATTTTGTTTGAAATTCATTATCACTTATATTTTATTATTTAATGATATATTTATTTTAATTGCTTTTTACATAATAGAAACAGGAAGAAAAAAACATTCTTTTAGTCCGACTTTCTTTTCCTAATTGCCAAGAAATGTAAACAAGAAAAAACTTATTCTCGACCATGTTTGAGGTACTCAACGGTATGAGAGACAGCATTTGAAGAGATTGTTTCAACTTCTGGTAAAAGATTTGCTGGTATTAATTTCTATTTTTTTCTTCCTACATCATTTTTTGACTTGTTTTTTAATATAGTTGTTTGCTTTCGGTTTGCAAGTGGCTGCATTTGTTCTGCTTTTTTCCCTAAAGACCCATAATGGGGCATTCAACGAAGTAATGCATTAAAAAGGAAACACTGAAAAGAAAGAAAAGAAATAGACACGACGATATGACGTCCAAGAGGGACAGCAAGACTTTCTATAGGGTTTGCTTGTGTTCTTAGGATAAATGGTAAACACTTTTTTTTTTAAATTTTGTATCTTTCTTGTTAAATGGAATTTTTAATTAACTTTTAATTGTTAACTGGGATTAATTGAATTGTTTACTAAATTATTTTGCATTAATTTGGGATCTTATTCAGAAACCAAACTAATTAAAGTTAGAATTAGCACATGATTAGACTAATTTTTAGTCTGTATTGAGCAACAGCAGTAAATTGGAAAAAAGATTGAGCATGCTTAAAAAGTTACAACCTCGAACTCGGAAATTTTTAGTATGGACAGAGACCAGAATGTTTAATTAACTTTTAATTGTTAACTGGGATTTATTCAATTGTTTACTAAATTATTATGCATTATTTAAGGACCTTATTCAGAGACCAAACTAATTAAAGTTAGAATTAGCACATGATTAGACTAATTTTTAGTCTATATTGAGCAACAGTACTAAATTGGGAAAAAGATTGATCATGCTTAAAAAGTTGCAACCTCGAACTCGGAAATTTTTAGTATGGACAGAGACCAGAATTTTTAATTAACTTTTAATTGTTAACTGGGATTAATTCAATTGTTTACTAAATTATTATGTATTATTTAAGGACCTTATTCAGAAACAAAACTAATTAAAGTTAGAATTAGCACATAATTAGACTAATTTCTAGTCTGTATTGAGCAACAGTACTAAATTGGAAGAAAAAAAAATTGATCATGCTCAAAAAGTTGTGAACTCGAAAGCGGAAATTTTTAATATGGACAGAGAGCAGACTAAGTTCACTAAGCATGATTAGAATGGATTATTATGAACTCGAAAACAGCATTTTAAACATTGAAAACTGAACTGTCTGATAAATTCAGGCAAAAGTTTTACTTAAGACTTCATTTTCAACTGTTTTAGAAGAGTTAAGTATTAGAAAAATTTGAAGCTGAGTTAAGTGTTTCGACAAATAGTAGGCTGGAAAAAAACCTATGAGCTATAACCTTTTTTTTTCTTTCTTTATAACAGTCGTTGAACAGCCGACCCAATTTTGGGTTTACGACTACTAATGTTCAACTCCGTAGTCTTGTAATTTTGAACCAATCCAGAAGACAAGGAAACTCCTGAATCAGTGTCCCCAGAATGAGGTATAACCTTACAGGTATTATTGCAAAAATAATTCGCCCATCTAGTTATATAATTATTAAACATTACAAAAAAAATTCAATTTTCAGCTAAAAGCCCAAAATTGTTGTTAACATCACTCAGAGTAAAAATGCAATTTAAGACTCGTGGAAATTTTTATGTAGCCATTTTTTTAAACTTTATTAAGCGTCTTTATTACGCGTCTTTACGCGTTTAAACTTTATTTCAGACGCGTGAAACTATTTATAGTGCAAGAAAATTCTAATAATCTTACAAAAAATCAGACAATACGAGAAAATTTTCTGACACATGGAAACAGTATCTGCTTAGTGCAAAAGGTTTATATGGCTTAACAAGTATTAATAATTCGTGAAAGAATTTTAATACATGAAAAAATTTCCGATAGCAAAATAATAAAAATAATTAATATAATAATAACTTTAATGGGACAAAAAGTTATTTTTTCATTAAAAAAGTCTTTCAATGGGCATACCAACTTTTAAAATTAATAACTGAATTTTTCAAATGTGTTACAAAAATTTCAAATGCGAGCAAACAATAAATGAAATGTGAAATATTATCCAACGAGTGAAGATCACACTAATCACACTTCAACACAAATAAAAATACCTTATAACAGCAAAGTTTCCTCACGCTTGAAATAAATTTCAAAAGTCTTTAAAATTTTTTTGATACTTAAAAACTGTATTAACGTGAGGAAAATTATTTTTAACAGAATAAAGGTTTTATGACACACATTATATTCACAAATGAGTAACACATGATAAATAAACAAACAAACAAACAAAAAAACGGTACAAGGAGAAAAAAAGGTTTTATAAAGACGTAAATGAATATTACTATGTAATACTAATATTTGCTACATTTGTTATTTTTTCAAAATGATTTAAAACGCGATTGTTCTCTCTCCACAATTTCAAATTTTTGCGCAAGTGATTCCCATCTCGTTAACAACAGCTCAATTCTTGTAGAAGTGCACTTTCTGCTTAGTTGAGATTCTTAGAGAACGACTGCGTAATATCTCATCTCGTCCGAAGGGAACGAAAATATTTACTTAAGTGATTTAGAAGATCTCTCCAAGTAACTTGTTGAGTAGATTCGAAGCTGATACACGATTCTCTGAAGGGTTGTTACTTTCAACTTTGCATAAAAATTTGGCACAAGATAAATTTCATAAACATTGAGAATATATTAATTTCCGAACGCTTGATGATGTTCACTGAAATGGTTTAGAAGTTGAACACGAATTTATATTCACCTTATTCCAGACGGAAGTTCTCTCGATCATCAGCAGATGGCAGTATAATAAGAGGCGTTTATAACTTCCTCTTGATGATACGAATGTAATGATTCACACTAATCTCAGCTACTATGACGTCATAGGAGACTTCCGGTTTGATTTTCTTGTTTTTCAGGATACTAGGTGAATAAGTCATTATATTTATTTTTCTTTTAACAAATTTTTATTATTTAATTTTCACCAAATTGCTTATGTGAGTTTTCTAGATTTTATTTTCAAGACATGAAATTTCTTTAATTTCTAATATCTTCTAATGTGAGCTGTTAATCTGGCTTCATTAAAAAATCGATTCATCGTTGAACTTTGATGCTTTGCTATTGAACCTGAGATGTTGATACCTCGAGCCATAACATATTGTAAAGTTGCTGCATTCTTTGTAAGCTATGTTTTTACTCAAGTCGAATCTATGTATCATCTAGATACTATTCTTAATATCAAGGATTGCAATATATTTGAACGATATTGAGGTTCAATATTCTCTAAAATTTTTAACAGTTTATTAAATATTATGTTGCAAAATGAATTGCTTAGAAGAGAAATATCATTACGAAATGATGCACTAAGAAGAAAAAATTGTCAAAACTACCAGATCATGGAAACATTTCCCATCTTTAAGGAAATACCTTACAAATCTGTAATTTTTACTGAGGCGCTTTATTATTGATTTTGATAAAATATAGAATGAAATATTGCTTAATAATATGCTATAAAATTTGTTAATCGTTGCAAAATTCGATAGTGTTATCATGATACCTAAGAGCAAGACATAAGAACCATTGATTCGGTTAAATTTACTTTTCAGTTTTATATTTTTTTGTAAATATGTGGTAAGAAAAACTATATGTTTGAAGCCTAGAATATCCGATCAACCGTTACTTTATGAATCGAAAAATTAGTAGATGAATGGCATAAAAACAGTATATTTAGATTTTATAAATTTTAATTATGCATTTTTTTCCAGAAATGTCATAAACCATACAATACGGTAATTTACCAGAATTATTTTATGTATTGGTGAATTAAGCTTTAAAATCACTGAATAATGATTTTATATTAATTTTCAAAGATTTAGTTAAATGTAGCTAAAAACCAATTTAAGAATATGCTATCCATTTAAAGTAATTTAATAAAGTTCAATTTAAAAAAAAGTGCTATTAATTTATCTTGTATTTTTCATCCATATCAGATTTGTATACACTGAATTATTGTAGTCGCTTAATACATCATATCCCAAAATGTCTTTAAAATTCTTATAGTTTTAAATGTGTAAAAGAAAATAGCCCATTTTCTACAAAATATTTCATATGTAGTTTGCTAATAACTAATTTGCAGTAAAATTTAAATCATCTAGTTTAGAAAATATTTTTTTAAATTTTGTTTATTTCTTAATTTGAAAAATAAGAGTTATTTTTTAAAAATAAAACGATATTTAATCGCATTAAAAAATGATTTCATACTTTAACTACCATTTTAAAAGTATCATCATATTCGTAAAGTATTATTTCAGAAAATATTATGGAGCGTATCGAAAATCGGATTTATTTTTTTGTTAAGTTAAATCGGATCTTTTTCTTTGCTAAGCTATTTTTTAAGCTTTTTTGTCAAACAATGTTGTTTTTTCGTACTATAAAACACTACTGCAATTTATATATTCATAAAGAACTATTTTTTAAAGGATTATGGAAGGATCAAGGGACTTCCAGTTGTACAAGAATAAATAACGTAGAAATACAATACAATGAACTGTTACTACCTTTTATGAATAATACAACATTCGAAAAAATATACTATTTATGAAAAATTGTTCCCTAAAGATGGTTTACAATTAAGCTGAAAAAATAACGCAGAAAATCAGAGTAATGACGCAATTTAAAGAGAAATGCAGTTTTGTCGATATTTCGAATAAGTATCTTCATCGGTGTGATGACATAAAATAAAAATATGAAGACAATTAACTTGAGAGTGCGTTGATTTTATAGTTAGAAAAAGAAATATTACATAAAAACTTTTTAATAAAAATAAAATCAGCTCAAATATATCAAAATAGACTGAATTTAGATACAAATTTAATTTTCTGTTTATTAATTAATTTAATTTCAACATTAAAGTAATTTGGGAAAGAAGTGTTCTTAATATCATTTTAATTAAAATATAATTAACTTAATTATTAAAGGTTCTAAAATATATAAACCTTCACTTTAATAATGCTGTTTAAATTACTCCATTTATAATTATATTAGTGTTCGTTAAATATTTCTTTCGCAAGCGCATTTTTGGATGCGATTCCAAAAGATTATCACGAAATTTTAATAGGGAGAAAATATTTGCTTTTAAAATCGAGGAAATTCCCGAGAACCTTCTTTGCTAATAGTTTTATCCACCCAAATCTCTTTCTTGAAATTTAATGTTTGGTTTCACTGAATTTTCACTGAAACAAGAAATTTTCACTGAACTTATGTGCATTATCTGTATTTTGGAATTTCTGCTATTATATTTTGAATATTCAACTACTTGTTACGCATTAAAAAGCCTTTTAAAAATATTATAGGTCTATTTTAACTATTTAATTTCACGACATTTACTTGCTATAATTCTTTCAAATGGTCGGAAAAGTTCCGACCATTTGAGTAACATTTGTAACATTGAGTAACATTTAGAGAAAACGCATTATGAGAAGTTTTTCCACTTATAAAACCAGCAACGAACTCATCCAGAAAGGTAAACATTATACTATATTCCAGATTTTCAGAATGCTTTTCATAGTTACAGTTTTAAAATGCAGCATTTTAAAATAAAATCTAAGGTAATTAATATCAAATAAAACTAAAACTATGAGACAGTATAAATTGTAAGTTTATTTTTGTAATAGCTCTTTTTAAAATTTTATTAGAAGTAATTTTTAAAATATTTTTAATTCTTTCATAAAAAAATATATCACATTATTTTAATTGATATTGTTGAAATTATTTGAAAACCGCTTCTAATTGAACTAAATTCTTCATTTCCTTAGAAATTAAAAAGTATACTAATCTAATGGACACTTTCATGTATACGTAAATATAATTATCTCTTTCAATAACAAAGTAAACATTGCTCACCTAATTTCTGTCAAACAATGAGAGTAAATATTAGAAATCGTTGCCTAAATATTTGAACGAAAAGTTTACAATTTTCAAACCAGCATGTCAAGTTTAAAAGCAAAAACAATATCACCGACATTGTAAAACACGCACCTTATGGCATTGTTCAATGTGTTTGACATATGTCAAATATAATCCACTTAAGTTCGGTGGAAATTCTCAGACAAATCCTCACCAAAGATGCCATTTTGTCAAAGAATTCCTCAGGCTCTTTTTGAAACAACTCCTGGAGCGTCTATATGCAGAATAGATTTACCGCTATTTTGTAATTTTTCAAAGTGCCTGGAAGATGATGATTTTAACCCCTTCAAATACTTTCAAGTCCCCGAGATGGGTATGAGATATAGTTCAACTAAGGATCAGGAGATATCTTCTGCCATTTATATGGGAGATATTTTGTTCGCCGTACGTTGAGAGCTCAATAAATTCTTTATTTTACTATAAAAGCTGGGGAGCCTGTTACTGGGAGCTGGGAAAAAGAGTTGAGCCTGTTATCTTTTAACGTAAAATCTATGCAATGTCTTGTGTTTCGTAAAAATATAATCGAAGCGAAATTGAATTATAGCATTATGACATAAATTTTTTTTACCGGAATTTGTTTTTCTTATTTTTTACATAAATCGTTACAGTCAATTGAGATGTAATATGGCAAATCCAGTACACTGAATCAAACTAAACGGTAAAAAAATTGAGATCGAATTACGGTGAATAACATTCATTTTTTACCGGAATATGTTACTGAAGATAACATGTGACACACGGTAATTCTTACATTAATAATTACCGTAAAATCAACGAATATCTCTAATTATATAAATATTACTGAAAAAATACTGTATATTATTTTACTGTAAAAATAGATTTTAGGGCTAAATAGTTTTTACGGATGATGCATCCAAAGTGCCCGTACTTTATATCGTAAGTTGATCAAGGATTTTTTAGTGCATTGTTAGAATCGTTGTTTTAATTGAGACCGTTATTAAAGAACTCAGTTAAAAAAGGGAAAATGTGAAATTTCCAGAGAAGAATCTCATTTTAATCTTATTTAACTATTATTATTTTGCCAAATCTTAATTTGGCAAAATAATAATTGACTGAATAGTTAAATAAATTTCAATCAATAAAATCTCAATCAATAAAAGTACTAAATCAAAATTTTTTTAATTTCGTCTAGATGAAAAAAAGGTTCAAAAAGAGCTTGCAACTAACTGTTTACGAGTAACTTTGATTAACTTACCATTTGTCTGAAAAAAATTAAAACGCCAAGAGTGAACAATATGACGCTAACAGTTTAAATTCATGTTAAAGGTGCATAGGTTTAGCTAATTGAAACCTTACAAACAAACAAAAGGTAAATCATAGCTTTATTTCCTATTGCCAACGTATAAACGATAAAGCTAAATTATTATGTTTACTGAATTTGCACACGGAGAAAACATTTCTGGTAAAATTGCCATACTCTATGGTAAATAATTTCTCGTACAAAAAAAAAACATAATCCTGGTTAATAAAATCACCAAATATAGTATTACCACACATTTAGTAAAAGATACAAAACTGAAAATTAAATTTAATTGAATAAATGATTTTTATGCAATTCTCTAAGGTATCATGATAAAAATACTAAATTTTATCACTTAAAAATATAACCATATTTTATTGTAAATTTAACCAAAATCATTACCAAAGCAGTTAGTTAAAAACTACCGTTTTTGGTGTTCCTATAGAGCCAGAAACACTGTAAATTTTACCATTTTCTAATAATTTGGACCCTGCTATTTTTCGCAGTGTATTTATTATCTTTCTCGAGTGAACTCTTAAATTATAGTACTACTGTAATTAGGTTTTTAGAATACTATACCAACTTACATGTCAATATTTAAAATGTATTTTTAAAATATTTATTTTGATTTATTTAAAAAAGTGAGATCACAAAAGCATAACAATGTTTCTTATCTAAGAATTTAATTGTTTTGTAATATTTTGTAATGCAATCTCTTAACTTTACGAATTATTCAAACTCTTTAAATAATACAAAAAATTTTACAAGTACGACTGGTTGTTTTTCATTTTCCAATAATTACAACATTTAATATTTATGAATGAAAGAAAAACGTTTAAAAGTATACCGCTTAAATATCAACCATAATAGTTTCATTTTTATTCTTTCAACTCTAAGCACTTATATAACTTAGAGTAATATATAAGTAAAGCTTGCGAATTTTATTTCACGCAATTGTAGTTTTTTTCAACTATATAAACAGCTTATTTTTTTCTTCTAAACATTTTCTTTCGCTTACTTTTTCAGGAAACTAGATCTATTGATTTCAATTTAGTTTCAATGTTCTCGGTGATCTCTCTTCCTGATTAATACATGATTCAAAATATATAATCAACGAAAGTAATAAAATCTTCAAATCATCCCTAAATTATCGATAAAAGTTAAAAGGGAAAAAAATATTTCATAATTTCTTTGGTTTTTCGATTTTTTGTAAATTGTATTATTTACTGTTTCCATAGTTACAAAAACGTAATGGGTTTTTCAATATCAACTAAGTTAACGCAAAAGCGATTAATTCCATTCAAAATGTTGTTATTACAAACAATAATGACAAATGTCACACACACATATTTACGGTGTTTGATATCACGTTAATGTTATACTAAGCAATTTAAAATAAAGAGCGTGATATAAAGATTTCACAGTTTGACATTTGCTTTAGAGACAATTAATGAATGATAATCATCCTTTTTTTCAATGATTTTTACCCCACTCTCTCCTTTTAATCAAAAAGTGTCAAGCATATTAAAGTATCACACTTTAATAACACTTTTTTAACTTTTTTAACACGCATGCTACGCTATATTGTATTTGAAACATCCTAGCAGTTTAGATACTTAACACACGATATAGATCATTTTTCAAATTTTATTTTTAAAATATGTCTAATGATATGTTTAATGAAATTTTTGAGGATGAATATTGAGTTGATAAGAAAGAAATTTCGGGGTTTTAGCATGAAATAAAATTGTATTTTTTTCCATTCGAAAAAAAAAACTTTCCAATTCTGCCTTGTAATTTTTTGCCATCTTAAAAATACGACTTTCTTAAAATTAGATTTCTTCGAAGCTATACGACTGATTTCACTCAAAATTTGTTGTTTTTTTTCATGTAAAAGTGAATTATTTAACATGATGCAAAAAACGCATACCTTACAATTTAAATGTTTTTCGACTATTATTAAATAAAATACAAAAAAAGTGATAAATATTTACTTAAAGTTAATATTTTGCATAGAATAATCATTGACTATCATTAATATCATTAAACTAATTTTATAATTGGGTGCAAAAATGTTTCAATTTGCTTAAAAGATTTTCGAGATATAGTGAAGTAGGCGAAAGGTAAAATTAACATTTAGGGGACCAAACTTTCCGCTCTCCCGATTAAATTATTGGGACCGAATTTCCCAGATAGCTACTACCCCCTATATTTTGAGGGTCAGAAATCCGAATATTTCGAAAAAAAGTTATGTTTATTTAGAAAAAGTACGATTTTGTGTGTGGATTTTTGACTTTAAAATATGGTCTTAGCTAATTAATTAGTATATTTGAGGTCACTCCCTCAAACAATTAAGATAGAGCTTTAGTACCTGCGTCAATTTTTAGATTAAAAGTTATTCCAGGATGTTTTGTTCATTTTTTTGCGCACTGTGCAATCTATGTGTATCCAGCGTATGAATTCACAGTGCTCAATAAAATGAGATATGAGATTACGAAATTAGATTCAAAAACGTACTTTCTCTGAATAAACATACCCTTTTTTATGATAAAAATTTAGATTTCTGACCACTAAAATATAATAGGTAGTCGCAATCTGGGCTATATGACCTACACAGGTTTAATCAGGAGAGTGATCCAAAGTTTAGACCTCTTAATGATAATTTTACTTTTTGCGTATTTCACCATATTCTTTGGAAATTTTTTGAGTGTCCGCGAAAATTTTTGCACATGCTTATAAAATTCGACTAATCAAAAATAATTCTATTCAAAAAAGAAATTTTTTTATATTTTATTATTTTATTAAATAATTATTTAATAATAGACGAATAACTTTTAAATTGTAAGGTATACAATTTTTTTATATCGTTTTAAAGAATGCTATTTTAAATGGCAAAATGCAAAGTTTTGAGCGAAATCGGTCAAATGGTTCATGAGAAATCAAATTTTGAAAAATTCGTATTTTTTTTAAATTTAGTTTCTCAGGAACTATTCAACTAATTTCCCTCAAATTTTGTATTTTTCCATTTAAAAATGCAATTTTTAAAATGATCTAAAAAAATTGCATACATAGCAATTTAAAAAATTTTCAACTATAATTAAATAAAATAAGTAAAACATTTACTAAAATTTATTATTTTGCATGGAATTATCTTTGGATAAACGACTTTTATAATTTTTTGTGTAAAAATTTTTCAATTCGCTTAAAAAGTTCGCGAGATATGAGGAAATACGCAAAATGTAAAATTAACATCAAGGAGTCCTAACTTTGGGCAGTTCTACTACCAAACTATAGGCACCATACTTCCCAGATAGAGGCCAACCCCTATATTTTGGAGTCAGCAATCCGTATGCGTCGAAAAAAGCATATGCTTATTACTGTTATCAATTAATATAAACTTTTATATTTTTTATTATCTCTGTTTAAAGTTAGTGCCTCTAAACATTAGGGCTTTATCATTGTCTGTTAAAATCCTATTATTATATGAAAAGTTATTATGATATTCGATTTATTTTTATCTTGCATACTGTATAATAATTTTTTTTTTAAGTTATTCAAACATTATGTTTAAAAATTGTAGTAATCAAACATTTAAAAGTTTTAGTATTTAATGTAGCGGCAATTTATGGATTTAAAAACAAATTTTAAAACCTCTCCCATAAAATTTTCCTGTTTGCATTACGGATTTGTTACGACGTCAAAGTTTGAAGCTTATTGCTTAACATTGTAAAGGCTCAATTTGAGCTATGTCCATTTTTCTAAACACGGTTTTCGAGCTGTGTCCATTTTTGTAAATACGCCTTTGAAATGGTCCATTTTTGAAAACACATATTTTGAGCAGTGTCCATTTCCGTAAACGCTCATTTTGATCTATGTCCATTATCATAAAAACGCACTTTGAGCTTTATCTATTTTTGTAAATACTCATTTTGAGCTATGTTCATTTTCGTAAACGAGCATTTTGAGATATGACTAGATTTGAAAGCTCGGCGGCAACAATATGTTAAAGAAGAACATTTCATCTGTCACTACTTAATGTTATGCATGCAATAAGAGATAATACATAAGTAATAGGAAACGTAACTTCTTTTTCAATTTTAATTTTCATAGCTATTAAACATTTTAGAGAAAAAGCAGTATTTTAATAACTGAGATGTAACTAACATTTTTACTTCTAAATTGAGAATTATCATGTTGCACTCACGCATTTCATGAACACAAAACTATTTATATAACCTTTACGAATTCTTTATAAAATTCACATATTGTTACAACATTTAAAATTCGGCTTAATTTATTCATACTTTAAATTTAGAAATAAAAATGCGTTATACAATTGAAATTACCATCTATTTTATCTTATTCACAATTTTCAAAATTGTTATTATATTATCGTATACAGACTATATTTTGTGCAACTGATTGAAATAAATTACAGCTATGTAAATGAAGTGCAAATAAATAGATGGTATTTTACAAATTCAAGTGAACCCCAATAAATATGTCAGTTTTAAATTGATGGGAAAGCTACAGCATAATAATTCTCAATAAGGATTTTATTCAAACTAAAATATCTTAATTTCAGAGTAACGAAACTACATCATTTAGTGATAGGAAATTAAATTGTAAATTCAAAACTATTATGATTAAGTATTCATAAGCGATTTATCATAAGTCATCTATGCGTTAAAAATGTTTGCATTTCTATTTAGAATTTTCATGCTAAATTAGAGATTTCTAGACAATATAGTGTAATCTTAATTTAGAGTAACAGATTATTTAGTTCCGGTACGAGTAATTTGTCTCAAATGATTGTTAATGATTTGTTAAACTGTTTTATTATATTTCTCTCGTGTATTTTATGTATTTTAAAATTTTAAATGAATTTTAGAATGAATTTAAAAATTTTGAAAAAAATGATGAATTTAAAATGTTTTTTATATTTTTTATACTTGAAATTTGTTGATTAAAATAAATTGTGTTCATATTCAACATCCGTTAGTTACATCCCCGTAAAAGTTTCAAATCCATTTTAAAATTTAGCAGATCAAAAGCAAATATGAATAAATGTACAAATATAGATAAATAAAAATTGCTCTACACTTCTTAAAGATGAATTTCCATTCATCTGCATTTTAAAAAGATTTAAAATCCTAATATAAATTAATAGTTCATTATTGTAAAAAAAACACTTTCAGCTTATAGACTTCATAATAAATTCCTTGGAAAAAATGAAGTTTTATCTCAATAAATGACACTGATTCAAAAAGAAAAGAAATTTGAGTTCCATATTTAACATCCTAAAGTGTGAAATAAATCACAAATCAGAAAATGTAAGAAATAAATCTAATATTTGATAATATATCATTTAAAACATATCGACGTGTTAGAATTTCAATCTTAACCGTGAATTTATTATGGTTAACTCATTTCCAATTATAAGATTAAGTGAAGGGGAAATCCCTATTCTCCACATTAGTGCACTAGATGTAATCTTCCTCGTAGATGAGCCTACTTTACATTATGCTTTGAAACGAAATTTTAACGAAGTACTTTATATTAAATTATTAATATTATGAATTCGTAATAATATAAAAAGGTCATGGCTCCAAAATATATTCAAAATCTAAAATAATGTTGTTAGCTGATTAGCATATGCCATAAATTGCAATAATATAAATCATCCTAAATTCTTAAGTTTCATCGCCAACTCTATAATTCATAACCATTTATCATTAAAAATATTATTTTAAAAATTAGTTCGAGATGGATTTAAATCTTTGGTTAGTATAAAATAATAATATTAATTTTTACAAATTTTAGCTATTTTTCAACAATTATTTAAAGTCTGTTTTAAAGTTTCTTTTTTTCCGATTTGGGGAATTATTATTTAAAAAAATGCCTTCAAACTTAAGGCTTAAGTACGACTTAGTTTGAAAAATTCACAAAATTGCAGAATTCCAAGCGTTTCAGTCTAGTTATAAAACACAGCAAAATTCAATATTTTATACCAGAGTGATAATAAAACGTACGACAAAGTCCATTAATATTGAAGTCAAATTTAGTCAAATAAATTGAAATAAAACAAGTATAAATTTTGTTTTACACTATGAAAACAAGGTTTTATCTATGTTAAAACATTAAATGTTTCGAATGTTTAAAATTGTCTAAATTATTTATGATATTGATATTATCGTGTTTGAGGCTAAATCACTTAAAACGATTGAAAGATGTGAAAAATGGAATTGGACTTCTTTCCAAAAATATACCGGTTTTAATTTTTGCTTGTCAGTTTTATCAGCTATTTTATTCTGGGAAATATAATCAGACAATATTCAATTCTTAATATTTCAAAGAAATAAACAAAGCATAAAACATAGTTTTTTTTAAAAAAAAATGAAGATTCATTTTATGCATTGCAGCATAATTCTTAACTAACTAATTACACACACACTCATAAAAAAAATTATACAATAACAAAACATTTAAATACGGTCATACAACTCTAATTATAATATGTTTAAAATATATACTCAGTTTAATAAGTATTAAGACATTTCAAGAGTTTTAATTTTTTTTTCAAATGTAATTTTATTCTTGAGAGATTAAAACATGTTTTTGTTTTCAGATGAAGAAACCTGTAATATGAGTTTTAAGCGTTAAAAAATTATACGTAAGATAAACTAAAACTAGAGTAATTATTTTTCAAGCATCCATAATTTTAAAAATTATGTATTTAAACTTTCACGAGGTTTTAGGCTGTTATGAAAAATAATGTAAGCATAATAAATAATTAATGCTGTTTTTGAATAACAGCAGAATTGAAAAAAGTCAAATTTAAAAAAATTGTAGAATTAGAAGCATATTAAAACAGAGAGTTTAAAATATATTAATAATTTTAGCATTTTTTTTTTGTATGCAAATTCTTTTCCATCTTATTAAAGAGATCTTTTGAAAGTAATTTTGAACTCAGTAGTTTCATTATTAGAGAAATCTCAACATTTTATTCAGCATTTACATTTCCTTTAATTTCCATCGCTTAACTTCCTTTTTTGGAGTAACTTAACTGTAAAAAAAATCAGGATTAAATTACAGTATATAGTCCCAGTACTTCGGGTGCATCATGCGTAAAATCCATTTTGTAGTAAAATGCATTTTAATCGTGAAATATTATACCCGTAATTTTTAGTGTAATATATATTTAACTTTAGTCATTCTGTGATTTTACGGTAATTATTACAGAACAAAATTACGGTATATCCGCTGTTTTGCTCCGTAACATGTTCCGGTAATAATGGATTTTACATTAAAAATTATCGGCACCCTGATAGCCAGTATTTTTTTTTTTTTTTTTTACCGAAATTTGATTTTGAATTTTTGACGATGCTGTTTTGTTATTTTCTTTGCAATTCTGTTCATGAAAAGTTTTTTGATTATTGAACTGAATTTATAGTATATCTATTTTTTAAAGTATTAGTTGTGTTTTTTTTTAGGTAGTTTAACTTCTGGAATGTACAGCTCAAAGTTAATCTTTTGCTTACTTGCATAACAATATTACTGATATGAATAAATTTCATCTTAACTGGAACAACTCAAACAAAACAATTTACTGTCTAAGTAATAAATTTGAAATTCAAATCATTTAGATATTAGCAATTTCACGTGATTTATGATTAAATAATAAGAAAAAAAGAAGTTGAAAGTTGTAATTCTTTGTTTGCTTACAAGTTTTATTTTTATTGCAGAAATATTCAAAAACTCACGCAAGTATATAGCAAAATGTAAATTGTGTATTTGTTTTCCTCCAAATAATTGAATGAAGGAATTAAAGCAGCGCTCGTGAGTGCAAACTTTGCAGATGATTTTTAAAGTTTTTTTCTCGACTTCTGCAGTTAGGGAAATAATCCTAACTTACATTTTGATCCAAGTCATTTATGTCAGTTTCTTCCTTCGTTTTTTATGTGCAATGAAATAATATGTTTAAGGTAAAATCCTAGAATAGCCCACCTTTGGGCGACTTTTTGAAATCCCGCCAAATTGCCGATTATTACTGGGATCAAAGTTGCTTTAAAAAAATTATAATAATAATAAAAAACCATTAAAAAACAATATAATAATAACGATGATTTGGTAATAATAACGATAATTTTAATAATAATAACGATGATTTAACTGCAAGATCAAAAGCATAAATAGCGAAAAAGTAAACTCTTTTACCTTTTTTGTATCGAAATCCAACTTTCGCGTAGGTACACATATCAAATAATTTATCTGCTATAAGAAATTTGGTGGTGTGATCGGGCGCTCTAATTAATCTCCCCGAAATACATTGCGGAAACCTAGTTTGGCGAGATTTCTAAAACTTGCTTGGTGAGATTTTAAAAAATTGTCGTTGGGTGGGCAATTCTAGGATCCCTCCTATGTTTAATACGTCACAAATTTAATACGTTTGTGAAGACATAATGTAATTATTTGAATTCATTAATTCGAATCAACTATGCACATGTGTGCTTTTTAAGATTTGTTTTCATATAAAAAAGCTCAAAGAGAATAGAAATGCTTATAAATTATTCAATCATTTATTCATTAAAATATATTCTCAAAGATCTCATATAATCTTCAGGATTTTACCACATACAGTCATAATGTTCAATATACGTTATAGACGTTATTATTGCTTTGCACGTTATTTTTCACAGCTAATTTTGTAAATAAATCAAGCAAATAAATAAATGTAGCACTTAATGTACGTAGTTTGTGCTTAAGCTATAAAACAAGCAAACGGTAAGGAGATAATTTAGAAAATGGAAAATATTTTATGAACATTTCTTCTCCTAATTATTTACATAAAGTGACTTAAAAATAGAGAAGGGAACTACTCTTAATTGAATTAATTAAGATTTCAAGGCATATATATAATAGAAAATACTTTAAAATAAATATTATAAATAATAAATATTATAATAATATAAATACATTATAATATAAATATTATAAATAAATATTATAATTGTTGAAATTAATAAAAAAATTTTATTGCACAAAAAGATATTTTGGATTTTGTCAGTTTTAAAACGTAACTGCTAACGATGCTACTATTCATGTCCACAAATAATACGGAGACAAAATTCAATTTTGCCTTTCAGTCATATAATATTAAATTATGGTCACAATTTTGAAAGTTAGATGTTTTCCCTAGTTATGTTAAGCATATAAATTGTAAAATTATTAACAGAAGATACATACATATAGTTTTTATGAATCAGTTGTAACCTAATTAAAGAAGTGTTTTAAATTTAATAAAATGTCTTAGTGTGATATTTAATAAGATGCGTGATTGTGTAAAAACAGTTTAGTCAATTAATAGTTTTTTCAATTAATGTGATTTGCTTTTCCTTCTCAATGTTTTACAACTTATTTCTTTCATTTTAAAAAAATACACATTAAAAAATGAAAGAAACATTATTTGTTACTTTTAGATGCATTCTAAGAAATTTAGCCTTTATATTACGGACAATAACCAATGAAATAATACTCAGAATAAAACTCTGTTCGCAAAATTACCATAACTGAAAAAATACGTGGCTGATAGTAGTTTTTTCTAGTTAAATACGCATGTGGTCAATGACCTAAATTAATATTATGCTCGTAAATGTTATTTTCAATTTGGGAGTTGACGCTGTTTGACACCCTGGCGATTTGTTTGTCAAAACAAGGCAAGTCGTGGATCAAAACGAAGTAGTGTAGTTCAGATACTGCCATCTATCAAGGACCGAGATATTTTCCTGTTCATTCCCCCTTGTCACGAAATGCGAGGGAGGGTTTCTTTGACAGCGACTAGGATCGAACCTGCTACTGTTTTTGGTTCAAAGCCAGATGCTATATAACGTAACTACCATGTAAAATCATGTATATCTCGACCAGATAATTTAGAAGCTAAATATAATGGCTGCCGCAATACGAGATTGTTTTAAACCCAACAACCAATAAAAATGATTTATTTCGTTAAGATGAAATGTTTAGTCTAATTTTAGTTATGAAATAATTTTATTATAGTTCGAATAAAAAAAATTGCAAATTCTTTCAATTTATATTATATTCTAATATTGTTTTTCTTCATAATTTTGTGTAAAAATAATTTTTCTTAATGGAAAGGTAAAAAACAAAATTTAATTAGAAAATGACTAAAACACAGAGTAATTTAACTTCATAATTTTAAGAGGCGTTTAAAATTATATAAATTCAAAAAAGTCATACTTACAAATTTTCGTTACTTCAAAATAATAAAACAATTACACTGTTTTAAAATATTTTTCATATATTTCTACTAATATATATTGAAAGTGTATGCAATCACTGTTCTTAATACATATGCTTAAAACCTTATTTAAAAATGAATAATAAGGAATTCACACATTAAGGGGCGAAAATTACTTTCTAACAGAGGGAAAAAAAATAAGAAACTAATAAAAACTAATAGAAACTAATAATACTAACGTGGAAATCGAGATGAAAGACATTAAAACATATTGAAGTTTTGAAAGAGCATGGACTTATTACGTATTTATGCCAGAATACTGTCTCGAATATTTCCTGTAGTATCTTCCAACTAATTTCTAAATTTCCAGTTCGTTTGCTAAATAGTATCAAAATTTCTAGTATCGCTTCATATTGATTTCGAAACCTTCAGTATAATTCCATAACAGGTTTCCAATTTTCCGATATGTTTTCAATCCTGGTTTTATAATGCTAATATGTTTATATTGGTTCTGGTATCATTTCTACTAGTTCCAGTATCATTGTAACACTAATTCCAGTATCATTGCATTTTGAACTTGTTCCAATAGGGTTAATCTATGATTCTTAAAAGCCAATGGTAGCTGTTCTCTATTAAGATCTTTTTTCAACGAAGGTATTTATGTTTAGTTAACTACTTTCTCCCGTTTTTTACATTTAACGAACTTATTACTGGCCGTTTAATTTACTGGTGGACAAGACTAATTTTGCTGAAGTTCTCTACAATTAGGGAAACATTTTTTTTTTCAGAAGAAAGGCTGTATACAACAATGATCAAATTTATTGATTTATTCCACTACGTTACAACTACGGACACAATGCTTTTTTCTTAAAGACAGAGTGTGGTCGTATAATTTAACGATTAACTTTGCAGCTGGACCGAATGTGTGCAGCGTCGGTCCCTGTCTAGCTGTTCCACCGTAAAGAGCTAGACTTCGCGCGCAGGTCTTCAGGCTACCAACGCAGGGGAGCCTTCCCTTTCGTTGATGTAAGGGTACTTATCTACTTACCAACTAAATAGGGAGCGAAACGAGATAAATCATATAAGACTGTGTATTAATATTTATATTGGTAGCCCACTAGTATTATTCAATTCTATAATTTAGTTTGAAAATGTATTAAAACATACTACATTATGCTAAAACATATTTTAAAACACGTACTTTATTCATTTTTTCTAGTTTTTACACATTTTATTTCATTTAATCACGCCATTAGATTACTTACCATAAATACATCTAAAGTTAAATGGATATAAAATATTAGCGTTTATGATGTTATTAATTCGTAATTCCCTTCTCTCTCAAGCTTAAGTGCTTTTGAAAATAATCATTATCATTAAATATTAAACTCAAAATTCATAGCTAATTCATCAAATCTAATTAATAATTTGCGTTCTGCTCCTTTTCACGTATATTTTGTAAACCGAATACAACGCTATTCCAATCCCACTTTTATTTGCATTTCCCTTCCATTTAAATAACTGATTGTGGTTTAGTTTAATGTATAAATAGATTGATTAGACTATTTCTAAAAGCAATATTTTTTTTAAATGTTCGTCGTGTTTTAAATGTATTTAAAGTAGGCATTTTAAGTTATTCTGTATCATTTCTATCTGGTTTTAAAATACTCGAAAGATTGAAATATTTGTCGAATTTAAATCACATCTCTTCATAAATAATTTCATTAAAATAAATAAAAGTCCTCGCCCAGTTTAATGTTGAGCAACAATTTTAGAGCTATGAATTACATATTTAAATTAAACATATAAAGTAAAAGAATAATCTTTTGGTCAAATCGAAAAGGAAATTTTTAAACACGTCTCTTTCGACAAGCGGCTGAAAAATTTTCAATGGTGAGGGAAAAATATTATGAAAATTATGCGTTCTACAGTATTTGTTATTCTTCAGGATGACATTTTTGTTTAGTTCTGAATTTGTTTTCTACTTTCTAGTTAGCCTATTTAAGAAATAATTATTACTAGAAATTTCTAATTTATTTTATTATTTTCTTATTTTTAGTTTTGTGCCTGACAGTTAAAAACGGAAAGTGAATAAGATCTTATTTAGCGACAAATTTTGCTAGCAGTATTTAGAAGATGAGTGTAACGATTGCTATCATGTCATCAAGCATGGAGCCGAAGTTTAAATTGAAACTCTCTAGCTAGGCGTAAAGTTAGCCCTTCATTCGGATTGACTACAGATTCAAATTGAAGAGGTCATAAAGCAAATCCTCCTGCCTGCAGCGGAAAAGGAAACGATTGAAACTTTTATTTCCATCTAGAGCAGAGCTTGAAATTTAAATATGAAAGTGCAGAGAGAAAAAATTTCTTATAAAATTACCGTACTGTACGATAATGACATTTCTGATTAATAAAACTAAAATATATGGTATTTATACTATTCATTTGGACGTTCTTCCTCTAATATGACACGTTTACTCGTTTTAAAATTACAATTCTTATTGCCACACATTTAGTTATTAAACTGGAAAGAAAATTTAAAAATATTTTTCATGCCATATTCTAAAGTATCATGGTATAAACCCCAAATTTTACCTTATATCATAAAACCTTATATTATCATTTTATCAAAATCATAACCAAAGAGCTGTGGTAAAATTTCCATTTTGGTGTTCCCATCTAGCCAGAAAAACGGTAAATATTACCGTATTCTGGTAGTTTTGACCATAATTTTTTCTAAATATGACTAACATTTTCAGTGCAAGATTTCCCGCTCATAGTTTTGAAAGCGAATTATAAAGAAACAAAGTAATGAAATAATATATATGTAACAGTGGGAGTTCTCATCAATATTAGTATTGATGTGCTTTTTTTAAAATATAGGGTTGTTGATAAATATGCATACAAATTCAATGCAATATAAATCAAGATTCCTGAATTACAAGACACATTTAATCGGTAATCCATTTAAGCCCGAACGCCTGTTAAGGTATTTAAATCTAGTCCGTCAATCCGCTTAATTTTTAACGATGGCGCAACATTCCACGACAGTGGAAAGGTAAACAAGCAAAGTGTTCCCCTTCGGGGAACAGAGAGTACCATATTCACAAAGCAACACGTGCTATATTTTCTTAAAGTAATTGTGCTCTGTGCAATGCTCAAAAAAAGTTTTTGGTCTTTTCTTTTTTCAAGAGCAAACTTTCGCGGGAATCATTTTTTTAATTATGTAAACCCCTTGGTTGATGCCACAGTTGCAGGACTATATTGATCACTTCATTTTACAATCAGATGGTGCACCACCACAATGGTGGTCCTACGTGCAAGAATATCTTGATGAATATCTCTTCCTCAGATGGATTAACCATTGGTCATCCAAAAGACGTCGCCTAACCCCTAAGACTTCGCGACTTCTTTCTGCAGGGTTACGTGAAGGACAAAAATATTCGTCCCGTCCTTCCGGTGCCAAAAAAGCGTCTCACACTCATTTTTAATGGATTCAATTCAGATACCTTAACTCGCGTTTGGGGGAATATAGGTGTGTCAGATGTGTATCGTGTAACTAAGGGGTCACACATGGAACATCTACGACTGTCTCTAACAGAATTCAAATAAGCCCAGATAATTTTGCTGCGGGTAACATATAATGTCTTGCTTTGTTCTTGATTTGCAGTGCATCGAAAACGTATAATTTTTATGAAGCACCCCGTATTTTTGTAATCAATAAAAATCTAATTCTATACACACAAAAAAAACAGCACATTGAAAATATTCTTTCGATACATTCATTCGCTTGAAATCTATTACTACGATATATTTATTGGAAAATTAATATTTCTAGTATTTTCTCGGTAGTGTTGAAAAAACAAGAAATCATTATGGAACGCATTTGCTTTATTTTTGAAGCGTTCTTCAAAACTTGTATAAACGACCTTAATACATAAGGAACGAAGTTTCACTGAATGTAGAAAGAAAACTTGCAGTTATTAAACTTATTGATTGTGGGTCTTATTATCGTTCTATTAAAATGAAAACGTTTCTAAAGAAAAAACTTTGCCTTTTGAAAAAAAGGAGAAAAAATACTTTTTTATTCTTTTAAATTGTACCTTAGTTCCTTTTTTCTCTCTTTTTCATTTAAACCATTTTTTAAGTTTATCTAAAAAAATCTAAAAATTTAAAACCCTTTGTAAGTTTATTGATTCTTGGTTAATTAGTTTTAGAAAATAAACTTACTTTTTTTTAATCATTTTTTAAAAGTTTTTATAAACATATTTCGGCTTTAAATCCATAAACTAAAAAACATTTAACTACTCGTACCAACGATAACACTTGCGTCCAATGCGCTCATTAAATGAAAAAGTCTTAAGGGATTGAAAGATCTTTTTGAAACAAAATTGTCGATTTTTTTTTTAATTTTTTTATTTCGGAAGAGAAAAATTATATGCTGTAATCTTTCTTATTCTAACAAAAAACTGTCAGAGTTACAGCAAAAATACTAAAACACACTCACAATCAGAAAATAATAAGCTTATTTTAAGCTGCAATCGGCAGCAAGCTCCAGCAGTTTGCATAAAGTTATTTTATCGAGATGTCCAAGTCTGGAGGCTAAACTACATCAGTGTTCTATTATCATTCATCAATTTCCGTCAATGATGGTTGGAAAATGAAATTGATCATTGATGGATTTCGAGTGAACATGTCAGAGAGTTGACGTCAGTTTAGGCATCTCTATACTAAGTTTTGTTCGTAAGTGAGTTTTTTTGCAATTCAAAATTGTTTTTCACCTGTCGCGCAATATTTCTCAACTTCTAATATATCTATAAAATTAAAACTTGATAATTAGTTTGTATATAGCATATTTCTTAAATTCACACTAGCACTTGGCTATTGGTAAATACTATTTTTCGTCAAAATAATAGCACCAAATGTCAGATTACTTTTTTTCACAAATTTCAGCTCTAAAGGATAGTGGATTATAAAATTTTTTATTAATGCTTCACATATTATATAATTTATATTTATATAATGTTTATATTTAAGTTAAAAGGCTGTAAAAATTGAGTATCCGTAGTTAAATTTTAGATACGTTATCAAAAAATGTATTTGTATTTATGCTTTTTTGGTGGTATTAAAACAATTGAGAATAATTAAAAGAAAGTCCCACAGTTAAAAAGTATAGAGACAAAGATGAATTGGTTAAAAAATAATATTCGTCAAATAAGAAAATCCAATTAAACTTAAAATCTAATTTAACCAAACCAATCTACATTTGGGATACATAGATTAGGGATAATAATCTCTATTTATATAAGAGAGATTTCACAAATTAACGCTAGCTTCCGTACGCAACCGTACATAAGATTTCAAGTAATTGTGCATAGTGCGCATGCGTCAGTTTTGGTGAAAAGCGAAAGAACCCGTGAAAAAATATGAGTTTTAATTAGTTAATCAGTTTAATATCAATAAGTGAAAAAAAGAGATTTTGCAAAAATCCGTAGGTTAAAAATACTAACGTCGTAGAATACCATTTTAACTTTGACTACAAAATCATAACAAACATTTACAATGGATATAGACTATTTCTTTAAAGCTGTGGCATACGATTCAAGATGCCTAGCTCTACGTTAAACTACGGATTTGTGAACAGAAAAATTTGGTAGATTACGGATTTTAATGAATTCAGGGATAAAGAATGCAGCTTATTATTACTATTAATATTTAAATAAATACTATTGAACTTCTATTGAATTAGTTAACTTTTTGTAACTAAATTGCATAGTAAAAATAAATATAATTCATAATTTTGAAATAGCGAAAATATATCTAGTTCCTTATGGAACTAGTGCAATTAGACAACCGTAATATTAAACAAAAACCAATAATTTTTTTTTATTGAATGAACCAATTAATGGTTGTAAGATCACATGGTTAATTTCTAAATTTCATCAATACATTTCTTCAAATTCGCATTCCATTTCCATGATTTTAGATCGAAAGCAGGCTAAGAAGAAAACATTGAACAGCTATAAACTGCGTGTTTGTAGATTTGCCTGTGTAGCGTAATTCACGCCAACATAACTTAAAGATACATAGCATCTAAAATAAACGTGAACATGTGCAGGTGCTTTAGTCTTACGTACCAGAGCTTTAGTCTTACGTATCATTGAGTGAGCGAAACGAGATCAGATTGCGAAGCAATCCGAAGGGAACTGCGAAAGCAGATCCGGGGGTTGGCGAGCGTCAGCTAGCAGAAGGCGGGTGAGCCTCTTAGTATTATTAATTTAAAAAGATTAACTCTTAATTTATAAAATCTCCAGACCAATTCACATCTGTATTTTAAGTATTAGTCTATGGTTTTATTAAGACCTTTAAAGTTCATGTGAACTAAACATCAAATATTTAGTATTTAATTCCTGGGAGAGAGTTTTCTGATTTTGAAAAGCATGATTAGTTAATCTTTCCGATTCCATTTGACAGTTTGATAGATTTATCTTCAGCCTTGCAGCATTCTGAATTCTATATTAAACTGCTTTGAATACTAAGGTAAGGTGTTAAATTTTGGGAAAAGTTTTGAAAATGATTTCACGTATTCAAAATTAATTACTGTTAATTCTCGGTTTCTATTTCTCTTAAGTTTGGAGAAACAATGTGAGTTTTCATGACTTGTATGTAAATGCATGCAATGTTATAATAAATATAATTATGAAATTATGATTATTATATATTAGAAGAATATGATTATTCTGTCCCCGATAATTGAGTTATTATGTGCAATAGCACTATGACTTAATAAAATCTGAAAGCGATGCACAATTTCATGCATGCAAATCTTTTTCTTCCAATTCCCGTTTCTGAATTATTTTTGAGATTGTATTATACATATTATAATGTGTAAAACATTTTCTATTAATTCTCGTATTCTATAATCGTAATTTTGGAGAAATAATATTTTTGCGAATTAGATTACTGTGCGTAAGCATAAAATGTAAACGTAAAGCATAAAAATAAGATTGCCCTGTCTGTTCTATGATAATCGGATAATTATGTTATCTAATTTTCGATAATCGGGTCAGATAGTTATATTACGAATTACAATAACAAGATACGTACAATGTATTTTCAATATGTATAGCATTTTCTGCCAATTCCTGTTCTTGAAAAAATATGGCAGTCAGAATAAGATATTTACATAATATGAAAATGTGAGTTTTCATACAATTTTATATCTATAAAATATTTTTTGTCACTTCATATTATGCTTGCCTTAAATTCAGGGTAATTTATTCGTGAGCTCATAAGAATACACAATCATATTTGAAAGCGAATGTATATTTATAAGTTTAAAAACCCTTCTTATGGTATTCAAAAAAATCATCATTATTTTAATGGTTTTTTCAAAAAATCATGGTCATTTATAAAACCACTGTAAACAAAATAGGGATCAGATATGAAAATAGCATTAATCATATTAAAATGTTTTGAAACTATAAACAAATTCATCAATGACTAGGCACGGAATGTCATTTTGTGTCTTCACGTTGAGGATTTTTTTCTGTTCCATTGTAACGAAACAGCTGTTGCTGATTGCCATGTTTTCGGTATTGTAAGTTGTTTTTTTTTTATCAATATAAAATCGTTTTTTTCCAATAAGCTTTGCAGGTTTTGTAGATATGAAAATAAGTATATCATCAATCTAGTTACTTAACTGAATTGATTATTTTAAGCAACAGTTGTATAGTGCTTATTTCCTATTTTTTTTTTTTACAGCTTGCATGATTTTTTTTTTCGATATCTTTTTGTGGTTTTAATTCTACACTTTTCGTAATGTCATTAGCTTTGTACGCAAGGTTACCGTATATACCTATAGATTTTGCTTACAGTACCTGAGATTTTCACTGTTTTTTTTTAAAAAAATTAAGAAAAGAAATTAAGTACAGAAGAAAAATTAACTAGAAAAGTAAAAATTACTCGAAAAATCAATATTGTTTATCATACAAGATTTTACGCAGATTTTAATTAAACCTACACTAATGAACCAATTTTGATACTTAAATTTTAAATAAAGTAACTGTCACTAAGAAATTACAATATAATTTTTTTTTTTCATTTTGTTCTAGCTAGATTTATTGATACGTGCTGATTCTGATTTTTTTTCTTTTGTGCTATGGCCTGTAAAAGTGTATTAATATTAATTTAAAATTAAGTTCGAAGAATGGTAAAATTCTGAGGAAGCTTCCCCCTTGTTGGTTCAGTTTGTTTCAATTATTTCTGGAGACAAATTTTCAATAGCATACAAGAAACTAAATAGATCATCGCATTACAATAGTTTTGAAATTTCACTAAAGTATAAATATTAAACTCGTTTTTAAATATAAATTAAAATTTGTTAGTTCATTACTTGTTTTTCATTATTCCATACCTCTTCTCAGCATGTGAAACTAAAAATATATTTCAGAAATATTACTTATCCTTTATTATTTTATTAATTATCACATTATATTTACAATTTATTATTTTATTATTATTTATTATTTTATTAAATCTGCATAATAAATATAGGCTTAAAGAGCATTTGTTTAAGTTATAATCATATAAAAAATATTTATTTTTATCGCATAGGCTCAAAATTTCAATTACCAGTGATAGTGACATGTGCCTTCAGCAAGATGCGTAATTTTTGCACGACCTAAGGCATTAATTGATTTAACAGAAACGAAATATAAAGTGATCCAAATAATAACTAAACAAAAAAGAAATTGCGATAAAGTTTTCTTTCCTGTCGAGAAAATTTGCAAGAAAACTTCGATTTTTAATAATCTTTATAATAGGTGCTGCATTTAAAGTCTTTCAAAGGTCTTTAATTTCACAAAATCGTAATAAATAAAATATACTTCAATCAAGAACCTTGTGAATTGCTTGATTATTTGAATATTGATTTATGAACGAACCACCCAAAATGTATTAGTATGCGTCATTTTCGTACAGCAGAAACATTGAATAAATTAATTAAAAAATTAATAAATTAATTTTTTAATTCTCTGCGTAGTTTACACTAACTTTAAATTTTACACTTTAAAAACCTTTCAAGAATAATACTTAGTAAATTACATAATTTTTCATCTATATGAAGAAAAAAACACTAATTATTGAAATGTATTTAATATTAATAGATTAAAGTCAATGATTGCAATTTAATTAAATCAAGCATTTTTCTCTATATAATATAAAATCATAATGGTCTGATACCGTTTTCCATTGTTGTCGGCGCATTTTTATCGGCCGGAAAATCACGTGGTAGGATCCAGTTTTCCCTCATTCATTTCCATATTGTTTTGGTTGTCATCAGCATAAAATTAACAATAGTCGTAAAGGTATTTGCGATCGCAACACTCGATACGCCATCTAGCGGGAGACAGTAAATATCGTGCATTAGTTCCCACATAACCATTGGCAATGACGGACGCCATTTTCTTAGCATAAAAAAAGAAGCAAAATTTCCCTAAAGAAAAGGTAAAACTTCTTGAAAAAACTAATCAGAACATGCCAAACATTGAAGCAGAACACGCCAAGCATTTGAAGAACAACTTCTCAATATTTTTTACCTTTCTATTACCAACAACATAACATGATTTCATGATCACTTGCTGTTACAGATGTGTGTATTGCGGTAAAATAATTTTTCTGTCTTCAATTCATTACAAGTTAAAATGAAATCAACATTGCTTTCGTCATTCCAATGAATAAATGTGTTCCAATGAATTCCATACAGAACTGTAATAGTTATAGAATATTCTTCTTCTTCATAGAATAGTATATATTTCTGTATCTACATAATTCAGAAAACAACAATAAAGAATAATCCGAATTACTTGAAAAAGTATCTTTTGTGCTGATTATAAATAAATTTTTTATCGTTTTCTTGGTAAGTGTTTTTTAGTTTTGAAAGAATTTCAACTAGTATTTAGCTATTCTGTTTTTAAGCTACATATTAAAATTCATATCGAGATCTTACAATTATAAAATTTTGATGTGTGGTATGTTACCTAAAGGTAATGAAGGGATAAACTATGTGTATATTATTTGAGAATAAAGTTTTCAAGCAAAGAACATATCATTTTGGAATTCTCTGGACTTATAAATCAGGTAAGTGTTATGATTTTTATAATAAAAAATTAGCTTGTAAATAATTTTTTTTCTTACTTGATGATAGTTCTCTACAGAATGGTTTTTTTTACGTCTGATTAAATACTACAAGAATTAAAAAAAAGAAACAATACGAAAGTTTTTATTGAAAAATGAGGAATTTTTAAAATCGTTTTTATCCTAAGAATTCTTTATTTTACGTTTTTTAGTTTATTATTTTTTTATAAAATTATTGTCAAAATACTTTTTTTGAAAAATTAAATGGTATTAAATTATTTGTTTATGTATACTTCTTGCATATTCTAATATTTGAAGTAATATGATTCAGAAAAGTATGGAAGAAAAATTCGGTACTTACGTATTAACCACAGCTACAGATCTGGCAGATTTTTAAGTGCCGCCAATCTACATTTAAAATTTTTGGAAAAAATCTTAAAATGAAATATTTTGTTTAAAATCAAAGTAGTCAATCGGATTTCGGTGGAAAATGGGCCGATATAGAGTTTAGCATAGATTCAAAACAAACTTTTCTCTCACCTGATTCTATAGCCATTATGAACACTAATAAATAAGATTCGAAATGAAATAACATTTCCAAAACGGACGTTTACTAAGATAAAGTTTCATGTTATGGACATTGGTACATTTTCGTTATATTTCACTCCATAAAATATTTCGCTCCTAAAAAAATAAAATTGCATCTTGTTTTGTTTTTGGCAAGTCCCAAAGACGCATTTTCGTAACACTAAAAAATGGCGACAAAAAAAAGAATGGTTCTTTTTTTTTGTTTGTTTCTTAAGCATTCTTTATTTTACGTTAAAATTTAAATGGGCCTTTCATGTTATACCATTAAATTTAGTAAAACTATTTCTCAGGCATTGGGTTTGAACTCTTATAAGAATATACCAATTTTTTTCTCTTTATTTACAAATATTTTTCCGATGTGTTCTGGATGTTCCTTCTCTAAAAAAAAAGAGATACCATTTTGTTTTCGTTTGCATAAGAAAGAAAACAAACATTTTTCTTTTTTAAATTTAATCAGCCACAATAAAGATGGAACGTTACAATGCTACATTAAAGACGTCTCCAGTGTAACTGAATGACTGTTCATATGGAAATCGCAGGGATTCGGCACATACAACAACGCCCCCTATAGTTCGTTGCGATCGCGAATTGTTTTTCTTTAAATATTTTTGTATCCCTAATTTAAACTTATTTTCCAGATCTGCTATTATTAGCGAGAATATTAAATTATGGTTGTGAACTCATCAAATTTGTTTGAACAATAAAATGTTATAAGAATATAAATGATAATTTAAAAAATTATTACTTCGAAAAATCACTTCCGTTCACCAAGAGATCCAAATGTTTATAATACTAATAAATAGTAATATTTGGACGTGGGAAGTGGAGGCACAAGAGCAAGCAAACAGAATTTCTTTTAGTACATATATGTTAAGTGAATAATTTTAACTTATGTAGAAAAACTGTTTTCTGCCAAGAAAAGATAATTATTGCGAAGCAATCATCGGGGTTGGTGAGCGCAGCGAACTGGGGGCTTAGCCTCCTAGTAATTATAAATAAAGTTATAAAACGACGTGTTTCTGTTTATTTCTCTTATAATAGCATAACCATTCAAATCCTGAAATTTGGAAAAAAAAGTGTAAGGTTTGTATCCCGTATCCAAAAAGTCGCTAAAATTTTTTAGTGAGTCTGTAGCGAGGGGGTAGTGCGAAACGAATGTTTTCTCGCATGAATCGCATAATGCACTATCGCAAATGAAACTTAAGATGATTCTGTTTTTTTTTTCTATTACTAAAAGACAAAACGAAGGATATTTGCTAACGTAGAGTTCTATTTAAGCAAAAACGAATTTAACCGTGAGTTTATTGCACGTTCTTTAGTAATTCATTTTTGATTCATTATGTCATCGGATCTAAAGTAAAAACAACATGTATGGCATGTGAGTGCTTATATAACATGTTTATTTTGTTTCTGCTTTTGAAACGTGTTTCAATTCTAGAATATTATTAGAATTATTGTAAAAAACTTCCTTGACCACCTCCCTTCTTTTAGCAAAAAATATTTCCATTCTCTTAGGTGTGTAAAAAAGAGAAAAACAGCTGAAAAAAACGTCAATATTCAATTATTTATTTTATTAAAAAGAGGGTTTGTTATTACTACTTGTCAAGCACTGTTACAAATTCCTCGAAAAAATGGTTAAATAACAATTTATTTAATTCTTATTTTACTATATTCAGACAAAACAGTCAAACCACAAATAAGATGGTACTCAAACTGTAAACTAAGAAAAAAACTCTCCATTAATTGCTTTCACCTAATACAGTTAAATAACCAGCATTTTATCGCACCAACTAAGTCCACTTAATGAAGCCGTTCAGCTCCTTGCAATTGCGTTTACAACCGAGACGGCTAATCTGTCATTCTCATGACCGACAGAACAGAATTGATACCACAATATTCCCTTCAACACATGAATTGTCTGCACTCCTCAATTTGAAACCCTGAACTATCAAAATATGATACTCTCCTCCAGGCATAGATGATGCACCACAAAGCTGTTCAACACAAAAGGAAATTCCAATAGTTGAAACAACCTTATAAACTAATTAAACTATATACAACGGTTCATTTGATAAAACACAACTCAACCCCAACCTAATTTCGATGCCCATTACCAAACAAGAAGCCTATTTCCATCGTCCAATCAAATTTCTTTTTTATGGCTTTGAAACCATGGTAGTTGCTAATGGTTAAGAAAACCGTATAGTTTTGTAATCATGGTTTTTGACCATGCCAGCTGTAAGCGGTTTCAAAACTGTAAAGCAAAAAAAGTGTTCTTTTGCGTCGATTTTACGGTTAATAGGAATCACAGGTTACTACCGGTTATTTTACCATAATTTTAGAATTGAAAGTTCTAACAGTTATCGGAAAACCATCAGTGTGTCGAAACAAAACACAGTGTATCGCGAAGTAACCAGGAAACTGTTCAAAACTGTAAAGCAAAAAAAAGTGTTCTTTTGCGCCGATTTTACGGTTAATAGGAATCACAGGTTACTACCGGTTATTTTACCATAATTTTAGAATTGAAAGTTCTAACAGTTATCGGAAAACCATCAGTGTGTCGAAACAAAACACAGTGTATCGCGAAGTAACCAGGAAAGGCATTACAAAACTGATGCTGTTTTACTTTTTCTGTACTAATCTTTCTGCTTTGTGCATGATTTCTTCAAGTTTATTGATACTGCTTTTTATCTCATATGAAAAGCATCCACTTTCCACGGTTCATTTGATAAAACACAACTCAACTCCAATCTAACTTCGATGCCCATTACCAAACAAGAAGCCTATTTCCATCGTCCAATCAAATTTCTTTTTTATGGCTTTGAAACCATGCTAGTTGCTAATGGTTAAGAAAACCGTATAGTTTTGTAATCATGGTTTTTGACCATGCCAGCTGTAAGCGGTTTCAAAACTGTAAAGCAAAAAAAAGTGTTCTTTTGCGTCGATTTTACGGTTAATAGGAATCACAGGTTACTACCGGTTATTTTACCATAATTTTAGAATTGAAAGTTCTAACAGTTATCGGAAAACCATCAGTGTGTCGAAACAAAACACAGTGTATCGCGAAGTAACCAGGAAAGGCATTACAAAACTGATGCTGTTTTTCTTTTTCTGTACTAATCTTTCTGCTTTGTGCATGATTTCTTCAAGTTTATTGATACTGCTTTTTATCTCATATGAAAAGCATCCACTTTCCACGGTTCATTTGATAAAACACAACTCAACTCCAATCTAACTTCGATGCCCATTACCAAACAAGAAGCCTATTTCCATCGTCCAATCAAATTTCTTTTTTATGGCTTTGAAACCATGCTAGTTGCTAATGGTTAAGAAAACCGTATAGTTTTGTAATCATGGTTTTTGACCATGCCAGCTGTAAGCGGTTTCAAAACTGTAAAGCAAAAAAAAGTGTTCTTTTGCGTCGATTTTACGGTTAATAGGAATCACAGGTTACTACCGGTTATTTTACCATAATTTTAGAATTGAAAGTTCTAACAGTTATCGGAAAACCATCAGTGTGTCGAAACAAAACACAGTGTATCGCGAAGTAACCAGGAAAGGCATTACAAAACTGATGCTGTTTTTCTTTTTCTGTACTAATCTTTCTGCTTTGTGCATGATTTCTTCAAGTTTATTGATACTGCTTTTTATCTCATATGAAAAGCATCCACTTTCCACGGTTCATTTGATAAAACACAACTCAACTCCAATCTAACTTCGATGCCCATTACCAAACAAGAAGCCTATTTCCATCGTCCAATCAAATTTCTTTTTTATGGCTTTGAAACCATGCTAGTTGCTAATGGTTAAGAAAACCGTATAGTTTTGTAATCATGGTTTTTGACCATGCCAGCTGTAAGCGGTTTCAAAACTGTAAAGCAAAAAAAAGTGTTCTTTTGCGTCGATTTTACGGTTAATAGGAATCACAGGTTACTACCGGTTATTTTACCATAATTTTAGAATTGAAAGTTCTAACAGTTATCGGAAAACCATCAGTGTGTCGAAACAAAACACAGTGTATCGCGAAGTAACCAGGAAAGGCATTACAAAACTGATGCTGTTTTTCTTTTTCTGTACTAATCTTTCTGCTTTGTGCATGATTTCTTCAAGTTTATTGATACTGCTTTTTATCTCATATGAAAAGCATCCACTTTCCACGGTTCATTTGATAAAACACAACTCAACTCCAATCTAACTTCGATGCCCATTACCAAACAAGAAGCCTATTTCCATCGTCCAATCAAATTTCTTTTTTATGGCTTTGAAACCATGCTAGTTGCTAATGGTTAAGAAAACCGTATAGTTTTGTAATCATGGTTTTTGACCATGCCAGATGTAAGCGGTTTCAAAACTGTAAAGCAAAAAAAAGTGTTCTTTTGCGTCGATTTTACGGTTAATAGGAATCACAGGTTACTACCGGTTATTTTACCATAATTTTAGAATTGAAAGTTCTAACAGTTATCGGAAAACCATCAGTGTGTCGAAACAAAACACAGTGTATCGCGAAGTAACCAGGAAACTGTTCAAAACTGTAAAGCAAAAAAAAGTGTTCTTTTGCGCCGATTTTACGGTTAATAGGAATCACAGGTTACTACCGGTTATTTTACCATAATTTTAGAATTGAAAGTTCTAACAGTTATCGGAAAACCATCAGTGTGTCGAAACAAAACACAGTGTATCGCGAAGTAACCAGGAAAGGCATTACAAAACTGATGCTGTTTTTCTTTTTCTGTACTAATCTTTCTGCTTTGTGCATGATTTCTTCAAGTTTATTGATACTGCTTTTTATCTCATATGAAAAGCATCCACTTTCCACGGTTCATTTGATAAAACACAACTCAACTCCAATCTAACTTCGATGCCCATTACCAAACAAGAAGCCTATTTCCATCGTCCAATCAAATTTCTTTTTTATGGCTTTGAAACCATGCTAGTTGCTAATGGTTAAGAAAACCGTATAGTTTTGTAATCATGGTTTTTGGCCATGCCAGCTGTAAGCGGTTTCAAAACTGTAAAGCAAAAAAAAGTGTTCTTTTGCGTCGATTTTACGGTTAATAGGAATCACAGGTTACTACCGGTTATTTTACCATAATTTTAGAATTGAAAGTTCTAACAGTTATCGGAAAACCATCAGTGTGTCGAAACAAAACACAGTGTATCGCGAAGTAACCAGGAAAGGCATTACAAAACTGATGCTGTTTTTCTTTTTCTGTACTAATCTTTCTGCTTTGTGCATGATTTCTTCAAGTTTATTGATACTGCTTTTTATCTCATATGAAAAGCATCCACTTTCCACGGTTCATTTGATAAAACACAACTCAACTCCAATCTAACTTCGATGCCCATTACCAAACAAGAAGCCTATTTCCATCGTCCAATCAAATTTCTTTTTTATGGCTTTGAAACCATGCTAGTTGCTAATGGTTAAGAAAACCGTATAGTTTTGTAATCATGGTTTTTGGCCATGCCAGCTGTAAGCGGTTTCAAAACTGTAAAGCAAAAAAAAGTGTTCTTTTGCGTCGATTTTACGGTTAATAGGAATCACAGGTTACTACCGGTTATTTTACCATAATTTTAGAATTGAAAGTTCTAACAGTTATCGGAAAACCATCAGTGTGTCGAAACAAAACACAGTGTATCGCGAAGTAACCAGGAAAGGCATTACAAAACTGATGCTGTTTTACTTTTTCTGTACTAATCTTTCTGCTTTGTGCATGATTTCTTCAAGTTTATTGATACTGCTTTTTATCTCATATGAAAAGCATCCCCTTTTCGTACTAGTTGTTGAAAAATAAGCAAGAAATTAGAATAATTATTAAATTACTTCAAAACAAATGATATTTATAAAGGAATTGCCGAGTAGCTTAGATACCTAAATTTACTTGGTATGATCTTTACATCAAGATATCTCGAGAAATCCTTAAATGAGCTTAGTATCTTTCCAGAAAGTATTTTCCTCTTACTTAATGCTACATTCCTTCTCTGTTTTCCCTGTTAGTTTCAAGGGTAGTTAGATAGGATGAGATGGGACATTTCGCTTTTGCAGGAAAGTAGCCGTAAACTAGCATTATCTTCAAAAATCCGCGGCGCGAATGCTTCTCCAAAACTAGATTATTGAGCAATAAAGACGTTTTATTTCCAGTATTTTTGCCACGTTTATAGGCTTTTGCACTCCTATAGATGTTTCATTCTTGAAAACAGTTCATATTTTGCCCATTGTTTAGAATTTCTGAGTTCCACAACTGGTTGATGCAATAGTTAAAAAAAAATGCTTAAAAAAATTATCAAGGAATTAAAGTAGAATTCAAAAGAATATCCTTTCAAAATATACCTTTTCAATATATTTACACAGACTGCCTTAGCACTCGTAAGGAAGTTACATGAAGTGTAATTCTCCAAACATGCCGAATTTTTTTATAAATTTTATTTTGCTTGTAAATAGTATGAAGAATGAAACATACACTGTAGGCGTAAAAAAACTTACTTCTAAACTAAGGGAATAATTTTAAATCATGATCGTTTGTCTATATTCTAACATTTTATCTCAAACCAGTTGACGTTTTGTAGACATTGTAGCAATTTTTGCCCCATGTTATACTAGCTCTTCTCCATGTCCTTTATTAAAAAATTATATCAGCTCACCATTTGAATAGAATTGCTAAAATTCATATTAAATTAACTTTTTGCCTACTAGATACTAACTTAACAATAGAAAACACTATGAAATACTGCTAAAAGTCAGACGCAAAACTAAAGTGGAATTTTAAGCATGTACGAAGTATTTAAATAAGACAGCAACGCACAACGGTGCGTCAAATCGATGCTCTCTTTAAACAGTTTCAGCAAAACTGCATTGCACACACGACAGTGAATTTGGCTATCAGTAGCTACTTGAGCCTAAATTTAAAGGAACAGGCAGGAAGGTGTTTAAACGTCCTAAAAATGTGAAAAATAAAGTTCAATGACATGCCGGGGAGTTTATATAACATAGTCATAAGAGGAACTGTGCCAGCGTTTATCAAAAGGCATCGACCAATATTGCTATTGTATTGAAAAATTTGAAAAAAATTACTTTTCGAATGATGTAAATATCATCGTAAAGACATAGAAAACCATACATTTCGGTTGCTCTCATGTCATTAATAACAATAATTGTAAACAATATAATATTTAAAAATATTTATAGTAATATGGCAACTAAAATATAAAAGCATAAGAAATCTAAGTAGCTTGACACTTTACTCGTGTGTTAGCATTTTTCGCCTTTTTAATCGCATTTTTTGGCTACCGCAAATCTATTATCGAATTCAAACGATCTATTTATTAAATAAAATGCTGAAATTTCTGTTTGGAGCATCAAATTGAAAAACAAAAGGGCTGAAATATTTTGAAGACATCGATTTTTTTTTAAAACTTTTACTTCTTCAAATACACCTTGGTAAGTGCATTGCGCTAAAAAGCGTCGTACTTCTTTCTCTTCTTTTTTTTAAGCATTCCACTTAATGATGGTATGTCTCTATCTTTTTAAAGTATTCAGGTTCGTGAATTGGCAAATTCCGCACCATTATCATTTTTTTAAAAAGTTTTTCAGGTATACGCAGAATAAGAGTACTGGAAAAAAACATTCTAAAAAATGTCAGAGTTAATGAGTTACAAGCACCGAGGGAGAGTTTTCATTGCATTCTTTTATTTAATCTCGAGTTGTTTGATAAAACAGCAGTATGTGTGTGTAGTTCATTAAATTTTTTTAAAAAAAAATAATGCAATTTTCAGCATTTCATTTTCATTTTTTCCTGCCTGTGCTCTTTTTTTTTCCTTACTATATAATGATCTCCTTGATTATTTTGATATTTCAAGACTGCATGATAAAAAAAAAAAAATATGCATAAACTGTTTTGTTATTAATAAAAGGAGATCTATCTGAAATTTTTTTTATTGATTACAAAATAAAAGATTTTCTTTGGCAAAAAGGAATATTTGTTTACAGAAAGATAAACTTATAGAAATATTTTATTTTTAAAGCTTTATTCGAAGGCTAAAATTTATTTAAAGTTTATTTTTACTCACATATAAGAAATATAATAATTATAATATAATTATTATAATATAATAATTATAACATAATAATTATAATATAATTATTATAATATAATAATTATAACATAATAATTATAGCATAATAACTATAATATAATAATTATAACATAATAATTATAACATAATAGTTATAATACAATAATTATAATATAATAATATATAATTCTGAATATATATATATATATAAACATATTTAATTCAGCTTATAAAATGCTATTTTTATAACTGCAGTGAATTTGTAACAAATATTCATGACTGTTAGATATGGTTTTGTTCACCTCTACACTCTCAATGTTGATTATAAACATGGCTCAAAATATGAACTCGAATACAAGAACAGCTTAGTGTATATGAAAAGTATTCTGATTTTTTCGTCATTTGAAATTCTGCATTGCTTCGTTATTTGGGCTCTTCATTATTTGGGCTATTTTCAACAACAACAAAGCAAACAATTCAAAGCTATATTGTTTGGGCTTATAAATGCACAATATAAATGATGACGTTGACTTTGATTTTAAATTTCGTTAAGGTAGGAAAGTATTTTTAAATTGGTGTTTTTTTTAATAAATTTATTTAATTTTTTTTTTAAACATTTTATCTATTTCTCCGCCTTTTTTCCGTTAAATTAGATGACTCTATTCAGAAAGATAGATTAAAATTAAAACTTTGCTTTTAGATTCATCCCTCAGATTGTGATTTTAAATTAAAATTTTATGTGCAAAACTGCTTCGAGGAATGATCATAATTCATGATATTTACTTTAGATTTTATATGAAAGAAAATTAATATTAATATACGTTTTTTCAAAAAAAAAATAATAATAATGAAAGAAATTAGAATTTTTAAAATTTTAATGTCTTGCTTTTATTTATTTTTTACATATCAAGAGTATTTTTAAACAAATTAGTTTTCTAAAAACTGCACTATTTGAAATCTGTATTTTCTGTAAATTAAAAATAATAATTCAATCATTGTGTTTAAACAAATTAGTTTTTTAAAAAGTGTATAACTTGAAATCTGTAAATTTAAAATAATAATTTAATAGTCAAATTATCATAGAACATATATCATAGAACCTCTATATCATAGAACGATTACACTTTTTACGTTATTTACATCATGTTTAACCTACACCTCTCCACTAAAATATATAAGACTTTTTTTAAACGGAGGGTACTTGGGTCAAAGATATATATGTTTCATTATATGAGTTTTTTATTCAGAATTCTCTTTTCAAACAAATTTGTTTTTTTTTTAAATCTTTCAACTATTATAAGTTAACATAATAAAAAACATTTAAAATTTAAGTACATTTAAATATTGCAGACCATTTATAGGTTTTACGGTAGTAAAATTTTTGTATTTTGATTTTTAAAAAAAATCCCTATATGTAAAATATTTAGTATGATATGCAGCAGTTATCGGGTAATTTATATTTCAAATCTACTGAATATTTTCCTATCCATGTTGGCAACTATGTATAGATAATTGCAAATATATAAAGGATGAACTGAACGCTTTTTTGAGAGTTTTGATTATTTTTTCCAAATGTTCATAGGTGTGATATTAGTTTTTTGTTTCCAAAATTATGACTTTTTTTATTTTTTTGAAATAGTAATTAAATGTATTATAATATAATTGATGAAACTTTCATTTATATTTATTTTTTTAATTTCACTTTCTTGTTTAATTTGTAATGGACGAGTAACTTTTGTTTAACTTAGATTAATTATAATTTTCATTTATTAAAAAGAAAATCATAAATTTGTGATCCTGAATGCTTTCCTATTTATATTTTATTAATATTCAGCTTTCAATTGATATCACAGTTCCATGTAAAAATATTATTTTTAAAATAGTGATTTACTGTATATATATATATATATATATATATATATATATATATGAAATCTATTAAATACTATTGAATTTTCATGAGAAATTTGTAATCTTGAAAAAAATGTTTATTGCATATATATATTGTATGTACTACTTGTTATAATTAAACTTGTGCTATAAAATTTGTTTTTATTGAAATGCTTCAAATTAATTCATATTAACTACTATTCTTATTTCTTGATAAAAATAAAACTTTATTTCAAACGAAAAATTTTAATTAAGTAATAACTTGTTACATTATATTATAAATAGATGTGTCATTGCCCACATTTATTTATAATATAATGTAAACTGTAGAAGCTACTCAAAAAAGCATTTAAAAAAAAATTAATGAAATTTGTAGTATTGTTCATATTAAAAGCACATAATTCTGAGAATTTTAAAAAAACCGTAAAAGAAATAATTTTTTGAAATTATTTTAAACAAATATCTGTTCCCTTTCACTCTTTACGGTTGCTTTTTCTGCAGTGCTCGAACATCCCGCAGCAGAGGGAACTGGTTTAACATTAGATCTATGAGAGCTTTCCTTCTTCTCCCCTCTATATTCTTTGCTTGGGTCTATTTCCCATTCGCCTCAGAAATGCCAGAATTGTTACTCTCTTATCGTTTACCCAGTGAGCACCTATGGCTATGTCGCGGCTGTGGAGTAGCGTCTCCCACGTCATACAACCACAAACCCGTTTATAGGAAGGGTTGCATTCACGTAATCACACAGAAGAAGATACATAGAACACATATATAAGACTTAAGTTAAAACGGTGTAATGTTACATTCAATCTCCTGACTTCAAAGAGATTTGCAAAGTACTTGGGTATTATCATAGAATTCTCCTGACTTCAAAGTCCTTGGGTATACCAGTTTCTTCTAGGACTATTATGACAATTATGGTTATTTAAGATGAGGAATGCACGATAAGTAACTATTTAGTACCGAATCGTGTTATACCTGTATAGTCAACATCAAATAACCGGCAATTTAATAAAACATGGAATAAAAGTACAGGTTTACTAGAACAGATAAAAGGTTACTAATATTGAGCGGATTTGTTAAGATCTGTAAAATCTGTGCTAAAAATCACTTAATTTAAGGAATATTAAGAAATAAATTTGCATAGGAATATAATTGTATATAAATTCTAGTAAAATTATAGTACTGTATGGTAATGACTTTTCTGGTAAAAAAAAAGAAGAAAAAAAATTTATTCTGATTAATAAGACTAAGCTGTACGGTATTAAAACCATTCATTTGGTACAATGGCTATCCATATGGTAACGGTTTTTCGAAAATTCTGGCTTTCAAAATTATAATTTTTATTACCACACATTTAGAAAAAACTAAAAAGTAGATTGAACCGAACAAATAGATTGTATGCCACGCTTTAATCACAGTCTACAAAACCATATTTTATTGTTAATTTTACCAAACTCGTTATCAGCGCGCTTCAGTAAATATATTTCTGAGCTTTTGATGTTCTCATAGAGCCAGAAACACGGTAAAACTTACCATGTTCTTGTAGTTTAGATATTAATTTTTTTCTTAATGTATAAATTATTTGCCATTATATTTCCTAATACTTTTCAACACACTTCGTCCTTTTATTGGGACATACGTTACAAAAAAAACATATTATTGAAGTAAATTATTTTAATACGTTATTCCCCTAAATGTAATCACTGAGCTATCGAGTAAAAGACGAAACTGAAGAAAAAATAAAATTTATTCAAAAACAATATGTTTGGGTATTTTAACCGCTTTGTTTAATTGTCATATAGATCAAGGATTATTATTAAATGAGCATTGAAATCTTCATTTATCTGGAAATTTTATATATATACAAGATAATAAAAGTCTTTTCCCTCAATTGTGAGGATTATCACCAACGATATGAGAAATCTCATTTGAAAAAAGTGTGAAATCATCGTATTTTTGAAATCCTACTTTTGTTCTGATATTATTAAGATATGTAAAATAATGCTCACGATGGCAGAAAAAAAGGGTTTTAACTAGTCTGACATGCTAAAGCTGACAGACCAATAAGCATCTTCTAGACCTTCTCTGACGAACTTTTGTGCTCACTTAAAGTTGTTCTTTTGTTTTGACATCATGGGGAAGATAATCAAATTAATACTAACAATGATTGATAGACTTAAACGCTACATTTAATTGTTTCCATGTTCTAAGAACTATGGCATTAAAAAGAGAGGCATCATCGAATTTTGGAATCTCCAGTGGAATCATAGTCCCCATAGTGGAAGGAATCATTGTACTTTTGTTCTGACATCGTGTGGGACATATGAAAATTAGTGCTCAAGATGACCGAAAAAGATGTTTCTTATTTGTCTAAAACTCTGAAAATGACAGACCAATAAGCATCTTCAAGACCATTTTTGTCCTTTAACAATTTCTAAGACAAATAAGGAGAAAATTTTATTAAATGAGGACTAATTGCAAATATTAGAAAAATTTATTCTACTACAATTGTCTTAAAACAAAATCAGTGACAGGAATAAAATAATATACTAAGCTGTACGGAAACATAAATAGTGCCATTAATAAAATATGTGCAAATCTAAATATAACAAGCCCATTATCTTATTTTACGTTTCATTCTTTCATGTTTACAGAAAAAAAATGATTTGCGAATTATTTTCAGCAACGCAATTCATAGTAATTGATTTTTTTTTTCACTCCCCAGTACATTTTTTAATAAGTTTATACAATTGCGTTTAAGTACAGCACCGTCAATGTTTTCGAATAATAATTTCTGATAATACGCACACTAAATTAATCACTTTATCTTCAGTCTGCAGATGTAACTTTATATGCTGTTACAGTCACAAATCTGACAAATTAGACGCTCAAATTGACAAATTTATTGACACGCTATATATTTACCCTTTCTATAACTTGGTAAAATTTTTATGCATGTTTAAAAGCAAATAAAGCTTTAAATTTCTAAACTCTTTCAGCCCAAAAACGCAACTTTGTTTTGGAATTTATTGACAAGTAAAAAGAAGTTGTTGTAAAACTTTATATCACCACTTATCAAGAGACAAGCCTGTCAAGGATGTCTTTTAAAGATTTCGTTATTCTTTAATAAATCTGAAAATGGTTCTCTGCAGATACATTATGAGAAAATGCCCGAAATTGTAAGAGACAGCAGATGCCATTTTTCTGGTTATAATCGATTTATGGTTTGAGGAATAGGTAAAGACGAGATTTCTCTTGTTTTCCTTCATGGGATGAAGGAAATCTGTGCTTTATGAGCAAGATCGTCCCTATTTATTACCCTCGTAAATGTTCCGCAAGGAAACTTAGTAAATTAAAATTTGTCTTTTTGATCTGGCATTAACTATAAACAAATTAATAAGAAAATCCTAAATTCTTATAATGAAATGTCTTTTGAAAGATATTAATAATTATCTTACATGTAGCAAATTGCGCGTGTAATCTTCTCTAACAGATGTTTAAAACACTTAAAATTATTTATGTGCTGGTTTAAAAGTAATTAAGTCAAAACATATTGCATACTCAAAGTACATAATAAATCACAGATGATAGGCAACCTACAGAAAACGTTGTATTTTTATTTCTATTTGGTTTTCATAGAAAGGTTGACTAATTAATTCTTTTTTAAAACTTAGTAGAAATATTATTATGACAAGGTTGTATAAAAGCATGCGAAACACTTTTCAGAAAAATCTTTTTTTAGATTTTACTGTAAACCTTGTTTCTGCCTTTTTCTTCATTCTAGTTTGTTCACGCTCTTAAAATGTAACATTTTCGAATACTTAATGATCTAACAATATTCACTTTTGAAGTGTTAAAGAAAGTACAGCCTACGCAGACAAATATTGTTACAGTGACGGTCATTAAATCTACAATAAACCTTGAGAGAGGAAATTTATCCTCGGTCTTGATTTGAGATTGATAATTCATCCTCGATTTCAGAAATTTTTTCTAGCCTTTTTTTGTGATGGCTGGTTTTCTTTTGATATAAAAGGGTGGTTTATGCAAGCTTTATGCGAACCTCAAATCGCGTAAATAAGCATAATTAAATTTAACATTGTTTCAAGCTTGCGTATGTATATGCTAATCATTTGCGAACCTTGTTGGGCTTTATAATTAAGGTTGTTGTCGACATTAAAATTAACATTACACTGCTATCTAGGATAAAGCTTTCTGATAGCTGGCTTATAGATTTATCGTGTTTCGTGGAAAAACATTATTAAAGCTATACATGCCTTTTTTATTGTTTCTTCATTTTATTCATATGGCATCTTTAAAAATAAAAGATTATTATTATTTTACATCGTTTATCTCCTTCATCAAAACTCATGTAACTCCTTATCAGGACGGAGGTTAATTAAGCAATTTTTTCCAGAATTAAAACTTTTTTTTCCTGAATGTACTACCCTTTCAAATTAATCTTGTTATGCATTCAACTGAGATCACAAGCATTCATATTTAATGGATGTTATTATGTAAAAGCTTAACATATGTGAAGCAATGCATAAAAAACTCCTCCATGTATACACTAGGGTAGAGTATTAATCATGGGGACACTTTTAACAGCATTTTTAGCTTCAGAAATCACATTCAGAGTTACAATTTAAAGACATAGCTAAACGTTTTCTTGTATTGATGCATTTTTCCAAAGTAAATTTAAAATAATAATTTGTCAAAAAACTAAACTGGAAATTACAAACTGTCCCAAGATAAATCATCTTGTTGTACTTTGGGATTATAGGGTACTTCACCTCGGAAAATTTTATGAAAACCAATTTTAACAAGCATTTTATTTTTTTAAGAACTAAAATTAAGTAAACACATGCTGCATATGTTTTCCACATTCAATATAATATTACAGTTTAAACCCAATATACAAAAATGGTTTATGTCAGATTGTGAGAAAGAAAGCAAACATGAACTTGTAGTAGTATACACAATTTCCAATAAAGTTTCTTGTGGATATTAACATAGCCGATCAAACAAATTGCGTCTGAACATAACTTAGCTACCTCGCCTTTTTCAACAGCTCCAGCTCAAATAACTTGCAAAACAGCAATATCTCCCCGTATAACGTGAGTTTGCAACGTATGCGCGTGAGTTTGCAACGTATGCGCGTGAGTTTGCAACGTATGTGCGTGAGTTTACATAGTAACACAGATTTTCCCGATTGGTCGGCAAAGTGTTCATATCATGTTTTTCATACTTCTTTTTCAAAATTGCAAATTAAAATTTTTTTTGAAATGGTGGAGAAAAAAAGCTGAATTTTTTAACGTATTAGAATTAATTAAAAATTATTTAAGCTAAGAATTTCATTTTCGTTGTGATACAAAAAAAACTATCTTTGAAAAAATGAAGGAAAAGCTATTTGTTTAACCAAAATACGCACATCAAATTTTTGAGATACAGAACAAGTTAACTGCTCTAAAAATCAAAGTATGTAAATTAAAATAAATAATTTGAATATTCTAATAAGACATAAAACTAAAATATTCTTATAGAACATAACTTATTTTATTTATAAAGTTTTACTCAAAGTAATGCAAAAAAATCAGAACCAATCTAAATACCAATCACCACCATATGGTTCAAATCAAACCAGGGTTGTGGAGAATCTAATAGAGCTATGCTTAATTTCTCATGACTAAAACGTTTAAAAATCTTTTTTTTTTTTTTATTACAATAAAAAATTCAGTTGAATGGGATTTTAAATAATGTTCCAAAAATAAAAAATAAAAAACGTTATTTATAAAAGTGAATTCCAACTTATTTATGTTTCAAGATTTAAAAATTAAAAAAATTGTAATTGTCACAAGGCAATCACAGATTACCCATTGGCTAAATGGTTGTTGTCTAATGCTTTTATGAAAAGCAACTTTATTGTGTTTTCATCTTGGACATATTTAACTGTTAATTTTGAACTACTCGGTACACAAATTCGCAGACATATTTGAATGCAGCTCAGACACATTCTATGTAAATTTTGATGACTGAATAGACATTGAACAGCCAATCGAGATCAATATTAACATTTTCGGATTGGTACAATGGTGTTTGAAGGAGATTGTAAGCTGCATCATGCATCCGTTTCGGATTTGCAAATTCATACATGAAATGGGATTTGAAACATAGGATTTTTTTCTTCAATTTTACATAAATAGTGAGTGAATAATTTATATTGCGTGGAAGACAGTCTACGGTCTAGTGCAAATCATTGGGTACGCTGACAATGGATCCTTTTATCCATTTGTACTAAGACATATTATGAAGCAAAAAACCTGACATAACGTAATTTTTACCGTTAAATTACTGTTAATTACCGTTAAATCACGGAATTACTCTAATTAAATAAATATTATTGTAAAACTTATGGTATAATACTTATGGTATAATACTTACGGTAAAAATGTATTTTTCGGATGATGCACCCAAAGTGCTGATACTTTATATCGTTGTAAGATCCGGAATTTTATACAATGTATTACCGACAACTAAGCCTAAAAGTAGAACGTTCTAAGAGGATTCGAGAAAATTTTTCAATCAAATATATCTATAGAAATTTTCAATCAATTTAAAAGAACTTCAATTGATGCGTATATTTATATTATTATGTATTGAAGTTGCGCTAGTTTAGACTAAATCACTATTGTATCGAGCTCAGGGGTTCGTGTCAACTGGAGATGAATAAGACAGTTCTTAAGACAGCTAAAATTTTTCGCAGAACCTTCCAAAAAATACAGCTATCCCTTGCTCTTAGTTACAGCACAAATAGCAGTATAGTACATTGGTTTTACAACCTCAGACGGTTTAATGACTCACAAGAGAATCGCAAATTGGAACACTATTGCAGTCACAAACAGACTAATAACTCTCCTCTCAGCCTAATTGGAGGCACACTCCAATTTTTATAAGCTTGGCGACGAAACCCCGGAAATTTCGGCGAGATTCTAGACAAAATATTTGAACGACACATAAAATGGTTATTAGTTTATGAAATGAAAACAAATGGTTGGAGAGAAAAAATTTAGTTACAAAAAAGGGTAACATTTATATTTTATAGTACCAAATGACCTTACTAATACATTATTTTTAAAACATATAATAATGAACAATTATTCAATTTATACAGAGTTGTTTAGGACAAAATATTGATAATAAAACAGAGAAAATAATCAAAACGAGAAGCTTTCCAATTCAAATAACATAATCTAATAATACTTCAAAATATAAAAATGAATCTCAGTTAAATAACCTAACTGTTGTTAATTTTTCATAATTTTACCATTTCAGTCAATTACAAAGCTTTTAATCTTTTTTAATTTTAAAATGTGAAAAGAAAGCATGCCAAGAGAATCCTCCACAAAAGAGCTTAGATCCCATCAAACTAATAAACTCAAATACGCATATTCTAACAAAACATCGGAGGAAAAAATAAATAAAACACTGAAGAAGAAATTTTTTATGCAAATTGCTTTAAGGAGATGCCAGGAAAAAAAATTTCCCAAGGTAGCTCAGTTTCCGGCTTCGAGGAAAACTAAAAAGAAACTCCTTTCGCATCTGGAGTTTTATTTTCAAGGTAAAGGTTGAGGTCTACCCTTGGGTATCCATGGTGATGGCCTGAAAAATGAGAAACCGGAACATCTGTTAAGATCAGAAAAATTTTAAATTCTACGCCCTTCTAGCTTGTTCAAACCTCATACAACCAGAACAGAATATTTTATAGTTAAATTTACATGTTTATTGTTTTTGTGGCTGACAAAGTTGTCACCTAGCCACGTTGCTTCGATTGATTTGATTTTTAGTGAAACTGCCTGTTTCAATTTTCTTAACATTTTCAAGCTGAAATCTCGTTTCCGGCTGAAATTCCCATTATCGGAACTGTCAAATTGAAATTTTTTCCTTACTTTTTTGTTTTTTTCCTTTAAATGCATATTTAGTGGTATTTTTTTATCGTGCTTGTTTTATCTATTTAAAGCAATAAATATGAATAATAAAATTTATTTTTATTTAGTAGGAAAAGATGAGTTGCTATTTATAAAATAAAATTATTTTTGTAAGAAATGAAAAGTAAATAAACATATTTTTTAAATATCAATGTTAATAAAAAGTATTTTATAAAAATTTTTCAACCAGGTCATTTTAAAAATATGTTTTGTAATATCTTCATACGTTTAAATTGACAGCAATTTTAAAATTCCTCAATTTTATATTTTTTTTATTAAGTATAAGTCTGTTAAACTAAATAGGGAGGAGTGGCTGTTTACAGATGTGACTTATCACATCTGAAGACAGCTTTCAAACATTGGGTTTAATAATTTAATTATACTAATTAGGTTTAATAATACTAAATCTTTACATTCAATATATTTTATAAGTTATATAAAAATTCTTAGCGTATTTTAAATAAAAAGACGTTAATTTTTATTATAAATATCAGGTGAAAAAAGTTCTTGATTTTTTTGAGATGGTAAGATTGGCCCATGTGTATATGTAACAATCGAGCTCATTTTTTAAAAATACGGTTTATTTTACTAATATCATAATTTTTTTAATTCATGATGACAGTGATGTGAACCTTAGTAAATCTGATCAATTCAGAGAAATGGAAATTCGCACAAATCATTCAACTACTAAAATTCAAAGACAATGGTTAGGACCGACTTATTAAAAAGAAGTTAGCCTCCCTTTTATATTCACACAAGTCATTTTATTTTGTACCTACCGTTTTAAAACCACGAACGCCTCCCACGGTTAGTCTGTCGGCAAGAAGACTCTAACCCCTGATCCGTGTACCACTGAGAATATATTACGTCAGCACTATGGTCAGTACAAGCCGGATGCAGAGTTCGAATCAACCAGCTATCGCTGTGATTTTAACTCGGGCCACCTCTTTGGTAGGCGAGCGCTTTACCCCCTGAACTACCACGGCTCAGATGAAAGCCATTACTATCTTATTTGTATTTTATTTTAAAACCAGCACACCTCTAGCTATATTCTACAGTGAAACAAAGGATACCACAAATCATACAAGACAGGAAAAACAATGAACTCATCAGATATAGGTTAGTTATCTCAAAAAGAACAAAAAGGCGGACTGTTCGAATAAGGCCTTCAAATACAATACACCATACAACTTTTTGTGGAGAAAGAAAATAAATATACTTGCTGTTACTTTCTTTTTATCTACATTGTAAATCACTATCATTTATTCAGGCAGAGAAGTAATCACTGTGTTTAAATGCTCAATAGTCGGCACATGCTGCAAACATGCAAACTAGCTGTCTCATCGAATATTACTTTCCTCAAACTCTAAATATTTAAATAGGTAAAAAAGGGTGTATATCAATGAATTATTCGTGTCTTTGGTTTTGCACAGTGTTCTAATTTTCCAATTCTGAATGAAAAAGTTTTTAACAGAAATCCAATACATACCGTATTATTACTTATCCTTAACTGCAACAAGTTTTTCGCCAATGTTTCTTTCAAAACAAAGATTTCATATTTTTTTCTATTTGTTGGGGATTAAAAACGCTATAAATCGATAAATGATTGTTTTTTCTTTCTCTTTTCTTTGGTAGATATTAAATGGTGTAGAAAAATTTCCTTTTTATATTGACATTTACGAATTTTTGTTAAGTTTTTGTCATATAATAAGAATCAGTTAATGATTTGATTATCTGCAACAAACCTGTTTAATTTTAAAAAGTAATTCAACTTTTTAAAAACAAATATTAAAATATACATAATTTTATAAATATGTTATTACAAATATTACATAAATATATTATAACAAATATTATTTAATTTGTTTTATAAACATATTTTATAAATTAAAACATGTGTATTTAAATTGCCTCTTTTTCAGAAACGAAGCGATGAGCCGATTTTGATAGCAGAATTTTATTTTATCATTTTATTTAAGAAAAAAATCTCGCGTAACAAGCTGTCATAAATAGCTCTCAAGATTTTTCGTTTAAAGGTTAAATGAGAACATCAAAGTATTTATTAAATGAAATCAATAGGTAGAAAGATAAAGATTTTTTCAGGACAAACTTCCTTTTTACAAACGTTAAATGCACACAAAAAAAGTGCGTTCGACATTAACATTCGCATATTCAAATAAAAAAGAATTCGAGACTATTTCTATGCAAACAAATTTTGTTTACTTACTACGAAATAAAATACACCAGGGAATAAAATTTTATTACTATTTTCTGTTGCCGGAAGTTTTTTTAACGGATCTAGGATATTTTTACTGATTTCAAATCTACAAACGGTTTCTCTCTCTAAACTAGAGTTATTATTTTTTTTAAATTACATTTTTTATCTTTTTTTTTTGTTAAAATGCACTAGTTAAAAAACCTTATATGTAACAAAGGGTCTAATAAATGCTGAGACAAACTTCTGGGAGAGTTAAAACACATCTTAAGGATTTTACGGATGCTGCACTCCGTACCTGTACTTTATACCGTAATTTGATCCCCAAAAAAATTTCAAAGTGAAAACTGCAATGTCTGTCAGCACTAATAGCACAATAAATATATAGTACTCATTCTTGCACTAAGTCACTTCGTAGTTAGCTTAAAAAAAAATTGAAAAATTTTATTAGTATTTTAGACTTGGTTATACTATATAAATGCAACAAAAACCTTTTTCAAAGAGCTTAAGTTTAGCAGCAACAATGCACTGCAATAAAAAAGATACTCAAATTTGGCGAAACTTTCTTCGCTTCCTGGTATATTCTCCGAGCGAAATTGAGCGAAACCTCTTTGAGGAAAGAAATTTCATCAATAGTAAGAAAACATTTCGCCATTCTATATTTTTCAAGAAAAAAGAAAACTCGTATTGCCTAATGTATCTAATTCCTCTACTAATCATTTTAGCGTGGTCACTCAACAGCTGGATTAATGCACCATAATAACACAAGAAAAACAATTCGAACAAAGTGATCAATTGCTCTCATGCCCGAAGCAGGATTCGAACCCGAGATCTTCCTGGCACGAGGCCAACTCGTTGACTTCTATACGGTCCGGTTGGTTTATTTCGTCACTCTCAATGACTTAGCCTGCAATCTAGTTTCGTCTTTTTCGTTAGAAATCTCTTACATTGCACTGCGATGAGGTTTCAAGTTGAGGAAACATTTTCGACCTGAATTGAGGTTCCCGTTTCGTCAAAAATCACGCAGTTTCATGACGAAATAATTCTCAAAATTAACGAAATGTAGCTCAAAGATTGCTGAATCGTCAAAAGTGAGAATGCTATTTCTGAGAGGGTAACAACATATCGTAATGTTAACAACATTGAATATTCTGTTTAAATGCTAAAATAAAACATTAATTTTTTTTTATTATAGTTGGACACAAAAAAAAACATGAAAAGTTACAGAAATTACTTCTTGACATAGCTACCCAATCACTTTCCTTTCCCATCTTCGATAGTTATTTTAGATTGGCCAATCGCGTGACCCGAAAGCATAAGACGTAATAAAAGGAAGAGAGTTTTCTCATTCATTTTTCAGTAAGATCATGAAAAGATCCACCATCTTTAAAGTGCACTATTCATACTCCCCATCTCAAGAAGTAAACACACGTTTCCGAATTTCTGTCGTACACTTCGAACGAGAAATGTCGTTAAGATTAACGGAATTTCTTTTCCTAAAAACATTCTGTTTCACTTAATAATTCATTTATGGCTTCTGGAAAACGAAATCGTTGCTTAAATTATTAAGTGTTTTTCATGTTTGGGATATTAACAGAGTTTCGTGCCTCTGTAAAATTACGTGATAATTTGGAAGAGGTAGAATGATTCAGTTTTGTCAAAAATATTGATTGATTTCAATTTAATTAATCCAGATTTACATTTTTTTTAAAGTAAATGAGTATTTCTTTAAAGTAAGGAAACAGTTCATAAATCTGTACTTAACATAAATTATTTTTCGAACATGCAGTTTTACAGTTTTTTCTAAAAGAAAATTTAAAAAAATGAATAGTATTATTATAAAATAAATAAGCTTATCTTTGCAAAATTAAGAAAAAGAGAAAACAACGAATAAAAGGAAACAAAACTAGATAACTGTTCAGCACTGAAACAAGAATAATAATCGTGTAGTTCCATGCATCATCATTATCTACAGTGCGCAGAAATATAAACGAACCAACCTAAATAAGTTCTGATCTAATGAACATATTTTCTCTGAATAAACATATTCTTTTTTAGATTGATTCGGATTTTAGGTTCACAAAATTTTACTTTTTTAAAAATATGACTTTTTCTCAGGAACTATTCAACAGAACTTATTGCTCAAACTTAGTAATTTTTCATTAAAAAGTACATTCTTTAAAAATGAAGCAAAAAATTTTGTGCCTCAAAATGTTTTCACTATTATTAAATGTTTCAAAATGTTTTCAAATGTTTCAAAATGTTCATTCAAAATGTTTTTGACTATTATCAAATAAAAAAAATGAAAAATAGTAAATATTAACTAAAAGTTATGTTTCGTATGGAATTTTCTTTGCATAAAGGAGTTTTTAAATTCTATGTAAAAATGTTTCAATTCATTTAAAAAGTTTTCGAGACATAGGGAAATACACAAAAAGAAAAATTAGCATTCAAGGGTCCAAACTTTGGACCTCTCTTCTAATCAAACTATTGGGAGCATATTTCCCAGAATGCGGTAATTTGCGGGTAAGAAATAAGAATCTGTCAAAAAAGAGTAGGTTTATACTAAGAAAGTACATTTCGTAACTAAAAATATCGTCTCAACTAATTAAGTAGCTTATTTAAGATCTTCCCCTCCAACTGCTATGATTGAGCCCTAGAAAGCGAAAATCTGATCACTAGTCAAAAAAAAATATTCAAGAAAATCTGTTTTTTTATTTATTTACTTTCTTTTTACATTTTTATTATTTACTTACTTTCTGGAAGCACTGTCCAATGAGTAAAATGAAAAATATTAATAAAAGTAAAATAAAATATCCGAATATTTTCTAATCGAATGATCGGATTGTTACATAATAATATATAATCTTAATGTTTCAAGGAATCTTAATGTTTTTGAATAAACATGCTTTTCGCATTTAAAAGCAAACATTTTTTACCTCATTCGTAATTTTAAATGACAAAACTAATTTAACGAAATAGACAGAGCAGTTTCTCAGTAGATTCAAATAGATTTCAAATAAACCGAGCAACGTAATAATTTCAAAACAGTCGTATAAAACTTAATTTGTCGGGAGTCATTTAACTCAATAGCTAAAAATATATTCTAAAATTATATAGTTGAAATAATAAATAATAACAAGAAGAAGAAGAAGAATAAAAAAATTTTTACTTCGAATTATCATGGTGGAATGAATTTTATTATTGTATACAAAAGGACTCAGTGTTTCAAATGAAGAAAAATGGTAAAATACAAAAAAGTTTTTTCTACATTAAAGGATCTAAACTGACTAAAGTATCTTTCCTGAATAAACTATCAAAACCTTATTTTCTAGAATACGTCTGCTCCCTTTCTTACTTTTAGGATCAAGAATCCAAAGTATATCGGTATATATATATATATATTTTTAAGTGCTTTTCTTCGTTATCTGATGTCTTAAAATATCATTTGTATTAATTAATTATAGTATTTCAGATTTATACCTGGTAATATTGAGATGGCCCATTGAGCACTTGACAATCCGATAATTAAACTAAATCGATTCTATTTATTTTGTTCTCGGAGGAAAAATTATGGTGTAATTTCCGTACTTTTACGGTCATAATATTTCTGGTAAAAAATGATTCTGGTTATGAAAACCAAAATACAGGGTATTTAAATCATTCATTTGTTATTTTTCCATTTATATGGTAACGATTGGCCAGAAATTCTGGTTTTCAAAATCATAGTTTTGTTCACCACGCATTTAGTAAAAAATACAAAACTGAAAGGCAAATTCAACCCAACTAAATGGTTTTTTTCCACGCTCTAAGGCCTGCAAACATTAATACTTAAAAGCTATTTAGCTCTTAATTAAACTGAAAAATAAATAAAGTTAACGATAGATTCATAAATTTATCCGGAAACCTCAAAGTTAGCAGTCAAATTCTACGCATTAACTAGCAATTTCTCAACAACAAAGAAATAAAAATAACGTTGTACCTATTGCTCGTTTAAACTAAACATTCTACACATAGAACAGTTCTATTGATTAAAAGTTAAATTACTTCACAAAACTATTTGTAAAATAAGAAAAAAAAAATTGAGATTTGTATAACAAACAGAAAACCATGTTAAAAATTATCGGAAGAAAATTATCGGAAGGAAGGAAGGTTAAAAAGTACATAGCTGCTATATTATCGCATTCATACTTTCTATATATTGACCTTTCTCGTTATTATTTCATAAAATATATAAATAAACCTTAACTATCCAGAATATAGATGGTAAAAAATACCTATAGAAATTAATTACTTTACTGAGAAAGAAAGTAAGATAAAAAAAAAAACCAGAATATGGTAAAATGCACCATGTTTCGAACTGTTATGGGAACACCGAAAAGCTCAGCAATTCTTACCGAGGCACATTGGCAATGATTTTGGTAAAATTAAAGATAAAATATGGTTCAATAGCATGTTGTAAAAAATTGGTAAATGTGGTAAATTTTGGTAATATTTTATAATACCTTAGAGCGTGGTATAGAAACCTTTTTTTTTTTTTTTTACTAAATATGTGGTAATACAAATTATAATTTTGGAAACCAGAATTTCTCCGTTAAACCATTACTACAGGAACGGTAAAATTACCAAATGAATATATAAATAAATAAAATGAATATATAATAAACAAATTATGCGATTGAATATCGTATATTTTGTTTTTATTGTATTATGAGGTTTTTTATCTATCAAAAATGTCATCCCTATACAGTAAGTTAATTTTACCGGAATTTTTTTTCTCCATGTTCATTAAATTCTTTTAAATTTTTTTACTTACAAATACACCGTTACGATCTTTTTTCTATACCTAATCAGTCATGGTTTCATATTTTTTTTTCCAAAGAATTACTAAGAAAAAACTTTGTATAAAATTCCTCAATATTCACGTATTCTGTAAATAACTCGAGATAAAATTATCATTGTTGCTTGCTTTTTGAGAAGAAGGAAAAAAGTACAAAGCTTTCCGTGAGATAATAAGAAATAAATTTCCGGGTTAATGATGCTTTTTATTTGATGTTACAAAAACGCTAGTTCCCTTAACCAAGTAATCGGGATAATAAACCCATTCACTTGATGAGTAGTTCATTCAAAAATACATAAATGGCACGTGTTTTATGGTACTTAAGATATTGCGATCATTTAATATTCCCTGCACTTTTTATGGATCACAAATTGAGCCATTCATTAGGCTTTCTTTTTTTTTTATTATTTACGAAACATTATTACAATAGACTTTTCGACAATGCATTATACTTTAAAAAAATATGAAGCCAATGCCTTAAAACACATAAATGTTCTTCTCGAATGTATTAAAAACGTTAAATCAAAAAGTAAATATATTTCAAATATTAACGAATTGCACAAAATATTTCCTAAACTCTTAAATGAAATGGAAAAGGAAAATGTATTTATTTATGGAGAACAAACAGTTTTCTTTCCAACATCAAAATTAATGATAATAACAAAATGAGTTAGTTAAAATATATATATATTAAAGAAACTTCTTTGTTCTTACAAAAAAATATTATTTGCGTTTAATAAAAATTTTTATGTTACAAAAACTTAAAAAAAGTATATTGTACAAAAAAACTTTTTTAAAAAATCTAGCAAATAATAAAAGCCGAAAAGTCATTTTTATAAATAGTGGATTACAATTTAAAAAGCACACATTCATCTCGAAACATTATGATTCTTTAACAAAGACTTTATTGGATGAATTAAAAATGTAATATTTTTTTTTTTTTTTTGAACTTGCAAACGTTTTACTTAAAAATAATAAAACATTATATTATTACGTACATTGTTTGTAAACGTATACACAATAATAAAGCAAACAAAAATTGAAAAGCTTACACTTAAGTAAATGTGTTACACAACACAAATTACGCCATAATTACCTTTACACATTTTAATTAACGTTGCACAAAAAATTTTAAAACTGAAACTTCTACCCTTTAACACAGAATTTTTGTTAAACATTTTTTTCAAACTATTTACTTTATTTTTTTCAGTAATTTTGATCAAAACAAGTGAAAATATTATATTTAGCAGTTTACTAATTTATGGTTATGAGAAAGCGGTGTATTTTACTGGATCAAGGGTAAAATTTTTCAAACACGGCTCACTTCCAAACTATATTCTTTCAAATCTGCACTCATTCGCTGATATTTAGTTCACCATTCATCATTGAATTTTTTTTAATTTAAAAAAATAAACTATTGATAAATTTTTCAATCGAATGAAAAAATTTCAATCTACTTTTTTTGGATTTTGTATTTTCTTTTCGAATATAATTCCAATAATTTAACAGATATTTTAAAAACTGTTAGACTGTTTCTTACATATAAAAAATAACATAATGTATTTTTACTTGTAATTATAGAGATTCAGAAAAAATTTACAGGGAGTAATATTCCCTATATTTCTAAGTACAGAAATAAATTCCAAAAAAGAGGAACACCGGTGTCCCATCTGCGTCAAAGTTTGAAACTTCATCAGTGCTTGAAAATGCACATGTGTAAATACTTAACATGCTCGTTAGCAATCATAAATTTACTCATTTAAAATTTTGAATTAGTTTTTAATCAATTTTACGTAGAAAATAATTGAGTTATTTTTATGTGCTTTTCATTGTTGTTCTTTTTTCTTACTAATATTACCTTACTTTAATATTTGAGATAAGAAAATTAATTTATGGTGTTTTCTATGTTTTTCAAAACCTTAATTTTTAAAGTTCATTTATTAATGGTGTATAATTATAAGTAAAATAACTCTTGTAAGAATTATTAGATTAACTGTAATAATTTAAAATTATAATAGAGAAAATAATTCATAGTTCTACGCATTTAAATATTCAGATAAATTCGGTCTTTGTCTTTTCCTTGGCTACAATGTCAGTAATTATCATAAGCTAGTAAATTGTATGAGTACGTTTTAACTTCGTTAGTTAAATAAATTTTATCGTGATTTATTTAGAATTTTATTCGGAAATGATTTCGTTTTCATGAATAGGTCTAGGAAGGAAATTCAATTCTAATTCAAATTTAAGAAAATATATTCAAATTAATAAATTTCTAAATGTCGAAGGTAAAACTTTTAAATCGCAATTTCAAACAACTTGGTTCTCTAACTATTTTGGGCGCATTTAATGTTTAAAAATTAACTATTTTACGAAATATTACGGCCATGATAACATTTTTATAAATTAGATACAATTGAACATTTTATAATTTTTTTTTCCTATTTCAACTTATAAGAATCTTCTAAGTAAATTTTTTCAATAAAAGTAAATTAAAAAATTTCAGTTTAATTTTGAAGCAATATGACAATTTAAAACAATTTTGAGTGATTACTCGAACACACTGGAATAAAAATACTTAACCACGAAAAATGTAAAAAACTAAAAACATTAAAAATGAAAAGTTATAAGAAGCAGGTTTGAGGGGGCATAGCTCAAGAGGCAAAAGGTTAAATTAGAATAGATTTCTATACATTTAAAAAGGGTAAAATACTTTCAAAGATGATTAAACACATCATTAAAAATTTTCAATGTATGGAGTGATTTCCAGAAATCAAATTCGGTAAATGAGCAGCGTTGTTGAATGATTTTAGTAAAAGAAAACTGAAACCTATTATTAGAATTTTAACAATGTAGGGCTGCTGTAGATAATTAAATATCCTGATTTTTGACAAATCTTTCATGTTCTTTGAATCATTGAATTAAAGGATATGTTCAGTTTGTCTACATTATAGAAACGCTGTGGCTCAGGGACACCCGTCTCCCAATGAGGGGAAAAATACCAGCGAACCAACGAATCACAGCGATGGCTGATCAAACGAATTTCGCACCCGGCTCACAATGATCACAGTGCTGACGTAAAATATCCCTCAGTTGTAGACGGATTATGAATTAGAGTCCCCTTGCCGTCCGGCTAATTGTGCGAGGTATTCGTATTTTTTCCTCCCTATGTCACAAAAATGTGGGTTAAAAGTCCACCACGAGGGCAAATTTCTCCCAATACTTGATCCAGAAGTACCCTTGTCTTTTGGGTTGGATTCAAAATTACTAGGCGTTGAACATTGATAGTCGTAAATTCAAAATTGGGTCCGCTGTTCAACGATTCTTATAAATAATTTAAAAATTAGACCACACTGAGGCCGGGATAGCCTGGTCGGTAGGGCACTGGGCCCATGTCCAAGAGGTCGTGGGTTCGATCCTCGCCGGCCGAAGACTCCCCGTGTAGTAAATGGTGACTGATGCACGTTGAATCTGTCGAGTCTCAAAGTCCTCCATGTTCTCACAACAAAACAATACCTCTGGGGGTACTGATCCGGGAGTTTCCTTGTCTTCTGGATTGGTTCAAAATCACAAGGCTACGGAGTTGAACTTTAGTAGTCGTAAACCCATGAAATTGGGTCGGCTGTTCAACGACGGTTATAAAATAAAATAAAAAATAAAATAAATTTTTTAATGCTCAAAATCGAAAAATAATCGAAATATTAAGTAAATAATTCTCGGAACCTATGTGATTTTTCCAGAAAACTCTAGGGTTCCGCGAAACACCTATTGAAAACCATTGATTTAGAGGGCTTTAAGTAAGTATTGTCCGGGGAATAAAGGCAACTTGTGAGCAATACTGATGAAGCTGACACTACCATGCCATTGGTAACGGATTTATGTAGCCTCAACCCCCATGACCCCCTAAGCCCACAACGGGCTGTAGCGGGAATACTTTGCTTTGCATAAGTATTGTACTTAAATGGTATGTTTAAATAATTTAATCTTAAACTATTTTTAAAAAATAAAAATTAATATAGTTAGTATCTGACGGCAAACAATTCAAAATAAGTTTACAATCGATAAGCTTATTTTGAATTTCTTTCCTTCTTTATACATGAATACTACGGTGAGTGTCTGGCTTGTTTTAAATTCACAGCAAAGGCAAATAATATATAAGGAAAGTAATAATTAAATATTCAAGTTAAAATAAAATTAAAGATTAGTATTGCTTTCATCTGAAAAATAAACCCTACAGTTTGAGAAACACTACAGCAAAATAAATAAATAAATAAATAAATAAATAAAAATAAAAATAATGGAAATTGAAGTTCTATTCTATAAATGTTTAATTTATTACAGATACTTTTTTTCATTTCATTTATAAAACTGCTCAAATATTATATAGATTAATAATGATGTTTTTGAATTAAATAAAGCATTAATGGGATTAAGTATAAAAGAATCAACAGTATAGTTTCTGTTGGTTTTTTTTTTTTTTTCAATTTTCATGTATTCTTTACGAGATTTTTAATGGGGAATCGTGTAAATATATTTAAAAAAAATTTTATCACCCAATTATTTAAATGCAGAAATATTGTTTAAAGAAATATCGATTTAGCCTAAGTTGATTACAGTCAAATTATAACAACCGCCAATGAAAAGAATTTAGTATATAGAGTACTTTAAGAAAATAATGGCGATACTTTGTGGAGGTATTGCATAATAAAAGTCTCGGTTTTTATTGCGATTCCAATTGCTTTGAAATATAACTCGCCATAAATGATCTTCAATTCCGAGTTATAGTACTTAACAATAATAAACACACATGTGGTTATTTATAAGACTGGAAAAGGAAATAACAATTTACCATTTTCCAGTGTTCTCTCATCACAGCTTTAGATCATGATCATAGAAAGTTTCTATATAAAGCATACCTATATTAATCAATCCACTTTAAACTTCAATGAAAAGGTTTTTTATACTTTATTTTAGTTTAAAGATATTTCACATTTTAAAGAGAAATGAGGTAAACATAATTTTTGCTTGAGTTTAACGCTGTAGTTTTTCCGTGCTACGATTGAGACAGATATTTTCAAATAATGCAAATACCTTACACAATAAAAACTGAGGTTGAATTCCTATCGGAAATCAGTGCTGAGTAACGCTAGAAATTTTGTATTATTTTAAATAATACCGATTTGCTTCCAATTTTGATACGATGTACACGATAAATATAGTTTTCGTTTTTTTTTATTGGATTTACTGTTTTTGACTATTTTATGTGAGTTTTTTTTTTTCAAGGCACAGCCATTTTTGTAAAAACAAAACACTACGTGCAATAAAAACTACATTTATGTAGTTTTAAAAAAATCACTGTAGAATAAAATTTAGCAAAATTTTTTCTACTCATGGGTACAGCAAATTATGGATAATTTAAAAATTAAGTTACAAACTTTGTATTATATAATCGCTAATTTTTAAAATTTTTGTATTTGTAGCATGATAAAATAAAGATTAAAATACGTAAAATAAGACATACAAAATAAATTAATTGCAAAAATCCTTTAAAACTTATTCTTTTTTACAATCCTTTACTGTATTATTCACCCTTATGTTACAGAAAATATAAATAGTAAAGAACTTTATGCTTGTCGTTCTCGTGCTGATATTATTTTCTAAATATTCATGTACATTATTTATAAAATACATACACTTTTTCTATAACTAAATGTTTGCTTGCAATCTAAATTAATTAGTTCTGTGTCATATCTGCTCAGTATGCAAATAACACGCTATAACGTTAATTAACAGTTGGCCTGTTAATAACAATCGGCTATATGTCAGTCGAGATCTTCAGAGGATGTTTGTAGTTAACTAATCTTTGTTAACATGTATGTCAAATAAATCAATGCTAGGGATCTATATTGACATAAAGCTAAAATATCAAATTTTCCGTTAAAATAAAGTATCAGTAATTATATCAATGCAAATATACTGGGAGAATAATGAAATTATGTAAAATTCGTCTCAATAATAAAAAAAAAATTCGAAATAAATACTTGACTAAGGATATAAAGTGTTGGTTACAAATTAATAAATTACCGATAAAGAAAAGGAAACTGTTACTGGGCTCCTCAAAATATGCATGTACCTGATTGAAGAGAAGAATAAATTATGTTTAGATTTTGAATAGACATTTGCTTAGATTTTTCATTAAAGTTACTTAATTATAAAACATGTTTGTTAATTATAGCTTATGAACCAATAGAAAATGTAAACTGTTAAGTTAATTAACAGTATTCTACCGCGAAATTGAAGAAACAACGCAATCGACAACAAATTCAAAATTGAGATTTTTATATGTTTGGCGCCTTTATATGGCAAGTTACGTATTAGAAAAAAAAAATTCAAATTAAATTTTGTTTTATAATTTTTTTGAAATTATATTTTAATGTTCATAGCATTAGCAATAGAAGGAGAAAAGTTGTCAAACCACTTTCTTCGGAATCAATCATGAACTAATTACGATGTTTTTTAATTGCACGGCAGTATTATTATAACTATCTTATGAACAGAATTAGCTTACAAAATTTAATGGGTATTTTGAACAGTCATTTATTCTATAACTCTCCTCCTTTTTGATGAAAAAAATGAATACATAAATAGTACACTGAGAAAAAATATGATTTAAATTATTATTATAAGATAAAATTTTTCAGATTCCGGCCTAACACCAACAGTTTGGTATTTTTTACCGAAACATTTTGGTAAAGATTTTAGTAAAATTAACAATAAAATATCGTTTTATAATGTGTGATAAAACTTGGTTAATGTAGTTAAATTCTTTTAATACAATCATGATACTTTAGAGCTTGACACAAACAAACTTTTATTCAGTTTAATTTACCTTTCAGTTTATAAGCAAAACAGTAGTAAATATATAATAGCAAAACAGTATTTAATCAATAATCTCTTATAACATCTATAATTATCTATAGTAATCTATAATCGCTCTTTGGGTTCAACGTCTAACTATAATTTTTTATCTTGAACCATATTGTGGTGTAAACTTGATGCAACCTTAATAACATTTGAATTTTATACATGTTTCTGTTAAATAATAGCATCCTGTAATCAAGTTAAGAAATACAATAATGTAGTACAACGTAGCACTATATTGAGGTAGCATCGACTTTGGATAATATTATGATTCAGTATGGTCCACAATTTTGAACATTAAACTATCCTCATAGTTTTAAAAGATATTTATTACTATGACAATCATAGGGTTTATTAAAATTTGCACAATGCACATGTATTAACTATTCATTTTTGTGCATATTTTGAAATTTTATGTATAAAACTCCAAAGATTTAAAATTCTTCAAACAAAATTTATACAAACATAACATCTATAAAATATTCTTGAAACATTTAAGTTTCATATGTATCGAGAATTTAATGAAAATATACGTTATAATGTGGGTATGAAAAAATGTATAAAAAGTGTATTTGTATGAAAATATTTTATCTTCCTTTAAAGTACAGTTATCGGTATTATTCAGCTAAACATAATTTTTTTATAAAAATACAGCTTTGAATGATTTCAGAATATTCCATGAATATACTTTCAAAATATTAAAAAGTTTTTAATGGATGCATATTCAATTCCCCGAAAAAATGATGCACAAAGTCTAACATATTTATTCCTTTTCAGAAGTGTAAAGAAGAAAACGACATTTTAAATTCTATCTGCAGTTTGAAAAGAAAGCATTTTTTATCACCAATGCTCTAATCACTTTGACATTTAATTTGAAATATCCTTTCGATATACTTTATTGAAATCGGAATAATTAAAAAGATATAATCTTAACTACAGAATCTTAACTACTTCTCTTTTAAGATCTTCTAAGAACGAACTGTGAAATAAAAACTTGCAATAATTTCTTTTTTCTATAACATCTTGTCTTTTTTAAAAAATAAATTTTTTTCCGAGACATTTTTATTATTTTCAAACAAGTAAATACTGCAAAAAAAAATTTTCTGGAAAATTATTTCTGTTTTGTTTTTTTCCCCTAAAGTTAAAGTCAAAAGTCAAAAGAGTAAGTATTTCTTTATTCTCTGTTAGGCTTAAAGTTTCTCTTTCTTCTTTTTGTTCTGATTTCGTATTCTGCCCTTGTTCAGAGAAAATATGTTCACACTGTCATATACTGTCTTTTGCCTTTTTATAGAATACAGCACTTGCATTACCAACTTCCACACATCACAAATTTATAGGAAGGGAAAAAACGTCCTGTTTTGTAAGGAAAACAACATGTTTTATCGTAGGAGTAAAACTCTATTGATATACTCCGTTGAAAAGATAGCAGGTGTTCAGTATTGACATCCTTTAAAAGATAGTTTAAGAATTCTCTAAGAAAGAGTATGTATTATAAGATCCCAAATTAATGTATGAACGTAGAGAAAATATTTTCGAAATCTAAAGAATCACTAATGAAGACATATCTGAAAATATTAAAAGCTGTTTGTCTGAAAGAAGAAACAAAAAAGCAGTTATTAGAAATTCGTTCAAGTATCACTAGATAATCAAACTGGTTTTGCTATTTATCATTTGCAACTTTCTTACAAGTGATCCGACAGAATAGCGTTTTTGTTACTACTGTGGCTTGAATATTATATTTTCTCTTCTAATGCGTGTTGTATTTTTACTTTATACTTGGCAAGACTTCAAGAAATATAAAAACATATGTTAAGAGCAGTCAAAGCAGAAAATCATGTGTATTGAATAATTCTATCACATAATATGAGCGATAATACTAAGGATTGTTTATAGCAAAATATCCAACTAAGGATAGAGTCTGATTTGTGCTATGTAGACTATAGACAAAAACAACCTGAATAAACCCCAAATGAAAGGACATAAATTGACATATTATAGTTTCAGTTCTTTAAACAAAGCCCTTTCTCAGAGTTCCTTTCTAAAAATCAAACGCAGTTGAAGAAATCTTTCGAAGATCCCACTGTTTCCAACATTTGGAAATTAATCTGTTACACCCAGTTTAAATTTAATCTGCTGAAACCTGGGCTCCCGAAAAATCCCCTCACACCTTTTCTTATCCCTTTCATGTTATTGTGTAGTTAAAAACGATTTAATCTAAATTAATTCACGCCTTCACAAGCTCACGTTTGTGCAATTATTCGCTTTGAAGTCTAAAAAAGATAAAATTAGGTTTAGACAAAGACAAAGACAAGTAAACTAATTTTAAAGAAAACAAAACTCAAACTTTATATTAAAAAATGATCGATAAATGATTTCATGGTGCTTAATAAATGATAAGACCAAAGATATATCAATTCCAAGTTAAACACAAAATTAAATAGTATGATTCTCGCTCTTAATATATTCTGATATTTTCCTTTTGTGTTATTATAAACTTTTATGTGATTTCAATTCCCAGCTATACACAAATTTCAATATTCTGTTATGTAAATTTTCTTATTTTATATTATTCTATATACTTGTAGCTGTATTAGTAGAACTAAGCATTTGATGAGGATTGACTCAATGACAAATAGATAATAGAATTCCATGTTCTGAAATTTACCTTTACTAATTATATGTTTATATCTTTTTTTAAGTTACTGTAAAGAAACTTTTGTTGTAAATTTTATTGTTTAATGATAAAAGTTTTTTTAAAGTGCGTTGCTAAAATTTTTCAGCAAAAAATAAATATCTCTGAAGCCACTTTTTAATCACGCTATAAACATTTTTAATCCTTGTTTAAAAAAGAAATATCATAATTAGGACATGCGCAGTTATAAAAAGATTTTCTTTCTATTGTTTAAAGTTATTTATTATGCATAAAACCAACAAAATTCGAAAATATTTTGAATTACTTTATAAAATTACTAGCTTCCAATAAATATTGAAGGCGGAATTGTGGAAATCATGCTTTTTTCGTAATTTATGAGGACGATCGACACAGCAAAGAAAAAATCTAATTTTAAAAAAAGCGAAAATTAAGGATCTTTTACAAAAATCTTTTGAAAAAATCAATTTCATGGACTTTCAAAATACGCAAATCAAAAATAAGCACTGTTAGCTAAGCACCTTATATATAGATTTTTTTAACTTTTAACAAATAAAAATTTTTATAACATTCTTAAAATTCCCAATATTAATGAAAAACTTATAAATATTTGTACTCAGACCTTTTAAAAGTTCAAATAGAAAAAAAAATTCTTAAATTAAATTTTTTTTTTTCAATTTGGAGTAAAAATACGTTCAACTGCTTCGAAATTATTACTTTTATTGAAAATTATTTTATTTATTTTTATCTATTACTATTTGGATGCTACAGCTAATGCCTTAATAAATAAATAAAAATCCCTAACAAAACAATTTTTCATGCTTGACATTTAAAAAAAAAACTGCTGAAATTTCAAAGAGGACTACTTTCTTTCTAAAATGAAAATTCTTCCATAATTTAAAAGAAAAAAAAACAAACTCAACAGTTAATCGTAAAGAAAGAACGAAAAAGTTTGAATTGTGAAAACTCAAATAAATTTTGCGCGAAAGAAATCTTTTTGTGAAAATAAAAGATTTTCTCTAAGCCTCTCTATATTTGTAGTTGAGAAAGTAAAAAGGAAGATATGCCGTATTTTTCTTTGAATTCTGCCTTTTTTTCTCAACTCATGACATGCATTTCTGATATTTTTCTTGAAACTATAACCCTTAATTTTTTTCCTGTTCTCAAAGGTAATAAAAATTAAAGTTTTTTAAAATAAAGTATAGATTTATTTTAAGCTTTTTTTATTTAATTAATCAAATTTTTCTTACTACTCAGATAAATAAATATTAATAGCAGCTATATAAATAATACAATGATTAAGAGAAAATGATATTTATACCATAATAACGTGGATTTATATGCCAGTGGATTTTTACAATAACGTGGATTTCTATGCCAGTTACTATTTCATTCAAAATTATGTATTGATAATATAATAAATATTAGTATAATAGTGTAATTTATTGGAAAATAATTTTATTCGATGTTAAGTAATCTCAAAAAATTGTTTTAATCTGTCTCTCACTTGCTCTCTTGCATTTAACCAAGTGTTTTTGTTTTTTATAACTTATTTCTGAAGCAACTCACAGTTTTGAATAAATTTCAAACACAATCTGGATCCTTTGATTCACTAGTCTACTTCCTTTGCCTTTCGATAAAACATATCGCCAAATTTAATAATGCACAAAATTGATTTAACAAAAGCTTTGCAATATATATATATATATATATATATATATATATATATAAAATAAGATCACAATCCTTTTCTAAACATTGCCACTACTCTTACTGATATTTAAGAGGGAAAAAATCTGAATCCAACTGCGGGGTCCGTTCAATTTTTTTTGAAGGACTAAAAAGATTGAATCATTGATATAAGGTCCTGAGACACACTATTAGAATTTTTGTCCTAAAATTACGGTAAAATAACCGGCAGCAGTCCGTCCATCCAATTAACCGTAAAGTTTACGATAAAGAACATTTTTTACCTTTACGGTTCTGAAACTGTTTACCAATAGTATGGTTAAAAAACTATGAATAAAAAACTCTACGGTTTTTTTTACCATTTGCTACTAACCTGGTTTCAAAACACGTGAAAGAGAAATTTACTTGGACATATTGAAACTGGGCTTTTCGGTTGGTAATGGGCATTGAAGTTAGGTTGTGGTTTACTTGTATTTTATCCACTGAACTGATTTAATAAGTTTATCTGGTTGCTTCGCCTATCGTAAGAGATGGGAAATACTAGATTTTTTGTGTTAAGCAACTTTATGACGCTTCCATCTATGCGTGAATATGAGCGCGTTGTATCAAAAATTGGGGAGTGTAGGACAATAGGCATTTTTCATGTGTTTAAGAGAATGTTGTGGTGTCAACGCTGGTACTCGGACCCCGGTTCCGTCAGTCATGAGAATGACCCTGTGATGTCAGAATTGGCATTACATATTTCCTAGCTTTTAAAATTTCTTAAATTACTTAAGCTTATTTTTTTAATCATTCTTAATTGAATTGTAATTAAATTAAATCAATTATTTCATTTGTATTAAAAGCAAACATGAAATATTTTATTCTTTTCTTATCGAATATATCGGCTAACTTTTTATTTCAATACTAATTCAGACTCATTAATTCATTGTCGCGCCTAATCGAAAACAAAAATCTATTTATAGACTTCGGGCCCCATAGGTGGGCCGCCACTCTAATAAACCACTCTAGCTCAATTCGTTATTTTAACATTTTAATTACGATAAAAGAATACAAACACAACCAAGACATACATCACTTTTTTACGTCCACTCAAATTAAACGTTCGAGAGAAAGTGCAGAGAGAATCATGGGTGAAGTTTATAACTAGCGCAGTCTTGCGGTCAAACCAGACGTTACATAACTCTTTATTCTTAAATTTCTTACCACAAATATGTTTCTGTTGCATGGTTATACTAATTCTCACAGTCTTGTTGGCGATTCGCGATCGCCAAGGTATTTTTAAAACCTAATATTGATTATGGAGGGTTGGCTTTATTTTTAGCTATGTTATCCTTTTGATATTTTTGCTATCCTAGGATCTCTTTCCCATGCTTCTAACTGTCTGTTGGGAACAATTCAATTGCTTTTTAATTTTGCTTTTGATTAGGCAGGTCATGGGGGATTTATCTCCAATGGCTGTTCTTATTAATATTATTATGTTTATTTAACTTAAAGTCTTATGGATAAAACTTATTATTTCTATCTCGAGTTCTACAAATACTACTAAATAAAAGTTTTATTAGTTATGATTCAGTTTTCATTTTCAACTGTCATTTCCATTATCCTGTTTTCAATCTTCAATTAGTCAATTATGGCATAGAACTCCAACTACACCCAATATGAAGCCCTCTCGCCTATAATATTTACGCAGTCGCAAGGAACTTAATAGCTTCATTCGGTGAGACTAGTTGGTGCAATAAAATTCTCGTTATTTAGCCGTCTTGGGTGAAAACAGTTGATGGACGGTTTTTTTTTTCACAGTTAACAGTTTGAACACCATCAGTAACAGTTTGAATACCATTTATAGCTATTTGACTGCTTTATTAATATGGTAAAATAAAAATTAAATTAATTATTATTCAAGCATTTTAACCCAGAAATTCGTAACAAGGTACGAGAATTTCTGGCTGCTTCACTCTTACCCGCTTTTAGCCAAAATAATATTTCTACTATTTAAAAGTGTTTGGAAATTAAAAAAGAGGGATAGAAGTTGGAATATAATTTAAAAACTGCCAAAAAAGGACGAAAACAGTTTTTTCATTGCTTAATTATTTCCTTCTATACGCTGTAAAAAATTTTGAAGTGTAGTTTTGTTCACATGATTGTCGACGACGAATTCTTTCACATGATTGTCATTTTTATATATTACTTTATTTTCTATTATTACTTAAGTTGATACTTAAGTGTTCAATTCAAATATTAGTACTAATTAAATATAACATTACCGTATAGGTTACAAGGATATTAAAGATGATAATATCGTTTGAAATTATTTTTGGTTGATGAACTTGTCATTTTACATTTCTCAAATAACTCTAACCGTTTTCGAATAAAAACTCGTATAATCTGCTATTTAGTAGCGTTTTTTTCTGTTGTACTCTTGCTTTTGTTTTGAGTTAATATATAATAGAAGTTCTTTACGAAATATTCAAGTTATCAATTTTCACAAAGCACCGGACTAGTATTTCACAAAAGAAAAAAAAAACTAGCTTTACGATTTCAAAAGCTAAATATATATATGTTAGGAATCTGTTATATGAATAATCGTTACAAATTACAACTAAAGATTCTGGTAAAATTACTGTACTCAATGGTAATGCCGTTTCTGGTTAAAAAATAATAATAATTTTGGTTAATAAAAACAAAGTATACAGTATTTAAGTTATTCATTTGGAAATTTTTCCGCTCATATGGTAACGGTTTATCAGAAATTAAATAATATACATGAAAAATAGATAACTGAAAAGTAAATATAACCAAATGAATAGTTTTTATACCATTCTCTAAAGTATCATGATAAAATTACTAAAATTTATCAAATTCTATGAAACCAAATTTTATTGTTAATTTTAGCAAAATTATTAACAAAGCGCTTCGGTAAGAAGTACCGAGTGTTTGTTTTTCCTACAGAGCAAGAAACACGTTAAATTTTGCTATAATCTAGTAGTTATGACCATACTGTTTTTCTTAGTGTACCGTTTTGCACTCTTCCTAATTCCTGCAATCATTTTTATCCAATAGCATTCAGTTATTATAATATAATTCCTCCATTTACGAATGTCACATTTGCAGACTTTAAAAGCGCGTTATTCAGTTTTAGAAAAAAAATCCAGTTTTAGCTGTTTTAATAATTTTTGTTAAAAAATAGCTTTCAATGTTACTTACCTTTACTTCAATTTCTAGTAACTTTCAAAGTTTAAAAGAATTTTAAAAATTAAAAACTGCCTGTTACTGACTTGTCACAATGTGTTTCATCCGTAAAACCCTTTTTTTTTTAAATTAAATTTTTTTTAAAGTTAAATTTCGAAAATTTTGAAGATTAAAATAAAAATAAATGACACCAAGAGATGTTTTAATAAAATTTGCTAGATTCGATTTACTTAAAACTGAGACTTATGCATTCGACAAATATGACTTCTGTAAATTCTGGAATTGCCCTATTTTAATAAATTTTATGACCAAACAATTATTGTTAAACATTTTCATTGTACTGAAAGCCTTTCTCCAGTTGACTAATCATGAACTTGCCAGACTTATTATTTAATTGGAGAATAATTTTAAGTTTTGGACTTGATACATCAAACAGTTTAAATTCAATTTCATAATCGAAAGGTTAAAATGCAGCAGCATTTTTGCTGTTGTATTAAAACCTATATGCCTATATTAAAACCTATATGAGACAAACTATCACATTCCTATTTTTATACTTTAATAATACAAGCAAAACTAAAAAATGTTTTCCTTATTTTCGAAAGGAGTCACGTACTTTGAAAATGCCGTTGGCAAATATGTATGGTAAAAGCTTTTGATTTTGATTGATCGCTCTTGAAGCGAGAACAAATATTTTCTTACATCTAGTTCCTCAAAACACGGTGAAGTTTAGGGCACGATATTTTTCAATATTTATTTCCGAACTTTAATGTCTGTTGTCTGGGAAACAAATAAATAATAAAAATCTGATCTTATTTGTAATAAGAGAAGGGCATTTTATTCCAAAGTAAATGTTATTGAATATATATAATACATAATTTTTTCTGCAATTTATTAAAATTATTGCTGAACGTATATAAAAATTAGAACTGTTTGTTTCTGGGAATAATGCTTCTGAGTGTTACAGTTTTCTCGTTTCATTTAAGAAAAACAAAATATTCATAATAAGTAATTTCTGCAAAACTATTAAACTGCTTCACTTAATTTTTTAATAACGTGTTTTATCACAGTGTATGAAAATTAATATAATAGTTCGAAAATGTTTTGATCACTGATAAAAATAAAATTGAAAAAAACTTTCTACAGAGAAAAAAAATCTGGTAAAATTACAGTACTATATGGTTATGACTATAATTCTTGGTAAATAAAACCAAAATACACTGTATTTGAGCCTTTCATTTGGTAATTTTTACGTTCATATGGTATCGTTTTACCGGAAATTCTTGTTTTTTAAAGTTATAGTTACCTAACATTTAGTGAAATATACAAAAATGAAAGGTAAATTTAACCAAATAAATGGTTTTTATACCATGCTCTAAGGTGTCATGATAAAATCACCAAGCTTTAACACATTTACTAAATTTTAACTGTTTATTTAAAAACATTTTACTGTTAATTTTACCAAAATTATTATCAAAGTGCTTCAGAAAAAAATACTGAGCTTTTTCGTGTTCTCAATGACACAAAAAACGGCACATCTTATCATGTTCTGTTAGTTTTGACCATGCTTTATTCTCAGTGTACTTTCTTTGAATAAAGAGGCTTTTTCTTGACGGATTTTAGATTTATTTCTTCGAAAAATGGGGGTAGTCGTAATATTAAAAATATTGCGCCAATAGCTTAAACAAGAGAGCGTGGAAAATTCGGACCCCCATTGCTATAAAATTCGTTTATAAAAAGCTAATTCCATATGAAAAGTGATTATTTATTATTTTTTCATTTTATTTATGAATAGTCGAAACGATTTTGAATTGGAAGGCATAAAAAATTTTTATAATTCTAAAATATGTAATTTTACGTGACAAAACACAAAGTTTGAATGAATTCTGTTGAATTGTTTCTACGTTATCAAATTTTAAAAAGGTGAGTATCTTAAAAAAAGAACTCGCGATTGATATATTAAAAAAGTTATTTCTACTTGAGTGATGCATTATGCGCTTTTAAAGAAAACTGCTTGGTTTAAGATTATCATCTGATTTACATTTTTTTGTATGCTTAGCACCTTAGAGATAAAAATTCTAAGAAAGGAGACATATTCGTCGCAGCACTCTTTCCAGATAATAATAAAGGAATAAAATTTTCTCACTTACAATCTGTTAAAGTTATAATATTGCTTTTAAAAATTAGTAACAATCTATCAAATGAAAATGTTCAGTAGAAACATTGTGCAAAATATTTTGAATCAAATAAATCTAAAACAAAACAAAATGAATATAAGTTTAAAACCTGGAATCACAATAAGTGTGAGAAAGTTTTCTGAAAATAAAGCCTCAAAAAAATAGTTTTTACAGTTTAGTATTTGGAAGTTGAAAGTTTTGCTCTGAGCTAGTACATTTTTCTGAGTTGGTGCTAAGTTGATTGAGAAAAATGGCATTCATGAAGTATTATTAAGATTTAAATAGCATGGTTTTGAAGTTTTAAAATATTAAAATAAAAATCATGATTTTTTGTTGGTTTTTTAAGTAAGATTTATATATTATACCTGAAACTGCATTTTTTTTTAATGTACTAGGCAAACACACATAAGATTGTTTGCTTACTAGACTGAATATGAATGTCAAAAAATAACCAAAAACAAATTTCAATTAAGGTCTTAAAATCTGAAAAAAATGTTTTAAATAGTTATATCTTGTAATTGATAGAAGAATAAATATTAAAACAAAACTTCAGTCTGATTTTTAAAAAAAAATATCACAACCAATATATTCATGGTTACAGAGTAAAGGTAATGTATCATATTTGATATTTTCCTCCTGTTATATTAAGTATTTAATAATAAACTTTAGAAAAAGTTTTCTGTCGTCATGCATTAAAAAAAATGTTTTTGATTTTTAATGTAGCCTGTATAATAACACTCTGTCCCACAGTAGACTGATTGTAAGGCACGGTTTCCGGTAGACAAATATCCCTGGCAACGATTAACGAGTATATCACTTTGAGATAATCACTTTGATCAACCTGCGATGAAACTGAGGGTGCGTGGTATCGATGTTCTTCCCTAATGTTCTTGCCCGACCTTACAGACGTGTGTCTCCTTTATAAAGGGTCCCGCAATGGACTGGTCGCAAAGACACGGTTTGCAGTAGAGTCCCGAAGTCAAGCATAACTGGTGGTCTGTAAGCGTTTGGTCTGCCTGCGTAGGGACTGAGGCTGAGTGGTATCCTCGTTAAACTGTTCTACCGTAAAGTGCTCAACTTCGTGCAGTTCGTCGAAACTACCAAAAAGAGGAAGCCATCCCATGTTTAGAAGATCAAAATTATGATGCCTTCGGATCGTCATCAGGGACATTTCCCAAACCGTGACCAATAGCCCATTCTGCAGTTTTTATTGGACGCAAATAAAGTAACACTATAGTCACGCAGGGTTAAAAAAAAAAAAAATTAATTTTTTTTTTTTTGCTTTTTAATACAGTCTGTATAATAATATTTTCTGTCAAAATTTTAACTTGAAAAATTGTTTCACATTGAATGAAATAAAATCTGAGAAAACAGCAAAGAAAGAAACAGTAAAAGAAGAAAATAATCCATCCTTCGGTTGACCAACTTACATACTTCCTACTTTCAAACTTAAACCTTTGCTATTGAGTTATTCATGCTCAGCCTATGTCGAAGTGAAAAAATAGGAAAATGCAGACCCTTTTATTTTTTCGAAAGAACATTTTATACATTGAAAAAAAGAATACTTACTCTTACTAAATCAAACAATGTCTAACTTTTATTGTTAGTAGAAAATTTTACCTCCACGCCAAAGCTGATAAAGAAAGAAAAGGAAAAAGGGTAGTAATCACTAAAGGGATAAGTAAATATGGCACAGTTCGATTACTAGGCTATACTATTTTTTCATTTTATTCGGGGAACTTTCCAACTGTTCAATAAAAATTCATTCTCATTCCTTAACTGCAGACTACATTGTTTACGTAAAGGGGAACGATTTCTTTCATAGAAAAATCGAAGTTTGGTTCTTTCACTATTCGGTTACTTGGGAAATCAAAAAATCACATCTTAAACAGCTTTTGGTGAGGAAAAACGAAAAACTTAGAAAGATATTGATGCTCATATGTGGTTTCACACTAACTTACTATAGCTGTAATTAGTTCTAAACACATTTTTTTTAATTTTCAAATTTGAATTTCAACATCCGTAACAGAAAAATTATAAATATTGCTTGATTTACGAGAAACAACTATTATTGTCAATAGTTTTAAAACACAATCGTCAAAACTGCGTTTTATTTGAATTTTTCCAAATCTTAAATTATGCCCAATATTAAAAGGAAATTGACCTAATATGGCATTAAAAAATGTTTAAAGATAAATTAAGTCACTTATTGTGATAATTGCGTAAGTTAAGTTATTCAGCATTGAGATTTTTGTCAAAATTTATAGTAAGAAAGTATGATTTTAATCAATTAAATCGTATTTTTTTAAGCAATCCAAAAAATTGCGAACCATGACAATTACTCTCTTTGACTCATTACAAGTTACAACCTGTAACAAATAGCTAAAATTTTATAAAGTTTAAGCAAAATTTTTTTTTCTCTATGAAATATAACAGTGAAAATAGAAAAACTTACAACACAATTTAGTTCAACATGTAAGATGTCAGCAAAAATTACTTACCTGAAAGAAAAGGAAGACAAATGCTTTAGTATTAGCAGAAATTTTTTTTTAACAATATTTGAGAAATTTTAACTTTAACTTTAAAATGAAACTTTAACTTTAAAGTGATTATATGCAGTGTATATAATCATTTTAAAAATGCGTAATGTTATGTTGTTGTTGTAACTTATGCTACTTTCCAATATCAGCAAACATGCTTGGAATCAAGCGAATTTTAAAGGTAGAGGGGGTCTTATTTTTTCAGTGGTGCAATCTATGGCTGAAATATGACTACAGCCACACACACGTCACAGCCCGTTTTACAAGAAAGGCGTAATCATACTTCATTCATTTATCCGCAGATTGTAATTTAGACCTAAAAAGTAGAAAGATCAATCTCCAATTCCCCCAGAGGTTTTGATTTGTTATGGAAACTTGAAAGACTTTGTGACCTTGACAGATTTAACCTGCACCAGTCACCACTTAATGAACGGGAATTCTTTTCATGAACTCAAATTCAACGTCTTACCAACCTGACTATTCCAGCCCTGTGCAAATGTTATGAAATAATGTGTTGAACAAGAAGAACAGAACTAATGCAATAAATTAAGGGATTCGTTATTTTTTGCTTGCCAGGAAGATAGGGGGAAAAAACATCATGTATTCCATAACAATCACCGCGTAAATACTTTTTCTAATATTACAAAGAAATGGGTAAAATAATAAAATCTAGAACGTACAATGAGCTAAAAAAATTTCTATCACTCTGAATATCTTTTCTTCTTGTGATCGGATGCTTACAAAATAAGTGCAATATTAATCCTTAAAATGTTTTATTGATAAGCGCTAACTGTTAATTAAGTTGTGAATTTAGACACTAAAAATGCACTTTCATCGAATAAACATTGCCATTATTTTCAATTATTACAATCAAAATAGGCGGGTAGCCACAAACTGTAAGATAATTAATTTTTGCCAGAAGAGTGGTCAAAAGTTTCAGCCCCTTAGTGCTAATTTTACTTTCTTCGTATTTTGTTATACCTCGAGAAGTTTTAAAGCGAAAATAAATTGCAAAACCATTAAATCTGTTTATTCAAAACCAATTCCAAGCAATAAATAATTTTTACAATTTTATTATTTATTTTCTTGTTATTTTATGTAATAATGGTCTAAAAATCTTTGTATGGTAAGTTTTACAAATTTTTCTTTCATTCTAAAATATATACTTTTCAATGGCATAATACAAAATTTGAACAAAATTGACTCATTTTCTTATAACTCAAAAACTAATCGACCAATTTTATTTAAATTTAGAAAAACAGTTGTTAAAGGTAATATTTGTTTTTTGTTTTTTTTTTTTCACACTGTAAGAAGACGAAAATATTTTCACAACAACGTTATTAAAATTAACCATAAGTAATGACTTCTACGTTTATTGTTTTCAAACATCATAAACAAAAATTACTATTTACAAGTAAAAAATGAAAGGGCAAGAGTAATTCTTTGATGACCACCCCTGAAGACCGCGGACTGTTGTTCAGGTGTCCGCATATATATAAAAAAAAATTCTTGTATTATAATTTAAGAAAAATTCCTAAAAAAAAAAAAAAAAAAAAAAAAAATAAATAAAAAAAAAAATTCTTCTTCTTTTTCTTTTACGAAAAATTCCATGTTTTCTTAAATTATAGAAAGTAGAAAATTTTTGAACAACTTTTTTTGAAAAAGCAAATTTAGCAATATAAAAGATGTAAAGAGACAGGATATCTCATAGGACTGAATTGAAACGATGTTTGCCGCGTTCTTTACCTGTGTATATTCTATACATATTCTTAATCACAGATACCCCATCCTATGTGTATTTATATGTCTAAGTAACGGAGGCGAGCAACATTACCTAAGCTACAGATAACCACTAATGGGGTAAGCCACATTCACACATCACAAAACAAAGGAATAACACCGAAAGAGAGAGAGAGAGAGAGAGAGAAACATCCATGGCCCGAGCGGGATTCCAACCCGCAATCATTCTATTCAGCATTGGCTTCATTCAGTCTCACTGACCACTCAGCTACCTGGTCTGCTATATACAAAATGTAGGAAAGGTCTGCCGTACTTTTTTTTTAAAGACGAAGGAAAAAAAATTTTATTTCTGAATAGAAACGAATTACAAGTTAAGTTAGAAGAATGATGGCTACATGTAATAATTAGTACAACAATAAACAAATTAATAAATATTTCCACAAATTTTTATCGATATTCTTTTACAATTCTGTGTGTAAAGCAACTATTTTTCAAGTACTAGACTTTTAACAATGGCAGATGTAACAAGCCTAATATAACTGAAAATTTTTGACATGACTAAGGTCTGGGTTTTAATACTGGCTAGTCTTTAGATTCAACTTTCTAAAGTCTAGTCCTGTATTTTAGAACGAATTTGTGTAAAATCTGTCCAATTACTATTTCTGATTGTTTATATGTTTATAATAAAAGATCATAATGGCCAAACTAGTTTCTAGATGTAATTATCAAAGCGCTACTTTCAAAAATTTAAAAAAAAATAGAGCTTTTCCAATACTTTTTATTTCGCAAAATTATTAAGTAAAAATAGTTTATATATAACGTCATTTCTATGACAATTAATTTTGATAATTAATAGACAATTACTTTTAGGATAATTGTTTAAAAAGAAGTATTAAAAAATAGCAAAAACAATTGAATTCTTCTCATAATTATTTAGTTAAATTTGAGGAAACTAGAAGATTGAAATACAAATATATTATTTAAATTCTCAAATCCTAAAATATTCAAGAAATTTATTCAAATTAAGTTTATATGATTTAAGTTACCACAAAATAAACTGTGCTTAAAAAATCAGTTTTAAACGAGAGCTTGAAAAAGGTATAAAAAATAATTTAACATCCTAACATTAAATATTCTTTTTAAATCTTTACTTTCTGTTGGGAAAAAAAATTAATTAATTTTTTGATTGATTTTTATAGAAAAAAATTATTTAGATTAGAGAAATAGTCATTAAAGCATAAGAAGCAAAACTCATTTACAAAATATCATTAAGATTGTTTTTTTTTTCGTCTTGAATCAAAGAGGCAAAAACTCTTAATTTAAAATGGCAATTTCTTTTATTTTATTAAAAAATGTATTTAAGTAACTTTTTGACTGATTTGCTTAAAAAATTCTAATTAATTTGAAGGGCCTTTTCTTGAGCTAAGTGGTTAATTTACATTAAATGTCAGATTTTTTTATTTAACTTTTGCATACAAAATTTTTTTAACTTAATTACGAAGTGTTTGAGTAGTTTAACATCTAACTATTTTTTTATAGCTAATCATCGATCGAAACAAAATTATTTAAAATAACTAAAGCGGCCCCAATCTCGGAAACATTTTGATTGCTCCGATGCTGTTGTATGTTTCGCTGCTCGCATCACTGATATTTCGCTAAAACTCTATCTTGTATTGATATTTAAATTTTTTTCTTTCATAAAAAATATTCACAACAAAATAATTAATTTATATAGCAATTAATTTATTTATATTTTAAGAAATCATAATGAAAAGTTTTCATTACTATCTTCCTCATCATTTTATCTTGCAGATATTCCCTTTTCTCTTTCTTTTCCATTCATTCTAAAATATCTCGCAAATTATTTTAAGAACGACATTTTTTCTTCTCCATAAAAGATAAACAGCTACGTCTCAAATATTCAGTTTTGAATCAAATGTTTTGAATAGCTTAAAAGTCTTAAGTTTTGTATAAAAAAAATTAAAACTTGCACTTTCAAAAATAAATTGCATGTTTTATAAAACTTTTATTGTATTGTTTGTCTTTTGCTTTCAGTTGAAACATGAAAAAAATACCAATGCTAGTAAATCCCATAATTTGTACTCTAAACTTTATCCAGCATTAGAACACAACTATCAGTTTTAGACGCATTGTCTCTGTCTAAACTTCAGAAATCTTAGCAACCGCTATCTAGAAACCTTTATCCCCTATCCCTTTGAAATTATACATTCTCATGTTCCTGAAATCTTGAATCTTTCATTAAAACAAGTAGAATAAACTTATTTTTACTTAAATATCTATTGTTAATCTGAAAAAAAAGTATGTGATCAAAAGAATATGTTGGTAAAATTAACAATAAAATAACCATATAAATGGTTTTATTTACCACATGAATAGTTTGGTAGTATACGAGTTAAAATATGGTAACATTCGTTAATTTTACCATTTATTTACCGAAAAACCATTTATTTGGTAAATTTCAGTTTCAGTTCAATTCAGTTTTGTAATTATTACTAAATGTGTGGTAATGTGTCTTAGTAATGCCACCTGTTGGAAGAGTAGCAAAAGTCACTGAATTTGAATTAAATTAGATGATACTAATTTCTTTTTTTTTCTTTCAATAAATGAAACGAAATGACAGATAAATAAAGAAAAGTGAAGTATGCAAATTATTAATTTCCCTATTTAATATATTTTTTATATAGTAAACTGAGAAAGAGCCAGAACTATAAGTGTGAAAACCAGAATATTCGATTAAATAAAGTGCTGCTATACCATCGAAAACAATTACAAAATTAACGGTTTAAACACCGTATATTTTGATTTTTTTAATTAGAGTTACGCTGCTCTTTTTACCAGAAATGTCATCATGTTATCACCAAACAGTGCGGAAATTTTACTAGAATTTTCTAAGTGTATGCATAAAAATAGATTATTTTTTTCATTGGCATAAAACAAATATTCCAGAATGTGATTTATTTGTTATTTCTAAGAATAGAAATTAACGTTACCTTGATTTTCTTTTATTTTTATAAAAATAATTCAACGTATAAATTAATCAATTTTAATATATTAATTTTAACATGCATACCTTTTGGCTGTGTTTATGTATCCGAGCAATATTCTAATTTTTAAAGCTGTGTGCTGGCACTATATAGAGATGAAATGTTTATCTTCAAAATAAAAGACATAAAATACTTTATTGTGACGCTTATTCTTTACATTGGCATTTAATCAGCTTAAATAATCACAAAAAAAGTACTTACATAAGGTAAGTCATTTTGTAAAGCTTCAATCAATTATCTAGTAATTATAATCTATTTTAGAAGTGTACGGTTTTATTTTCGTGTGACAGAAATGTTGGTTTATTCATTCAAAAAATTAACCTTCGTATAAAATGCATTTGCTTTCATTACTGTTTTAAAAATATATAATTACAAAATGAGGAGTTTCACTTTCTTTGACTTTGAATAGTGTTATTTTTCAGCTTAAATTTTTTTTTCATTTCCAATGAGCTGCACAATCAGTCTTCCCGATGGGCAGACCTGGTGCGTTCTCCAGAAGTGGTATCCACTCTTTCAGAACCCCCACAATGGGTGAGATACCGTTGGCCATGTTAATTTGGACGTCTAGTGCGTTTCAGCTTAAATTGAAAGTATAACTTCAAAATTTCATTTTACTGTTTTCTTGGATTTTATTATTCTAAATAATACATAAGCAATAAAAGTGATCTAAAGATTAAATATACCAAAATCATGAATCAAAGATATTAATAGATTTACGCTTAATCTATATACTTAATGATTTGTAGTTTCATTGTTTAACGCAACAACAAAGATTGTTAAAAGTATTTTTTTTTTTAAAACTCTCGATTTTATGCGTGTTTTATATACAGGATTTTTAACCTAAAATTTAATTTATGTTTAGCTGTTTCATTTCCTGCTTTGTTTATGTTTCACGCGTTTATGTTCATAACTTTAGTTATCTCAGAGGAAGGTGTTTGGTTTAATTCCTCATGCACATTAATGCGAGTAAAGTTAATTCAAAACGCTTACCTTTACCAGTTGAATTGGTTTTTAAATTGAAAGGCAATAGAATTGATCGTTAATATCAGGCATCCATGCCTAGCAAATGCATTATTATTCATTGTTCAACTCTGGTAAAAAATATTAAGTAGAGTAATAATTGTAGTATTTAAATTTATATTATTTTAAAATACCTGATTTCATATAATTATGATAAATGTAGTTTTAAATCACCTACTTTAATTTTAGAGTGAACCTCTGCAAAACGTATAATACACGTTATATGAACACAAAATAATTTCAAAAGTTTGAATAGCTTTCGAAGTAAAAAATGATTTTATAATCCCTAATTTAATATTAAAGTAATTAATCATTGCTAAAATAGCAATTTCAAAGTAGGTTTTCTTTCATTTAAAGAACGCAATTTATCTTCACGGGAGTTTGCGGAGGTGACCGTGTATATTATTATCTTCGCTTACAACATTTAATCGATGGCAAAATACTACACACGAAAACGTGTCAAAATATTTTAAAAACTCTAATTAAGAACTAGGAAAATGTTGACCATATTTTATTCTTTGGGAATTTAGCTGCAAATATTATATTTTCAGGTGCGCGTTAATGACTCATATGTTTAGAATAAAATTCGACAAAAATGATAAATCACTTTATTGAGAGCATTAATTAATAAATGATTGTTTCATTTATAAAAAAAAGACTTTGAAAAAGTCTGAATTATGAAGGTAAACTAACAATCCATTTTATAAATGTGGATGTTAAAATATAATTATTTTTTAAAAATCACTTCATATAAATAGAATATTTATATACTACGAAAAACGTGAATGATTTGTTAATATTAAATGCTCTTGCTATTCATAAATAAAAAACATAAGAAATAATTATTTTTCACCAACTTAGTAACTTCAATAAGAGTCTTGTAAAAACTGGTCTGCACTGGTTTGAGAAATTTTTTCAATATCTTTTAACATATTTTTGTAGACAAGTAAGTAATAAAAATTTTTTTTTTTTACTTTTCGAACTACAGTCATTACACAATTTAATCGCAAAAACTCTTTTTTAATGTAATATCTAGCTTAATATCGGGATCCCTGATATTTTTATACATAATCCTTTAAATATAATAAAATTTCATCTGTGTGTGCTTAAAATTGTCAGGCACAATCTTTTTCATCGGATTGCATAAAAATTCTTTTTAATCTTTTTATAATTCTACTACCGAAAATTTTTGAGAATCCCATTTTAAATTTACTTCTAAATTCGTTAACTATTAGAATATAACTGTATTTGAGCGGCAAAAAAAGTTCTAAAATGAAATAATATAAAAATAATATTAATATAATTATGCATATAAAGGAAATTAAATATTTCCTCGAGTTGCTTTTTTTTCTTATAAAGTAATTATCGTAGAGTGGTTATCTTTGAAAGTGGTTTTAAATTAGAAATTTACTTTTAATGGTTTATTCTTAAACATTCTTTTGGAAATTTTTTTACTAACATTTAAAAACAAGTTTTAAATCTAGTAAAAAAAGTCTATATTAAAAAGTACTTTTGTTACTTAAAAGATTTATTTTTTTTAATTAAATGAAGTACATTAATTAGTTGTTCGAACTATAAAAATTTATTCCACTATTTAATTAATTACTGAAAACTGTTTGATTAAAGAACTTCATGTAATTAATTAAATAATTAAATTATATATTTTAATTTGTAAGTATCTCTTAATCTCTGATTTTAATATGAGATATAATTTAGATAAAAAATACTCATAGTTAGGTAAATAAATGATCTTCGAATTTAATATTTATTCCTTCAAAAGCAATGTAATTCTGTTAATATAATGTTTGATTATTTGTTAATAATTTTAAATAAAGTTATAAAGAATCGACCCACTTCGACAATTTCATTATTTTCTTATGATTCAATTAAGTCCAACTTCAATTAATTTTATCAAATATTTGACTTTCAAATTTGGAATAAAAATAACTTCTTTTATTTGCAAACTATTGTTGTTTTTTTTTTCAATTTGCAAACTTGGTTCTTTATTGAAAGTTTAAGGCACAAACTTACGTCTTTCAATTCCTTATTGAAATTTTTTAAGTATTATGAAGCTATCATTTTATTATGGTTTAAAACATAAACTGTAAATTTTTAACTAATGACAAAATAGAAAATTTAAACGAAATCGGTCGAAGAGTTTCTGAATTATCTAACTTTCGCCGATCGATTTGAAGGGGAATCGATAGATTTCGCTCAAAGTGATTTAAAATTACACCTTTTAAAACTACTACACTAAATTTATGTGATTTAAAGCTACACACTTTAAAAGAGTGCAAACATTTTTATATTTCGCAATTCAAAACCTTTTTGATTATCATTAAATAAAATATTAATTACTAAAACTTTTATTTTTACTAATTATTTAATAACGAACTTTATAAAGGTGCGTAAAAAATATTTGTTTCGCTTAAAAAGATATCGAGAAATGGTACACTCTGCAAAAAGTAAAAAATCCAAATTAATCAAACTTTTAACTGCTCCCCCGCTAACACTGATATTATATTTTTTAAAAAATAACTGAAAAACAAAAATTTTCGCAATTTTTTTGCAACGATGCGCAATGCTAATCCTATAAATAAATTCTTTTTCTCACTTTCCTTTCAGGCGGAAAAATTAAAAAATTATGTTAGATATTCAGTACTGCAGCTGAAATTGCACCGACTGTTCAAGGTTTAGGATTCTAACACAAACAGTTCTAAAGTTGTAACAGAAACACAAATTCTTCCGTTTATTACAGATGCGAAATAATCTTACTCTTAGCTCGTTTTTCTAAATTTAATATTCCTAACATTTTTATTTTAAATAAAATATATTGTTCCTTCTTATCATCACATTCTTCCTTATAACTGAAAGTATGCTTTTGAAATGATAAGTTTATCAAGCAGATAAAGTAAAAGAAAATGACGGAGACTGCTTTAGAATATGGTGTAAATGATAATCAAAAGCGTCTCCCCTTTATTTCAAAAGAATTACCGAATTTCATTTTGAAGCTTTATAGTTTGAATCGAGTTATTGTTATTAATTGTTATTAATTAAATATTTTTACCGACTTCAACTATTATTAAATGAGAAACATCGTTATTTATCATTATTTATTTTTAGTATTATTTATAAGTCACATCTTTTTTGCAGGTTCTAATTAAAAAATGAGTTAAATAGTTTAGATTTTCTCTCATGGTTTCCATTCAACATATTTTTTTTTTTTGCTTGCTATATTCCACGAACGCAAAATGGAATAAAAATGTAAAGATATTTATTTTGAAGACATAAAATTATTTGAAAAAGTGGAAACACGCGTTGCGAAAATAAAATCGCCACAAATGTCACGTACTGTCAAATTGTTTATGGCGTTATCTTTTTTTTTTTTTTTTTAAAAAAAGGATTTGCATTTCTTCGTTGGTATTTGAAGCTTTGACAAGCTTTTCAAACATTTCTTACTTTCTTCCAGACTTTTAAACTTTAATATCTTTTCTTTTGAATTTAAAAACTAAAATACACTTAAAAAAGCAAATGCACTTAATAGTCCATCTAAATTAAGTAATTAATGAATAATATTTACGTGATAAAATAATTAAGTTAGAGTAAATAGTTTCGATGTTATTGGTTGCATTTCAAGAAATTAACCCTCACAAATTTCTATTGCACAAGAGAAGCCAGATTGTTTCACATATGTAGTGTATAAAGAATAGTGAATTGAGTGAACAAAAACACGTGCCATTGACACTGAATTGTATTGGTGACGAATGATAGATTAAATTTTGTATTACTGGCTGTATTTAAAAAAATTGAATCTTAAAATTTCTATAGGATAAGAAAAACCAATGTCAAATATGTAATGTATAAAAAATGGCGAATTGAGTACCACACATTAACACTGAATTTTATTATTGATGTTGATGATAGATTGCTGTTTTTTAACAATACATCATTAACCTCATTTCCATTTTTTTTCACTTGAAAAAAATTGCCGTATCCTTTACCAGATACTTTACCCAGGCGATAGGGAGGTGATATCATTTTAGCTGAACCAAACTTTATGTACTGAATTGAACAAAATATTTTTTTAATATACTTTAGCATTATTTTCGTTTGTATTAATGTTTCGATTTTTTTTATATAACTCCAAAGATCCGCAGTTTTTCAACTGCTTATTTAAAACTGAGCAATCGATTACAATTTTTTAATACTTCCTTTTTCATAATTTTGTTAATATCGTAAATTTTCTCAAAAGCTCTACTTAAAATATTCACTGTTATTAAAAATGATTTTGATTCAAAAAAATAAATTGTCAATTCCAATTAAAAATTATAGAAATTAAAAAAATTTATATGTCAGTCGTGTTAAAAAAATTTATTTTTCAAACGTCATATTTTCTTTTTATATTTGAATTAATTCGTTTCAAACAGTTTAATGCAATGATTTCATCAGTGAGATTCAAATTTACTTTCGTTATCAGCAGTCAGTGTATAGTATTTGCTTTCTTCAACTCTTTGAATAAAACGATTTTAAACGGAAATTTCTGATACTGCTCTGACTACTTTATTAATTTTACTATTTATTAATTTCACTAAAATTTCTCTTAGTACCTTAAAAATTTCAATTATCCATGAACTATATTAAGTTAATAAGTGTGTTGCAAATGGACATAAAGTAAATAATACTTCTCATTTTTAAAACACAATTCCAAAATTTATTTCATAATTCTTTTTCATTCATTTTTAAGTCCACTTGTTGAGTAGAGCAATCGTTATTTTTGAGAACAATTCCCCTGAGCAAATTATTTCAATTGTTTCTCACTTGTCACGCCTTCCCTCGTATGTTGCTGGAGTAAAGCGGATTCCAGGTCGATGAAGTGTGACGTCATCTACCTTTTCCTAAAAGGTCGGAGGTAAGTAAAGAACAGGCATCTTTCTAGAATTTCTCTTTTCAATAAACAACACTTAAGATTGTTTTCCTTTTGTAATATTAATGCAGAAAAATATTTTTTTGAGCAGACGATTTTTTAACGCCTCACGTGTTAAAGAACTGAAGTGAATCGCGTAACGGAAAGCAAATCATCCCATTTTGCTAATGTCAACACATTTATTCTAGTTTTCCATTTGCCGTTTTGGCATTAAAATTTTTTACAAATTAAACGTTCTATATGCACTTTTTTTAATTTTTCTACACGCAAGTGTGAATGTCACTCACTTCTATTAATGATGCCAAATGTTGTTCTGCTGTGGAACCATTTGTTGCCACAGTAACAATGAAATTGCTCTCTAAGTTTGAATCTCAAAAACAGTTGCCTTTTCTTTGATGAACTGACTAAACAAATTTGCTCTAACATATGAAACATCAATCTCATTAATATGTTGACTCTCCTATTAACTAACACAATTCTCGCCTACGAAACTGTATGGAAATTAATTATAATTATTCAAAATTATTGCTTTTAAGTGATATATATTCATTTATTTTAAACATTGGAGGATTTTGTTATTATATTATAAATTAAACTTTTAATTGTTCATAATGCTATAATTAAAAGAATCGAGCACTGATTGTAAAAAAAAAAGATCAGAGTTGGATGTCAGGGACAGCATTTGGGAAGACCCTCTTCTCTAACCTTCGATTTAACTAGCATTAAAGATAGTGTTTTTCAGGAGTATGGTTTTATAAAAGTTACATTTTTCCATTTTTGGTAATGTAAATCTCAGTTGAAATTTTAAAAAAATACGTTCAGATGCGTACTTAAAAGCAAGTAGGGGAGAGTCGGGTAGCCCCGCCACTTAAGGACTATTGCTTATATTTCTGTATAATATTGAGTAATAATCAAGATTTTTGTATGTTTCTATTGTTTTATCATTTAATTAAATAATACAAAAAGAATAAACCAAAAAAAGAATAGTTTAACTTAAAAAAATAGAAATTTAAAAAAACATGTTTTTCAGCTCTTTTCAAAATGTGTCGGGTAGCCCCGCCGAGTTACAAAAATTATGTTTTTTGATTGTTTTTTCAGGTGTAAATGAAAATGACCAATGTATTGACAATAGATAAACCTTATTTATCATTTTTATCACAAAATTATTTTTTTTATTACATATTTATATACTTTTAGTGAATTCTATCATTTATTAACAACAAATGTTATATTTTTTATTATTATTAATGTATATTAATATATTATAATATTAATATATATTTATATTAAATATTTAAAGAAAATAATTTAATTTAAGTAAATCTTTGGAACCGTACATTTATCGACGAAATAAAAGTGGGCTGTGATATGTGTGTGCTCACATGAAAGTTAACCTAACTTTCATGTGAGCGGGGCTACCCGAAATTCAATTTTCTTGTAAATTTGTAATTACTCGAACAATTTTTCACAAATAAACTTCGTTCTTTGTGCAAACTAAACTTAAGATTACATACTTTAATGCCGTATGTATAGAAAAAATTATTTTTTTAATATTAAAATGAAGTTTAATCGAAACATTCAACCAATTTTTCTTAATATCATGACAACTGTATTCAATATATTTTCAAAACTATTGTTTACCATGTTACCAGCTGCATAAATACTTGAAACTTTGAAAATAAACTTTTTTTTAATATAACAATAATTGTCCGATGGTCCATTGACTTGAAAAAATATTCTATACATATGAAATTGACATTGGGCGGGGGTACCCGCTGGGAGGGGCTACCCGACTCTCCCCTATACTGTAAAAAAAAACTGTTGTTTATCGGAATTTTCTCCTTTTTTCACCTTAATCCCAAACGGATTAAAATCAACTGGTGAAATTCTAGTTTTTCAAAAGCAGTTTTGCATTGCGTAATATTTTTGCGCCTTTTGCTTTTCTCCAAGCATTTTAGGATTATTTTCTACAGTTGCTCTTATTTTTTAGCTATTACATAATGATTTTGAACATCGTAATCATGAAGTCATAACTATGATTCGACTTGATTAGACAAATAAAACTATGATTCGACTTAATTATCAAATTGATGCAATATTCTCGATATCAATCAAAATTCTCGATATCACATTGTCATCCTGATAAAACACTTGAGCCTACTGAAACGTGCCTCTCACTGAAGTGACACAGGTTCGAATCCCAGCGATGAAAGGTCGATGCGATTTCTGCCCGCATAAAATATTCACATCTAATGCAATTGAATATTATATTTACACAACAGATTTACTTCGTAATTTCACAGAAAAAATTCGTTCCCCTATGGTTAAGGTTTGTTGAGGCAACTGATTGATTTTTGTTGTAAAAACTTGTTTTGTTGTTGCAAAAAACAATCTGATTGCTGATTTTCTGTGGAAAAACTTGTTATAATATGGTAAAAACTTTGAGGCTACGGAATTACTTGGTAAATTTGACGGTTTTGCACAATCAACTCAACTGCTGGTTTGAAACCGAAAATTTTACTGAATATTTTTACAGTATATTTGTTTTTCTTAAAAACAGAGTGGTTAATCCCTAATTTAACTTTTCTTGTGTCTAATTTTTTAAGCAAAAAAAAAACAATCTTTGAAATAATTTTCAACGACACATTAAAATCAGTCGACGTATAATCTATGATCCTATCGATTACTATCGAAACCATTTTTACTTGATTAAATGAGTTGATAAATAACAATTATGTGAAATCTGAGAAATTAACTGTAACCCATTTCTTTTTTCGCTTGTAACTTCCACAAAGAAGAGCAAGCTTATATAAAATATAAATAAATTCTCCTGCTTGTCGTTGCAACATCAAAAAAAAAGAGAAGTTTAAAGCAAAAAAAGAGAAAACTCGCAAAAAATTACTTGAAATTTCAATGATTTTTGAACGAAATAAAATTTTAAAAATAAAACTTATGTTTAGTTCCGGAATGAAGATTCTTTCAAGCCCATCAAATTCCAAATCTGTAGTTGCAATTCTTCGGGCTGCAGAGTGACGGGAGTTTTTTTTTTTTTTTTTACTATACATGCTTATAACGTACTAATTCTTGAACTAATCATCAAATATTAAAAATTTTCATTCCATTGCCCCTCTCTGTTCTTCTAAGTCTCATAATTTTTCAGCATAAAAAAAAAAAATTTACTTGAAACCAAGCACCCAAAACAGCATCAGCTCTAACAATTTAATGTAGAGAGATAAGATTTTATTAGATGCCTTTTTCTCAAAAATAGCTGAAAGAAAAGCACAATAGAATTTATTTAATATTTCAGACTATCATCAGACGAAATAAAAATGCAAAACCTACTTCTTCTATAAATAATATGTAATCACTGGGGAAAACAATATTTACTGTCTGATAAAAAATAAGTGAGAGCAACAAAACCATTCCCTAAATTATGTTCGGCTTTCTAAATTGATTTCTATTTCTGTCTTTATTAGGCGTTATGGAGCAACAAGAGTTAATAATAGACTTAGGAAACAATATGCTTCTGGATTTACGAACGAATTGACTCTAGCGTGAAAGTTATTGACTGCAAAGTTTCTCTTATCTTTATCAATTTATCATGGTTTTATTTCTCTCTAAAAGATCTAAAAACAAATTGTGTCTAATAATACTCTTTTGACACTCAGACATCACGATGCTTGATTTCATCTTACAAATTAATTTTTAAAATATACTAATCTTAAATATATAAACAAATTTAAATAACGTGTCATAAATAAAAGATTTATTTTTTATGAAAAAAAATTTTTTCCTAATTGCGCACATTAAAAAATAAAGTTCTACAAAGATAAAGTGATAATATTCTTTAATAAGAACTGGAAATTGAAGCAATTCTAACAAGACACGCACTTTTACTTATTTATTTTTTTGCTAACATTTTTTTTTATTGAAAATAATATTATTCAAAACTTCATGTCTTGTTTTGACTGAATTCATCTTCATTTATGACGCAGAATTTTTATTAAACATATTTTTCATATTTTTCATTTTCTTTATTAATTTAAGTCAAAATAAGTGAAAAATATTATAATTTATGTATTTCATATCCATTTATAATTTTTTTCATGACCATTTTAATAATTTATGGTCATGAAATACAGAAATGAATACTGGGGCTCCTTTGTGGGTTAAAGGTAAAATCTTCCGAACAAGGCTCAAATATTTTTTCAAATTTGCACTTATTTGCAATTATTTAGATCTGACAGAAATAGTTATTTATCATTAAAGTTTCTTTAATTTACATGACTGGAAAAAAATTTCAAATTACATTTTTTTGGATTTTAGATTATAATGAACATATAATTCCAATAATCTAACAGATATTTTTAGTAGCTATTAGACTGCTTTTTACAATTAAAAACAATGAAAATATATTTTTGCTTGTAAATAAATCATCAGAAAAAAATAAAGATACACTGGTATCCAACCTGATTTTAAAGGGTTAATGTTATTATAGATTATATTTAACTACACTGTGTTATTTTTATAAAGTCATTTTGTTTTTGTTAGGCATTTTACCTATGCAAACATATTTTGAAGTATTTAACAAAAATTGAGAAATAATCTTTACTCGTAGAAAGTTGCGCAAGCATACAATTGAGCTCATCTCTTTTACAATAGTTGTCTCGACTACCACAGGAATATCTATGTTCAATGTTCTAGACCAAAAACCAGACCTGAAACTGAAATCTTAAGGTGTAGAGGAATCTAAATATTGATTGCCAACCCAAATAAATTATCAAATACTGTCTAAAAGCTTTTCTCTAACAGATGCCTATTTCCATATAATAATGACACATAGAAAATAAAATTCTTAATAATATAATGGCTCTTTTGAAAACTCTATTTTCAATATACTACCTGTAAATCTATATAATGCTAAAGTATTACATGTACTTCTTTTTAAATTATTATTAGAGAGTTAATATGTATTTTTCTATCTGTGCAAAGATATAATTACATTCCTTGAAGTTTATTGATCCCTTTGCTTTGTTAACATTACAGATCAGTGAAGAGCTCTTAATATTTAGGTTAATGATCGCGATTATGAAAGGTAAATTATGTCTTATTTTGATCGTCAGCTATTCCTGATATCAAAGTTAAATGTAATCAGTGAACTCCTATCACCAATAAAACTTCGTAATGAGAGTGAGGAATAATTAGTTGAAATCACTATCATCCAGCATATATTATCATCGTAAACTTTGCACCCAACACAATTATCCAGTTTATGTTTACATACATACAAATTGTAATACATGGAATTCTCATTAGATATTACATGATAGCAATTTTAACACTTTTCATAAGATTCGAATTTCAAATGAGTAAAAAGCTAATGACTTATGCAATATACATTCAATACTTTCAAGTATTCCGATTACTTTTATTAAAACTTGTGAGGAGAACTTAAATTTGTATTTATTTCGTCTATGTAAAAACGAGATTGACTTCGATAGTAATTTTTAAAACGTTTTTAAGTTTTATCTCATAAAAAAATTTATGTCTAGTTTAAAGTTTTACTACTCTTACTTCGTTTTTGACTAAGATATATCATAAATTCATTGTTCATGGAACAAGGTTTATATTATTAGCACGATGAACAATAATGAGATGATTATTAATTGTCATTCCATAAATTGTCCTTATTTACATCTGAATTTAGTATGATACTATAATATATGAATAGTATCATAATATTTCTAATAATGCTAAGTATATGAATAATCGAAAACAGTATTTATTTCAAACAGTGCAATTTAAGTTTACTAATATGTTCATATGATGAAATATTTATGTAGGATAATGTTTATGCACTTAAAGTTAATGAAAATTAATAAAAGTTAATTTAATTGCACCTAAAGTTAATTTAATGCTAACGTTGTAGTTTTTCAATAATATTTTGTATAATAAGACAAAAGTTGTAAAATCAACTGAAAAACTAGGAGAAAATCTCTTGCTTAAGTTTTAAAAAATTTAAAAATTCAATTCTAAAATCTTAAAAATTGAAAAATTTAAGGAACAGAGAAAATTTTCAAACAATTTCAAATAAAAAATGTCCAAAAACAATAAAAATTTACAAATGAGTAGCATTTCATTAAAAAAAACATTCAGCAAATAAATTAATGAATATAATTATTTTTCTAAGCAAGAAAATTGCTAATCGAGGATTAATAGTTGCAAGCACTAGTTAAGAATAAAATAAGCTAATCGTTTTTGTTTTTTTTTACTTCGAAATAAACAACTTTAGAGTTTCTCTTAAAAATTTTTAAAAAAAAGGCTGCATTATCTATAACTAACAATTATTAAGATAAACGATTATTTAAAAAGGACTTATTTCAAACCTGTACCAAATGATTATTCGCATGACCGCTTTGTGCATATTTAAAAAAAGTAAAATATAATAAAAATTAGTTAATAATATGTAATATAAAGTAAAGTGTAATAAAAAAGAGATACCCATAAAAAATATTAAGTAGAAATTTTTATTAAAACAAAATTACCTAAAACATGTTTACAATGTATTTGGATTTTTTTTTTTTCCAATGCCCACCTGTGTTAACATCCGTCAATTCAGGCACATACGGGACTTTTTTTTTTTTTTTGCCTCTCTTTCAGGGGCACTATATTAGGTGGGCCAACGTCACTCCTACAGTGAGGACAGATAGTACAGAGAAGGAAAGAACATCCATGCCTCGCCCGGGATTCGAACCCAGAACCTTTCAGATGCAGGGACAGTTCCCTGCCCCCTACACAGGCCAATCGGAGTATTTGGATTATTTAATACGTTTTAAATAAAATGTAAGATAAATAAAAAGAATACCAGTGTCATTTTCAAAATCTTTCTTTCTAGCAATGAAAATTGATAAAAAAAGATATTGATTAAACAGTCAACTAAAATTTTCAAAAATTGCGTGATCTGTAAGATACTTTGACGGCAAAATAATACACTTAAGACTACATTCACGTTTCGGGGTCTTCCTTTCGTGTTCGTTATGTTATTCATAATGCATACAAAGTGATAATCTCAAGTTGTGTGTAAGTAACAATTACTTCATAAATCAAGTAATAAATAAATTAAAGTCTCCCTAACCATTTATTACGAAAATTGTTTAAAACTAAATACTTCGTGCTTTTACTAGCACTAAATTAATTGCTCTGTAGGTATTTTTACCTTCACCACAACTTGGCAAGCTTATCTTCATTTTTGAATAAAAAGAATAGTAATTATATTTAAGCGTGTGAGTGTATTTAAACATTAATAAATATAATAACATTAATGAATAAATATAATAAACATCAGATATAAATTAGTGTAGTTTTTAGAGATATTTTTAAAAATCAGTAAATTTTTACACGTTTCCGATAATAGAGGTATAATTCAATTATTTTGTTGTTTTTCGTTTTGTAACATTAAGGTCGAAGAATCATTTGAATATATTTAATAAGGACTTCGCTATTTCTTTATTTGTGCATTTGGTTCGATTATTTGTTTTTACAGACACAATCTATGAATTATGCATCAAAGATAAATGCCAATGCAGATCTACTCTGTATACTAAAAGACAATTTTTTTTCCATAAAGAAAATTTTTAATTTTGGTATGAGTTTTTTTTTTTTTTTTTTTTTTTATGTAAAGTTACAATGTACAAGAATGGATGATGACCAATGCACACAAAAAAGATTTTTAAAGATCAATTTCGATGTGAGTGAGAACGGGGAGGGGACCTAGAAAGGTATGGCTAGATTATAGCAATTTTCACTAACTAAAAAGTATTGTTAAAACTACCATATAGCATAGCATAATATAGTAAAATTTAACATGCTTCTGGATCTATGGGAACACCAAAAAGCTCGGTAATTTTTACGGAGGCGCTTTGGTATTGATTTTGGCAAAATTAGCGAAAGGTACGGCTCTACAGTATGGGATGAAATTTGGTAAATAATGTAAAACTTAGTAATTTTATCATGATACTTTAGAGCACGGCGTGAAAACTATTTATTCGGTTCAATTTATTTTTCAGTTTTGAGTTTTTTACTAAATATGTGGTAATAAGAACTATAATTTTTAAAATCAGAAATTCCGGCAAGCCATTTCCATATAAACGGAACAACTAACAAATGAAGGGTTTAAATACAGTATATTTCGGGTTTAATAACCACAAATATCATTATCATACAGTAAGGTAGAGAACGGCTTTCTCTGTATTCAAAATGTTTCGTGTTCCATGCATTAAATTAAGGAATTTGAAATCTATGGCAGAAGACGGACTTCTTCGGTGTCGAACTGTTAGAGAAAGCATGTTCCAACCTGCCCTTAATTAAGTAAGTAAAATAAAATAATAAATTTTAAAATGTTGCTATTTTGATGATTTTTCTGTGCAAAGAATTAAAAAAAATTTAAGTTACCGAAATGCCTACATTTTGAAAATATTTTCAAAGAGTTTCAAATCCATTTTTACAATCAATTTTGATATCTCTGATTTAAAACTTCAGGTCTATTCTTAACCTACGCAAGCTTAATTTAATTTTTAAAAATATCAAAAATGGAATTTAATAACAATAATAAGTATGATTAATTAAAATTTAAACGCCAATTTAATTTTCAAATCTTTCATAAGATCGAGTGTTTGTGGGATTTAGACGTTCATAAGATTAGGCTTCAAAATTAGCTTGCATTCAAAATCAATTTCCATAATTGCCTTGGATTGGATTTCATTCAAAGTTATCACCATTAATAGTGAGAATTTCTATTTATTTTTCAATGTTTCAATTTGTTTGAATCTGTGTGTATGGAAAGCACTACTATTCCATACACACAGATTCAACTATTTAATGTTAAAAAGACGAAAACATTTTAATAAATATAGATGATCGGGTTTCCATATACTAAAGACAATCCTAAAGATTTGCTTAGCTAAATATAATTATGCTAGTTAATTTGTGCAGACGGTATTCTAAGTTAAAATCAGACATAAAAACATATTTTCTTTATTCTCAAAATATAGGGGTTAACCGCAATAATTTGCAAAATTTGGACAAACGAGCACAATATTTAGACAAAATATTTTAATACTTACAATATAAAGAGCAATAAATGATTTAAATACCTCCTATTTTGATTTTATCAATCAGTATCAGTACCTATAATTTACTAGAAATGTCATTATCTTAGAGCAAGGTAAGTTTGCCAGGATTTCTCATACATTTACAAAATCATAATTTATTGATTAAAGTAGATTTGACAACTTGTGGAAAAGTGATTGTACAATTTCTTCGACCAAAGATCAAAGAGTGGTTAAATACTGTCAACATAAAAAGTAGCAGAAGAACACAAAAACATATTTTCTACCCTTTATCACTTATTATACTAAATTTACAGGCCTTATAACAAGCAAAGCGCATTAATCAATATTAATATAAAAGTTAAAACCAAGCTGTTAACATGGCTATTTTTAATAAAAAGAATTCAGCATGTTTATTGAAACTCCCACAGTATTATAAATATTGAAATTCTAAAAAACCAAATTTTGCTTGGAACATCAAAAAGGAAACATAATTTGTGATTTTGGAACCCTCATTCTTCTGGAAAAAAAGTAAATCCGACGATTTTCTAAATACATCGTCTGACTACTTGTGTTGGGCAATATCAGGATAATAACGTTGCAATATATTACCGATATTACAGAAAACAACTATGTTTCTTTCAAGTCAAGTTATCTAATTCACGTTAGTTTATTTTACAGTGGATAATAATTTATTATCCAATTCCTGTAAAACCTTAAGCCTTTTGATTAATCATTTTTTTAAAGTAATTATATTAACATAATAATAGAAATACCGATTAATTGAGACTCTGGAATTGTGATTGAAACTTTATGGATAATTATCACAATATTTCCATAGTTGGTAATAAGCGCTTTCAATATTTACAACAATATTATTGTTTTATATACATTTAATTGATGATCCCAGTATCATCGTATTAAAAAATTATCAATCGATGATGATTTACACGATACTTATTATAAATGATATACGTGATAAATCGTAAGTGATATCGTAATCACAATAATAAAAAGTCTCTATATTTTATGATAGATCATATGGATATGATCAAGCTCCTTTGATTGCTATTTCGATAATATTTTAAAAAAAATACTAATGAAAACTGTTCTTGAAATGGCCATGAAAAAATTGACGTTTTTATTATAAATACTAATTTCTCAATGTTCAAAATCTATATGAACATTGAGACATTCAATTCTATCTTAATATAATGCTCAAATTACTTAAACTATTCCCGTGGCTCATTAAAAGACAACTTGTTTTAGAGTGTAAATAAAATTTACATACAGATATCAATGGCAACAAAAAAAAAACTTAAAGTATGTTCTTTCAATAATGTTAATAAATACCTTCAAGTGTTCAAAATATTAAAAAACTAGATTTTTGTGAATATTTCGTAAAACTCTACCATTTTCCCGTCATACCAAAAATGCAATTTAAAAATATATGTTCCTTTAAAATAGAAGTAATATTTTATTCAAGGTTTTCAAATATGAAACTTAACACATGTTTGTTTTTCTAAAATAACAGACGTAAAAGAATTTTCCAATTTTCTCTTTTTATTACTGAAGCATAAGAGGAAAAAATGTTCATGAAAACTTTTGAAGAACTTTTCGATAACAGCGAAAGTAACGGATAAAAAAGCTTTGAAGCATGAAGTGGCTTTTCCTCAAAAAGAAACTTGAATTTATAGATTGTTTTTATCTACTATAACTTATTAAATTGTTCAAGTTTTTATCGTCGAGATATATATATTTTTTTTACATTTTTACCTTGTTATGGTGTTTATTCTTTCAAGCATTTGAAATGACACTCCAATATTTTTCCTGAGTCGAAGTGCATAAAAATTAGAGTTTTACCAAATAATGGGTGCAATTTAGTTGCAATCAATATATGTAATATTGTAGAAAGTTGTACTAATATACTAATATAGAGAATAATATAGATGTACTATTGTACTGATATAGTGAAACTTTAAAAATTATTATTGCTGTTGCTAAAAATTGATCAAAATCCAAGGTTTTTCATTGAGTTAAATATTTCAGTGAGGCAGTAAACAAGCTCTAAGATAGCTTTAATTCAATTTGTTAACGAATTTTGACTTTAAGATAACTTTTAGCTGAGTAACGCTTAAGGCTGTTTTTCGAAAGCTCTGGCTGTCACATGAAATGAAGCTTTTTTACGAGTATTAGATTTTCGCAACTCCTTTGAGTTTGCAACAGTTATTCATGACTGTTATGCCAAGTATAGCATTTTTAGCCAGCGCCCTCTATGTTTATTCTAATATTGGCGCAAAATGTCGGTATGGAGAAAAGCCTTAGTTTTGAGAACATGAAAAGCGTTATTGGTCTTGTTTTTTAATATTTCAAAACTTACTCCAATCCTACATGATCTGGAAATGAGAATAAGGCATTGATTATGATAATTTTCATCTATGTCAAAAAATGTCGCCATATTGGCAATTTTTTAAAAAAAATTTTAATAAATTTTAAAATATGTTACTTATTTGACTGTTCTAAAACTCAGATATTTTTTCACAAGATGACGTATATAGTTTTCAATAATAGTTTTGTTTCAAGTGGAAAGAACTTCAACTGTGGTTTTTTTCATTTTCCTTACAAACATATTTCGGAAACCCATGCTAAGGTTTTTCTTTAAGTTCAAACCATGTTAAAGTTAAATTTTACATGAGATGATGAATTAAGTTTAGATTTTACTGTACCTATCTTCAGGTGAATGTTTGTATCAAATTTTAACAAAGTTTCTAATGTTAAGTTGAACTAAGATCCGATTTAATGCATACGAATTTTAAAATGAAGAATTTAAGTTGAAGATTTTTCTTTAATTGACTTTAGGGTGAAATGTTGAATCCAATTTTAAAAAGTCAATCATTCTCGCAACAATCAAGAAAGTTAGGGTTCCGCAGTTTTGTGACTAAAAGCATGATTGTAGCAATGTTGGCAACATTGAACACAAGTGGCCCTTTATTCCCGGACAAGTTGGTACCCAATGATCTGAAGCTGGGTGGGCCTGCTTCAAGTTGCCACTAACAATCGAGCTCCAGCCCTTCACAATGACAATTCAGTGCATTTAACCACTAAACCCAAGTGGCTTAATATTTCACAATTCTCTTTATTATTAATACATATCTAAACATCCAATACTGTTTTTTAGCAGAAATTACGTGCACGATCCTCAAAACAAGCAAAAAAAAGAACTATTTATTTGCAATCGCCTGTTATCTGCTACTAATTCGGTTACAGTTACAATAGGTTGGACCAAAGATTTTATACAAAGAATGCGAGCAGTACGTATTTTTCGTCACATGTAAATACATGTAGTTAATTAGTAGAAACACGTAGTATTTAATTTACATCAATGTATAGAACTTTCTAAAACGCAAAATCATTTCAAGCTTACTTGGAGGCAGTTTTAATTAAACAGTGACTATGGTGAAATCAAGTTTTTCTGTTTACCTGTTGCAGAGTGTCTACCACTACAATTATTAAGTACCAATTCCCTGGTATGTAAAACATATTAACTCGATTCTATCTAGGGGTATCTTTTGATAGACGAAGGTTGACATTGTCGAAAGGTCTTTCCCCACATTGGTGACTTTTGGGCGTAAACTGACCACGTCCACCTAGACAGTAACACGCCTACTTCGATGGATGGTCCACATTGAACTGTTGACTTGCTATTAGTGACTGTGACAATGTAATCACGCTGGTGCTTATTAGTCCCGATCACACCCAGTGAAGCCTGACCACACTCGACTGCTAATAGCAACACAGGAGAAACAACACACACAACCGTGATCCTAATACAGCACTCCAGCTTCTCATAGAAAACAGCAATGAATCAACATAGTGGTATGGTATTCGTTCATCGAATTCTGTCACCGATAAAATTCTGGTGTGGGAGTACTGTAGAGTGCCTACCACTACAATTTTTACATACCAATTCACTAATATATAAGACATATGTTAACTCAATTCTGCCTTGGGGTACCTTTTTATGGATGAAGGTTGATATTGTCGATAGCTCATTCCCCTAACTTAAACGATGTAGAAAAGTGTTATTTATTTAGGATAAAATTTACTATTCAACTAAAAGGCATAACGATTATATTTCAAAATAATAACAATTCACATTTTTCATCAATTAAAATAATCGTAAAACAACGGGTAAGCACATGACTATTTCTGTATTTTTACTCTATACTCTTTTTTAGTAAACATCTAGATGTCCAAAGTTTAAAATCATAATAGTATTTTCAAAACCAACTTAGAAAATATATGCGTCCAAACTTTTTAAGAATAAGTTAAAACAATAATTTTTACTATTCTAAAGCACTGCACGTCTTACAAAAAGAAATAAAAATGGAGGGGAAAAAATTCTTAGTGTAGTTTATTTAGGACTAAATAGACTATGTAACTAAAATATATTACGATTATTTTTCAAAATAATACTAATTTACTTTTTTTTTCATAAATTAACATGATACTAAAATAACGGGTTAGTGCATGACTATTTCTATATTTTTACTCTAAATTACTTTCTTGAAAATATTTATATGTCTTCAAAGTTTAAAATTGTATTAGTATTTTTCAAACCAACTTAGAAAAAAATATGTTTCAAAAATTTTTTTTAAAAAGCTTTAAAAATAAATTTTGTAATTCTAAAGCACTGCACGTTTTACAAAAAGCAGTATAGATGAAGAAAAAAATGCTCTTACTTTTATCTGAAACCAGTAAAAAATCTCGATATTTTTAGTTCGATGTCACTGCATATTTCATCTGATATATTTCAAATCGTATTTATATTGTCCCGTTTCAGTCTTTTTATTTTTCGATCTCAAGGAATTTTAACGAAACGCAATCTTAAATTAGTAAGTAAATATTTATATTGGCTTTTAATATTGATAAATAATATTCATTTTTGAAAAAAGGGGAAAATATAAACATAAAATTAGTGCAGAATATATAAAACTAGCAATCATGTCTATCGCTCAAAATGAATCACTTATTGTTTTGTTCATGCATACACTGAGAATAAAATTGTGGTCAAATCTACCAGAGCATGGTAAAATTTACCATGTTTTCTCTCTCCATGAGACCGACGAAAAGCTCGGTAATTTTCACTGAAGAGCTTTGGTAATATTTTTGGTAAAATTAACAATAAAATATGGTTTAATATTGTGTGATAAAATTTAGTAGACGTGACAAATTTGGTAATTTTATCATGATACTTTACAGCATGGGATTTAAACCAATAATTTGGTTAAATTTACATTTCAGTATTGTATTTTTACAATATGTGTAGTAATAAGAATTATAATTTTGAAAACTAGAATTTCTGGTAAATAGTTATTATGTAAATGAAAAATTTATCAAATGAATGGCTTAGTCACCCACCACATACTTTGGTTTTTATTATGGCTGTTTTTTTACCAGGAAAATCATTACCGTACATTATGGTAATTGTACCAAATTTTTTCTCCGTGTATTAACTTTAAATTACTTAAAATATGAGTTGTTTTTTACAAATTTGTTTTTCAATTTAATATTATAATTTCCTATTTTAAATTTACTCGCCTTTTTTAGAAGAAAGAAAATTATAATGAACTTACAGTTCTTATAATTCTCTTTCTTCTCAAAAAAGAATAATATAACAGTTCATTTTTCGTTAAATAAATAAAAATGCTACTAAAACGAAATTTGAAATACTTTGATCGTAGGAAAGGGCTTGTCGACAAAGTCATTGACTGCAGTCCAGCAATTCAATTTATTTGATTAGAAAAAGCTCGCCAAAGAAAAAAGAATAATATCTTCACTATGTTAATATTACGGGGTGATTTTTGTTTCTCTCTTTCATGTGTATCCAAAGAAATGTTCTAATAAAAACAGTTTCTTATTTCTTGGGAGCAGTGTAAGAGAATTTTTACTCAGGCTTAGAATAAGCTCTGACGGCATGGAATAAGGTTGTAAGTATTCAGTCAAGCTGCATTTTCCATGCAAACAGAAATCGTGTTCCGAAATAACTACAAAGTTAAACTTCTTTAAATGTTAGAAGGATGAAAATTGTATTTTAAATTGACATTCGTTTGAGAAAAATTCGCCACTTATATTTGTACATTTTTGGAAGAAACTCGTGAGATTTTTTTTAATGTTTTTATTGTTTCCTTCTTTTTCTGAATAACATATTTGTCATTGTATTGTTTAAAAGAATAAACTTTTGCATGTTCTGAATTTTTGAAAATCAAATTTAGAAATTTCTGATGAAAAAAACATGCTTATAATCGTGGGAAAAAATCTCGGCATTCTCATTTTTTATGATCATCTTCAATCTTTATGCAATTACACTGTTGTACAATTGCTAAGGAGTAGTTACATTTTTCCGAATAATTAATAACAGACATTGATTGATGAAATGAAACTGTGTACATATTTAGTAGAGACAATATGCATTTATTATTAGGCAAAATAGCTCAGATATCGACACATCTAAAAGTAATAAAATTAAAAATAAAAAAGATGCCGCTCGGACGATTTTCGAACATCCCTGAAAAATTGGTCTTCTTTCCAGAATGAAACAGAAATGAGCCTCAGCAAGAAGTATGATTACCTAGAACACTGATGCACATGTGGCATCTGTTATTTATGCTACAAACGAAGAAAAACGGTTTTCAGCTCTTGCACAGTTCGGAAAAGGCGTGTTCTTTGTGAGACATGTCTGCTAAGGGCAACCCAGGCATACTCTATAGCAGTGTTTCCCAAACTTTTGACTTTTGTGTATCGTTTATAAATTTTTCGTAACGCTGTGTACCACTAATAAAAAAATGAGCGTATTTTTTTACTATAAGAAATAGCACAAAAGTTCAAAATCACAACTGGCTGTTGACACCACTAATTATTAACTGCTAACTCGGCAAAAAATAGCCGATAGAAAAATACGTAATCGTAAATTTTCATGACTAATTTTTTTAAAATAAAATTTTTTGAAATTTTCCTTTGTTGCAAGTTATTTCGCATAAGAACTCGTACCCCAGCTAAACTTTTCCCGTACCCCTTTGGGTACGCGTACCACACTTTGGGAAACACTGCTCTATAGGATTTATGTCCGAGGAGTACACAGGCCAGTGGATACGGTCAATATGTTAACTTTCTAGTGTGTCCGATACTCAGTGCACCTGTATGGCCGCGCATTGTCGTCAGAAAACAGAAAGTCTGAACCAACTACACTCCTAAAAAGACAAACATAATCCAGAATGATGATGAATTGCAATAACGCTACAATGTAACGTTACCTCGCTCAAAGATGTGAAGCGATGTTCAGCCAAAGAGCTCGATGTCTGGCCATACCGGCACGTCTGGGCCATGCCGATCACATTCACGAGCCTATTGTGGTGCACAACGTGTTCCCCTGTCTCTCCACACTAACTGGTAGCCAGAATCACTATTCATAGTGAATCGAGATTAGTCGGAGAACATCACTCCGGACCTTTACTGGTTATCCTAACCATAACTAATACATTACTTGCACCAACGTAATCTTTTTCTGCGATGACGTGGTTAGAGCGGGATGCATCGAAAACGCTTCCATGCAGATTATGCAACCACAAGGTAGCATAATCTGCCTTGAAGTGACATTTCGGTTCCCTTTTTCTACTGGATATACATACAGTCACCCTTGAGGTGATAATTCCTACAACGACCACCCAGAATGCTATCGCATAGCATCTACACCTTCAGCGGTCTTTTTTAATCGCAAGATGACACTTTTTTAAAATCCTGATACTACGGCCTCATCGGTGTTTTGACCTGCTTTCAGTCATCTAACTGCTCGTCCACGATCGTAAGAACTCAGATGATATCTTGTTAACTTAGATCAGTGTTTCCCAAATTGTGGTACGCGTACCCCCAGGGATACGGGAACAGTTTAGCGGGAGTACGCGTTCTTATGCGAAATATCTTGCAACAAATGAAAATTTCAAAACATTTTATTTAAAAACAAAGTTAGCCATGAAAATTTATGATTACGTATTTTTCTATTGGCTATTTTTTTCAGAGTTAGCAGTTAATAATTAGTGGTGTCAACAGCCAGTTGTGATTTTAAACTTTTGTGCAATTTTTCATAGTAAAAAATACATTAATTTTTTATTAGTGGTACACAACGTCATGAAAAATTTAGAAAGGGTAAATAAAAGTCATAAGTTTGGGAAACACTGACTTAGATGATATGCTTGCTATTTGCTCTTAATTATTACAACACCACACTGAATTTCACAGAAATAATTTCAACAACGTATGGTGTATTTTGGTCAAATAACTAACATTAAGAATTTTTGAATGAATAAAGAGAAGAATCTGTGTACTGCCTTTTTTACAGATAACGGGTACTGCTCTACCATACCCTTTACACTTGATTTCACTGTTATTAGTCGGCTGTCAAGAAAACTACTTTGTATAAATTAGTTGTTCCTTAGCAATTGTCAAGCAGTGTATTAATCTATATCTGTAAAAGGAGTTTAATGGAATTTACCTGTAAAAAAAAGAAAAAAGAATAGAAAAAGTTTCATCCAAATAAAAAAAAGTTTCAAAGAAGAGAAAAGTTTTTAGAAAAAAACGAAAAAGAAGAGAAAAAGTTTCAGTTATTTTTTTTGTAGTAACTTACTCGAAATGAACTTTTTTTTGCATATTAAGCTTAGAAATATGCGAAAAGAGAAAATCCTTTCTTTCTTCAATAGAACAACTAAACAATTTAAAACAACTATCTAAAAACATAATAGATAAATAATTATCATTTAAAAGATACTCATGGTCGCTTGCATAATATAATCAAAGAAACTCTAGTCATTCCAAAAAGTAACTGTAAAACCTGTATATAGTAGATAATTTCATATCGACAATCAATGCTCAAAGTAGCACCAATATATTTTTGTGATTTTAAATATCTACACAAAAGAAAAAGAAACCAATTAAAAAAACTGGCTATCTTTAGAGTCAGATATTGGCCTACTAAGCATAAAACAATTCATATATCAATATCCTATATTGATCATAAAACAACGTAAACAGACTAAAGTAAAAAACAACGAGAATAACGCACAAATCTTGTACAGAAATGGGCATAACTATAATTTTGGTTTTCTAGACAAGAATCCTTCTCAATGTCTTAACACTAACTATTGCTCTTTACTCACGAAGCTAAACACGAAGTGCCGTGCTCTGTTCACGTTGCTAAGCACGAACTATTGTGCTTTATTTTGTTGTTAAGACACTGAAGAGGGCTCTTGTCAATAGAACCGAAACTATCATGTCCATTTCTGTTCTTAATTTGGGCTTTATTCATGTTATTTTTCACTTTAGTCTATGCAGCACAAATTATATCCCACCTTTTTCTTCCTAAAAATAATAACGCTTTTTATATAATTTCATTTCATTTATTTATTTATTTTAAAATATGGTTATTGTGAAGACTAAGCAATGTCAGACATGGTTCAAACCTCTTCACCCGCGATACGGATCGGCTTCGCAGAAATTAAGAGCGAAAATTATAAAACGTAAGAGCTTATATTGTGCTTTTATCTTTAATTTACAATCTGTTTAGTTACTAAAACTTAGTAAGAGATGTTACGATTTATCTAACAGTATTCCAAGAAGAATTGGGTCACAAAACATTAAGAACAAGTAATTAGTTAAAAATAATTAAGGAAAGGACAAAATGTTTTGTAGTTTCTTAGTATATATTTTAATTAGGTAAAAATTGCAATACTTAATGAATGAATTCTTAATGAATGCAATACTTAATGAATTCTTTATTATTTATTTCAGTGAGTAAAAAAATATTATTTCAGATTCAAACATTTTTCTATGTATTTTTTATACAATTTATATTAATAAACATAGATGTAAATATATGAAGAAAAAAGACTGCTGTGAGCAAACCCTTCCAATTTAAAATTATCTCCATTACATATTCAAATTTATATTTTATAAACATAAAAAATGATACAACCTATGCTTAATAAACTAGTTTGTTTTTGTTAGCCATCAAAAGACAAACTTAAGGCTAAAATAAAATGAAAAACACGAATACGAATGAAAAATTTGAGAAAGAAATTATTATCATTCAAAGATTATTATTTCCTTGGGAATATTCTTAAAGGAAAAGTCAATTCCACAAAGACAAAATTTATGAAGAAATAAAACAAACTCGCTTTCGGTAAAATTTGATATTACTTTTCATCAAATTATTTAACCCGAGACAATGCTAATTAGTAGTATTTTTGAACAATAAGAATATAATATTTTGAAAATGAAAAAAAGTACCAAATCATTAGCCTAGCAATAGATTAACTTTTTATTTTGGATAGTTTCATTTATAAAAAAATAGTTAATTTTGTACTTGGAAATATTTTTATTAGTGACAGTAATATATGATGAGTGATATAGAACTATTCTTTTTGTGAACTTCTGCAAAAATGTAAAAAAATTACGAGATTAAATCTAAATTGTTTTTCAAATGTTAGGATGGTGTCAGAAAAAGAGTCAAATATAATTTTCTGAAAATCCATTTTGTTTTCAAAGGGTGTTGAATAATTTCGTCGTTCAGTTTAAAACTGGACTAAAAAAAATTTACATTAAGGGGTTCAAACTTTAGATCGCTCTCTCGACGAAAATATGGGGACCATATTTCCTAGATTTTGGCAACCCCCTATATTTTGGGGGTCAGAAATTTGAATCCGTTGAAGAAAAAAAGAGGTATGTTTTATTTAGACAAGGTTTAGTTTTTGTTTTTAGTTTTTGCATCTGATTTCGTAACTTAAAATAGCGTCATCACTAGTTAATTAGCATATTTGAGGTCACCTCTTAAACCATTGAAAATGAGTCCTAGAACTCGGAAATCCGATCATTTGATCAAAAGTTATTCAGGGTGAACCATTTTATTTATTTATTTATTTTTTGTTTTTCTGGCGCACAGTATATAAAATAAATTTAATCGATTTTACTATGGTTTCTTGCATTCATTTGGTGGAAAAGGCTATATGGAATTTTTAAAAAAATCATTTTGGAGGAGATGGCGAATTTTACCATTAAATGACACAATTATTACATTACCAATGTCCGTTAAATTTAGGATAATTGTTCTCAGAAAAAGAATTAAATATTAGGTTTTTTTAAGAATATCCGAGGCACTAGAAATTTTATTTCTTTACTTTAGATTTATTCTGATACAAATGAAGCAATTTCAAAAAAAAAATCTCTTTCTTTTTCGTTATGAATACCTTTTAATGATAAATAGCTAGTTAAAATCATTAGATGTTCGATCATCAGAATCATAAAAATCATCAGATCAGATGTGGAAGAGTTAACTCTCTATTTATCATATACACGATCTTGAAACAATTTCACACCATTGAGTTTGGAACTTTTTAATTAAGTTAATATTATATACCCTTTTAAATTTTTGAAAATAAAATACTGCATATTTATAAATATTTCATATTTACATAAAAATAACTGTCAAAAATTATTTAAAGAATCAAAAGTTAAATATAAGAAACGTTCATAACAAAGAAAAGACGATTTCTAACAAAGTGATCTAAACAATTATTAAAAATCCACAAATGGTCACCATAAAAGAAATGAATTCTCATCATTACTTAACTTTTAAAAATTTAAAGCATTTAATGAACTCCTTTCATGAAAAGCAATCAAAATCAAAAGTAACGAAACAAATAAAACTGAAATCACACTCCTTGCGATTACGTAACTTTTCAGGTGACGCTTCCTTTATTTCTATTTTTAATTAGCTGTCTTTTTAAAAGCAAATGACATAGAATTGTGATGCTTCCCTAAATTCTTTAAGTAGCTGTTGAATTAAATAACAGAAAAACTTGTGAATACCTTGAGAAATACGGAGAATAAATTCCTTTTAAAATATCCGTCTCTTTAAAAAAAAATTGTAAAAGCAGTAACCGAAAAGAAAACTCATTAAAATCGTAATGGTGGTTCAATTATTAGTTGCTAAATGGGAAAATACTTTCTTTCGGCGGCTGCAATGACTCCGCGAATTAGATTGAAAAAGAATTAAATAAACCTTTGTGTCAGATCGTAAAAGGTATTTTTAAATAATGCTTTGTAATTATTGTTTCAGAAACGTCAGATTGCATCTAATTCAATTTCCCGAGAATTTCAACTTCTTGTGGAACAGAACATGTCTTGATGCATGCTATGGAAATTTATTTTGATTGCTCGTTTAGAAAATTACAACTGAAGCAGTTCCTTTTCTTAAAAATAACACTTAAACTAATTAAGTTTCAGTTTTTTCTCAGAAATAATTCTGAAAACCATCTTAATTCGGTGTAAATACCAGATATTTGAAGCGATAGAAGCGTCCTGGTCTAGATACGTCACCATTAGGTGGTAAAATCACACAAAAATTTACGAATTTAATTCACACCAGTGTTGATAAATTAAATTTCACTAAATCGAAAATTGTCTACTAAACTGCCAATTCTCATTTTTGACTTAAACAAGCATGCTAGTTCATGGTGATTTTCAGTTTTCTCTTACTGAAAATTATAATAACATTTTTGTATGTTTGTTTCACTTTCTTCCCTTGATTGATAAATTGAAGAGTGACAGCTAAAAAATAAGCTTCATCATCACAATACCATAATTCTTTACTTTAAATTAAAAATCTCAAATTAAATGTAGTGTTACTTATACGGAGAAAACGATTTCTGGGAAAATTACTTCACTCTCTAATAATGACATTTCTGGTAAGAAAATTGATAAATAAACAGGATTCTGGTTTTAAAAAAAAATTTATGGTATTTAGGCCATTCATTTCATAATATTTTCTTTCATACGGTAATGGTTTGCCGGAAATACTGGTTTAAAAAATTACAATTCTTACTACCACACATTTAGTAAAAACTATAAAACTGAGGTAATGGTCTTCGTGCAATGCTCAAAAGGTATGGTATCATGATAAAATAATCGAATTTCACCACGTTTACTAAATTTTATCAGCTATTATAAAACAATATTTTATTGTTAATGTTATTAAAACTCTCCAGTAAAAATTACCAAGCTGTTTGGTGTTCCCAGAGCCAAAAATATTCCAAAAATATATAGAGCAAATCATATTCCGGTTTTTTTTCCTCAGTGTAAACATACGAAGTATTTTGTCCAGAAGAATGTAGTTCACTTTTTCAAATTACTTTAATACTTATCGATACAAAAAGTTGAACTTTTCCTACTTGATGTTATTTCAAAGCAACACATATTTGTTGGAATTCAGTTCTCTAGTAAGGGTTTCTGTTAAATACTTTTTTCATTTCCATTTCTTCTCATTCGCTAAATTAATAAAACGTTTTTTAGAAGCAATCATTTCGCATAAAATTGGCAACCCAAGCAGAACATAAGTAATTTTTAATTTTTTTTTATTTTTTTTTATTTGGAAAAAAGACGAGAAAAAAGAAGAGAGATGATTCAACAAAAGAAATAATTTGCTTATTAATGAGAAAATTAAAAAATAATGAAAAATTAACTACGGTGAAAAAACAAGGGAATATAAAGCCAATAAAAAAAATTTCAATGTATATTTTACGATATTTCATCCAAAAAAAAATATTCTTCCACATAAAAAATCAGATGGTGAACGGTTAAAGTTGCACTTGTTAACAATATAAAATTGTTGTTGTTGAATATTGTAGTAAGTTTAACTATCATTATTTAAAGTAAAAATTTAAAATGCTTAAAAAACTTTAATTTATTTAAGAGAAAAAAAATGACGACAATTGTCTCCATGTATAGCTAAGTTATATATCGTTGAATATTAATATTTATAATTATTTTGATTGACATAATTTATAATTTATTTCCATTATATATCGTGACTATCATGTTTTACGATAAATATCAATTATCATCTATAATCTCGCAATCATTATCGACCGATAATTAAATCAAGTAAAAATATCGTGATCATTATTGACAATGATATTCTTAAAATTCGATGATATCATGGTAACGATTACAAACGGAAAATATTTAATAAAATTATATATTATATATAGTTATTGATTCAGAGTTATTAATAAAATAATATATATATATGTATATATATATATATATATATATATATATATATATATATATATATATATATATATATATATATATATATATATGTATATATATATATATATATATATATATATATATATATATATATATATATATATATATATATATATATATATATATATATATATATATATATATATATATATATATATATATGTAGTTATAATAATATATATAGTTATTGAGAACAATACAATCTAGGGTATAACTAGGGTATATTTTTTTAAAATTACTCCTTATTTTTATTGAAATTATAATTATTTATAATGATTAATCTTTTGATTAGTTCTTCTGAAAGTATTATCTAGAGTGAAGATACAATACATCATGAAGTTTCTATAATTTCTGCATTATATCGTGACATTAAAATTTTGATGAAAAATTTTATGAAGCTTACGCAGAAAATAAAAACATTGAAATGTAAAAAATTTTTTAGATAATCAGTTTCTTTATATTTAATTCTAAAATTATTCTGCTTTCTAAGCTGGCAACGAACGTAATCTTATTCCCAGAGCTCCGAAATAGGATCTCTGTCTGGTAACCAGTTCTGCTTAGTCTTCCAGAAAAGCTAAAAGAGGGAACATTTCTCTAATTAGATCGAGAAAAACTGAAGGCTTGAGAACTCTTATTTCCAGCAACAACAAAAAATGCAAGAAAAACTTATTCTACCCATGCAATGAAAACGAAAAGTAAAAATAATTTTAAATTAAGGATTAGCACACTTGGAATTTTAAAGAAATAAAATCAATTAAAAATGCAATGACTAAATAAAAAAAATACTTTTTTTCGTATAAGTTGAAATTTAGTGTATCAGGACTTTTAGGTAAATATAGAATAGTTAATAAAAAAGTCTGTCAGATATGCATGATAATGTATTGAAGCATTTCAGATAATACATTAAAGTATTATAGATAATTTGTATTTAAAACACTAGCATCTTACAGGAAAAGTATTATTTAGGGAAAAAATAATTCCATAGATAATATAGGTATTAAAAAAATAGTCATAATTTCAACAAAAAATCCTGATTCTTTTATACTTAAATCAATTGGCAAAACCAAATTTATTTATTTAATATACTTATACATAAACAAATTTTTTTGCTCTTAAATCAGTTGCTGATTCTAAATTGATGTAATTAAAAATTATATACAAAGACAGTTGCGTTTATTCTCAAATCAGTTACAAATACCAGATGAAAAACAAAGCGGATCCATGGTAGTTCACGGAATAGAGCATTCGTCTCCCAATGAGGTGACCCTTGTCTGAATCCCATGGGGTGGCTGTTTCCTAAGAATTCTATTTCCGTCTCACATTGACCACAGTGTTGAGGTAAAATATCCTCAGTGGTAGATAGATCAGGGTTAGAATCTCTTTGCCATGTGGCTAATAGTAGAAAGTTTTCGTTGTTTCTCTTTGTATGCAGCGCAAATACAGGTTAGTTCCATCAAAAGTTCTACACGAAGGCTAGTTTTTCTCAATGTTCGTTACATGAGTAAATTTGTCTTCTGGATTGGGTTCAAAATAACAAGGCTGCGAAGTTTAGCATTGCTAATCATAAACTACACTGTTAAAATTTTCCTTCTAAAATGACGATAATATTTGACTGGCAGCTGTCTGTCCATCCGATTAACTGTAAAGTTTATGGAAAAGAAAATTTTTTTCCTTCATGTTATTATAACCAATTCCAAAAATATCGTTATAAAACCATGAATACAAAACTATATGGTTTTTTAACCATTTACAACTAGCATTTTTTAAAAAAGTAATAATTTTTAACTAGATATAGAAGCTCGGCTTTTCGTAAGTTAATGGTCATTGGAGAGTGCCGGACATTGGGAATTCTTCACGTGTTGAACGGAAAAGAGAAAATATTGTAGTGTCAACACTAGGACTCGAACTCCAGTTCTGAAGGTCATGAGATTGACAAATAAGCCCGCTCGGCTATGATATGTACGCAGTAGCGAAGAACTAAGTAACTTCATTAGGTGGTTCTAGTTGGTGCGATAAAATTCTGGTTGTTTAACCGTATTAGGTGAAAGCAGTTAAGAAACAGTTTTTCTTAAACTTAACAGTTTGATTACCATTTTATTTATGGTTATTTGACTGTGTTGATTAAATATGGTAACAATAGTAATTTAACCGTTTTTTCCGAGAAATTTCTAACAGTGTAAGGAATGGGTCAGCTGGTTATAAAATTAATTAGTATTGAAAAAACTTGCAAGCAAGAGACATGTCCTTTTGTTATAGACAATGAATTGGCAATAAAAATTAATTTTAGAAAAAACCATAGATATAAAAAATTGATCTTCGTAGTTAAATCAGCTATTGAAAATACTTTGTTGATCTAATGGAAAAAACCAAAAAAAGTACCTTCTTCTTAAATCAGTTGGCTCTATCATCAAATAAGGAAAATCAAATTTAAAACCATTTTCAAATTGATATAATGGTAGAGAATTCCATGCAAAGGTGATTTCCTGCATGAAATCAGTTTTCAATACCAAATTGATATAAGAGAAAATCTAAATAGCTTTTTTTTTTAATAATTTTTTTAAGTTATCATCATTCTCTTTCAGTAAAAAATTTGATAAAATAATCCACATCAATAAAGAAGATCATATATTTAAAGACTTTGAAATACGTCTTTAACATGAGACATTCTCTTTCATTTGAACTGTTAATGAAACCACCTTTCTTTTCCTAAAACAAGACTAGAGAAGTCTCGTTAATGCAATCCTTAAATTCTTCGTATCATCATTATCTTGTGATCTCTTGATCCTTAAAAGCACGACTATCTACATTAAGAGCTCTACTGCACGCTTTATCTTTTATTCACCCTCCTGAATCAATCGTTTTCTTTTAGCTGAAATGAAGATAACAACAAACATGCTGATTTAACTTGGTTTATTTAGGATTTCTACAAATAAGGAAGATTTTATCTCATCATATTAGGTATGATTGTATTGTTAACTCTTCGGGGAAAAAATCATTTTAGTAGCATGCATCATCTACCATGTCTTATTACCAAAAAATCTATATTTAATTAAAATATTGTTTAAAGGTATATCTCAATAGCTTGCAAAAAATTACACGAAAAATAATGAATTCCCGAAATTTCGAAGATGCAAAAATAAAATAAATATTTTATCTTAAAAATCAGGAAATTGTAAATTTTATTGTAAAAATTTTAATGATATTTTTATTTTAAAAATTATGAGTTATAATAACGTAATTATATAATAAAAATAGGAACTTTTATCCAAGAAGACGTAAGATTGATATATATATATATATATATATATATATATATATATATATATATATATATATATATATATATATATATATATATATATATATATATATATATATATATATATATATATATATATATATATATATATATATATATATATATATATATATATATAAATCTCTTGTCACAGTTTTAGTGTTTATACTCCTCCAAAACGGCTAGACCGATTTTGATGAAATTTTATATGTATATTCAGTAGGTCTGAGAATAGGTTTATAACTATTTTTTTTTCATTTTTTGGAAAGACTTAACGTATATTTTAAATATATCTTTATTTAACCGTATTCGAATCCAAACTAGACATAGAAACTTAATAGAAATCAAATCAAAGACATAGAACTCAAAAACAATATTCTCGCACGTTGCACCAAGTCATATTAAACTCTAATACTTATGCTCGCCCTTAAAAGAAGAGCATCAAATATATTTGCAAGTATGTGAATAAAGGCAGTCATGTGGCAGTATTTCGAGTTGAAAATACCAATATGACTGCTCTTCCAGTGAATAACAACGATGAAAATACGATGTACCAAATTGGCCCGTACATCAGCTCCAATGAAGCTGTTTGGCGTATCTTTGGTTTCCCAATTCATAAACGGGATCCAACCGTTATTCATTTAGCCGTCCATCTTGAAAATGGTCTGAGCGTATACATCACGAACGAGACAGCAATTGACCGAGCTATAAATCCACCAAAAACTACACTCACCGAATTTTTTGAATTGTTTAATCGTGCGGGTGCTTTTGGTGCCTTTGCTCGGTCATTACTCTACTCAGAAGTACCACACTATTTCACATGGGCTCAAACAAAAAAATGGACACCCCGCAAGCAAGGCACACCGGTTGATGCATGTCCCGGTTTATTCAAATCAAACGCCTTGGGGAGAGTATTTACAGTTGATCCATTTTATTTTCGACTGTTGTTGGTTAATGTCACCGGCTCATTTTCATTTCAAGATATACGTAAAGTCGATGGACATCAGCATCCAACGTATAAAGATGCATGCCTTGCACTCGGCTTGCTGGAAGACGACAACCAGTGGGTGTAAGCTTGCTGAAGCAGTATTGAACTGTACAGCAAAGCAAATTCGTCTACTATTCGCTATAGTTTTAACTACATGTTTCTCGGCCCGAATAGAAACGTTATGGGATAATCACAAAGATTCGATGACTGATGATATGCTGTATCAACGATCTAACGATAGCATTCAGCGATGCTATGTACAATGAAGCACTGATTGCCATTGAGGATCATTCGGTTGAGTCATTTCGGTATTCCTTCGCCAAATCGAAGTGCATCTGATTTATTAAATATTGACATGAATCGTGAACTTCAATACAATGGCAGCGATTGTTACACGCAATGTTCTACTAATAAATGAGGAACAAAGGAACATCATTTTAACCACTTCCTACCCAATTTTTTTTAGGAAAAAAAATGAATAAAAATCAACATGTTTTATATTATTAATAACTACGAGGAACTAAATCAAAACATAATACAAGTTTTAAGTTGAAATTTTATTTTTGTATGAGTAAAAAAAAACTTAATTTACCACAATTTAATATCCCGAATTATCTTGGGCAAAAAACGAAAAAAGTTAAATATTAATCTCTGTATGATAGTTTTTGAAACAAGGGACGACACGAAGGGATACTTCCCAAACAACAGTGAAGTGATGTGCCATTTTTTTATTACTCTTTTTTATTCTATGTAAATTCAGCAACCATCCTATACACACAATCGCACAAAACACACGTGCAGTCCCACAATCTAACAACAAAACTCTAAAACAAAACTAGGCAAACTTCAAATGACAGCAGATTATTATTATTATTTTATTTATTTATTTCTTCTTCCGGTCAACTAAAAACGTGATAAAACAAATGTACTGACAAATTCTGCTACCACAGAGTTTTCCGATGTAATAAATATTTGCAATATATGCATACCCCAGTTAACTCGGTATAATCAGGGAAGCGGTGAAAGAGCCGTTTTAAGGAATGTGATTTGGAAATATTTATTCCCTCTCATTTGTATATGATCAAAAATCACGTGCATGTGAGTCATATGTCTCTTATTTTGAGTAGAAGGTCAAATCTACGTGAATCTAAAATCCTATGGATATGCAATGTCCATAGGATTTGAAATACATGTAGATTGAATGCAATACGTCTTGTAACAAAATTTATAATTGTAAAACTTTTCAGAACACTGTTACAAATACATGACGGCTGGAAGTGAATTAAAAATCGCTCTTGCATGACGCCGTGTCTGATGGAAGATGAGAGCGTTTCATGCTGACATACACGACAGTCGGCGCGAAAGGGTTAACGGTGATTTCCATCAATGACGACGCAAGCAAGCAGTTCAAATAATCATAATTCGACAGAAAACTTCAATTGAGTACGCCTATTGAGCCGTGGTGGCTCAGGGGATTGAGCGCTCGCCTTCCAATGAGCTGAACCGGATTCGAATCCCAGCGGTGGCTGGTAAATACGAAATCAGCACACGGCTCTCACTGACCACAGTGCTGTCGTAAAATATCCTCAGTGGTAGACGGATCATGGGTTAGAGTCCCCTTTCCGTCAGACTAACCGCGGTTGGTATTCGTGATATTCCTCTCCATGTACCTCCCAATACTTGATCCAGAAGTTCCCTTGTCTTCTGTATTAGGTTCAAAATTGCAAGGCTGCTGAGTTGAACTTTAGTAATCATAAGCCCATAATTGGGTCGACTGTTCAACGATGGTTATAAAATAAAATAAAATAAAATAAAATACGCCTATTGAAAAAGGATTTTGTTTTTTAGATAAGATATATCGAGATGAAAGTAAGTCTAGATATATCTAGATAAAAAAATATTTAAAACAAGCAGAAAAATACGAAAGCACTCTTAAACAACTAATCGTAATTATAAAGTATATTTTAAGAGCATAATTAAAGAAGTTGCATTATTGGAATTAAACATTCCTGAAACATAATATGGCTCGACATTATAGAATAAGTTAAACAACGTTGGAGTAGTTCATCAATAAGTCTCACTTATCAAAGTAACGCATTATTTTCAACTCCCTCGAGAAAATCACTTAACTTCAAAATAGAGAAATAAAATGATTCGGAAGTTTCAATCAAGCAAAGAGGTATTCACATTTACAATTCAAACTGTCACATGGTGTGTGGCTCTACTTTGGTGGGTCATAAAATACAACCACTTCAATAAAAGGAATGCAGAAAATGTCTTTTATTTTAATGGAAAGATCGACCGCAAATCCATTGCCTTAACAGGACAACTTTCATCAAGAAAAAAGGACCCTTCCAGAAAAGCGGCGCCCGATCTTGTTTGTTCCTAGTATCACAGGACTGAAACTTTCATTTATATTTTTTAAAGCCTGTCTTGTAACTTACAATTAAAACCATTTAAAACAGAAAAGAAATACAGCTGTAATATTAAGTGTCCACGTGTGTTTTCGTTAACTTAAAATTTTCTTATGTGGTTTGTTACTTGTTTTAATGATTACCTACAATCTTAGAAATGTCTCGGGAAAATGTGTTAAATAACAATTTATTTAATTGTTATTCTACCATTTTCAACCAAAACAGTCAAATAACTTTTTAAAAAAAGATGGTATTAAAATTGCTAACGCAACAGCGGAATTAAGAATTCATATTTTTATCGTCCATCATCGGATACCTAACACAACAGCGGATGCCCAATATTTATATAATAATGAGTGTGTGGTGAACATCTTATGATGGCACTTTGTTCCATAAAGCTGGCTATATACTTAAGGCTGTTTAGGGCTATAGAACTTTCTCGTGCCCAGCTGAACTGGGTTGGGTACACCCCTTAACAGGAAGAGTTAGGAAACTTTGAATAGTGGCTGCAGCAGTGACACATCATGACATACATTTCGTTCGCTTTAACTTTCAAACGAAGATCAAACGAAATAAGCAGAATGTGAAATTAAAATTACCGATATTCTGAGTAAGCTTTGGTATCAAATTTCCGAATCGTAACCAATGAAATTATAAATTAGTATGTCAAGATATGTCCTTGCAGCTGCAGCTATATAAAAGCTTTATAACTTTTCCAAATCTGTGGTGTACGGTGAGCAAAAAAATAAGCTGACCACCTTAAATGATCTTTGATCAAATTATTGGATCTTCACTTTCTAGGACTAGCTCGAATGTTGACCTCAAATATGCTAATTAATTAGAGCATGTGATTTTTTAAGTTATAAAATCAGACACAAAAACGGACTTTCTCTAAATAAATATACCTTTTTGATGGATTCCGATTTCTTATCCGCAAAATTAAGGGGATAGCCGCAATATGGGAAAAATGGTTCCAATAGTTTGATCAGGGTAGCAATCTATAAAGATTGTACTTTTTTCGTATTTCACCATATCTCTAGAACTTTTAAAGCAAATTAAAAGCTCTTTGCACACAGTTATAGAATTTGTTTATCCAAACATAATTCCATGCAAAATATAAATTTTAGAAAAATTTTATTATTTTATTTAACAACAGTAAAAAAAAAATTATTATAAGGTATACAGTATACCTTATAATTCAAAATCAACATAAAATAATAAAGATTTATTAAAAGTTATTTTTTTGCATAGAATTATCTTTGAATACATGAGTTTATAATTATGTGTAAATATTTTTTTAATCACTTAAAAAATTCTCGGCATATGGTGAAATACGCAAAAAGTAAAATTAATATTAAGGATCCAAACTTTGCACCGTTCTCCTTACCAAATAATTGAAGACATATTTTCCTTATTGCGGCTATCCCTTAAATTTTGGAGGTCACAAATCCGAATCCGTCGAAAAAATGGCTTGTTTAATCAAAGAAGGTGCGTTTTTATGTCTGCTTTCGTAGCTTAAATTATCTTCTGCATTTATTAGTTATCCTATATGAGATCACACCTTCGAACCATTAAGATTGAGTCCTAGAACGTGAAAATCTGATCATTAGATCATAAGTTATTCAGAGTGTTCCGTTTTTTTATTTTACGCACTGTACAAGGATGGTGGTTACACCATCCTGTAACAAACCCGAAGGTCCTAGGTTCAAATCCCCCTGGCAGCTAATAAACGTCTGTCTCACACATTTTTTTCCTCCGCATTACTTTGAAGGCTAAGCGTTAGGCCGAAAAATGAGTATTATGCTGTTTCAAGTTTGAATACATAGGGTTTACAAATTCGATTATTTAATGTTGCGGACCTATTTTTACTCAATTTTGAGAAAACTCTTTTTAACAGCGTACCAATAAATAAAAAGGAATGTTTTTTTTAGAGAAAGAGCGTTTTAATGTCTGATTTCGTATTTTAAAATCCCGTCTGTAAAACATTAATCAACGTATTTAACGTTAGTTCCTTGATATTCAAGAATCCATCTTAGTACGTAAAAACTCTATTACTAGCTAAAAACAAATTTAGGCTAATTAAGTTAAGGTAAAAATATTTAAGAATATTAAGGCACACTGCATAATATAATACTATATAATAAATATAATTGATTAATAAAACTATAATATGAAGTTCAAATTGATGCAGTAAATCATTATATTTTTCATATTCAAACATCAATATGCATCCCACGTTAAGTCTCTATCAAAAACTGTTGTTCAACAATTCTTATTAAATCAAATAAATTCTCTTATTTCATTAAAAAAAGCTTGTAGCAAAAGTGAAATTAAAGCAGAAAATATTTTTTAAAGTAATTAAGAATTTGATGAATGATTTCATACAAACTTAATTAATATCTTTCACGTGAATTTAATATTTTCAAATTGACGAAAAATTATGAAAAGCAGTGGTAATTTATTCATCAGCAAAAATCGTTGCGTAGCTATCAAAACATCAAAACTATTAGCTAACTTATAGCTTCACAAAAACCGTTTCTCTTCATTTCCGTAAACAATTAAGTTGAAACTAAACTATTTCAGCAAAAATCTTGTAAAGGCATTAATAATTCATAGTTAGGAAAACTTACAAAAATTCCTAATTTAATAATTTAAAATTATAAAGATCCATAAAAGATATCTTCTTTAGAAACCCTCATACTCAACAAATGCTAAAAGCTTTGATAAACATGAAATGGTTTAGTATAATTGAATAAGTATGGTATGATTAATGATTATCTTTGAAGACATGATTAAATTATATCTGAGTAAAGCACGCCGTGTAAACCTGCGCCTTAATAAATTGTACTAATTTGACAAGCATCACTGTGAGAGAGTTTCCGCTATCATACTCTTAAGTACATAAAGTTCTAAATGTGTTAGTTCGCAACTTCCGTTAAGTTATTTCCAGTCGATACGCTCTTGAAAAGTTGATGTCTCAGGGGTATAACTTTTATACTTACGAAATCATTCAAAGATCTTACATACATAAGATTGCCTTAAGAAAGATTTGGTATTATGAGTAAATTTGTTAATTCTTTAACTCTAATCTGACAGCGGTGTCCATTTGGTATATTTCTTTCAGACACACTAATTACAAGCAAAAAACTATTTTGGTATTTTTAATTATGAATACTAAAAAATAAGCTAGATTATCGGAATGTTATTTACACAGAAATATAAAACCCCGAAAAATATAGTTTGAAAAAAAAAATTATTTTCATATTCAAAAATTTATCAATAATTGATTTTATAAATTAAAGAAATTTCAATGTTGAATAACTGTTTCTCATAGATTTAAAATATTGCAGATAAATGGAAATTTTAAAAATTATGGTTTAGAAGTGAGCCGTGTTTGGAAGATTTAACTTTTAACGAATATAAAGACACCGGTATTTCATAACCATAAATAATTAAAATGCTTAAATATAATATTTTTCACTTATTTTGACCTAAATTAATACAAAATAATAAAAAAAACTGTGAAAAATATATTTAATAATATTCTACTTTAAAAGATTAATCGCATACCAAAAAAGTTATCCATAGTAAAAATCGGGATCAAAAACGAAGTCTAAAATATTTACACAATGGAAGTCAAAAATCAATATCTAAAAGATTGAAAAGCTTTATCAAATCATGTCAAGTCATTAAAGAAAAAGAATAGATTGAAAACAACTTGTTTGAAGAGCAGATAATGATGCGTGAGAGAAGGTTAAAGGTGAAATATAAACATTCCGTTAAGTTTCATCGGGTAATTTAAACTGCTTCCGATATTTTTAATTCCATCTTTTTGAAAGAGTGATTTTTCCTATTTAAATAATGTTTTAATTTGACTTCACTTAATTATTTAATTTGAGATGTTTAACGTGCTTGTTTTTTTAACTCTTTTTTGGCAAGAATTATAAAAATATATATTATGCTTGGATATGAAATGGTCTATACTTGGAGAAAAAAAATATTTAAACTGAGAATAAATTTGCAATAACTTTCGAAGAAATTGCATTATCAAAATTAATTCGTGTTAAATTTGTAAATGATAATTTCAGAGCGTCAAATTTTCTTGCTGTAGATGCATTTCTACAGGTAATAGTTTGACTCACGGGGTATTTTGTACTATAACTAATAACAAAATATTAAATTATTTTAGTTCATTTTACTCCTTGTACATTTTTCTACACAATTTCGAAACTTCAAGTTTTTAAGTCTTGAAGTTTATGCGCAGAAAAAATATAATGCAGCGTAAAACAAAAAAAGTGTGAAAATATTCGGAAAAAAGGCACTCAAATTGCAATAACGTTTAAACAAATTGGAATTTAAAAAAAGGCTCTGGTTAAGTTCATAATAATAACCCTCTCAGCACGTCAAATTTCAAATCTGTAGAATGTAGAACGATTCTCCTATTATTTTAAATACAAGTTTAACCGTATATTATTCTCGAACTACCAATCTAATTTTTTTTTTATTCCATCGTACTTCTTGTATATTTTCCTACACACCTTTATGATTTCAAGTTTCCAAGTCTTGCAGTTTTTACGCATCCTTAAGAAATGCAACATTGAATGAACACCGAAACCATAGGCGGCGCTTATGATTCTTCAATATACATAAACATCTTAAATATGCTTTTAAATGACAAAACTTCATGTGCTTCAAAAATTTAGTAATGTTGGCAAATTTGGAGTGCTCATTACGATTTCGTTGTCAAGATGGTGTTTTTTTTTTTTTTTTTTTCTGTTTTTTTTTTCATCATTCGAATGTTGGGTTCTCTTGATAATGATCTCCTGCTTTGAGTGTTTGAAACATGTCGAGTTTTGTCCTCTTTATTTCAGAAACTAATGAAATTTTTCATTTTGAAGTGTGTCTTTCGACTTCAGTTTCTTAGAAATATTCATTCCATACCTTTAAACTGATTTATAATGAAATGAATGAAATTGAAAATGAAATGATGAAATAAACAATAAAGGGCTAAGAAAGAATGATTAACAATAAAATACAAAAATTATTGACTGGTCCCCTAACTAAACTAATGGATTCATATTTTGAAGATTGAGAATAGGCTTCAGATTGGTGGTCAAAAATCCCAATTTATAGGAAAAAAGGTGTATTCAAGGAAAAATGCCGTTCATAAATGCCGTCACGCTTGTCGTGGTGGAAGTGGTGTGACAGTGTAATATGTGAAAAGATAAAATATGAGATATGTTCTATAACGTGAGTTTTGTTTCAGAACTGCTTGCATAAAGCGTGACATGAGGCAAACAGGAATGGAGAAATGTGTATGGAGAAATGTGTGACGTCATTTATCGATAGCTTCAAAGTGCGTTTTCTATGTCTTAAGGGTTGGTATTAATTAACTAAACTTACTTAATAATTATCACTATGAACTTAACTTACTTAATGGTCAGCGCTAATGAATTAACATACATTGAGATTAACCTTGGAGCTATTGAGTATATTTTTAGAACCTGAAAATGATTAGAAACAATATGATCTTTTTTCTCAGGGAACTTTTAAAATTAAATAGGCTAATAGCTTTTAAGTTATCTTCTTTTTTTTTTTTTTTTTTTGAAAAAGTTAATAGCTTTTGACACAATATTTAAAATTTTTATAACTTAGACCATTTTTTTTTAAACTTTTCTCAATTTAAATAAACAATATAAATTTTAAAAAACTATTTATTAACAATTTAAATTTTAAGAAAAATCTTAAACCGGTATCACATTGCTTCTCATCGTACCAGTACTTCCAAATGTTTATGAAGCATGAAAATCCTTTCACATACAATTCAAACATTGACTTTTATTTCAATCCCCATTTTAAATCACGTTTTGATCTCTTTACCATTGCATGTTAACGATTTTTTTTTTTAAATATAGCCATTTCGTAATAAAGGCAAAGGATCCCAGCAGACTGCTTTAACACACCGTTAACTAATTTTTCCTAAAATCTCTCCTCTTCAACAAATGTAATAAACTAAATTGCTGGGTAAGTGAAAATTTCTCACTGCCCTCACAAGATAACCCTCATCAGTCACCCTCATTATCATATTTTATCGCTCAAAGCAAAATCCCTTAGGATAAGAACATAACATGCTCGTGAAAGGAATGGTTAATTTTTAAAATAAAATCCTTACGAAGTTTTATTCAGTCGTTATGTTTCGTGAATATATGCTAATTTTTACATTGTGTGCTAATTTTTACATTGTATGCTAATTTTTACATATATATTTATTTATTTGTTTATAATAGTACATTCAATAGAAAAACATTTGTCCAAACGTAAACATTTTGACTAAAACGTTAGGACCTATTGAGAATTACTCATGGAAATCGCATTTAGAAATTTTATCTTTTGAAAGATTTCCACCATTTTATAAAAAAAATCAGCAATATTTCACTTTTCCAAGTGCAACAAAAACATCTTGTTATTAAAATGTGTATAAAATTATGAATTTTATATTCATAATAAAACATTTGGACATATAACTTTTAAGGAAAATCTTAAGAAGAATAAATGCATTTTTTTAATACTTTTCTTTTCTTTCATGGGAAAAAAGTTGCTAGCTTTGAAATACGATACCGATTACCAAAAATATTAATGAGCCAAAAAATATGTATGTTTTTCAGAGAAAGTGCGTTTTCGTTTAGGTTTCGCAACTTATTTAGCAATAGTTAATCGACCTCTTTGAAATCCATTTTTTTAACCATGCATTTAATTCATGAAGATCTAAACATTGAGACAAAATGTATTAATGGTATTTATTCGTTTACTTGGCCAGTTCCCGTATCAAATATTATCGAACCTTAACAAATATTGATATATATTTATGTGAAAGAATTACGTAGCGATTTTACTAAATTTATAGTTTATTACAAATTTGCTTATGAAAGACATGCCTGTAAATGTTATTGTTTGCTTTATTGCATAATATAAGTATCTTTTTTTTTTCGTAAAAATGCTACGTATATTTATATACTATCAGTTAATATTTTCTTCCAGAATTAAACTTACTATTAGTTATAAAAGCATTTTTCAAATTAAAAATAAAATGCATATTCTGGCGGTTTTTTTCTTTTTAATGTGAAAGCGTCATTAAAATTCACTGTGGTAAAAGATATTCATAAGAAATGGAGAACTAAGTACAAAAACCAAACGCCTCGAGATTCGATAAAGAAAAACTTATTCGTAAAAGAATAGAAAAATAACTTTTTTTCGATAAAAAAGATATTCAAATGTTCTAAAACTTTAGAAAGTAAATAGCAGCTCTAAATTCGATTTAAAACTTTCTCCTAAAAATTATGGGAAAAGAATTTTTAAAGAAGATGAAAGAAAGTTTAAAATTACAATGAAGTCTTGGTATAAGGAAGATGAAAAATAAAGAAAGGATTTAGATGATTTATAAACAAAAAGTATTTAAAAATGCGAAATGCATATTTTATTAGTTTAATTCCTAAATCTAACAGATTTAATCGGATTCGTTTTAAAATATTTGCATTTACTTAAAACAAATTTAGAATGCTGATCTTGTCATTTCTTAAAATCACAAAAATAAATATATAAATACAAAAATACAAATATATATATATATATATATAATATATATATATATATATATATATATATATATATATATATATATTTATATATATATATATATATATATATATATATTTATATATATATATATATATATATATATATATATATATATATATATATATATATATATATATATATGTATATATATATATATATATATAAATATATATATATATACATATATATATATACATATATATATATATATATATACATATATATATATATATACATATATATATATACATATATATATAATACAATATTAGAAGTTCACTTAATTTCACTACTCGCTTTATAGATTATGTTTCTATTCTGTTTTTTCTTTATATTTTACTTTCTGTTTTCACGTGTTATTTTTACTTATTGTGTTCTATTTTATTTGTTGTAATTTTTGTAAAAAATTTTTGAGTGCTCCTCACACTATTGTATTGATATATTTTGCTTTGGCTATATTAATACAATATTAGAAAGCACTCTTTTTTGCAGATATATTCGTGTGGGCTGATAAAAAGATTATATCTTTTTTTTTCCTGGATTTTTTTAAAAAGAACTCTATCCTTTTTTTTTTTTATTTATTTTTTTTTTTATATATAATTTTCTCTTTTCCCCTTTTTCATTTGTCTTTAATTTTCCTTTGTTTTATCTTCTTTTTGAATTTATTTAATGAGATCTATTTACTTGCAGCTTATGCGCAATGAATGAAACTTATTGTTTTTCTTAATTATAATATATATATATTTAATTTAATATATATATATATATATATATATATATATATATATATATATATGGTCATTTTAATAAATAAATACACCCAGTTAAAGTTCACATATTTAGGTACTTGTAATTTGAAAACAGATACTAAAAAGTGTGCTGTTAAAGCTGTGATCCATATTATTAGTCATTCGAAAACGGTATTAAAAATTTCTTATTTACAATGAAAGTCGTCAATAGATAAGTCTTTACATTAAATTTTGATGTAGTTACCTGGGTGACTAAGTGGAAAAAATTCTCATGCATAATATTCAAGAACTGGCAATACTAAACTGTGAAGTTGAATACGGCATTTGCTTTTGAAAAATTACACAAATAAAATGTTTTTCTGAATCTTTTTTATTTAGTGTTGGTTACATAATGTGCTAAAAATATTCAATATATTCTATTAAATATCGCATTTAAGGGTGAAATTTGTCAACCTATTTATTGCTTGAAAATAATGGATTATGCTTTTGCATTGCGTTTTTTAATATAATAAAATGTTTTAAATTGAGTATAGGTATTTCACTGTATTTATTAGGGTTTTTATAATTAATATAATTAATAACGAAATGACTGAGTACCACTTATTTAGTCCCGTTAATAATTTTATCAATGATTTAAAAATGCAGTAAGTTTAAAAATATAAAAGACTACTACAAATTGAATTTTTATTTCAAAATGTTATAATCAGACTATTACTTGTAGGACCTTTTAAAAGCCCTTAAAAGTTTTTTCTCTATTTCTCTATTATGATACTTAAATAACGAAACAGAACATCTTCTCATTATCAAACGAAATTATACGTATTTAAATGGAACGACTATCGTCTAAAAGCAAAATAAAGTGAATAAATAAAAACGGATTAGATTGTGGTTAATATTTTTCGCAACAAGAAGTAACTACAAAAGATGCAAGCACCTTATCTTCTACGATCCTTCAAATTAATTGCCAATCACGTTTGTTTTGATATACGCCACTCAAAAATATTTCTTAAGAGCTTTATCCGTTCCTCGACAAATTGAGTTAAGGGTAATTTGATCATGACAATGTTTGTATTTTGTTTCACGCTTCTGGAATGCAATAGCTTTTCCGAAGGCAAATTAAATTAAAGCCTTAATGTCTTAAAACAAATTTTTGATCTTCGGTTGTTTGAAACAAACATTTGAGTTTTTATTTAAATTGTCTGTAAAAACTGAGCGTTTAATTATGGTGAAATATATTTTTAAATATTTCTACCTCGTAAAGTAGCTCGAGTACGAAATTACTTATTCATAATAATATGAATTAGTAAAATGCTTCTATGTTATTACAAATTTTTAGTATAATGAATTAGTGATTTGGTACTAGTGTTACTCGAATATGCATAATTATAAGTTTATACATTTAGAAAAACTAATTTAGAATAAAATTTTTGTTATTACAAAAGCAGTATTGTGGGAGTTTTATTATATATCTAAATTAATTCTGTATATAATTAGTAGTTAATTTTGTTTTTCTTGTTTGATCTTGTTTCTATTATCCTATTGGTATTCCTTTTTTTTTTCTCCTTGATTTAACTTGTTTAAAATATTTTCTAAATCTCTGTATTTTCTTCTTTCGCATTCTTCGTTTCAACACTAAAGAAGTTCTTTAATATAAAACCGAAACTATGTGATGTGATCACATAAACCCTGTTTATGGGATTTGTTTAGATCTTCTTTTCACATCGTTTACTTTATAACTACATCAAAATTTGAACCTTTTTCCAACTTGTGTAATTTTTATTTGACCCAAAGTTTAAATAAATAAATTAATCCTTTGAATAAGAACATAAGTAAATGAATATATTACTTATTTAAACTATGCAAACCGGAATTTCCAAAAATTAAACAATTTTAATCGTGTTTTATACATAGCAGAAATCAATGCATTTATTTAATTATCGCTTTTATTTACAGTATCTTTTATCTTTTAATTTATTTAACTATAGCAGTCAAGCACGCTCAAACAGATTCGTTCTCATACTATTATCCATCATTTATTCATTTTTTTCAGAAGTATACCTTAAATTATTACCTCAAGTTACATCAAGTGTATTTATGAACGTAAACACTGCTTGTATTTTTACTTTAATTACAATAAAAGGCAATATTGTACGTCGTTATTGTCGAATACCTTTTCTCCGTTGTTATTTTGTCTCAAAAGTACTTGTGTACGTTCAGTGTGAAAAAAAGTTAACACCCTAAATTATTTTTTATTTAGCGACCGGTAATTTAAAATTACTTAAATTAAAATTGCGTAAAAATTCGTATAATTTAAAATTCAAAATTATTTAGCTCATTATTAAAATAAGTAGTAAATGCTTATTATTTATTACGGGCCTGTCTTTGGATATGCATGATTTTATAATCATGCGCAAAAATATTTTGGTTCACTTCTGTAGTTATAGCGATATAGTTAAAAACGCCAAAAGAAAAATAAACACTAACATATGCAAATTTTTGGACATTCCCTTAAACTACTGGGACCATATTCTCAGATTTCGATTCATATTATTATTAGGGTCTAGAATCCGAGTGTATTGAAAATAAAAATTAACTTTATGCAGAAAAGGTAAATTTATTCAGAAAAAGTAATTTTTAATGTCTGATTTGTAATTTAAACTATCATCTGCACAAATTATTTAACATGTTTAAGACCTCGAACCATAAAAATGAATCCGTGAAAATTAAATAAATAAATTAAAAGTTATTCAGGTTGTTCGCTTTTTTTTCTGTCACTAAAATTACTGTTTGTCGTTTTCGACTCATTTGTTTATGGCATTTTTCTCAAAATATTTAAAAATTGTTTTTATAAGTTAATATGGCACGTCGTTAATAATAAATGTATCGTTAAGATATATTTATTCATTAGAATGGTTTTATCTAAATCAGCTGCGGTTTTTCTTTTTTTTCTTACTGAATCAAAGAGCGTCATGCCCGTTTTTTTAATTTTTAATTCTATAACGTAAAAGTTAGTTATTATTACTTAAGAATTTTAAGTCTAGTATGTTTTTCAGTTTTTTTGAATAAAGTATTTTTCGTCTTAAAGTTTTGTGTTATAAAATTTAAATTCGTTTAAATTTTATTTATTTTAAATTCGTACGTTTCCATTATAGCTGTAAACATTTTACTTCACTTGAAGTTTATATCTAATAAAACAAAGAATTCGTGTTCTCTCCAAGCTCATAATTTTTTTTTTTTTAATTTAATTTTTTTTGTCGTATGCCTGTTTTTTAGGCAGAGAGGGTGCGATTGTTCCTGTTTTTCAGTGGCACCATCTATGGCCAGGAATTCGATTTCTGCCACACCATTCACTCAACCACAAACCCGTTTATAGGGCGGGTCACATTCACACACACAAAGGAGAAAGGACATAGAACACACAGAGAGAACAAAGAAGCATCCATGCCTTGCCCGGGATTCGAAACCAGAATCTTTTGGATGCAAGGACAGTTCCCTGCCCCCTACACAGGCCGGTCGGCAAGCTCATCAATAATTCCAAGTTATAATATTTCTACTAAATTTATTAAAATCGATTTTAAAAGAATTGCGCGAAATAAAATACCAATTAATTTACTTCGTTTAAACTTTATCCATTAATTGGATGGATTATCGGTATTTTTACATTTTTCTCTTCGCAGAATAATTTTTAATGTAGATGTTGATAAACTAATGTATTATCTATCATAGATTATTGCACTTCACGTGAAGAATAAAATGGTAATAGATTACACAACTTCCAAGCCTTAAGATAGAAATCGCATTAAATTTCTCCCACATCTAACATTATTCCAACAAATCTATATTGAGTAAAATATATTACTTTATGTAATTTTTTTTCTTAAAAAAGACGCTTGAAAAGAAATAAGTACTTTTTATATTCACTATCTCTGTTAACAATCTTATTTTCTGCCTAAATTTTAAAAGAAAACAGAAAAAAAAGTTATAAATATTACACCAATGCATTTGTTCTTCTGTTCGTGCTCAAAGAAACTGCGATAAAAAAAAATAGTTCTTTTATGCAACCAGTGCATTAATCGAACGCTAGCTGAATTTTTGATTTGAGATTGTCTGTCGAATAGATTTTCACGAAATCTTGCAAGTCACGTGAAAAGTATCTCAATATATATATATATATATATATATATATATATATATATATATATATATATATATATATATATATATATACTGAGTATTTATTATTTGCATTTAATAGAAGAAACAGTGTGTTTCACTGTGTCTAGTCAGGTAAGGATATTTGTTTTCTGACACATTTTATTTAAAAATGGAATTTTTCATGTGAGTCTGGAAATAAAAATTCAAAGTTTTTACTAATACATTATTCGTTAGAGAAATAAGAGTAAGTATATGTTTAATGTTTGCTCGAATTTATTAAAATTACTTTAATTATTAATCCATTATTCCTTACATTATGAAAACAAGTTTTTATTATGATTTATTTCCTTACCACAATAACAAGCTTAATCTTACACTGTTAAAAAATTTTATGTACCTCAACACCAAAAAAAGGTAGCAACTAATTTACACCATAGCGCCGTAGTAAAACGCCATATATAACTCTTGGATCTAGTGTTTCACTACACAAATGTTCTTCTACACTGCTTGGTGTAAAGTAGTCACCACCATTTTCGTTATCCAATTACATTAAAACTTATAATTACAGTTAAATAAGACACATAAGAGCCAATAAGGTTATTTTTTCGATGCAATATAAAGTAAAAATCGTGAATTTAGAACGCATATATAGAATAATTTTTAAAATTAAATTATTTTTCTAATCAAACATCCGAATGCCACAGAGAAAATCTTAATACGAATTCAAACTAGGCTTAACAGAACGGAAACAGATAGAAATTATACATAAAATCAGTTACTACAGTTCTTAGAGATTTGAAAATTAAAATATAATTATCGCTATTACACAACTAAAAATATACATAGCATAGTTAACGGCGAGTTTTTGTTTCTGTTGATGAATATCAGCGCTGAAAATAATAACCAATTTAACCTATTCCAGATTGTGAACAAACTACTCGCGACAGTCTACTTAGCGTTTCTTGAGTTTTTTGTATTCAAAGCGCCACAATATTGGTGTTTTGAAAAGTGAAAATAATTCTCGTATGATGAAAAGGCATTAAAGTTTGAAGTACGATTATTCGACTTTAAAGGCTTAAATTTAAATTACACCCTTTAAATTGTATATTTAATTATATTAATACAGGGTGTTTATAAAGTCCCGGACCCATTTTGATGTTTAATAACTCATAAAATAATAAAGATAGATTAAAATTAATAACATAAATGGTTAGATAGACTCAAAAAGTTTCATGACCCTTGTCAATGAACTTCCACGTGTTCCCCCTTCGTCGCACGGAGAATATCAAGTCGATCGTCAATTTCACGCCAGGTAGCGGCAAGCATGTCGGCATCCACAGAGGCTATTGCGGTTGTAATTCTGGCTTTCGACAATGTTCGACACGATACTCCTGTAAACATTGTCCTTTATAAATCCCCAAAGAAAAAAGTCCAGCGGCGTTATATCAGGTGGTCAGGTGACCGAGTCATTGGGCCTTGCTTTACAGAAAATACGGTCTCATCAGTCGTATACTTAGACATGTTGGAAAACTTCGTAATTCCACAACTAGAAGAGCTTCAGTCACATAACTTTTTGCAACAAGATGGTGCGCCACCTCATTGGGGTATCATCGTTCGTAGTTCTTTGAATGACCATTTTCCAGGAAGATGGATTGGGCCAGGGGGTCCAATTCCTTGGCCACCCAGATCACCTGATATAACGCCGCTGGACTTTTTTGTTTTGGGGATTTATAAAGGACAATATTTACAGGAGGATCGTGTGGAACATTGATGACCTAAAAGCCAAAATTACAAAATTACAACCGCAATAGCCTCTGTGGATGCCGACATGCTTGCCGCTACCTGGCGTGAAATTGACTATCGACTTGATATTCTCCGTGCGACGAAGGAGGAACACGTGGAAGTTCATTGACAAGGGTCATGAAATTTTTTGAGTCTATCTAACCATTTATTTTATTAATTTTAATCTATCTTTATTATTTTATGAGTTATTAAACATAAAAATGGGTCCGGGACTTTATAAACACCCAGTATTTTTTGATAAAAGTAGGTAATGGTTCGTGTTGAAAAGCAAGTTAAGTCAAGTTCGACCATTTCCTTGATTGCTGCAATCTAAACAAGGTAAGCAACTCTTTAATCTAAATTTATGCAAATAAAAGTTTCAAGCTTAAAACTGAAATTAATTTACTCAAATCGTTTTAATTCTCTATGATAACTAAAGATTGTAGTTCGTAATGATAAAATTAATTTTATAAAAATACTTAACAATAATATAGCTATTCTGCATCGAACTAAATGTCATGAGGTGGAACACCTTTGAAATTCTGAAACGTGCAGTAAATACCTCAGAATTAGTTTAAATATAATTAATTCAAAGTTTTTAATAAAATTTATAGTTTTAAAGACAAAAACTTCATTTTAAATATATTTTTACAGTAGTTTTTCAAAATATTTACTTTTATTTTAATTCAAATTAGATTAACTTATATAAAAAAGTAAAAGATCGTTAAGTAATCAAAGAAGATATGAGAAAAGTAGTAAAAAATCCATAATCAAGCTTAACTAACAATTAAAAAGTGCAACAAAAATACTTTGAGTTACATTTACTTCATAATCATATCAGATGATAAAAACTTAAAATCGTTACAATGATAAACTACAATAGAAGATAACAATAAAAGATAATAAGATGACAATAATGAAATGCAATAGAAGCAAAATTAATCATTCTTGCCAAATTTTTATCACAGAGCAAGGAGATTTGTTTGAGAAACGCATTTTTAATTAGTCAAATGTTAATAATAAAAAGAATTTTGTCTTAATTAAGTAATTGAACGCTTTGTTCTAAATAACTGGTAACAAAAAGCGGGGGTTGAATGGATGAAAGGGTTTTTTCAATGAAATAATGACGAAAGAGTGAGAACTCATGACAGACCAAAACAAAAACATAAATTAGCGAGAGAAAAGAAGAAAAAACGATTTTTTCATAGGATGGTTGTCTCTGAATGTAAACAATAACAAGCTTCCTAAAACCAGAAGAAATGTAAAAAACTTTCAGCGTATCCCTAAGCTTATAATATCTTTATGACGCGATGTGTGTACAGGCTTGATATTCTAGTTATTATGATTTGTCTTAAAATTTAAGCATAACTTTACCATTCATTCGAGTTTTCTGAAATTAAGAAACTCTAAAAAGGTCGTGAGCCGTATATAATTAATATCACAGCATAAATGAAGCGAAAGGTTGGCCATGTTGTGAGTTCTTTCCTTCATTTGGCTATGTAAAATATTAACCATTTGTTATTTTTTGGGTAACATTATATAAATTGGGTAATATTACATTATTCGGAGTCATCCGAATTCATTTGTTTGTTTTTCTGAAAGTTAAATTGAAAGAACGCGTTATATTGTAAGTACTGCAAATATAATAATATTTGTTGGCGCGCACATTTTCAATCTCATGTGATCAAAAGTAGTAACTCGGAATTTATACGATGAATTTCAACCCTTCGAGCAACCTTTGCTTAGCTTTATACGGTTATCCACCCATATCAATTATTATATATTTGTTCAGTTTTGTTGAAAAATACTACATACCTTTCAATTAAGAGGAACAGGTTGAAATAACTACCTCAATCAAGCATAGTTTGAAGAACACGACAAGCTGCTCCATTAAGTGCTTTAAATCTTAGTTAAATTATCATAAATCTGATTAATTCGCATAGTGAACTAATTTATGTATGCGTATTTTTAAAAATTCAACTATTTATTGTTGTTTTTTTATCATGTTAAGTGCATTTTATTGCGTAATAACTGCTAATATTTATTCATTTATTCAAAAGGGCCTCAGCCTCGTTCAAAGGTAGGCCCACCGTTAGCCACCTATGAACAAAAATAAGCAGTTTTTTTAAAAAGCTTCATTTTTTTTTTTTTTTTTTTTACTTAGAAAATGTTCAGTTGTAATATCATAAATAAAAGAAATGCACACTGTTTTATTTACACCTAATAGTTTTTAAATTCGAAAAATATAAATTTTTCAAAAATTTATTCAATGATGTCCCCTTTTTCCCTAATCATAGCATTAAACATATAATGTATAAATTGAAATACATGTTGTACGTATAATCATAAGATGGCATACTACATGAATAAATAAAATATAATATATTAAAATATATCCATTAAATCATAAAATCTTTAGTAAAGAGTAATTAATGTAATTATAGAGCCTGGTTACAACGATGATTTTCTTTAGTAAATACTATTCTATTAATAAATACTTGAACGAATTTTAAAATCTACAGTTAGAGGAAACGTGCACAATATGCAATAGTTCTTTATTATGCAACGCTCCAATAACAGCAGAAGGAAAGAGAGAATTGAACCAAAAACTATCTCAAACCCCTATGAAGATTTTGTGAAGACAATGTGAAAAAAGCATTTTATGATCTGAAGTGTGATCGTTGAAAGTGTTTAAAAAATTTTCTTTTTTAAGATTTTCAGTTCCTTTGTTAACATTTCAGTTAACATGAGATACTATCTCATATTAAGAAAAATTATTATTCTTATTATGTAATACTATTTTTTTGTTGCTAATGAAGATACAACTAATATAAATGGGCTGTGTAAATCAAATCAGCTAGCCAGTCCGGCTGCCTGAAAATTGTGGGGTTAAAGAACATTTTGTGATCCGTGAATGAAAAATCTGAAAAGAGAAGAGAAAAAAAGCAAGAAATAGTCCCATGTGTTTCAGAATTTTCATTAATATTTATGGTTTTAACAATTCGAACTTACGTATGCGATATGTTTTGGTAAAATCTTGTCACGATCCCATAAAAAGACACCTTTCTTCAGGTTTGCAAATCTTTTATCATTTTATTTTTTAAAACAATATTAAAGTGCTTTTGAGTTTTGCATATTTGAAACGATCTCAAATGATTTACACTATTCACATAAAACAATTATAAATATTAAAATATTTATTGTATTTTAATCTTTATTTTAAAAAAAGTGTAATTTATATTATTAACCTTTCCCCGCATTCTTACTGCATGATTCTGTCAATATAAACTTATTTTTAACATGATTCATCGGCTATTTCTGAAAGTACAGATTTCTTTTTGAAACTTTTCATCGCAAAAATGGTAGTATTTTTACATTTATTTTAATTTCTAAAACTCTCAACTTATTCATTGCTAACATTGAAAATATTTCAAATATATTTGTAATCAAATGTATAAAAATTAAATTAACCTAACTAATAGCTTATTAGTAATGTAATTAATTGTAAATGTAATTAGTATTGTAAATGTAAGTGCTCAAAACCTTATTAGTAAAAGTGCTTAAGTGCTCAAAAACTAAAACAACCAGTTTTAATAGAAAAGACTAAAAATAATAATACTCACGAAATGAAAATTAATATCGTGCACAATGTTTATGAAAAAGAGAAATTAAAGTCTCAAATGTTAATTAAAGTCTTTATTAACAAACAAATTTTATGATAACAATGATAATCAAAATTTATTAGACCTATTTATGTTGACTGTATTAAATATCAACAAAAAAAATGAAGGAACAATGAATAAATATTTTGAAACAATACTACGATTTTAGAGACAACGTAAAAATTCTTTTCGGAAAAGGAAATTAATTATAATTGCCATTTTCTTTTTTCCTAATTAACATAAAAATACTAGTATTATTTCCATTTAATTTAATGAGTTTCCGCACTGTTTGTATTTTAAAAAAATTAGCCAGTCACAATTAGAATAATCACACAAACTTCAAAAACAATTTAAGGATTATTTAAAAAATGTTTAAAAGATAAAAATATTTTGTTAAAGAAAAGTAGCATTCAGACATACAAACAAATTTTTATGGTAATAGTATACTGCAATATATATTGTTAAATAAAAAGTAAAAATAATTTCGCTTTTACTATTTGCTATTAAATTAAAATGTCATAAATAATATTTGTGCGTGCAAACAAATTCTTAAATAATAGAATGAAGTATGAAAAAGACTATGTAAAGAAATAAATATTTGTATTTATAGTATTTTTTATACTTGAGTAATATATTTGTGTGTCAAAAGGAACTTTTATGTCAAAATATATTCATGTCTGTTATACATGTAGAATTATATATGGAAATAGATTTTCATATATGTAGATCTTTTACTTTATTAAAAGCAGTTAAAGTACAAAAAAGTAAGAAAAAATACTAAAGTAAACCCTAAAAGTTCTTTACTTTAGACGTGTTTCAACTACTTTTTTCAAATGCCTCACAATTGAGCAACATAAATGACCAAACAATTCTTAACATATTTGTTGCTGTTGTCGTTTCTAATGCTACTAACCAATCCAGCTAGCCTGTTTGGTGAAACCAACCGTATTTAAGGTAAAGGATACGTTTTATGCTTTTCAGTAGCACCATCCATGGTTAAGAATACGACTTGCCACACACACACCTCACAGCTAGTTTATATGGCGGACCCATTCATTCATCCACAGATCGTACCGAACCGGAGAACAATCAATCTCCAATTCAGTACCCCAGAGGTATGATTTGTTAGGAAAATATGGAAGACTTTGTGACTCGCAGATTTAAATTGCACAAATCACCATCTACTACACTGGAAGTTTTCGGCCGGCGGGGATCGAACTCATAACCTCTTGGACATGCGCCAAATGCCCTACAAAAAAGATTATCCTAGCCTCCTTAACGTATTTAAATAAGTAAAATTATTCATGTCAGCATACAAAATTAGTAGTATAATTTTTTAACTCTTTTATTAATCAAAATATTTAGTGCGTATACAATTTTTTTTTTTTGTTAAATCGTTGTATTTTATTATTACTTATGTAAAAGAATATAATAGTCCTGATGGCAGTTGCAGTTTACTATACATATACTTTACGGACATCAACAAATAAAATCTTTACAAATCAAATCATAAACAGAAACCATAGAAAAATGTCTCTGTAACCGTAAACCATAAAAATGCATAATCACTAATGTTTCAAAAACATTAATATTTTTATGATAGTTTATAATAAACAATTTCTGTGAATAAAAAGCAAATTTGTTTTCTTAAAAAAATTAGTTAAAGTAAAAAAAACGCACAATTAACGTTAATATTCAAATACAATTTTATTACACTCACGGTTCCCGAGAGTCGACATGAAAATATATTACATGTCATACTATTAAATGAGATGAAACCTTAATAGAGAGGAAAAAGGAAGTGAAAAAATAAACAAACATAAAAATGAGAGTTTTGAAATGAGAAATGAGAGAACATATATTTTTTTTAAAAATTCTAATTTTCAAGGATGAAGCATGAAATTTGTAATTAGTTATGTTGAGAATTTGACCGCTTATTATTCCACTTATTAAGTTCCGCTTTTACCGCTTATTAAGTTCCACTTTTGGGGGGGGAATTGGACCATTCATCTGCTAAAAAAATCAATGCAAGCTCAAAAGAACATTTTCAAAATTAAATCTCAATCAAAAATGTTGTTCTCAAAATTCATTTTTGAATCAAAAATTAATTTTGGATAATAGAATGGCGAGAAATTGCCAGTGTTATGAAGTATGACTTCATGTCTGGAACTACGGCATCGCAGACAGCGAGAAACATTAAAAGGGTTTCTAGCTCTAGTATTACTACAAAGCAGACAATGTTCAACAACTTTGTCTTCTTTTTCTTTAAATTTTATCTTTGATTATCTAATACCAACATACATCTTACTTCTTTTTTACAAACTTAAGCCTTTTTCAATTGTTTAAATCCATTTTTAAGAAGAAAAATGCAAAAGTGACTTTTAAACATTTAAAAAGCAATGTTAAACAATATCAAGTGTAGAGTGTAATATGCTTGAAAATAAAAAATAAACTTCTTATGCTTCATAGTTAAGAGGGATGAAAGGTTGTTTTGTTAAAAGGTTTTCCATTTCAACTATGAGCAAAAACAAATATTTTTTTTTATTTCGAAGTATATTTTTTGCATTAGTTTTCTTGAGATCATTTGTTTCATTGAGTAAAATACTTCTTTATTTCATGATTTATATTAAATTTTTCATGAATATTTATTTTTTTTTTCATTATTTTGTTTTTGTGAATAAAATAGTATGGAATATGTAAAGAATGATAGGAAATAAAATGATTTTTTTATCCTAAACATTTTATTTTATTAGAACTCTGAACATTTCATAGAATGCACAATGTATTCGTTTTCTTTCAATACAAAAAAAGAATCACGTATTCAGTAAGCTAACATCAAAACACGTTCTTTCATAAAGTGAAGTAGAATTAATAACGAAAGAACATTTAATCATTTTGATGTTTTCACTTAAAGCTTTCTAATATTGTGCAAATCATCTGTACCCTTACTATCTTTCATCAACGCATAAATTGAAGACCAACATTTAATGTTCGATATTAAGTATCTTTAAGTTCAGTACATTTATATTTCAAATATAACTATATCTTTAAAAAAAAGGGATCCTATTAGTAATTTTCTTTCGTCTACGAAAGGTTAGAAAAGAGAAACTTCTGTACCTTCTTTTTTGTTTCCACATATCGCTACATCTCGCTATTCAATTCATTTGACTACAAAAAAGCTAAGAGAAGTCAAAAATCTCAAACATATAGAGCAATTTTTACTTTGTTTCCTTCCATCCGATTTCAAGAAAACAGTTGATAAAAAGGTGCCCCTATGCGAAGCACCATGATCGAAATTTTATTCAAGATTAGATCTGCTGAAAATGTTTCGAAAGAATCACGGCAAGCGTATGATAAAATTAATAATATCTGGTGAGGCAATCTTATTTGTTTCTACAAAACAAAATGTTAGTGGAATTCAGGTAACATATTAAAATTTTGTTCACTTTTTATTTTCTCAATCGTTGAAGGATTTAAAGAATAACAATATCCACATATATTACTTTTTACATCTGCTTCGTAGACTCTCTTCTAATAATATTTTATGCAATATTGTTTAGAAAGTATTATATTATTACAATTCTATTTTATGCAATATTTTGTAATTGCTTTAGAATGTGCAAAAAATATTTCAAATTATAATATTTATTTAATAACGGCACATACGCTGTTTAGCTAACAGATAACAATTTGACAGTTAGTAGCACAGTACGATTATGCTTTAGAATTACCTTTATCCTCGGCAGAAGAAAAAATAATTTTAAAAAAAATTTAAAAATAAACTCAAGTTTTTAAGTCAGTTATCATAATATGATTACTATTTATTTATTTGAGAGTTTTACAAGTTAAATTTTATATAAAATACGTTTCCATGACATTTGGGATACCTCTCAATAATTATGTTACCTTACAACCATTTCTTTCTTATTTCAATAACTGAGAAACATCTAAATCGATTAGTTTTCTAAAAGTTTTAATCCAAAATATGTTGGGTTATCGAAGCAATTTTTTTGCATTTATACAAATACTTGATATTATATTATACAAATACTGATTCGGAAATGAGAATTTCAAATCTGAAATTAGTTTTGCTCTTAAAGCTACAAATTTCTTTAAAGACATTTATATTATACTTTTTGTCAAAATGTAAAAGTTTAAAAGAGTTATATAAAACAGAGAGTAGCGCAAAAAGTTGCGACAAACTTCTGGAGGAGTTGTTACACACCATCAGGATTAAAATTATATGGGAACCCATACCCGGAAATGTCGTCGTATGTGACTAGGTGCGCCTCCCTGTTCAAAAGCACACGAATAGACACTCCATAATAGAGAAGTACCTCCAGTGGCGTATGATGACTATGTTATTTTAATATTGATGATGTTCCCTAATTCCCCGAGAAGTTTGTCGCAACATTTACGCACTCCCCAGTTGAAACAAATGTTGCAACAAACTTCTAGGGACATCATTAGGATTAAAACTGCATGTGAACCCATGACCGGAAATTTCCTCGTACGCAACTACAGGCGCTTCTTTATTATGACCAGTTCAGAAGCACACGAAGAAACAAATCATTATAGGAAAGCATCCCTAGCGGCGTATGATGACATTTCTAGTCATGAGTTTCTGTGCAATTTTAATCCTGATGATGTGCTCTAACTCTCCTAGAAGTTTGTTGTGACGTTTTTAAAATTGTGCATTTCGACCAAAAATAGAAGAAAAAAATAATTTAAGAAAAAATGTAGCTTGGAGGGAAAAAAACAGTTGCAAATTTCAAATCAGCAATAGGAAAATTCTTTAACAAAATCTATTGCAACAGGAAACAAAATAAACGTTCCCCCATGTAATCATAAAATAAATACGTTGATAAATATTTGAAGAATATCTAAATATCTTAAATTCGAGTTTTAGAAAAAAATTTTCGATTTAAAACAAACACTGCTAAATTATATACAATGGAACAATGACTCTAGTTTGCTCCGAAATTGAGGAGGTACAATCCACCGTCTAAGATTAAAAATTCCAATTATAATTAAATACAAAATTTTATCATGAAAATATTTCAGATCATTTATTATTAAAATGAAGCATGAATAAATCCTCTTGAATTCATTAATTATTTTTTGAAAAGATTTGCATTTAAAAATCATTATTACAATTTCAAAATAAAAAGAAGTCGAAAAATAATTCACCCATTTAAATAAACATTCAAAATCTAAAAGAGATGTGAACAAGACAATTTTTACAGTATTAAATTTAAAAAATTGCATAACTTTAAACAAAACTCATTTATTTTCGGCTAGTATCTGCAATCAAAATATAACGCTTTCAAATATTAATCATAATTTTTTTAGAACCATCAGATATTACGCGCTATTACCGAAAATTATTTGCTTCATAATAAAAAATATGAAAGGAAAGCGCTAATAGATTCTAGAGTTAGAATTTTTAGAAATAAAGGTTTTATGAAAAGAGAAAGAATGATTTACAAATCTTAGGGGGAAAACATTTTATGAAAAGAATAATTAATGACAATGTGTTTTTGTCTCTTATCAACAGAGATGGCAAACGAAATTAGAAAAATAAAATAAATAGTTTTATAAAACTAATTAGAGAAGAAATTAAAACCTCTTAAACAGCGTGCATGCTTTTAAAATTTTGACTTATACTGTCTGACGGCAATACGAAATAGCATTTTTATCGTTCATTTTTTCTTTTTTATTTGTTATAAGAGTAAATTTATACTTTGTAATTTAAACTTATTAGAAATAAATTTCGTTAAATTCTTTTTGTAAAGTAATCATACTGCATAACTCCAATTTTCATATCTTAAAATAACAAAAGATAAATAATGAATAAAACTAAAACACTTGTTTTATTTTTATAGCCAGTTGTTTCAGATATTCCATCTAGTAAAATCACTCATAACTCACGACTGCCATTGGTTGCTTAAAATTTCCCAGCTAGTATACAAGTTGTGTAATTATTTTTAATTATTTCCTAAGATGAATTTGCTAATTGAAATGATTTTTTAACAATATGAAGATAACGTCATGTTCATAAGTTTAGTTAAAAAAGAAAAGATGTTTCATTCTAATATAGCGAAGTCTCTTTTCTCCTAACTGTCCTTAATGCTCTCTCGCGTATGCTTAAATAGTTGAGAGTTCATGCACTATATTTGAATGCATGACACTTCAAACACTATATATGTATAGTTGGAACTTCATGCACTATATATGAATAGTTGACACTCAATGCAATATATTTGAATAGTTGACATTATATGCCGTATATTTGAATAGTTGACACTCTATGCAGTATATTTGAATAGTAAATGCTCCAAAATGTGTTACTATTGAAATAGAAAATACTATACTTAAAATCATACCGATATTTTAACAATTTCATAAAAAATACACTAATAATAAAATAAAATAAATCATTAAATCTACATTTTTTAAATGGTCTAAAAAGAAGAAATTAATTTTCTTTTCATGACACAGCAAGAAACACGGGGAGGGGCATCATTTTCTAAAAGTCCAGGGAGAAATTTTGGAGTTATAAAAGTTTGTTACGAAGCTGATGCGCCTTACGTTTTTTGTTTTAGATGTGACAAAATAAATTGAAATTTCGATTGATGATAAATTCTTTTAGACAATAATATCGTGATAAACTCCTCTTGTAGTGATCAAGCATTAATTAAAACTTTCACTCGTGAATAATATTATACGATACTTGAAAAATGCAAGAGTGCTCTATAGCTACACTGTAAAACATTATGGTAAGAAGCATCGGTACTCAAGGAGCCGGTACTTTCAACCGCAAAATCCATTTCACAGGAACATGTTACGAAACTATTATACGATACGTGAATAATATTATACGATACTTGAAAAATGCAAGAGTGCTCTATAGCTACGCTGTAAAACATTATGGTAAGAAGCGTCGGTACTCAAGGTGCCGGTACTTTCAACCGCAAAATCCATTTCACAGGAACATGTTACGAAACTAATATTATACGATACGTGAATAATATTATACGATACTTGAAAAATGCAAGAGTGCTCTATAGCTACGCTGTAAAACATTATGGTAAGAAGCGTCGGTACTCAAGGTGCCGGTACTTTCAAACGCAAAATCCATTTCACAGGAACATGTTACGAAACTAATATTATACGATACGTGAATAATATTATACGATACTTGAAAAATGCAAGAGTGCTCTATAGCTACGCTGTAAAACATTATGGTAAGAAGCGTCGGTACTCAAGGTGCCGGTACTTTCAAACACAAAATCCATTTCAAAGGGGCATGTTACGAAACTAATAACCTGATATTTTACTGTAATAATTACCATAAAATTGCTCAATCACTCTAATTAAATAAATATTACTTCAAAATTATTTTATAATATTTTACGGTAAGAACAGATTTTACGGTATAATATTTTGAGGTAAAAATAGATTTTACGGATGATGCACCCGAAGTGGTTATACTTTATATCTATATTTAATCCGGAATTTCTCACATTGTAGCTGCAAAGTGTACAAAGTTTCGATTTCAAGATTTCATTGTCACCGGCACGAAAACGATTCAATCAAAACATAATAATAATAATGAAAAGAAAAAAAGTACGAGGAAGTTATTGTCAAATTTATTTTTTAACGTAGAATGAAAAATCGAAAATTTAAAAAAAAAAACACAGTTGAAAATTAAACACAGCTAATGCATTTCAAATTACTGCTTCAAATGTATTTTATTTAAATTAGCTATACCCGTAAAATAATTTTAACCACAGATATCATTTTAAAAATTTCCTGGAATTTAATTGGATTTTCTTTTGAGTTCCACAATATCTTTTTGTATCAACTTCAAAGGAGCTTATTCCCTTAACTCCAAAATAAGAAACGAGATGGGATGGTTGAAGAGGAAATAAATTTTATTTAATTTTTAATAAGATGAAGCGTTCTCAACTTGTCATCTTCGGAAGCTGAGAAACTGACTCAAAGAAACTCAACTTACTAAATGAGTACAAATTTGTTTTCAGGGGAAACTGAAGTGACCAACAAAAATCCTTTTGTTACTGTAATGTAATTTTCAACAGTTTGCACATTCATATTTATTTTTTAAATAGAATACGCAATACTTTTATGAATGGACAAGATACAGTGCATTTGTTACGGATACGTATATGAACGGAATAGATATTCACTAATTTCAGTGATGCTTTTTCTTACACGCGAGTGCTTGTTCAGTTTTAATTTGATTCAGTTAAAATTGTAAACAGTGTATAGGTAATAATGCGGTTTCGTAATAAATATATTTTTATTTGTATTTTTTGATAATTAAAGTATTTAATTTAACTAATTTTTTATTTTATTTTTGTTTATTATTATCCAGTGCTTTTTTTGTTTTTTTTTGCTTCCATTGAAAAAACATTTCACAGCAAAAAAATTTCGAATCAAATTACCTTAAGAAGTACTCAAGGTGACGGTACTTTTTACAGTTAAATCTGTTTTTATGCGAACATGTTACGAAACCAAAAAAATTATATACAGTAAAGTTTTACGATTATAATTACAGTAAAATCGCTGAATCATTAGAATTCAATAAATATTGCTGTAAGTATGTTGGCATAATTACAGTAAAAATGGATTTCACGATGAAATGAATTTTGCGAATGATGTACCCAAAAACAGTACTTTATACCATATTATGAATTGGAATTTTTTACAGTGTTGCTGCATACTGTTCTTTATCGTAATCTTCATCTTTGAATTCGTTGCTTTTCTAATTTCAGAAGATTACCTTATTTTTGTATAGGACGTTAAAATAAAGGAATGAATTATTCGCATGATGTAGAAAATCCCTAAGAAATCTCACTCTTAGGGAAAAATTGCTAATTTGAAAGGAATCACAGAAAGAACAGAATACATTGCGGTTTAAAGAAATGAATAGAAATATTAAAGGTTTGATCTAAATATTTATTTCAAAAGATGGACTAATTACAACATCTTGATGATAATACTTTAGGAGACAAAATAAATTGATCTATTAATAATAGCAATTAATATTGTATTTGCATACGAAATTGCATAACTGCTTTGTAAATTAAAAAATTCCCAGAAAATTACGAAAGTTTCTTAACTTGTAGGCACTATTCCGAGCAAAGCTGAACGTAATATCTTCATGAACTGGGTATTAACACGCGAGAAAACAAAACACTGTACATAACAAGCAATGTTATTTAACTTTGAGAAAAATCAGTGCATGTAATACTGGGTAATAGCACTTGACTGCAAAAAATAGTGCAGGGAATACCGGACAAGAATATACCAGGAAGCTGTAAATTTATTTAGAAATACAATATATTTTAAGGAACGCACAATGAATGGTCAATGAACCCGAAAAAATCCGCTACTTTTCAAGAAAAAAAATTCATTTCAAATTTCGAGTCCGTAAAACGGCAAAAATAATCTTTGATATGATGCTGGTTATCTCCATAATCTGTATATGTAAATATTTTTTTATCAAAATAAATATATTCCGAAATGTACTGAGAGTGGTGATATAAGCAAACTTTTCAAAAGTACTTTCTTTATGCAAACTACATAAATATTAAAATTATTGCCTACATAATTATTCAGTTAAATGATTGACCCATCCTGCGATTATGTGAACAAGGTAACAACTTAATGATAAAAACCGAGAAAGATACAAAAGATATTCTTCGATACAGAATACCCTCCCACAAATGAATTGAAAAATTTAACAGAAACGTTTCCAAAATAAACTTTGGGGAAGAAGAGAAAGAAACTAAAATATTTGTGTGGAGTAGAAAGTGAGACCACAACTTCTAGTCAATATAGCTTGTGCTGTTTGTTAAGATTTCGATGTAGCACTTTTAGATTTATCAAGAGAAATGGACAGGAGAAACACTAATCACATTTCACACCACGTCAATTGCGATAACTTATTTTTCAAGCAGACTTTATAAATATTATAATTTCTTTTTAATCATCTTTTAAAAGTAAATAAATTACATTTTATTTTTCAATTGGCAAAATCTAATGCCTGGAATAAAACGGAAAATGTTAAAAGAAAATAATTTTATTGTGAAACAATACATCAAGTGTTATTAGATAGAACTGTTAATTACATGATTTTCGTTCTATGAAAACAATGCAAGTGTTTTACTATATCTACCGAGTATTTTACTTTCAACGCTTTGTTCATTTTTATCACGTGAGTAAGCGTGATTGTGGTCTCAAAAGGCGCTAATTTGATTCAGAAGCAACATATGATCAGAGTATTATTTGTTTGCACTATTCTAAATCTATAACTTTTGTTTAGATTTAGAATAGTACTCTGTTTACTAGAATCTTTAATCTATAAAATATTAATAAAAGCTTAAAGGATGAGTCCCTATCTCTAGGCACGTGTGAAAATAGAGCATGTATCTTGCATGCAGCTAAAATATATTAATATTTTTTTCTTTCTTTTAATAATTGTTACTTATCCCCAATATATGATAGGAGAATGTTAATATTTCACAATATATAGCGATATTTTTCAGTTAACAACTTTACATTACACAATAGCTATTTTAAACAGTAATCCCTTTGTAATCCCTTTCTTCTTTGAAACTTTTAAAAATAAATTAGTAAATTTTAAAATATAATAAATTTCCTCAGTGAGTTAGAATCAACATTCAAGATACTATCTTTCTTAAAAATTGTCAATTGTCGTTATTATTAATTATTTAATGTTATCGCTGTCAATAATCTTTACGATATTATAGCATTTAATATTTAACGCAGTTTATAATCATTGGGATTTTATCATTGTTGGTAATCATCTCATTCCCAACACATTCGCAACACATTTATTCACGATATTATACACGATTAAAAAACAAAAGAAAATTAAACACTATTCAAAAATTATTCAAAAAAAAAAAGCTAACATACATTAAATACCATTGATTATGCTTATCAGTTTTGTTTTTTACATCTTAGTTACTGCGTCTCCTAATGACATATGAATCGAAACCTATTAATATTTCATCAATAAGTCAATCAATGCAAGTAATTCAGAAAACATTTCGGAGCTTTGGAGTATCTTTTTGAGAAAGGTAACGTTTTTATCTTTCCTAATTAAATCAACTTCCTTCCCTAACAAAGAGTGGAGTTTCACTCGCTAGTATTATGCCTTCAGCTCTTCATTTTATTTTTACCTTGCAAGATTTCTGTCAGAAATTAGCGTTAATTGCTTTTGAAACTGTAATGGATGTTTGTTTTCCTTCTTCCAAACCCTATTATTTGTTCTTATAATCTTAAGATGAAACATGAATGCAGTTTGCCTTCATAGGTAAATGTCAATCAAAATCTTAACCAATTTCTTTTTGGCTTGTTACATTAGTCTAATAATCCCTTTAAAAAATTGTGATTTGTTTTTAGTCTTAGATACAAAACAAATTCAAAATACTAAACGATTTCCTCATTCCAGAATAATTTTATTTAAAACTCAAAATTTTTTCTTCCCAAACAGTTTTCAGAATTTACTAAAATTGATAGAAAGTAATAAAGCACAAATGGCTGAAGGCCAGACATGTTATTTCTGCATGAAGTCGGAAAGCTTTAAAGAAAAGATTGTATTAGATATGACATTTCCTGTAATAAATGATAGAATTGGATTAGGCCAGTAATATTTCACAATTTTTCTTCCATCAAGATAATCAGCAGATTCATCTAGCAGAGAAAATGCACCCCACCTACAAATAATAAACTTGATAACTTAGATATCATTTGATTTTTTTCAGCATTTGAAAAAGTTACGAAACGTCGCATAGTAATTTCGATTAGATAAGAAAAAAATCGAAATGTCTTTTCAGTTAAAATACTTTTTCTTAAAGTTAAAAGATAGAACGTAAAGAAATTGTATGCTTTGATTCCGTATTTCAATATTTTAATTACCTCGTTATTTTAAAAGGGTTTTAAAATACACAAGAACTCTCTTTTCTCTACAGAATCTTAGAAATTTATATTTCGACATAATTATTCTTAGATTTTTTTTCCGTAAGATTTCAAGATAACCGATTTTTAATTCAAGTGAAATAATTTGAAAGCAAATAGTTTTCATTAGTAAATGTAACATTTTACACATTGAGAACGTAAATCTCGTTTTAGTCAGTTCAGCTATACTTCAATTCTTAAGATAAATTTTAAAATATAAACTTCAGAATGTTTTATTTGATATGGAAACATTAATATATCAATATCGTTTCATTTGGCAAATATTACAGCTGCTTTTTATATTTGAGGTAGTAGCCAAGCTAACGCAAATAAGAAAAATGTATGCTCAAAACTACCAAAATATGGTAAAATTTACCGTATTTCTGGCTCTATGGGAACATCCAAAAAGTGCAGCAGTTTTAACCAAAGTTCTTTGGTATTAATTTAGGTAAACATTGACAATGAAATACGGTTTTATAATAAGTGATAAAATTTGATAAATGAAGTAAAATTTGTTAAGTTTATCATGATACATGACAGTGTGGCTTAAAAACCATTTATTCGATTTTTAGATTTGTATTTTTACTAAATGTGTGGTAATAGAACCTATAATTTTTAAAGACCAGATTAACCGATAAAATATGAACGGAAAAATTATCTAATAATCCGCAGATTTAGGTATTATTAATCAGAATAAGATTTTTATTTACCAGAAATGTCATAACCATACAGGACGGTAATTTGAACAAACTCTGTGTGTTTTATATATAATACTTGTTTTAGTGATTTTTTTAAATGGTTTTATCTACCTCTATCATAAATATAATTTAAATAAAAATAAAGATAATCTTATCTATAAAGATAATCTGATAATCTTATGGACATATTTCTAAATCAACTTAGTTACCATCCCTCCTCATGAGATATGAATCGAGACGATAAATGAATCCATGAGAATAATCCGGAAAACTTTTCAGGGGTTTGGAGTATCTTTTTGAGGAAAGTGACGTTTTTCTTCTTCCTAAATAGCTAATTGCTAATTAAATCAACTTCATTCCCTTCATTTCGCTCGATAGTATTATGCTCTCATCTCTTTATTTTTACCTTACAAGATTTTTGTCATAAATTAGTGTTAATTGCTTTAGAAACTGTATTGGATGTTTCGTTCTTTTCTTCTAAGTCCACAGTATTTGTTCTTATGATCTTTAATCAAACCTTTAATTCAGTTTCCCTCCAATAGGTTAATGTCGATTAAAAGTTTAACAAATTTGTGTTTGGGGTGCTGCATTAATCTAATAACCCCATAAAATAATTTTGCTTTGCTCTTAGTCTTTGATGCCAGGCTTATTAATTATCCCAGGATTAATTTAATTTAAATAATCTCCTTTTCTTCTCAAACAATTTTCAGACTTCGGTAAAATTAATAGAAAGTGATGCAAAATACACATTTGCGAAAGCATCGCTAATTAAAAGAAATATACCCCAAATGGCTCAATTGCAGACATTTTTTTCCTCGTTATGCTCAAACCTGAAAAGCTTCGAAATAAAAAAAAATTTCAAAATGACGTTTCTTGTAATAAAGAATAGAATCGCGTTAGGTCAATAATATTTCACAATTCTTTTTCCATCAAGATGATCAGAAGATGCTTTAAGTTGAGAAAATACATCCCACCTACAGATAATCAACTTCATAACTTGGGTAACATTTGAATTTTTTTCAGTGTATAAAAAAATCACGTAACATCTCATAGCAATCTTGATAAGTTAAGAAAAAAAATTTAATGTCTTTTCAGTTAAAATATTATTTTTTAAAGTTAAAAGGGAGAGTATAAAGAAATTGTATGCTTTGATTCCGTATTCCTGTATTTAATTTAGCTCTTTATTTTTAAAGATTTTTATAACACGCAAAATTCTCTTTTTTCTCCACAGAATCTCTGAAATTTACACGTCAAAATTATTCTAAGATTTTTTTCCCAAAAGTCTTCAAAATAACCGATTTTTAATCGGTTATTTTAAAATTGGTTATTTAAACTGAATTAATAATTTTTTAATAACCTCATGGAGACTTATAGACTCTTTTTAGTAATAAAATCTTGATATTTTATTTATTTAAAACTGAAATTACTTTTGAATTTACTTAAACTTGTTATTAAGTTTGTGAATATTGAAAAATTTCTATTACATTTTCCAAAGTTATTTACTACTACTTTCAAAAAGATTAGACTATCTTTTTTTATTTTTGGAATTTTTTAGTTTAAATATAGTAATAAAAAAATTACGTCTATAAAAAAGCCGTATTATTTATTAGAATTTGTGTAATGATATATAACCCATATTTATACTTATTAGAACTATTACTCTTAATAGAATTATTATTCTTATACTTTTTAAAATTTGTGTAGTGGTATAAACACTTAATGTACAGATTACGCAAATGTACACCTTTGACAATTGAGACCAATTTGCTGGCAATAATAAAAATGTGGTAGTTTTCAAAAACCGAACAGTAATAAAGCAGCTGTTTTTGTAAAAGCCTGTAAAATACACTAGCCAAGGGATTTCCATTTTTTTGCGGCTTCAGAACTCTTAATAATCAACTTTTTTTGTCAAATTTCTGCACGAAAAAAATTTCTGGTACAATCACCGTAGTATATGGTAATAAAATTTCTGGAGAAAAAAAATTAAGAAAAATAAAAATAACATAATACTGGTTTATAATACCAAAGTATACAATATTTAAGCCATTTATTTGGAAGTTTTTCCATTCATACTTACTGGAAATTAGGGTTTTCAAAATTATAGTTCTTATTACCACACATTTAATATAAAATACAAAACTGAGTAACAAGTAAATTTAACCGAAGAAAGGGTTTGTATATCATGCTTTAAGATTAATAAAATTACCAATTTTTAACGAATTTATCAGATATTATAAACCCATATTTTATTGTTAAGTTTACCAAAATCATTACCAAAGTGCTTCGGTTAACATGACTAAGACTTTTGGTCTTACCATAAGTGCCAGAAACACGGTAAATTTTACCATATTCTGATAGTTCCGATCATTATTTTTTCTTTTGGCTCCAGGGAATCTTAAGGTTTGCGTACCGCTAATTTACTTTCCACTACATTGTTATTGAAATAAATTTGTGAACTTTACTTTTTTTCGAAAATTTCAATAATCTTTATTTAAGTTTATAATTCAATACGAATATATTATATGAAATTTTATCAGAAATTAAATATAAAATTACTTTAATAACTATTTTTGTTTTCTAGTTTGGACAAAATTGTTTCTATTTCTATTAAAATTATTTCACGTTTATTTTACGATTTCAGTTATATTAGTTTTAGTATGATTAGTTATAAAAAGATGCATACAAGCTAAGAGACAGCGCGAAATAACTCGTCATTCATTATGAAAAACCCTAAGCCACTGAAAACTTGAGCTAAACAACACATTCTAATAAAGAATCTGGGTGGTTTTAGCAAAATAAGTTAATCATTATTAGATTAAGTTAGGTAGTGCTGATTATATTAAAGACTTGATGAAATTATGTTGGAACAGAGCACCTCATCTTCTATTGTTTTGCCACGGAATTTCGATAAGCTTTTTCCGAAAAAATATTTAATAAGAAAACTTTCCCGTTTCACGGCAAGAAATTGAATAGCATATCGTTGATTACGTGGGAAGTAAACTTGCAAAAAATAATTTCTGTCCAGTCGTAATTGAAATGCATTTTCCAGATTATTATTTGATATTGACACTCACGTAAGCGTTATCTAAAGGATAAAAAAGGGATAAAGGATGAAAAAGGGATAAAAAATTAATTAATAAGATTTTTTAGGTCCTGATAATTCACGTGAAAATTATATTTTAATTTTGAAAGGTAAGATTTGAATCATTGCAGAATTAAAAAATTAATAACTCCGGGGAATTATTTAAAATTGTTATCATACTGTCTGCAAAAGGGTATCATGTCTAATGCATAAGTATTTACTTAAATAATGTTTAATCTCATACAAATTTTAATATGATGAGATGTTGATTTTAATTGATTGTTTATTAGAAGTACGTTTCTTAAATGCGTCATTCATTAAACTGCGAGCATCCAAAATAGTGTTTAATTTGAGAAAGAAGATATGTACAATTGTTACTATGAAACTATGACGCCCAACTCTGCTACTATGAAAATGAATATCTAAAGGAAGTGACAAGATATGTACCGGAGTTTCGATTTTAAATTCAGATTTTAAATACAAGTTATGCAGTTTAAAGAACAAGTTAATGTGAAAATATTGTGTAACTTCTTATCTATATTGTGGCAGTTGTAAAGGTTATAGGTTCATTTAAACTCTAATTTTTACTCCGTTTTCTGTTTGTCGGTTGTTGATTATCAGATGATTGTAAAAGTTGCTTTTATTGCATGTAATTTTATACAGATGGTTTCTTTAGGAGATGTTAATACTAGTTTCGAACAATTGCATAATTTTAACACATTTAATATAAATGTTTGATAAATATAATTATAATGTTTCTATAAACTGATTCCTTTTGCAAAAAAAATTAAAATTATTTCATGTAAAACACTATATTGTAGAAAGAAAATTAAATATTTTTTGGAAGTGCACAGAAACCATAGGAAAAATGAAAAAATACTTTTTTCTTATATAAATAATTATTAATATCAAAAAATTAAAGTTATAACTCTTCCACACTAAGAAATATACTGGAATATAAAAATCAAGGAACATAAAGAATAGATTTAGAACTTATTCTAATTTAATTCCGCGCATCAAACTTAAAAACAAAAATTTCAAATGAAGACATTTCTTTTACATTGTAACAGTTTTCGTCTGCCTATCGTTTACAGTTAAGCCACTATATCTAACCTTCCAAAAATTTTGACACGGAGTATTGCAAAATATAACTACCCGAACATTCGTGTCTGACTGAAAATATTCCGTTTTACCCGACAGCGACATTTAAAAGGAAAAAAAAGGCTTAGCATATTTTAAAGATATTGTCAAATTGTTTCAACAGTGGAAAACAATATTTAAAAAAATTCGTAAAAATTTTGTAATTAGTTGTTGAACTTGCCTAAAATCAAGCATTTAGAAACTATGGAATCAAATTGACGGAGCAAAACTCATCTAAATGATTTTATAAGAACACTGGCGTCGATAAACAACTAACGTACTCTGCTTTCCACGAAACTACACAGAGCATGGCGTCTAACTGCAGTTAGTATTATGCGATTTCTGATTAATGGGAACAGTAGTTTAGTCAATAATACCGTGTCCGGATTTTTTCAACTCTCTTCTATGTTATATTGCCTTAAGCAATAGTGAAATATTACAGTTCTTATTTGCAAACCCCAAACATTTTCGCAAATGACCATGAATTTTCGAACTATTTAGTACATAATAACAAAATAAATAAAGATACATCCTCTTTCACATCTAATTGAGAAAGCTTCCTCTCACAGCTAAGTTATAATATTTTAACTTTCATTGAATTACTTTATCAATACTCATTTTTGCTAAAATTAGCAAACTTCATTAGTATCCAAATAAATCTCAGCAAATTACAAAGCATTATCTATTTTACCATACCTGGCCAATTATCGCTATGAATATTTAACAAGCTGTCTTTTAGAATAACATGTATACTCTGCTCTTCAGACAACCACTGCTTCTATTTCAGCCAACCCAATCAACAATTGGAGGAAAGTTTGCCAACTTTTACGCTCAGTGAATAAGCCTTTTTTTCGTGAATTATTAATTCCCCCCAAGAAAGTGGTTTAGTGATGGGAGAAACTTCACCAAAATATTGGTCGAATCTGTTGCCAATGAATATTAATGATTCTTGTCAACAAGCTATTGTATTCTCTTCATTGAATCGGACAGGCGATAGAGAGAAGCGATTTGGGTGACGTCCAAAAAGTCTAACGTTCTTTTATTGAGATCAAAAAACTATGCTTTGTACATTTCAAGTTAGGATATTCAGACAGAGCCAAAATTTGACTAGAATTTTATTGCTTATTTATTGATTTTTTAATTTTTTTAGTTTTTCTTATAAAGTTTACAATCAAGTGTCATAAAAAGTGATGTGTTTGATTTAGCACTGACGATTGATTTAGCACTTAAAAAGTTTGTAGGAAAATATAGTTACACATAGCTTCCTCTTCAAACAATAAATAGTAAAATTTAAAAGGTAATAATAAGTTGGGTTCTGTTGTTGTTGTAAATATAAAAACATTAAATTTAACTTCTTTTAAAAACTGTTGTAAGCAAGTAAAAGTGATAGGGTTTAAGTGGGCAGGAATCTAATGTGTACAGCTGTTTCATCCGATTATCACTCAAATTTTTTTTTGAAATTTTTTTCAGATTAGTAAAACTAATTGCAGTTCCATATGCAATAGCAGGTCAACACACTTGATTATTAGATAGTAAAGGGAAAAAAAGTTTTTATAGTAGAAAAGTTGTTTTTCTTTTTTTTTTTTTTTTTTTTTTTTTTTTTTTTTTCCGAATTGCCACTTTAGTTTATTTTTATTAATCGAAGATATATTGCTATAAAGACATCTATAAACGTTGAAGACATATTGCTATAAAGGAATATGCTCTGTAAAATATTGCATCAGAAAACTATCGTTTGCATATTTTTAAGTATAGTTATTATTTTGTATTTTTTTATCGATTATCATATCGTTTCGTTATTTTTAGTCTTTCATAGAATTTTAGTTAAAAATTTATTAGTTCCATCTTTGTTTTTTCCTACAGCTTCCTTGATTATTATTTATAAAAATCGATTAATTTTTGAAAAAAGTAAAATTAAAAGAAACTATTACTTTAACACATTTTAAATTTTTATTTATTAAAATATTTATTACCTATATATCTCTTTTCATTGTTTAAAGCAGTTAGACTTTGTGCTCCGAAAAATTCTATTAGTACTGACGTTTATTAATAATTTGCCGAACTCTTTTATGAAATACCTAACATTTGTCAAAACACTCTGTGAAATAAAAACCTAATGTGGGTTAATTAATAAAATTATATTTATTCGCTCTACATATTTTGTTCTAAATTATTTCGTTCTAAATAATAATTAAAATTACACTTCTAATGTTGAAGCTTTTAAAATATTTTTTTTACATAGTTGAAGTATTAATTAAAAATTAATTGCTAATTATAAATTAATGTTTTATTAGATTTTGAAATTAATCAAAATGTACCTAGTTGAGATGAATTATTCAAGACTGTGTTTTAAAGAGGAAATTTATTTCATTTTAATTTTACTTGCATTTTATAATTAACTTTATATTAAATAATAAATTTTTTAACTAATCTTTTTATGGAATAAAAATATTTAAAAAAATATTTGAAAAATATGCCTCCAAATAAACATGCGTATCATTTAGGAAAATAAATTTTTTTTTAAAATTAAATTTAAAATAACTAAATTTTAAAAAAATAAAAAATAAAAAACGTGTACAAAATTGCAATTAGTTATTTATTTTTGTTTATTTTTTTGTAAACATTATATAATCACTTAGTCATTATATCAACAATAATAAATAACAAAAATCAATATTTGCAACATAATAATAAACGCGGTAGTGTGTGTGTCTGTCTGTAATCTCAATATATCGCCCCAGAAGCCTCGCTCAGTCACGAAAATCGGCACATAATTGTGTTTTGACATAATGAAGAAGTATTTTTTTTCTTTTTCAAAAATTTTGATTAGTTTTTTATTTATCAGTCATTTTGTAAGAAAATCTATGCTTTTTCGTCTTCAAAGAGCCATATTCAAAAAACTATTAAAAATTGCATATCTCTTATAAATGTATGCTAATGCGAACCTTGCCATTGAAATATTAATTTTCGACAACTTAAACAAATAATATACGAAGGAATTAATAATTTAATTGTAAGGTTCGCATTAGTTTACATTTATCAAAGTGGAGAAAAGTTTAACTTTTGTATTAAAAATGTGGCAACATATTCGATACGTAAATAGAACGCTTCGCTTTGATAGATTTGTTGCTGTTCATCTGGATATGAAGACAAAATTGCAGGACAGGAACACTTTAATTGTCTAATAATCTTCACTAATCTTCACACTAATCTTCAGATTTCCTGCAATGTTTTAAAAAACTTTATTTGTGAAAACCTTTAGCGTGGCGGACAGCTGGCCGCCTTAAGCGGCTAGTTAGTAATAAAATAGCTATTAATAACGCAGATAAAACCCACTCATTTTTGTGAAAATAAACAGCTTTTTTAAAAATAAAACAATAATAAATTGTTTTCAGTTTTACTTTAAATGTTATTAAAATAAATTTTAATTATAAAATTTAAATCTCAGTTACATTGATTATACCATTTTGTCTTAACTTACATTGCACAATATTATCTTGTAATTCTTTTGTTAGAGATGCATAGCGTTTTGATCTCCATTAAGGCAAATTGTTGCAATATCTTCTTTCCCTCGGTAAATATAACAATACCTACTACATTAGCACGTGTTCAAAACTTCTAAATATAACAAAACAGCTACTTATTACAGTTCTGTAACTGTTTTTGTAATAAATTAGCTCTTAGCCGATTCATAAAAACCTAAATCAGCAATATTTTTAACTTGACAATAAAATACATTTAATTCCCGTTAGATTTGTCACAATCAGTTGTTAATATTGGATTAGACCTGGAGGAAAAATGGAAAAGTATGGAAAGCATTGGTGAACTTGTAATTTATAATTTTAAGTAAATGATAAAATAATGTATACCAATAAAAATTACGCGGAATCTTTCCTTACTGAAGACAAGTATATGCTAATTTTATTCTATAAGGCGAAAAGTTTTTATGTTTTAATTCTATGAATAATTTATAAGGGGAAAACTTTAAGTAAGCTATTAAGAATTAAAGCTATATAAAGAAAAAGAAATATCAACCACATGAAATTATGAGTTTTTTTCTGTATTCTAAGTTTTACTCATTTCTAAGCGAAACTATAATGGCTTTAAATTGATAGAATAGCTTAAATCTATTATAGTTTTATTTAAGTAATTGAGACTCGTTATGAAAGAAATTCGAGTCGTATTAAGTATTCGTTGAATAAATGGTATATTTGGATGTTTACAGTGACGTCTTGTTTAACCTAATCAATTACAATATTTGAATCTACAATGAGAAAAAAAGTATGGTCAAAACATCAAAAACAAGGTAAAATGTTTTTTTTTTTTATGCTCTATCAGGAGGGAAAGTTTGGTAATTTTTATCGAAGTCCTTTGCCAATGATTTCGGTAAAATTAGCAACAAAATCTAGTTTTATAAAATTTGTATAATTTTTTATTTTATAATCAATCATCGTTGAACAGCCGACCCAATTTTTTGAGTTTACGATTACCAATGCTCTACTCCGTAGCCTTGTAATTGTAAACCCAATCCAGAAGACAAGTGAACTCCTGGATCAAGTATTAGGTAAAATATCCCTTCATGGAGGACTTTTTAATGAAACTAACCCGCATTTGCATTACACGGAGAAGGAAACCATGAAAAAAAAAACCTGGTTAGCCTGGCGCCGAAGGGAATCTAACCCATGATCCGTCTACCACTGACGATAGTTTTCGCCAACATTGTGGTCAATAAGAGCCGAGTGTGGAATTCGTATAAACCAACCATCCAATTTGAGTCAGCCAACCCATTTGAACCTGGATATAATTTATATTCTAGATCATGGCATAAAAATCTTTGGTAAAAAGAATTATCAGTTTTGTATTTTTCGCCAAATGTGTCATAATAAGAACTATAATTTTGAATTACAAAGTGAATGGTATAAGTACCGCATACTTTGGGTTTTATTTCCAGAATTATAGTTCTTTTTTTTTTCTTTTTTTTTTACGAGAAATGTCATTCCTATACAGTACGGTGTTTTTACCAGAGTTTTTTCTCCGTGCAGAAATTCTTAAAAAACAGTTGATCATTTAGGGTTCTGTAGCCTCAAAAAAAATGGAAACCTCTGGTCTATTGTATTTAACAGGATTTCACAAAAAACGCTTCATTACTGTTCTGTTTTTGAAAATTACCACATTTTGATTATTGCATGCAAATAGATTTTGACTGTCAAATGTGTACACTTGAATAATCTGTTTAATATGTGGGTTATATGCCATTACATAAATTCATTTAACTGACTTTTATTAATATTATTCAAATTAAAAATACTACAAAATAAAAAGATAATCTAATATTTAAAGAGCTGTAAATAACTTTGGAAAATGTATTAGAAATGTTTAAATAATCACATACTTAATAACAAGTTTCAATAAATTCAAATGTAATTTCAAATTTAAATAAATCAAATATTTAGATTTTGCAAATGAGAAGAGTCTATTTTTTATCAGAAATGTAAAGAATCAGTGAAGAATATCTATCTGACTTAAAGTAAATTACAAAAATCTTATTCTATCACATCATAATCAGAAAAATACGCAGTGTATAATGCATATTTTTGTGAATAAAGATGCAGTTGAATTATGAATGGAGGATTAAATTCTTAATTTTATAGTGCGTATCCTAATAACTTTTAGAATGTAGCATTAGTTGATTCACAAAAGCTTCAAAAGCATTCATACACGCAATCTATTATATTTCTGCATTTTTCGTGAGTAAAATTCTAAAACATGATTAAGGAACATTGATTACCATGGTAACGAGCGTTCAATGTATACGGTAGAATTCAATTTCAAGAGTCGAAATTTTTGCTAGAATTTCATAATGTGCAATAAGTTTTTTATTCATTGAATAATTTTAAATAATTTTAAATATTTCTAACTATCATGAAAGTTGTTTTTTAATTTACTAGTTTTACGTTAAACATAAAATTGAACTTATAAAAATAATTATACTTCTATTCAAAAACAAATTAGGCCTTTATTTTCCTTATATGTCTCCTTTTCTAAAGATTTGAAATTTTAAGAAATTTACATTATGGATCAAACTTAATTATTTTCGTTTAGTTTTACCTTAAACTCATACACTGTCAAAATTCCAGATTAAATTACGGTAAAAAAATAACAGTACTTTGGGCTTCGGTACATTTTATCGTAAAATCCATTTCTACCGTAAAATTTGCGTCAAATAATTTTATGTACTACATTTTTTTCAGTAGTATTTACTATAAAATTTCTGAATCAGTGAAATTAAATAAATATTACTGTAAAAATTACGGTCTAAAACTTTATGATAAAAATTAATTTTACAGATGATGCACCCGAGATATAATTTCTTTTTACCATAAATTTATACGGACAGTATACAATTTTGAGTTGCCTTGTCCGCATAGAAATATATCTGTGCTTACTGGAGCTGTTGCACACGCCTTGGATAGGTTTTAGTTATAATACACAGTCACTGGTTAAATGTACAATACAATACACATTCGTTTTTTTTTTTGTTGTTGTTTGACCCGACAAAAATTAATTATTTTTCTTAAGAAATGGTATTTTATCTTAGAAACGTGACATTTTACTCCTATCCAGAAGTACTTTAGAATTTTATTTTCCCATCAAATTAATCGAAAAAAAAGTACTGAAAAATTAGCAAATAAAAAAATAGTTCTCTAGCATATACTTGGAAAACTTGAAATCGTCAAAAACACGACCGAAAACCTATTGTTTATATGTATTAACTGCACATTGAATACGAATTGAATTTCCTCAGCTGGATTGCGCCAGTTATTTCACTAATCTCCGGTTCATAAGATCCAACTTACAATACTCCCTTACCAAAACTTTTTCTAAATAATTTTACCGAAGGATAGGATTTTTAGCGCATCATTTTTGGAGAAAACTAACTGAACCTTTTCCCCCATTCTTGTAAAATGTTGTATTTTGAAAAGTCAATAGAAAGATCATAAAAATAAATCATTGATATAAACAAAAACACATCCCAGTTGTTTATAACATAACGATGTATAAGACCTTTGAAAGAACCAGTTCATTAGTTTAAGTAGTATAGTGTATTTACAGAATGGGCAGAAATAAATTTAAAAAATAAGTTTTTTGCCACAGTATCAAATTCAAAACAAATATTTTTTAAATCATCAAAAGGATCTGTTCAATAAAAACTTTAAAGATATTTTTTGAAACTTAATATATAACTTCTCTTGCCTTTTTTTAAAATCTCATAATATATTCCAATATAAATAGATATTTCAACAATATATTCAATTATAAATACATATTGTACATTTATTTTTGTGAAAGCTTATTTACCACAATTCACTAATTGTGAATGACAAACTTCTTTTTCTTCAATTAGGGAGTCACCACCTGTTGCATACCTTTCATAATTCTTTAATCAATACTAAAAGCTTCCAGTAAGAAAATAAAACGAGAAAAAAGGTTTTATTTTTATTCCTCAAAAGCAAAAACAATTCCATTTATGAAATGTTTATACAAAATAATTTCTATAAAAGTTTGAAATAGTTACACCAATATTTATACTTCAAACAAACGAGAAAGAAATTATATCAATAATCTAATAACAAAAACAGGTACAGCAAAACATTTTTGATTTCACTTTCCAAATACAAATGTGCCACTTTAAAAATATATTAATACAATAAAATCGTTTAAATAAATTTAAAAATTAACTAACTTACCCCTAAAACTAGCTTTAACAAGCCTTTCTGAACGAGTTTTAAAACCCTGGGCCGAATGAACATGCAACACTAAAGCCATGGTTTAACACACACTTATTTTTTCACCTTAGCCAGCAATAACACAAAAGCATGCACATTTTAGTATTGTTCTACGCGGGGCTTATAGGTAAAGATCCGCTCAGATCGGATGACTGTTGCCGAATGAGCGGCGGCGCCCCGGAGATGCGCGCACCAGGGGCGCACACCATCAACCTGTCACTTCCGCAGCTGGCATACACGAAAAAATAGGCATTTATTATCCTACTGAAAAAACCTACTGTTTGCTTTCATTGAGAAAGCTTTTTGAGTTACAAGAGTTTCGTTAAGAGAAATTGTTCATTGTTAAAGCTGTTTATATTATTTACTTTGCACTTAAAAATGATATTTTCTTAAACTTCTGAAATTGAATTAAAAGAAATTCTTCTGTATATTGAATATAATTTTGAATAAGAAAAATTTTGAAAATTTCTTATGAGAATATAACATGATTCGCAAAACGGAGGAAGTTAAAGAGACCGGAAATTTTTGAAAGGAAGTGAGATTGTGTTTATTTTCTGAAGTGTCGTTTCTTATTATAGCACTGGACCATTTAAGTGAAATAAAAAAAAAGTCTTTAAAACTAAAGGAAATAGTTAATAAGAAAATTTTTATAAAATTAAAAATTAGGAAAATCGTATTGAAAAGAACTGCATACTACAAGCATTTCATTTTGTAAGCTCCAATATTTATCCTTAATAAAAGAAGAAAGAATTAATATTAAATGGATGAGTTAAATTTAAAAAGGCTTTGACGTCTTGATGTCCGTTTACTACACCTCCTCCTTTACCCCATTACTTCATTGTCTGCTGTAATCCATATTTTTACGTTCCATTTAGCAAATCAATTTATTTTCTATTTAATAATTTTTCTTTATTTTATAGCTAAATACAGCAATAAATTAAATCTGATTTTCTAGTACTACAAGAATTCTTAACTCTGAATCTGCAAAAACTAAACAAAAAAAACTTTAAAACAGATTTAACGTCTTGTTTCCCGTTTACTACAACTTCTTAACCACATTACCTCAACCTGTTGTAATCCGTTTTTTTACGTCCCATTCAGCAAATACAGTTTCGTAAATATAGTAATGAAGTAAATCTGATTCACTACTACTATATGAATATGTCCCACTGAATCTGCATGAACCAAATCTTAAAACTGAAGTTAGCTCAATTTTTAGTTCATCTATAACGTTTTTTCTTCCACATTTAAAATGAATATATAATTCGTTTCCGTGCTCTTGATAAGAACACATAACCAAATATCTGAAACTAGGTAAAACATTTACCATAGTGGTAACGAGCTAAACGGATGACGATTCGAAGTGACATTTTGGCGAATTCGAGTAAATTGTAAATTAGCTTAAAAGTAATGGTGGCAATGGTAAATAAAGATAATGCCTTGCTTTTCTTTCATTGTCTGTCATTGTCGCAACCTCATAAATCTAAACAACTTCCACTCCAAAAACACTCAATTGTCACTTCTCGATTGTCACAGTCATTTCTGAATTGTCAATCCTTTGAGGTCTGAGAAATTGAAATTCATGATCTAAAATAAGATCTCCTCCCGGGAAATCTCAACTTATCAGAAGTCAGTTGGAACCTGGTTCTACTGTGCTCTAATCATACATTGTTATTCAGACTGCAAGAAATTTATCTTCAAATATTTTTCAGTAATTAAAAGTACTTTTATTAGACAAAAAAAAGTGAATAATATACACACACAAGTGAAATGGATATATAAAATGCGAGCATTATCTGATAACATGGAAAGCTATCAGTATCTGAACATCTAAACTGTTTCCATGATGCAATTGTTATTTCAATTACTGCACAGACCTTCAAAAACCTTTTCTTGTTGTTTTCTTGCTTTCTTCAGAACGGAACTGAATTTTGTTTATATTTGAAGCACTTTAATCTAAATATAAAATCAGTTTTCTTTACTAGCTTTTTTTATAGACATCTATTTATCTACATTCGTGTTTATCAAAAATTTCACCTAAAAGAAGTCTACAAAATTCTCAGTAACTTATTTATTTCTTTGATGACATTTTCCTTTATCGTAATATCCCCCATAGGCTTACATTTTTTTTGTGCATGATGCCGGAAATTTCAATACTAATTTTTTTCGTGAATTTTAACAACTCATTAAAACTCTTATTTATCAACTATGCTTTTAAAAATTCACCGTGGCTAAATTGGAAAATATGTGAACATCAATTTTACTAAAGTGCCTACTGCCTAATATTTTTAAACTTATATTGACAACAGTTGTGTTAAAATATCGCCCTCACTGATGTATTGGAGAATATTGGTGTCTGGGGAAGTTTTCTTTTGCATTGTAGCTTAAAGAAAATTATTCTGATTCTTTAGCAATTCAGAGCCGCATCTGCTCCAAAGTTTGTTAAATTTTTAAATTTTAACGAAATTTTAGGAGCAATTCTTGTAAACTAGAAATTATTTTCTTATTTGAGATCAGAACACCAAAATGCGGGCGAAATCAATCTTAAAATTTCAGGAAACAAACATAAAATTTTTTGAGGGACACTAAAAATCACAATTCACTACTTCACAACGTTATATCCCTTAAAGTAAAGCTAATGTAAGGAATGCGTTTACACATTTTAAATCAACATTATAGATAAATTCAAAATCAATTTATAAATCATTGGCACCAAGTTACTCGTTATCCTATGTTGTCAAACATTTTCAGTTAAGATTTTTTCCTCTCATCGAATTTATAATTTTCTATATATAATCCAGTTAATCACGTAATTGGGAAATTTAAATTGACGACAACACTTCTCCGTACGTTATTCATTAATTATCTCTCCACCCTTAAATTATTCACAAAATTTAGTTTGGCAAGAAGGGTAAGCAGGATAAAAGCTCTTTTCTAAGTCCCTAGCACCTGCTATCACTTTCAAAATTGATAATGTATTAGAATGACACTGTGTTAAAACCAACACCATCAGCGTCGTCTTAAACGATTTCAGTAGCTATCTTCCATGCTTTGCATAATAACCTTCGTTTCCGATAAATTTGTTTCAACATAATATGAACTTGTTATAGAAATTAGGACTTTTGCAATAAAGAAGTTTGATTAATTGAAAAAAATGTTTTTGTAGCTTAATTATAAATTGATATGTATACATTAAACATGAAAGCGTAACCTTTAAACAATATAAATTCTATCTTGGGATAACATTTTGATTGTCATTTCGTTTTCTAAAACTCATCGAAATATTTATTACTTTTAAATGTTGTGAATATAAACGTTTTAAGGTTTTTTTTAGTTCATTTTTTTTCTCGTATTTAATTTGCATAACTTATCATATAATTACATTTACAAAACAAAAACAGAGCAATTAGTTTCGAGAAATACTTCATGGATATCGAAACGGTGTCTCACGCACTGTTCTGATGTTCAGAATATGACATAATTGATAAGTCGGCAATCATATCAACGTATTAAAAAACATAATTCTAACAGTTTATTTCAAGTTTTTACTTTTATTTTCATTTACGTAATTTAAAAATATGAGACGCAAATATTTTAGTCAGTAGATAATTATTTATTTGTATTTTATAATATATTTTAGTCACCTAAGCACAGAGAAGCAAATTTTTTGTTTCATTTATACAAATATTTCATTTTGCCTAATTCAGGTGTGGTGATTTTAAATCAAAACTTAGTTTCGCACCTAATGGTACAGATTTTTTTTAAATGACATGCTTAGTCTATTTTTTGTCAAAATGTACAATTTTAAAACGTTTTGACAAAAAATAGGTGTTTTACAAGTTCTAAACGTTGAGCCGCAATGGCTCAAGGGATAGAGCGTTCGCCTTCCAATGAAGTGAACAGGGTTCGAATCCTAGCAATGGCTTGTCGATACGAATTCCGCATCCGGCTTGCACCTACCATAGTGCTGACGTGAAATATCCTCAGTGGTAGATGGATCATGGGTTAGAGTCCTCTTGCCGTCAGGCTAACCGTGGAGGTTCTCGTGGCCTTCCTCTCTACGTAATGCAAATGCAGGTTAGTTCCTCAATCAAAAATTCCTCCACGAAGGCAAATTTCTCCTAATATTTGATCTAGGAATTCCCTTGTCTTCTGGTTCAAAATTACAAGGCACCCAAAAAATTGAGTCAGCTGTTCAACGTGGATAATAAAATAGTCAAATAATAAAATAGGTAATAACGGTAATATAATAAAATAGTCAAAAGTTTGAAACGTTATATATAACCGGAGGTCACATAAATGTTGCGACAAACTTATGAGTAGAGTTTGTAAGGCACATCATCAAGATTAAAATTGCATCTAAACTAATGCTTGGAAATATCATCATACACAAAAAAAAAACTCTTCCCTGTTATGATCTGTTCAGAAACTCGTGAAAAAGCCGTTTACAACAAGAAGCGTCCTAGCGGCTTATGACGAAATTTTCCGGCATGGATTACTATGCAATTTTAATTCTGATGATGTACTTTAACTCCCTTCGAAGTCTGTTGAAACATTAACGTGATCTTCTGTTATATACAACGTTTTTAAACTTGTATATTTCGACAAAAATTAGACGTAAAATGTTATTCAAAAGAAAAACGGTCACTTGGATGCAGAAACCGATAATAAATTTGAAATTAACAACACAAAAGTATCTAAGATCTGTAAAAAAAAATTCTCAGACAGCAGAAAATAAACAAAAATTGTTTCTAATCAATATACACAAAAACGTAATTATCGAATGAAGTTTTAATTTTTGCACTTGATTTTTATTTTTTTATTTTTGTTCTTTAAGAGTCCTAAAGTATTACTAATTATCAAAAACATGAATGTGAAATTTACAACTCAAGAAAATTAACGGTAAAACTTCTCTGTTTCAAAAAATGGTTCCGTAGTGGCACACTAGAACACTATACATGACATTAAATTAACATTGTCTGAAAAGAAAATGTTCCATCCTTCATTTCAACCAGGCTAAGGCACGATTACTATGCCTTGTTCATATTCCTTTTGATATAAAATATTCCCTTAATAATAAAAGTAATAGAAATTTCTAATCCCTTTATATAGAAACATGTAGCTAGGGATTTAAATTTTCTAGCAGAATTTTATACATTTTAGAGAACAATAAGAATGTAAGAAAATAGAAAGCATAAATTATCAGAAGCATAAATTAATATATAAAAATGAGAAGCATACATTATTTATACACGAAAAAAAAGTAAACACAGCCCACGGTACCATCGAATAAGAATAAATAAGTTTTAAAAAAGCCTATGAAAAGATACTTAACAATTTTCAGAAAAGATATTCTGATATAAATACATTGTAAACTCATAATCCTCAACGAATCATTCGAAAAGTCGAAAAAGGTAAAATAATGAATATAAATGAAACACGAAAGACCAATAAAATATTTGAATTACATTTGTGACTGAAAAATAAAACGAATCCAAATACGGTTTCTTTATCATTGAATAAATGAATAACCCCGTTATAAAACTCTAAGAGAAGAAAATTAATTTTTAATGATAAAATTACAGAATAAAAGAAAATGAAGTAGAAATATGAAATTGGAAAATTTGATGAGGAGAAATTTTAAAACTTTGCCTGACGTTGTAATTAATTTCAGTATTTTGCAAACATTATTAACATTTTTTCAACTGTACTCATTTAATTATTTTCATTTCAATACGAATATGCATAAATAAATTAAATGTATTACTGAAAGCATATGCTGTAAAAACTTAAAAGAATGAAACCTAAAATATAAAACATTTTATTTTTGCATGATATTTGAAAAATTTAAAATTTTAAAATTTAAAAGTGCCTGCCAATAAAATAACAAATTAGAGTATACAAATACTTACAAAATTAAAGTTTTTAAAATGCTTACCTATGAATTGGGAATTTTAAAAATGTATATTCATTTTGTTTATAAAATGAAAATTCATCATCTCAATGATGAATCATCTCAATGTGTATTCATCTTGTTTATAAAATAAAAAGTTGAAAATGAAAGGAAAAGGGAATGAAAGAAATGAAATGTAAAGAATATAGATATTTAAAGTAATTTCCTTCGGTTCATTGTGATGTTACAAAAACTAATGAGTTTTCTTGCATTACCAACGAAAAAATTAAACAAACTGGGCTATAAGTTAAGTTGGATAGGGAAGCGATCAGGGGGTTGGGACTCCTAGCTATTCATATTTCTTTTCTCTTATATATAATCAATCTTTATATATAATCCTAAATATAATCTCTTATCTCCTTTTATGTATAATCTTTTTATGTATGTTATGTTCTTATAAATAGTCAATTTTTTATCAAAGTTTTTTTCTAACAGAAAAATCTTTTAAATTCGATATTTTTGTATGGTATATTTAAAAAATAAATACATAAATGGAAATACATATAACAAAATTTTTTATCGTAGACTTACTATATATTTGTTACTTGTCAATAACTTTATTATCTTTAATATCTGGCAGCATAAAAAATTATTGCTTTGAGCAAAATATAGCACAATTTATGAATCTCGCTACACATATATTCTTTATCTTACATTATACAATACATAAAACTATTTTAAAAAGATGTATTAAAATTTTTAAAAAATAAATGCATTTTATTGAGATCTTTTGAACTAAATAATTGTTTTGTTTCTCCTTTCATTAATTTAATGAGAGTATTAAAAAAAGGTAACTTTATGTCATACTTAAACTCAAGTATAATCAACTTCTTGAAGTTAATGAATTTTCGGGCATCACCCAAGAAACTCTTATTAATTATCTCGATCACTGATGTGAAAAATACTCTGAGCTCAAACTTCAAAAGCTCATTGTCATATTCAAAAGATCTTCAAAAGAGTGTGACATTAGAAAAAAAAAATTCTTTCATTATATATATTTACAAAAAGATTAAGTAAAATTGGTAGAAGGAAACTGCTTTGCGTATCTTATAAAGTTCACGTAGTGCTGAGAAAAAGTAAAGCAGCTTAGTATATTTATTCTTTTTTCTAAGCCATAAATCCTGTAGATGTAACCTAAAAATTAAGTTCTTATGGACTTTTAATAAGGAAGCATCACATTTTACTTCAATGATCACTCGTCTTATAATAGCTGAAGAACTAATGAGAAAATAGAGGAAAAGAAAAAAAACATTTACTGACTATAGACAACCATTAACAAGAGAAAAAGTTTTTCTAATGGTTAATTGGATAATGAAATAGACTAAAAGAATGTATACATTGGGGTAGATGTATAATTCAACCATTTTCTATCGCGTGATTTGAACTTATAGAATTCCAACCTAAACGTGCTCTGCTTACATTTTATTCTTATTTATTGTAATTAATAGCTAGTAAAAAGCTAATTGCTGCAAAAACTCTGTTTTCAATTTCAGATTTAAAAAAAGACTAAAAATACATAGAAAAACGATTCAATCTATCTCTTGTTCGCTACCGCTCACCAACCCAATGATCTCTCAGCAATAATTGTTGTTTCTTGCCATAAAAACAGTTTTTCTATTAATGTTAAAATTATTCACCAAACATATACGTATTAAAAGGAATTCTGTTTGCTTGCGCTTGTGCCTCCACTTCCCAAGTCCAAATATTATTATCTATAGGGGAGTGTCGGGTACCCCTGCCCACTGTCAATTTCATATGTATAGAATATTTTTTCAAGTCAATGGGCCATCGGGCATTAATTAGTACATTAAAAAAAGATTATTTTCAAAGTTTCAAGTATTTATGCAGCTGGTAACATGGTAAACAATAGTTTTGAAAATATGTTGAATACAGTAGTCAAATTTTTTAAATTTCTATTTTTTTAAGTTAAACTATTCTTTTTTTGGCTTATTCTTTTTGCATTATTTAATTAGGTGATAAAACAATAGAAACATACAAAAATATTGATTATTACTCAATATTATTCCGAAATATAAGCAATACTCCTTAAGTGGGCGGGGACCCGACTCTCCCCTGAGTATTGTACACATTTAGATCTATTGGTGAACAGAAGTAATTTTTCTAAATGATAATTTTTTGAAGTAACTTTATATTGTTATAACATTATATAACACTGTATTGTTCAAACAAATTTGATGAGTTCAGAACCGTAATTTAATATTTCCGCTTACCAAACTGCGGATATATTAAATGCTATTTTTGCTTGCATCTCATTGTGCACGAAACTGATCGTTAAATTCTTAATCATTTGACAAATCTTCTTAGCTGTAATTTATAACAGTATATTAATTTTATTTGCACAAAAATAATAATTGTGAAACTTTTAATAATATTAGATCACCTTCCTAAATAATTTTATCTTAAAATGTAGCCCAGAATTGCATTATAATAATAATAATAAAACAACAATTCTCTTAGTTTTAAACTATTTAATTAAATGCGTAATAATAGCAGTGCAGGAAAATAGCATTAAATTAGGGATAAAAAAAATATTTATAGAAAATCAAAACAATACCTTTATGACTTCTATTAGTTTTATGCTGATGACAATCAAAACAATATAGAAATAAATGAGGGAAAACTGGACCCTACCACGCGATTTTCCGGCCAATAAAAAAACAAACACAACAATGGAAAACTGTGACACCATCATTAGATTTTTATACATATATAGTAAGATATATATGTTACCGTGAATGACCGAAATCAAGAGAATGTCGACTTACACTAGTAAATGTCAATAATCACATAGTCACTTTGGTGAATGCCCGAAATACTTGTTAAATCCGATTTGATTTTAATTGATTCGTTGATATTATTATATTTATTGAATATTTTAATATCTGCTAAGGGTAGATTAGGAGAAACAGCAGCGTTCGGAGTGCCGGTTAAATGCATACTGGGCAGGGGCACTTGACCCTTAAAAGACATTGATCTAGAGAATACCGGGCAAATGTATACCTTATGTATGTGGCACTGAACCTTAAAAAAACATTGATGCAAAGGCTCGGACAGTGGCACACAACTAGACCTAGTATATATTTCGGACATATACCGAAACGACTATGTGATTGTCAAAATTCACCGGTGGAAGTCAACAACACCCAAATTTGGTCATTCACAATAACACGCACGCACACACACACACACACACACACACATATATATATATATATATATATATATATATATATATATATATATATATATATATATATATATATATATATATATATATATATATATATATTTCTACCCATCTATTTATCTACCTATTTATCTAACTAATTAACTAACTAAACTGCTTAAATAATAATTTTAAAAGCAGTTAAAGCTAACTACATCTTGAACCTTTCAATTTCAAAGCCAGTTTACCATTCGCATAAGAATCAGAGGTAGAACACAGCTGTATGTTTTAACTATAAATAACTCTAATACGTGTATACATAATTTAAACGTTGATTTATTAAATTGATTTTAAAAAAATTGTTTTCTTCTTTAAATGTCTGGCACTGTTTGATACTTTTCTGAACGACTATTTCTATTTTACGACTTAAAAATTAAATTATTTTCATGGGAAGATTATCCCACGAAAAAAAATTTATATTGAAGAGAATAATAACAAATCAACTTATATATTATTCAATAATTTTTAGTATAAGCATAATGTGTATACACAAAATGAAAATTATACTTTAAAATATTAATATCTATTCTAGAAATTTATATTTCATTTTCATTCGAGTGTGTGAAACTTTAAAAAAAATCAAATGCTAAAATTAGGTATTTTAAACGATTCAACGCAAACTAATAACAGCAAGCTCCTGACGAAGGTCTAAGACACAAAAACAAATTTGAAAACTGATTACATAAAACACATTTTATCCATTTTCTATATGAACAATTAAAAAAAACTTCAGAATTAGGCAAGATGCAAATGAGAACGAAATATATGACAGTTTGCTACCTAATGAATGATAAGATGCACCAAGATAAAATGATATAATCTCAAAATTATGTCGTCCAAAAACTGTATAATTCGAATATTGACACACTTGGAATATTTATTTACGATAATATTATTTAAAATTTGTTAACTAAACTTATCTATTGATTTATCCTCACTCTAAAACTAAACTATAAACGTAAATCAAAGAGCCACGCGAGTTCTGTTCGGACGAAAATAAACACTACAAGTTCTAATTAAAATCTGAAAACCATCTTTGATAGCTTTTGAAAGTCAAAACATCCCACACTGCCCTAGTAAACAACTTATCCTAGCTAAATAACAGGGACAAAATTTTATGTTGCAATACCTTTGAAATATGTATGAACGGTATTTTATTATACACATTTATCTTCCATGTATGTTCGTGGAAAACAAGTATATTCGTGGAAGTTTTAAATAACAAAGTATTGATAGGTTTCTAAATTAAATTTTCAGGTTTGACATTTAAATTTCTTATGCAGTGACTTAAACTCGAACATTTCATGCTGCAGTGTATGTACGGCATTTGATTACACGTTTATCTCTTACTCGTTTCCATATTTATTTGTAGATTTCGTATATCATTCTTATTCTTTGAGTTGGTTGAAAATAATCCAATATTTTATTCACTGTATTTCATTGTACACGCCTTCATCTTTTATATAGGGGAGAGAATTATTATGGAAAAAAGGCTAATGCAGATAACTGGAATATTTTTGTAATTAATCAATCGAAATTTCGCTGTACAAATTTCGAACTTGAATAATTGCGGTGTTATATTTCCATAAGTTTCATGCGCAAATACATGACAACACACTGGTTTATTAAGTAGCATATATTTTAAAAAATTATAGTGTAAAAGTAAATTATTAATTTGTTCAATTTTTTTTCAATTTGCTACATAATCACGATTCATAGTTTTCAACACTACTAGATATTATGTTATTCTAAATATTAGCTTTTCTTTTTTCAGTTATCCGATAATCAGCTTAAACGAACAAATAAATCCACCACACTAGTGTGGAGATGACAATATTAAGCTTTATTTCTTAATATTGTTTTTTAATTCCCAACAAACCACTTTTTAAAGTAAGTATAAGAATAAATTAATAAGAATATATACAGTATTAATGAGCATATATTCTGATATGAGTAAGTATCTTTAATGAGTTTGTTAATTATAAAATTCTTATTAATGTATTCTTAAACATACAATACGAATATATACAGTAAGTATAAAAATACGTTAAAAGTAAAATAAGAATACTTTTTGTTTTCAAAATTGTTTTCGTATTGAAAAGAAAAATATGGATAGAAACTATTTTTAAAAAACGATTAAAAAACTTTAAACATAGTTTTACATGGATAATTTGTAGTTTGTTAATTTTAAAATGCTGCTTATTAATTTAGACAATAGGAATTAATTTTATAATATATTAGAATAAATTAAATCCATTCTTCTATCATATATGTGCATCATGCTTTAACGTAATTTGAGCTCAATAACAAATATTTAGTTTTATTAATCAAAAAGAGTTACGTTTTTCACGATAAATTCCAATCTTTATTATATAAAAATAAATATTTTTTCGTGATATGGAATTTCTGACATTTTGTATTCTTCCTAAGATGTATCTCTTTCTTTCAGAAAAAATATTTCCTTTCGTATGAGCGCATTAATTCTTCCAAACGAGAAGATATTCGGGGGAAAAAACGATAGCTTTAAATAATAAATATATTTATTCCATCAAGGAGAATTAACATGTCTTCCTTGCAGATCGTAAATCATGACAAGATAACTGGTATCAGAAGATTGCATTACATACAGAAATGTAAGAAACCGTTTTTTTCTTCACGCCACATTTAATGGAAAAACTTTATTCGATAAATCATTGCGGTTAGAATTGAAGAGGTGTCAAAAATCATTAAAAATATTTACCAAGTTACTCTGTGTGATATAAATCCCCTTTTCTCTCATTTTTTATTACCATTAACTCAGGAATAATGTTTAAAATGAACTACACAAAATATGTATGAGATATCGCTAAACTGTAAGGCATTGATATGCGCACATTACCTCGCTAATCTGCAGCTTAACTAGTGCAATCTGTTCAAGTACAGAATGAAGAGTTTTCCTCAATTTATCTAGGTGAAGGTGCAAATTAAAGGTTTCCATATTGGTTTAGTTCAAATTTTTTGATTTCATTTCTCTCATTTCATCAACTAATTTGTTGATAGATTGATTAGATTTATCGACTTCCTTTTTAAATAATGAAATAAAAATAAATAACGCGCAATTTCCTTAATTGTTATAATATTTCAAATCCTTTGATTCTTTGTATAATAGTTTTTTAAGTGATTGATGATTGATTTTATCAATTACTGTGTTGATTTATTTACTGTAGTAACTTGATTTCTTAGATAGCAAAAAGTTAATAAATAATACAATTAAATAAATAATCCCAAGAAACTGAAGCGATAAGATATTACTTGATTAAAAATTTATTTCTTGATAAAAATTATTTTAATTATTAATTATTTCTACCCCGCTCGCATCAGCTCATCTTGATACCCTGCAATCTTTTTGTATTCATATGAATGTTGATTCCCTTTTTAACGACATTAGCTTCTCACCACCCCTAAGAAAGCACGTGAAAATCCAATTTACCCTAATTTGCCTCCCTCGGCCACTGTGGTTTTCTTGTTCTGTTTTTCACCTTTTTTTTCGGCTACTGTGGTTTTTCTAGTTTTGTTTCTCAGCTTTATTTTAACATTTTTTGATGACAACTATACGTTTTATAATTCAAATCACTTTTGTTTCTCCTCATTCACGTCTGGCAAGTCATAAAATTATATTGCATATTTTTGAAGTGAATGAAGTTTTTAATCCAGTTAATAGCATTATGTAAATTCAAGCTTACTGAACGTAGCTTTTGTTATAGTAAACATCTTATTTTCACTATAACTAGTGCCTAGTAAGTAATGTGCAGATTATTTAGGTGGTTTGCAGATTACCTAGGTGATTTGAGAAATAAAACAATTTTTTGCACTTTATCTGTGACCTTTTAATTTGCACATTAACTAATAAGATAATTTGTAGAATAAGTTATTTCTACTCTCTAGAGATAACATATGCACGTCTACCTAAAATTTCTAAGTAGGTTTCTAAGATCTATGCTTAGATTTTTGCATATTTGATGTTTGTTTTAAAGATTTATAACAATTATTTGATTTCGGCAATTTTTTGAAAGGGATATAGAGAACAGTTAGGAGTGTCAAGGGTAAATGATAAAGCATGGTATATTACATTTTGATACATGATCTCTTTCAATCAATCGTACAAAAAGATGAAGAAAATTATATAACATGTTCTTCAACTAATACTAGAATCATACATTTTAGATAATTTATTATAGCTTTCTAACACTGTAAACTTCTTTTTTTTTCAATTTGACCAAGCAAAGAAATCAACAAAAACGACTTTATTTTTCTTGTTTAATTTATTGTTTCAGTTAATATTTTATTAAAAAATTAATTGATTTATATAAACTGAAAAAAATAGGTAGAAGCCATTTAAAAAAAGAGTTTTGAAAAAAAAGGCATTGAAAGTTCCGAAAATACATATTAGGGCCTGCACTACATGCACAATTGACAAGTAAAATAGATGCTCTGAAAATATACTGTCAATATCCATCTAGTAAATATTTCCAGTTAAAAAATATCGTCTTTATAAATTTTATTTTTATATAATTTAAATAGAAAAATTTATTTTTTTGGTAAAGAAAGTAAAAGAAAACTAGCTATGCAAAAAAACTTTATGAATATCCTCTTACTTTAATAAATTTAAATTTAAAAATATTTTATAGAATATTCTTTCTTCCTTTTGAAACTTAAAATATTATTTTAGACAATAATTAGACAAATAATATTGTTCATTATGATTTTGTAGCATAAGTAATTCTACTTATAGAGGAAAAAAATCAAACTTAATTTACTAAAGTGTGCTACGAAGAGAATACATTTCATGTTGGATTGCAATGGTGAAACAAAACTCTAAACAAAATATGGAAAAAATGAAGTGAAGTGAAGAAATAGAAAATGAAGTGAAAAAAAAACTTTTTGCACAAAAATATTTATTCTTAAATTTCGATTATTTTAACGCAAAAATACATATTAAATTTCATATATATATTATTGAATATTAGTTTCTATAAAATAATTAAATATTTATGTATTTTCATAACGTAAATAAATACAATAACGTAAATTTATCCATGTCTTAAAGAGTAGGAACGTGAATAGTGTGATGAGTAGTAATGAATAATGTTGCAATTTATTAAGAAAAGAGTGGAAACATTTATTAATCATAGAGACAACATTGGGAGGAGACAACATAGAGACATCATTTGGGAACATTTATTAATCATAGAGAGAAACATTATAATTATACTAGGGGGCTAGGCCCCCTGTTTGCTGCCGCTCACCAACCCCCATGATTGCTTCGCAATAATTGTCTTTTCTTGGCTGAAAACAGTTTTTCTACTAAAGTTAAAATTATTGACTTAACATATATGTTCTAAGAAGATATTCTATTTGCTTACGCTTGCGCCTCTACTTCCCGCGTCCAATTATTACTATCAATTAGTATTATAAACATTTAGATCTCTTGGTGAACAGAAGTAATTTTTCGAAGTAGTCATTTTTTAAAATAACATTTATATTCTTATAACATTATATTGTTCAAACAAATTTGATGACTTTTGTTAATTTTATGCTGATGACAACCAAAACAATTAGAAATGAATGAGGGTAAACTGGATCCTACCACGTGATTTTACGGCCAATAAAAAAGCGCCGACAACAATAGAAAACGCTGTTAAACCATTATGATTTTATGTTATATAGAGACACTGATTTATCGTGATTACATTTATTATTTCATTTTTTTAAATAGCTTATTTAAAGCTAACTATATAAAAAAAGAATAATTTGGGTGATTTAAATTGAGATCTGCATTTTATTTTATCTTTACAAAACAAATTAAGAATTTATAAAGAGACTTTAAAAAATACTAATGGAATATCCTCCGAATATCCTCGTTTAAAATCAACTATTAATTAAATGCAAACTTCATAAAAAGTATGACAATATCTAACAACTTAATTGCTTTTCATTAGGATTTAAAAATGCAAAATGCATTGACGATAAACTTTCTAGATGAAAGAGAGTTTACCAACTAACATAACAGAAATAAACACTATTGATTCTTAGAAATAAAAATAGAATTTGGAATCCATTACAGAATCTAATATAATTAACTCCACCTCAGAAACAGATTGCAAAAAAGGGAGAAAGCTCGCAGAATCATACCAATGAGTGAAAACCGATTCTCCTTCAGTAAATGAAGATGATTTAATTAGCAGCTGGGGGACAAATGAATGTTATCTTGTGAAAAGATCAAGCTGAATTCAGATCGAACTATCCTATTGGTTACAGATAGAGATTCATTTGTCAAAGAAACAGTTCATGGGGCTTAAGAAGGCTTGAAAAAATCAATGTTTTTATTTATTTTCCTTCATTTTTTCTTTCATTTTTTTCTTTCTAATTCAAGTTTGAGTTCCAAAAGTTTTATCACTGGCGTTAGATTATTTTGCTTCCAGAATCTTGAAGCGTACTATGTAAAAGCTTACTGTAAAAATGGATTATACTGTAAAATAGATTTTACGGATGCTGCGTCCAAGGTATCCGGGGTTTTTCACCATAATTTGATCCAGAACTTTTATAGTATATTATTCCTTAATAGACTAACCCCTCTATAAAACGATAAGATTTCTACTCATTAAGATATATTCATTATTTAGTTCAAACTACTGAGTTACAAAATAAAATACAAATAAATCTGTTATCATTTCGCTAAATAAAATTTCCAGACATTACAATATAATCATCTTGTTAATTAGTAACTCCGCTTTTTATTGTCTTTGGCCAAATGATCTAGAAAATATTCTTCTCCCTCAAACTATTCTTCGTAATCGCATCATAGTTTTTTTCCAATTCGTAATTGGGAATATGAAAATTCCACCAACTCCTAATTTAAAACAGTTTCAATTTTTATTCTTTAAGACTAGAAGTTATTTTAACTAAAAATACAATATTTTTCATAATAATTTATTATCAACTATAATGGTTTAAAATAATATTCCCAAAAATAACATTTTCAATTACTGATACGTTTATGTTAGATCTATTCAATAGACATTAACCTACCCATAAAAATGGTCAAACAAAAAATAATTTTTAATTACAATAATTCAAAAAACATTCATTCAAAATTTATCTAGCTTCAATAATACAGTTAAAGTTGTCAATCAGGTACTTACTCAGAAAATTTAAACAAAATTTTTATTCAGCACGAGCTTTTCCCTGCCCAATGGTGGGCTGATTTTTTGCTATCATAATTTTCTGATGAACAATGGAATATTTATATAGTATTTTCTTTCTTTTCGCTTCTTACAAAGAAAAAGTATTCAGTTAAAACATTATGAAACTTAGAAATTTGTTACAAAATATTTTATCTCTTAAATAGGACCCAAATATACAGGCCCTAGCCAAATTATTAGACGCACTATTCGATTCTAGTTAAAATCTTAATTATCAGGTGATATTATACAGCTTTATTGTTTTTACGCAACTGAAACCGGTTTACACTTGCTTACGTTCGTGTATCAATTAGGTAAATTAGACGATATATAATATAAATTCGATAATTGGATAAATTAGACAATTTATTATTTAAATATAGAATATTTATTATATCTGGTATTATATTTGCATTCAAGACAATAAGAAAGTTATATTATTATAATCAACACACGCATAATCAGGGGTCTGTCCAGGCCAAATTTACTACCGTTTAGCAGTACCTTCACGAATTCAACTTTAGGAAAAACGGTTGTTTCACAAAATACTTTTTCTTAAAATTTTATTTTTGCATTCCGTAAGAAGCGATAAATCCATATTTTTACAATATTTTTGTGTGGATTTTTTAATATAATTTTTCATTTTCACAAATTATGTCTAAATTTTCACATAATAGGTACAGTCCGCAAAAGAAAAAAGATATCACCCTGAATAATTTTCGTTCTAATGATCGGATTTTCACGAACTAAGTGTCAATCTTAATGGTTCCTGGGGGTGACCTCAAATATGCTAATTAGTTAGTGCTAACTATTAATTAAGTTACGAAATCAGACACAAAAACGTACTTTCTCTGAATAAACATATATTTCTTTTTACATATTTGGATTCCTTATCTTCAAAATATAGGGGGTAGCCGCAATCTAGGAAATGTGGTCCCCATAGTTTGGTCAGGAGAGTGATTCAAAGTTTGGACCCCTTAATATTAATTTCACTTTTTGCGTTTTCAGTCATATTTTAAAAACTAATGAAGCAATTCAAAAAATATTGCACCAACTCATAAAACGCATTTACCCAAAGATAATTTCATGAAAAAAATAATTTTTAATAATTATTAATTATTTTTTATTATTTAATTAAAGAGAGGATGAAAAAATTTTGAATTATAAGGTATGGATTTTTTTATACCATATTAATCTACATGTTTTTCAATTGAAAAATCTAAAGTTTCAACTGTTTTTATGTATTAGAAGATGAGAAAAATTAAAATTAATTATTTAAAAAAAAATAATTTGGCGACAATGAAAAAATGATTAAATGGGGCGATTAATATTAAAATGTGATAAACTTACGAAGAACTTGATTTAGCGCGCGTGGCGTAAAATTTCATTCATATTTTTTTGGCTAATAATCGTCTGCTAATCTTTTTATTTTTATTTTTTTAAAACTATAAAATACAATGTTTCTTTTTTAGTCCTCCAAAAATATATTTGAATATAAGTAAAGAAATTTGAATAAAACATTTTATTGAATAAAAAACATTTTATTCAACGAATGTCGAGTTTTATAAAAGCCTGCTTCTGATAGAATATGATTATACACCAGATTGTGCTTATTTATATATGATTATTTTTTTAGTTTTTTTTTCCTCAATAACTGACACAATTACAATAATATACATACGTATGAATAGATTTGGAATAAAATATTTATCAGTTTCTTGAATATATTTGTTATAAATATTAATAAAAATACGTAGTAAACATATTTAAGCATATCTCACATCATCGCAAATTTCTCAACATCTTATATATCGAGTTAATCTTAAAAGTAATTTTTCAATCACCTGTCCGGAAGTTTTTCGCAGAACTATTTTACCAACTATTTAATTAAATTTTAGCATTTTTAAAAATTTTATTCTTTACCCTTCTACATTTATTATTTCTTCATTAATATACTAATCAATTTTTTTAGTACTTTAATTTAGATTTTCTTTAAAGTAAAGTTCCTTTTTACATTATAGTTAAGTTTTTTTTAAAAGAATTATTGTCTGCTAGCTAAGAATAAAGCTTTGTTAAGAAATTAAAAACACTCCGCTGTTTAAAATTATTTAATGCAAAGCAGCTGATTATTTACTAAGCATACTATTTTTTTCGAAAAAAGAATATAAATCATTGATTGCCTTTTTGTTTTGTTTCTTGTGATTTCAACATAGATTATCTAAAATAGTGTCCATGTTTTATAAGTCAGTACAAAGAGTATAAAGATACCGAACATAAAAAGCTGTCAAATACGTAGCCGAAATTTTTAAGCCTCTTAAAATATCTCAGTATCTTAAATGATTCTTTCTTTATGATTCAATGTAGATTTTTTTCCGGATAATATACTAAATTATTCCCAAGATTCCCAAGATATTATTGTAGTATAATTTGTTATCAGGAACAATGCCTTATTTTGTATAGCAGGAAACACTAAAAATTGAAATTTGTAAGAAGTTTCCGAAGCCGTGCGAATTTTAGAATCATCTGATTTTAAAAAAAAATGCAATAAAAAATACGCAAATTTCCGAACTTATTTTGATTAAAAAGAAATAAATAAAAAATTAATAAAAAACGTGACAAGAAGGCTAACATACTTTTTACACTACTATGAAAACCAGTTTTTCCCATATTTCGTCAAAAGAGGATAAGAATGATATTGCTCCAAGGGACCTACTCAGTAATTTCGCTATTTCCAGAATGAAATCTGTTTGATCGAAACATATTTTCTTGAAAATTAAAACGAGGAAAAAATTAACTTTTATTTATCTAAGCTTATTCTATTCATTTAATGATAGCGGTATCAAGGTTAAGGATATGCGATGGAAGCCCGTTTACTATTATACTATAAATGCGTTAAATCATGTTGCTTGAATAATTTATTTTAAGCATATTATTTTATAATTTTAAGCAAATAAGGGTGTAAAAATAAACTCGATCAAAATACTCCGAAAGTATACCCTAAAATATTTGTAGAATAAACTTTGGAATCGATATATAAAAAATACCTTTTCAAACAACTTCAAGTAGGACGGAAACGCTAACTTGTTTAAAATAGTTGTCCTTGTAACTATTTAATTTCGATTTCTGGTGCTAGGGGACATTCCATTTTCACATTCGACTTTTCAAATTTCAATTGTAAACGGAATTTTTTTATGTCCTTAAATTAAAATGTTAAGGCTTGCAGCAAAAAAAAATTGTACTGCATTGATTTTTTTACAAAGTAGCGAATTATTATTTTTTCAATCTAAGAGCCTGTGCCTATAACTTAAGTAAAACTTATTTTAATATCGAGTGAAATAATTTAATATGTTGTGTAACTAAATAGATAATCCCAAGAAATTGAATCGAAAATATAAAAACTTCATTGATTTAAAAATTAATAGATGATGATAAAAATGGACATGTTTTGAGCGCAATAATAAAAGTCACAAATTCAAGCTTGTCAAGTTTTGAGAATGGGCGATTATATTTGAACGCTCGAAACATGTCGACTTTCACTTCCCTCTTCATATTTTTTGAAGCCAGTTGAGTTTTTATCATCAATTATACTGTTTTACATTTGGGTGTTGATCATTATTTTGATAAGGATTTTACACTCGTTAAAGTAAAAATATTCATTTTCATATTTTAACAGGATTTATGTGGTCCTTAAAAACATAAGAGCATCAATATTGTAAAAGTTATATTTAACTTTAAAATTAAAATTTTGAGACCAGATATTTTGAGGTTATGAAATTAAATATTTTATCTTTTAAGTTTTCGTGCCCCCATTTCAGTATCTTAAGGACCTTACAAGCTCTGTTTAAAAAGAGAGTATCATATCAGATATATATAAGAATACAAAAATAATCATAGTATCAGTATTTGGTGGTAAATGTAGCTTATCGTACTTGAAGAATATGCTGTGCGATATTTTATGGTGAATTTGCGAACGTAAGCTTCTAAATGTATCGAAGCATAAGGATGCTATTTGCTAATCATCTTTATCCAAAGAAAACCTTGTTATCTAAATATCTATCAGAATGAAGCGATTTTTGAAATAATGAATCATACAATATGCAACATATTATTTCAATATCTTATTCTTAAACATAACATATTTCAATGATTTTAAAATACCACTAAACATTCAGCAATTCCTTGAGTTATACAAAAAAGAAACATCGTAAATTATAGAAAAACTTGTGAATGTGCATTAGAATTACTATACAATATACATTTTATTTTTCAAGCACATTTTTTTTCTTCAAACTTTCTTGCCTAGAAGACTCGATTAAAGCTGTAAAAATGATTATCCTTAAAATTTTGTATATAGCCATAATAAGTTATGTTAATTTGATTTTAGTATGAAATCCTCGAATAAATATAGCAAAAACAACATAATCTAAATAATATCAGATAAAAAGTTCATGTATTTAAATTTTAAAAACTTTGAAAATCATAAAAAATTTATAATCGATTGAAATTTTCTTTTCAAGGGAGATTTAAAATAAAAAAAAACTTTGCTTTTTGGACAGAAATCAGCTTAAAAATTGTCTATTGCCTAAAAACTTCGAGATATTTTCCATTAACTATTAATTAAGCCTCTCTGAGTAATCACAAAACATTATTTAAATTCCCCCCCCCCTCAGAGCTTGGTTGCTTAGCAACCTAGTAAAATTAAGCATTCTTCTTTTGAATTAGTCAATGGGTTATCTTAAAATATTCATTTGCGCTGGCGACTTTTTTTGGCGGTTTTCTGGACTATCGCCAAATATATAAACCTTTGTTGCGACCCTATTTAGCACCCATTTTTTTCAAAATTTTGTCTACCCCCCCTAATTCACGTATCTGGATTCCAAATATGTAAAAAAAAATATATGTTTATTCAGAGAAAGTACGTTTTTGTGTCTAATTTCGTAACTTAATTAATAGTTAGCACTAACTAATTAGCATATTTGAGGTCATCCCCAGGAACCATTAAGATGAACACTTAGTTCATGAAAATCCGATCATTAGAACGAAAATTATTCAGGGTGATATCTTTTTTTTTTTTGCCGACTGTACCTCTCTGAAAAACCTAGACAGACCCCTGATAATGGGGTGCTTCCTAATCACACACTTTTTGGTTATATGAAATAAAACTACGCAAAGCTTTGAAGCCTGGTATGCTTTTAAAGCATCATTTATTATAATAATTTCTTCACTTGAAATTAAATGGCTTATCATTAAGTATAAAATACTGAAAGATCATATATTTCCGAAATTGAAATTACTGAGTTAATTATATCAACTAGAAAAATAATTCCCTTTTTAATGATAGAAAATATGAAGTAGCTTACTATAATGACAAAAGTTGCAAGTCTATAACTTCTTCAGAAGTTTTCGAATGTCGAAGCAAAATATAAGATGCAAATGAGTCACGGATAATTAATACTATACTCAAGAGCAATTAATTCCATTCTAATTTCACCTTCATTTGTCGCAACTAATTATACAAATGAAAAGAATTCCATGAGATTTTCTATTTTGTAATTTAAGATAAAATTCTTTTTTTAAAAAAATATCGAAATGATCTTCACTGAAAAAATATATATTAGCGTAAATATTTGCGAGCTCTCAAAAGTAATTTCCAGATTTAATATTTTTTAAATGTGAATATTTTTAATACATTCAGAGAAAAACTGCATTTCTTAATTAAAACAGTACATTTTTTCTAAATAATTTGTTTCATTTAAAATAGTAGGATTTGAAACGGTTCACATTGTGAAAAATTATTTTAATAAACGAATTAAATATCTTCTATTGTTGTTTTAAATTCGTAATTTAAAAATGTTAAAAGTGAAGAACCATTAAAATGGTAGAGTTTGAATTTTTTTACCTAAATGTTCCATGAAATATGATAATAATTGAACACTGAATTGATTATGAAAAGCTATTTTTAACAAACTTTTTTTTTAAATATTTAACTTAAAATTTAAAAAGAGTTAAATTATTAAATATTAAAATTGATTGTTTGATCTGCTTGGCAGAAAAAAAATAACAATATCAATTTATATCAATTTTAATGCAATGGTTTATTTTTAAATTGCTATCGTTTAGAAGCTATTCAGTAGTTTGTACAGAAAAAATAAATTTAAGTAAATATTTATTTATATTTTTATTTTATTTTTTAAGTCAAAATTTTAAATTATTGACGCTAGTGATGCTGAAATAGTTTTGGTAATAGGCACGACTGGTGCCATGGTATTGTAATTGATGCAGTTTTAACAAGTAGCAAATATACCATTATAGATACAATTTATTATGTACCTGAAATAGTTATGTGCAGTTTTTTTATAGATACTGTGGGAGGAGGTTTTTTACGGCTCATCGAAAAAAATAAGTACTAGAAAAATCACTTGATTGTGGTAAATTTTGACTTACATGAGTTGATCTCGAGCGAGAGCATCATGCCAAATGATACTGAATACAGTAAATTTTTATTTTGATGGAATAAACAGAAACTTTTTTTGCTTAATGTAATAATATAAAACCATCGAGAAATATAAATATAATAATAAATAAAACATTGGAGTTTTACGCATGATTTCGTAGAATTGTTCAGTACTGATTTATTGAGCATTTTCTTTCGTTTCGCTTCTTACAAAGAACAAGTATTCAGTTAGAACATAACGAAACTCATAAATTTTTTGCAGAATATTTTATCTTTTAATAAGGACCCAAATATACAGTCTCTGGCCGAATTATTAGACGCACTATTCGGTTCTAGTTAAAATCTTAATTATCAGGTGATACTATACAGCTTTATTGTTTTTACGTGACTGAAACCGGTTTACACTTGTTTACGTTCGTGTATCAATTAGTTAAATTAGACGATATATAATATAAATTCGACTGTTGGATAAATTCGACTATTTATTATATAAATATAAAATACTTATTATATCAAGTATTATATTTGTATATTATTATAATTAGGCCAAATGAATAGACGCACTGTAGTGTTTTAATAATTTCATGTTTTGCACCAGTTTATATGCAATACTTTCATATTTAAATATGCATGGTTTTTTTTTTCAGAAAAAATTTTATATATTTCCTATTTGTATTTATTTTTACTGTATTCCATTACAATGTTAACCAAATGATACACGAACCCAAACAAGTGCAAACATGTTTCAGTCGCGTAAAAACAATAAATCTGTATGGTATCACCTGATAATTAAGATTTTACATAAAATATTATAGTGCGTCTAAAAATTTGGCCAGGGGCTTTAACTTCATGCAGGAACCTGCATAGCGTGCAACATTTAGCAATATATCATGAATTATGTTTGCCAAACTCATCTGCATTGTATTTCAGTGAATCTGGGGAAAAAATAGTTAAATCGAAAATTTAGTTATTTTGGAGTATTGCCTATCGTTACACTCAGAATAACAATGTGATTCATAAAACTTCATAAGCTTTAGTATTTTAAAATTTGACGCCTCAACATTGTCAGTGTTCTTTTGACAAAACGTAACTTCTTTTTCGAAATCTAACTATTAATCAATCAACAACGTATACCAGTTACCATAAAATTATTTTACAAAAATCTTCTCCATTGTTATTCGAACATCGAGAAAGTCCTCGTCAAAACAGGTGAAGGGTATTTAAATCGGAAATAATATTAATTTAGGAGATTGTTTATCTTTGCACTCAGAAATTAATGGCAATAATCGAAATTCATAAGTATTTTAAAATTTGCTAACTTATTATTGTTTGTATATAAGACAAAATATCTTAATCAAAACACATACTATGTTCCCAAAAAGCAGTATCGCCATTGAAATCTATGTAATGAATCGATCTACTTCATGAAATTTGTCTTTTAAAACTTATAAATTATTCCATAAGATCAGGTAATATTTCAATCAATGTTTTCATTTAAATTGCAAATATCCTAATTCATTCTAATAATTAAATAATTGATTAAATATAAATATTCTTACCATTCTTCATGTCCTTTTAAACTAGAAAATGTTCTTTTGGAAATTACGTTCTTGAGCATTATTTAACAGTCAGTTCTTGAAGTTCAAAGATTTAAACAAAAGCCACAAAATTAAATAGTAAGTTCCATTTAAAAACGTTTTGTACATTCGAAAATATTACACAATACATTAAGTTTTTATAAGTCTATATTCATAAGTTCTTAACTTGCTGCAAATATTCATTATATAAAGAACCACAGATATGAAGACTAAATCGTTTGCAGTCATAAAACATTTTACAGACGGAAATTCTCAAAGATCGCTTGCATTAGTTTCATGCTGATGACAACCACTTATTTTAGTATATTTTTCGTTTATCGTGGAAGCAAGCCTGGGTAGCCGATTTAAAAATAAAAAATAGAACTTGATCGTTTATATCGTTATCGGAATATCGTTTCATTTTGTAATGCACAAAAAAAGTTTCTGCATTATTATATATTTTTTATTCGGGCATCATAATAAATAAAACTAGTAAAAGTAAACTTTTTTTATTTTTGCTTAATTTTTTAATTTTTCTTTTTTTTTTCAACATTGTGGAACTATTATTAGTGGAACTGTTATCAGTAGAACTGTTACATTTGTACTACAATGAATACCCTACATTTATTTATATATCTTCTAACACACTTACAAATTTTCAAAGCAATATGAAGTTAAAATAAAATCCAAGTTGTTCTTATCGGAGCAGGGTAAAAATAAGCTTACAAAAAATTTGTTTCAAGAATTAAATATTACAAGTAACTTGGCAGATAAAATTCGCTGGCCGAATACTCATAAGTTTCGTTAATTACATTTTGAAGAAAAATTTAAGTTTACTCCTTGTGACGTACTTTTACTCGTTACGAATTTCTTCTTCTGATTAAAATTATACCTCTTTTCAATTGATATTTTTTTCTTGGTATTTCTCTTATTTCATATCAAACTTAAGTGTTATTATTGTTTTTTTTTTATTAAATTTAAATAACGAGTGTTGGTTTTGAGTTTTTTTTCTCTGTTTTTATTTTATGAAATACAAAATTTTTGAAATGAATGCATTGCAGTTGGTAGGTGTCTTAAAATTATAATAAGAATTCTTGCTGCTGAAAGAATCAGCAGTGTAGTCAAATATGTATGACAAATATAGTAAAAATAATAAAAATGCAAATTTTCAAAACTTTATCTTTTAACTATATCTTTCAAATATACTAAAAAGGAGTAAATAATTCTATTTTTGCCAGAAGAAAAACGATAAACTTACTTTATACTTATAGTTTTCATAAATATCTTTACAATAACTTACTGAGATGTAACACCAATCTCATATTCTTTTGACAATTTAATTTTACTCAATTTAGCGCTTTTTTTTTAAACAGCGAGTGAAAAAATAGAGTTCATCTAAGTACTTTTTAGACGTGATACTAAAAAAATATTTAAAATAATAAAATTCAATCTGGTTCAATTTTTTTTTTATTTATTTTTTTTTTTTACTCATAAACTCTTTTTTTAGTGCTACTGGGATAGCGAATCAATGTAAAACATTTTCGAATAGCTTTTTTGACGTACAGCTACCAAAATGGCTATTTTGTTCTTATTCAAAAACAAAGTTTTTTTAATAGAAAATACTTATGGTTAATACCAGAGTAACGGACATTCAAAGCAAAACAATAATAATGCAATATATTAGGAAAAAAATGCCTCTTTTAAAGAAATTTGTCCTTAGTTAATTATCTTTTTGAAACTGAATTTAATGTCACAATTGAATTTTCAAAATACATTTTTGGACAGTAAAAAAATAGTTAAAAACATGGTGATTGTTTGACATTGACAAACCTACAGTTATCATGTTTTTAAATATTTTTTTAAAATATATTTTTTTGGATAATTGTAAAAAAATATTTTAAAAAATGATAACTATTGGTTTGTTAATATCAGTAAATCGCCATGTTTATAACTATTTTTTGCTACACAAAAAAGTTTTTTGGAATCTAAGTTAAATGTTTGAATTCAATTAAAAAAGACAATAAACAACATGTAAAAATATTTTGATTGGGGTGCATTTTTGCGTAATATATTACAATGTAATTAATGTGTAGCTTTGTGAATACCAATTCATAATATGTGAAATTGCATCCTTGCAAGTAACATCCTCAACAACAGATCGTGGCATTTGTGGATTCAGAAGCCAATCAGTTTCGCCACACACGTGTATGTATTCAATTAAATTTGAATTAAATCACATGATTAGGCATTATCACTTCACTTATTCTCGAGTTGTAAGTACACGACTGACAGCATGACTTGTTTAAAAAATAGTTAAAATCTTTAAAAGTTTAAAAAAAAAAGCAATCAATTTAAGTAATCTGTATTTAAAAAGAAGAAAGGTATCTTGACACTTTCCTTGAAAAAAAGACATCCTGTTCACAATCACCTGATATTTTCAAACATCAACACATTTTTTAATTATTATAGCTCCAGTAAGAAAAAAATCTTAATTTGAAATTAAATCTAGTCCTGAATATTTACTTCTTTAAGCTGAATGAAGGAAATTACTAATTAAATTTTAAAAAGTAAAATAAAGTAGTTTTATTGTGTTAGAAATTGCAGTAAACTAATAAGAGAAAATATTTCTTTAACAATATTGTAAAATCGCTAATTTAAAAAAGAATTTTAATCCTATTCGAAAATTTCCACTATATAAATAAATTAACTTCGTATCTACAGCAACAACATGTTTTTTTTTCATTCAAAGTTGGAAAACTTAAAAAATTTCAAAAGGAATTCTTATATTCAGTCATAACTTTCAACTCATTTCATATTTATTTTAAATCAATTCTAAGCATTTTTCTCATTTGTACTATAGATCTATAGAGGCTTAGCTTAGGATGGCTTTGCTTAGAACCGGTTATACACACGTTTCGTGACTTCATCGAAACCAATATTCCCAAATAGTTTTTTTTTTTTTTTTTGTTTTTTTTTAACACGTTGAAGATGTGGAAGCTACATGGTGACTCATCTGAGTTATAAAGTAGGTGGCATAGATCTTCTCATTGGAATGTCTGTAGAAGTTCCTTTGTTCCTTTGGCTGTATGAGGTCTAGTAAAAGGGAAATAAAGCATTCCCACAATAGCCTGTGAAGTTCATGTGGTCATTTAAGTTAAGACTGCACACTTTTGTGACCAACAGCATGATGGTGATAATGTGGTTAGCGTTGCGCAGCGACTGCCTTAGCTTCCCAGACAAACCGATAACCATCGATCTTAAGATGGGTTGGCTTCAAGCACCCCATCGGGGATCGAGACCCAGTTATTCACAATAACAGCTCAGTACTTTAACCATTAAACCATCACAGTCTGGTCTAGTGTTGTCGTGAAACAACATTAGAAAATTAGTGATATTCAATTTGATTGCTTTTCTGAGATTCGTTTAGGTGAATCAGTAAGGAGTAGTTTTTTTTTTTTTTTTTTTCAAAATGGGGAATGGATTGGGAATGAGGGTTTACTTTCAAAAATGGAATGAATGAATACACAACTGTTCGGTTATCGTTTTTCAACCATTGCCATTAAGTAAAACAAAATTGTGATTTCTTTTTCTCACAACAACAACTATACTTCAAGTTCTTCATTATTTTCCTAAATAACATAGTTTTGGTTTGGTAGCATCTGTTTCGATATTTGTTAGTTATTGGAGAACCGATTTTTCTTAGAGAGCAGAATTTATCAATTACAGCATATATCAGTGGCGGCACATATCAAGTATTCAGTTCATAACAGTCTTTTTCGATTTTTTTTTTTTTTTTTTTTTTTTTTGCAATGTTTAAAAGAAACATATTAAGTTTATTGAAATTTGTATTAACTTGTTATTTGTATCTAGATAATATTTTAATAAATATAACTACATTAAAACTTTTTCCCTTGATTTTGATATTTTTCATGACATTTTATTACTCGTAATACTTTTCGCAGTTCATGATACTTTATAAAATCTCTTCAACACAACTTAAAGTATGTCGGTCAACCATTATAATCATAAATGTTAAAACATGATAATAATTTAAACATCGTATATAGTAATCAGTAAACATACGAAACGTGCCAAACATACGGCAAATATCAGCTTTAATAACAAGATAAGCACGTAGGCGGTTTTCAGTATTTCAATTTAATACTTGAAAAGACACCACTTTACTTTAAAATTAAAAATATTCAAGCACATTTTCTAGTTTAAGAAGGTAGATTTGCTACATATCTTCATATTAAAATCGTATATTTCTATGTATATCTTTTCAAAACTTTTTAATGAACCTTTCAAACTGATTTTGTATATTTAACAAACTTTGCTATCTATATTGAAATCAAAATAACTCACTATAAAGTTTTAAAAAAAATCAAATTTAATTTGATTATTAAAAGAAAAATTCTTTTGAAGAAACTTACTCCCAAAATTTCATTTCAATATCAAATATGGATATTATTAACTCCATAGAAAAAAACTTCACAGAGTAGAAAATGTAATAATTGTGGATCATCGAAGTTTAAAATATAGGGCAATAAGTAAATATCAAATTTAATTAAACTAAATTTAACATAAATTTAAATTTAAAACAAAATTAAATTAAATGAATGCAAACATTTTAAAAAATATGTTAAGTGTAAATCAACTACAATGTGAAATGCTTACAAAAGAAAAAGAATTGATAATTTTTGCAGATTTCTGAAGTCCATGTTTTCCAATTCCTTTTACAATAGTCAAACGAAGTTTTTAATCGAAATGAATTACGTTAAAACTTTTGATAATATTATTACTTTTTTTTATTTTTTAGGCCGAATAATCTTTAATCACGTACGTAATATAAATGAATGACCACAAAAAAATATATATATATTGGTTCCGGAACTTTCAAATGAAATTTCTTATCACTTTTTAATATACAGTAGTGTAAGTATTAATTTCAACAAGCACGTATTTCTGAAAACGGCTTTTAATTCGTAATACCTTTGTTCTTACTAAACATTTTATTCGAACTCTGATCTAACCGTTTCGACATAGTTTACACGAGTTTTAACAGTTTTTTAAATTTTTTACAGCCCTACACCATATTTGTATTAATGAAAGATAACGCTTTTTTTATTCTGAAATCGATTTTCAAGAGTCTTTGTAAACACATTGCTCAAAGATTTATGAGAGAAAGGACCCAGGAACTTCCTCGCAACTATAAAAAAGTTACTTCATTTTTTGCAAAAGTTACAATGGCAACAGTGGGTATGGCACTAAGCTGTCAACGTAAAGAACTAGGATATATCCTCCGTGGTGGCTTAAATCCCTCCTAACTTCAAATTGATGGGTTCAGCCTGTCTGGGAAATAAAAGCGGTCTGTGCGCAATGTTGACATACTGTCAGAATACTGGCTTTTGTGAAAGTGCCTTATTTATTTATTTATTTATTTATTTATTTATTTATTTATTTATTTATTTATTTATTTATTTATTTATTTATTTATTTATTTATTTATTAACTTATTTATTTATTTATTTTATTTTTACCATTTATCACATTTTATCACATTACTTTTCGAAAGGAGGAATATTTGTGACTAGGATTCAAATTCATGCATAAAAACTCGTAATTTAGATGAAAATTTTTTTACTTACCTTTAAACACATAATTTTTGTGATTATTTTCTTTGGTCGTTGTTTATCATTCCTTCAAGCAGCAACGAGTAGTGTATTAATTGTCGTGCTTTCGGAAGAAAAAAAAATTATTAGGTAAACGCTATCCTTCAGAAGAGAATCTTTTACAAAAAAAAAAAGTATTTTCTATAATTATCTTGGCAAGACAATACATTTTCTTCTTAAGTTTCAAATACACTAACATTAATTTTTCTAAAGGAGGAGAAAGTTTCATAAAATATACTCTTATAATTGTTTAATAAAAAATATAACTTAATTATCGTTAATTACATAAAGAATAATGTAATTAAAGACATAATACACCTTAGAAATAAATAGACAAAGGAATATAATATTGACACATCAAATTGAAAATTCTTTTTAAAGTAGAAAAACCAAAATTCCAAATGATGCTATTAATTAAACTTAATATTTTGTTATTTATTTATTTGATTATGACATAATATTTCATATTTTTTATAATTAAACTTAATATATTTAATATTTTTTATAATTAAACTTAATATATTTATAATTTTGTTTCAGTTGACCGAATTTCATAAAAATAATCCTGAAGTTTGTGATAAATTAACCATTAGATGAATTCTCCAACCATTATTTAATGTCAATTTTGTCAAAAACATCATTAAAAATTTAAGGTAAAAGAAGGAAAACGCTTATAAATACAGAAATAAAAAACTTCCTGAATTTCCTTCTTCTTGGTTTTAATAAGAATTTGAAAAACATGAGGTATATATCTGTAAATAAAATATAAAATTAAAATTAATATGGATTTTGAGAGACGTCATTGAGTTTAATTGAAATAAAGAAAAATTTAAATTTAAGTAATGATATTTTCAAACAAAAAAAAATGGTTTATTTTAAATTTATAAGTTTTATAAATTTGGAGAAAATGGTTAAAAAACTTCCTTCACGGAGAAAAATATTTTGGTAAAATTACCGTACTGTTTGGTAATGATATTTGTGGGGGGCAAAAATATGTACATAATTTTATATATGAAACTAAAATGTGCGGTATTTAAACCATTCATTTTCTGATTTTTTTCCCGTTAATATTACAACATTTAACCGAAAATTCTAAGTTTAAAAATTATAGTTCTGAATTTTCCTCAGTACCAATAATTTACCATCTTAAAAGTACATTTAAGCGGAAAAGTAATATACATCGTGCATACTTCAATTGATTTATTTTCAATCCAGTGTTTTCATTTTAAATTCTTGAAAGAAAAGAAAAAGAAATCAGTATCATTCAATTTAATTCAAATTCAGTGACTTCTGTTGCTCTTCCAACAGGTGGCAGCACCACGACACATTACCATTGTACATTTAAATATAATTAAAAATAATTAAAATATAATTTAATATATAAATTAAATATAATTAAATATATTAAAATATGATTTAATATATAACATTTAAATATAATTAAATATAATTAAAAAAAACTGAAAAAGTAAATTTAACGGAAATAAATGATTTTTATGACATGATCTAAGGTATCATGATAAAATAATCAAATTTTACTTTATTTACTACCAAACAAATCATTTAAAAAAAAAACATTTATACGTGAGGAAAGAATTAAAAAAACATTTTATAGTCAATTTTACCAAAATCATTACCTAAGCAGTTTTAAAATAAGCAAGATTTTGGTATTCCCATACAGCCAGAAACATGTTAAATTTTACTAGTTTTAACTAGTTACTGATTAGTTAGTCTGGTAGTCATGACCATACGTTTTTCTCAGTGTATAATACTAATATAAATTTAAGAAAATATATAGATATAATAAAAAAATATTATAAAACTAAAATACATGATTGTTTTTTTTTTTTTTTTTTTGCAGGAATTACTGGACTTAGTAGAAATTAAGAAAATTAAAACTAATCATCTTAAATTCTGCAATTTGACTTTTAAAAACGATTTTAAGTTTATTAAGAATTTTATTTATACTCGAGAAAGTGATATGAAAGCTCACTGAATTTTTTTTTATCTTGAATTCTAATATAAATTCGCGAAACAAAATTATAAATACAAAAATTAATGAGCAAACAAATAAGGGAACAAAAATTAATAATTGCTTTTGCAAATAATGCTTGGTTTAGTAGAAATAAAGAAAAGGAAAATTCATGTCTTAAATTTAAAAATGTTACTTTAAAAAATCAATTTATTATAACTTGATTAAAAGTTGTACCAAAATCGGGACTCTGATTTTGAAAGAGTACAAAAACTAAAGTTAAACTTAACTTTTATTATTATGCTTATCTTTTTTTTTTTCTTTATCTGTTGACGAAATCCCAGAATCATTTTCTCTTTTTTTTTTGTAATTTTAATGATCTTTTCGCGGTTTTTAATTAGGTTTGATCAGCAGTTTTGTAAACGAAATTAAATAATTAATGTCAACTCTAAAATTACAAAAAAAAGAACGAGAAATCAGAAATGAACCTGATTACAGGTTATAGTGCTGAATTTAATTTATTTTCACTATTAAAAGATGTCCAATCAAAAGCAAATTTTAAAAATGTTGATTTTAATATTGCGAAAATAAATATTCTAAACATTATTACGAAAGTCATTTGAACGATCAAATTTCTCATAGTTAATTAAAAACGAAATTTTAATTAACTGAAAGCCACATGAATCAATAAGATTTTTTACATGGAACAGTGTATAAAAAAATAAGTCAATTTTCATTAATATTAAATTAAGATCATTTGTAATTTTTTTCACCTTTTTTTAAACATTTAATTACATAAGCAGCTGTTTCTTTATTTACTAACGCTTCGTTCAAAATTCTTTAACAGCTTAAATAATTCTTAAAACATTAAATCTTCATCTATTTACTGATAACAAGGAACTTAAAAACTCAAGAATTTTTCGTGTATAGATAGAGCTCTAAATTATTTAAATAAAAGCTTCCTATTAGGAAAGAATATTTTAAACAAGAACTTTTTATTCAAGAATGGATGTATTTTTATTAAAAAGTATTGGCGAAAATTTTGAGAGAGCATTAGCATTGTTAATATTTTATCAGTAAGTATGTAATTTTTCGCTGAAATAAAAGAGCTTATTTAACAGTAATTTTTTTTTTTTTCAATTTTTAAGCCGTTTGGAGATTTAGTAAATACCACAATGCATAGCTAATTCATATCATGCGTTTATTTCGTTTGTTTCATAAATTTTTAATAATAGGAAGATGAAGCTAAAAGTATCTCTATATGGACGAAAAAATTACTGGCCTGAAACTTTCCCTTATTGTTGTCGACGCATTCTTATTGGTCAAAAAAAATCTCGTGATATAATCTTTAATTAACAAAGAACATTCCTATTTTTTTTCAGTAGCTGTCAGCATAAAATTAATGAAAGTTATTAAGGTATTTTTTACCTGTAAAATGCATCTTCATCTTTCATATAACGGCTTATATGTGGAATTTTATTTATCATCTTTTTTGGTATTAACCTCTGAAAAATTCTCATTATTATTCCAAAGTAACGGCATAAAATTAAAAGTATTGCTTTTTTTATTATAAAGTAATCCTTTAGTATTATCCTACTATGCAACATTTCATGATGGATATATTCAAAATACATAAATTATTGATTGGCGATTTATCGATATGTAAAATAGCCAAAAACAAAGCCAATCCCTAGTAATTAATATTCAATTTTACATATTTTGGAGACAGCTTAATCACCAAAAAGATTGGGAAAAATTAACATACCCTGTAACCGAAACATTTTTGTGGTTAGAGAAATAAAGCAGCTTAGAGTTGAAAAACGATTTTGATATTCCATTTCTGCGAAAGTGAATTAACGAGTTATACGTGTATATTGAATTAATCAGTTAACCGTTACATTCATTGTTAAGAAAAGAATAAAAGTATTTATATTTGATTTTTATAAAATATGATAAAAACTAAATAATTGACATAATTTAATTACAGTAATGACAACAGATACAGATTTAACTGCAGATTAAGAATGATTTTTTTTAAAATTAATTTATGAAGTTAAAGAAATTTTAAAATCTAGGAAATATGTTATGTCTATAATAGCATCACTAAATGATTAAGAAACTATGGGGGGTCTGTTTTAGCTGCATTCTAGGTCATTCACAACCTGTTCGCCTAGTTTTATAAGTATTTTCGCATCTTTGTTGCATAGTTTTAAAAATACTTCCGCATAATTAAAAGGATCCTAGTAATTAATTTGTAAAAAAGTGAGGGACATATAATAAATTTATTTAAGAGCCATATTTTAAGGAATCTTGATGAAAACGTCACAATTTTTTATTTATTTATTTTTTTTTTTTTTTTCATTTTTTCATTTACAGTTTTTTTTGCATTAGAGTAGAAAAAGAGGAAATATATAATTAATGCCCAGATGTAGAATAGTTGGCTTTATTCTATTTGAAATGTCACAGCTTTAGTAAAAATTAGATCAAATGTTTACATTTTAGCTATCATTGATCCAGCCTTATCTATGTTGTTCTAGCTGTCATCGCACTTTTATAACAAGTATTTTATTTTTCCTCAAACTGAAAATATTTGTAAACCATCATCTTTTTGCTATTTTAATATTTAGTTTTTGTTTATTTAGGATCTATTGTACTTATGTCAATAAGTGAAACATATTTTGAATATGAAATTAGTTTAGAATTAATCCAAGTTTATCAACCTAGATAGTGGTGCAGCCGGTTAAGGCATCGCTCAAACAGCGTGAGCGAGGGGTCGTGAGGTTGATCCTCCTGGCAGCCAAAATAACCGTCATGTAAACACAGCAAAATGAACTTTAAATCTGCCGTATCTGAAAATCCTCTCGTTGACACTGGTGTGGAAGTTTGGAGTGAGGGGTGCCGACTCAGGTGTTTTCCACGTCGTCTGATCAGGGGGGAAATATATGACATTCCTACCTTGTCTGTCAAAAGATAGGGCATTAAAAACGCACTTATCAAAAGGTAGGAAAAATAAGTGTTTACTACATCTAATTTGTTCTACTGTTACTTATATGTTCAGTGCGCAAAGTAAAAAACGGACCACCTTGAATATCTTTTGATATAATGATCAGATTTTCACGTTCTAGGACTGACTCTTAATGATTCGAGGGAGTAACTTGAAATATGTGAATTAATTAGTGCAGACGATATTTTAAGTTTCGAAATCAGACACAAAAACGTACTGAATAAACACATCTTTTTTACCGACAGATTCGGATTTCTAACCCCCATAATATAGGGGTAAGCCGCAATCTAGGAAATAGGGTCCCCATATAGTTTGGTCAAACGTGCGATTCAAAGTTTAGACTCTTTATTGTTAATTTTACTTTTTGTGTATTTCGCCTTATCTCAAGAACTTTTTAAGCGAATTTGAAATTTTTTGCACGCAATTATAAAATTCGTCTGTCCGAAGAAAGTTCCATGCGAAAAATAACTATTAGTAAATATTTATTATTTTTATTGTTTTATTTAATCATAGTCGAAAAAATTCTTGAATTTTAAGGTATGTTCGAAGAGAAAGTGTCGACTAGCAAACATTTCTTAATCGCCATTTGTTATATTTAGTTATCCTGTGGCCGATAGTGACTGCTCATTTTGTCCTAAAGTAAAAAAAAAGGGCACTGTCTGACCGTCTGATATAACGTGGCTACCCTGGCCGTTAAAAGATACATCCCTAAAGCAAAGGATTAGGTGCTTATCTATGGCTGGATGGGGTGTGTGTGTTTTGTCACCTAAATCACATGACCAGTCGGTAGCAGAAATGGATTATTACCATGAAGATAAGCATCCAATATAATTCTATGTGTATTATAAAAATAGTTTGAAGGCTCTAGAAAAGAAGAGTGTTTTCAATGTCTTTTCTGGAAAGAACATGCTTTCCCTGTGGTGACATTTAATCCTAGATGCTTTTCTAAGATAATGATATTATTCTTTTTTCCTGTGGTACTTGAGTTGCAAGTAATTTATTTAATTCTGCAAACTCCGGATCCACACAACTTTCAACACACCTTTGAGAGATCATAAAATGCTGAAGTGTTAGGCTATTAAGGAAAAGCCTTACGAAAAGATAATGTTAAAAGCTTTTTTATAACTTCTCTGAAGTGTACTTAAGCACACAAGAAAGTCATGACCAAAAAGTTTTTAAAATAGGCCATGGTAATTAAAATATAAATGCTTAATCACTTAAAAGAGCAAGTGTGCACATAATAGTCATAATAAGCAAATCACAATGAGTATTTGGTCGAATTGAGCATGGATTTATTTCACGTTTTGGTATCCTGGTTATTTATACTCTGGAATAAAAGACAAGAGTATTGGAGAGTTTTCTAAGTATCATTATTCTTCGGTCATTGCGTACTTAGTGAATAATTTCATTCCTTTTCTCTTGCTTTATAAAAAAAGGAAACGTGAAAGTATATCCCTGGAACCCTGGAACTGGCGAGGAAGATAGGAATACAGGACATGAAAAGAGACAAAAACTTAAACATTGCTTTCTAGGCAAGTGAGGTATTGATTAAAATATATATTTACATTAAATTAGATAAAAATTAAAGTCAAGTCAATGGGATTACACTTCTAGTTTCTGATAAAAAATAAATTAGCAGTTTTGTATTTAAACTTATTTACGCATTCAAAATTACTATTTAAACAAGTGAAAGTATTGTTTAAAATGGAAATATATCAATGTGATTAGAATATTGCATAAGAACTTGTACCATATAATTGAATTAAATTATAGGGTGTCCGAGAAATGAATGATGATTTAAAAATAAAAGAAAAACAGAAGATGAAAATATACAGTTTGCATAGTTACAAAGTTCGTCAACGCTATTGATTCTAAAACTATAAAACAGTGTTTTATTCTGCATGTGATCTGCCATTTAAACTGAAATACATTTACTCGGAAGTCTGCTAATTTTGTTATGCTAAAACTGCACTTCGTTGTATTTACGATGGTACTTATCTTAAACTGATGTCAACGCCCCATCTGTCGGCAAACTATATAACCAACTTTAAGACTTCGTGAAAAACAATAAACTTGCTACCTAACAAACCATATTTCTCTATCTCCTTCCATTTAACTTGTATTGATTTCTCTAACAATCTGTCATTTTTGGAGCAACCTGTTACGAAAAGAGGAACAATTTTGTAGGAAAAACATGAGACACCCAAAAAATAAATTTGTAGTTTTCCAAATTAAAGTTCCCTTTAACAACCGGAGTTATAAAGATTATATAAAATATGACGTAAAATGAAATTTACTCTCTAGACAAAAATTTTTCATTTAAAAAGGTATGGTTTTGATTTCCCTGTATTTCCGCTTTTCCTTCAAGTTTTAACAAATGTTGAGAGATACCAGATACTACAAGAGATATTTTTCTGAAGTATTTTATTTTTTGAAGTGTCATGCTTTTTGTAAATGGATTCCCTTGAAGTACTTTTTCAAGAGTTTTGCGAAAGTCTTTTTTCTTTCTTATGCATTTTTTTCTTATTTTATTTTCGAAAAGTGGAACACATCTTTTGACAAATCTTTGTCTTCCTAAAAAGTATGCTTTGCATTAAACAAAGAGTAGAAATCAGAACCCATTAAACATCTTTTTTACATTTTATCAGGTTATGCACTATTTCAGATTTTTGAGATCAAAAGCTGGAGAAAAAAAATGTATGGTACACGAAATAATTGAATACATTTTTTATGCTGAAGTTACAGTTTTTTGTGAACCATAACAAATAAACAAGGCTAAAAATTTTTGTTATTATTTAAAATTTATTTAAAGCTTTAAAAGTATATATTTGCTTACGCGCAAAAAAAAACGAATAATACTTATGTTATTTTGCTTATAAAGTTTTAAAAATCAACTGCCTAGCTTGTAAACAGTACATTGCATATGTTACCCGGCAAAGTAGTACTAAGCTGAAAACTTCTCATTTTGCATAGGCATTGTATACCAGCAGTTTCCAACACCCGGGCCATCCATGGTTTAAATAGTACCGGTCCGCCCTAGGAACGTTACATTATTTCCATTTTTTTTTACTGGGGAGTATTTTTCTCAAGTTAGTTCGATTTTCCACGGAGAGCATTTCACGGAAACGTCACTTAAAGCAGCGCCAATAACGCGCCTCTAATTGTATTTTATTTTGAAAGCATATTTAAATACAATTAAATTAAAATTATCGAATCAAAACAATTTAAAATATAAACAATGAATCTACCACCACCACCCTCAGTGGGCTGCGGTAAAATTATCAAACGTTGACCGGTCCGCGGTGATAAAAAGGTTTGAGGAGCAGTGCTGCATACAATGCCAAATGAGAAACCAGCAGAGTGAGAATAATGATAATTTCATTATTTTTATTAGTATTATTATTATTAATAATAGTTTTAAGCTAATTTTAAATTCAACAAGTCGATCTCTTATTTTATTTTGTTTTCTTTTATAAAAAAAAAGACATAATCTTTAGGAATTGCTAAGTATTATGTATAATATAAAGAACTAGGAGGCTTCGCCCCCTGCTCGCTGGCGCTCGCCAACCCCCGGAACTGCTTTCGCTGTTCATTTCGGATTGAATCGCAATCCAATGCTCGCTTTGCTCGCTCATTGGATACGTTCTTAACGTCTAGCTTTTGTATACTTTTTTGAATACTGAAGTTCCGAAAACTTTTCACTGCAGAAAATTCTAAATCTGTACATTTCAATATTAATTTGAAATTGCAATTGTTAATTTGGGCATTTGGCGATACAACACTTATAGAATTGAAGGATTTGTTACGTCAAGCGCTCAGGTATCATAATTTTGATCTAGTTGCGCTTCTATGTCATTTTGATTTATGTTGCTAAGTTAACTTTTAAAAAAATTCTATGGCTGGCAACAGCATTTTTATTTTTTAAGTTGTTTATTTTTATTTCTTTTAGAATTCTTTTTTTAGCGAAATGTTTTTTAACCGAACAGAATTCTTTGCCGATTGTTTTCTCTATAAATGAAGAAAATAAAGTAAATATTTAAGTGTTGTGAAAAGAATCTTATTTAGTTGTACGAAGCCAAAATTTGGGAGCCACATAAGAGAATTATATATATTAGATCAGAAACACACCATTAAAAGGCAGTAGTAGTAGTAGTAGTTAATTTACGTCGCACTAGAGCTGCACAATGGGCTATTGGCGACGGTCTGGGAAACATCCCTGAGGATGATCCGAAGACATGCCATCACAATTTTGATCCTCTGCAGAGGGGATTGCACCCCTGCTTCGGTAGCCCAACGACCTGCACGCGAAGTCGAGCACTTTACGGCAGCACAGTTTAACGAGGACCAATACCGCACACCCTCGGTCCCTACGCAGACTGATCCAAGTGGTGACCCACCCGCACACTGACCGCAGCCAGTGATGCTTGACTTCGGTGATCTGCTGGGAACCGTGTCTTAACGATCAGTCCACTGCGGGACATTAAAAGGCAGAATGCTTTGGTGTTTTCAAAACGTAAACAAAACAAATCAAACGTTGCCACCGGCGGAAAAGAAATACAGCCAAAATTTGGGAGCCACGTAAGAGAATTATATATATTAGATAAACCCAGATATTAAACAGATGGAAAAGTGTGAGCAACTGCTAAATAAGGGAAAAGGGACATTGCTCGATAGATTCTACCCGGTGTTCCTTACACTGATGATTAAGTTAAACAGTCGTTTCCTGTTCTAAACTTACCGGTATTCCTGACACAGATTTTTTTTTTTTTTCAACGGGCAGTGGCACTTAAACATAAAGTGCCATAGCTCGGTACTCTTTACAGTGATTTTCTTTTAAGATTAAGGGTCATTGTCCATTATACATTGATGTTCTTATCCCTAACTAGGTATTATTAATCACCAAAGAAGCAGGTTAGAGTAAAATTTGTGTTTCATAAAAAATTTGTTTCATTAAATAAAAAAGAGGATATTTTTCTTCGGTTGTCAACTCAGTGAGTTCTTTAGCTCCTTCCTTATTGCTGCCGTCAAAATGACGGTATGAAGTTTCGTCCTCTGTCTCTCGTGCCCGTGATATTCCTGGGCTGGAGTGTTCAAAAGCAACGAGCCAAAAATATTAAAAAAAAATCTATTTCTTGTGCCTGGTATCATGTTTATTTATCAATTTATACAGTAGATGGCAGTACCAGGCTATTTATTATGTTTGTATAGATATTCAGTTTATTTTAAACTAGATGTTAGAATCATCAAACCTGCATATTTGCATTATGTTTCTTGCAATCTTAGCTCAGAAACCTAAGCTCTTAGTGAATGAATGCATGTGGGTTGCGTTCTGTGATAAAATATTTTTTTTAGCCCCTTAATGATCACATTTTCCTAAAATCAAAAAAAATTTTCAAGATAACAAATTACCCAAAAATTAAATATTAATATCTAAATTGTATATACACTTAGTTTTATATAGTTTTTTTTTAATTAGAAATAGGCTCTTTTATGATCATTTTTCAAAATTATACTACCATTAAGAGGCTACGCAATAATGAGAAAAAATTAATACTTTGATTTCTTTTACCTATGATATTTATACTCTTTATTTTGCCTAAAAAACATCAGTCATTGTATACAACTCCGTTCTCATATTTCACATCATACATAAAAGCACCATGCATTGTGGACAATCCCAACAATTTGCCCTTTGCCGCAAACAATATATTATTTTTTTCCTTCCTGTAATCTACCCTTACGATTTTATTGAATTATGGCAGATATCTTTTTTATTATTATTATTAATCATTCGCTGCGTTTGAGAATATTAAGTGATACGCACTTAGATATAAAAATGGCAAAAGATTTCATGATGGCAATTTGATGCATGAATTATTTTAAAGATAAATTAAATTCAAACATAAAATTCAGACATAAAATTCAAACTATAAAAAGTCCAAGCAAAATGAAAGGTCGATGTTACCATCCTTTTTGTAATTTAAAGTGCTTTTTCGAATTTTAAATGAAGATTTAATCTAAATAAATTGAAATCATTCTAACTTAGTTTTTATTATTTTTTTTTTTTATTATTTTTTTTTTATTATTATTATTCAGAACTCCGTTTGTGGTTTCATACATGGATGTGTCAACCCAGATTGAGTTTTAACTGAAATATTAGTGTCATTATTAAGTATCTCACAATTTTTCCTATTTGTTATTATTCATAACAAATAAATTGCTGTTTAATACAGATAAAAACTACGTTCGAGTGGATTTCGTCAAACGAATTTTATATAAATCTGGTCAAACTGGTCGACTCGAATTCTGCTCGCTACTCGCACCAACCACGTTTATAACGTAAAATATAGTCAGTAGTAAGCGGATTGTGGTATAGAATCCCCTGGGAGTCAGGCTAATTATGGGAAATTTAATTATGGGAAAAAAGTCCTCCACGAAAACTAATTTATCTTAATTCTCGATCCATTAATTCTCTTGTCATCTGAATTGGATTCAAAATTACTAAGTTACGAAATATAACACTGATAATCATAAAGTCAAAAAAGTATCAGCTTTTCAGCACCAGTTATAAAATAAAAAGTAAATACGGGTCGTAAAAGGGGTCATAAATTTCAACCAAAATGTAATTGTGATGAAAAAGACACGTTTTTTATTATGAATTGTAAATTTTCTATTGATAAATAAAATATACAGTATAGGATTGTATATGAAAGAGCATATTGGGGGAGAGCGTCTAGATCACTTAAAAAGAAATTTCGAAATTTTAAGGGATTGTTTTACTGAATTTCGTTGATTCAATACTCAACTTCAGCCTTTAAAGTATGCGTGTGGGTTTTTTTTTTTAATTTCATTTTATAACCGGCGTTGAACAGTTGACACGATTCTGAGTTTATCAACTTCATAGCCTTGTAGTTTAGAACCCAACCAAGAAAGCAAGGATCTGCATCAAACACTGAGAAAAGTCTTGGTAGACTTTTTGATGGAACTAACTAGCGTTTACATAGCACGGAGAGGAGAACCACGAAAACCTCACACGACTAACCAGAGACAGAGAGATTCCTTCTTCTGATCCGTCGTCTACCACTGAGAATATTTTACGTCATCACGATGGTCGGTGACAACTGAAAGCATAATTCATACCAATCATCAGTCTCTGCTGGGATTCGAACCTAGACACCTCAACTGGAGGCGAACGTTCTATCCCTGAGCAACTGCGACTCCAAAAGCGTGTGTTCGTAGGCATAAACCTTGAATTTCGATAACAGCAAAGAAAAAAAGCCTGACAGATTTAAATCGCATTACTGGGTGCCAGCTCTGCTCTTCAAAACGGCAAATAGCACGATCAGACATTAACACACCAGTGTTCATAATATTGGTCAACGATGAAAATGCATCGTTTTTTGGTTAATCGCTCCTTTTTCAATAGCACTAAATTGCTAACTGTTATTCTATATGTTTTAGAAACATTTTGCATTACAAATGATGCAAAATTTGAAGCGTCAATTTCGGAACAGTTCATATTTTTTTAACTATAATACCCTGAACAAGTTTAAAGGAATTACTTTCTCTGCGTCTGAATTAAAAATAAAGGAAGAAACTAACATTTTTTAATGGGAATTCTAGGCACGGTTTTTTAACCTTACGTGATCTTTCAATATGAATAAACCTTTTTTAGTTACATTTAGATTTATCTGTATTGTAAAAAAAGCTCCCGCAATTCTGGTTCTAGGACCTGCCGTTTAGGTTATCGGCCCTGCAACTGAGATTATAGATCTTGTTATGCTGAAATTTTAGATCATGCAACTGTGAATGCAAAGAAAATAATGGCGGAAGTTAAATATCGGCTCACGACTTCTTAATTTTGCATCAAATTTCAGTAAAAATACACCTTAAATGTACGTTGATACACATTCTAATTTAAACGAATGTAATAGAAGTAATCTTTACTGTTTCTAATTTTCTCAAAAAACAGTTCTTAAAAGAAAAATTTTAAGCCATAAGTTCTCATCAGTAAAATGCGGGGAGTGACATAAAGAACAAAATTCGGAACTATTTCTTACCTCTTAATCTATATTAAATTGGTTAAGTAATATTATCAAAGTCAAATTTTTGAAGGAAATGGAGAATTTCATATATGTAATCGAAATTCCCGTTCTTATTCGTCCTTTTTCTCAAATGATATTCAGAACATTATAAACTATTTTTCTCTTTCTTATATCCATGTCGAATGCAAAAATAGTTTCACTATCTTCTAAGCACCGAATCGCGTGACGAAAATTTTTTTTGTATATATATTTTATTCCCTTCATACCTATTAAATACTTTATACCATTCCTCACCGAACTCTTATAAAGATTAGCTCAGTTTTACGCAAAGATGGTTATTTCTTAGTGGTTATAAAATGATAAATTGAGTTAACCAAGATAAAAATAAATTTTTAAATTATACTTTAATATTTCAAGCAAATCCATTTATGCACAGAGTTACTTAATCATCAATAGAAGAAAATAGTTTCAGCTTTTCGTTCCCACAGGTTTTCCATTTTCAGGGATGAAATTTACTCAACAACGATATTTTTAAAAACTATTCTTAATTCGAAACGCTAAATAATATTAATAAATGGCTAACCAAATGTAGAGTAAGAAAAAAATAAAACGGTTCTAGTAAATGTTTGGCCAAGGAATTCGAAGCTGGAAATAAATAGTGTCTATCATCTTATTAAATTTCAAGGGATTTAGTCAAAAACTACTGAAACGTTTTAATGTATTTAGATTAATTAAAGTATAAACTTAAAAGAGTTTTTTGTAAGTATGCTGAAATGATCAGCAAGCAATTATGATTCTTTCAATTCAGTGAATAGATAAAAATAGGCGAACTTTTTATATCAGTCATGTGATTCAAAATAAGTATTTTATAATCTTTAGTAAAAGACGAAAGAGAAACCAGAACATTTAAAATAAGATTTTTTTATATAGATATATATAACCGTAGTTGAACAGCCGACCCAATTTTGAGCTTATGACTACCAATGTTCAACTCCGTTGCTTTTTTAATTTGTACTAAATCTAGAAAACAATGGAACTCCTGTATCAAGTATTGAGAGACACTTGCCTTCATAGAGGACTTTTTGATTGAACTAACCAGCATTTGCTTTCCACGGAGAGGAAAACCACGAAAGCTTCCCACGGTTAGACTGACGGCATGAAAATCCTTGATTGAGGATATTTTATGACAGCACTGTGGTCAGTGACGGCCGGGTTCAAAATTCGTATCGACCAGTAATCGTTGGGATTCGAACCCAATTCTCCTCATTGGGAGGTGTGCGCTATATCCCCTGAGCCGCCATGAATAGATATAGCATAAAATACTCGTTAAAGAAAATAAACATAGCTTAAAATGCCAGCCGTTGATCCACGTTTAAACCACAGCGATGGCTGGTTGATAAAAATTCTGCTACCGGCTTGCACTGACCACAAGGCTAACATTAAATATCCTCAGTGGTAAACGGATCAAGGATTAGAATCCCCGTGGAGGGTTTCGTGGTTTTCTTCTCCATGTACCTCAAATGAAGATAGTTTGCCTCAATGCTTTATCATAAAAATTTTTTCAAAAATTTAAGGCTACGGAAAATCACCTTGATAAACTCAGAATAAGGTCTGCTGTTGAACGCTTGTTATAAAATAAAATAAAATAGGTTAAAATCCATGCTTCAAAAAAAGGACATAACTTAAAATTCCCATTACAAAAGTAGGTAAAATTTAAAATGATGTTTGAAAATTGGACTAGGCTTTAAATTCACTTTAATCTAACAAGACATAGCATAAAATATACCTTTTCAATGTAAAAAACGAGCCCAATTTTTTAATTTCAACTTTCAAGCTTTGCTCACTTTTTCAAATGCACATTTCATGCTTTGTTCATAAATGAGTATTTTGAGTTTTTTTCCATTTTTTTTTTCAAACACCCATTATAAGCCAAGCTATGTCCATTTTCTTAAATAGATACTTTAAACTGAATTTGTTGTTTCAATTGCGCATTGAACGCACAATTTGTGCTACGCCAAAAATAAAAATAAAAACTTCATCTAACCAGATAGTGACATTAATTGGTTTTTGTATTTATATCATTGTTTTTTATTTATTTTCAGGTTTTCCTTGAAAATACTGTTTTTCAATTGAGTATTTGCAACTCGAGAAGAAGCGCAGTGATTTTACCTAACATGCAATTCAATTTCGATTTAGTTGGAAATGACGTCGCACGTGAGTGTCGAACCTGATTAGCTAAGAAATCGAAAAATGCCACGATTTAACTACGATGACGTCACTCGCAGGCATCCAATTAATACTATATATTGATAATTCTGAAGAATTTGACGAACTGAAATTAAGATACCAGAGTACACTTAATGCATTTTACAGCTGTGTCATTTATTCCTGGAGATATTCTGAATAAAATCAAATGAATTAGATGACTTTTGCGTATCAAATGAAAAGGTAAGTAGGTACATTATTTGCGTCGCACTAGAGCTGCACAACAGGCTATCGGCAACGGTCTGAGAAACATCCTTGAGGAGGATAAAAAGATATTGCTATCACAATTTCGATCCTCTGCTGACGGAATGACTCTTTTTGGTAGCCCGAAGTCCAGCACTTTATGGTAGAACAGCTTAACGAGGACTAATACCGCACACACTCGGTCCCTACGCAAGTTGATTCAAGTGGTCACCAACCCGTCAGCTGACCACAGCCAGAGATGGTTGATTTCGGGGCTCTACTGGGGACAGTGTCTTTAGGATCAGACCACTGAGGGACCATACGAAAAGGAAAACTGGAGGATAAAGATACATCTATGTGGCATATTCAATATTTTAAGAATAGCAGTGTATCGAAACTTCAAATTAATTCGCTGAGAAATGATTCCCAAAGCAGTGGCGTAAATTAGACTTCCACAACACCCGTCGGAGGCGCACGATCCAGAAATAATACACTACGTAGGGATGCACAACCAGTGGCCTTCGGTAGCACCTAAACATAATAATTTTTAAAAAAAACTTTTTCTTTTTTTCTTTTTCTTTTAATTAGAAATTTTGAATTGCGCATTTAAATTTCTGAACACGCTAAATCTAAATCAATGTAGTTTACTTTATCCCTTTTTTCGCTGGTTATCTCTACATATTTCCAAAGTTTAAAAGATCCCAACAATTTTGACATCCCGACTTTGAATGTCTCTTTATAGTATTCTTGTCTCGTAATATATTTTAAATATTTTATGTTAAATTTTAGATAGGGCACATTTTATAATTCTTTCAGGGTGGCCCAGACGCAAATTTTTTTTAAAAAAAACTATCTTTATTTTATTTATGAATGAGTAATATTTTAAAACAACCCTCTGTTACGTCTTTACCATGCATTTTTACAGATTTTTTTAACACCACTCAGTAAAGTTATCTAGCAATACTTAAAGGAAACGGTTAGTTCGCACTGTAAGATGCAAGCACTCTTCAATTTTTATTAAGTGTCTCTGTCATATTTTTATTTATTTCCTCAAATTCTGTTCAACGATAAATTCCACTGTTAACAAAAAATAAAAATCTATATTGGTGATTTATCGGAAAAAATTATGTATTAATTAAAAGCCCTATTGCAGAAATCCTCGAGTACGACAACGGGTGCTGCAGATAGTCATAGTAATTGCAGATTTTTTTTTTTTTTTTAGTTAGCAGAGCTGGAAAAATATATATCCAACACTTGAAGATTATTTTTTCTCTAAGATTTTGAAAACAAGTTTAAAATCTTCCTCAGAGGAAAAACAAAAAAAAGCATTTTTTAATTCCTAAACTAACACAATTTACTATTTGTTTCAAATCCCTAACAAAATTTTGAATATCTACAAATATATTAGCAAAAGAAAAGTAATGAATTTATATAAGATATGACATGAATAATGTTCTCTAATTAACAGGAATTTTAAAAAATAAATAATTAAAATAATAAATGAGTTCTCAATTTCCTGAAACTCCAATTGCTTATTAGTATTTTTCATAGTTAAAGAATGTATAGGCATTTGTCTCCTTTTTAAACTTCAATTATTCCATTCATTAAAAATTTACAAAAATTTTTAATTAAAATAACAAATTGTAAACAACATATTTTTCTGTGTGCCGTTATACACATGTTAGATTAAGTCTAATTTTTAACCTAATAGTCTCTGTGTTAGAGTGGCAGACAAATTTAAATTTGTGAAGATTGAGCTGCAAATGGACTTAGGAAATTCTGCTACCGGAATTATAAGATAAAAATCCTTCTCTATATTTATTATTTTGATAAATTCTAAAGAATAAAAGATTATCAAACACGTATGAGTTAAGTTTAACACAAAAATAAACTTAAGAACAAGAAAAATGGGGAGAAAATAAAACACTGGAATCAAATCACAATTTACTTTAAAGGCTAAGAGAATATGTACATACTTTGTATACAACCATTTAATTATTTGCATTCAAGTATTTTATATAATTTTTAAAAAAAAACATAAAACCAAACGATAGATGAGAATTTCTAAAATTCAATTAAAAACCATAAAAGAAAACGATAAAAGTTAGTAGTTTAGTTAATTATCGCAAAATTAATACCACTATTGTCCCTGCGTTGAGAACATTTGGTTGGAAGGTTTGTTATTTTGCCGCGCTTTGAAAAAGGAATGTGTCGCCTTTTTACATACTCTAGCATGAAAATAGAAACTCTTCATATACTTACTTCTCTGCGATTTTATCGATGAAATTAATTGTTTTCCCAATGGTAAAAAAATAAGTTTTTAGTTCATGCTTTTTTAGCTAAAAAATATAGATTTTTTAAAAAATGCTGTGTACGTTATTAATTCGATTTCGATGAGAAAAATGATAAAATATATTCACATAACGCAACATACTTTCATATAAAATAAAATAATTCAGGAAAGAATTCGCTGTCACTTGTTGAGAAATTAAAGTTTAATAGTTCACAAGAATATTCTGACGGTAAATTTTGAGAACGTATCTGGTGAAAGTAATTTCCTTCAAAACTACAAAAGAATTTATTTACTTTTTTAATTCCGTATCAACTGTCGTCTGCACTTTTGGAATGATCGTTTTGGAATGAATAGGAAAATTCTTTTGACGTCACAGATACATATCTGCTCTAAGCAAAATTTCGTGACCTCTTTAACGAAGTTTTGTTACATTTAGAATAAACGGACATGCCAGAACAAGGCATTTCGAATTTTTAGAATGACGTCATGCAGTGCACTTGAGAATCAATACTGTTCTCAAGCACTGGTAGCAGCTCGTTCATTTCTTTTTCGTATTCACGAAAAAGCACGCGATGGCACTCTCTCTTTCTCTCTTCTGGATCGATGAGAGTATTATTTTCTGGTTTTTAAAAGAAGAAAAAATTGAATACATTGGATACAACAATATAAAAATGTCACCATATGTCTAAGAAAACTATAAAATGATGGGTGAAAAAGTAATTTCGTTACCCAATGCATTGGAAATGAGAAAGATCATAAAATATTCGATAAGAAATATTTATTATTCATTCAAGAAGAGATTCAATGTATTTATCATTAGAAAAAGTAAGAATCAATGTGAAAGTTGAAATACTATTTCTTTATTATGTTAAAGTGAAATTTCATAAAATAAAAATCATAGAATACGTGTACAAATTTATATGAATGGAGCTCATAGATACAATGTATACAGAGATTTAGAAACAATTGAACAACTGGTTTTTCACTGTAGCGTTTGAAACTTTGGAATAAAAAAATTTGTTTTTCTATAATAAAAAATTCTATTAATTGTCAAATTCGAGCTAATCCCGTGCGGCACGTCTAGAATGCTCATAGAGCAATTGCAATTCGTCACCCCCTTCCGGAAACTACCCAAGTCTAAAAGCTGCCTTAATGGATAAGATGGTTTTATTGCCCCTCAGATCTATAGCTTTAAAACATTTGCAAACTTTGTAAATAGTATGAGAGTCCAATTTTTGTCAATGATTATCATATTAAACCTTGCCAAAATGCCATTTTACTACACCATTTTAGAATTTTCTGGCTGTAATGCTCATTGATGCCTCATTTGGATTACCTGCTTGTTATAATCGTATTCATCATACTCTGATGTTTTTCATATAAAATTTCGCTTGATTTAATCCCTATTTCTTCAGTTTTTCTAGAAAATCTGTTTTGTTTCAAAAATATTTAACACGAGAGCTTACTTCTAATAAGGAAAAGTTAGAATCTATCTCTATTGTTTCGCTTGATAGATTCTAGTCTATATTTTAATTGTTTGCTTTGAGACATCCACTAAAAAGGTATAAAATCTATCAAAATTTTTTTACTTAATAGATTCTCGTTATCATTTTAATTGTTTATTACGGGACCTCGACTAATAAGTAATGAAAAGTTATAAAATCTATCAAAATTGTTTAGCTTGATAGATTTTCGTCATTATTTTTATTGTTTGTTACAAGTTATAAAATCTATTGCAAATTATAAAAATCTGAAAAGGATCAATTTTGCCCCCCCCCCTTTCTATTTAAATTTATAAAATGGAAGAATATTCCATAGAAAGGCATCTCCTCAGTGGGCAATCAATATCTGGAACTTTTAAATCATCCTAATTTCCCTTATTGTAATAAAGCATGGAAACAATAACATATGCCATTTCAGCATTTACAAACTAATATTTGAAACATCGCTATTTGAAATTTATTTAAAGACAAACCTTTTTTTTTCTCAAAAGAAAGATCCCTTTCAATTTCACATTATGCAACAATGTTTATTATTCTATTTCGTTCGGTGAATAAATTCAACTTTCAGTTCCGTTGTTCCTGGCGGAATGCAATTAAATTCAAATCACGCGAAACAGGAAAAAAAAAATAATAAAAGATTCGAGCCGCGTGACCTACAACAACTTCTTTGAGTGATGGCCCATTCACCTTACTTGAAGCATGAAACTTTAAATAAAACTGATGATATATCGAGCCAAGAAAGATGCCAAGACGGTCGTTTTACGTGACAGTAGTGTCAAGTGTATAACACTAGGGCAGACAATTATATTGTATGTAATGGGTTGAAATGAAAACGCCCTGTATTTTGCTCTGTGCTGATAAGTGCATATTTGACAGATGAAAAAATATGCTCACGTTCACTTTTTTGGGGAATAAAGGATAATGCACTAGCCCGAAAGAGAAAAAGCTATTAAGTATTTTATTTCTTTTTGTTGTGGAGTTGATTTGTATAGGTGAAGAATTTTCTATCAACCGAGTGTCTCGAAACTGACCGATACTTTGAAAAGTCACAAAAAAACGGAATGAGATAAAAATGCAAGGTTTGCTGTGCTTTGCTTAAGAAACCAATTTATTTTTCTATCCAAATTTCTGCGTAAATTAAAAATTTTGTCAATAGAAGGTACTACTGCAGAAACAATGAAAAAATGTTTTCAAAGTATCCACAATTTCCAATTGCACAAAATATTTTCATATATTTTGTCATATACAATAACACTGGTCGTGACTATATGTATGGTGTTTGCGTCATGTAATAACAGTTTTTTTATTTGATATCATATTATGCACTTAATTTTAATTAGTGTAAAGAGAAAAAAATTTCACAATTCAGTGTGCCCCACTTAAATAAAGTTCTTTGATTTTTATGACATAATGAGGTACCTGCAAGTAACGTAGTAAGGGTATCTCGATCCTGATTGGTTGCTGAAAAGTGGCATTTGTTTACGTTAGCAACTGTTCCTTCCATTGTATTTTGAGTAAGCCAAGCATCAATTTCCTTAAATGATACATTCTAGATTCTTACACAAAGATTTCAATTCTGTCACTATATATTTACACAAAGATTTAACACAAAGACAGACAAGAAGCCATGTGGAACATAAACAAACTAATTATGCATCGAAGTCTCCAGGTACATAAGACAAAAATATATCACGGTTACAATAAAATACATAAACAAATAATAAATCTAAGTTAAGTAACAGAAGTAGACGAGAAAGGATCTTATTTCAACTAAGTCGATACGGCTCTGTATTTAATTAATTTATCGTTAATTAACATTCTTACTTATGTAGAGAAACTTAGCTCAACTTTAATACGCCATTTTGCTGATAAAAATTTTTTGGCGCTGAAGTCTTAGATCACATGTGTGGGTATGGGAGATTTTCTTCTTCTTTAAGTGCAAGTACCCAGTTAAACGCTTAAAAAAAAAAATAAATAAATAAATAAAAAATCTGAATCAAGCATGTACATAAGAAAGTCGATATCCAAACAAATATTTATAAGAAGGAGTTCACTCTCTGCCCCACCTGGATTCGAAAAAAAATTGAATAAATAAAAAAGGAGGAAAGAAAGTGCCCCACCGAAATAAAGCCACTTCTTATTATAGCCTAAATACCCGCCACATTTACATGAGACTTGAAAAATGCAATGTCCAATTGGCAAAATCCAATTAAATAACTGGAGGTCAGTGGCATCAATTTTAAGCCAGGTTTCAATTACTGTATTCTTAAATTCTGCCACAAATGGAGAAGAAATCCTTTTTTTCTCATGCCATGCCAATTTCTGATAAAGCCGTCTGGATCCTAGAAATTTCTTCAACTCTACAGCACTTGAAGAGACCTTTTAACTTAAGATAGTGCTCGATTCTTTTATATCACACATTATTTGTATATGAAATGAAACAGCAGATGAGGACAATAAATGGGTAAATCTTCTACCATGGCCAGCATGGTGGAGGCTTTTTCAGGACGTATTAAGGTTTCAGCTATGGTGGTAATCCTAATGTGGCTTTTCCATAAGCCCCATGAAGGCTACCAATTACTAAATAATGCTAAAAACTCATTTATTGCCGTTTATAAAGAGAATCGGTTGCCCACGCCAGATTTTCCAACAGAATAATACCTCAATTTGCGTTGAAATATCATCACAGTGGTGGTTTTTGGATAGCCGGGGGCTTGTCACGAATAGACTATTCAGTCCCATACCGTACTTAAACATACTTTTTTTTTTCAAAAAAAAAGTACAAAAAATGCTAAAATCCTATGAATTTCAATGTATTCATCAGTAAAGGGATACTTTCTCCCTCTCATTCCCACAAATCTTAGAAAGCCACGCATCCTTTTTTTAAAGATTTGTACGTATTTTTCATACAACTACTAAAAACCATTTCTGTGTGAAGGATGCTATCATAATAATATTCCATAACTTTTGCCAACCATTGTTTGGACTAAAAATAAATTACAACAAAAATATCGTAGCAAGAGCAATTTATGTTTCATATGTAACTGTAATACATAAAATATCTGAATTAGTACTACTAAAAGAATATTATGTTTCTTAGAATAAAGGAATTATTTGGTTTGAATCAAAGCTTAAAATAGTCTATCTGTATAAAAACCGAAATCTAAGGCATAATAAATTTCTTGAGCTGATATTTTTTTTTCTTTCCTTTTCACTATTCCTTTCTGCTTCAAAAACTTTCAGAAGATCTAAATTTAATTTTCTTAAAAGCATTTCCATTATTAATTTCCATACCATGACTAGAAATTTCCCTTTTATTCCATTGCGCACTGAAATATATAGATAAGACATTTGAAATTCAGTTTTACGTTTTCAATTATTGCCACGATGATGAGGTAATTCTAAATACCATTGTCATACTAATTCAATTTTTTGGAAGGAAGTTTTTTCGTAGGCCCATTGTTAGACAGAAATTGCCAAAGTTTGGACATGTCTGAGGGAATTCTAAAATTGGAAGTAAAAATACATTACTCTTAGTTAAAACGTATTAAGCAGTGACGGTATTCAAACCATTCAAAAGCTAGAGCACTTAATAAAAATGTCTAGATGTTTCCTGGGAACAGGGTGGTAAAATTGAAATATAGAAAAAGTTTATTTATTCAGGACTAAAAAAAATTATCAATTCAAACTTATCGGCCACACTAACTTAGTCAGACAAAGATTACTGATGTAACAATTAGGCTTAATCTTATACGTATAAAATGAAATTTGCATGCTAAAATAGATTACAATTATACACAAAAAAAAATTATGTTGCTAAAACTTTATGTTAATTAATTCAAATTATTTGCATAAATGATTTTAATAAAGAGAATGAATCCCTATGCAGCCAGAAACAACCTAAAAGCTTTTGAATGTTATTAATAATTTCATATTTTGCAATCTGGCAATCTTGTTACGTAAACATTTTAAATCATTCTTGAAAAATTTCCCATTCATGTAAGTTCATTATATTTCACTACTCGCTTTATAGATATTGTTTTATTCTGCTCTTCCTTTATATTTTATTTTCTGTTTTTGCGTGTTATTTTTACTTATTGTGTTTAATTTTATTTGTCGTAATTTTTGTAAAAAAAATTTTTGAGTGCTCCTTACACTATTGTATTGATATATTTTACTTTGGCTATATTGATACAATATTGGAAAGCACTCTTTTTCGGATATAATCATGTGGGCTGATGAAAAGATTATATCTTATATTTTCCGGTTTTTTAAAAAAACTTTATCCCTTTTTTTTTTTTTTTTAATTAATTCTTTTTCCTTCCCCAGTTGCTTGTTATTATTATTCCCCCCCCCCTTTTTTTTCATTTGTCTGTAATTTACCTTTGTTTTATCTTCATTTTGAACTTATATATATATATATATATATATATATATATATATATATATATATATATATATATATATATATATATATATATATATATATATATACATGCATACATATATATGTGGAGGTTGGCGTCAGATATAAGATGAATGACTTCGCTTTTGTAATAAACAAATTTAATAAATAAAAAAAAATAACGATGGGAAACAACCTCTCCGTCTGAGCGTTTGGAAAGAAATATGTGAGAAGTGGGATGGCACTGCTGCAGCTGAGGTTGGAATCCCACATTGGCCATCCGACAAGAGGCACCTGCCCTCAGGTGGGCATATAAAAAAAAATACTTACATAATAGCTAAATATCATTTTGCATTCTAAAATACTTATACATCATCTGAAAAAGATTTTAAAAGACATATTAATAATCAAAATACTAAAGAAATAATTTTCAAGATTAAAAAAAAATCTCTGGGGAAAAAAATAAAAAATTTTTAAAGAATTCTGAAGAAAATGTCATTTTAAGTAATATCATCAGACCAATGTTTGATGTATTCTGCACACATCCTGGTCTTTGAAGGTACATCAAAAAAAGCATATTTTTTGACATCGAAAGTATCATTAGAATTAAAAAGAGAAAACCTCCCACGGTTAGCCTGGCGGCAAGGGGACTCTAACCCATTATCTGTCTACCACTGAGTTAGGTAGGTACTTTATTAACGTGGCACTAGAGCTGCACAATGGGCAGTTACCGACGTTCTGGGAAACAACCCCGAGGATGATCCGAAGACATGCCATCGCAATTTTGACCCGCTGCAGAGGGGATGGCTCCCCTGCTTTGGTATCCCGACGACCCGCGCGCGAAGTTACCTTAGAACTGTTTAACGAGGACCAATACCGCGCACCCTCTGTCCCTATGCAGGGTGATCAAACTGGTCACCTACCCGTTGCCAGTGATGCTTGATTTCGGTGTTCTACTGGGAACTGTGTCTTTACTATAAGTCCTTTGCGAGATCTACCACTGAGGATATTTTACGTCAGCACATTGGTCGGTGCCAGCCGGGTGCGGAATTCGCATCGATCGCTGTGATTCGAACACGGTTCACCGCAATGCAAGGCAAACGCTCTATCTCCGCTCCAATAATAGTTATATCGCTAATAGTTATTGTTGAGAATTCCATAAAAATAAAATCAGAAAAGCTGTTTTATAGTAATTTGATGATTAGGCGAGCTTGTCCAGCAAAGTATTGTTAGTGAAATATTTCATGACCTCAATTCTTTTTCGAATGATGTTAAATATATTACATTTATATAATACTTATTGCAATTTTAAGTGGGATTTTTTTTGCACTTTTTTTATTTTAAAAATAATAATTATTTGTCACTATCATTCAATAAACTTCCGTAAGCATCATTCTTTTTGGATAATTCGTATTCCTATTCCAATAGAAACATACATTTTAATTGGTTGGATCTATAATTGATTGATTATTGATGGATTTCCAATAGACAGGTAAGTGAAGTGACATCAACTTAGACATCTCTCTCGCAATTTTCAGTTTGCAATTTTCACTTGTTGTCAAAAAAGAAATGAAATGAAAAATAAGAAGTAGAGTTCCTGAATTAGGCTCCTATACTTATGATTATTCATTCATTGTTATAAAAAAAATTCTCTTGAAATTGAAAGTTGCTTGATATTGATCATAACATTTATAAAGAAATTTTCAAAAAATATAAACTTCTCAAAAGAGAAAAATAAAGCCGATTCCAATTTAATCTTTTATTAGAACTTAAGGTTGTAGTTATAGATTGTCAACCACAATCTTTCAATCAAGCATAACTTTAAAACATTAAGCGCAAAGTTAAAGCAAAATAAAGTATAAAATAAAGTAAAACGTAAAGTTCTAAAGTAATGGGTAAATTACAAAGTAATGTGTAAAGTAAAAAGTTAAGTAAAATAAAGTGAAGCTTAAAGTAAAGTAAAGCTTAAAAGAAAGTGAAGTTTAAATAAAAGTAAATCGTAATATATATATATATATATATATATATATATACATATATATATATAGTTCCTATTTGATACCATGTTACTCTTTTAAACAATAAGAAAGGAAACATTTAAACTTTTAAAATTGTTGATAATAAATAAATTCCTTAAACTTAACAGAGAAAATTCTTTCAAGTTCATTGTTCCAATACATTATTAAGATCGATATAAAATATAATAGGTTTGTTGGTTTAATTTCTTTTGCAATTTGACATCTTAAAATTTGGGTTCGGTTAGATCTGAGAGGGAAAAAAATATCCAACATCGTCTATTAAAATGCCTAAACACTTCTTAAAAATCCCTGCTTTATTCGCAATGGGATATTGCTTAGTCCGCGCATCTTCTTCTGCTAATTTGAAATGGCACGGATTTTCACTTGCGATTGCCTCCAGTTTAGTCTTGTGGAACAAAAAATTTTAAAAAAGTGGAGATGGAACGAAAATGATTGAGACACGCAGTGAAAGTTCCAACAATTTGAGTTGCCAGTCTTCTAAATTCAATGATGAGTCAACTTATGGTGCAGGAATTGAGAATAATTATACTACATGTAATAGTCAGACAAATTTGGACGATGAAACCAGATACGACGTACCAGAAACTTTGATGCCGATCTACTGTCAGTAGTTGCAAAATAAAGAACATTTCACTCCAGACGAGGAAGAGAATGTCACCGAAAGAAAAGATCCAGTCTATGCTGAAGAAAACTTGACACACCATCTCTTTGTCAAGGATGAGACAACAAGCATGAGTGAAATTCCCTCAAATGCTGATCTCACTTTAAACTTACAACTATATAAAGGTGTTGCAGATAGAGGTGAAATAGATGATCATCTTGAAGAAGTTTCAGCATTGAACAAGTTCAAGCTAAGCAAAAAGATATTGATGCAGGAGAAGAAAATATCAAAGATGGTAATCGCAAACAACAATCAGATCTATGCTAACCATAAAGACCGCCTGACAAATTTTTTTGCTCTCGAAAATCTAAGATCAAGCATCAGTAAAACTTCATCAAAGTCTGATATCCCTTTACAATTACAACTAGATGAAGGATGATGCAGAAAACTATGATGATCATTCAGAAGATTCAGGATCGTGCGAATGGAGCAACAGCAGAGCGGTTTTAGTGCAAAAGCGGAAAAAGTCTCCAAAATATAAACGTTTGAGACATATCTTTCGAGCAGTTGGTATACATCTCTTTTGCGTTCGCTGATATGCTGTGGAAGTTGTGGAAAAGCTTAAACATTCGTTTTGATCTTTAGACTTGTACATATTTGATGCTATTTAAAGGAAGAAAAAAAACATTAAATAGGCAGGAAATTGTAAATTATTGCAAAATTTATAGAAGAACTGGACTGTGTTGTGAACATTATAACTGATTTGGTTTGTCTTGAAAAAAAGATATGTCTGATATAAATGGAACTGAAAACGAATGATGTGGTTAAAAATCAGCCAAGTGACAGTAAATTAAAAGTAAGAGAAAAGTGCACTTAAGGCAGATAAATGTTTAACAAGACAATAGAACTGAAGTGAAATATGGGCGAAAATAGTAATACTAAATTTTATTCCAAATCACTGTTAAATAGCACTCCTGACCTCAAAAATATTTTTATCAACTGCTGAGCTATTGCAATAATTTAAATTTTCGTCAATTTATTTCTTCAAAATTACAAAAAAAAATTAAAGAATTTAAATTTAATCTACTATGTATAAGAACATAGCATAATTACACTTAATTTTAAGTATGCTTGTATGAAAATACCTATAAAATGTATGTAAAAAGTGTATATGATTTTGAAATTGGCATGTACATAAAATTTTATGTAAGGGTACATAAAATTTTATGTAAGTATGAATGAGAGAATGAGCGATTTAAAATAATAAACAAAATAACAAAGCGTAACAACATCGCTAAATAATTTTTGAAAAAATGCTTCAAAATTCATTTTAGGATTGTTGAAATTTTAATTTATTGCTAAAGTTCTGCTAGTTTAATCTTCAATTCAACGAAGGTAAATGTATGAGGTAAGGGTTTTGCATTTGCTTCGAGTCGCTTTTTTCTTATAGTGTGATTAACATCATTGTGTTGTAAAAGAAAGGTTCAAGACTGCTCAGATGTTGGTTTGGTTTTATTGAAAGATTAAAGAATGATATGATGTTGGTGCTAGAGGAAGAAATATGTTTAGAAAAGATGTTGGAACTTTAAGAGACTGGTTAAGACTGTTCAGATGTCGGAATTATAAAAGTAATATGGTCTGCTCAAATATTGTTTTTATCCTGCTTATGAATGTAAATTATGTGTGTTTGACAAAATTTCATGTTTAGTTGAAACAATCAAGTTAATTCTTTCTTTTGAATATTGTTCAACTGCTTTCGACAGTATCTCTTTAATTATAGTTTTTTTTGGTGAAAAATTTTGTATTGAGAGCTGGAGAAGTGCTCAATGATTACTATATATGTTTGGCAAATAAAATTTTAAAAACAATGCTTTTGTGTTTTGATATAAACTAGTATTTTCCTCTTATAAAATCTCTGATAACATCTTGTTAATCTATACATATAATAAAATAATGAGTGTGTGTGTGCGCACGTTTCTCAAGTTATTACGTTAAAAGTCTCATTGTAAAACTTTTCAATAAAAAAACTTTTATTCGTTGTTCCAGGTTATCTGAAAGATCAACGTGATCGTAGTAGCATGAACAGACTACGTAATCTGATTAATATTTTAAAAGTTATCTGAAATTAATTATATATATGTATGTAATTTAAATAAATAAAAAATAAGTTTTGAACTAAAAAGCAAAATCAAGAGGAAAATAGCACTAACTCGTTGAAAAAAAAATTTATAAAACGACGATCTTATTATTGATGTCAATGATAATTAATTTTGATAATAGTTACAATTAGAACTAAAAAAATAAGACATGTACTAAAACGAAAAACTTAATCTAACTAAACTCGAAAAAATAATAAAACTTTAATAAAACATAAATCGAAAAAAGGTAATAATTCGTTTAAGAGAGCATGAGAAATCAATAAGTTAATGTTGATGATGGTAAATTATTTTTGGTAATAAGTACTATTTGAAATTAAAAAAATAATAAGCTATGTACTAAATAGCAAAATTGATGGAGAAAATGTATTTATTTGTTAAGGGATAACGTAAAAAGCAGCCATAATATTATTGAATCCAGTACTGCGCATATTTATAATAGATTTCTACCCATCGAATATATAAGTACAGGAGGAACTATTTCACTGAGAAATAAGCATAAAAAACACCAATAAACATAAAAAAACACCAACACATGAGTTATTATTGACTCCAAGGATAATTAATTTTAGCAAATTACTAATTAAAGTACAAGCATAAGCTATGTACCAAAAGGCAAAATTAATGGAGAAATGAAATGTTACTCAGTTCATTTAACAGAACTTAACTTTTAAATTGTGATTTTACAAAACTAAACAATTTAAAATCGACGATAATTGAAATAAAAACAAAGTTTGGTAATGAAAGAATAAATTGTTTTATTTCATTTTAGATCCATCCTTGAACAGCCTACCCAGTTTTTGGGTTTACGACTACTAATGTTCAACTCCGTAGCCTTGTAATTTTGAACCAATCCAGAAGACAAGAGAACTTCTGGATCGAGAATTGGGAGAAATTTGCCTTCGTGGAGGACTTTTTGATGGAGCTAACCCGCGTTTGCGTTATATGGAGAGGAAGACCACGAGAACCTCCCACGATTAGCCTGATGGCAAGGGGACTCTAACCCATGATCCGTCTACCAATGAGGATATTTCACGTCAGCACTGTGGTTGGCGCAAGCCGGATACGGAATTCGTATCGACTGGGATTAGAACCCGGTTCGCCTCACTGGAAGGCAAACGCTCTAACCCCTAAGTCATCGCGGCTCGGCCAAAATTATTTTATTTTATAACCGTCGTTGAACAGCCGACCCAATTTCATGGGTTTACGACTACTAATGTTCAACTCCGTAGCCTTGTAATTTTGAACCAATCCAGAAGACAAGGAAACTCCTGGATCAGTACCCCCAGAGGTTTTGATTTGTTATGGGAACATGGAGGACTTTGAGACAGGGCTCGACAGATTTAACGCGCATCAGTCACCATTTACTACACGGGGAGTCTTCGGTCGGCAAGCATCGAACCCACGACCTCTTGGACATGGGCCCAGCGCCCTACCGACCAGGCTATCCCGGCCAAAATTATTTTATTTTATAACCGTCGTTGAACAGACCACCCAATTTCATGGGTTTACGACTACTAATGTTCAACTCCGTAGCCTTGTAATTTTTAACCAATCCAGAAGACAAAGAAACTCCTGGATCAGTACCCCCAGAGGTATTGATTTGTTATGGGAACATGGAGGACTTTGAGACTCGACAGATTAAACGCGTATCAGTCACCATTTACTACACGGGGAGTCTTCGGCCAGCGAGGATCGAACCTACGACCTCTTGGACATGGGCCCAGCGCCCTACCGACCAGGCTATCCCGGCCCTAAAACTCTTGCGTTGGCCGGGAGGGCCAAAATTATAGGAAAAATTTAACTATTTCACTGAGAAATAGCATAAAAAAACACCAATAAGCATAAAAAACACCAAAACACAAGTCATTATTGACACCAAGGATAATTAATTTTAGCAAATTACTAATTAAAGTACAATATTAAGCTACGTATCAAAATGCAAAATTAATGAAGAAATGTTACTCAGTTCATTTAACACAGCGTAAAAATCAGCAAACTTCTATTGTTGTCAATAATGCTTAATTCATTTTGATAATAAATACTTAATGACATAAAAATTTGCTATGAGCGAAAAAAAAATTTATGGAGAACATGTACTTATTCATTACAGGATACCATAAAAAGCTCGGTACTGTGGTATCGTCGACTCTGTATTATTGACACCAATGATGCTTACTATTAGTATTGGGCACTATTGGCAATATGGTAATAGGCATTATAGTAATAATAAGCATTATGGTAATTGATACCGGTACATCAATTAGTGAAGTTTTGATAGATACCAAATATACTCTTATATAGGTACAATGTATTTTAGAGTAAAAAGTGTGCTGTTTACAGCTGCAACAATACTGTGCAGTTTTATAATAGATTAATTACATAGATTGATATGTACAGGAGAGTGCTTGATTGTGGCATTGCATTTTAAATATCACAAGTTGCCCTGAGCAAGTGCATTATGCTAGATGATGCTGAATACAGTTAGCCTTTATTTTCATGGGATGAACTACAGAAAATTTGCTTTGCTTAATCTAATAATGTAAAGCAAACGTGAAAGTAAGCAAATAATAATAAATAAATAAACATTGGAATCATTTTAACTTCATTATTTGTGTTGATATTTATCTGAAAATCTTGTGCTCAATTTTGTAGTGTTGTTCTGTTAATTGATGTCTTTTTTTTCACCCTGTATGAAGAATGGGTATTCAGCTAGTATTATATATAATCAAGGAAAAACACAAATTGAACTGAAATATCCAAAAATAAAGTATTTTCTTTTATATATATATAAACTCAAATGCTTTTTATTTCTACAATTGAAAAAAGTAACATTTTTTGAAGTATAGAAACAGAATTATTTATATACATCAAATGCATAAGTATTATTAATTGCAACAACTATTTAAAAAAAAATAATGCAAACTGAAAAATAATTAAAGCTTTTCCTAATTTTAAATGCACTATTTTTTGAGTTTTAATAAAAGAGATTAATTAAAAAATATGTTTAGAACACCAAGATAAAACTTTAGTTTAAAAGTTAAGTGCACTACTATATTACATATTATTATTAAGCACTTTAAAAGTACTACAGCAGTCAGGTACATATTGTTAAGCATTGTCAATCTTTCAAGGTGGGGTAAAAGATATATGAAGTTTCAAAAACTAGGAAAAGAATAGCATACGTAAAAAATAAACGACAAAATTACAAATATGAAAATTTATAAAAATGTGCAATGGCTCAAACCAAAAAATGCAAATAAATGTTTATAATACTAAATGGAATGTATGTCCTTTACAAACTGTTTAAAAAAGTATAAATAATACACAGTTTTAATAATTTCTGTTAAATAAGCAATTTAATTTGTTAAAAAAAAATAACATCCTAGTTTATAAAGCTTAAATAACAGTACACAAAATTCAATAAGAAAATGCAATACTTAATTTAACATAATTTAATATGTAAAACAGAATATAATTACACGAAAACTTAAAAAAATACTTTATTAACTATAAAAAATATATGAACAGTGCAAACATTGGTTTTTTATAAACATTTTTATCTGTATGCATCCATGCTTTGGTTTTGCATAGTTGTGTTTATCACATATGCTATAGCATTTTAAATAAGTCAATGCCATAACAATTTTTGAAAAATATAAAAATATGCAAGTACTAAACAAATGACAAAACTTAGGATTTCCACTTTTTTAAGGGTGGATTGTTCCTACCAACAAGAGATTGAACATATTTAAAGTCTCTGATTAATCAAAGTGATCAAGACTGGTTAAAATGTGAGTTCAATAATATAAAATTTATATCTTATATTAGTTTTCAAGTATGTTGAAGTTGTTTAAAAAAAAACTTTTTTATAATACAAGCATACTTCCCATTACCAAAGATGTTTCATTGCATTCAATTTTAACTAAGGAAAGTATAGTAAACTCAAAACTTTATTTGTTTAAGAAAAATTTATGGTAAATGGTAAAAACATTCTTAAATTAATTATTTTGAATGAAAATTATAGCATTTTATTTTATTGCATTCAGCTTAAATATACAAAGTTATTGAAAGAAATAATTTAAACCTTGTATAAAAACATACATAAACAAAAAAATTATTAAAGCTTTTTCCTTTTATTTTGATCTCTTATTAAAAGTTGTTTAATTTTTTTTAAATTTTAAATACGGTAATTTCTGTTAAATTACTGTGCATTTTATTACAAAGTGGGACAAATATACTTTTGTTCATTCTGATAAGAAGGAGTTCAAAGTTTAACAAATGTATTGTTTTTACTGTCTTGTCTCATTTTTAACAGTGAAAATAAGCTGGGTGTGTACTTGTTTTGAGATAAGAAAAGATTTACATGTACAAACTTTGAAGTAAGGCATATTTTCAAGCGTGCTATTCAAATAAGACCTTTATAAATAGTTAAATAAAGTTACATGGAATAATTTTTACTAAAGAGCTGACTAAATAAAGTAGTAGTAAAAACAAAAAGAAATATTATTAATATTAAAACTTTTAAGCAAACACATAATTATTAAATTTAAGCTTAACAAGGATATTATAGAACGAGATAACAAGGAAATTTACAGAACATTTGCATAGCTTTAAATGCTTAAAAAAGGCAAGATAAAACTTTATTAGTAGTCACTGAAAAATCAAGCAAATCTTACCTAAATAATCACAAAATTTATTCATATTTCACAACCTAAATGCTAATAAAAAATTTTCTTTTAAGACAGATATGCAAAGAATGATAATTTCTCCGTAATACTACAAAATTTGTTTATCAATTTCAAAATGACTAGATAAGGTTTTAGAATGCCTAGAGGTATGCCTGATTTCGAAGTGACTTGCATTCACAAAATCTTATTTCCTTTGGAAATGTAAACAGTTGATGAGATTATTTATACTGCAAGCTTTAAGCAATATTCACGATGAACACATCATATTAGAAAAATATCACATATTTAATAGCTGGTCATCTCTCTCTTCTTCATCTTTTAAATGGTCATCAATACCTCTATAGGCCTGGGACTCTTGGCGACTACCAAACCGACAGATAAAATCACAGCCATCCTAGAAAATATTTTCATCATTACAAATTATTCTTATACTGACTTATAATTTAAAACTGATTTTAAATTTTCATAACAAGTCGTAAGAAGTTAATTATATCTAAGCTAGAGTAACACTTAATTCTCAAATATATAATTAATATTTTCATTTTATATTCAGAAAAGTATTATACACAAATTTATGTTATAATATTAAAGGATTACTTGTATCTAAGTATAATGACATATTATAACCGTTGTTGAACAGTTGACCCAATTTTTGGGTTCATGACTACTAATGTTCAACTCCGTAGCCTAGTAATTTTAAGTCCAATACAGAAGACAAGGGAACACCTGGATAAAGTATTGGGAGGAATTTGCCTTCGTGGAGAAATTTCTGATTAAACTAACCCCCATTTACGTTTACACGGAGAGGAAGACCACAAGAACCTCCCACGGTTAGCCTGATGGCAAGGGAACTCTAACTCATGATCTGTCTACCACTGAGGATATTTCACGTAAGAACTGTGGTCGGTGTAAGCCGGATGCAGAATTCGTATCGACCAGCCATCGTCGGAATCGAACCCTGGTTCACCTCATTGGAAGGCAAACGCTCTATCACCTGAGCCATTGCGGCTCAAGTATACTGACATAAAAAATATGCTGACATAAAAAAAGTAAACTGACATTAAAGAAAAGGGTTTAAGGATGCACAATTTGAAACTTTGTGGCAAAATGGAGCACATGATCAATAGTCGATGCGTGACATCCTGCCTTTAAGACAAAATTTATATAACTGGCATAAAAAGTTAGCAACTGTTCTTCTAACTAATTTCAATAAACTTTAAAAAAAAGTATATTAACGTTAAAATTTAAATATCTATAAAGAAGTCGTACTAATTTAAGGTACTAAAAAGATTTAAACCATACTACATTTCAAGTTTTTATATATATACATAATTTTCATTTAACCAGAACATGATAATACGATTTAACAAATGCAGCTTAAGGATTTATTAAAATATTAACGTTGAAAGTATTCTATGTATAAAAACCAGTGATCTACAGTTTCTAGTACCCACAGCATCTAAAGAAATCTTCCCTGGTGCCCAATATTTTAGTAAAGTTCAATAAATAAATAAAAAGTTAAGCAACTTTCCATTTCTTAAGATGCTGGCTTATAAAAATGTGTCCTTGAATCCTATAAAATGAGTGCAGTAACAAAACAAAACAAAGAAGAAAAATAAACTTTTTTTACAGAGAGAATTTAAAATCATATTTAACTTAATATTATCAAAGAAGACTAAGTTTCCTTACATAAATTCTGTAGTTTGAGTTTTAATTTTTAAAACTAATTGATACAGTTCTCGGAACAATGAGAAACATTTAAATTACTATCAGTTGATGATATAGAAACTGAAGAAACTATGACCCTGTAAAGTCAAATTAAAAAATTGTGGCTATCTTCCAAAAAATTTAAAGCATCTACAGCATAAAGAATATAATGATTTTATTATTTCTTGTAAAGAAAAAAGATTATACTCAAGCTAACACATTATGCCCATTATTTGTCCTATTCTAACACTAAAAAAAAAAAAAAAAAAAATTCTGAAACTATCATTAAAGAAAAAAAAGTTAGACCCATTTCTAGGAGAGCTATTTTTAAAATAACATCATATAAGATGCTTATTTTAATTGAAACAATGAATATATAAACTTTTAAAAGATTGATATTTCAACTGCAAAGATTTTTTTTTCTTGTATTTTTAATAAAAATTATTTATATTTGAAATTGGGAATTTTAAAAACTATTTCATTACTTTCATTTTGCACAAAACAAATAAAAAATATATAGATTTCTGCTTCATAGCCTAATTTTTATTAATTAATAATTGAACTAAACAAATTTGTATCATAGAGAATTTTGCAATAAAAATATCTGACAAACACTGCTAAATTTTTTGAATACACTTTCATACAAAGATGCAAGACCCCAAAACATACAAACAGAAAACTATTAAGGCCAGCCTTTACGTAAGCGTTAAACAATTAATCAGTGTTTAAAAAAATTAACTCAATATAAACATTAAAAAACTTCTAAAATGAAATAGAAATAAACATTTTATTTCGGAATAAAATTTCCAAAATGAAAATTTCCTAGAAAATTTTAAAATACATAAACTACCAATGCATCATCTGAGTATTAGCCCCCGCCTCTAATAGACCTTGCTGTGTACTTCTTCCCAATGGCAAATTAGCACAAAAAAGGTAAATTTCATTATAATTTCAACCATAGACTCCATACTTGAAAAATTAAAATAGAAACAAGAGATTGTAGATTTACTACAATTAAAAGATATGTAAATCGACAGGTATGCACAGAGGATACTAAAATCAACTAAAAATTCACTCACAGCTTGCAAATTTCCAAAGTCTCTCCAAAATGCATAATTTGGTATTTGGTCTAATCCTTGAGCACCTAAAACAATTCTCTTATACAACACACCAAGGACTAGGTAGCTCAGAATTGCAGTAAAAAATCTGAAAACGAAACAAGTTATATAATTTCAACTTATTTACAAATATTTATAATACATTTTATAAAATAAATCAGTAATTTTAAATTATACAAATTTTGAGCAGCATAATCAAGTTTAAAATAAAAATCAAGCACAATCCATTATTTTTATTAAAATTACCAAACAGTAAAAAATATGCAAAATAGTACAATAGTTAAAATACAACTATTTATTAAGATAATAATAGGCAATGAAAAAATTAATAACTGAAGTATTTGATATCTAAACCATATGAATAACAACATTATAAACAAACATTAATAAACAAATTTCAACTATACTAATTTAGTTTTATGTTTATTTGAATAAAAATGCTTGTGAAACTAACTAAACATAGTATGTATATATAATTAATGAAAAAAAAAATTTGTTCTACAAATTTAGAATAGTTGACTATCAACATAATTATTTTTTTTAATCTAAATTAATTTGTTCTTCATTTCATATCTAACTGACATATTTATTTTTCTTCTTAACAAATTCAAGAGAGTATTGAACTTAAATGAAAACAACAAAATTTTTATTTTTTCAGTTATTGGTTTGTAATAATATATTAATTTCAATCTTTTTAGTTAAAATTATTAAGTACTTAAATCATAATACTGTTTAAAAATAAGGTTAAGTATTATTAATATATTTTACAAGAGTTTTGATTGGTGTATTTAAAAAAATAAAAAAAACAACTGATTTAAATAAATAAAATTCAATTCAAAGAAAAAAATATATAATTCATATTATTTTATAAAAAAATCTTAATTTTTGCCAATGCTGTTTCATACTTGTATCATTTTTAAAAATGGTCTCACGCACTTTGAAGTTGAGCTATAATTTTGCTTGAAACTGAAAGTCTCATGTTTTGAAAATAAGACTTGAATTTAACATAACAAAGGAAAATTATAAAACTAATTTCCCACTTTATATATATATATATATATATATATATATATATATATATATATAGCACTAATATCTAATCAATTTAGGATGTAAAGAGTAAAAGATTCACCAACATGAAGAAATAAGTTTTTGAAAAGAGCCCCCCATCACCATCAAAAAAAAAGTTAGCTCCTGAAAAAAAATAGGAAGACAACCCCTGTTAATAGAGCATGCGCTTGATCAAGTTTTTACTTTTATGTATCTGTTTCAGAACTAAAAAATAAAACTTTTTTCACATAGCCATAGATGTGATTCAATTAGATATTCACTGTTATGAGGAAGTCTAAAATGATTTTCAATGGTTTTGAAGGAATTCAATCCAAAAACTTGGCACTTTTGAAGATAAGAATGTTAGCATAATAGAAGAACTGTTTGAAGCAAACCTTTTTCTCTGCGGAATCATTATGCAGAATTAATTTTTTAATGCAGTATAGATACATTATTTAGAAAGGACACAAATATAATTAAAAATAAATACAGACTACGCTATTTAGTACGATTCCCCATTATTGTGACCCATTCATTACAATAACCAATACAAGAACTCCTGTTTGCTTTGCCATAGACGCAACGCAATACTATTTTAAAACTCATTAGAACGACTGAACTAGTCCATTTTTTTTTTTTTTTTTTTTTTTTTTTTTGTTATCATCTGAAATTTTCTTTTTTTTTTTTCTTTTTTTTTTTTTTTCAATTTCAAGAATATTACTACAAAAATGGCACTAAATAGCTCATAGCTTTCTAATTAACTATTTTTTTCATTGACAATGAATAGCAATGTTATTTTAGGTTAAACTTTTCAGTTCACTGGGGTGTATATTATTCAGCTCGTAATTAGCAGCATTATGGCAGATACTTAGAAGACTTTAAAAATTTTAAAGGAAGAAAATTGATTAGATTGTGTTCACTACAGTATTAAGTACTCACATAATAGCAACCTTATATTATAACATCCATATTTCTTAGTCGTTATATCGAGTGACGAAGATTATTATAAACAATGCAACAACAAAAAAATCTTTTTAACATCTCTAGAGTAATTTATTGAAAATTTTCTGTTTCTTGGAAAGTTAGAGCAGAAATTGCACTATTTTTGTTATCATCTAAAATTTTATTTCATTTTTTTTCTTTCAATTTCAAGAATATTACTACAAAAATGGCACTAAATAGTTTATAGCTTACTAATTAAAAATTTTTTTCATTGACAATGAATAGCAAGGTTATTTTAGGTTAAACTTTTCAGTTCACTGGGGTGTATATTATTCAGCTCGTAATCAGCAGCATTATGGCAGATACTTTAAAAATTTTAAAAGAAGAAAATTGATTAGATTGTGTTCACTATAGTTTTGAGTACTCACATAATAGCAACCTTATGTTATAACATCCATATTTCTTAATTGCACTTTTTGCACTTTTAATTGCACTTTTTTAAAAAGTTTATTTTGGAAGAGTTATGAACAGAGCTAAGATGATTTAGAATAGACTTAAAGGCATTTCATGCAGAAATGCCAGTAGTTTTTGTGTTTGATTAAGATAAGAGCGGTTTAAAACAGTGAAAACAGTCGTCTTAGGTCTTTAGGTCTATCGTCTTTTAGGTTTACCCACAATAAAAAAAGACAATTCTAGAATTTACTGAAACAACAAAGTGTTACTTATTAAAAAGCATTTTCTATCAGTGATAACATTTTTTATTATTACTAGCATTATCTTATGTTTCTTTTTTAACTAAATGCATTTTAATATATTAAAATACATATCTATTAAAACATAAATGTCAATATCAATTGTCCTAAAGAATATGATAGCATAGATAAGAGTTTTGATATTAAACATAAATGTCAATATCAATTGTCCTAAAGAATATGATAGCATAGATAAGAGTTTTGATATTAAACCAATAAATGTCAATATCAATTAATTAAAGAATATAGTAACATAGATAAAAGTTTTAACATTTAACCAAAATACATATGAAAAAATTCTTAAACAAAAAATTAAAACAAGAACATTTCAATTGAGTTTTGAACTTAAAAAGGAGAGACTGGTTAAAAAGGAGAGAAAAAGTATTATTGTATTGTAAAGTTAATTATTAACTTGACCTACAGTTCTACACAGCTTAATTTGACATATAAGGTCTTAAAAAAATATATTTTAATTTCGAACATTTAAATTGATAAATAGTATTTTGCAAGAAAAGGATTATTCGGTTTCAGAATATAAATTAAAGAAAACTTACAATATACAAAATACACTTCCAGAACTAAGACCTGGTTTCGGTTTAATTGTGCAAGCCAATCTGCTGCCAAATTCAAAAAGATAAAAACAGTCATCAGATATATGAGTTCTTTCTTCCAACACTTCAAATTTTCCCTATAAAATAATCATTCTGTCAAGTAAAATATCAAATTAATTGTTTCCAACAAACTAACATTTCCACTTATGTCACTATTTATTTTGGATCACTTTGGAAATAAAATAAAAAATATATAACGAAAACAAACTAAAAATGTGTCACAATATTTTTAAAAAATTTTTATTTAAATGAAAATTTTATCTGATAATTTTAGATTAAATTTCAAAAATAAAACAACTTTCTTTAAAATACCTCACTTTGTATTAAAACTAAAATTTTTTAAAAGTAGCCTACTTTTACAATATGTTTCGTATTTATCGAAATGTACTGCTACAAAATTTTTATACTGTCTTCTTAGTCGTCTCACATATTGATCTAGTACTTATTTGAGATCCAGTATTTTTCAAGTAAGATGGCTTCAAAAAATTCATTTTTTTTTAAACTCTCAATATTGAAAAATAAACTTCTTAAAAAATTTCAAGTTAGGATTTTATTTAATAAAAATAAAGCTGGCTAGGTAAATTTCATTCATCATGAACTTTCAAATCTCTCCCACCGAGAACTTAACTATTTTAAAAACTTGAAATTCAGAAAATCTTCAAAAAAAGAACACAAAAAAATTTGAATGAAGTTTAGTAATAACCTACCCTAAAGTGGGTTTTACTGGGTTTTTGTAAAATTGATTTCTTTCTTATTCTCTGTTATATTAAAGAACTATTCTATTGAAATGTCTAGCCTTAAAATATGAACCTATGGTGAAAAAACTAACTGTGTTTGGAGACTGGATAGTCACCTTGCTGGATGGATTTGACTGTATGGTCATTGATTAGACAGTGGCTTTAGTTCGCTTTCTACGCAAAAAAAAAAAAAAAAAAAAAAAAAAAAAAAAAAAAAAAAAAAAAAATATTCCTCAAATATTTTTTAAGATTGAAATATAAATAAAAAGTAATCCTGTGTTAAAATAAGTTTTGAAAGGGTGATGTATGTGAGCACATATTACATTTTGTATTGTGATGTCAGAAGAAACTTTATTCAGACTCAGATTAATTACACTTTAATTACCTATACGTTAAGTCAATTCATAAAATGCAAACTTAATTATTAATATTAAAATAAACTTTTTTCAAATAAGGCACTTATCCCTGCCCTCCCTTTTGAAAAAAAAAGAAAAACAATAAAACACGAAAAACCCAGTTTTTTGCAACACTGCTTCAACTATACAATTAATATGCAGTTTATTTAGATTTTTACAATTTAACTACGACATTTCTCATAAAAATAATTCTTCTAATTACTAACAATGAGCTGTAAACCATGACATGCATAATTACTGATTTCAATCATATTTATAAGGACCCACTCGGCAGCAAAACAATAATTTTAAATAAATACTTGATATTGTTAAAAAACTTCCAAAAATGTAAAAAATTTAAAAAAATAAAAACAATTATTTTAAATAAATACTTGATATTGTTAATACTTTCAAATTCATGCATACTTAAATAACATAAAAATTGGAACAGGTCATAAATTGAAAATCTATGAAAAACACTTTTTCAACATTGTAAAAGAACCAATAGAGACTAAATATCATGGTGTTTTCTATGCTAACAAATAATTTATACACTAAAATGTACAAAATTAACTGAACTAAACAACAAATATTCTAATTATCAACATATAAACATTGATTTAATTTTGAATGAAAAAACTTTTTACCACTTCAGTATCTGGATCACATATAATCATTATTTTTGCAATTCTTCCGGTTTTGTTGCATTGATGGCCATAATTTTCACCACCATAGTAAGTTAATTGCATCCAATCAGCTGAAAATATCATAAACTGTTTTTAAAAAAGTGATCATAATAATCTAATACAAACTCACAATGAACACTGTAAATAAATATTAAAAAAAATGTTTATATCTTGATATCATATCATGTGTTTTGTCTTAACCACAAACAGGCTTTAAAACAAAATCCATGAAAACAAAATACATAAGATACAACTTTTATTATTTTTACCCACAGCATTTTTCTTTTTTGGGGTGAAGGAAGGGAATTTTGTTCCACAATATTTTTGTGTTAGAATCTGCTTCCAAACATTTTTTTTTTTCTAGGAGAGGTGTTCCACGTGATATTTTAACTAAATAATTTGGTGCCTTTCTTCATCTTTTTTGTATTCCTACACAACACAAAAAATAAATAAATGAAAAATCTTTGAAAAGACTATAAAAAGTAAAGCATTTCTGCAGCAATACATTGGTAAGGGAGATTAAGGCTCCGAGTCTCGTAACCAACAGCATAATAATGGCCAAATGGTCAGCACCAATTTCCTTCACTTCCCAGATAAGCTGAACTGAGTGGGCTTCCAATGAGCCCTAGTGGTTCTTAAGGTTACTACATTAAATTAAAACATGAAAATTAGAAACAAAGCTGATTTAACACTAGGTAGTTCAGCAGAGGGAAAAGATTGAAAGAATGTTTCTCACCAATACACTATTTCCCTATCCAATAATGAAAATTTATGGCATGTCAGTTGTTACATGAAACTTATACCTCAAAAATTTATCACTTCTCTAAAAAATTAAAGGTAATTTTAAAATTTGGAGAAAGAGAAACATGCTTTAATAAAGATTTTCTTTGCTTATTCAGTTTGATAATTCTAATTTTGTTCAATTATTAAAATAAAATTTTCAAACATCAAAACTTAATTTTAAGTCTTTTTTATAAATAATTTAAAAAAAATTCAGCCTACATAGTCTTAACAACCTCAAAATCACACGCCAACGATAAAAACTAACAATTTTTGGATGGAAAGTCATTTGATCTTTTGTTATTTTAAAATTTCTCATAAGTCAGAAAAAGTCAAATAAAAGTTGGAGAACTGATTTCAGCATTTCATTTATTGATAAATAAATAATTAACTGGCAATGGGAGTACAAAAGGATTCAATTCCTACACTCACTATAAGTAATAGGAATCCGTGGTAGGTTTTTGGAGAATTTCTTTGATAAAAATATTCTTTTACGATATGAAACAAAAATGTTAAAGCCTCTTTAAAAGAAAAAATTTAAAGTTTAAAAATTTTATATTTGTTACTTACTAAAATTAGACTTTTTTTCTTAATTTATTTATTTGAAGTTTTCAAAAATTTTGAAAAATGGTACTTTATTAAAAACATTAAAGCATTTTTACTTATGTTATATGCTCGAATAAAAAGCATAATTCATTAAATCTTTCATTAAATCTTTCATTAATCAAATTTTTTAGCTTCTGATATCGCTTCAAGCTAATGAAATTGGGCTATAAGATAAATTGTTTAAAAATTTTAAATTCCTTAAAAAATTCTTAAAAATTATTGATATTCAAATATTTTGTTTTTCATTTAAAAAAAAAGAGAATAACAACTTTACTTTAAGAAAATGAAATAAAAGAGCTAAGTAAAGTCGAACATTTAATTGCAAAAAGAAAAGTTTCTTTTATCATACTCACTTCCTCCCATAATATCAGTTTGATTATTAAGTACCAAAATGTGTGTGAGAAGCAAACATTTCATTGCAAAAAGAAAGGTCTCTTTTATCATACTTACTTCCTCCCATAATATCAGTTTGATTATAAAGTCCCAAAATGTGTGTCTTATTTGCATCAATTTGTAGTGCTCCAACATTTGGTTTCTTAACACCATCCATCTTTCCACAGATACTAACTTTGTAAGTATATTTAGTAGGATCTACAGGATCTTTCACTTCAAACCAGTCCCAAAATGTGTGTGAGAAGCGAACATTTAATTCAGGTATGAGATTGGCCAAAAGGGAAAAAAGCGGAATTTCCATATGAGTAAATTTTACGCACGTGCAATCTTTTAACTATAAATTCCAGACAATTTAAGATAATAAATAACTATGCGCTGACATAAAATTGTATACCAGTTCATTATTATATAAATGATTGCATCAATACTTGACATTTAGTAAAAAGAAAAATTACGAATTGAAAAGAACAAAGCTAGAAATCATATTTTTCTTCAGTTCACATAAGAGACAATTATTACTTGAAAAATTACTTGGTTTAGCAAATTAAAACTACTGAGAACATAGATTAATATTCCACATTTTTTTTTAATAAATACTGTTACATGATTTATAGCAAATATATCAGTAATATGACTTTTTAAATTATATTGAAAAGAAAATAAACTTTCACAATTGGAATCACTATGTTCATATTATAATGAAACACATCAATAACTGTAATATATGGTAACTCCTTAACATACAAAAATTGCTATTTTAGTTTGAAAAATTGTATGATTATCAGCAACTGTTTAGATAATTATTTTTCATTTAATAACAATTTTGCATTTTATAGCATAAATAAAAGCAACATTATTTTTTAAATTTTGCATTTTAATGCTGAGTTTTGCATTTTAATGTTTCCCAAAAAAAAAAATTTATAAATAAATAAATATCACTTTTTAAGTGATTGCTTTTGTTTGCTATATCTTTTTTTTTTTTTTTATTTGCTGCAAATGCTTCATGTTTTACAAAAAAAATCCTTTAACTAGGTCAAACTGCTCGTAATGCATTTTGTGAATGATGGGAAACAGATTGATGTCGTTAGCCCATCTTCAAACATCTTTTGACAAATCCGATTTTTTCTTTCTTTACTTGCTTTTGTCATATTCTTCTCTGCAAGCAAAGAATATAAGTTTTGAATATGCCTATATATATAACTAATTGTTGATAGAAAAACAGACACATTTATAGTAACTAATTAAAGAAAAACTTACTTTTTACAAGAATCGCGTGAATATGAACCACGTTAATGGATTTTTAAATCGCGTGAATGTAAAACTCGATATTTGATTTCAAAAATGAAAAAATACAAACTGCGTTCTAGAATTTTTAAATCGCGTAAATACAAACCATAATATGTACTTTTCAGATGGCGTAAATACCAATCACGATGCATAATTTTTAGATCACGTGAATGCGAATCCCAATGTCTTATTTTAAAATCACGTATAAATACGAATGCTTTATATTAGAACCGTGTGAGCGAATCATGACACTGGATTTTAAATTTGCATGAATACGAATTGCTAAATAGGTTTTTAAAAAAGCTGTGATATTACGTATATCTTTTCCCTTCTTCACTCAGACGCTTCCCGAAAACCCAATTGGTCAAAAAAATGGTAACCAATTCACAACACAAAAAAATTTATTAATAATGGTAAAAGATAAGAAAATCAATATAACCAAGACACCTAAGCAATTCACTTTTGCTCTCCATCATTCCCTCATCTGTCTTTTTTACAACATCTACCATGCTGACAGCGCCATCCCAACATGGAGGCATGACAAACATCATAAAATTTTGTAGTGCAAAACAGTCAATAAACATAACATTAAGCTATATAACATAAAATATTCAATTCAAACGTAAAAAAATTATAATATGGGACATTCAATAAAAAAAATTATGAACGACCATTTTATACTAACATAGAAAAACAATGTAATATTATATAAACGTATAGCAATATGAAATGTTCAATAAAAACATATATGGAGGCATGACAAACACCTAAATACAAATTTTGATATTGGATGTTTAAATCTCGTAAATAAGAATCACAATGTACGATATTCAAATCGCGTGAATAAAAAACAAAATGTTAGCAAATTCCGGGCTTGGGACTTCTAAAAGACTCGTTTGAAGCAGCGACGTCTGAATCTGGCGAGCAGGTAAAAATGCGGAAAATCTTATCTTCTACTCGCAAAAGCGGAGAAAATAGCTAAAATAAGTAAAAATGTGGAAGGATTGACAGATATGTAATTTAAATTTTCTTTGAAAATCAGAAATAAATATAATTATTTTATTTCAACGGCTGAATTTTTCGAAAAAGCAGAATATTTATATTAAAAAAAGTTAAACTTTTAGATAATCGCAATTTTTGAAAAAAAGGCTGAAATTCGAGAGACGAAAGTAAAAAAAGCAGAAATTCTGCTAAAAAGAGGGCAAATCTCATGAATGATTTAATTGCTAAAAAAAAAGTCACTTTTATCATCATCACTTCCTCCCATAATATCAGTTTGATTATTAAGTACCAAAATGTGTGTGAGAAGCAAACATTTCATAGCAAAAAGAAAGGTCTCTTTTATCATACTTACTTCCTCCCATAATATCAGTTTGATTATAAAGTCCCAAAATGTGTGTCTTATTTGCATCAATTTGTAGTGCTCCAACATTTGGTTTCTTAACACCATCCATCTTTCCACAGATACTAACTTTGTAAGTATATTTAGTAGGATCTACAGGATCTGTCACTTCAAACCTATTAAAGATTTACAAAACATTAACATAGCTAATTTAATAAATAATAAAGGCAAGGCTTGAAGTTTATGCTGGTCTGAAACTACTAAAGTCTGGTTTGAAAAACCATAAAATAATAATCAGTGGTCTATAGAACCAGTAACTAATTACCCTAATTACCTAAATCAAGCTTTAAGGCGCAGCATGTTGAATTGTTTTCTTTTGTCTTTTAGTCTGTAATCCTGTCACAAAATCTTTGGTCCAAACTTTTTCATTTTTTTTTTTTTTTTTTTTTTTTTTTTTAAATTAAAAAAAAAACATTGAGTTTTGTTAGCAATTTCTTTTGATTGAATTTACTTTTAATCGAAAAAGAATAATAAAAAAAGTATTAGAAGGGAAGAGAAAAAATTTTCCCTTTTAATACCAATTCACAAAAGCATAAAGACATTTTTAATTTAGATAAAACTTAATTTTAAAAAAAATTTTAATCAGTTTAAAAAAAATTAAAAATTATATTTAAAAAATTATTTTGTTTCCAAAATTAGCATTAAAGAAACTAGGAGTAGTGCACATACCAGTGAAAATACATACTACCAAGCAAAATCTTTCAGTTACTGGTCCTCAAGACAAATGAATATATTTTCTTAATTTCTACTCTTGATAAATGATATTAAGTACCAGGCAAAGCTAAATCTTTTAAAGCCCATCGGGAAAATGAATTTTCAAACTAAAAAGCATAATATATACAGCAGGACCCCAGTTTTATGTTTTTGGTCAGACCATTGTTAAAAAAAAAAAAGCAGGATAATGTAAAATTATGGTAAAAAAAAAATTAAGTATATATTTCAAAAAGTGACAGTTATATATATGAGATGAACTACTAGAAGAAATGTGTACTCTCTACATTTTTTTTTTTTTTTAGATAAAATTATAACAATAGCCCTCTCAATACTTACTATTATTTGCAAATTGTTTGCTTTAATGTTTACATCCACAAATTTTTCAGAGTTTTTAATCCTTTTAAACTCTTGATCAGTTGTGGATATATCGTTCAATATTTTTCACTTATCTACATCGTTTTTATGACTATCATCAGGAACTGGCACTAAATCAGATATTGAAGGAATGATAAGTAAGTGTGCTGCACTCAATATATATACATTATCGACTTTTTAAGATCTTCCCCAATGCAATTTTTTACGGATTAGCTAAATTTCCCATTAGAAACCAAAAAGCCATTAACCCTGAGAAGATTTATTAAACCCTTTTGTAATGCCTTTTAGTTCACATTGTCAAACATTGCTGAAACCAAATTCAGAGGTTCAGGAATATTTATTTTTACTGTAGAAGCATCTTGCAGGTCATTGGAATCAAGAAAAAAAAATGATTACTTAACCCGTGGTTCAAGGTAATGTTTTTTAAATGATTCAAAGGTTGAAGTTTACTGAAAAAATTCCCCTCAGAAATTGTACACCCATTAAGCAAGCAGCCATACTTCCTTTTACTACTTTCCCCGTGCTTTTCCCATTCCACCACCCTTCCAGTTTTGACTCAAAGTGGAAAGCCTTTCGCACAGGCAAAAGGATAGCAAGATAGAATAGAAAGATCTTTTAAAAAAAGAAGAAAATAAAAACTCTGAAAAAGTTTCTGTGAATTTTGTAGAGAAAAAATAATTTCAATCCGTAAGAAAACGCATAAAGCAGGATTTTTTCAAAACAGAAACGTAAAATCTGGGATAATGTAACATTATGGGTATAGGCTGCTTTAACGGACCAGCAGAAAATGGCATAGGAAGCGAAATAACATAAGAATTGAACGGCATAAAAACAGGGTTCCACTGTACTTACTTTGCAAGGTATCAACATAAAGGCAAAATTGAGATAGTATTGTATAAAAAAGAAAGAAAGATAGAAAATAATAAAAAATTAAAACAATGTAGAAGAGTATCCTGGAAATTTAAGAAAATATTTAATTAAATAATGTTTAATGAGATGAAAAGTATCCAATTCACAATAATCATTTACAGCAAGATAATAAATCACAATAATTTAGACAAAATAATAATTGATGATAAAATTTCCTTCCAGTTTCATCCATATGTTTGTTTGTTTTTTTAACTGCAATATTTTTTTTTTTTTTAAGTCTCTACGTAAAGTAAATTACTTAATTTGGAACTTTCAAATACAGCTTGATGAAACATAAAATAGTAGATAACATAACGTTTATTAACAATTTTTCTTTATAATCATTCAACTAGCTAAGTTTAAAAAAATCTAATATTTATATTAAAAGTAAAATGCATATAGAATAGGAAATTAAATATAAAATCAATATTCCTAATTTTCACGTTTCATTCACTCCGATGGAATACTTTTTTTAATGTCCTTACACAAATTATGCTCATTATATAAGAAACATTCTAATACATCTGGTTAATTAAAAACTAAGTTTACATAAATACAGATATTTCTAATTTCTCAAGAATTATAACTTTTCCTCATTCAACTAATAAACAACAGAAATTTTAATATTTAAGGTAAACTGTGATTCATATCAGTTGAAAAATTAATTATTAATGGAATACAAAATGAAATATTAATAGATTATATTAAATAACGACTTTTGTTTTAAAATATTCTGCATGCATTTTTCAGGAAAATAAAGGGATAATAATATATGTCTCACGATTTTCCAATCAATGGCTTAATTTTTTTCAAAAGTTCAAATTCTTTAGCAGTTTCGTTTGACTTTAAAGGTTTCATAAGTCCACAATCGGCTAAACATTGAGGCAGAGCAAATAGAAGTACAAAACTAACTACACAGAAAAAGAGCCTTAAATCGGAAGAATACATTTTACACATCATAGCGACATTCACTAAATAATTATTTAACTTATACAATTAAACACTGACATTCACTATCAATCATAAGGTAACTTTTAAATTTATCTGTAAACAAAACACAACACATTATCACATGACGTAAATATTTCACTGGTGTGGTTACAGCTAGTTTCGGTTTGTAACAAATTAAGATTTAAATTTGAAACTGAATTCTTTGAAAAAAATTTAATTTAGAATCTTTATTCTAATTTAACAATAAAAGTCTGTTCCAATTAACTTTGTTTTATATGATTACAAAATTTTAAAGATGAAAGGAAAAGTTTTAAAAAATAGAAATGGCAATCCAACTTACGGAAGGCGAAATTCAAACAAATGAAAAATCTTGAATAAAGAAATTTCATTGGAATTTCATTTTCCCTTTCTTACTCATTGAGAAATTCATCTCTATCTGCTGGTTAACTTTTATAAGTTTCATCAAAAACATTCTTTTCCTTCTATTCATTAACCTAATATCTTGTTTATATAGGGAAATTTGTAGTTCTGTAAGTATTTACGTTTCTAAGAAATTCTGCTTTTTCTTAACATAAACTTTTTTTTTTTTTTAACTTTATGCTAAAAGAAATAAATTTACTGTTCAATAAATTAAAATAACATACACTTGTAATAATTCTATGTTCAGTCCTTGAGATTAAAAAAATGAGGGTTTCATGCTCCCGAAATTGAAAATATACAAAAATGAAATATCTACGATTTCTTATGTATATATATAAAGTTATGAAAAATGTTCCTTTTCATGTTTTTTTCTTTTTTTGTATGTTTCTTGGATTTTTGTAATTTTTTGCTTCATAAAACTTTATTTTCCAATCAATCACCCTTGATGTTTCTTACAATATTGTATTGATGTGTTTTGCTTTGGCTACATTTATACAGTATCAGAAAGCACTATTTTTGCAATTATAATCAATGTGAACTGATGACAAGATATCTTTTCGTTGATATTTTTCCCCCTTTTTTTATTTCTTTGCAATTTCTTTAATTCTTTGTTAAATATTTATATATGTATAGAAATTTCTGTGTTTATTTTAGCTTTTGTTATTGTAATTACAAAATAAGAGGAAAGAGGACGTTCATAAAACATACTGTCAATTAAATTGATGTTTCCATGGTAAATTTTGCTACCAAAGTATTTCATGTTAATGCTGATAACCATTGATGTTTCCATAATAATACCCGTTCCTACCAATCGCACTCACCAAATCACCCAAGACGGGTTTTTTTTTATTGTAATTGTTTGCCTAGTGAGTTATAATTTATATTATATTTTTATATATTTCTTTTATTTTTGTTTCTAAACCAAATATGTGAAAAATTGTTATATGCTATTTTATTATTATAATGAAGCATTAAATTTGAAACTTTGGACCTATGAGGCAGCAATTAAATTAAATTTGTCAATAAATTGACTGTGCAAAAAGTCTTAATCATATTTTAAATGCATGTTTTTAATTTGTTTTTATTTCTTATATTTTTCTCTTTTATGTTTTATACATGCTTCTTTTCTGCAAGCAGTATTACAAAATAAAAGCTATTAACTTGCTGTGTTCCATAATAAAATTTCTATTTTATGTTCGAACTGGTTATGAAATACATTCGAACCTTATTAAGGCTGTTTTTCTCAGGCTCTGTTGTAATATGAATTTTTTTTTTTTTCTTTGCGAATAATATTCTATTTTTTTAACTGCTGTAAGTTTGCAACTGTTACCTATATAAACCCAGCCCTGTCTACGCTTATTTTGAAAATAGCGTAAGACACCAATATGGATAAAAACCACAATTTTATGAAAATGCAAAGCATTTATGGTCTAATTTTTAATATTAAAAAATTTACTCCAATACTGCATTACCTGAGTTCATGAAAATTTGCAAAAATTGAGAATAAGACAGTAATTTTCATCGAGGTGGAAAAACGTTACCAAATTGACGATAAGTTATTTGTCTGTTTTAAAGCCCAGATAATTCTTCAAGGCAGCATTGCATATATAGTTTAAAATCATTGCATTGATTCAAATGTAAGGCACTTAAACTATGTCTTTTTTATTTCCCTTGGTGACAGAGCTTCAAAAAACAGCATTAAGATAAATGCATAATAATGTGGGTTTTTTTTAGATGAAGGAAAAGTTTTCCAATCAATTTATCTTTGAAAACAATAATATATTTGAATTGTTTAAAATGAACACAAAAACAAACCTCTCCCTTTCAAGACAAATAAATGTTGCACCTTATAAAAATTAATATCTCATTGTGACCTTTACTGGGACACTTCATTAAAACTTGTTTATCACCGATCCTAAACAATATAATGAGAATAATGGGTTTCTACCTGGAATTTAAGTGGGAAAAGGAAAATGCTTTTTATTCATATCTATCTGCAATTTTTTGTTAACAACTGAACATTTTAGTGATCTTGGATATTTGAGAACAAAGTGTGCTGTGGCACTGACCTTGGTGATTACTCTTTGGGAAAGAGAATTTTCTTTTTCTGCTGATGGTGAAATTTTTAGTTTTCTAACATAATATTGTCCTAATTATATTGAAGTGCTCTGAACTAATCTAACAATTTTACATTTGTTAGTATAATAAGATTTTTTAAAAATTAGAGATTGCAGCAATGTGGGAAATATCTAGCAATCTTACAATATCATTGCATATAACTTTCTACAGATATCAATTATTCTTTGATTTTTTTGCTTTAGTGATTTGTATTTAAAATCACCCTAAATGATTTTTACTGTTTAATCAGTAGAAGGTGACCACCCACCTTGAAAACCTGGAATTATCAGTGAATTTTTTTCACACTGGAAAAATCAGGGAAATTTGGATAATAACCTGGAAAAATCAGGGAATTTTAAGGAAAAGCTGGAAATTTTTTCTTAGATATTTTTTTAATTTCTCTAATTTAAATTATTTACTAATTTTCTTAAATTATTTCATCCATTATACCCACATTTTTTAGACGGAAATGTATCTCCAAACAGTTAAAATGTCATCAACTTAGCTATACTTTGCTTGCATCAAAATTTACTCCATTATAATCCTGTTGAACTAGAATGTCACATAAAATTCTGTCAAGGGTTACTAAACAAATGTAGAAACCTTTGATCTCTATGGAGACTATGGCACTGTAATTTAAGAAAGGCAAAGATAGTGCTAGACGTGGAAGAAGAGGTCAGGATATTTGCTTCTGCCTTAAAATTCTGATTCCGTGGGCTGAGTCCATTTATGGCTCAAGTTTGTTCCGATGCTTTGGTGGTAATTTTTTTCTATTTTGACAAAATGAGTCAAAATGTTTTTGTATTTTTTTTAACTTAATAAAATTCGCCAAAGATTAGTTGGTTATAATTTTATAATAATAGATTTTGTATTACACTCTTTTTCTGAAAGCTTTTGTGTTCCCACTCAAAGAAATCTGTAAATTATTTTTTCTCAGCAAACTAACTAATCACACATTTCTTTACAATCGCTGAACAGCAATGTTTGTTGACAAATTTTTGCATTAATGCTAATTTTTTCTATTTCATTTTAATCTTTCATAACATATTTTAATTTTTAAAAAAAGGTTTTTTAGAACTAACTATATATTAATATTTAATTTTACTGTTTTGTTGGTAAATATTTGATTTTAAATTCAAAATTCGAATTGTATAGTTATCACTATCTTGAAAGTTCGTAAATGTTGCTTGCATTCCAGCGATGATATTTCCAAAACTATCCCTCTTTTTACCCTAAAAAGCTGACAAAGACTAAGGAATATATAGGAAACATATTAAATGATGTATAAACATAAAATATAATTTTTTTTAATTCATTTGTGTTTAGTCGGAAGAAGAAAAATAAAACTTAGTGTTTTAGTTATGCGCTGTTCAAGATTCTAGTTGTTAAAAAACAATTAACTATGCTAAACTAAAAAACTTTGGATTGGAATTCTTTAAATGTTTTAATTTCAAATAAGAAAAAAATCAAAAAAGTATAAAATTTAAGGAATTTTATCTTTTTTTTTTTTTTTTCTATAGAGTGTAGAACAAAAAATTAGACTATTTTACATTTACGACATTTATTTTTGTATACTGAATCTCTTAAAATAATAATGCTAATTCAAAACAACATTATGTAAAAATTTGACTTGAGATATTGGTTTAAAGAAAATATGATCAATAAATTTTATAAAAAGCACTGGTAAGAAAAAATGCAGTATACAGTACAGCTTTATATTAAAATGTAATTACAGTGACTCACAAAATTGTCGGTACAGTTATGGCATTCAATGAAATAAGACTATCCATTAATTAAAATGAATATTTCCGAATGGATATTTAATTATAAAAAATGTAATATAGTCTTAACAAAACTGAATAAAATATTTTAAAAACAAAGGAAAAGTTTATTTTTAAGAAATCAATCATCAAAAAGTGACAAAAGCTTTATGCCACAAAAGTCATCGTACATTTTCAAAAACAAAAAAAAAAAAAAAAAAAAAACTATCTATTAGTAAATATTCTAATTTTTCATTAAACTAACATTTAGTATAGTTTCCTTTCGCATCTACAATAGTTTTTTTTTTTTTGTGAGGGGAATATTTGCAGAACAGGGGTCTGACCAGGCCGAATTTACTACCGTTTAGTGGTACCTTCACAAATTTAACTTTAGCAAAAACTGTAGTTTCACAAATTCAATTTTAGGAAAACGGTAGTTTCACAAAATACTTTTTCTTAAAATTTTAATTTTGTATCCCTTAAGAAACAATAAATCCATATTTTTGTGTTGATTTTTTAATATAATTTATAATTTTTCACAAATTATGTCTAAATTTTCACAAAATAGGTACCTTTCAAAAACACCTAGACAGACCCCTGCAGAATATTTTTTTAAAAATTTTACAGAAACTTTTACAACACTCAATTGCGAATTTGTGAATTTTTCCACAAATTTTATAATTTTAATCTCTGGTATGAAATCCTTCTTTTAAGCATTTTATCACATATTGCACAGTGCAATAGGATACAATAAACTAATTTAACATTTATTACTGATTTATCTCTTATGATGAAAAATAATCAAATTTGGTCTATTGTTTTATTACGACCATAAGCCGTTTTTAAATGATAAAATAAAATATTACGGAATTAGCAAGCAAAAATTAAAATATAATTTTGCTATCATAAGTTTGATACTAAATTGCAAATAAATAAATAAAAAATTAAATGAAAAAAGGTTAAATAAAAAAGTTAAAGCAATTGACAATAATTTTTATTCTGAAATCCGAAAACATTTAACTGTACAATGATCTTAATTTTTTGAAAATTAATATTGTACCAAAACATTAAAAAATAAAAAGCAAAATCTTAGCAAAATAATTTTTTTTTTCAAGATGATATGTTAAAAAAATGACATTTTGAATGAAATATTTTATAATATAGACACTTTTCTTGTACACATCCTGCACTTTATAAGGGGGAAAAGACACGGACCTGGAAATTTTAAGATTTTTACCTGGAAAAATCAGGGAAATTTTAAATCTGAATTGAGTGTCCACCCTGCAGTAGGTAATGTATCAGTATGCTTTTTACTTTTAATGTATCAGTATGCTTTTTACTTTTAATGTATCAGTATGCTTTTTACTGTTTATAAGATTCAGTTGTTTTTTCGCTACCCTCATATTTCGTCTTAATGAGGTTCAACTGTATTTAATTTTTTCTGTAATATAGTAACAGTTCTTTAGATTTTATTTAGAATTCAAGGGAAAATATGATTAGTGCCCAACAATCCAATCACTTCCAAATATATTTTCTAACTCCATTCATGTAGAATATATTTTTTTAGCAATATTAGAAAAAATCTTATACTAATTACATTTGTTTTTAATAGATTTTATTTAAAATGCTGTCGGCTCATCAGATATTCAGAGATTCCAAAGAGAATGATTTGACTTCTGTGGCCAAAGATAGAAAACTAAGTATGTAAAGAGTCAATAAATTTCATTTACGAGATTTTTCACTTTAGGTTATACGTAAGATTTGAAGTAATTAGATATTTGCAAGCATTGATTTTGGTAAAATGCTCTTTTGTCTGTGAAAAAATATAAAACTTTCCATGATTTTACAAAAACCCATAAATTAAGAATAATGTAATAAAATTTCATCTTAACTTCCACCACAAAATAAAATAACAATTATTTCCATTCCATGTAAATAATATAAAGTTAAACTTTTTCCGACTAAATAATATCAAATTTTATTATAATCAAAATTATAATCAAAATTTTAAACTAAAACTAATAAAATTTATTATTGTTATAAAAACGCATGATTCATTTTAACATTTTGTAATAATGAAACCTTTTCATTTTGTATTTCGTTCTTATTGATGTATTTGGCATGTCTATATTCACGTAACATGCTATGTCAGTGTGCCTGTAACTTTGTAAAACGAAACCAACAAAACGCGATAAATAAAAAAAATGTGAGCATATGCAGTTGCTTGCATGAATCTTACCTTACATTTATGTTTTTTTATTTTTCTGAAGTATTTCTCAAAGCAACATTTTGAGTTTAAATCCTTAATTCATATTTTTTTAAGACTGATAACTGATCTTTTATTTGGTAATAAATCCTGGTACTTGCTTACTAGTTACTGAATAGTTACATTTGTTTTTAATAGATTTTATTTAAAATGCTGTCGGCTCATCAGATATTCAGAGATTCCAAAGAGAATGATTTGACTTCTGTGGCCAATAGTTTAGAATTGAATAGTAACTAGTTTTACTTATGTATTATATGATGTTAAGTTGCATACATGTGTTGCGATTGATAGTACTTGTATATAAAACAATTTTTTTTGTCATATTTATATTAATTTGTTATTTACTGAATAGCAAAGACAATTTTCCTGTCTTTATTATATAAAATTTTAGGTGCATAGTATAGCATACATGTCTTGGATTTTCTTGCCACTAAAATGCATAAATCTTTTAATGTTCTTTTATTTTTGAAGTGTATTTTGAAAACATTATTTAATGATAGTTTACAGCAGAGCTTGAAAATTATATTGCCTGTAAAATGCCCAGGTTTTGCATGTGATAAGGAGTAATTTTTATTTATTGTTTAGTTTTCACGAGGGTTGTTTTTCAAGTAAGGTCCGTTTTGTTGTGTAATAAATGAAAACAATAACTGGAGAAGATTTAACTTTGAACTGTACAAGATTTATAAACAACCTGATATTATTAAATACATTAAAATAAATAGAATGAATTGCATCGCCCGCTTGATTTGAATGAGTGATGACAACATAATGAAAAATATATTGCTTTTTAGACCCACTGGGGAAAAAAAGCGGGGAACGTCGCAGTTCAGATGGGCTGACTCAGCGGAGTCTGATTTTCTCGCAATTAATGAAAAGAATTGGGTATCAAAGATAAATCGAAAGTCGTCATAGAGAAATCTTCAGAGGTAGGCATTGGCTCATATTGGGCTGTCAGGCCAACTATGATGATGACTAATAGGTAAAGCGTGCATCATAACGAGTACTTGTGTCGTGTCCCGGCATTCCTTGGGAACCACTGTGCTCAGTATCAGCTGTATAGGAAAATTGTACTGTCAGTTCTATGTCTTTAAAATGTTCAGATTTAGCAAATAGCCTGCCACGCACCAGATACAGTCAGTGGTGCGTTTTTAATCAGCAAAAACCTGAGCTGCATACATTCACTGACAGATTTGTGAAGTAGCCAAATTCCTAGTCATGCTGAAAGGAAATTTTGCTACTATATGACAATGATTCTCTCCGCAGCTCAGATCCCAGCTTTATTGGACTCTTGATTGGGAAGTTTTGAACCATTCCTCCCTACAGCCCAGACCTTGCTCTATATAATTTTCTTTTTTTCCGATATTTCAAGCATTTTAGGGGCAATCACTACTAGAACGATAACGAGTGCGTGAAAACAGCGGTGAACTCTTGGTTAATGAAGCGGGCGGCAAGTTTTAATGTGGAGGGTAATCTGAATCTAGTTTCAAAGTGTGATTAGGTAGTGTTTAAACAAATTTGGCAACCGTGCTGAAAGAAAGAGAAACGTATGTAGAATCTGAAATTAAATTTGCTTCTTGAACATTTTCTTTCGTTTGGTTTTTATTTTCAAACTGCCCTTACTTAAAAAACAACCCTCGTATATACATGTTATTAATAAAATAATGGCTAAAAATATACATTTAAAAAAAAGACATGTATTTTTTTTTTTTTTTTTTTAACTTATTCAGTATTAGCTGGGTGTACATTTATTGTTGCATTGCAATGATATATTTTGTTTTCATTATTTCCTGTTGAAAAACTTCATCTTGAAGATATTTCACAACCTACACAAAGAAGTGAAATTAATGTTAGCAACAATGTTTTTTGTTTTTCCTCTTCAGATTTTAATACTTTGATTTCATAGCTCTATGGTTTTTATTAAAAAAAAAGACTCACTTCTATCTGTCCTAATTTACACACATGTTAAATTCATTCTCTCTATTCAAAACAGGTGATGATTTAATATGGCGAAGAAAATTTTCAAATATAAAGTTCTTTAATCTAATAAATTCTCCAAAACATTATTTTATAAACAATAACATCCTGCCGGATTCATCTGTAATGCTTAAGCTTTAAGAGCATGCTTTAATGCTTTAAGAGCATATTGAATTTATAGTTATGGATGAGGGATATTTAATAAAGTACACTTATAAAATTGAAAGACATTTTTATAAAGAGTAGGACTGAAGTCTTCTAAAATATTAATTACTTTACATCTTAAACATTCAGCTATAAAAGAATACATTTCAATGTTGGAAAGCTAATATCTAACACATTTGTTAGTGCATATTTATTAGTTTTAATGGTTATATCATTTATTTGAAATAGATAGTAAATGATTATGCACTTTATATTTTTAGAGGTTGCTTGTTTTGGATAATGAGATTTAATATTGAAATAATTTCAATTCCTATTTATTTCTTACATTACCTATTTATATATATATATATATACTATATATATATATATTACTATTTTATTAATCTAATTTTAATAATACAACATGTATCAGCTTTTGAAAATTTAAAATTTTTTCTTATTAGACTCTACTGATAATTATAAAAATGTTGGCCTGAAGATATCAACAAATATTAACCGTGAAATAAAGTCAAATCCTGATTCTGTAGAAAAAAGTAAGAAAGAGTCTTCTCGTGCTATGAAAAGTTGTCCAGAAATTGAAGTAAAGAATCATGAAAATTTATTAAAGGTTAGTTGTTTTTCCATTTGTTTTAATATTCATTTATGTTTAATTTAATATTAAGTAGGTGTGTCAAATTTAGCTATTTTTTCCTTTGCAACTCCGGACTGGCTACTGTTCTGCTACTTAACGGCTGCGTTCATATTTTTATTCATTCCGATTTCTGGTACTATAATCAATGACAAACCTAATCACATAAACTAATTTAAATATGTAAAAAAAATTTATTTTATTGTATGAGTGCTTTCAACAATCATTAACACTCAGATGCTTTTTTATCTTCAAAAAATATATATATTTTTGTAAAATATACTCAAAACAAGCATATCGTCATTTTCCTAGTGTAGTCCTCAAAGAATTTTTACAATAAATTTTTTCTGTAATTTTTTTTTTCCTTTTATGGATTCAAAGAAATTGGAGAATTAGCAAAGAGTAGGTTGATATATTTATGAGATGGAAACAACCACATCATAATTTATTAACCTAATTCCTTAAATATGTCTTTATCTAGTTCCAAAACAAACAAAAAAATTTCCCCTAACATTTTTACTGTATTCAGTATTTTTTTAAGAGTTTTCAATATCTTTTTATATGCTTAATCATTTATATTCAAAAATGTGCAGACAAATTAGGATCTTCATACCATTTCAGCATTATTATTTTTCTCTGTTTTGGGTTACGCCAGGTGTCTGCCAAAGTATTGCTAGGATTTTTATTAGAATATTGTTTTTTCTTTAGGATACTACGAAATCTGAGGATCTAGAAGAGTGGCCGGAAATCGAAAATATGTATATTTATGAGGAACCAAAAGGTATGTTATAGTCAACTTTAATTTATTCAAAGCCATTGTATATTTATAGTTTTGCTCCTTAATATATTTTCTGAAATTATTTCATTTATCTTATAAGGAAAGTATCTGTATCAATCAATTGTCTTGTTGAATTTTAGTTCAAACATACTAAAGGAAAAAATTTATCATCTTAGATATTGGATCATCTTAGATATTTCATCTTAGCTCTATTCTTTTCAATGTCTCTCTTTTTCTCAATCAACTAATTTCTTTAAAATATTATTCATAATTTTAATAAGCAAATAAAGACTTGCTGGAAAAGCATTTTATTAAATCTTTCAAATTTAGTTATAAACATAACACATTATCAAACAGTTTGCTGAAATCTTTTGTCGAGTGAAAGATAAATGAATTTAATTCCAACTTTGTAATTGATTTAAAAAAAAAAAATAGCTATTGTGTATTAAAATAGAACATGAATGATAAATACTTAGTTTTCCTTACTTGTTTGTGCTCATTTTATTTCTTTTGACTGTTTATTAATAACTTGCATTGTATTTAGATGAGTATGAAGATATTATTCCGAAAAATGAAAGGTTCACTAGAGATGAACTTTATTTCTTCTATGGAACCAGTTATATTGGAAGAATTGATGATGAGACTGAGGAAGAGGAAGACGTACTAAAATTTACTTTAGATGGTGCGGGTAATTTTTAGCTTAGATGAAAAAAAATTCTTAATTAATTTAATATAAATTCTTTAGGTAATTTTTGAGTAGGTGGTTGCAAATAATCTTCACAATTTTTTTTTTTTATTACATAGAACAAAATGACAACACAAAAAATTTAAATAAAAATTTGACTGTAGTTGGGCACAGCTAATTGAAACATGCCTACTTTTATTTTAATGATGTTGTAATCTTCAAAACTTAAAATAATTTTAAGTGAAATAAAAAAGGTTTTTATCGGCTAGGCAGGCACAAGTAAATTCAAGAATTTTTATTATTATTTATTTCTTTTTAATGTAAAACAAAATGGCTATCACCAACAACATTAAATAAAATAATGAATTTACTTTCATGTGGGTAATCAAATGTTACCTGTACTCTTATTTTAATGTAATCTTCAAATTTGTACATAGCTATATATTCCTGTTCATGAACTATTGCATATTTGTACTTCACAATCTTAAAACGTTGGAAAATGTTAAATGAGCTGATGTTTTGTTTGGAGAACAGTTAAGTTAAAGTATGCCAGTTTTTAAAAAGAAAACCTTAACCAACAATAGCGTACACTTTTATGATTAATACAAACAGACATTTAAGTTTAAAAAATAAAAGAAGTAAAAGATATTAGATCAATCATTCATTTTTAAAAATTAAATATACTTTTCAATGTGCAAGTCTGATTTTGTACTCCTAAATTTGAAGCATCCACTTTGCACCTTTCGTTAAGATTGCTTTCTGAAACACTTGATGCTTAGCGGGGGAAATTATTGAAAATTTGTCTTAAAACATCATGAAATGTATTAAATACTTTGCAAATTACACGAAAATAAGTTTTCTTCCAAAATTCTAAAGAAATAAGTTTATGTCCTCATTATTTGAACTTGCCTGCTATTGATTAAAAAATTTTATAATTTAACTAAATGCTTTCATTGTAAATATCTTTTAAAAATTTTGCCCTAAAAATTAAGTTGTTAAATTAAATGAAACAAGGGAATTGAAACTTAATGGGTATTTTTAATTATTTACTTTTCTTGTATCTGATTTTGTCTTTTAAGATTGGTTTTGTATTAAAATTTAAGTAGTTTGTAGTTAGTATACTATTTTAAAGTTTTATGAAACAGAAAAATTTATTAAAAAAAAGCTTTGTTTTTATTGAAGAGTTTTAATGTTTCTAGTGCTTCTTAGGTAATGTCCACAGTTTTAAATTTAGTATATTCAGCTTTTTTAATTTTTAAATTGATATGCGTAATATTAAACTTATTTCAAGTGAGCCTCTAAATACATTTTTCATAAAAATTCAGACTACTTAAATGCTTTTTCAAAAATTCAAGTACAATCTTCACGTAACTTTTTGTCATCTTGAAACATCAAAAACAAATTGTGCAATTATTATAAGTTTAAACTTTTTTTTTAAAAAAAATGCTTTTCAGTTAACTATCTGAATTGTTTTAATTATCTATTGAATAAACGTTTTACTTTGGTACTAATTTTTTTTAAATTATACTTTTGAAAAGTTCCTGAAAAAAATCTTCTCATATTGATTACAGTGTGAATCCTAGTGCCAGAAAAGAAGAAAGCATTACAAACTGATTCCTCATATGTCAAATATGTGGGAAATTTTAAATTTTTGTTAAATTTGTGCTTATTTAAATCATGAATCTTAAATCTCTCCCTTGCTTTGGAAAAAGAATTAATTTTTCTGAAATGCTAGTTACTTAATTTCATTAAAAAGTCATCAATGTTCAATTTGCAGAACAAGCCGTTAAATATTCTATAAAAAGTTTTTACGGGTGACCTAAAAGATAATCTTAACTTCCCTAGCTTGTAATATTAAATTTAAACTGAGAAATGTAGGAATTTAATATTCGCTTGAAATAACATTTTTATTTATATTTTCAAACAGTATCTTTGTAGATTATTGTTTTTTTTTTTTTTTCCCCTTCTAGATCTAACTGATTTCTATTCTCCTCCTCCGTCACCACCCGTGCCTGCAGAAAACTTGTTTGTTGACTTGCCTCTTGCATTCATTCCCTTTCCAAGTCCTCTTAAAGACTGGAATTGAAATTTTCAGAATTTTTCACTTCCTTTATAGACAATTAAAATTATTTTTTGGCTAAATATATGTATTTTACTTTATTCAAAATTTTGTATAATTTACCATAAAATTTGGCAAATTATTTGTACCATTTATTGTATATTTTATATTAATAATAAAGATTTTAAAATAGAGTATTTTGAAAGTTCTTATTATTCATTTCTTATATTGCTATATATTACCTTTATAAAAAAGAGCTTATTTCCACTGCAACCACCAGAAATTTTGTGTATCAAAATTTACTTTTACAAATGTTCTTTGAATTATGATACTTAAATGGAACAAATCTAACGTGGTGTTTACACAGTTGTAAACTTTTTTCACTTACTAGAAATTGTTAACTTGTAAAAAATTTACCCATTAGTAGGTGGAAAAGCTTCATTCCTTTTTGAATGCCTACTAGTGTTCTGTGTTGGTTGTACTGTGTTAGACTTCATTCAAAGAAATTTAACCTAGTGTTTGTACCCTGTTAAATTTCATGCACTGTTCCATATAATGTTATACCATGTAAGTGGAAGAAATTAATAGTTTACTTTTTTGATTAAAATTTTCGTTTTCTTATACAAGTCAACTAAATTCAGCAATAAATGAAATTGTTAGTATTTATGAAGTAGTTTCATGTGTGGAACTATCATAAAGCGTGCTTCTAATAAGTGTTAGTATTTCAAAACTGATGCTTTTTTTTTTTTTTTTCCGATTCTTTAAGTATGCCTCAAATGCTTCAACTAGTTGTAAATTTGACTAGACTTTCAATCTCTCACCATCAGAAAATATTATAAATTAACTTTTTATTTTTTTCTTAAATAATGGCAATTATTTCCTTGTTATATCAAAAATTATTTATCATCTAAGAAACTTAAAGGTGGAACATATGTAGTTTGAAATTGTAATTTTATATAATTGGTGAGTTGAATATTTCAATTAAAATTTTTCAAAAAATACTTTTTTTTTGTTAATGGCATGTACCAATTAAGCCATTATAATTTTAGAGATATGTGTCGAATTTATGTTGACCATAAATCCCTTATGCATGTGTTGTAAGGTTGTTTGAACAAAAATATAATTTTGTAAAAATGTTAAATAATTTGCAAAGTAATTTGAAAATCCACTGCTTTATCTTTCCAATTTAATATTCTGAGAACTGAAATCCCTGGCAATATATATATCAGCGGTGAGTTTTCTGGAAACTTTACTACCATATTTAGAAAATAAGGGCCCTTAAAAGTACTTACTTTTGGTGCAAAGATTTTAAGTTCTTAATTTTTCAGCATCACTATAGTTGTTAGGAGCAATTTTTAAAAAACAAAAATTCTTTTATCATCTAGAATTAGACCATGAAGACAAGAAGGGGTGTGTGGGTGGGGGCTATAGGCAAGGGATATAAAGCATGTCCTTTAATTAATGCATTTGTTCTTTCATTAACATATTCTGCCTTTTGTCCACAATGATACTCTAAGGGGAGTGCTGCACTTGCAAGGGATTTTGCTTTTTTTGAAGGGGGACAATTCTAAGGTAACGAAAACCCTAAGAAAAGTATCAATGAATTATTTTGAACTAGAATCCATAATGAAAACTCTTAAAGAATTAAATAAGTTGTACAATACTTCAATATGTAATAAGTAACTATATTTATAGAAAACAGTAGCATTTTTTAAAATTCATGATTGTACTAAAATTTAAACAGGTCTGTAAAATACAGAGTTTAAAAAATCTCAGCCGACCTAGATTTTTCATCAAAAACCTGGGGTTTATTCGATTTTTGATGAAAACCTCCAAGTTTTTTCAAATTTTATTCCTGATTACGTACTAAATTAGAATGGATGATTTCCTTCTAACAAGAAAATTACATATTTGGTAACTATTTATAACTTGTTTTGTTGCAATGAAACAATTTTAGAATGTTACGCTTTTATTTTTTAAGGATAAACAGATTGTTACATAAGAATTTAAATTTACTCAATTAAAAGATCCCAAACTTTCTGTTATTAATGTTTTAAATTCGAACTTAGATTTTAATAATCATTTTGTTTTTCCTCCAGATTGTTTACAGGGGTGAAAGTTTTCCGTATTTTGACGGATTTCCGTCTTTTTAAAAAAACCACAAGACAGCGAAACGGAATATTATTTATCTTCTTTTATAACTAATTATTTTCGAAAGAGTTAAATCATTACTCTTTATTAATCACTCTATTTTTTGTGTACTTTTATTTTAAGAATTGTAAATTTTAATTTTTTAATTAAATATAAATTGATAAATGTTGTTTTTAGTTAGTAATTAAAATTTCATAATTTTTCTTTTTAAAATTGATAAGTATAGATATACTGTAAAGATAGTTGTGTACATGCAATATGTTTTTAATTAATATGTCTTAATTTTAATAAGCATTGTAGACTTAACATTTATTAAATATCAGCATTTTGTTGAATATTATTTTTACTGTTGAACTATGTTTAGCTTGAAAATTGTTTTTGTTATTTATTAAAAAAGTATTAACTTAGCTAAGTATTATTCTTTTTCTTAAAATGCTAGCACTTTATTTTATTAGAAAATTAAATGCTTGAAAAAAATTAAAAGCTTAGGTAATTTTTACTTTAAATAACTAATTACTTTGCATTTTTTTGTTTATACTCCTGAACAATAGTAGGTTTGCTAAAAAAAATATGGAATTTTTATAAGCCTTATTTGCATTTTGTGTATTTTTATTGAAAAATTTGTTCACAATTTTTATGAAAAGAATTCATATATAATTTTTTGTTTACTTAAAATTATTGAATGGGACCACGCCCACTTCTGAAATTTTCAGTCTTGACAATTTTTGAAACTTTCACCCCTGATTGTTTAGCAATATTAGATTGATTTAGAGCTCTAAAAAGCAAGGCACATCGACCAGAGGTCTATTGTACCCAAACCTTACATCATGATTAGCAAGAAAGCCTTATGGCTGAAATAAAATTCAGCTAACACCTTGCAGTTCCCAGGTCTTAGTGCAGTGTTGCCCTCAAATCTTTGAGCGGAATGGACCTCATTATCACTAAGTATATGTCCTGAAGTCTTCTCTTCAAGATAACCTCTACATAGAAGATTAGATTCATTACGTCTTCTGAGGATACAGTATCCAGTGATACAGTCGGACCTCTATTTAACGCTAAATCCTGATTGTTACATAGGAAATTCGCTAAATAGAAAGTCACCTTTTGAAATACTTAAACGGCACAAAACAGGTTTTAAATTCATAAACACTTGAAATAATTAAAATAGCAATTCTTGAAAAGTAGTATCTACTATGTATTTTAAAAATCTTAACCATAAAAGAAATCTACATGGAAAGCAAGAATAGAGCAAAACATTATACACTATCTTGCTACATACATTTTAAACTAAAAGAAGCTAAATTTATGCATAAAATTATACCTGTATTTATTGTAGTAAAAGTTAAATGGCTTCAAAAATCAATTCAAGGGCATTTCCCCCATAAGCTGCAAGTTTAAAATGCTCTGAAATTTTACGGAAATAGAAGAAAATTTCGTTAAATAGAAAATTCACTTCGCTATTTGGTAGTTATTTTACGAAGAAATTTTTAAAATGTTCTTGGTTTCTCGAAAAAATTTGTAAAAGGGAAGTTCGTTAAATAAAGGTCTGACTGTATTATGTAAAGTTAATTCCTATAAACAGTTTTGACTGGAAATAATTTTATGTAAAGCTCATCATAAAAGTAAATATAACACAATTGCTGTTTAGTAATAATTTAGAAATGGTTAAGTTACACACCGTTTTCAATGGATTTTTCTTAATATTTCTCAATATTATTTTACAAAACGTTACCTGATAAGGTAATATTACAGGTAGTACCGTCTTTACGCATGGGCAAGCTAGGGCAGTGCCCTGGGGTCCCAGGCACTATTGGGGCCATTGAGAATTTTACTTTTTTTTTAAAATTGTATTAAAGCTAGGAATTAACAACATTACCTTATATATTTTTTGAAATAAATATATTCTACAAATAGTGATTGATTATCATGCATACACCAATAATTTGAATAGTTTGTCACCAAGAAAACTGAAATCTCTTTTCTTTTTTTTTTTTTCTACGTTTCAATGAAACTTATCGGTTCTACTTGTTTGACAAAATAATTCATACCTTTTGAATTTTTTTATTTGTTATACTTTATATTTACTTAATTTAATCATGTTAATTAACTTCCATGGTTTTGAAAATTATTTTATTATATGAGGATTGCAACTGGTAAGAGTCTCAACTTCTTTTTTAAATTATGCATAGTTTAAAAATGCTTTATTTGAGTTTTTGGGGTAATAAAAATCTGTTTAAATTTGTTAAAATTATTGCATTGTATCTCAAAAATGCTTTATTTTATGTATGTGAAGTTTTTTTTAGTTCGTTTTTAAACATTATGGCATGTTATAAGGGTCTAAAACATTTTTGTGCCTGGGGGGGCCCTGCATGCAATTAGACTGCTCTGGGGGTCAAGCTAAAAAAAAAAAAAAAAAAAAATTACTGTTCAATGCTGATATGTGTACTTTGATATTTTCCAATTAGCAATCGGACATATTTAGAAAAAAATTTCGACGTTGGTATCTTTTTTTAAAGATGACCAAAGTAACTGAAACAAGAATTATTAAGTCTGAACGATGAGTAGTAATTAGTGAATGGTCCCTAAAAGTGAACTTTTGCATGTTTGCGGTTTGAAAAAAAATTATAATTTTTAAATAAAATAAAAAGTGGATATAAGCATCCCAAAACGGCCAGGTTTTGAAGTGTATTAAAAATATGCCTTAATTACCGCCTAATTACCCGTGAGTTTAAAGACTATTTATATGGGAATAAAATAATAATCGTTGATTGACTGCAATTTTAAAATAAAGTGCAATATGATTTAATTACTTCATATTTTTAGATAGTGAAAATTTTCAGTATTAACTAGAAATTTTTATTTTCTTAAAAAAAAAAAAACTTAAATGCATTGGAGGAAAAGAAAAACTTTGTCTCTGAGATGGAAAATTGGAATCGTAGCCTCTACTCTCAGAAGAAAAGGTCATCTCTGTAACAATACAAAAAAAAAAATACAAAAAAAACGGATGTAAAAGAAACCAAAATAATATGAAATGTTAAGCCTCTTAACTTCAATAATCGCAAGTCCCGCAGTGGACTGACTGATCGTGAAGACACGGTTCCCATTAGAACTCCGAAGTCAAGCATCCCTTGCTGCAGTCAGTAAGGGCGTGAGTGACCACTTTGATCTGCCTGCGTCGGAACAGAGGGTGCGTGGTATTGGTCCTAGTTAAACTGTTCAACCGTAAAAAGTTCTTCGCGCACAGGTCGTCAGGCTAACACAGCAGCAGAGCCACTCTGCTGAGGATCAAAATTACGATGTCTTCGGATCATCATCAGGGATGCTTACCAGGCCGTCGCCAATAGCCCATTGGCCAGCTCTAAAGCGACGTAAATAAAGTATATACCTACCAATCAATAATCACAGACCATTTTAGAAACAAAATTTATTTATATAACAGACAGTAAACTTATAATACAAGAAATAGGACAACAATCCACAACAGGATATTCACAGTATTGTATAATTTGTATATCAGGTATAATTTGGAATTCAATAAGTGCTTAGTAAGATTTAATAACTTAAAACGAGAAGATGCGTACATAGAAAATGATTCTGTAAAAAAGGGGGGACGTGGGTTGGTTAATAAAACAAACATTCCCATTACTTTATTTTCAGAAATAATTCGTTCAAAGGAAAAGGAGATGATAAAATAAGAGTTTTTATTGAAATTCTTTCTGAAAAGAAAACAATCTGCTTCTTTGCCCAAAATTTTTTCTCTTGGTTGCTTAGCAACGGTGAAGCGCGATGTTTTGCCGTCTTGTCTTGTTATTCATTCAGTTTCTATATATGGTTGTTTTCAATAGTATCACCTTCTATGGCAAGGAATTTTTTTTATAACCGTTGTTGAACAGCCGACCCAATTTTTTTGGGGGGTTTACGACTACTAATGTTCAACTCCGAAGCCTTGTAATTCTGAACTCAATCCAGAGAGAAGGGTGGAAATTTTTTGAAAGAGCGGTTTAATACAGAAGTTATTTTTAAGCTTACAATGTGTTGCAAATTACTCCATGCAGTACAAAATTCACCTGTAACAGAAACAAAAATGCGATTTAGATTAACATTAAAATGAATTATGCACGCAACGGTATCGGAATCAGTGATTTTAAATTCTTTGAAACACACTTCTGAACAAAAATGACGTGATAAATTTGTGTAAAAAATACGTTTTAATTTAAATATTTTGAATTAATTTGTTTGTGCCCCCTATCGGGCAAAGTCAAGAGCTAACCTTGGTAACACTCAAGAGGGTATTTTTCGTATCTTGTCCCATCTTGTTCTCATATTTAGTTTTTAGTGATTTTGTTTCAATGAAGGCGCGTGTATATACAGGTGTACGCTCATTAAAGTTACGAGTCCAATCAATATAAACCAGTCACTTGAAAGTCTTGTAAGCAGCTTTTTGTCACTATAATCAACAATTGCGCCTATTATTATCAATATGTAAATCATCACAACAACTACAATTCAAAAGAGATGGGGAACTTCTGGATCAAGGATTGGACAAAATTTGCCTTTGTGGAGGAAATTTTAATGGAACTAACCCTCATTTGCGTTGTATGGAGAGGAATATCTCCGAAAACCTCCCGCGGTTTGCCTAACAGGCAAGGGGACTCTAACCCATGATCCATATACCGCTGAAGATATTTGCGTCAGCTCTGTGGTCGGTGCGGAATTCGTATCGGCCAGCCATCGCTGGGATTCGATCCCAGTTCACCTCATTGGAAGGCGAATGTGGGAAATAAACCTTGCATTGTACATTTACAAAACAAGCACAAGTTAATTCTAAATTATTATGTGAGAGCATTTTTTCTTTTTCATTTCCAACAAAATTCTTGCCAAATAAATAAATAGATAAAATTTGCAATTTATCAAAAATAAGTAAACAAATAATAACAAAAAATTAAACAGTCGCGAAAGTTTCTCAATATAACTGTGTCAAATTTTGTTTCCGTACAATATTGATCCCCTCTAACACTCAGTGTCAGAAAAAACGATGATAAATGCAAATATACCCCCTGTTCAAATTACCCAACAGTACTTAAAAATAAATTTATTTTCATATTATATATTAGAAGAAAGAATTCGTATGCTTTTTCCATCCGTTTTTAAAATAGGTGTATATCTTATGTTAAAAATTTCAAACGATTCACAATTTTTATTGCTACAGAAATATTAATTATAGGGAAGAAAAACAACACCTTTTACTTTTTTCAATGATTAATTCCAAAAATTGAGCATTTTTAGGTTTGTTAAATAATTTGTCGTTTCTGATGCATACTATAATTTTTAAAAACTTTTAAATCTAATTTTACAATTTATAAAATGGCGAATGGATAAATTCTCAAAACGATAAGAGACAATTATTTTAAAAAAAAAAGAAAAAGAAAGAAACATCTAATTGATATTTCATAGAAAAAGCAAGCGATTTTAAAATCATGACAGCTGCTTCTTTTGCCGTTAGCTTTTTTTATTGTTATTATCTGAAGAGTTCGTCAAAAATTCAGAACAGTTGATTTTATCCCCCTAGAATTAAATTTAGTCGTCCATAAAAGTATTATACAAGATAGAAATTTTTTAACTTGCGTTGAAAACGTTGTTTTATTCCTTTACGTTCGATTCTATTTTTCTTCACGTTAAAAAGTTTTATGCTATAAAAGCTTTGTTCCAAAAATCTTCCTTCATTTCCCTCCTTATTTCATATGTTGGATATTTTCACCAGAAATACAGCATGATATTACTTACAGCATTATATTACAGTTTACTTTAAACGACCGTAATTGGTAATTAGTTATAATTTTTCGGCTTTCACTTGCGAAAAATCAGTGCCGATAGTGTTGTTTCATTTCAGCAAGAAGTGGTACTTATTTTTTCAAAAATTTTGCACTTGTTGAAGAAATAGTGCGGCAAGCTCTTAGTTGCCTCCTAATTTGATTAGATTACTTTAGCTATCATTAGTTAAGTAAACTTAGTCGTAATTAACAGTTTCTCTAATTTGATTTAACAATGTTAAAATTCCAAATGAGAAAACATTTGACTTACCTTACAAGTTTAATACGTATTTATTATAATTTTACCGGAGTTATTTTCGCCATTAAAACTTTTTTTCTTCTCTGTAATTTGAACTAGTCAAAGTCATAACCCTTTCGAAACATTTCAACTGATTATAAGGGCAGAGTCATATCGTCGGAAAATAAGTGGCACATCCACCCCCAATAATTTTCCGCTACTTTCACATTTTGCAATTCCGAAAAAAAAGCAGCAATAAGCTATTAAAAAGAAAGCAGCAATAAGCTATTTAGGCAGTTTTATTTATAAAAACTATACCTATAAAAGGGATAATACATATATAATGTATTATCTTCATATCTTAACCATTTAATGTTTTCTTTTATAAAATAATTGTTACTATTTGATTTGATGATAAAATTGATAATTATACTTATTTTCAATACAACTGCGCAGCAATAAATTACTTTATAATCTACATACTGAAGAATAGATATATATATATATATATATATATATATATATATATATATATATATATATATATATATATATATATATATATATATATATATATATATATATATATATATATAAGTAAACAAATGATAAGAAAACGCAGCATATCATAATCTTGTATTTTTTTCCTCTTTAATGGCAGGCACTGAACTTTTACGTTCTTCGCCTAGGAAGATGCCGGAAGTATCATTATTTAACGCTGCTTAGTGGGCACCTGTGAACCGAAGTCACGGAGGGGAGCAGCATTACCCACACCACACTGCCACAGATAATTGTTTACAGGGTGGGCCATATTCATACAATAAAGAACAACACAGAGAGAAACATCCATGCCCTGAGAGGGATTCGAACCCGCAGCCATTGGGTTCGCTGTCAGGCACGCTATCCGCTCGACCATCTGGCGGCCATATTTTGTAAATAAAATCATCAAATTTAAAAAATAATAAAATAAACTAATTCATTACGAAAATAAATGGACATTTAAAAGTACACAATAAATTAAATGAATAAGAAATAAAAAAAAACATTGTTTCCACTTCAATTAGATGGACACAGGATAATTTTATAATAATTAATACCACTTTCAGTTTGAAACTGTTAGTTTGCGATAAAAATAAAATATCAAATCATAATAATAGTAGAGAATAATATTAAGAATGATATAGAGGATGATAAAGAAATATTACTAGTAAATTCAATCTGTAAATGATGAAAAAATAAATAGTTTATCAGTATTTGTTAATTGAGGAACCTTATCAATTTTCTGAATGTTTACTTTAAAAAGCTTTATTGGAATATCAGTGTCTTGTTGCATAAAACTTGGTTCTCACAAGATTTTCACCATTTTAGACTATTGTCAAGTCAACACAACTTAAGGGATTTGGGCTAAAGAAAGCATTGATAAATAACTTTCAGCAATTTTCCCATTACTTATCTAAAATTTAAGATAGGATTTTGGACCCTTTTTATTAGATTAACATAAGCACAAATATTATTTAAATAATTTTTTTTGTAATTTAATTTTCTTCAAAGCTAAAATTAGAAGAAAAAAATACTACTATGACAATCGGGGCGCATAATAAAAGTCATCAATAATATGTTAATGACTAGAAACAAGGTTTTATAGGCTTTCAAATATGTATTTTTTTTTTTTTTTTATTTATTAATGTTTCAATGCATTATAAATAAATTTCCAAATTATCAATTAATGATACTACTATGATAGATATTTCTTTCAAAATTTTTTTTTTGTTAAATAGCAACTTTTTTTTTTTTTTGTTTACTTAAAATCATGTTCTCCATAGATGAAGATGCTAACGACTCCTGCAGTCTGAAATCGAGTGTTTTGGAATTATTATATTTAATTTTCTATAAATTTTCCAGAAATTATAGAGAAATTATAAATGTCTCCACATAACATGACTTGGGAGCATTCTCCCTGCATGCAATTGCGGCATCTGTCACCGTCGAGGGAAACTGATTTTTGAGTTTTTTGCGGTGGGGAGGGAGGGGCGATAGCCCCGAACACTTCACGGTAGAACAGTTTAACGAGGACCGATACCTCACACCCACGGTTTTCTTGCAAGCTGATCAAAGTGGACACCCACCCTCACTGACCGCAGCCATGATCAGTCCATTGAGGAACACGGAAAGGGTACATTCGTAGTTCATTCCAATACAACTGAGGAGAGGGAAATGGGACAGCCAAAACATGGAACCGATCTTCTCCATCCATCAATGAGTCGGGTAGAAAAGGATAGTTATAAGCTGCCTAAAGCAACTTACCAATCTGAGGTTTGTTTACTTTTTTTTGACTGAGCGGGCGATTTCGACTTAGAATTTTGACTTATATTCTTGTAAGAGTATTTCTTCCACAGATTTTTATTTATTTTCTTGTTGAAAAAAAGTAAAGTATTTTATTAGCTGGGGACTTTTTTTTTATTAACTCCATTGTAATTTTACACTTAAGATTTATTAAAATGTATCTATTTCTAATTTAGTTATATCAATATTTTATTTTCATTACACATGCATTTACTTTTATTTTTTGTCCTATTAGATTTTAATTTTCTTCTACTTTAAACCACATGCAGAATGTTTAATATTTTGCTGATTTTTACTTGTTCTTATTGACACTATTTTTTTTTTTTTTTTTTTTTTAAGAAATAGCTCATTATTATTTTTTACAGGAGTAACAGTAGGAATTTTATTTCTTGTGAATGATTACCTAGTAGTACTTTTTCATGTTTACACTCGTAACAACTTGTCATTAAAAGGGATTAATTTTTCACTCCCCATAATCAGCAAATAAAATTTTTACAAATGTTTTAATTTTATCCTAAAAATATAAGTCTTTAGTTCACAACTTTGTTTCTTTTTATGAAAGAATCTAATTTTTATATTCATGTGAAGAACTGCTAAAACAACATAATCATATTTTATTAAGGGGACCAGAAAGTAATATCGTTTCGGCTCATTAAATATTCGTTAGTCTTAACCAATTCATATTTTTCAATTCATTTTCGATCCAGCATTGAAAGGTTGTTGCTGACGAGATTGAATACATTATTGATTAAAGATAAAATCTTAATATCAAATGCACCAAAACAAAATAACTTTTCCGTATCCCTAATATAATTGTAATTGAATTAATGAATCTCATTAATCATTCTAAAAGCATAAATTGTTCAAAAACCACACAAGAATCTCAGAACAATCTATATTATGTAGATCAATAAGTATCCACAGTCCTGCACTACAATTTATACCAATGTTGCAATGAGAATAGAATTTAGTATGCTCTTAATTTTTTTTCCTCATATGTAAGCATTTATATATAAATTGATATTAAACTAATTAAGATAGATTCCCTTTTTTGTAATTTATAGTTTGGAAAATAAAATTTGCCTCTTAAAAATTTTAATAATCCAATTAGTAAAATTAATATTTTTGGCAATAACCACAACATTTGTAATTATCAAAAGCTTTTTTGCAAAATATTAGATGTAATTCTGCTCCTCAGCTAATCACATATTATATTTACTAGAAATAGAATTTAATTTACATAAATAAATTTTTTTAAGTATTAATTATACTCAAAAGATTTCTTAGATAATTTGTTAGAGGTATTTCTGAATTTTTATTTTTTAATAGATTAGACAAATTTTATATAATCGAATAAATACAAGGATATAATTTTTAATTAAAAGTTTTTATTCACAAAATTCTGAATTTTCTTTTGCAAGTTTCAGAACAACTAACTGTACTTACACAATTTTAAAAAAAAGGTTTGTAAATAGTTTTAAAGCTATTATTCTGAATTGAAAATTTTGACCATTTTAAATAGCATTCTTGCTAATTTATTGAAAATTTTACATTGGAAAAATTTTCAATAGGTTTTGTAAATTGAACCAGCTGTGAATAATTTTGCAAAATAATATTTTAAAGATGATAATATTTGTAATAATAATAATCTGAAATTAACCTGTAAACATAAATATATTGTGCTTAGTCATTAAGTAACTATGTAAGTAACTACTTAATGTAATAATTTATTTTATATTGAAATATGATGATTTTAAAAAAATTTACAAATAATGTTCCATTCAATCCAGAATTTAGCTCAAATAATAATGTATGTCAAAAGTGTGAGATATTAGTTGTCCCCATTGTTACAAGCACTAATAATTAACTTGCTATTAAATTATGCAACTCTTTTTTATTATATTTTATACCAATTTATTAAACATCGCTTCTTAGAGTAGCATATTCTTGCACAATTTTTTATTTTCAGATATATATAATATATTTTTTATTTTTAGAATAAAATACTTGTGTGATTTCCCTGTTATACTTGGAAATATAGAAACTTGAAACTCTCGTGTTCCATTTTATATTTTTTGGAGTGAAATTTGAAAGTTTTTGTAATACTTATCATTAAATTATTGTATTGGTCATTTTTACTTTCTTCCATCCGATGGCTTAAAAGGTATCCCTACCCTGCTAATAATATAGATGCTGTGGTCGTAGATTATTTTAAAAGCCAGGGGTCTGTTTAGAAGAAATTTGGGTCCATTATCGGACCCTTCACAAAATATTTTAGCTTAAAAACGGACCCTTCACAAAATAATTTATCTTTTAATCGGACCCTTCACAAATTTGTTTATCTTCATTATTGTTTTGTTAATCGAATAAACCCTTCTCAGGAAGGTGGGGGAAAGAAAGACAGATGTAAACAAACTAAGTTTTGTCTTCCGCAGACACTTCTATTACTCGTCCGAAATGAATATTCTGCATTCAGCAGTATAGGCTAAATACCAAATATTTGTATGTTGCATCACTAATTTAGTTGCTGCAATTGCTGTTTATTTTTTAAAATTAATTTTTTTTAAATTATAATTTACATTGTTGTGCATAATTTTGTATCTATTTACAATTTAAAAACTCCTTAAAAAAGTTTTTTGCAATTACAATACCCTATTTGCACAAATTCATGAAAGCCACACCCTGGTTGAAAGAATGTGATTTAACGTTTATTTTATATTCACAAATTACGAACGATTTTTTCACAATTTTACAAAAACGGACCTTTCACGAAATGTCTGGACAGACCACTGGTTAATACCACTCGCCGGTTACGTTCATTGAATGTGTTTAGTAATAATATATCAAGAAACAAAATTTTACAATTTTCTTGGTAACAATATATCTTGATGATATGCCAAAACGATATTTTTGGTAACGATATCATCAAGAGATAAAATAAATAAAAACAAGGAATCGAGAAACTGATGATTGGCCATCAGGAGGGGCTCACACTCCTATTATTACATAATATTACAATGCTTATAAACCGGACCTTTTCGCAAAATGTCTGGACAGACCCCTGAAAACCCTTAAAAGGGATGTGGGCCAGAAATGCTATATTAATGTAGTTCACTCTACATTAGACAAAAATAAGCGAAGACCTATATTGTGGTGTTATAGCTGTTAGATTCATAAGGGAGAAGATAGAGATAGGAGCTTTGTTTCCCAATGCATTATTACTTTGTCACTTTTATTCAACCAGTAGCAAACCTAGAGAATTTAGTCAAATAGCTCAGTTATTCTGTTTGCTCAGGTATCAGGTTCATTGACACAAATTAAGAAGAAAGAACAAGTTCACTGAAAATCTAGTTTTTAATTTACTACCAATTATTTATAAGAATATTGTTGTTCAATTATAATTTTTCTTTCTTGCTGTTTTTAATTTGTCTTTCATCAATAATTCTTTTATGTTATAAAAATATTAAAAAATACATTTTCTTTCCAGATACCAACATTAACCACAATGAGTGATGCTAGTGAGTTCATAAAATACTTTGAAAAACTTCCTAAGGTAAAGAATTTTTTTTTTTTATGTGATAGTTATGTATTTATCCATGAAAATATTATTGAAGCATTACGTTTTATTGTGTTTTCAAGTCAGTTATGTAAACTAAACAAAATTTATTATTTTACCCTTTATAAGGCTGTGAGAAACTTACTTTTCATCAACTTTGTAAATTTTTAATGGATGGAAAGCCATTTTCTCACCTATAATTTTTATGACTATCTGCTGATAACTTCAGAAAATAAAATAAAATACTAATGCAGGTAACATATATGTAGGTAACAGTAAGGGATAGTATGTAAAGAAGAGAAGCTATCAATTGGGAGTCTGCTTTGTCTTGTCCTTAATGCATTTGGTCATATCTCACATGAGTTCATTTACAATTATGAATTCAAAATTAATATATTCAGTCATTTATAAGCACGAAAATTTATATTTTAGTTTATTTTTACTGCTTTTTTTACTTTTTGTAAAATTTTGACTTGAAAATCCAACCCACCTTCCCACCAAAATAATATATCTACGTATATATATTTAAACGTCAAATTAATTATAACTAATAAGCTAAATAGTTTTTTTTATATATAAATAAATTTCAAAAATAACATAACACGCAGTATTAGCAATGGAATTTTCTGTTGCTAAGTATTTTGTTTTTAAATTAATCTCTAAAGTAAAAAACCTATTAAATTATGAAGAAAATATAAAATGCCTTAAAATTAATAGGCTCACTCATGTTTTTCATCAAAATTCTTGGTTTGATTTAAAACTTTTGATTTGATCTAAGAATGTATGTCGTGACTCACATAAATAAACTTTAAGAAAGAAGATGTATCTGAGTGTAAATTCTTCTCAATCTTGCTGATCTGATGTGCTAAAAAAACTGAAATAAACCTAAAAAAAGTTAGTAGAGAATCTGTACAATAACAAAAAAAAGGAATTTTATTTAAGCATTTATTCATTTAAGTATTTTTTTTTTTTTTTAAAGTCTTAATTTTCATGTTTGTTTGTTTTTTTCCCTATAAATTGCTATAATTTCCTATAAATATTATTGCTTACATTTTTTTCTTAGAAAATTCTTATTAAATTAGTAATTAATTAAATTTAAATATTTTTAAATTTACATATATATTTTTATTTTTTATAAAGCAATGTGTATTTTTCAGGTTGGAAGCCTGTGTCGCATTTTTGAAAGAAGCGTAAGTATGATAAATTCATTGCTCTTCAGAAATTACTTTAATTCCTTAAAAGAAACCATTTATTAATACCTATGAAAGAAAAGTTAAGTTTTAAAATGTTAAAGTGATAGGCATGAATAATATTTATTTTGAGACAGTTTTCTAATTTTGTTTTTTATTGTCTCTTATTGTCTCTGCATTATTCCTGCTATTTTTTGGCTTGTAGGGAATGACTCTAATGTTATTATCTCCTATTCCATTAGCTTTGCTTTAAAAAGCTTTTTTAAAATAAATTCAACTGTACTGATTATTTAACTCTCGTTTCTTCATAATTTAATTATTGTAATTAGGTATTAACAATTGTTTATTTTCATATGGAAGTTGGTGATTGCATAATTGTGAAATTTGGATCAATTTTAGTAATTTTGAGCTCTGTGACTTTGTTGAAGTCTGAGAGCAAAGAAGAATGTTATGAAAATAACTTAATGAGTAATTCTCTGCAAATAGGCTAAAATGATGTAAATGAAGGATATTTCAATTTTTTCCATAGAAATATGAATAAGTTCTTTATTCAATAAATAATTTGAAGATCTCTTTATTACATTATGCAGAGATGCCAGCTGCTTCGGACACGCCAAAATAATAAAAAACTGTAAATAACTAGAAAGTTAATTTTGCAAATATTTGACTATTTTTGCTTGCTTTTCAAAAGGTCCATTACATAAGTATTATAAAGTGGTGAATTATATAAGCCTATGAATTATTTAGAAATAGTGGTGGATAAAAATCTACTAAATTGAATTTATTAAACCAAGAATCACAATTGATAAACTACCACTTAAAATATTTATTTGCTGTCCGGAGCAAGTTGGCATCTCTGCATTATCTCATAAGTTTGAAGCATTATTTGAAATTAATATTTTTATTAATTTTTAAACCTATGAATTTTTATTCTCTCACTTGCAACTCTTACCACTTACAAATGCGAAAATCATTATTTCTCACTGAAATATATATACTCTTCTTATTCAACTTTTATCTTTTAAAATTAACACTTGTAGTGTGTTTCTATGTATTCATTTGACTTTTCTTTAAATGGGTTTTTTAGTTAGCAAAAATGTTTTAAACTCAATTCGTATTATTCGGGTTGGTAACCTTATCATTTGGAAGTTTAAATAAATATTTCAGTGTGTAAAAAGAAACTGAATAAGCAAATTGGATAAATGTTAAGATTTCATCACATCCCCTCATTTAAATTTAAAAAGTTAATTATTTTCTAAAAGTGTATTACTAAGTGTTTTAATTTCTTGTAATGAAATAATTAAAGATTGTTATTTTTATTTTATTTATGATTATTAACTTACAGAACAAATAATATATATATATATATATTCATTTCATTTGTTATTGTTCCCTTATTGTGGCACTTTCGTAATTTATGGAGTTAATTAATTATCTGAAAATGTATTAATAAGTGTTCTAATTTTCTCTTATGAAATATTTAAAAAATATATATTTTTATTTTGTTTATTAATGTAAACTTCAGAAGAAAATAATGTTATTTTCTCATGCCGTCAATGTTAGAAATGGCACTTTTGTGAGAGACTGATTCTAATGTTTTTTATGACTAGTTAAAAAATAAAAAAATTTTGTAAATGTATATTTTTCAAAGCAGTAAAGGAATAACATATACTTAAACATGTTAATATTCATTAAATTATTATTATTCCCACATCATGTTAGCATTCCCTCATTTTACTAAAAACTTATAATAATTTTATCTGTTTTAAACATTGAGCGTGACTGCTATTTTTTGGCTTGTAGGGAATGACTCTAATGTTATTATCTCCTATTCCATTAGAAGCTGTATTACACTTATTGTTTTAGTCATTGAAGTTAATAAAATTAAAAATTAATTTTTTACATATGTTAAAATTAAAATGTCTTTACGTCTCAAAATCTAATTTATAAAATAAGTTATTTTTTTCTTTCAAAATTTAGTGGTTGACATTGAGTGTCCCTAATTCTGGATAATTCTCCATATTATTATATAAATTTCTGAATGTATGAAACTAATACATTCGAATATCTATCTTATATTAAAATTATGTCTTGCATTTCTTTAGGAAGATTTCTTTGTATATGGGGATAATGCTACACTGACATGCAAAGGCCTGAAAGTTGGAGTTACTAGAACATTAGAATCTGGTAAAATCTATTATTTATTTGTTTTTAATTCAAGTTCTGATGTGTAAGCGGCTTGTAAAATTGAAAATGCTCTTTATTTTTATTTTACAATTCACTTTTAAAGACTTCAAGTTTTATTTTTTTATTATTTTTTTAATTTTTTTAGCCATACATTGTTTTTATGAAACATACATTATTGTACACATTTTTTGTTAACAAGAACAATTGGACCATTTGTAATGGAAACCTAGGCATTGAGACAATCTGCTTTTTTTATCAGGGTACTTATTATAATAGATAAATTTTCTGGTTAAAACTATCAAAAACAAAAGCCACTCTGCACAAAAAGGAATAAAAAATTTTAAAAATGGATTATTATTTTTTATCTATACTGCTAATATTGATGTTAAATTTATTTTTAAAATTGTTTTATCACTAACAGTGTTTTCTAATTTTTTTATGGTTGCATTCATTAAAAGTGTGACCTTTTACCCTCAATCTATCTGTCAGAATATTTACTTTGCTATGTTTAGCAACTACTTTAATATGATTGTTAGCTATTATGTAGAGAATAAATTAAGAAAAAGTATTTTTTTAATGCTTGTGCTTATTTAATACTTATGTACTCATTAATTCAATTAGTTGCGTAATGTATTTCGAGTGCAAATAACTTGATAGTCCTTAAAAATTAAAAAATGAACTTAGTGCTGCTGGTTCACAATTGTTTTGCATGTAACACGCGTGATGCTATATATGTATATTATTCATGGCAAGACACAAGAAGTCTCATACTATTACTTTTCTAAGCTTATCTACTTGTAATTTGTGAACTATTAAAAAGTTTTTTTTTTTCATGTAGTTAGAGAGAAAGCTTTTCAGAAACAGTTATACTTTCTTCTGACTACTGTAATAAAATAATTTTCCCAAAGTTAATTAAAACTCTCCTGATCAGAACTGAGTTCTCATTAAATCAGCAATAACATAAGTTGGGCTATATGTTGCTTTTACTGAATAATACAAGTTAGACTAAAAAGTTTTTTTTTTAATTAATCTGTTGATGATTAATTAGATTATTATTTCAAAGATTTAATTTTTGAAATCTTTCAATGTCTTAATTAATTCAGAAACAGAATTCTTACAATTATTGACTTCATACTCATAATATTTGTTATTTTAACTATTAAATTATATTGATTCATTGTTTGTATTTACTCATAATTTATAAATTTTTTAAAACTATACATTATAACTTGAGCTCTGAATTTGAGTTAGTTCCTTAAGTATAAAAGCAAAATTACTGGTTTTAAAAAAAAAATTCTGTAATTTTATTGTTAATTCCATTTAAAAAATAAAGATATGAAAAATTTTAGATGCTGGATCTTTGAGCTATGTGAAAATACCCAAAAACAGTCTTGTTGAAACATTGAGATTTTTACTCTTTTATCGTCATTGTTGTGTAGAGATGCTTAAAAATACTGGAACCGCCAGATCTCAGGAATGGACTGTTACTGCCAAAGTAAATAAATTTATTCAAAAATTATTCTTTTTTTTATTGATGGATTTTTTATATCTAATTTTTAAAGGTATTTCAGCTTATGTTAAGCTTACATTATAAACTTTTGTGTTATTCAAAGTCAAAGCTGTGGAATCAATGTTTGAAATCTTAATCTCCTACTTTGAACTTTTTTGAGAGTCTAACTTTGTTCTAGAAGGTATTGTATTTGCATTATCTACTATGTATTAATTATTCAAGTAATAGCTTACATAACTATAAATATTTGTCTGAATAATCTTTTGTAAGATCAAATTTTTTTTTTACCTAGAGCTACACCAGAATTGAATTAAACAAACACCTAGACTCCACAGCACTGTTTTTTTTTTGTTTTTTTTTTAAATTCATTCTTAAAAACTTTGAAGCAGGCTAGAAGTCTGAAATAAATGTAACTGATTGGTTTAAAATGTTATGCTTGAGAGGAAGGAAAAAAAAAAAAAAAACTTAATGGATTAAAACTTGCTTCAGGGCAATTCATTATTTAGGATATCTTATATTTACACTCGAGCAGTTCTAATAATTGATGTTAAAAGTTTTACTATCATTAACACTTACTCCAAATTTTAGTAACCTTCAGTCTTCAGTTTTAGAATTAAAAACTGGGTCTCATGTCTTGAAAATTAGAATAAATGTAATTGACCACACAATTTATTTTTTCAAAATTATTGAAACCGCTCAAATTTTATTAACTGAGTTATAATTTTTTAAAGTTTGCCAATGCAATGTTTATAAATGGTGGGATTACCCTTTAATTTTTTTTAAAGATGTATTAAATAATTCCTTCAAAAAAAGTAAATAAGATTCTTCAGCAGTTTTTTTTAAACATTTCTTGTGAATGTTAAGAATTTTTTAGCATAATTTTTTTAGCCTCATATAGGGAGAATAATCAAAATTTTGAATAAATTGTGTAATAAATAATTTTTTATTTGAATTCAACAATTTATTCTCTTTTAATTTCCCTTCTTTAAGATTCATATTATTTTATTACTATATCATATTAATCATTCATTTTAATAAACCAAAATATGAGGAATTTTATTTCTTTTAATGAAAAATAATTTCTCTGAATGGTATACTTGTACAAACACTAGCAATCTTTTAATATTATCATAACAAAAACTTTAAGAAATTTATCCAAAATTGTTCAAGAAAGCCTTATTTATTCCAAGTCAAATTAATGTTTCTCATTATTTTACATTAATTTTATTGTAAATGTCTGATTTTTTAAAAATTTTTATTGTATGTGACACATTTCTGATTATTACTTACTTTTATGGGAATGTTATATGTTTTTTTGTGAATGACAATTAAATGCCAGTTTTATTTATGCTATTTTAAGTTATATTTCTCATTGTAAAATTATTCATAATCTCTGGTTTATACAATATTTGTGTGTTTTATAATTAAATGACAAATAACTGTGAATTATATTTAATATAAAAGTTACTATTTCCCATTGTTAAAAATAATTTTTGTGAAAAAAGATGCAGTTTATTTTATCCAAAAATATTCTTTCTAGATAAATTATTTTGTTCCATTCTATTTAGGCATCACCAGGGAATACAATTGCTTTTGAAGACATTCTCTTTGCAAAAGACGACTCTTACCGCATGCAGCAAAAAGGTATCATGGCTGTTAAAATGACTACTTCTTCCGTAAATCTGGTATGTTCTTAGAGCACTTGTTAAATTTAATGTTTGTAACAATTGTCTTTCTATCATTTAAATTCTTATTTTAAACTGGAAACTTACTATTACTTAGAGGTTAGTTACCTCCGAAAAGCAAGGCACATCGACCAGAGGTCTATTGTACCCAAACTCTAGATCATGACTTACAGAAAAGCTTTATAGCTGAAACAAAGTTCAGCTAACACCTGACAGGAATGTCCTTCCAGGCCTCAAAGCAATGTGTTGTCCCAGATACTCAAATCTTTGAGTAGAAAAGACTTCACAGTCACCAAGAATATGTTGTGAAGTCTTATCCTAGAGATAACAAGCATGACAAAGAGGATTGGATACAATACCCATAATGTAGAGGTGTCTTCTGAGTGTACAATGACCATGGAAAAGTGAATAATCTTCCACGAGAAACTCTATTAGACGCACATCGCGGCAGTCACGATTTAATTCCTCTTTCTCTGGTTTAGCTTGTCTCTGACCATCCAAGATGCGCCTGCTCATAGGCAATCTTGCCATAGATCATAAAAGGATGTGGGAGAGACTCCCAAAGTAGGTTTTAGGCCACAGAAAATTGCACTGGAGCTGGTACTTGCTAATTCATCAGCCAGCTCATTTCCAGGAACATTCATATGCCCTGGTGCCCATTGTAGGCATACCTTGTTACGAGTAGAATGGTCACAAAAGACTGAGAAGCACTCCCACATTAAAGAGGTGAATTTACACCTTGTAAGTGATAGAAGTGCAGCTTGACTGGCTGAGCATATGTGAATAGGTATATTTAGATAACCCTGTCAATACACAACCTGCAGCACTTGATGATAGTATAGACTTCAGCCTGAAAAGCGGTGGCATAATTACCAAGAGGAAAGTAAAATTTTGTACCAGCATTGGAGCATACTTGCCCCTAATTTAAGACCAATCTTTGATCCGTCGGTGTACCATACCAGACAATTGCCCTTAAGCCACAATTTTTCTTTTATGGCTTAGTGGGTGGAGACTGTAATGTACTTTTCGAACAGGAGACTCTGCCTAGTTCCTGAGCGTGTCCCTTGTTAACCAACACGCCCGGTGATGTCGTATCAAACCTTTTATCTTTTTCACTCATCATTTAGTTACCCATTAAGGATATACAGGAGGCACCACATGGAGGCAGCAAGCATTACCCCTTTGAACTTAATATAGTTTAGTATTGCATTTTTTTGTATAGAAATCTTCTGTATTATTTAGCTTGTATATTCTTTTAGTTATTATTAAAAAAATTTCAACTGTTTTTAAAAACTTCTCTTTTAATTAAAACCTATACTATGTAAAGCAAAAATCTATGGCTAATTTAAACTTCTTTATTAAAAATAAAAGATGACTTTTTTAAACAGCATCTACAACAATAGAAATTGTACACTTTAATTCCAATAAAAATGTTCTTAATTATATCAAATTATTATATTTTAACATTTATCTTAAATTAGTTAATTTAAGAACTTTAGTTAGGCTAAAATATGTTTTAGATTATCATTTATGTAACTTGTGCTAGATAAATGCTCATTCTAAGTATGGTAATTAGTATGGTTGTTAAATAATATTTATTGTTAAATTGTTATATTGTTAAATAATATTTATAAAATGTTAAAATACAATTATCACAAGTAGACAAATGCGTTTTGTGACATATATATAAAAACCAGTGAAAAATATTTTTGAAAATATTGTTAAAGCTCCTGTCGTCTGTACACTTATTTGTAGATTAGCATTAAATGTAATTATTTTTTGAAAATTTATATTACATCTATTTAATTAAGAATTAACTAATATTTATATTTAGCTAGTTGGAATTGCATACTGTGATCCTGTCCTTAGAGAATTTCATGTTTGTGAATTTCTAGATACTCCAGATTTTACTATTTTACAGGTATTTATTTATTTTATCATATTTTTTAAGATTTTGAAAATAAAGAAACAAATGACAGATTATTTGATGCTTTTAAATTATATGAAATTTAGTGAAAGGAATTTCTTTACTAGTATTTTCCTGATACTATTTGATAGTTTTATTGATGAAAATACTAAAAATTTAATAAATGAAAATTATCAGTGTGTGTTTACAAAATTTCATTTTCAGAAAAGAAATTTTGGATCTATTTGATTGTAAACTGTCTATTTAATTTAATTTCATTGATAATTTTTTACACTGTTTCTCTTAAAACTTTTGTTTTATTTTTAAAAAAAATAAATAAAAGAAAAGAAATATCAATTTTCAATTACTTTAACATTTGATACTCATATGTAATCAATTGAGAGAGAACAGAATAGAAATAGTACTACTATTTAAGTGTATACTTTTACATGAGTATTTCCCAAAAAACTACAAGATATTGTATTAGAAATTGTTGATATGTATTCGGCAAGGTAAATTGAAATTTTATTTATAAATTTTTTTCTTTTGTATCATTATTTAAACATTTAGAAAATTTGTTTTAAGAATATGATTTTAATATTTCAGTCGGTATTGGTACAGTTAAGTCCTCAAGAGTGTATCTTACCAATATCAGCAATACCTAAACAAAGTGAAACAGCTCCGGGTACTTTGAAATCCATCATTGAAACACATAAAATTGCTGTGACTCTGAAAAAGTCAGGTAGTTAGTTTTTGTTTTTATTCATGCCATTTCTCTCCCCTTCCTTCCTTTTTATAATTTGATACATTTTTATTCAGTTCTTGTCCTCAAATTAAAAAATAATTAAGTTAATATTTACTGTGGTCTCTTGTACATCCAAAATTAAGCAAAGTTAAGTTTTCTTCCTTAATTGAAAATTTCAGTACCTCTTGGCTTAAAAATCTCGTTTTCCATTGTAATAACAGTTACAGAATTATAACAATTATAATAACAGTTACAATATTAATTACAAAAACTGTATGTAGGGAAAATTTTTTGGAGCAGCGGTTTTCAAAATGTGTGCTTTTGAAACTTAGGGTTCAGTGGATTTGTTACAAGGGATCCAAGAGTTATGACATTTTTATGATTTTCAAAATCTGTAATTAAATTTCTAACCAACCAATTATCTATTATATATCTAATATTTCTGTTATTTTAATGACAATATTTTTAAGTAAAATAACATAAAAAGTAAATTGAAAATTAAATGTATTTTTTTTCTAGTAGTAATATATTTAATTAATAATAAGAAGAATATACATCCATAATATTTTGCATTAGTATTTTTCACTAAACCTTTCAATATAAAATAAAATAACCAGATTCAAAAATAAAGAAGTGTGTTCTTCTGATAGCCATTTTAATGTTTATTTTCATCCTTTTCTGTTTTCATTTTAATTAAATTCAAAACTCGATTGGAATGCTGCTCCAGACCTGTGAATTGAAGTTTTAGAGATAAAACCTACTTTTAAAATTAGTATTGATAAAATTTAAATAAAAAAAATATTTCTTCTCGTTGAATATTTTAAAAATAAATAATTATCGTTGTTTTGTTAATATGTTCACAACTGCTAATGAACTTTTTTCATTAAGTTCTAGGGTTCCATCAGTAGTAGGTTGATCATTTAGAATTCCTTAGCTGAAAAAAAAAAAAAGAATTGGGAACCGCTGAGCTAGAGGGTTGGGTTTATATTGTTGTAAACCTGATGAAGATTTAACCGTATTTTTAATATTATTTTGTAAAAAATGTAGCATTCTTAGCTTCTTATTAACCCTCTATTTGTCCCTACTTTTTCCGAACTTTTAGCTGCAGGCTTTCCTGCATTAAAAAACTGATTTCCCTCATGTTGTTCAAAAGGAGAGTAGTGTGTATAGTTTCTGTACAAATTTACTCAGGGACTCAGCTCTGTAGGGTTGAAACACCTGATCATTTAACTTGATTGTTTTCGTGCATGTCAGACTGTATTCTTCTCGTGTTGTTCAATAGGAAAGTGGATTATAGTAGATAGAATTTCATACTAACTTATCAAAAAGCTAAACTATCAATAGTTTTCTTCACCATACATTTTTTCTTTGGATATATATAAAAGATATTATTTTTTTTAGACATTTGTATCATTTTTTAGATATGTAATACCATTGACATGTATCAATTCAATGTTTTCTACTTTTAGATGCCTTTGAACCTTTAAATACTGCAGATGTTCTTCGATTATTTATATCTTCATCAAATCTTGAATATAATTTTGAAGGTAATATGTTAAATTTATTTATTCATATTAAATATACAAATAGATAATTTTAAATGAAAAATTCTCTCATGTTTTAACTTTAAACCTTAAAAAACTCTATTTTTAACTTAAATTATTTGTGAATATAAAATATTATTAATTGTTTACTTTCTTATATATTGAATTAAAGTAGATTCATATTCTGTATTCTAAAATTCTATAAAACATATTTTGACTTATATAAATAATTAATAAATAATTTTAACTTATAATTTTTGTCTTCTATGTAGTATTTTATGTTACATAAATTTATATGTTTTCCACATAAATTTGTTTGTAAATTATTTATCATTTTTAATGTTTTTCCCTCTCTTTTTTTTCTACTAGAGTGGCAGTCATCACATAAAGGCTGCAGTCTTGCTGCTGCAATAAGATATTTAGAGGTATTGGGACATTGAATTTTGTTTATTGTATCAATTTCCTTTTTAAAAAGGTCATTTTAGTTAAGGGATGATATTGATTATATTTTAAAAATGATAAGAAATTGCTGCAGCTTCAATAATTTTCCAATTTGTTTTAGTTATTATCAGACGAAAATAATTTTGAGCAGTTTCAACTGATTGAATTCAACACACAGCTTTATGCTAGAATTGATAAAGCTTGTTCAGTTGGTCTTGGTTTGTTTGCTGAAAAAGATTCTGGTAATTTTAATAACATTCTGATTCCAGTAATAATAATTTAAAGTTTAATTTAATCATTTATTGGCTATTAAATTTTTATTCCTATAAAAATATTATAAAATTTATATTTATTTTGTATGTTTAATTAATTGAGAAGAACTGTAAATAGAAATATAAAACATTGTTATTATGTTCACTGTTGGTTGAGAGTTTAGCAGTTACAATTAGACTTTTATGTTTTATAAATATGTTTCTATAATAATATGTTTGAAATATATTAATTATAACCATTATATATTTATTTTTTTATCTTTTAGTTTATTTTACTTCTTAACTTAATTTTCTGATTTACATTTGTATCATGCCATATTTTGAATGTCAAACTCTATTATTATTTACATTGTAAAGTTTTGTTGATTCAGATTAAAACAGCTCAGTTTATATTGATTCTCAACTAATTTTATCTTTGAAGTAATGTACTTGTCAAATAAAATTAATTTATTTAATTCTATTATTGTTATAAATAAATTACCATATATCCTGGTGTATAAGTCATTTTTTCTAACCCCTAAAATGTTAGGAAAATCCAGAATTCAACATATATACCAGTAATAAAGTGGGATAAACTTTGCATACTATGAAATATCAATGCATTTTAAACAATGAATTAGATATTAATGACTATATCAATTTACCTCTTTCAAAAACTTTATTTAATGTGGTATATACAATTAATTTTGTATTTTTTTCATCATAATTTTTTAATGTGTAAAGGTTTTTACTTGTAAAAAAAAAAAAATTAAGAGTATTTCAATATTTTGAACTTAGTTGACTTAATAATTTTTTATATATTTTTAATTTTTGCAATATTCATATTTGGGTTTCTTTGTGGTCTTCTTATACACCGAGATATACAGTATATATTTATGCACCCCTGTTCAACATATTTATTCCAGGAATTGCTTGGCTAATTTTCTTTAAATATTTGTTGTAGATGTGGATGAAAAAGATTATCTCTATGGGTTTTTAAACTCTTGTCGAACAAGCGCCGGTGAAAGATTATTAATGCAATGGATAAAGCAGCCTTTAGTAGACAAGATTAAAATAGGTATACTTGTTGCACGTCTTTAAAATATTATTGATGATCGATTGGCAAAAACACTTTTCAGAAATTACTTTTAGAAAATAAGTTTATTAAAATAAGTTAAACAATAATTTTTATACTTGTGTTTTATTAGATTTCACCAGCATTGGAGCATTGTCTAATTAAAAAGCATCAGCATCAAGAATAATGTAATTTTTTGTGAATATTTAATTTTTTTAAAAGTTGCTTTATTGTTAAGTCTGAATCACTGCTAAGTCTTATAGTTAAATTTAATTTAATTATTTGTTTTATTCGATTTCAAATAACAAGTTGTGTAGTGACAAAAAATACTTATTATAACAGCTAAGAAATATATTTCAAATGAAATCTTCGAGAATCGCTATTTTCACTTCCATGTTATCAATTAACAATGTATACACATAAAAAATTGTATTGTTTAGTTTTTATTCCTTCCCCATCTCAAAGGCATATTAAAAATTCTTCAGAAATATGTGATTTTAAATAGTGAGAAATTGTGATTTTTCTAATAATCTTTTTGGTATGATTAATTTTGACAATGATTTACAATGAGCGAAGAAATTAAGCCTTGTTTTGTTCTGTAAAGTATCTATTCAAAATTAGTTAGAAAGTGAGTTAATAAAAATAATTGTAAACATAGTTTTGTTTATTTTTAGAGGAACGTTTGGATTTAGTTGATATATTTGTTGAAGACAGAACATTTATGATCGAAGTCCAACACTTTCTTGAGAAGTTTGTAGATATTGAGCTCCTCGCAAGAAAAATTCATCGAAGAGTAATCAACTTACAGGTCAGTTCATTAAAATAACCCATTTTTAAAAATAAAAAAAAATCTGTTGGATCTAATTTATATAACTGGCTTTATTATGTATGATATTTGCTGCATTATGTAAACTGCTTTCTATTACTTAGCTGACTGGAAGTGAATAAAAATGTTTTACTTTCATTTCAGGATTTTTACAAGATTCATACGGTACTAACAAAAATTCCAAGTCTGTCAGAATACCTTTCTCAATATGATGGTGATAAAAAAGCAGTCTTGGAACAACACATAAATGTACCATTGAAAGTGAGTTTAAATAATTAAAATTAATAATTGTACTTAAAAAAGGGTTTGAATGTTATATCCACTTTTGAAGTTTATATTGCTTCAAAATTTAATATTTTAATTGAATATTGTGTCATTTCATTGGAGAGGTTTACCTTTCTCATAAACAAGAGCTTTCTTGCTCCTTAAAGATCTTACCCCCTACCCATTAGATTTAGTTTAAAATGAGGTTTAATTGTGATGATGTGTGACTATGTAATAGTATCCATTTTTTACACAGTATAATCAATTCCAACTCATATTAGTAACCTTTGCATTGGTGGTTATCAAATACTGAGATTTATGCTTTACAATATTCTTTAAACTAGGAGTTGTACTTATTTTGATTAGGTTCTTTTGTGTTTTTAAAAAATAATATGTATGTGAAACTTTTAGAGCTTAAATTGGAAAATGCTTTTGTGATGTTTTCTTATGTTTATCATATTTTTATTATTATTTTTTTTTTTTTTTTTTGAAGTTGTGCCTGCTTTGTGGAATAAAGTTTTTTTCTTCACGGCACAAAAGAAATAAACAGAAACAGTTCTACTGCATTTAAGTGATAACTTTATTTAGTGCACAACAGTATGTATTTAAAAATTTAACTAAATAAACTAACGCAAGTGGAATATTTAAAAGATATGAAATTAAAGATGGGGAAGCAAACTAAGTGTCTCATTCTTTTGGTTTCATTCCGCGAACTGATGAGTTCATGGGGTGGCTCCAGCAGTTTTGGTTAAAGTTAAGCTCTTTGCAAGGCACTTTTTATTACTCTGAAGCATTTTTCTTTCATAATTGAAAATTTATCAAATTCAATCCATCTATCAATCAAATCTATTGTGAATTTTATAAAGCCGTAGCACTTTATGGTTTGAAAAGATTTTAATCATTAAATTTTATACTTATCTTTATATTAATTAAAATTTAAAACCATATTTATGAAGTACACTTATTATTATTAATTTTGACATAAATGAAGGAAATATAAAAATAAGAACATTTTCAAGTCATAGTCTATGAACTGAATAGTTACTTACAACGTAACACTGCTTTAAGTTTAGTTGTTATGAGTTAATTATTCTGCTTTTTCATTCAAATACATTACATTACTGTTTTAACTAAAAATTTACATTACTTTTTAAAATTTACAACACTGTTTTATATTTTTATGAAATGTTAGAACTGTGTAATTTTTCAATTGATGGGGGAAAAAATGGAATTTTCCAAAAAAATATAAAAATAGTGTTTTTTTTTTTTTTTTTTTTTTTTTTTTTTGCATATTCCTTTCTGTTTACCACAATATATTAAAATCGAAAATAAAATTCTTTTATAAGATTTTTTTTTATTATTATTTTTTAATAGGAAAAAATCCAAGAATTAGACAAACTGCGAGAAATGATTGATGATATGATTGATTTTGACGCTGTTGAAAATAGAGAATATGTTATTAAACCTGATTTTGATGAAAATCTTAAAGGTTAGTGAATTAAAAATTTTCTAAGAGTTTATATCTTCTTTTGCATAAAAATTAAATATTACTTTTTAAATAAATAATATGTATTTAATAAATCTTCCTTCCTTTCTTTTTTTTTTTTTTTTTTTTTTTTTTACAATAAAGTAAATATGGAAAAATGGAATGGCTCCAAATTAAGAAAGAGAGTTTGAGTTGCCTGGAACATAATTTTTTTGAGGGAAATATTGGTACAGATTCTGAAGGAAATTTTCTGATACTGTTTTTGTTTCATTAATGCATTTGTATTTATAAAATTTTATAAAAATTTGAAAATGTTTTTATGGAAAAAGGTTATTTAACTTTTATTAGTAAATATTCTGTTATAAAAAATGTTTTCAATGTTAACAAAACAGTATTTCATTATGAACATAAAGTCAACTGACCACAAATATTTTCTACTCTGAGCTACTGCTGGTTAGTTATTTTTAGTCTCTCATAAATAGCTGCAAAAAAATATGCACATATTTCATTGTTATCTCTTTTTTGTTGTCTGAAGCATCCTTTTAGATAATATGTTTATTTAAATTAATTTTATTTTTAAGATTTTTTATTTATTTTTGTACTTCAATAACAAGTATATTGTTTTAGAAATATATTTCATGTAAATAGACTTAAGTATGTTGACAAAGATTGAAGTAAAACAAGAATAAACTGTACTTTATAAAGCTAATTTTACAAAGTAAATTTCATGATAGCAGGTAGTTTCTTATCGACTGTAAATTTTCAATATGTCTTTTTCACTCCATATGTTTTATTTGTTAATTTTTTTCTATCATTTGTTGCTGATTTTGGTCAATCAGACAGCTTTTATTGATTTCTTATATTTTCGTTTTTTAAAATATTCAATATAGTTGTTGCCCTACAAAAAACTTTTATTTATTTTTAGAAATGAGGGAAGAAATGGTGAATTTACAAAAGTCTATGAAAGCCGATTTAGAAAAGGTATTTTCATTTTCTATTTATGATTATGATTTAATTCTTAGTAAATAAATGTTTCGATAAATATAGATGAATGTTTTAGCTTCTTAAAACTGGTTACTAATTATTTTTATTGTTTTGTAGATAAAAACTGATCTAGGTCTTTCTACTGTAAAATTAGAACTGTATGAAAAGAATGATTACGCTTATAGAATCACCTTGAAAGTAAGAATTTAAAAAAAAATTAACTGTTTTGATTTAGAATATTTTAATTATATATTTTGCAGCAATAGATATTAAAGAAATTAAGCCACTGGTACAAAAGACACCAAACTAAAAGATTATGTTAGTTCATACGCAATTTCAATGGTCTTTTCATTTGCCTCTATTAAATTTTAAATATATAAATACTATAATGAATACTATATAAAAAAATTTGTAAACTAAGAAAAGTTGCAATTGAAGTTTAGTACAAATAAAATTTTATCATTGTGTAAAGATTAAAAAATAAACTATTTAAATGGAATTTTTTTTTTATATACAATTTGAATTTATATATTTACCATAAATAGATCATTATATTAAATATTAATAAAAACATTATTAAAATGGAATTAGATAAAAAATTGTAGAACATGCGAAATTCACATCTATAATAAAGTATTCTATTTAGTGACTAAACCACAAAGCCAAAAAATCTAAAACCTAAACAGTATATCATTATTCCTTTATTCTCATAGGTAATTGGTTTCTGGTCTGAGGGATCAATAATTATTTTATGGTAGTTCTAATTAGTGGTTCTAGGCCCCTTGGCTACTGTTAATTTTTGAGTCTTGCTGTGTGAATAAGAATTATCAGTTGCAACAAAAGTTGACTCCTAAATTGATTTGATGATAGTTCTAATTAGTGGTTCTAGGCCCCTTGGCTACTGTTAATTTTTGAGTCTTGCTGTGTGAATAAGAATTATCAGTTGCAACAAAACCTGACTCCTAAATTGATTTGATGGTAGTTCTAATTAGTGGTTCTAGGCCCCTTGGCTACTGTTAATTTTTGAGTCTTGCTGCGTGAATAAGAATTATCAGTTGCAACAAAACCTGACTCCTAAATTGATTTGATGGTAGTTCTAATTAGTGGTTCTAGGCCCCTTGGCTACTGTTAATTTTTGAGTCTTGCTGTGTGAATAAGAATTATCAGTTGCAATAAAACCTGACTCCTAAATTGATTTTTGAAAGACTTCAAATCATTGAAAACTAAAGGATTTAAAGATATATTTTTTTCACCTCAAAAAGTGGACCTAACCTTTATCAGGCAATTGGGAGGGGATATATCCATTTGGCTGCTCCAAGTGTAATTTTTAAATCCTGCAGTGGGAATAAGAATTCTCAGTTGCAATGAAGCCTGACTCCTGAATAGATTCATGAAAGACTTCTTGACATAAATTTTATTTTATGAAAATATTGCTTATACTAATTAGGCAGCATATTTAAGGTATCCATTAAGATTATATATTTTTACATAAAAATAGAAATATTTGATTCAGGCTCATGTATTATGCTTCTTTTTGGTGTTACTTTGAGACTAGGTGTATTAATTTTAATTAATCTTGTATAATTTTTAAAATAACACATTCTTTGAAAAATGCAAACTGATTTGTAAAATGTATTTTCTACAGGAAGAAAGCAATTTGAGAAATAAAAAGCAATACACTATACTTACCACAGGAAACAGTGGAGTAAAATTTCAGAGTCCTGCTTTACTAAGAATGAGTTATAATTATGCAACATTGAAGAGAGATTATGCGGAAATTCAGAAGAAAATTGTTCTTGAAATGATAGCAATTGCTGGTAATTATTGCTCTCTAATAAGTACCATTCAGCAGTAATTTTAAATTACTTGATTTTTATAATTTATTACTAGGTTACTGTATTCTAAATAAGATTTACACCATTTTATTTGAAAATTAATGTTTAACTATTACTTAAGCTATTAAATTATATTTTTTAACTATTAAACAATTAATAAAATTATGAAAGAAATTGAAGTAATTTTTTGCTATAATTTAGAGTACAGTTTTTTTTTCTTTTAATTTTTATCTATTTTTAAATATTTTTTAGTGTACATTCTTTCAAACAAGTATGTTAAAGATAATAAAGATTTATCAACTCTTCTAAAATATTTCTTTTACTAAGTTTATTTTATTATACTTTTTCTTATTAAAGAAAATTAATACATTGGTATAGCAATCACTGTTCATTCTTTACCTTAGCACCGAAAGGGAGGCTTTTTCATAGTTTTGAAACAGCTGTAAGCCCCATCTATCTTTATTATCGTACAATGCTGTTCGTTTTGTTATGTTCCAAAATATAAATAATCTACGCCAAAATATAACATTCTAATGAAGCTTCTTACAAGTGATCAGCTTTAATTTTGTGTGCAATTAAATATTTTTTGTTAGGAAATATAGATTCTCTTATTAATTAAAGCATCAAAGCAGTAAATTGTGGCAAACCTTTAAACAGTATGTGTTAAAATAGGTGAAAAGAAAACTAAACATTGCTGTGTAAGTTACACTCACTATATTTAATTTTTGACCTATAAGTAAATTAATTTGTTTGCCTGTATTTTTCTTTTTGCATTGTTGTTGTTGCCGTTTGACAAGTGCAGAGAAGTACAATCAAATCGGACCGAGGGCATGAAGCACAGCCCTGGCCACATCTCCGACTTTTTCGGAATAAAGGGTGTCATGGCAGCAGTTGAGGTCGATGTTGAAGAGAGTCGAGGCAACAGAGACACAGTGGAAGAGATGCCTCGGATCCAGCTGAGCACCCGGGCAGTGCCTGCAATCTGCGTAGGTTCTAGAGCTGTAGGGCATGATCGCTATGCCTCTCATGTGCCCCGCCTGCAATCTGCTGATGGTAGTGGTGATTTCACGATCAAGATTAAGCTCCGGAAGACACCATTTTTTTTCGAAGTCCGCCGCAGAGCTGATGTTTTGCGACAGCATTTGCATCGAAGCAAGTGGTTTGCATGAGAGGGGGATTAATATTTCTAGCCTCCTTAGCGAGGGAGTCCGCTTGTTCATTTCCCTCTATGTTGACATGAGCGGGGACCAATTGGATGGTGCAAGTTTTCTCCCTGGCAACAATGGTGGACAGAAGCGCGTTGATGTCTTGGACGAGTCTCGTTTTACCCCCTTTAATGGCCTCCCGGGCAGATTTACAGTCAGAGAAAATGATGATGCCTGACGAGGGGACTGACTGTGAGAGGTAAAGGTCTAGAGTGGATTTAATGGCAATCAGTTTGCTAATGAAGTTGGAGGTGATTTTGCCGGCAGCGACCCTATGTTTGAAGTATGTTTGATCTGGCAGGAGAAGGAAAATGCCAGTACCTCCTCTGTTGCATTCTGATTTGGAAGAGCCGTCAGTGTAAACGGTGACAGTGGTAAGCAGTTTATATGATGAGTGCAATTTCTTCTTCTTTTTGCATTTTCCATGTGAAGTGGAAATAGCTACAATTAAATAAATTAAGGAATAAACTAATTTTTGTTCTAAATTTTTTATAACATGTTTTTTTTAATTTTTAAATTTGCTTTTTTATTTTAATATAAATTTATAATACTATTTTTTATAAACCTGTTTCAGTTCCTTACACGCCTCACCTTAAGGAACTGAGTGCTACCTTATCCTGGCTTGATGTAACAGTTGCTCTTGCACATAAAGCAGCGAATGCCTGCAACACTTATGTGCGCCCAATTATAACTGAAAAAGGTTTGCTGTTTCTTTTTTATTCTCAAAACTTTTTTTTTTTTTTTTTGAAATATTTTGCAGCTGTTGTGGAATTTTATATCCTAGTTTGTATTCATAATATTTTGGAGTATGTCATGCATTCATAACAATCATTGTATTTTAACACAATATTCCTTTAAAAGGTGCAATTCTAGTTATACTATTGTGATCCTGACACAAACGGGGCTGATTGTGATCCGGAAAAATCCGGATTCTTCTCTAACAGTGATCCGGAAAAATCCGGATTCTTCTCTAACAGTGATCCGGAAGTTTTTGGAGATCAAAGGTCCAGGCGTTTCGAAAAATCATTGATCACTGAAATTTCCGGAAATCAAATTTTCAAATGTGGAACTTAAAAACACAGTTTATTTTATTTGTTTGTAAGGGAGAGCCAGATACTTTATAAGCTTATATTCATGATTAATATTCATTTTTTATCAGTAAATAGCTATTATAATCATAAACTCAAGAAAGAAAGACATATTTTAAATTTTGCTTACTAATTTAAAATTTAATTACTTCTCCAGGTCATCATCATAAGTGTACAATTTTATATATATTTTAAGTAAACTAAGAAATATTGAGAAAAAAGAAAAGAAAACCTTGTTGAAATTTTTTTCTAATTTTTCAATTTAAACTCTTTTTTTTTTTTTAACTCAAGAAATTTTTTGGAATTTTGACTAGGGCTCACAATCACCCCTGCACAAAATTGTTGACTTACGTCAAATTTGTGACTATATCAATTTTAACTTAGTAGCCTTGTAATTTTCAAAACAACTCATATTAGGAAACTCTTCGATAAAGCTTTCCTTTGTTGTGGACTTTTTGTTATAACTGACCTAAATTATTGAATTACTTGGCGAGGAACATCTCCTCCCATGGTTTTTCTGTTGAGAAAGAGATTCTAAGGATAATTTTTTGTCAGCATTGTAATTAGTATAAGTTAGTAAAACTAAACTCAGTGGCGCGACAGCCCATGGAGGGCCAAGGCCTACTGTGTGTATAAGCTAGTAGCTGTATAGAAATTCACTAACCATTGCTGTGATTCGAACCTTGATTGCCCATTGGGGTTTAAACGCTCTGCACCCGGCTGAGTTATCCTAGCTTATGATGGTTATTCTTTGGTACTAGGTTAGCCTATGTTTTCATATGGTGGCCACAATCTCAATTTAATTTTTAAATACAAATTTCTTTATTTTAAACATTTTTATCTACCATGAAATGGATTAAAATAATGAATTATTTTGAATGATATAACATTGTTTATGATATTTATGACATCATTGGGTTTTTTAAAAGTTATTTTAATTGAAATGGAATATGTGTCAAGGGTTTTAAGTTGTCTGGATGACAACATGTAGATATGGAAAAGAAACAAGTTAAAAACAAGAAAATATTTGAATAAGAAAATCTCCAATATATAAATGGAAGGGAAAAATATATAAGGAAAAAGAAAAAAAGCTGAAGATATCCATGCCATTGTAGTTGCCAAAGGACTGTCACATATTAGGACAGTATACATATCAATTTGCTTTGCTTGGATGGAGCAGAACTAAAATTTTTTACTAAAGAATCCATGTAGATATCGATGAACAAGGGCTCAAGACTTGAAATGTATTAAATTGCTCTATTGTACTTGATTATTCTTTATAAAAAATTTTCATTGCTAATTGCTTGTTATAATAAAAATCCATAAGTGAAGGGAAAATTTTTTTTTTATCTCAAAACATATTTGTTAGTTATATCAACCATGTATTTAATAAGATGGTGATTAATAAGATATTTTTCCTTACTTGCATATCATAGTTAGGTTACAATGCATTATAATATTAAAAGTTTGATTAAGTATAAATTTTTGTAAATTAAAAAATAATTGCTAATCATTTCATTAATCCTAATTAATATTAAAACCATTGAAAAAATTATTTTCTTTTATAACTTAAGCTGTAGACAATTTTATTAGGTTAATTTAAGATGTTATTTAATAAATTTCAGAAATTATAGAACAATAAAAAAAAGCAAAGCTATGCAGTTCAGATGCCTTTGTAAAGAGAAAAATGTCAGCTATCCCAATCATCCCCGAAGAATTTTAATTTTCTTTCATTTGCCATTTTGTTTCACCAACATTTTAAGAACAAAATTGAATTGTATGTTTTCGAATTCGGGTGTGAAACATATTTTCGAAATCAAATAGTATAGAAATTTTATAATTATAGAAATTTCAAAGAAAACATAGGAAGTGTTGTCAAACATGACTGATATTACTATTAATCTGTTGAAAAATTAATTGAAATTGAATTTAGTTGAGGTACAAGTATTGTTCCATTTATCTTGTTTACCATCCATATCCTATTTTTACATCTTAACTTTATTATAGTATAAAAATAAATTTTGTGACTTATATCTATTAAATTTTGATACTTTTTAAATTAAGAAAAAATTATTATTTTATGTTTGCTATTTTAATTGTATATTCTGATTGATTCATATTCTTAGAAGTAGTTCCACATTTTGTTCTTGCATTATGCATTATATTAATGTATTATTTCAATGTTAAAATATTATTTTGGATTTGTTTTTTTTATTATCTTAATTTTTTTATCAAGTTAAAAAGATCCTGTACTGTATGATTTTTACTGATTATAACAAATGTTTTATTGTATATTTGCAGATTATTTTTACTTGTGTTTAAAAGATATGCGTCATCCTGTTCTAGAAGAAAAATTACGAGATTTTATTCCTAACTCCGTTGAATTGTCTGCTCAAGGTAATTTGCTAGTTAATTGTTTATTAAAACATTTTTCGCTTTTTTTAAATGTAAAATTAAAGCAAAAATAATAAAATAAGTTTTAAAAACATGAATAAAATTCATTTTTTTGTGGTAATAAAAACTTATCCTAACCAAATTTTTTATTTAAAATGTACATTCGACTGTGTACAGGTATTTTCTTAGTGTAAGTTGCCAGCTCTAAAAACATTTGTATCTTAATATTTTTAGAAAAATAAGGAAAGTTTTAGATAAGATAATAAATTACTTTTTAACTATTTTGTGTCAAATATCCTCTTATTGAAACTCTTCAAACTGTTAAACAAAACAAATATATAAAAAAGTAAAGCATTCCCTTAACAGCCCATTGTAGGCTAAAGGGTCATGGAGATTAAGACTCCACAATTTTGTGACCAATGGCATGATGGTTACAATGTGGTCAAAATTAAACACCAGTCCCCTTCACTTCCTAGACAAGCTAGAACCTAACAATCTAAAGCTCGGTGTGCATGAAGAGGCCACCAGGGATTGGACTTTAGCTCTTCACAATGCCAGTCCAGTGCATTAAATACTGAGGCATCATGTCTGAAGTTAATAAAATTAATTAAACATATAAATATGTTTAATTAATGGATTGTTATAAAAAATAGAAAAATTCTAATATTGTATTTAAGTCAATTCTTTGTATTGAGTAAAGAAACTTATCATTTGTGACTGCATATTGTAATTATTCTAAAATACTCAAGATGTCACAAGATTTTGTGTATAGTTTATACCTAAGAAACTTATAAAAATAATAATGCATATTCTTACATTAAAGTGGAAATCATCCATTACCATAATGTAGTATTATGATGTACTGGTATTGGGCTAAAATATGGATTTTGCAATAAAAAATAATATATATATATATATATATATTCTTTTTCCAAATTAGGAAAGAACTTTTATTTCGTTTCTGGACCAAATATGGGAGGAAAATCAACTTATATTAGATCTGTAAGTATTTAATTAATTGAATTTGAGTTTTTTTTTTTTTTTCATTTCCATATTTAAATTTTTTTTGCAAGTATTTTGATATTGATGTGTATAGTTTGAATGACAAATGTTATCTATAATTAGTTATTTTTAAATTAACATTATCTTAAAATTATTTAATTTCTATTTGGATTATCAGCTGTTAAATAACTATAAAAAAAAAGGTTTTGTGTTTGACTGAAACTTGTTTTTTATTATTTATAAATTAATGTGATATAAAGGTACTTAGTGCTAAATAAATAAAAAAACTAATTTTTAATTACTAATAAAAAATAGAACACCTTAAAAACCTTTCTCATTATGAGATTTTTATGAACCACTATCCAAACTTATTCAAGACACTAGCTTTAGATATGGTGTTTAATTGCAGACAATATTTAAATTTACAAAATCAGATGCAAAAACCTACTTTTCTAAATAAAAATAAATTTTACTTTTGATTTGATTTGTATTTTTGTCCCTAGGAATCTGTAGGATAGACAAATGTCTCCCAACTTAAGCAGAAGAACAGTTAAAAGATAATTAGCATATTTAATGTTAGGTTCTTTAACTATTAACTTAGAACTTAAAAACTTTTTTTTTAATAACAGCAGGCGCTGAACTTTCGTTCTTTGCAATAGAAGATGCTGGAATTGTTGCTCATTTATCGTTACCCAGTGGGCATCTGTGAACCAAAGTCACGGAGGCGAGCAACGTTACCCACGCCACACTGCCACAAACCCGTTTTATAGGGTAGGCCTCATTCACACATCAGAACACAATGCAGAGAGAGAAACATCCATGCCCTGAGCGGGATTCGGACCCGCGGCCATTGGCTTCGCAGTCAGACGCGCTAACCACTCAGCCACCTGGCTGACCTTAAACTCTAATCTTAGTATTTAAGTACTAGCGTTTAAAGCATACTTGGTCCATGAACACCAGTAATATGATTGTAGGATCAAAAGTTGTTAAGGCCTTCCATTTTTTATTTTGTTCACTGTACATAGTTATATTAATTATGTACTAAAACAATATTTCTGTAAAACAATGTTTTAAAATCTTCAGATCTCTTGCAATTTTTCGTTTATTAATTTTAGAATTTTTCTGATCTCCTTTTACATTACAGGTGGCAATAAATGTGCTTTTAGCTCAAATTGGGTCCTTTGTTCCTTGTTCATCAGCAGAAATTTCTCTTACGGATGCCATTTATACTCGAATAGGAGCTTCTGATAATCCTACTAGTGGAATTTCAACATTTATGCATGAAATGCTGGAAATGCAACGAATGTTAAAAGTAAGTTGTATTTCATTTGTCATAATTTTAAGTTGTAAATTCTACTTACTTACAGTAAAGCAGAGCTAAGTTTCGAATTTCGCCAGTTAATAGTCCTATGTAATCTTAGTTGTATTTACACTTTTTATTTTGAAAAGTAGTAGTTGTAGTGACATGGTCACTATAACTTATTTGAATTTTAATATTTTTTATCAATATGTGCTTAAGTGTTTTAATTTTTATTTAACTTTGTCATTATTACAGCGTTGCCAGTAAAGAATGTCAACAGTGATTTTTATGACCAAATATCTTTCAGTATGTTTTTGCTGTATAAAATCTAAGAATTTTTTTCGTCCTCGCCAACAGCTTACATTTAGGGGATAGATTTTTAAGATGGTTGACCAGTGGGTCAAAGAATGAAAGAATGACCTAGATTTCTTAGTTAATTAAAGAACATTTTTTGGAGTTTTTTTTTCAAAAGTCTTTTTTCCCCATCTGCTTATATGTCTGCAGGATTGGCAAACAAATTTTATTAATCCCCTAAAACAAATAACAATTTAGTAAGTTTAGGAATTAAAAATGTGTTTTCTGTTTCACCTCTCAGTAATATTTTAAGCTGAATTTTTAAATCTAAGTGTAATAATTTGCATTAAATGTAATTTACATTTAATGCATTACATTTAATAATTTGCAGAGGCTTTGATAATTTTCAGAGCCCTTTGATTGGGTGGACACTTTATTTTATCTTTTTATTGTAATTTTTGAAGTAAATAAACATATATCACATAAAAAATTGACAGATGGGAGCAAATTTGTTATATACCTTCAATATTTTCTACTGCTGAGTAATTTATCAAATTAGCAGACTCAGCTAAATGATAAAAATAAAAACTTTAAAACTGGTAATAAAAAATGCTTTAAAGAAATTAATAATAATATTAGAAAAGTTGGCTTCTATAGCTACTTTAATAATTGCATTGACAAAATAATCATGTTAGCTAAGTTGCGTCAATGAGATTAAAGTCGTTTTCTTCCATATAAATATAGTTTGTAGTAGTTCTTGTAGTTTAAACTTTTGAAAAAATTCTTGCTGTTTCTCTGTTGTTAAAAGCATACAATATATGTTGATTATTTATGTGGTTTAACTTTCTCAAAGGAAATCTTTTGTTTGTTTATTATTTATTATCCCAAATGTTTTGTTTATTATTTATTATTAATTTTTCCTATTCATTTAAGTTACCTGATTTTCCTTTATAAGCTGTTTTAAAATATTTTACTTCGTAAATTAATTTTTATTAATTTGAAATACATTTTAAATTGTGCTGCAAAAATATTTGTGGTAGTGTTTGATTATGTAACCACATGTTCTACGTACCATCTATTTATCCCTCTGCAGTTGAGAAATGAATACCAAGTTTTATAGAAAATAATTATTGTTTTGTTTGATAGTATATTTCTTAAAGCAATTCTAAAAACTGTAAGCATAAATTAAAATTAAAAAAATATATATTATGAATTTATTGATGGTTTTATTCAATTATCTTTTTTTCTGATTAAAATATGTTTTTCAGAATGGAACCTCCAGGTCATTACTTATCATTGATGAATTGGGAAGAGGTACATCAACAGCTGATGGTTATGGGCTTTCACATTCTATTTCATGGTATTTTTTATTACTCATTTTTTTTTAATCATTTGTATTTATTTTTGTTACTTTTTATTTAACTTTTATATAAAATTGAACTTATGAAAATGGCCTTGCTTGCAATTTTTTTTGAATATATGTGTGCTACTGAAAATTGACAAAATCTTTTTTTTCTGTGTAATTTTTAACCTCTGAAATTAGTGGTCTTAGATGCTATCTTTAATCCAGTATGTTTGAAAAGTGAGCAAAGGAAAAAAAAAGTTTTTAAATTATAGATAGTATTGGTTTATGAATAGAAGCAACAACAATTTAAATAATACTTACTTGATAGTGGTAGTATAAACCATAAATTTTTTTTTTTTCACAAATATTTAGATTCATATTGGTGGTAATATTTTTGTTGATAATAATTTAAATTACCTTAAAATATTTTACTTTCCTTCAAATTTTAAATCTCTATTTTGTTTTTTTAAATTTAAGCTAATTTTCTTAATTACACAATTTTCTTCATTTTGTAACTTAGTTCAGACATACTAATGATGTCTACAAAATCTTTTAAACCTTATTTCACTATGCATTTGAATATACGGTATTGAATTTCTTTGTCAATTGATCACCTGTTTCAGTCAACCTTAGATTCAGCAATAATTTAGCAACAAATAGAACCACCCTGTTTTAAGTTTACAACTTGTCTAAGTAAACCACCAAACTGTTGTACAGTCAGCAAAAAAAAAAAAAAGATATCACCCTGAATAATTTTCGTTCTAATGATCGGATTTTCACGAACTAAGTGTCAATCTTAATGGTTCCTTTGGGTGACCTCAAATATGCTAATTAGTTAGTGCTAACTATTAATTAAGTTACGAAATCAGACACAAAAACGTACTTTCTCTGAATAAACATATATTTTTTTTTACATATTTGGAATTCAGATACTTGAATTAGGGGGGGTAGACAAAATTTTGAAAAAAATGTGTGGTAAATAGGGTTGCAACAAAGGTTTATATATTTGGCGATAGTCCAGAAAACCGCCAAAAAAAGTCGCCAGCGCAAATAAATATTTTAAGATAACCCATTGACTAATTTAAAAGAAGAATGCTTAATTTTACTAGGTTGCTAAGCAACCAAGCTCTGACTGGAAAAAAAAATTGAAATAATGTTCTGTGATTACTCAGAGAGGTTTAATTAATAGTTAATAGAAAATATCTCGAAGTTTCTAGGCAATTGACAATTTTTAAGCTGATTTCTGTCCAAAAAGCAAAGTTTTTATTATTTTAATCTCCCTTGAAAAGAAAATTTGAATCGATTATAAATTATTTATGATTTTCTAAGTTTTAGAATTTAAATAGATGAACATTTTATCTGATATTATTTAGATTATGTTGTTTCTGCTATATTTATTCGAGGATTTCATACTAAAATCAAATTAACATAACTTATTATGGTTAAATACAAAATTTTAGGGATAATCACTTTTACAGCTTTAATCAAGTCTTCTAGGCAAGAAAGTTTGAAGGAAAAAAAAGTGCTTGAAAAATAAAATGTATATTGTATAGTAATTCTAATGTGCATTCACACGTTTTTCTATAATTTACGATATTTCTTTTTCCTATAACTCAAGGAATTGCTGAATGTTTAGTGGTATTTTAAAAGCATTGAAATAGGTTATGTTTAAGAATAAGATATTGAAATAATATGTTGCATATAGTATGATTCATTGTTTCAAAAATCGCTTCATTCTGCTAGATATTTAGATAACAAGGTTTTCTTTGGATAAAGATGATTAGCAAATAGCATCCTTATTCTTCGATACATTTAGAAACTTACGTTCGCAAATTCACCATAAAATATTGCACAGCATATTCTTCAATTACGATAAGCTACATTTACCACTAAATACTGATACTATGATTATTTTTGTTTTCTTATGTATATCTGATATGATACTCTCTTTTTAAACAGAGCTTGTAAGGTCCTTAAGATACTGAAAGGGGGACACGAAAACTTAAAAGATAAAATATTTAATTTCATTAACTCAAAATATCTGGTCTCAAAATTTTAATTTTAAACCTAGTTAAATATAACTTTTACAATATTGATGCTCTTATGTTTTTAAAGACCACATAATTCCTGTTGAAATATGAAAATGCATATTTTTACTTTAACGAGTGTAAAATCCTTATCAAAATAATGATCAAGACCCATATGTAAAACAGTATAATATGAAGAGGGAAGTAAAAGTCGGCATGTTTCGAGCGTTCAAATATATTCACCTATTCTCAAAAGTTGTCAAGCTTGAATAACTCGTGACTTTTATTATTGTACTCAAAACATGTCTATATTTATCATCATTTATTAATTTTTAAATGAATGAAGTTTTTATATTTTCAATTCAATTTCTTGGGATTATCTATTTAGTTACACAATATATTAAATTATTTCACTCGATATTAAAATAAGTTTTACTTAAGTTATAGGCACAGGTTCTTAGATTAAAAAAATAATAATTCACTATTTTGTAAAAAAATCAATGCAGTACAATTTTTTTTGCTGCAAGCCTTAACATTTTAATTTAAGGACATAAAAAAAATTCCGTTTACAATTGAAATTTCAAAAGTCGAATGTGAAAATGGAATGTCCCCTAGCACCAGAAATCGAAATTAAATAGTTACAAGGACAACTATTTTAAACAAGTTAGCGTTTCCGTCCTACTCGAAGTTGTTTGAAAAGGTATTTTGTATATATAGATTCCAAAGTTTATTCTACAAATATTTTAGGGTATACTTTCGGAGTATTTTGATCGAGTTTATTTTTACTCCCTTATTTGCTTAAAATTATTAAATAATAAGCTTAAAATAAATTATTCAAGCAACATGATTTAACGCATTTATAGTATAATAGTAAACGGGGCTTCCATCGCATATCCTTAACCTTGATACCGCTATCATTAAATGAATGGAATAAGCTTAGATAAATAATAAAAGTTAATTTTTTCCCCGTTTTTATTTTCAAGGAAATAGGTTTCGATCAAACAGATTTCATTCTGGAAATAGCGAAATTATTGAGTAGGTCCCTTGGAGCAATATCATTCTTATCCTCTTTTGACGAAATATAGGAAAAACTGGTTTTCACAGTTCTGTAAAAAGTATGTTAGCCTTCTTGCCACGTTTTTTATTATTTTTTATTTTTAATCAAAATAAGTTCGGAAATTTACGTATTTTTTATTGCATTTTTTTAAATCAGATGGTTCTAAAATTGGCACGGCTTCGGAAACTTTTTACAAATTTCAATTTTTAGTGTTTCCCCCTAAACAAAATAAGGCATTGTTCCTGATAACAAATTATACTACAATAATATCTTGGGAATCGTGTTAAAGTAAAAAATTAAACAAAATAGTTTAGTATATTATCCGGAAAAAAATCGACATGGAATCATAAAGAAATAATCATTTAAGATACTGAGATATTTTAAGACGCTTAAAAGTTTTGGCTACGTATTTGACAGCTTTTTATGTTCGGTATCTTTATACTCTTTGTAGTGACTTATAAAACATGGACACTATTTTAGATAATCTATGTTAAAGTCACAAGAAACAAAACAAAAAAGACAATCAATGATTTATATTCTTTTTTCGAAAAAAATAATATGCTAAGTAAATAATCAGCTGTTTTGCATTAAATAATTTTAAACAGCGGAGTGTTTTTAATTTCTTAACAAGGCTTTATTCTTAGCTAGCAGACAATAATTCTTTTAAAAAAAACGACTATAATGTAAAAAGGAACTTTACTTTAAAGAAAATCTAAATTAAAGCACTAGAAAAATTTATTAGTATTAATGAAGAAATAATAAATGTAGTAGGGTAAAGAATAAAATTTTTAAAAATGCTGAAATTTAATTAAATAGTTGGTAAAATAGTTCTGCGAAACACTTCCGGACAGGTGATTAAAAAATTACTTTTAAGATTAACACGATATATAAGATGTTGAGAAATTTGCGATGATGTGAGATATGCTTAAATATGTTTACTACGTATTTTTATTAATATTCATAAAAAATACATACAAGAAACTGAGAAATATTTTATTCCAAATCTATTCATACGTATGTATATTATTGTAATTGTATCAGTTATTGAGAGAAAAAAAAACTAAAAAATAATCACATTAAATAAGCACAATCTGGTGTATAATCATATTCTATCAAAAGCATGCTTTTATAAAACTTGACATTCGTTGAATAAAATGTTTTTTATTCAATAAAATGTTTTATTCAAATTTCTTTACTTAATTTCAAATAGATTTTTAGAGGACTAAAAAAGAAACATTGCATTTTATAGTTTTAAAAAAATAAAAAGATTAGCAAACGATTATTAGCGAAAAAAATATGAATGAAATTTTACGCCACGCGCGCTAAATCAAGTTCTTCGTAAGTTTATCACATTTTAATATTAATCGCCGCATTTAATCATTTTTTTCATTGTCGCCAAATTATTTTTTTTAAATAATTAATTTTAATTTTTCTCATCTTCTAATAAATAAAAACAGTTGAAACTTTAGATTTTTCAATTGAAAAGCATGTAGATTAATATGGTATAAAAAAATCCATACCTTATAATTCAAAATTTTTTCATCCTCTCTTTAATTAAATAATAAAAAATAATTATTAAAAATTACTTTTTTCATGAAATTATCTTTGGGTAAATGCGTTTTATGAGCTGGTGCAATATTTTTTTGAATTGCTTCATTAGTTTTTAAAATATGACTGAAAACGCAAAAAGGGAAATTAACATTAAGGGGTCCAAACTTTGAATCGCTCTCCTGACCAAACTATGGGGACCACATTTCCCAGATTGTGGCTACCCCCTTTATTTTGAAGATAAGGAATCCAAATATGTAAAAAAAATATATGTTTATTCAGAGAAAGTAGGTTTTTGTGTCTGATTTCGTAACTTAATTAATAGTTGGCACTAACTAATTAGCATATTTGAGGTCACCCCTAGGAACCATTAAGATTGACACTTAGTTCGTGAAAATCCGATCATTAGAACGAAAATTATTCAGGGTGATATCTTTTCTTTTTTTTGCTGACTGTACTTGGATGCAGTCACCTTGTTTAGGATGTCACCAGAAAGGAATTGAAAATATTAGCTATGACATTTGCGTATATTAGATTGGAAGTTCTTCCTTTTTTTAAAAATTACCTGAAATATATGACCAGATAAGCTTCATGATTATTTTACAATTTATTCTAAAATTTAAAGTATGTAAAATCTTTTTATTACATAAAATGCAAACATTTTATAGTTTCTAAACAAACCAAGCCAGTCATATAAGTGCAATATTAAATCAACATTGCTTTACAATATACTATAATATCTTTCAATATTGCTGTAAACACAGTAATAATTACTTGATTTTAATTGAAAAATTAAGTAGCAATTTTTTTATTCGAGCAAAATATTTACTCGTTTATAAGCAATAACTTCGTTCCTTTCTGAGTTATAGTGAATCTGAATATTTTTAAGAAATTTTTTACTGAACCAACGAGTAATTGGAATATAATTATACACATTTCGTGTGTTTAAGGTGAAAATATGTAAAGTGAAATTCTTATTTCTTAGCAAAGTTCCCTGTGAAGAATAAGTAACTAATCTCAGAAGTCTTCAAAGATCCCTATTTTAATTTCTCAAATAATTACATTTTCTTAGATGTTACATTATAATAATACATTGTCTGCCTTTTAATACTCTTAGACTTAGAGGTTGGGCAGCTACGAGAAGCAATGCGCATCAACCAGAGATCTGTTGTACCCAAACCCTAGATCTCGACGTTGCGGAAAAGCTTTATAACTGAAACAAAGTTCAGCATGCACCTGACAGGAATATTCTGTAATTCCCAGGCCTAAACACAATGTTGTCCCAGAGCTCAAATCTTAGGGCGAAAAGACTTCACACTCACAAAGAATATATTGTGAAGTCTCCTCAAGATGACAACCACGACAAAGAGGATCAGGTGCAATACCCATAATGTAGAGGTGTATCTTGAGGGTGCAGTGACCAGTGGAACGACCAATGGTCATTCTGTCACAATTTAACTTCTTAGTCTAGCGAAAATGCATGCCCTGGGTGAGTCACAATAGGTATTATAAAATATATTAAAACCCTTGACGTTGAGGTCCAGAATTCTACCCATACGAGTCCAAGGCTCTCTTACAAGAGAAATATCCATATCTCCATTATTCCGCCTTTTTTTTAGTACTGTTACTAAATATGAATCAATTTTGCTATTCTAAATTGTAACATGTCAAAAACTTTTTTTTCTTCCAGTGAAATTGCTTTTCGTTTGAAAGCTCCCTGTTTGTTTGCCACTCATTTTCATGAATTGACGAGTTTGAGTGATACTATTCCTGTGATTGGTAATTTACATGTTGAAGCTATACAATCTGAGAAGGAAATAACTTTCTTATACCAAGTGAAAGAAGGTCAGTTTGACTCATCTTTAAATTTTTTTTTTGTCTTTAAGAAACATATAACATCATCTTTCCTAAAGTAAAATAATATTTTGGTTGCTTAAACCTTTAATAATTTTTTTTAATTGTATTTCCTTTTTTTTTTCCTACTTAAATGAAAGTTAAAATTTTCATTTAATAGAAATGAAGGGCAAAAATGCTAGATTTTCATTATACTATCCTATGTATAAAATTGCCTTATAAAAAAAATCTTAATTTTAATTGCAGAAAAAAAAATTCGATTGTTTATAATTTTTTTTTTTAACTGAAACTGTTATTCCAGCTTTGAAAATACCATAATCTAATACATTTCTAGAATTATATATAATGTTTTTTTTTTTTTTTTTTTTTTTTTTCAAAAATTTTCATCTGAAATTTCTAATTGCTTTCAATAATGCTGGCTGTTGATATGTGACTTATCACTTTCAATTCAGATTTAGTTGCGATTGTCCAATGATTTTAAATCTGCAGCTGTTTTAAAAAAACTTTTAATGAAACAGTGTTTTGGTCTTATAACTTATATAATTGTTATTTGAATTAATGTTATTTTTACTGTTATATTTCATTATCCTTTTTATTTTGTTTCTGAAGGAGTGTGTACAAAAAGCTTTGGTGTTCATGTTGCTGAACTTACTGGTTTCCCACCTAAAGTCATTGAGGTAATTTTTTTTATATTATTTATTTTTACTAAATTATAAATATATATATACTGCTCTATTGTACATATTACAATAAGCTATTGTATTGATATCTTTTGCTTTGATTATATTAATACAATATAAAAAAGTTTTCTAATTTGTGAATATAATCATATGAGATTATATCTTTTTGTTTTCTAGCTTTATATTTTTCTTTTTTTTTTAAATTTTTAAAAAAATTTTCCTTCGATTTATTGTCTTGTTTTCTTAGAATTTCTATCTTATTATACGTGCTCTATATACTTGCATTTTATGCAGATTAATTTTATTTGTAAATTTCTCTTTATTGTGTTTAGATATATATATTCCAAAGGTGATAGTTATACTTTGAACTGTTTCTAGTTTTGTTTTTTAAATGCTTATTTGTTATTTTAACAATTTTCTTGTATTTTTTTAAAATTGTGATGTTTTTCACTAAAAGTGTTTTTCTTATCATAAAGTGGCCTACCATTACTGTTTAAGCCTTTTATTTATTTACGTGCCTTAAAAAGATTTCTAACTCTTTTTTAGTTAATTCGAATACTTTTTCATTTTTTTAGAACAAAAATATACCATAATTGTTCCATGTTGTAATACTGAAAAATATTGCACCATTTTAAAGTTTCACATGCTACATTTTAACTGCCCCTTTGTTTACTTTTGTTATCTACATCATTGCATTCTTCATTTTCAGGAGGCTAACGCTAAATTAATTGAACTGGAAAACAGCATCATGACTTATGAGGAAGTATCAAATATTTTTGGTCATTTGCCGAATGCAGAAGTAAGTTTAAAATTCTAAATGTACATAATTCATTAATGGAAATTTTTTATGTTCGTTTTTTCCCCCTTCATTGGTTGTGGTTAATTAATTTTCAGTTAATCAAAAGATTAAGTTTTATGTTTTAGTATGGAATTTAAGTTAGTTCTTTTGCAGTTTTCTGTAATTCAGGGGAACTACAGAAAACTATAAACCAAGTATTAGTTTAAATATTATTGAATTATAACATGAAGTGGGACATTACACATTTAAACGATTTTTCTAGTGGAAATAAATGGAAAATGGGGTAAATGTAATGGTAAACCTTATTACAAAGTATGTTATCTAAAACTTCCTCTGAAAAAAATTGGCATTCATAAGTAATGAAAATTGAAACAGAAGTAGTTATAAGAAGTATGCTGATATTGGAGCTGAGGAAAAACTTGTTAGAATAATAGTATATTTGACTTATTTTTTTCTTCTTCGAAACTGCTATTGGCAGTTTTTAAAAAAGTCCCAAACACAGAAATTTTATCAATGCACCCCATTTACAAAAATGCACTTCTTTCAAAGAATTTGTGTTCCATATGCGCAGAATATATTACAGAAAAGTATCTGGAAGAAGTTACTGTAATATATATATATACTAGGAGGCTTCGCCCCCTGCTCGCTGGCGCTTGCCAACCCCCGGAACTGCTTTCCAGTTCATTTCGGATTGCTTTGCAATCCAATGCTCGCTTTGCTCGCTCATTGGATACGTTCTTAACGTCTAGCTTTTGTATACTTTATAGAGAGAATTTCTTTAAAAACACAATTGTTAATTTGGGCATTTGGCGATACAACACTTATAAAATTGAAGGATTTGTTACGTCAAACGCTCAGGTATCATAATTTTGATCAAGTTGCGCTTCTATGTCACTTTGATTTATGTTCTAAGTTAACTTTCAAAAAATTCTATGGCTGGCAACAGCATTTTTATTTTTTAAGTTGTTTATTTTTATTTTTGCCGCAGCTGAATTGAATAACCTGATAATGCTCACTCTGGTTATTGTTTCCGTTTTTAAAAGCGCTATATGTTGAGCCACCTTAGCTAGATTTGGCATGTGACATTTTTAGATGCAATCATTGGTCGATTTTCTAACGTTGTAATGAGGCTTTTTTTTGGTGCCGTGTAAGAGAAATATATATATAGATATATATTTTAAATGGTTTTCAATCTGGTACAAGTCAAGATAATATGATGAATTATACAGAACTTAACTGGCCTTTTTTGCTCTATTTGAAAAATCATTTTTATTTGATTTGAAAATAACCTTATCATATTGAAGAAAAATAGTATCTTTTAATTTCTCAGTGCTGTATCAGAGGATGATTAACTAGATACATTTTTTTTTCTTTTTTTTTTTTCGCTGATAGCTCCATTATTTAATTTAAAATAGTGTTAAGAAATATAGTATTTTTAACTCCTCATTGCTCTATCATAGGATGCCAATCTAGATACAGAATTCCATTTGTTAATAGTTCCTTGAATCATTTGTAACATGTCTTGGAAGCTATAATGAGGTATTAAATTCTAAGTCTATTTCATGTGAAACAAGCTATCAAACATATTTGCATATTACAGCTTCCAGTAACAGCACTTGCAGATGAATGGTGTAAAGCCACATTTAAGGAAACCAGATTATATTATTGGAACCAGAGAGGATTTATTGAATTTTTCCCTAAAGTAAACTATTAAGGCCTAAACCTGTCTGTATGATGTATAAATCTTATCATTTCACAATGAAATTAGGTGTGCAAGTTTTTTAAAATTCTAAATAAAAAATAACATTTTTTTCATAAAAAAAATAAAGTTATGTAGACTCTATGGTTCAGAACTCTTTGACAAGATATCTGTTCTAAGGGTTCCACTGCCTCTAGTAAGTCTCTAATAAATTTCTTTCTTTTTGATTGTTCATTTCCACATTGCTCTTCCTTTTATATTTTTGTGTATCAGATATTGTTTATCACACTGTTTTATACTGTTTCCTTAACTATGTACTATGGTAATTTTTTTTTTACTTTGACTTTAGCTCTGGCTGTTTTGCTATTTAACTAGCGTAGCTTAGATAATTTCTGGATTGAGTGTAGATCAAGACAGAAATTAAAAAGACAAATTTCGTTAATATTTTAATGGGGCAGTATTACAAAATCAAAGTAATCAAACATGCATGTCAAGATCTAATGCTGATGAAGTGGAACATTGATAATTAATATTTAGCTGATATTCTAAAAAAAATGAAGTGAAGTCAAACAGATTATCTGACGAAATAAATTGTCTGACCAGTTATTACCCTCTCAATAAGAAATATACATATATTTTTTATATAGAAATATCTTAATACTTTTTTTTTATTTATTTGTTATAAACATGTTTTACAGTATTTTAAATGGTGGGATAATAGAAGTCACTTTAATAATGTTAAACAGGATTTTTCCTCACTAAATTTACTACTGTGTAAAAATGGATAAAAAGAATACTTACTGTTTTATAAATATGTTGATGAAATTTAACTTAGCTATGCTGTACTGTTATTAAGTTCCAAGATTATTTTAATAAGAATGTATAGAAGTATTTTATGAAGCATAATGCGTCCTCTGTTGATTGATATCAAATGTGAATTTTTTTTTTTTTAAATACTCATATAATAATTTTTTATAGGAAAATTAAACAAATCGATATGGAAAAAAAATCACTTTTTTTCCATATTAATTTTTTTTTTTTTTTTTTTTTTTTTTTTTTTTTTTTTTCCAATCAGAAAAATCAATTTTTAACATTTATTTTGTTAACTCTTCAATTATCTAAGTCATTAATCCTTTATTTTTATCAGATGATTACTTATTATTTTACTCTTTCAGAAACTTTTAACACCATTAAAGGGTATTCTTCCCTCTAATTCCGATATGAAAGGAGAATTTTTATCTTCAAAAGATGAAGCCATGGAAGTTGATGAAGATACTTCAACAAATGGAACATCTAAAAATAACTCACCTGGCTTTACTGAAACTATTGAGTTGGAGAAAGCTAAAGAAATATTACGTAAATTAGAAGAAATGGAAAAAGCTTTATTTTCTTAATTTCGTTTCACTTTTAATTCATTTCATATTGAAAGGAAATATGCTTTTAATGTACAAAAAGACTTGAATTTCTCATCTAGTGAAAACACCACCTAACCAAAATGTTCAACATAAATTGTGTGATACTTCCGTACAAATATGCATTTTTAAATATGTTAAAATATAAAAACATGTGTGATAATTTGTATTTCTCCCATGTGTATATATCCATATTTCATAATTTTGAATAAATCATTTTTATGTAAAAGTTTCTTAAAAATGCTTTACACTTTTGAATATGCATTCAATATCCTTTGTTTCAAAAAGTTAAAGTAGGAAAATTATTGTCTCATTTGTCATAATTAACTCAAGTTAAACAATTGCACAAGTCCATTTATTTAAGCTATAATTTGTAATCATGTATAATATATTTGCGACTTGAATGGAGGCATCATCATGTTGGAAAATTTACTTTGACCACTAATTCTCTCTGTAGATGACAGAAAATATGTTGCCTGGTGCATCTAAAAATTTAGATTGTAACTATTCCTTGTGCCTATGCATGCCTGGCTGGGCATTTGAATATCCAATCAGAGAAGCCCTAAAATATCAAATTAACGTCCCAAAATTTTTGACAAGAATCACAAAGATACGATAGCGATTAAATGACCTAGAAGTTGAAAGAGAAGAAAGAAAATCAATTCTATTATGACCTAATAATTAATGAATTTAAATATATTGATAAGAATTAATCAAACAAAGGTCATTCTTTTTTATTTTCTATTTATGTTTATATTTCGCTCATGGGCTGCAACAGTGGCACAACTTAAAAAACATGCATTTCGGACTATGAACAGGTGTAAATATGAAAATACACATTCTTTTCAACAGTAATAGCATTACCTATAATTCAACTTGAAGGTAATCTTTGTTTAAGCAAACTCAAGCATTTCTTATGCATTTTGCTTAGCAATGAAAACTTTAAACCCACTTATCTCAAAACTTGGATTTTTTTAGTTGTGCCGCTATTGCAGCCCATGAGTGATTTATTTCTTTTTAAAAAAGCTTACCCTAATCGCTGTGTATAAGAAAAAAATTATAAAAGTTTACCAATGGTATTTAATAATTCTGATAATGTCGGTTTGTTAACAAGAGCACTCAGCATTTACGTGGCGTTTTTGAAAAGTGCTTAAAGGTGCTTATTTTTTATTTTCGTTTTTTAAAAGCCCTTGCAGGTGCTTTTTTCTTTGGGTGTTTTTAAGAAGTACTTAATTTCCCCTTTTTCAAAATGAGATTTTTCCTTTACTGTGTTGATTTTCGCTTTGAATTATGCAAAAAGATACAATTCTGATTCTTCTATTCAACGTTTTCGCAATTAATTCAACCCCAATCTATTTTGTAGTATTGCCAGTCCGTAGCGTATGAAAACGCCATTGGTTTTACATAATTCAAAATTTCCTGATTTTTGACAATTGTCAAAAACAATGCCAAAAGGCTTTTTTTTTTTCTTTTTTTTTTTCCATGATTGTTAAAACAAGATGAAACCGTCAATTGTCAAAAACTTTCCAATCTTGCCTAATTATATTTTTTTAAAGTGCTTAAAAATATTTTTTGAGTGCTTGATAAGTGCTTAAAAGGTGCTTATTTTTTGTTGAATAATTTGGCTACTCACCCTGTTACACAAAACACCATCCTGTATTTTTACACCATTAAACTTTATTTCTGGTTAAATGCTTTCTTATTCATAATTTGTTATTTTTAATTATTGTTATTAATAATAAGACGACTGATTTGTCTTTAAATCAATTTTTGATAAAGATATAATGTTAATATTTTATTCCCACTGATGATTAACTGGTATATTTACATGTTTTCTTTAATGTGCAAAAGATGTTTGGACATTTGTCTTGTAGACTAGCAGGTCCTCAGGGCTTGTAAAAATGTTGTGATTTTTAAGCCCTGGTTGTTAACATTTTTTTTTTTTTTTTAGTAGAAGGTACTTTCATGAAGGTTGGGGGAAAAGCCAGAATAAGTTTACCATCATAGCTTAAACATTCTACACCAATAATGAGCCCACGCTTAGCTGTATGTTTTGAGAAGAACACTTTTTTTCTCATGGCATGCTAATCAAACACAAGGCTGTTTTGGTCATCCAATTTTTTACCTACTCTCCTTTGCTAGTGGTTGGCTTTTCACATAAACTGATAGGATAACTTAATGCTAAGATTCTCTCTTTCTAGACTCAATCTTGTATAATCAGACACAAAATCGTACTTTCTCTTAATAAAGATAACATTTTTAAACAGATTTGGATTCTTGACCTCCAAGATATCGAGGGTAGGAACTGTGTTCGAAAAATTTATCAATTGATAGCGGGTTCGAGTATTGATCAAAAGAGAGTTCGTGCAAAAAGTGTTTAATTAATAGCAGATTCGATTAACTCTTTAAAAAAATAGTAGGTTCAAGTGCCGATAAAAAAAAATAGTGAGTTTGATATCCAATAAAACGATAATCAGTTCCAGTTGTGGACAAAATATGGTCGATTCAGAAAGGAAATCTTTCTAATGTAGTGGGTTCAAGTACCGATAAAAATATTGTGGGATCAAACATTGATCAAAAGACATTGCGTTCTAAAAACTGATCAAATTATAGGCTCGAGTTTTGGACGAAATAAAGTCGATTCAGAAATTGATCTAATGATAGTGGGTTCAAGAACCAACATTGATCAAAAGACATTGCGTTCAAAAAACTGATCAAATTATAGGCTCGAGTTTTGGACGAAATAAAGTCGATTCAGAAATTGATCTAATGATAGTGGGTTCAAGAACCAACATTGATCAAAAGACATTGCGTTCAAAAAACTGATCAAATTATAGGCTCGAGTTTTGGACGAAATAAAGTCGATTCAGAAATTGATCTAATGATAGTGGGTTCAAGAACCAACATTGATCAAAGGACATTGCGTTCAAAAAACTGATCAAATTATAGGCTCGAGTTTTGGACGAAATAAAGTCGATTCAGAAATTGATCAAATGATAGTGGGTTCAAGAACCTATAAAAATATAGTGGAATCGAGCATTGATCAAAAGAGCGTTTGAAAAACTGATCAATTGATAGTGGATTCAAACACCGATATAACAATATTAGGTTCGATATTGATCAAGAGAGTTATTGCAAAAAGTAAATGGCATTTTTTAAAATAAAAAACGTTTCTAAGTTTTAGTTTTTAAAGGAAAAACTAACAAATGGAGAAATGTTAAAACTTTGTTGTGATAAAGAAAAAGACTAGAATAGGTACTGTTGAGTAATTTCTATAGTGAGATAATGAGTTGGATACTTTAATATAGACTCAATATAAAGCTCGTTATAGCTCTAGTTCAGCAATTATAGACGGCTGTCGTGAAAAAGCTACGTTAGCTTAGGGGATGGTGTTTTCACCTTCCAATGATGTCACCCAAGTTCGAATCCCACCGTTGGCTGGTTGATTCGAATTCTGCTGCCTGCTCGCACTGACCAGAGTGCTGACATAAACTATTCTGCGTAGTAGACAGAAAAGCGGTTAGAATCCTTTTGCCATCGGGCTAACCGTGGGAGGTTTTCCTCTCCATGTAACGCACATGTGCATTAGTTCCAATAAAACGTCTTTCACGTAGGTTAGTTTGTCTCAATATTTGATCTGGGAGATCATTTTTTTCTGGGTTGGAAAACTCAGAATTGGATCGTCTGTTCATTGCTGGTAATAAAAGAAAATAAGATGGTCTCCCAAGTGTTTGTGAAGTTCGAAAAGAAAGAAAAAAATCGCATGTTAAATCTCAATTATTGGAAATTTATAATATTATACTTTGTGCATTATGTTCATATTCTGATCATAGTACAGTTCTTTTTATTTTACAGAAATATGATCACGAACTGTAGGATAAAACTAATTTACTTTTTACCGGTAACTTTAAATCTTTAGCATTAACTATAATTTTAATTTTTAAACTAAACATTAAATTTTGCGTATATATTCTTTTTTTCATTGAAAGACCAGCTTGGATGGGTAATTTCGAGATTACAAAGAAGATGTTCTAATAGAATTTTTTTTATTTTTTAAAAGCGTCAAGTTTGAATGGAAATTAAAAGCACTTAAATATTCCGTGTTCAAAGTTCACAATTTATTCTCAGAATGAATTAATTCATTTCTCCGCAAGATCTTGTTTTGATGTCTATTAGCTGCTGAATAAAATGTATGCTACATATTCCACACTTGGAACTCGAGCTTTAAATAATGGGATATCTGCAAGTGACGTAGTGTGAATGTCTTAATCCTGAATGGTTGTTGAAACGTGGCACTTGTTTACGTTAGTAGGTATTCTTTCCATTCTATTTCGAGTACGCCAAGCCCGTCAAGTATCAATTCTCTTAAGTGACCCATTCTATATTCTTACACAAAGATTCTTTCAGATTTCAATTATTTATATTTCTTAATACAGAGACTGGCATAAAACCACGTAAAACGTAAACAAATTAATTGTGCATCGAAATCCCCAGTATATTTCACGCTTACAGTGTAGTATGTGAACAAATAATAAATCTAAGTTAAGTAAAAGCCATAGATGAGAAAAAAATTTTATTTTAATGAATTCGATGAGTGATACGGTGTTGTATTTAATTAATTTTAAGTTAATTAGCTTTCTAATTTATGTGGATAAATTTAGCTTAACTTTAACATGTCGTTTTGATTATAGACTATCAGCTGGCGCCGACGTCATAGGTTTCATATGTGGGTATCCGTGATCTTCTTCTTAAAGTGCAAGTACCCAGTTGCAGCAATTTTTATTTAGAAAAATTCATAAATGTAGTAGAGTATTTTTTAAAAAGTATAATTTAACTTAATTTTTTAAGTTATTACATTAAAAATTATGTATTTTTATTTTTTGCATATTTCAGGATATTTTTTATGGGGTATATCTTCCCGTTTTTGTCATATAACAAAATCCACTAGACTCAATGAGATATTTATATGATATAAGATAGTTCAAAATATCACTTGAACCGAATTTCTAACTTTTTTTTAATGATTTTTTATTGCAATTAAAAACTTCGACCAATATTTTTGCATAGATAATCGTTTTGTGAAGGTAGGAAAACAGAATTTTTTTTTCAGATATTATTTTCAATAAGTGCCAAGTATTTTCCTATATATTGTCTGGGTCTCGGAAGTAAAAATATTAATACTTTAAAGAAGTAAAAAACATAAAATTTGAACTTGAACTTTTCCTCCTAATTTCTTTTAATTTCTATTTAATGTAGGGTAAACTAACCAGTGAAGGAACACTTAAGCTTCGCTTGCCTTTTAAAAAATCTAATTAATTTTAAAATTCGTAATTTTAGTTAAATGACAATGTCAACATATTTGTTACTAATTGAAAATTATGTAAAAAAATTTTAGAGAACTTATATAATATTGTTTTAAAGTTTTGGAGGTTCAAATAACAAGTAGTAAGAAGACCAAGTGAAGGAACAGCTCTTACCAGTGAATGAACACCCAGTAAAGAAACACTTAATTTTGGTTATTTTTTAATGCTCTTTATGAATTTATAATTTAAAAACAAGCCTATTCCTGAAATTATAACATATAAATATTTGTAAAATGTTAACTTTTTTTTTTTGTAATCATGAATTGAAAATTAAAGTGTCAACATATTAACACATACTGTTCATTCACTGGGAAATCAATGCCCAGTAAGGAACATGCCTGTTCCCTCACTGGTTAGAAGTTGTTTTTCGCATTTTTAACATATTTTTGATGCGGAACATCACTAAAGGTACAAGAAAGTTAAAATTTATATTTTATTTCTATTAACTTAGAAAAAAAAAAACAGTAAAGGAACACTTGTTCCTTCACTGGTTTTTCATCGTTTGGTGATCCAGTGAATAAACACTCCCTTATCTCAGTACTTTATTATGCTATGATGCTTAAAAAAAATAAAACGTAACTTCAATAACTCTATTTTGAATTCTCTTTTTTGCAGTGAGAAAAATAAAACTATTACATGCAATTAATTCCACTTCAAACATATAAATACAAACACTCACCTTATAATTTTTTCAAAGAAACAAGGTGTTGCAGAGATAATAACAAATTAAAAAAATTTTCCAGAGAAGTCTATTTGACCAGGTAATCCAAAACATTGCTGTATGACTTCCTATTGTTTGGCAGTAAGCTATTGTTACCAATCAATCTAAACAAAAACTTTTAAATTCTTATTTTTAATCCATAAATATGAAATGTTCCTTCACTGGTTGGTTTACCCTATTTAAACTCATTAAAAATCAACGGCCTACAACCATATGTAAATGAAAGCATGAAAAATATTCTCAAAATCAAATAGGATTTCCAAATGTGAAATACTTTTGTTAAAAAAAAATTTCCCCCTTTTTTTCATTTTTTTTTTTTTTTTTGTAGTTAAATTTCTATTTTGAATTTTTTTGTTTTAAATTTTTAATCGATAATTTTTATTTTATTTATTCAAATTGATTCTAAATCGGCTGCATTCTACAATAAAAAAGTAAAAACATGACAAATATCTTCAAAATTAACCCATTTTCAACTACAGCAGAGTAAACGCTCCTTTTCAATGAGTCCTTTTTTATTAATATTGTGACATATATTTTTTACTAATTTTATTTTACTACTATTTTCAAGGTTCTGTAGACATCTATAAAATATTAATTATTCAATTGGAGTAAATACTTTCTGTTAAGTAAATACTACGCTAGTTTTTTTTTTTTTTTTTTTTTTTTTTTAACTTAAAGGGTTTGATAAATTCCTCGCTTTGATAATGTATATTTTTTTTATTTGCAACTAATAATATGTTTTTGTAATGGATTAAAGTTGCAATTTCTGTAAATGAAATAAAAATATGACAAATGTCATATAAAGTATTCAACTAAATGATTTGTCCATTGATTTGGCTAACTATGCATAGACACAGGGCGCACCATTTTATTTCTTAAATAAAAAATTTTTTTTCATGCTCGAAATATTATTTGTGTCTTAATGAATGTAAGTCAAGCATATTTCCATAAAAATGATCCCACATTTTATAAAATTTGTATGCTTGGTCTAAAATGGGTTAGCTAACTCTGTTGATTTGGTTAGCTATTTCTAGAATGTCCGAATTTGAGCTTTAATTTTTCAAAATATTGCCTTCGTCCAGATGTTTTTAGAAATTAAATATTATGCTTTAGATGTATTCTATTTTATTGTTCCCCATAATTCGAATGCCAGCCTTAATAATCATAATTCAGTTTAATGCAATTTAAGCATATTTCAATGAAAATATAAAATTTTATAAAAATTTCTGTGCTTGGAATGGGTGAAATAAAATTTTCAAATTCGAAATATAATCTCTTAAAAATAATATTTTTCTCCTTTTTTTTTGTTATATTTCTATTTCACGATTTTTGGCGAGGAAAAAAAAAAAAGAGAATTTTCTTGTAAAGGTGAATGTTTCCGTGTATCTTTTTCTACATTGTATTAATAAAAGAGGCTCGGGTAAGGAATAACTTTCTATTCTCGATGCCCTGCTGATATGACCCGGTCCTTCAGGTTATTTGTATTTTGGTTGTCGAACATGAAAGTTCAAAAAATACCGCTCACAAATTTCTCTTCTGTAAGTATCGAGTTTCTTTCTGCTCAATTCATGTTTTTCAATGGTATACAATTTTGAAATTAATAGTTTAAAGAATAATTGCGTACCGAAAATAAATTTAAAAAATGTACTGTTTTAAGGCATATTTTTTTACAATTTACTAATTTTCGGTAGTTTACTTCCCAAACTCAGGGATAAAAACTGATTCAATAATTCTTCTAGGTTCTACAACTAATGTTTATGTAGGGTTTATATTTTTTTTATCATTTAGCAAATTATCTCCTATTTGTATCCTTAATGGATCAATGGCACTTTTACTTACTGAGTCTACTGATATGATGGAATTTATACCACTCTTATTGTTCTCATATTGGTAATTAATTTAATTATTATACTTAATTATATTTATAATTATAACTAATTAATATACTATTATAACTAAATGGGAAATAAACTAGAAACTTCTTAAGGATTAAAAGCAATCTGTTAGATTATCGGAATTATATTTTAATTAAAATATAAAATCCAAAAAAAAGTATTCATATTCAAACATTTATCAATAATTGATTTTGTGCATTAAATAAATTTAAATGATGAAAATATGTTTTTCTTTGATCTAAATAAGTGCAAATTTGAAAAATTATTGTTTGAAAATGTGTCGTAATAGGAAGATTTTACCTTTAACGCAGAAAAAAAGACACCGGTGTTTCATGTTGTATTTCTTAACCATAAATTATTGAAATGCTAAATATAATATTTTTCACTTATTTTTACCTGAATTAATATAAAATAATGAAAAAAACCATAAATAATATATTTAATAAAAATTCTGCGTCAAAGGGTTAAGGCACTCAAATTTTCGACCTTTCTCCTGACTAAACTAGTTTTGATAGCTAAAAATCCAAATCCATCAAAAAAAGTATGTTCAATCGGACAAAGTAACTCTTTTGTGTCTGATTAAGGAACTTTAGTAGTAATTAATTAGTATATTTGCAGTTACCCCATTGAACCATTAAGATTGGCAAATTTGTTTGCGAAAATATGATCATTGGAGTAAAAGTTATTCACGGAATTTTCTTTCTTATCTTGCACACTGTACATATATTAGACCTGATTATCTCCAAGGCCAAAATGGGCTTAAGGCCTAAAAAATTAGTAAAGTAAGAAGTTTATTTTCTTTCTATATCGCTGGCTGCAATAGGGGCACAACTCAAAAAACCCGCGTTTTGGACTAAGAACAGGCGTAAATATGAAAATACACATTCTTTCAGCAGCAATACTAGCACAACTCTTAATTCAACTTGAGGATAATCTTCGTTTAAGCAAACTAAAGCATTTCTTATGCATTTTCCTTAGCAATGAAAACGTTAAACCCACTTATCTCAAAACATGATAATTTTTTGAGTTGTGCCGCTATTGCAGCCCAAGCTTGAAAATATCTATCCATATATCAGATATATCTACGTTAACTTTAACTGAGAAATATAAACTTTAACTGACTGCTATCAAAAATTCCTAAGAACATCTCACCTAAATTAAAAAACTTGCTGGAAATTATGAGGAAAAAAACATTCAGGTTTATGAAGTATATTTTTAAAAAATCTTTTTTTAATGTTAAGACTGCACAAATAATTTCATTATAATTATGTTTGGTTTGTCGAGGATCCATATTTGTTTGTGTCGGTCCCTGCGTTTTTCTAATTTGGGTTTACTGCATTCGATCATTTCTGCCAGAAATCAGCAAGCCATTTTTATCAACAAAAAAAATTTTTTTTTCGTAGAACATGATTAAGTTTCTTTGTGTGGTTGTTTTTTTTAAATCATTTTTTCATCTAATACGTATTTCCACTGTCACGCGACAAATTTATTTTTGAACATTGAATAGTTATTTTTTTTTTATTTCTTTAGTCTTTTATTTTTTTAATCAAAAATGATATGTTGAGAATGAAAAAAAGTAAAAGTAGAAAAGACACTTTAAAATATTTTTTTGGCTCAATATCATGTGATTTAGATTTTATCTTGATATTTCAGGGAGATTTCATCATAATTTTCTAAAACTTGGTTTCTTAAAGGGTTCCACCTTGTGAAATCGTTCCGAACGTTTTCAATTGGAGGAAAGACGAACTATGTTAACGTATCTTTTTAGCGTTAATATAATTACAATGTTTCAATTGTATTACCAGGATTATGTGGGAATACTGTAAAAAAAAAAAAAAAAAAAAAAAACTAAAAGCTGATAAATTTAAAGTTGAAATTAGCGAATTGAAAAATTATAAATCATTTTACAAAAATTTACAATAATTTGTAACATTTGCTCCTTAAAGGGTTCTACTTTCACAAGTTGTTCAGAACTGTTGTAATTAGAGGAAATGCGGAAAATTTTTATGTAAACGAAATTTCTCATAGTTAAACATTAATTTGGATTATAATTTCTATATTACTAGGTAAATTTGTGTATTCATTTACAAACATGCTAAATCTAGGGATTAAATTAGCAAATTGGAAAATTAGAAATATTTTACAAAAATTTACAATAATTTGTAACATTTGTCTCCTTAAAGGGTTCTACTTTCACAAGTTGTTCGGAACTGTTGTAATTAGAGGAAATGCGAAAAATTTTTATGTATACGAAATTTCTCATAGTTAAACATTAATTTGGATTATAATTTCTCTATTACTAGGTAAATTTGTGTATTCATTTACAAATGTCCTAAATTTAGGGACTAAATTAGTAAATTGCTAAATTATGGATCATGCCACAAAAAATACAATAACTTGTAAATTTTGAACCATTAAAAGTTTCCACTCTATTTCCAAGATTATTCGAATATTCATTTACAGATACGTTAAATATAAAGTTTAAATCAGCGAATTGAAAATTATGAATTATATTACAAAAATTGCATTACTTGTAAAATTCGACATCTCAACAGGGTTCCGCTTTTTAAAATTGTTCGTAATAGTTGCAATTAGGGGATATGCGGAGAGTGTTAATGTATGCTTTAAGTATTAACTTTGGGAAATTTCTTATTGTTAAACATTAATTTAGATTATAATTTATCTAACATTTGGATTATTTGTGTACTCATTTACAATCATGTTTAACTGAAAGATTAAATTAGAATATTGAAAAATTATGAATAATATTAAGAGAATTACAATGAAAGTAATTAAAGTTTTAGTTCATAAATTATATCACAGGACTTCTATAATATTCCCAAATGGTTTTCTGCGGAACCCTGGGTTTTGTGGAAGAGATAGAGGAGTTCCGAGAGTTTAAATTTTTTAAACGTGAGTAATGATTTTTGAAACTTGAGGAGGTAATATTTATATCAAAACAGTAAATCAATATTTCTTTGATAGTTTGATTATTTTTATGAAATTATTTAAATAAAATGCCAGTAAAAAAATAAATGGCAACATTAAAAAAAAAAAATTGAATCAGTATTTCTTGTCAAACTTTTGCCTTCAAAATAAAATGGCCAAATTCAAGAATAATGAATTATGTTTCTTTGATAACTAATTTCTCGACGTTTTTCGGAAACTATAATTCAGCTTATTTTATTCATTTTTAGCAAATGTATGCACCAAAAACAAAGCCAGAACTACAGTTGACATAAAACCTATTATTTTTAGAGTTTAACTGATAAAACGATTATTGAAAAAATAATTCATTGTTTACATTTTATTTTACTTTATAACCGTCGTTGAACAACCGACCCAATCCTTTAGGTTTACGACTATTAATGTTCAACTCCGTAGCCTTGTAATTTTGAACCCAATCCAGAAGACGAGGGAACTCCTGGATCAAGTATTGGGAGAAATTTTGCCTTCGTGGAGGACTTTTTGAGGGAACTAACCCGCATTTGCGTTACACGGGGAGGAAAACCGTCTAAACATCCCATGGTTAGCCGGACGGCAAGGAGACACAAACTCATGATCCGTCTACTACTGAGTATATTTTACGTCAGTGTGATCGGTGCGAGCCGGGTGCGGAATTCGTATCGACAAGCCATCACTGGGATTCGAATCCGGTTCACCTCATTGGAAGGCGAAAGCTCTATTGCCTGAGTCACCACGGCTCCATTGTTCACATTAATATTTTTTCTTTGGTTAATATGTTCAAGGATGACGAAAGATGCTCGATCATTAAGGGTTCCGCAGTCGTAAATAACTGGGAACTGTTGTTATAACTAATGTATGCATCTCTAGAGAGAATGCGAACGTAAACGTAGTAAACAACCCTCCATCCAAAATAATCGTAATCTCTCTATTTTTCTTCATCCGTTTAATGCTTAATGAATGAAACAAGCATGAAAAAATAAATAATATAAAGGCGGGGAGCAATTTATGAATGCAACGTGATCTCACAGACTAAATTATCTTTTTCAGTCAACCGCTGACAGCGTAATAGTGGATCCAGTTGTGTCCATGTACACGCCTTCATCTTTCTAGTCCCTCGCCCATCACTTCATTAAAGTTCTATTAAGGTTCGTTAAAGAGATGATCGCCACACAAAAGCTTATTCCAGGAACTCTTCGTTTCCGTCTAGAACACATCGAATTTATTCTGAGCGACAAGCACTCCTCATAGACTTCATGTGAAGGATATATTACGACAATTTTTTCTTTTCTTTATCTGTTGGCCTTTTAATCAGAATGGTGGTATGGAGCGTGGTAGAAACGACGAGGAAGATCTGTTGGCTTTGAAAATAAGGAACATACAATGTGAGTACAGTTTTTGTTTTCATCTGATTATTGGGCTATCCAATGAGTGTTGCTTTTTTCTTATGAAGTACTTAGTTTTATTTTAAACACAATCAAACCCCGCTATAGTGAAACTTCAAGGGACCGAAATTGCAGTTCACTATAACCGTTTCGCAAACAATTTTAATTAATCTTTCCAAACTACCCTCTTTTTTATTACAAATTATTTAAATAAATGAACAATAAATTGAAAAACAAAAATGACTGAAAAATAATGCGTAGTAACAGAAATGAACTTTATTATTTTTTTATTACTCTTCGCCTTGCGTACTAAAAACAAATTAGTAACCATTAGCTGATGCGCAATCCTCAACATCAGGTATGGAAACACTTCCCGACTCTCCGATAATTTTTCATGAATTTATGTTATTCTGGTGTTTAACCATACATTCGAGCACAGAAAAGTAATCTCACCAAATCGCTTTTAGCAAATTCATCAGATTTGACTTCAAGCATTGACTTCAGATTTGACTTCAAGCATCCTGATACTGGAAGATTGCGGCTTCTTTGAATGCTGAACCAATTCAACAATGCTATTAAAACAGGAAGCAAACAAGAAAAATGCTTATTGCTACATTCCATGCTGTTGATGGTCTTAAAAATCGGTATATGTATTTATTTTGAAGTAGAAATTTCAAAATTATTACAAGAAAAAAAAAAGAAAAAAAAAAAAAAAAAAAAAAGAAGAAAATAATTCAGTCGACGACGGGAAAAAGCTCATAATACCCTACTTCCTCTCTTGTTTTGGTTCACTATATCCACAAAAAATAACATTATACGTGTGTAGCAAGGCACGGGGGCGAACATTTCGTTCACTATATCGGGCAGTTCACTATAAACCGTGTACACTATTGCTGGGTTTGACTGTATTAAGACACGAAATCAGCTTCATTAGTTACTGTCCATTTTCTTAAATTAGGCTTCGTGCCCCTCCGTTAAATTTGTAGTCTTTGTGCTATACAAAGACTACAAATTTAACTGTCCAGTCTAGTTATGAATTTGTTTTTGTTGTATATAAATAATCTTAAAAATGTCCTCGTGAGCAGCGATTCCCAACTTTTTTAGGCTGTGGAACCCTATATGATCGACCTTCTTTTGACGGAGCCCCGACTTAATGAATAATTTTCATAAGGAATTGGGAACATATTAACTAACAAAAGACTATTAATTATTTTGAAAATATGTAATGACCTAAATTTTTATTAGTCATTTTGAAAATATTTAAATGAATTAAATTTTTCAATCACATCGCTTTTGTCGATATTAGTCTTAAAATTGGGTTTCATATATCAGACTGTTAAATTTACAGATGTAGAGTAACATCTATAGTCTAGTTATTAATTTAAATTTAGTGCATGCATAGACTGAAAAATAAATGAGATGAAATATGGTTTAAATTGAAATAAAAACGAAAAATAAACCTTGTGAATTGCTTTCAAAGGAACATATTTTTTCATTCTTGAATTTGGTTAATTTTATTCGAGGCGAAATACTAATAGAATTTTTCACAAATGCACGTATACTTTTTTTGATATTGTTATTAGAAAAATACGATTGAGTAACAATTTTACTTCAGCCCCAGTTGGGCTCAATATAGGTCTTATAAAAACATGCACGAAGGTACCAATATTGGGATATCTAAATTTTTTAATAATTTTCCTAGAATGGCTTTTCATATTTGGCAATAACAATTGTATTTAGGGCCGATATTGGATAAAAAATATATCGGGTGAAATGGACAACTCTATATAGAGCCAATATCGGGAAAATATCGGCCTTATTGAGTCAAGATTCAAGAATATTGATCAAATGAGGGTCCAAGTTATTTTGCTGTTAGGACGTTTCCATTTATATATCTTTTATAATTAATTAAGGTAGAGTAAATTAAGATCGGTATCTCATGTGAATCTCATTTCTTTAGAAAGTTTAAAAAGTTGTGAAATTTTTAAGTATAACAAGTACAGTAAAATTCTCTTTTCCGAAAGATTACGAATCCTGCTGCTCGCATGATGGTCTAAGTACTATGCGTTAAGCATTTCCTAATGATAATTACTTTTATTGGTTTTCTGTTAAATACAATAACTTCAATACAAATGTACATTAGCATATTTAAGAGTTAAAATTCAAAATCTGAATAAAAAAATTCTATTATTCCTAAAAATATATTTGGATAACTGATATATATATAATGTTAATCTCGATTTACAAAAACCTGTTTAATTTTCGTTAATATTTACGGAAATGGCTTTCAAAATACTTGAGGCTATAACTTTAAATTTGAAACCACTAAGAAAATAAAATTCTATGCGTTCCAAAATTATTTTACCCTTTATTATTTTATCTACTTATAATTGTAAATAATTTTTTTGTTTAAATTATATTTTTTACTTAAAATTATTTTACCCTCTAATTTATCCACTAAAGAGTATAAATAATTTTCAACAATTATCTTTTACTCAAAATTATTTTTGACTAAACGAATTTCATTATTATAAAATTACCGATAAAGAAAATCACCGTTAAAGAAGACTCACCCTTAAAGAGAAATCACAGCTATAAAAAAAAAAAAAGTCACCGTTAAAGAAATATCACCGTACTCAAACTACTCTTAATAACTTGTGCCTTTATTATCACGTATTCAGTTGCCCTCTTAATGGTGTCAAAGGGACACTATTGAAATATGTAAATTAATTACGAAGACGATATTGTAATTTACAAAATCGGATACAAAATCGCGTTTTTTCTGATTAAAAAATATAGTATGAAGTCGAAAATTTGGGTCCTTATTTACAATAAGTGTTTATCAACTTCTTTAACTGTAATGGTATAATAAAAAAATTTGTTTCGCCAAAGATAATTTCGTGTAAAAAAAAATAGTTGTTATTATCTGCATTCTTTATTAAATAAATTAATTATGTTTTAAAATATTTTTAAAGTGTAAAGAATTTTATTTATTTTTAGTTTTTTACACATTTTTTACCATTACACATTTCATTTTTTTTTTTTTTTTAAATATCATTTGCTTAATAAAAACTCATTGTTATTCCATTTAACTATTGAAAAATCTTAATTCTTTGCAATTTCATTTTTTGGATAGTTGACAGTTAAAATATTTTTTTCTGAAATGTAAACCATTTTTTTAAAATCCTTTCATAAGTATTATTGGAAAAAGAACTTTTTTATTGTATGTCTTTTTAAATGACATTTGAAAACATCTTCGATAAGTCAAAGAAAAAAAAATCAAAAGAAAAAATAATATTTTTAAAAAGCACGTTTTTGTAGTGGTGAATAATAATTAAAAAATAAAAATTTGAAAAACGAAAAACGTGGAGCGCATGAAATACATAACAGTAATGTTATATTAGTGTGTGTATGTGTGCTCACTGTAATTGTATCTGAATGTGGATGTGCCATGTGGAATATGTTTGTGTATATGCATGTGTATGTGGATGTATATGTGGATGTGCATGTGTATAAGTAAGAAAATGTGTATATATATATGTATATGTACTGTTTTGCAGTTCATGCGCCCCACGTTTTTCGTTTTTCAAATTTTTATTTTTTAATTATTATTCTCCACTACAAAAATGTGGTTTTTAAAAATATTATTTTTTATTTTGATTTTTTTTTTGTACTCACTTCCAAAATCTCATTTTTTTCACTCTCTGTACACAAAACTTTTCAACTGACATGTGACACTAATTTGAAATAATCAAATCGACAACAAAAGACAATCACGAAAATACTAACCTTTCTTTAATTTTAATTTTATTTTACTTTGTATGTCTTCTTTCTCTTCATTTTCATGCATTGTTAACCAATTCTGAACTATGTGCTAAATTTAACTCTGTAGCTAGTCGGGAAGTTAGTTTAAAATCGATTACAAAATTCCACCCGAACATACACGAAGGCAAGTTCATATAATACGTGTTAAAAAATTATTGTTTGTTTATTTGTATGTAAAAATTAAAGCAAACTAGCACAAAGTAAAGAAGTGAGGTTGACATTCAAACCATGGGCATAGTTGGCGGGTGGGTAAAATTATCCCTCTACAATTTAAAATCTATAAAAGCCCCCCTCAATATTTTAGATAAATAAAGAACATTTCCATGAATCATGATCGACTTAAATCGAAAAATTTAAATTATTAACCTCTTTGCGGATATTTAGCAGATATAAGAATTTATTTATTTATTTATTTTATGAAAGAAACTTAGTATTCTGGCTGTGTATTTTGATTTACTCCCCCTCAAAAATTGGCTTTCTGTGACGCTCATGATTCAAACTCTCTTTTTCTCCGACTTTTCAAAATTTATTAATTTACACATTTTAATTTTTCCATCATTCTAGCTTTAAAAAAAATCACTGTTGACTTCAAATCTCGTTAAATATAAATTTCTATTATAAATATATTATGGCAGACAAAGTTATCTCGTTTCCGAAAAATAAAATCTAATAATGAAATTATTTTTAAAAAAATGATCGGTTCTTTTAAAATGGCACTACTGCTGTAATTCCGAAGAACTTTTAATTCGATACTGTTTTTGTTTCGTTTTATTGTTTCTAATTGTTATTCTCCCAAACAATTTTTTTTTAATAAAAAAAGTGGAAAATTCTTACTAATTGATTTTAATGACTGAAAAAATTTTTTATTATTCACTATATCATTTTTAGGGGTTTCATATTTAAAATATCGTAACGATATTTTATAAATTTAAATTTCTCTCCTAAAAATATTGTTTAAAAAAGTATTGCATGGACATCCCCTCTCTGACGTTTAGAAAGAATCTAAACTGAATTGAAAAACACTTTTCTGTTAATCCTTGTATAATGCATAACGCTAAATAATATATAAAGTTACTTAAACTAGTTTAAAAGTTGATAACTGAGCCCTTATTTTAAACTTCCTTTCATTTAATTTCATATGCACTGTTGGATGCAAGCGATTTTTTTTTTCCGTTGAAATTTTCAGCATCATTATCTCTCACGTAAACTTTAAAAAATAAAATTTATTTTTGTTTTAACTCCAGCTAACGAAACGTGGCGACATCTACCTCATCCAACAACAACGCAACACATTTCCCAGAGTTCCTTAAGAATTCTTTCACCTCTCCAATCCCCAAGAAAAAGAAATATTTACATAACTTTTAACACACACACCGAACCATTCATTTTTCTCTTCCCTTGTTCCCGCTACTCCCAAAAAGGCATCTCGAACAGATGATCAACACAGCTGCTCCATAAAAACAACGACCTTCGTAGCCAGAACGTGGAATAAGTAGCCTATTTGTCGTTTTCCGCAAACGATATCAAACTTAAAATGTGACGAGTTGGAATTTTTTATTCAGAATGGAAGAGCTAGAAGATGACTGTGAGTATACACCTTTTGTTCTGTTCTTTTTGTCCTATTGCTGAGTCAGAATAAGCTAGGTGTGCAAGCTGAAATAAAGAGTTTTTTTTTCTTTTAAAGAAGAGCAGGTGTAAAGAAGTTCTTAAAATGCAAGATCGATTGTCTTAGCTATTGTGCTGTGTCCCATAAATTAACTGGATTGTTTTTTGGGCCATAAATTAGTAGAGCACGAATATAGAAACAGAATTAATGACATGTGATACTGATGAAATACCATTGTTAAATATGTTGTTTTTGCTGCATAAGAAGTGTGGGAACGCAAAAAACATTTAACAACGTTAATTCGTTTCGTCTTCTTCCTTTTTCTCTAAGAATAACTTAAATGTGAGTAATTATAAATTATGAATCAGCCCTTTTAAAACACATACAATTGAATCAATAGCATTGTCAAATGAGCTGTCTTTGCTAAATAATAATTATTGCTGTAAATAAATATTTCAGTGTACTAATTTGTTTTAGATTCTTTTTCGGAAAAGCTTGTTTATAGATCTTATGAAACGAGCTGAATTAATAAGTTAAATAAATAAATGAATAAAACGATTGTGATGAATATCCTTGGAGAATAATTTATAAGTGGGACTTCTTGTACAACATAAACATTCAATAAACAGTATTTTTTTTTTTTTTTAGAATCATTTTTATTGGATTTTATGAAACGAGCTGAATAAGTAGAAATAAAATAATAATAAAAAAATAAAAAACGATAGCAATACATACTTTAATATATAACAACGATTGTTGTATCAAGTGGCTATTTAATATTACTGATTTGTTTTATAAAAACTTCTGTGTCAGATGTTGTAAAACCAGCTGATAAATAATTTTAAAATAGAAAACATATTTAAATAGAAAACATTATAAGCATTCACTATCAATGGTATACTGTAAGAAATATGCTTGAAAAATATTAATTTTTTTTAAAAAATAGATTTTTGTTATTTATTATAGTTACCACTTTTCGCATTATTAGTCACGCGTGAATATGAGCCAAAAATAAATTCGAGATAAATAAAGTGAGAGTAAAAATTAAGAGCTTAATAAATATGAGTCAAATAAATAAGCGAGCTAAATTAATAAGCTAAATAAAAATACGAGCTAAATTAAAATAATAAATAAAGGAATAGTAACGAATACCTGGTAGAAACTCTTTAATAAATAGGAATCGTTGCATCACAGAAACATTTAATAGAACCAATTTGCTGTAGAATCACTTTTTGAAAATTAAGTAGACAAGCTCAATAAATAAATAAAGCAATTAAAAAAACAATAGTGATTTGATTAATATTTCTATCCATATTAAAAAATTTTGGCCACCACCGACGCCTCTGTTTGGGATGTTCAACATGTTTGGTTGCACATAATTTTGTGAACTAACATTTTCATTAATATAAACTGCTGCGTAATAATTGTAAGACTTAGGAACTTGATATTACAATTGGCATAATTTAAAGGTAAAAAAAGGAAGAAAAGTTCTCCAAGCGTCTATTAGGCCTGGGCTATGTGATAATCTGGGGATGTTTTGCTTAAAATCGTGTGGTTTACATTGCGTTTGTTTTGGGCAAAATGAATTCAGGAACTTACCAAAATGTCCAAGCAAGTCTTCTTTTGCCAAATGCATTCTTGCAGGAGAAAATTGGATATATAAGTAAGACAACGCAACTATTCATTTCAGACAAAAAATTGGTTTCAAGCTAAACTTGAACTTGGTTTGAAACTTTGAAATGGCCAGCAAAGTTTCCAGATCTCAACCTAATAGAAAACTTTCATGACGTGACCTAACAATAATAGTTTATACAGATGAGATGCATTTTACATCATCAATAGAGTTGAAATCTTTTATCGAGGACGAATGGTATGAAACCAGACCCTGAATTTTGTCGAAAACTAGTTTTATCCATGAAAACTAGAATATCTGAAATAATTCGGAAAAATTTCTCTTACAATAGCTTCTAAATTTTTTATTTAGTCTATTTTTTATGTTAGTCTTAATGTTTTTAATCAAGCTGAGATAATAATTTTGTACATACCACTTTTTCTGATAATTATAAAATTACAAATCCTGTTTGTTGCATTTTTCTAAACAGTGTACGTTAAGAATTAAAAATACAATAATATGTAAATCACTTTTATTTTCATAATTTTTTTACTGGCTTTTAAGTTTTTACTCTGAAGGCACAACTTATAAATAAAAATAATCCGATAGTCTCATAAAATTTTTATAAAAATTTTATTTACGATAAATTATTATCGAAAACATCAACTATTGAGAAATATATTTTAAAATGTTAAAGTTAATACTCCTTATAAATAATTTCATTGTCAAAATTAATTACATAAAAATAAAAATAAATCAAATATGATTAATATGACGTTAATTTAAGGAATAATTATGATTGTATTTTAGTTTTATTGCCCGTAACAAACAGTCGATTTCAGCAGTGAATGTATTAATTCATTTATTGAACTCGATAAATGTGCCCTTTGAAACAACAAAGAAGAAAGGAAAGTTTTATTTTAAGATGTCTTTGTAAATTTTTTTTCTTGCATTTTTAAGTTAGAAATATCTGCAGCTTTAAATGCCAACCCGTTATATAGTAAAAATAAGTTCCTTCCGTTTTCTATCAAAAATTAGCAGTTTAATGTGAAAAAACGGTACATTATCTTTTATTCAAAGTATTCTCTATTACTACACCTTTCTGGGATCATTTGGATACCAAGTCGGAAGAACTATTCATTTTTCGAGGATATCCACGAATCGACCCATTCCTTGGTTTCTTTAAATGATGTAAATTTTTGCTCAGGCAGACCATCGACCGGAATAGGGGATAATCTGAAGGGGCAAGGTCTGGCAGATACGGCTGGTGGAGTAGGACTTCCCATTTATGTGCTTCCAAGTAGCAAAATCGAAGTTCAATGTCTCTTGCCTTCAGTTCGTATGGAACCCAACTTCCTTGTTTTTGGATCATTCCAACGATTTTAAACGATATGAAATTGCTTGCTGTGTCACTTGTAATGTAAGAGCGAATTCTTTTTGCGTTTGGGACGAATCTTCTGCCAATAATTCTTCCAATTCCTTATCTTCGCACAATTTCGGCCTTCCACTGCGTTCTTTGTTTTCCACGTCAAACTCACCGTTTTTAAACGTCTGAAAACACTCATGACAACTTCTCTCACTTAAAGCAGCCTCACCATATGCTTCTTTAAGCAACAGATGTATATTTCTTCAAATTAAACAAATAAATAAAAAAGTTCCCGCAAATGACGCTTATATGGCACAAAACTTAATATTTTTGCACGAAAACAATTACGTAATGCTAATTCGAAATCACTAATATTTTAAGGTTATGTTGTTACCAGAACTTACAATAAGACGTTTAACACCAGTCAATTTCTACATAAACTTCTGGTAATACCATCTTGTGATGAACGACGAGAACTTATTTGTACACCCAATATATATACCAATTCGTTGCCCTTGTTCTATATTATATATTATATAAAATGGTATCAATATATTAGATTTATGTTTAATTTTTGGCAGCACTTAAAAGTTACAGTGCACGCTTATCAGGTCTTGTAAATTTCTTAAAACTATTTATACAAAATTGTATCTGAACTCATTGTAAATCAAATTTATTAAACTAAAATCCAAAGAATTAAATGTGCTGGTCTTGTTATTAGAATGAATAAAGAACGTCCAACACAGAAAATATTTTTGGCCAGGCCCTCAGGAACAAGAGCTAGAGGGCGACTCAATCTTAGATGGATCGACTGCCTAGAAAAGGACCTCGTCATTTTAAGAGTGATTAATTCGATAACCATGAATAAAAACGCCTAGAGGCCTAGAGGAAAATTCTCAAGATGGTCAGGGCCCACCCAGGGCTCTCGCACCACAGAAGAAGAAGAAAAATAAAATGGAAAAGCATACAATTTATTACCAATTTGAGTATTCAAAAAATTGGTAATTATCTAATAATAGTAATTATAAATGGGGGAAACCATTGACATGAATTTGGAAGTTTTTAAAAATGGATAAGTTCAGCAGTGGACTGATCGTAAAGACAAGGGTCTCAGTTGAACACAGAAGTCAAGATTCTCAAGCAAGACTGAGGTCAGTGAGCGGGTGGGTGAACACTTTGATCAGCCAGCGTGGGGACTGAGCGTGTGGGGTTATTGGTTCTCGATTAACTGCTTTACCTGAAAATGCTCGACCTTGCGCGTAGGTCGTCGGGCTACCGAAGCGAGAAGCCAACCCTTGCCGTCGGACTAGCCAGGTTTTCGTGGTTTTCTTCTCCATGTAACGCAAACACGGATTAGTTCCATCAAAAAGTCCTCACGAAGGAGAATTTCATCCAATACTGGATCTAGGGGTTACCTTGTCTTCTGGATTGGGTTCAAAATTACAAGGCTGCGGAGTTAAACATTGATAGTCTTATACTCAAAATTGGGTCGGCTGTTCAACGTCGGTTATAAAATATGAAATGAAAGGTGACTCAGAATCCAGAATCCAATCTTGAATCTCTGTTATCCTATAACAAATAAAAGTTCGGATCCTATCTGAAGTTTTATATTGTTTTCGATCGCTTTGGATTTTAACATCAATTTAAAAATCCTCAGAGATAGAACATGTATTTAAATCCCATAGCTGTCAAACTAACGGAGGTTTTTTTTTTCCTTTCATTTTTTTCCCTATGCAGGTAACGCCAATACTAGTTAGATGGTCAATTTGGATGCAGATTTTATTGTTATTTGGGATGGGTTCGAAATGGCAATGACAGGTTACGAATTTGAATAGTATGCACCTTAAATCCGTTATTTGATGGGTATTTATCACCATAAGTAATAAAGTTGAATATAACGTTGTTATCCTCTCGCATCGTGCGGTATATCATCTTTACCGCAATACTTTAAAACGTTTAGATGCACGAAGCTGGAATTGAAAGGGCATTGAACGTCTGAATACAATTTCTCGTGAAGTACCTGCTCCCGATTTCTCTTAAACTGTCTGAATACACAGCTGCTACATATCTTAACGGAATTTAGAACGAAATTACATTTATATCGAATGTTGAAAGAAAAATTTAGTTTCAATTTTTTGTTTGTTTTCGTTTAATAATCTCCTATTTATGTCTTGTAAAATCTGTATAGTCGCAATAGTGCTACTACTGAAAATAACTAAAGTAAGCTGAATTATGGTTTTTTAAAAAGTACTATAAACGATGAGAATAGTTACAGAAAAAGGTAATTCCTTATTCTTGAATTAGGTTATTTTATTTTGAATTAAAAATCTCGATGAGAAATACTTATGAAATTTTTATAAATGCATATTCTTTTCATAATTTTTTCAACATAATATTATTGAAAAATAAATATATTTCAAATTTTGCTACTTTTTCTCCAGTCACTTTTTATGTAAAGAAGTTTATATAAACAAGCAAATGATTATTGATTTTTAATTGAATATAAATATCATTACTGGTTGAACATATCCCAACTCTCGGAACCCTTGTTATCGTTCGACGGAACCCTAGGGCTCCGCGGACCACCTTTTGGGAACCGCTGGCCTAAGTCATAAAGCCGTGTAAAATGATACCATACTCTGTCAAAGAAAAAAAATTAATAAATTTAAAAAAAAAATGAAAGATGGAATCTTTTGGATTTATATCGTTTTCTTCTTCACACCAGTAATGCAATTACACTTTCTTTCCGTGAAAAAAGAAAACCACTCACGAGGAGTGCTCAAATAACTTTTATACCTGTTTTTTAGTGCCGTGTCTGTGTAAGAGGGAAACGTGCTAGCTATAAATAAACTCTTTTGACGGCTGCCTGCGATTCTTGTTGTAACACTTTTACATGCCACGCTCACAGGGGACAGCGCCAAATCATTGAGGAACTTTATCAAAATTTAGGTATTCAGCGTAAATGGCATTTTTTCGAAGAGCAGAGACAATGAGCAACTTCCGGCTGTTAATTTGTTCGTCATAAAATGTGCGGGCTTTACGAGTACATGCATAAAAGGGAAATGACATCTTTAATAGTGTTTTCAAGCTTGTTTATTCCTGCAAGCTCGGAGAAAGAAAAAAAAAAGGAAAACAATTTGGCTTATTTTTTGTTTATTTTGGCGTATTTTTTTTAAATATACATAAAATTCGAATTATTTAAAAAAAAATTTTTTTTAAACTTATTCATCTCACATATTTTTATGTTTATTTAGTGTTCTGCGTTTTCAGAGGATTGGGGCGCTGCCATGAAGGAAAGGGGGGACTGCTCTCTTAAGGGGAAAATTAATAACTTTTTTTTATAGACTTCGTTGATGATTTGAGTAATTTTTTTTTATAATCTTATAAATAACAGATTTAATATTCTCTTACAGAGTTTATCCCTATGACACAAAATATTTATTAAACATATTTTTCATACTTTTTTTTTCATTATTTTTATATTAATTTAAGTCAAAATAAGTGAAAAATATTATATTTAACATTTCAAAAATTTATGGCAATGATATACAGCATAAGGCACTGGAGTCTTTTTCTAGGTCAAAGGTTTAAATCTTTCAAATGCGGCACACTTCCAAAGAATATTTTTTAAAATTCGCAGTTCTCTAGATCCAAGAAGAGCAATTTTTCATCATTGATATTTCTCTAATTTACGAAATACCTTAATGTATTTTTACTTGCAATTGGAGCGTCAGAAAAAAAAATATAGATGAAAGGAATACCAGTTCCTCATCTGCGTCAAAAGATTAAATCTGGCACTTTGATAAAGTTAAAATAGTTTTAAAAAATGCAAATAAATAAATAAAGAATACATTCATTCTTTAATAAGCATGATACATTTGCCCATACACAAAATAAATTCCGTATATATGCTCTCTTTATAGTATAAATAGAAATAATTATCAAAGAATCATGTTTCATCAATGTTTATAAATTTGCTAAAAAAAGTGAACAAAGCCTCATTTTATATATTTTTTTCAACATATTTTGTATTTTCTTTAAAAATTTCAAATTTGAACATTTATCTTTATTTTAAAGGTGTAGCTTTTTTTCGATGAATATACATTTTAAATAATCTTATTATCATTTTCAATATTGTTTTTGTCCTCACTAGCCCTATGTAATGAAAATCCACACAAGCTCCATGACATTTTCCCCATCAGTTGTCTTGGAGACTACTTTTTACAAAAAGAATCAAAACTGGAAAACGGTCACACCTGAAACGAAAAACGTTAGGAGCTTTACGTTCGTAATTAACTGCCATTAGTAGGCTATTACTACTGAACTCTCCCCTATCCCTTTTTTTTTTGTGAGTTATGCATCTTACGTTTTTCGTTTAAGTTGGGTTTTTTTTCTTCCCAATGGCAGGCACTGAATTTGAATCTTTGTCTATGAAGATGCCAGAATTGTTGCTCATTTCGCGTTACCCAGTGGGCACCTGTGAACCAAAGTCACGGAGGCGAGCAACATTGCCCACGCCACACTGACACAAACCCGTTTATAGGGTGGGCCACATTCACATATCACACACACAACAGAGGACAGCACAAAGGGAGAGAGAAACATCCATGCCCAGAGCGGGATTCGAACCCGCAGCCAATGGCTTCGCAGTCAGGCACGCTAACCGCTCGACTACCTGGCCGGCTCGTTTAAGTTGTAATTAAAAAACAAAAACAATTCCATTAAATGTCCTGAAAAAAAAGCCATTAAAATAGAAATAGGTAACATCATTCCAGATTCTCCTCAGTATAATAAGATTCCTGTTATGCAGGTGATTGCAAAAAAATAAAATAAAATAAATAAATAAAATTTCATATTATTTAGTGAATAGTTTGAAAATATATTTTAACAATTCGATTTTTAATAGTTTTCGTTTTAGTAATCAATTTATCTAAGAATTCATGAACTTTGTTAATTAATTTTTTATAACTGCTTCCAATAATGCTAGTTTTAGAGAATTATACAAACCACCCATATTTTTTTTTATGTATTAGGTAAAAAAACCACAAAAAAAAAAAAAAAAAAAAAAAAATTAGCAAACTTTTTTTGTGTAACTCGCTTGATATCAAGTACAATTTTGTAAAATATAAATTTTCGGAGATTTAAGTATTCCTTTGTCTCCTAGCATGCATTTAGTAATTTATGGAGATAATTTTCCAACAAAAAGGAATTTTCGAAAAATTGTAGATGTCAAGCGAGTGAAACGTAAAATAGTTTCCCGTTTTCCTCCAACTTAATTTCTCAAGGTTGTAGAGAATTCCGCTTCATAATTTTTACTATAAGTTTAATAATTAATGTGCAGCGATTATAATAATTATTATCATCAATTTTTTGAGTTTTTCATTTCCTCGTACACGATTTTTATGTACGATTTTTGACCACAATCTCTATCAAAATAAATCTTCATGATGTTTAGAGGAAATTTTTCTTTTGCCAAGCCAGTTAGTTAGCAACTACGAGTGAAAATTTGGAAACAACAAGAAAAATCAAAGAATTTTATCGAATTTTTTCTCAGTTGCTTTAGATACGAAGAGGAATTAGATAGATTAGATCCTTATCAATGGATGTTAGGACAAAATTTTATGTTGGCGGCTGATTTTCTTCGAACTCTCTCTCTCTTTTTTCATTTATTTATTATTTTTTTTTATAAAATTAAGATATCTGAATGATGAAATTGAGATACTCAACACCCGAAACATCACAGAGTGTTTCCTCGTTGTTGTAATAAAATAACAAAAATTGAAGGAAAATCACAAAAATGACCATTACTCAAAAAGTTACTCATAGAATTTTATGAAACTGTCACACATTATAGTGCACATAATAATGCATAAAATAACAATAAATATTAACAAAGTAATACAATTATGGAGGTACAGAAATTGGCATATTTATGAAATGAATAAATAAAATGTGTCAGTTTGGAATAGAAAAAGTCCCTTCAGTATGGAATATGATCAGATCTAGCAGCAATACAGAACATAAAGTAATGCATGTTGTTTTCATTTATGCTCTCTACCAGTTTCGTTGGAAATGCGAGCCATTGGTTTTGCAAAGCAGTTGCAAGGGTCTGAGGAGGAGGACTGAAACTAGCTATCTCCCAAATGTGCTTGATAGAATTTCATTCCGGTGATCGAGCTGGATACTCTAAGTGTTGAATTGCTTGCTGCTGAAAATAAACATCCACGATGCGAACTCAGTGCGGCGTTGCGTTGTCGTTCTGTCGCACGAAATCATCACCTATTACACCAGCATTAGGAAGCACATAAACATCAAGGATGTCATCTTTATACACGTGAGCAACGTGGAAAGACATGCAGGTCTGTGCATTTACTCAAAGAGATGCAACCCCGCACACAGACACTGCCTCCTTGGTATGCATCTCTTTCACGGATGTTTGAAAGATTATCTAGGATTCCAGGCTCTCTCCAAATCAAACAACGCCTACTATCGCTTTGGTGGGCTGAACTTAGACTCGTCAGTGAAAAGAACAGCCGTCCATTGGATATGTTCCTGCGTCCACCTTAAACTTCCCCGTCTATTTCGTGACAAAAGTGGCACGCAAATGGCTGGTCGCCTTGCGAACAAACCGCGTTCGTGATGTAAACGTACAGTAAACGTTTGCACAAATCTTCCAGTGGCTGCACCAAGAGAGGATCTGAGCTGACTTGGAACAGTTGCGGTTCTGTTCCTTCGTGCATTTAAAGATAAATATCAGTCATCGGCACTTGACGTAGCAATTGGCCGTCCTTGCCTGAAGCTTCTGGATGCCGAACCTATGGTTAAAAATAGTTGTTAAAGTCAACGAACCACAGAAGAACTCACATCTGGCCTCTTCTATCTGACTTTGTCCTGCCTCTAGTCTTGCAATAGATATCCATCGCAATTCTTCGGACAAACGATGCCCGTAGGTCATTGTTACAAATTGGTTATCTCAAATTTTTAATTTCAGAAACACTGCAAAATTCGCTGATTTGCGATCTAACATACAATGTCATCTTCATTGCAAGCAACGTCATTTTATTAGAGCGCCACTTATTCACATATTGCAGTTTTTACTTAGTAGCCCTTATTTGATAACATATTCAAATTTCATTAGGATTTGCTTATTTTTGGGACGGTTATCACTATTTTTGAAAATGTTTCCTTCACTTATGATAACCAGTGTAGATTCTGGAGAATAAAAATTAAGAGTCACTATTACTTTTTTTCATATTAAAAAGTGAATATAATATTATAACCAAATTAAACAAATGATCAACACATCAAAAAACTAATTAAAGGCAGAAGATATCAGAGTCGTGAAACTAACTAAAGTTAAATAATCACTGAAGAAATCACACTTTTTAAAAAAATCTACGAGATCTGATAGCAAAACCCCGTCACAGTGGTAGCTGTATCTTTTACATTCTCGTGACAGAAAGATGAAAGGATGAATAAATTTAAGTTATGAAGAGCATTATTTTTTTTTCGCAGTAGCTTTTTGACGTACCGGAAACTCGTATTCCATTCCATTCTCCTCTCGCTAATGAATGCGTCACGCGACTATAAAATATCCAGCATTTGGCATTCCCCCATAGAATTCAAATCATACGTTTCGGAGACTATAGAGTTAAATGTCAGTTAGAGAAATAAAAAAAAATGTGAAAAATAATATTTTTAATGCTTTGATTGTAGCGTTGTTCGATGGTAATTTGTTACTAAATAGCAAATGACGTAGGAATTAATTGGGCTATTAAACTTAGCATATAAAATTGTTTGTTTCGTTTAACTGTTTTCCTCGCGGCAGAAGCATTTGAAAACAATAGCCGACGTTTTCCAATTAGTGAAATCGAACTTGCATCATAACTAAGTACTCATATATTTTAATTGCTTTTATCTAGATTTTGTCTTCGTAAGAAGATATGGATGCATAAAAAAATTTGAAAAAGAGCAAAATACACAAAAAAACAAAAAAACAAGCGTAATTCAATAACAATAGGTGGTGTTTGGAGGACCTAAGTCACCTCCAAACTGCCATAAAGTTGGTAATGCGTAAAAATTGATTATAATCGTGAGGTTCTGGGATTAAAGCTCTTACCTTCCAATGAGGTGACTCAGGTTCAGATCCCAGAGGCGGCTGGTTGATATGAATTCTGCTCCAGGCTCGCACCTATCACAATTGTGACGTGAAATATCCTCAGTGGTCGACGGATCATTGGTTAGAGTCCCTTTACGGTCGGGCTAACTGTGGGAGTTTTTTTGTGGTTTTTCTCTCCCTGTATCGCAAAAACGGATTAGTTCCATCAAAAAGTCCTCCACGAAGGCAGATGTCTTTCAATACTTGATGCAGGAGTTCCCTTGTCTTCTGGATTGAGTTCAAAATTACAAGGCTACGGAGTTGAACACTGATAGTTGTATACTCAGAATTGAGTCAGCTGTTCAACATTGGTTATAAAATATAATGAAATATAATCGTGAGAAATTTCGAAACAAATTAAGAAGCAACGTAAAATTAGAAGAAGCAAAAATCAAATAGAAGGTTTTAAACTAAACCTACAGTTGATGACGTAAAACTCCAGAACACAATAAATAAAGATGGGAGGGATGAATAACTCATTTAATTTTATCCGAATGGCTACAACGTCGAATAACATATGAGTTTACGAAATAAATAGTGTAAATATTTGAATGTAATCCAGCGAATTTTTGTAATTAAAGGCATCGTAAAATTAGAAGAAGAACGCGATCTTTCATAATTTTCATTCAATAAATTTAACATTGTATAGTACGAAGGCCATGAGAGGAAATCGTTGTAAAAATTTGATTGAAAACCAAAAAAATTTTGTGTTAAAGGAGACCATAGTTAGAATTTTGGTGTTGAAGCACTATAAAATTATTAAAAAAAAGAGCAAGAAGAAAAACGAAAGGATTCAACAAAAATTCTTTTTTTAAACTCAACGCATATAATCATTGGTAACGCAATTGTTTCAACTTCGTTTGTCGACGACAGGCTGACTAATTTATTTAATGTTCTAACGATTAACTTAAAAATTTAACTTTTATTATTAATGAAAATATTGTAACATCGATGATAAAGAAAAGGGACAAGTAGGAATGATTCGTTTCTAAATTACGTGAAACCTTTTGGGAGCGGCCACGCTGTTCCACAGTAATTCAAAATTTTATCCAAGGTGCATGATTTTTCGCAAACGATTTTAATTTTAGTCACGTGTGTTGTTGGCGTCATGAAAACCGGATCGATGAATAAACTTTAGAATCAGTTAAAATGATCCCCACTGTTATAATTATGTGTAAAAACAGATTTATCAATTATGAAAGATATAACTATTTTAAATAAATAGACAATTAGGTTTTTTGAAGTTTGCATTTAATTTTATATCATAAAAATTGTTTTTAAGCTTGTTTGTTTGAGATGCTTAGTTTTTTCAAATTTTTTTTTTCTTTCTAATTTAACTTTTAACTCTAAAAATAAATCATTGATAGCCTTGTCTTTAGTGCATGTCCTGACTGCAACACGAAGTTGTAGATCTCTCTTAGAGATCGTTAAAAAGAGCTCTCTAAAGTCTTACACAAATACTTTGAATACATTTTGTCTACTTAATATTTTTTGTTTTGATATTTTTTCGTGTTTCGTTAATTAACCTTTTCCGCATTTGGTGCGAAGTACTGGGAAAGGATTTGATGGTCTCTCCTACAGGTTTTCTTCAACACTAAGTTTATGGAAAAAATTCCGTGTCCCCCAAAAGTTGTCGTAAATAGACGTTACATCAAAGTGGTCTTTCCATGTGGTTTCTCTGTATAACTAAAATGCTTATAAGTTTCCTCGTTTACTTTAATAAGCACCTGCTACTTGAATTCATTTGGTGGTTTAAACACCTGCGGCAATTTTTTTTAATACGTTTGACCGCTTTTCTCCTACAGACATTACTAAAACAAATAAATACAAGTAATAGAATACGGTTGAAAGTTGTGTTCTTGTTAATTTATATATTTTATTTGATATAAAACTTTTTAAAAAGTCTTTTGTCTTGAAATTGTTTTAAAAATTAATCGTGTGTATTGTCGTGAACAATCAAATGAATTTAAAAGAGACGATTTAATTTCTCAAAGCTCTATAAAACGTACATGTATCATAAATTCTGAACCCATAGTTTTCTTGGGAAAGGTATTGAAAGTTTAATTCCAGTAAAATTACAACGTTTTTATTTATGAAAAGTTTGTTACGTTAATTGTACTTCATATATAAATAGCTAACTATCTAGCAATTAACTAATTATGTGTTAATAGATTATAACCTAAGTTGTCTAGTTATAATTTTTAAATTAACTTGCGGGACCATGGGCAACATATAAATTTCGATAGCTACACTGCTGTGCAATTGAAAAACAATGCAAGTGCTTCGCGATAGATTTCGAAAAAAGTTGCTTGATAATGTTCTCTTCTTATTTTTAATGCTGTAAACGCTAAAATAGAATTTCCGAGAAAAGTGATAAAATAAGATTTGTTTTTAAAATATATATTTTTTGCAATAATTAGCTTAGTATACAAAAATGCAAATTATATAAAAATCTCAATTTTAAGTTTTTTGACGCTTACGTTGATATTTCTGTTGCACTAAGATACAATGCGCAAAAAAAAATTAAATAAATAAATTTAAAAAATAAATAAACGGACTATGAAATTTGATCGAGGAACGATACGACCGATTTTGCTCAAATTTCGTATTTTGCCATTTACAATTTGCATTTTTTTAAATTGATGAAAAAAACTGTATATCTTAGGATTCAAAAGTTTTTCGAACATTTTTAATTAAATAATGTTGATTCAGAGAAAGGACGTGTTTGTGTCTGATTTCGTAACTGAAAATATCGTCTGCAGTAATAAATTAGCTTATTCAAGGTCATCTCCTCGATTCTTTATGATCGAGTACTCAAACGTGAAGTTCAAATTTTTAGACCAAAAGTTATTCAGGATGGTCCGTTTTTATTTTGTACATTGATTTAAACGAAACGAAAACTAATTTTTTTTCTTCCGATTTTAATTAATTATTTAATGGAGTCATTCAATTGTTATTTCCCAGAAAACTCACAACCACTTAAAAATGGGTTAATTGGACTATTTGACCAACAAATTTCATATTTTCTTTCAAAACAAATGGTGCAGAAAAAGAAATACATTAATCATCATACGTAATTGTGTAGTCAAGTGATTCACAATAATAAGCGAATTGTAACGAAAAAAACCTGTAAAATTATTTAAAAGTCAGATAAATGCGTATAAATACGTTATTAGTGACTGAATAACTAGATATCAAAGCAAGTAGATAAAATAATTATTTAACTATTATTTGTCTTTTGTCCATGAGACAATCATTCTTTAACGGTTCGGTTGTTTTTAACAATGATGGCTGAGTCCTCGATATTGAGGTATATCCATAATCCATTATTAGGAACACAATGTTATAAGTCAAGAATCAAGCGCTGAAATCTAATTAGAAAAAATCTTCTGAGTAAATTTGCGTTACATAGAGTGTGAAAGCACTAATGACAAGATAACTATTTGAAATTTTAAAGTAATATTAAAAATGAACGTTTTTTGCTATATTGATGAAAGAATATTTAAAAAGTGGAAAACATTTAATGAGTTATTATAATAACCAAAAATTAATTAAGAAACAAGTTAGGGAATAGAGTTGCAAAGGTGATCATTCAAAACTGTAAGGTTTAAATTTTATCCCCAGTAGAATCGAAAACTAAATCCGTGTAACCAAATTTGTGTTACTACAATAAAAAAATTATATATATCTTATTTAAAATATTGTGTGGAGCTTTTATTTCGGATCTTCAATTTTTGTGTTTTTTTGTTTGATAACCGTCGTTGAACAGCCGACCCAATTCCATGGGTTTACGACTACTAATATTCAACACCGTAGCCTTGTAATTTTGAACCCAATCCAGAAGACAAGGGAACTCCTGGATCGAGTATTGCGGGATATATTTGCCTTTGTTGAGGACTTTTTGATGGAACTAATCCGCATTTGCGATACATGGAGAGGAAGACCACGAGAACCTCTCACGGTTAGCTGACGGCAAAGGGACTCTAACCCATGATCCGTCTACCACTGGGGATATTTCACGTCAGCACTGTGATTGGTGCAAGCCGTTTGCGGAATTCGTACCGACTGGGATTCGAACCCGGTTCGCCTTATTGGAAAGAGAACGCTCTATCCCCTGAGCCATCGCGGCTCAATTTTAATGTTTATTGTTTAGAATCGAAAACGATAGAATAAAAAAACTGTAGGGTAGGTGAGCGAAACGAGCTAGTTGGGGGGGGGGGATTCTTTGAACACAAAATACAAAACGAGAGGCATTTGATTGTATTTGATTATTTTGATTTTATTATACAGAGAATTTTGATTATATTAAAAAAAAACAAAAAAAAGAGCACTATTAACATAAATTGTACATTTACACTTATGGCGTTCATAGTTCGTCCTCCCTTTTCTTAAGAAGAGAATCTTTTATTGGCCAGAATCACGAATCACCTGATTAAAAAGCTTATCCAATACCATGTCTCTCCCAGGATTTCTTTCAGCAGAAGATGAATACGTGACCCCGCCATCAGTGAAATACTTTTTGCCCTCATTTCTTGTATTCAAGCTGTATGAGTTACTTATTTTATTTACTTATCTTTTTGTAATGCAGGGTGTTTAGCAATTAATGGTCTTTATATATATATATATATATATATATATATATATATATATATATATATATATATATATATACATTTTTAAACTCAATGTCAAAAGTGAAGCAAAAATTTTAATAATAATAATAATAATAATGTTATTGCTTCATGACATATTTCGAGAAAGGTGGCTTGACAAATACTCTCTTCTCTCTCCATCGCTATTGCTATAAACGCTAAAATAGAATTTCAGAAAACTGATAAAACTAAATAAATTTTTAAAATACATTTTGTTTCATGATAAGTAGATTATCATACAAAAATGTCAAATATATTAAAATATCAGATTTGAATTCTTTTATCACTTAAGTTCATTTTTTTATTGCATAGCAGAATAATCGCAAAGTAATATATTTGCCAGGTAGAAATAAAATCGCTATTGAAAGCTGTCTAATAAATCATTAACGAGGGAGGGTAGTTTGATTACCAGGTGAAACTTGGATGCATTTATAATAATTCTCTTTCAACTCTTCCTTTTTCAATTAAGGTATCAAAATTATATTTCTTATTTTATGTCCTTCTAACCTCAATAGCGATTTTTTAGATTTTCACAATTTTTTTTCTCTTCAGTTTACATAATAGTTTTCGATTGTTTTAGGGGGCATATTACGGAACACCCAACATATGAAAAATTTTCTGATTCTAATAAAAATATTTAAACTATTGTAATGAAATTGGGTGTATATAAATTTAATTAAGTCATTTTGAACTGGGTATTACCCTTAAACAGGTCTCGTGTTATAAGTAGGTAGTTGAAAGTTTATTGAAATATGCAAATCAAAATCATAGAAATAAACTATTAAAAAAATCGTTACTTGTATTTTCGTACTTGATTTGTCACAATTTTAGTTTTCATTTGGAGGAAGGAAGTGCTAAAAAAAAATTCTTTCCCTGGTAGTCAAAAAATTCTAATTACGCAAATGACGCCAATCACAATATTTACATTCTCCTCATCTATAAATGTCTACCAAATATCAAACGGTTTTTTTCCCTTTCGTTTTACTATTGATAAACGCAATAAATGGAACGTATCATATTTGAAGACTGCCACCTGGTTACTTATACCAATAAAAGTAAATCTGAAATCCGCGATAGGAGTAATGTAATAAAAACCACCTCTTCCGTTCGGTCTGTCCAAGATTTCATTAAAAAGTAGTCGTCCGCTACTGCGAACAACTATTATAGTATGCGTTCGAATCCTATTCCCTTTTTTTCTCGATACTTTTCACATGTTTTATGACGTACCAAATGATGGAGAGGTCGGGACGTAGAAGAGGAAAAAATTCTAAAGGGAGGCAATAAGAGGAGGCAAAAGAGCTACAAATTTTAAGAGCGATAGCCCTCTTGAGACTTGAGTTGTCATGGAAACGCACGCACGCCCACTTCACGCATGACCACCTGTCCTACAAAAGAGAGAAAGATGAAAAAGGAAGAAAAATATCCCATGTCGAGTTATTTCTGGAAATTCAGACGATGAATACGTACGCCTACAATTTCTACCTGACATTTTGACGATGACGCAACTGAAAAAAAAAATCGCCAATTATTCGTTTTCGTAAACTCATTCTCTTCGTAATATTCAACTATGTGCTCATGCGCTTTTGAGTTGTGCTGGATAAAATGAAAACAATACTTCGGATAAACAGGATTTGTCGTCCAGTAAACATTAGAAGTGATTTCCTGCCATGTGTTCTTCTAAGCCGTTGCCACTAATCAGATTGAGTATGAAAAATAATGTTTGAAAAAAAGTTAAATTTAGAACATAAACATTCTCTTCGAAATAAATTATCATTAATTTCGGTGAAAAAGATTAAATCTAGAACAATAAACTTCGAGGAAGTAGTGATATGATATCAAATAAAATATACATATCAGGGAAGAAGATGATAATGATATCAGAAAATTATATTGTTTTTAAAACGAAACGAAACTGAAAGAAATTGATGAGTTGATTAGATAATAGAACGCTGTTGGCGGGAATTTTAAATAATCAAAATTGAATGATCACATCACATCTTAATTGAAAATTTTAATTGAAATCGGTTCTTTTCCATGATCGGTTATGATTTCTTAAATTACATATTTTAGAAAAAGTGTTAAGTTTACCTGGAACTCTAATTTAATAACTTGTGAAATCGATTTAACCTGTTCAGCTGATAACTTAGATAACTTTTTATTCATTGTCACTGATAATTGAAGCAGGATATCATAATTGTTAAACATGGGATATTTTCAATCAGCGGATATAAACACAAAAACAGTGTTGAGGATTTAATATAGTTACTTTTTCAAAAAATGTCTCTTGCAGCAAAACTTAAGTGGAGAAGAAGAAAAGGTAAGAACTTTTCTTACATTTTAAAGAAGCTGGAACATATTGTCTCCTAATGCTAAAGTATACGAAAAGCTTACCTTCATACTTTCAAAAAGAAATATACTTAACTTAGCTTTCCAATAATTTTATGTGTTACTTTTTTTTAATTAGAAAATGATTACGAAAAGCTACCATTTATAGAATCGTTTTTTATCATTTGTCAATCTATTTGTCATTTCAACATAGTGTTCGATATCATAAATTGTAAATAATAGGATCTTTTCAATCTTTGTATTTAAAACACAAAATCTAAGGATTTAAATTAAGTAATTTTCTTTAAAAATACTTATTGTCTCCTTACGCTTATATTGAAAATTCTGCAATGCAATCATATTTTCGTTTTGAAAAAGTTTAAGACTACTATCGTCTAATGCTAAAATGCACAAAAGCTTCGTAATCTCCTTTTTGAAATTTTTTTTTAAAAATTTGCTGTAAAATTTTACATGTTATTATTTATTATTATCTAAAGTTTTTTGTGTGTTATTATTATGCCTGTTATAAAGTTTGAAATATAAAATTCAAATATAAAATTCGAAATAATCCGAAAGACCGACTATTGATAGAATCGTTTTCACAAAAAAAGTAATATTCTGTTTCTTCTTTTAAAGTTAGTTGCAAATTTGAATAATAATAATAATAAAAATAATTTTGATTGACAAATTGCTTACAAAATTTGACCACAAATGATAACATATTTCTTAAAGAAAATATGAAGGAAGATTTTTCTAACGTTTTTATCATTGGGAGACATTACTGTTAAAAGAATTAGTTTTTCATATTTTTATGTGATGTGATCATATAAATTTAGCGATTTTATTAATTTAGGTATTATAGTTCTGCGTTAATAAATTATGAATCATACTTAAGCATTTTAATTGAAAAAGTAGTCAGACTTATAATTAGTATTATAGTTTAGATTTTACTAACATTGGTTAGAGTTATATCATTACAAAACGTTTGGTTTGTTAATCGCCAAATTTCATAAAAATACGTTTATGAGTAACTAAATCATGAGTAACTCATGAGTAACTAATATCAATGAGTAACTAATATCAATGGTGAAATGCCAAAGAAGTTTATAAAAAAATTTTGTTTCTAAGAATAGTGTTTTATTTCTTTCTTCATTTAAAAATAGAGATTTTTCCTTAATAATTGCATTGATGGTTTTAAAAATTTTTGCAGCAAATTATTTTGAATTTAATTTTTATATAAAAAAGAAAAAAAAAATATTAATTGCTCAAATATTTATAATAACTGTTTTTTTTTTGTGTGTGTTTTCATAACTAGTTTTGTCACATTCTAGATATAATTCAGCTTTTAATTTTGTTATAGGTTTTCTAAACCTAATTTATGCGAAGAATAATTGTTGACCTTATTTGCATAGCAGTCGATTCCAAAAAAAAAAAAAAAAAAAAAAAAAAAAGTTACTATCACTTTCATTTTCAAACAAATCATTTCTGCTATAATATAAAACTATACATAATGTTTATATTATATAACTTGTAATTTAAATATAATATTTTTGCTATTAATATTTCTGAATTCTAAAAGTATTAAGAAATATTTTGTTACTGCCATATTTTTTTTCAATTAAGAATAGACCTATTCTTAATAATTATAGAACCTGTTCTATAATTATTAACTGAAAGTTTGAGTTTAGCATTTTTGAGAATTAACTGATAGAAAAACGAGCTTGTACCATCTTTATTTTTAAAGGGATAAAGAGCATTTAGGTTCAAAAATACTATTTATTTAAAATCAAAAATTCAGATAAGCAAAAATAGAAAAATGCAAAGAAATTATATTTTTTTAAAAAAGCTTTTAATAGTCATCTTATAAATAATTTTATTAATTTAAAAAGCTACTTTTTTCAGTATAATTATTGTCAATTGAAATTTGTTTTCCATTTAGTGTTTATAAACATCTGATTATGATAATTTGACTTTCCGTATCATTACAATCTTTATTGAATCGTCAGGTCAAGAGGCATATTGAAAGCTTTAAGCTATTAAATAGATTTTTTAAAAAAAATAATTTGATTTTCTTACATACTAATTAAATAATGCTTTACGTTATAGTGAAGCTTTTTTATTAATAAAAACTATCTTTACTAAATAGTTTCAAGTTTAGATTTTCGAATTTATGATATTGCAAACAGAGATTGTAAAGTGACCGCCCATTAATAGAAACATTAGATTAATATAACACTTTTTAAAATAAAGTATACAAGAACAGGCTCATTACAGTATCAAAACATGTTTTCAAACGATGTGGAATCTTTCATTTAAAATTTTTACTACTCAAATAAAAATATTTCAACATATGTAAATTATAAAATAAAGTTCAGGTTTAATCAAAATGGGAAATTTAAACTAAGTATGCGTGCAGTCAATAATTTATCTTTTACTGTATTTGTGAAGTATAACATTGTACTGCATATATACAATGCACAAAATAAATAGGAGAACACCTTAATAATTTTTTTTTCTAATAGTCAGATTTTAGTGTTCTATGATGTGGTAATAGTGGTTTGAAGTCTTAAATATGATAATTAATTTGTGCAGATGATATTTAAAGTTATGAAAGGGGAGAGGACGTACTTTTTCTGAATGAACATAACTTTTTACCGACGGAATTTCATTTAGGGGAGAGTCGGGTAGCCCCGCCCACTTAAGGAGTATTGCTTATATTTCTGTATAATATTGAGTAATAATCAATATTTTTGTATGTTTCTATTGTTTTATCATCTAATTAAATAATGCAAAAAGAATAAACCAAAAAAAGAATAGTTTAACTTAAAAAAAATAGAAATTTAAAAAATTTGACTACTGTATTCAAGATATTTTCAAAACTATTGTTTACCATGTTACCAGCTGCATAAATACTTGAAACTTTGAAAATAATCTTTTTTTAATATAACAATTAATGTCCGATGGCCCGTTGACTTGAAAAAATATTCTATACATATGAAATTGACAGTGGGCGGGAGTACCCGACACTTCCCTATATAATTATTATGAATGTATAATTCTAACTTCATTAAAATTGACTAATTGTTTATGACACTAAATATGGGTTGTAAACCCAATCTGGACAAATTGGTCCAAATAGTTTGACCAGGACAACGGTCTAAACAGTTAAGACCCCTTATTGTAGATTCCTGTATATTTTGCACTCAGTTAGTTGTAAAATTTCTTCATACAAAGATGATTCTTTTTAATTTATATTTTATAATCATTTATTATTCTTATGGTCGCAAAAATTTAAATTCTGAAGTATACAATGTTTACACCACTTTCATCTAAACAATAAAATCAAAAATTTGAAAGGAATAGATTTAATAGTTCCTGAGAAATAAAACTGTAATAATTACGAGTTCTTTGAGATATAAAAGTGAAACCACACAAAAGTGAAATTAACATTAAGGAATATATTAAGGGAGGAAATCCCGCCCTTCCTGTTCTTAATGTTTCAGTTTTCAGCATCTCTTTTAAGTTATTCTAAAATAGGATACTTAAGGATTAAATTCAAATCATCTTCGTGGTAAAATATTTTTTTCTATTATGATATAAACAAATAAAACAAATTCTGAACTCCTTAAAAAAAGTGTTATAACTTTTATTTTTCTGAATTATTATTTTTATTGGAAGGAAAATAAATTGAAATTGTTTGTGTATTTTCTATCAGTATGCTTGTAACATGATTAACGAGATCACCTTGTGAACTCCCTCTAGAACCTGATCACCTTTAATTTGAATATCTTCTGCTGTTGGGCATTTCTTCCTTTGCTATTGATTATCGTATTACCTTTTTAAGAAAACCTTGACAAATGGAAAAACTTGTGGTTGCGAGAGATATAATGAAACTAGAATTTTGCGATTTTATTGAAATATTTGTTAAAAATTAGTTAACCGCTTCTCCTACTAATTTTGTTTGAAGAAAAAAAAATGCAAATAAATCAAAATATTTTGTTATTTCTTTAATAAATACAAAGAGCTAAAACAAAACATAATACACAAGTTTTAAGCTTAAATTTTATTATTTTTTTCATGTGTAAAAACATTTAATTTACCATTAGTTTACTATTCCGAGTTAATGAAAAAAGTTAAATATAATTCTTTGTATGATCAAAAGAATAGCAAGCGATTAAATTTTAAACCGCGAGAAAGAGAAGTTAACACAAGAACGTATGTCAACTTTAATACCGTGCTAAGATGTACAGTGTGGAAAATAAAAAACGGACCATCCTGAATAACTTTTGATCGGATTTTCACGTTCTAGGACGAAATCTTAATGGTCCAATGGGGTAAACTCAAATACGCTTATTAATTAGTGCAGACGATATTTTAAGTTACGAAATCAGACACAAAAATGTACTTTATATGAATTAATATACCTTTTTTTTGACGAATTAGGATTTCTGACCCCCAAAATGTAACTGCAATCTGGAAAATATGTTTCCATTAGTTTGGTCGGAAGAGTGACTCCTTGGTGTTAATTTTCCTTTTGGGGTACCCTATCTCAAGAACTTTTTAAGCGAATTGAAAAATTTTTGCACACAGTTATAAAATCTGTTTATGCAAAGATAATTCTATGCAAGAAATAACTTTTCGTAAATATTTATTACTTTTTATCATTTTATTTAATAATAAACACATTATTTTTTAATAGTAAAATTTGTAATTTGTTACATCATTTTAAAGAACGTTATTTTAAATTGAAAAACGCATAATTTAAGTAAAATTGGTTGAATAGTTCCTGAGAAATCGAATTTTAAACATAAGACTTTAAAAAAAATAATAAATTCCTGTTCTCTGTTGACGGCTACCCTCAATATTTCGGTAATCAGAAATCCGTCAATAAAATATTATTTTTATTTTATTAAAAATTATATTTATTATTATATTATATTTTATAATTATTCTTATTTTGCAACTTAAAATATCGTCTGCACTAATTAATTAGTACATTTGAACCTCGAACCATTAAGATCCAGTTCTAGAACGAGAAGATCTTATCATTGGATCAAAAATTATTCAAGGTGGTCCGTTTTTATTTTTGTGCACCAATAACCAATACCAATCCATAAACCAATAATAATCAAAATAATAAATATTTTTTTGCCCTCTGCTGCAAAATATTTGTGGGAAAAAATATTTGTGGAATATAAATTCCTAAAAATAATTATCGAATTTTTATAAGTGAGATATGGGTAATTTGTGACTGTAGTTATCAAATATGTAAATATTTTTGTTGTATCTTTAATGAATAAAAGATAAAAATGTGGATTGATCAAATCAATGAATGAGAAATTACACAAAAGCGGTTAAAAAAATGTCCAAAAGTAATGCATGGCGATGAAAGGGCCAAGCTAGTTTTTATTTTGCTTTCATCAGCACGCATTTTTAATGTTGTTTCATAACATAAAATTAAATTATTTTTATATTCTTTCTAAATTATAACTATTCTTATCAACGGAAACTATATTTTTTTATGTTTTCTCTTTCAATAACATTTTCAGCAATATTAATGTGAACTATTCAAAAGAGTTTGGCTTATCACTAAATTGCCTTGAGATTTTGCCCGTTGGGCGCATTTCACTGTGGGCACTTCTGTAATTAATTCGCATTTCCTTATTCATTAGTTCTTACCCCGAAATGAAAATGTGATCCAGCTTATTTCTAAATGAGAATTAATTCCACTCATCTAACTTAAAAGACATTACTTACATTCTATTTCTTTTCGTGGTTTGTAAAACATCTTATAAAAAAATAGAAATTTAGAATTCAGAAAATAAATGTGAACGGAAGTCAAAGTATCAAAGAAACTGTCGCTGTAATTATTATTATCACTGTTTATTATTACTGAAACTGAGATTATACGAACGAAAATGTACTAAGTGATTAATTTATTTTTTTTGCCTTAATAAAAAATATATTTTTGATACTAACTTATAAGACAATACAGTGTTAATAAATTATTTTCTGAAAACCGAGCAAGAGCAAAATTAATTAAAAAATGATTGACGCTTTTCTGAATGATGTTTCACTTTAAACTGAAAATTAATAAATAATTTTAAAAAATAAATAAATAATAATTAATAAATAATAAAAAATAAATAATAATTAATAAATAATAAAAAAATAATAAAAAAATAAATAATAAACGAAATAGAAAAGAAAGCGAAAAAAAAATCTTATTAATAAATATTAAAAAATAAATAATAATTAATAAATAAATGATAAATAAATAGTAATAAATGATAAAAAAGTAATAAAAAAAAATAATAAAAAAATAAATAATAAAAGAAATTAAAAAAAAAGCGAGAAAAAAATCTTACAGAAATTAAAGTTATTTTTGATTTTCTCTTAAGCCAAAATTTGTAGCAAAGTAAATTTTTTTTTTCCGTCTAAGATTAATTTATTTCTGTTTTAGAAAAATCAAATGAATTCATACCGAATTTGCTTAACAGAACACTAAAAAACATTGAAGTTACTTAGTTACGAAGAAAAAAATATTAAAAATAAGTAAAATAGTCGTCAAATACTTTTCTTCGTAGAGGAAATAAATACGGAAGACTGATTTCAAATTCTAAAGAGAAAAAAAAAAAACTTACAAAAGAAATTCAATTGTTTGCGAAAAAGTTAAAGGTTTATAAACAGGTTTATGCTAGACTAGTAGAGCGGAATAGAATTGGAAGCACTTCAATAGCAAAAGCATAAAACTGTTCACAAACCTTTTCTTTCAACCGAATTTGAAAACTTTTGATCGATTTATGATCCAACAAAATTACATAAAAAAAAAACAATATTTATAATTGAAGGACCAAAACTTTTGTGAGTTTCTTAGAAGTTTATATATTATATTAACTGAACTTTCTTCAATATTTTTTAAAATTTATGTTAAATTAATTATTAATAATTGCCAATTTTTTTACTTTATTTCATTGCTTAAGCATTAAATTAAATTAAAAGAGAATTTCAGAAATTATTAGTAGAAAGTTCATAGATAATCAAAATAAAACAAATTTTTGTGATAGATATTTTTGCTTCAATTTTTTTTTTTTTTTTTTTTTTTTTGTTTACATGCTTTTTTTTAAAAAAATTTACTTTAGTTAATAATTCCACATAACTAAACTCTTTACTTCGAATTTTTGGTTTAAACCATATTTATTTAATTATGAAGTTAAGTTGAAAGAGAATTCCAGAAATTATTGATAATGTTAAATTAGGGATAGTGAAGATACCTTATTATTGACATTTTTTTTGTATAATTTTTTTTCGTATGGACTAGATAAGCCGTTCTCAATCTGAAGTGAATTTTCACATTTTTTAAAAAAAAGTGAATTACAATATTTATGAAAATATTAGGAAAAACAGTAACGAAAAAAAAAAAATGAAAAGAAAAGAAAAAGAGTAGACTTTTAGACAGAATTATATATTTTTTAAAGCTCTGAATGGAAAGAAAAGAAATAAAATTATTCCATTAAATAATTCCTAATTATAATGGAATTATACTCTTTATTTCAAATAGGGTAAACACAAAATAGATTCATTCTGTCTTTCACAATTGCGTACTTGCAACTCGAATAGAAGTTATTGTGCCCAATCATAGGATTTAAATCTGGGTGTACAGGATTTTAAATTTTTTGAGTGTATAGACCAGGGGTGGCCAAGCTCTTTATTAGTCCCGCCATTTTTCAAAATTTGAAATTTTTCGCCAGCCGCAATTAAATACGTATTTAAAAGGTAGGCAAAAGAGGTATGAAAAAAAAATTTTTTTTACAGAAATTATATTTATTGAAAACATATAAATAAAAGTACAAAATATGTGTATTGAATTTAAATATTAAAAATTAAACACATTTATATTACTTTTCTTGATAATTCTTAAAAATTAGGTGAATAATTGGTGACAGCACTTCTCAGTAATTCTTTGAGATGCTGGTAAGTTAATACTGATCGGTGTTTGGATTTCACGAATTTTAAAGTGGAATAAAATGATTCACATAAGTACGTTGTTCTGAATAATGAAATAATTCGACAAGCAGCATTTTTTAATTAAGGATACTTCGATTCTGGTACCAATTTCCAAAATGCAGTAATCGATATCGACTTATACTTTAATTGTAGAGCTAGATCTTCTTGCATCTCTATTAATTCTAATTCTCCAGATGCTTTTTGGGTCATAATTATATTGGAATGGAAAACTCACCTTGAATTATGTTAGTTTCAAATGGATTCAGAAAAAAAATCAAGAGATGATTTAAATTATTGAAGTCTTGATATCTATTTTGGAATTCCGTCAATATTCCATCTAGCTTTTTTATATACTCGTTGAGTTTTTCTTGTTTAATATCGGAACAAACTTTTTTAATTCGAGAAAAATGACAAATTGGAATTGTGGAGGAAATTTCAATTGTCAATGATTTTTTGCATTGGTGCAAATGTAATTTGCAATGTGTAACACTGTTTTCATAACATCAGGATATTTTAAATATTTTGCAACGAGATGTTCTTGGTGAATTATGCAGTGAATCGGTATGAATTGTGGAATTTGAGAATCATTTCTTAAAATCAAAATGAGATCGATTTTTTTACCCAGCATTGCCGGAGCTCCATCAGTAGCAATGCTTACAAGTTTATTAAGAAGAACGTCAAAAGTTTTCATTATAGAATCTAATGCATTTTTAATATCAACACCGCGGGTTGATTCTTGAAGTGCTATTAAATCTAATAATTCTTCTTAACAACGAAGTAGGAAAACTGCCAATTGCGGAAGATCTGTGATATCTGTCGATTCGACAAGGAACGATAATAATTTAAAAAAAAATATAATAGCATAAAAAGGAAAAGGGAACTCGAGTACATTTATCGAGAGCCACAAATAATCCTTCAAAGAGCCGCAGGTTGGCCTGGTATAGACACTAGAAACTCTTCATGTGTTGAAGAGAATGGAGGAAACATCCCGGTGTTATCGCTGGGACTCGAACTCCAGTTCTGTCGGTCCTGAGACTGACAGATTAGCCCTCTGGTCTATAATATGTACGGAAGGAAGTAAGTGGCTTCATTAGGTGTGCTTTGTTGGTGTGATAAAATTCTGGTTGTTTAACAGTATTAGGTGAAAGCAGATAATAAACGGTTTTTCTCATAGTTAACAGTTTGATTATCATCTTATTCATGGTTATTTGACTATTTTGTGTGAATATGGAAAAATAACAATTAAGTAAACTGTTATTTAACCATTTTTTCTGAGAAATTTCTCACAGTGTACTCGACCTCAGGAATATAAAAATAAAATTGATTTTCTGTTTTCATTACAAAATTTGGCCATTCTCATTTTTCCACAAGTTTATTTTCGGTTCAGAAAGTTATAAGCGAGTATATACACCATTCCGACATCTAGGATTGTGTTTGAAAACTATAAGAATATAAGTTACATAGTGATACAAAATGTAAATTGTGCGAAAGCATTAACTAAGCTTTATTTTAAAAATAATTTGAAGCTAAATTTCGTTAAGAAATCCTATCCGCATAAATTCTATCCCAGATTTTGTTCGAAAAAAGTAAAAAATCTTAGTTGGTACGGATTTTTTAACCCTAATGGACCAATGCCGTCATTTCAACAGCAAAGCACATTTACTTACTACTAGGAGGCTTCGCCCCCTGCTCGCTGGCGCTCGCCAACCCCCGGAACTGCTTTCGCAGTTCATTTCGGATTGCTTCGCAATCCAATGCTCGCTTTGCTCGCTCATTGGATAGAAAATTCTAAACCTGTATATTTCAATATTAATTTGAAATTGCAAACAGTTCACATATTTTTCTTAATCACACTATTCTAAATTTCAATTGTTGAGAAAAGTAACTGTTGTAAGTTTTGTTTTAAAGTCTTTCCCACCAGAGTGTTAAAGCCATGTGTTGTAAAACAATATGAAATAGTAGTCTGAATAGTAGAGAGAGAGAGAGAGAGAGAGAGAGAATTTCTTTAAAAACACAATTGTTAATTTGGGCATTTGGCGATACAACACTTATAGAATTGAAGGATTTGTTACGTCAAGCGCTCAGGTATCTTAATTTTGATCTAGTTGCGCTTCTATGTCATTTTGATTTATGTTGCTAAGTTAACTTTCAAAAAATTCTATGGCTGGCAACAGCATTTTTATTTTTTAAGTTGTTTATTTTTATTTCTTTTAGAATTCGTTCTTTTTTTAGCGAAATGTCGTTTAACCTAACAGAATTCTTTGCCGACTGTTTTCTCTATAAATGAAGAAAATAAAGTAAATATTTAAGTGTTGTGAAAAGAATCTTATTTAGTTGTACAAAGTACTTCAGCCAAAATTTGGGAGCCACGTAAGAGAATTATATATATTAGATCAGAAACATATCATTAAAAGGCAGAATGCTTTGATGTTTTCAAAACGTAAACAAAACAAAGCAAACGTTGCCACCGGCGGAAAAGAAATACAGGCAAAATTTGGGAGCCACGTAAGAGAATTATATATATTAGATTAGATATCCAACGCCTCATATATAGCAACAAAAATAATTTAATCAATTTTTCTCTCTGTTATTGTTCTCATGTTTGCGTATCATTTAATTATAGTTAAATACATTATTATAATTAATATTATAATTAGTTATTATAAATACACCTTGTGGCAATTAACCCACAACGGTACGGAAGTATTTAAAGTTTAAATTTGAACTGAAAATACGAATTTTGAATCTAATTTTCTGGAGATTTTGTTCAACAATTAAATTTCTTTTTATTATTTATTTATTTCCTAATTACCGAGACACATATTTTAAATGAATAAAAAAAAAAGGCTTACATCACTGATCAACTTCTCTCTAACGAATTTTTTTCAAAAAAATAAATAAGATTGGCTTATTAGAGTATAACATTTAAAAAAGTGTAGTTTATTAAGTTAATGCAAACATTTGTATTTGTTGAAATTCAAGATTTTTAGAAACATAATTAAATTAAATAATGCATAATTTGAAAAATTATAATTTGCATTAAATTTTACTTTGGCGGGCAATGAATGAATTCAACTATTTCCAATTCGCTCAATTTTCAAGCGCATAATGAGAATAATTAAAAAATAACATCATGGATCCCAGACTTTCAACAGTTTTCTTCAATACACTATCGAGACTATATCTTCCAAATAGCTTAACACAGAATTTTTATTCAACATATTTTTCATATCTTTTTCATTATTTTGTGTTAATTTAAGTCAAAATAAGTATAAAATGTTATATTTAGTATTTTAATAATTTTTGTAATTCCAAGAATTTAACAGAATTTTTTTATTAAATATTAGATTGCCTTTTATAATTAAAAATTACAAAAATATAAGTTTACTTGTAACTAGCGCGTCAGAAAAAAATATATTTAAAATTGACACAAATGCCCACCACCTGCGTCAAAGGATATATATACATTCCGGATCATAAAATCCAAATCCGCACATAAGAACTTGAGAAATATTTAAAAAAAAGTAAGTTTATTTTGTGTTTAATTTGCAATTTGAAATTTTGTAAATGCTTTTTAATAAACATACATTAAGCTCTTTTTCAAACAACATTTGTATTTGCAGACGATAGTGTATTTTGAAAAAAAAAAAAAAAATATTTTAATAAATTTGTGCACTAAGAAAGCTAACAAACAGCACTGACAATATGATTTCTGAAAAACATGCACTCGCTTCTTTGATAGCTCTTGTCCCAAAGTTGTTTGATTTTTTTTTTTTAAAGCAAACGATTTATATACTAATTAAATACTATTCCTTTTCCGAGAAAAAATTTCCAAGTAATGACGCCAGAAGAGCTGAATTAGTTGTAGTAATAGGTATTGCTGGTATTGTAAAATGTTTACTGTATTAATAAGTTAAAACTGATAATACCCTAATAGGTACCTAAAAGGTTTAATCTGTTACTAAATAAAGCATCACTGGCATCAATACTGGTCGGTACTTTTCGGTTAGCCAGGTGCAAGGAAATAAAATTTTTCTTTTTTTTAAATTTTTTTCTTTGTTATGTAACTTTTTTTTCACTATTTAATTTTTTTGTGATTTAAAATTAATAAAAAAATGGCTGGTGGAGGTCAAAATTTTTTATTTCGCTTTTGCCGAACTAAACGAAAAGTAATTAATATTCTAATTATGATTTTTTTTTTTTCTTCGTTGAATCGAATCTCAGAACGGCTTTTATTGAATCCGGAGCCCAAAAAGGACTTGCAGTACCCAGTTATATTGAACTTCTCATTTATTTTCAGGAATAATAAAACTATTCCAAACTCCTAAAAGAGTAATTTTAAACTTTCATAAAAAATCAGAATTGTTCCAGTTTTTTTTTGTTTTTTTTTCTAATTCTCCTCAATCAGTGAATGTATACAGTTTCTTCGATTCCTGATAACTTCGAAAACCAGTTCTTTTCTTAAGCAATTATATTTACTTTTTACATCTGTTTTTCCAAAGTATCGCTTATTATATAATTGAGTTATATAACCGAAACGCATAGAAATAATAGATTCTTGCCATAATTATTCCACCCTATCCCTTATTATTATTATTAAACTCAAACACTAAATAAGTTGAATATTTTTTTTATTGAAATAACACCTAAAAGGAGATGTTGAAAATAATAACAATTTATCTCATGTGACAATAATTTTAATTCTGATTCGTTGTATTGGAGTGATTTAAACAAATTTTCCTTTATATAAGTTTAGTGTTGATTTAAATAAGCCCACGAATGTTGGATCAAGGTGACATTAATTTCCTTGACCAAGACCAAAGAATCCTTGATCTTTGATACGTATGGAAAATAATACTTATTTAGCTGCCCAGGAGATTTCTAAATTTTGAGATTAAAACGATATTCTCTTTGTAATACTAGTATAAACGGAAGTGACCTTTTATACTTGTACTATAAAGAGAGTACTAGTTGACAGTGGCATAATTATGGGATTGGTTTATCAAATATGCCTCTGAAAATACTAGTGTTTAATTTTGAGAACAAATTAGAACTAAAAAAAATAAGAAAACAAAGGAATTATTTATTAGCAAATGTACTTTATTACGAACTATAAAGGACTTTAAATGTTTGATATTTTAAATGGTGCATAGTACAGAAAACAACTTTTCACAATGCTTGGTGCAATTATGCAAAAAGCGTACGTGGGTAATTCTCTGCAAAATGGCTAAACTGATGTAAATGAAATGTGTTTAAGTTTTTTCTAAAGAAAAATGAATAAGTTATTTTTTCAATATATAGTTTGAAGATGTCTTTGACACATTACCTCATAAGTTTGAAGAATTATTTGAAATAAATATTTTTTATTAATTTTTAAAACTGCGAAATCTCATTCCCTCACTCGCAATTCTTACAACCAAACTACTAAACTCAGTGGCGCGACAGCCCATAGAGGGCCAAGGCCTACTGTGCCCATCTCAGTTTTCTTGACCTTGGGCTCTGGGGTGCAGGAGCAGATGCTCGCCAGTGTTTAGTTCCCAAGTATGCTTGGTACTCATATATCGACCCACTGAAGACAAAGAGAAAAAAAAAACATTATTTTTCACTTAAATATTTATTACTTTCGTGTTCAACTTTTATCTTTTAAATAACTCGGTTAGTATTCATTGTTTCTATATATTAAGTAAATATTTTGGTCTTTAAATTGGTTTTTTACTTTGCAAAAAATAAGCATTTGTAGTACGTGTTAAGCTATACTTCTCCCTCATTTCCTCACTTAAATTTATAAAATTAATTTATTTTGTAAAAATGCATTAATAAATATTTTTATTTCCACTAATGGGATAGTTAAAGAATGTATTTGTTATTTTAATTTGATTTATTGGAATAAACTTAAGCAAATAATGATTATTTTCTCATTCCCTCATTTATCATTCCTTCATTGTGAAAGAATGGCACATTTTTTAATTTATAAAGTTATTATTTATTTTTAAAAAAATGTATTAATATAAATATATCAATGTATATGTTTTAATTTCCTCTTATGAGATAATTTAAGAATTTATATTGTTTTTTTTAAAATTTTATTTATGGGTATAAACTTAAGGAGCAAGTCAAGGTTATACTTCTTGTCTCATTCATTCCCCCACTGTAAGAAAATAACACTTTTGTGAGGGATTGATTTTAATGCTTTTAAAGAAAAGTAGAAAAGATATATTTGTTATTTTTTAAAAGCAGTTAAGAACTGGCATTTACTTAAATATATTTATAAAAATTATTATTTTAAACATGTTTATAACTAAAATTATAATCCCCTCACCGTGTTTTAATTTCCTCACTTTCATATAAAAATACAATAATTTTAGTCCTTTTCTAAAAAAAATTATATTAAACGTGATTGCTGTGTTTTAGCTGCCTAGTACTTTCTATCTTATCTAATTACAAAAAATTAGAAAATTCGAACAAAATGTTTTTTTTTTTTTTTTGTTATCACTAATCTGAAAATAGCCTTTTTGTAGAGAATGACCCAATACTGTAATTTCCGCATTGCTTTCTAAAATAAACAGTTAAGAAAACAGCTTGCACATGAAAAAAGAGTAGAATTTTTTAAATGAAACTTTTTTTTTTAAGAATATCACGCGTAACTGCTATATCCTATGTTTTTTTTCTTATGGCACGCGTGCAATAAAATAAAAGACGAAAGTAATTTAAATTTTAACATTATAACTTAATTACTTTTAGTAATTTTAACAGTTGCAAAATATTCAATTACGAAGGTTTTGTCTTGACAACAACATTGAACATAGTAACATTGAAATAGAAGTAATTTTGTTACAACTAATTAATACAACGCTTTTAGAAATTGGGTTTTAAAATTGGTTTAAGAGAAGAAAAATGAAAATAATTTGGGGGTGACGTAGAGAGCACAGAAGAAAAAGGATATTATGAAAAATGTTTAATGATGAAAATAGTTCTTGAAAAGCTGTATAAAATTAAAAATGTTTCTAAAAGAATACTTTTCAAATGGGAAATATCTCTACCTTCATTATATTTTCTATTGTATGTTTTACGTACGCAATATTTTAAAATAAATATTTTAATTTTAAATGGTTTTAATTTAATAAAGTTATTCTGAATTAATAAATATGTTGTTTATTCATGATTTGATTTGTATTCAATACTGTGCGTAGTCTTTAACCATTAGTTAATACCACTCGCCGGTTACGTTAATTGAATGTGTTTGGTAATAATATATCAAGAAACAAAATTTTACGATTTTCTTTGTAACAATATATCTTGATGATATACCAGAAGAATACTTTTGGTAACGATATCAAGAGATTAAATAAATAAATAAAAACAGGGAATCGAGGGAATTGATGATTGGCCGTCAGGGGGTCAAACTCCTATTCTTACAGAATATTACAATACTTATAAAATAATTTATGTGTGCAAAATTTATGAGAAAAATAAAAATGAATCATTTAAAAAAAAAAGTTGCTGTACCAAAAGATCAGATTTATTTTAAACCTTGATTTCAGCGTTTAAAATTGCATAGAGTATGATTTTACATAAAATGTTTTCTATTCCAAAAGTTTAGTCTATAGTCATGAGATTAAATTAAGCTAAAAATTGTATTTAACTATATTTAGTATATATGTTTTCGGTTATAAAATAAATGGAATCGAATTTATAGTCGTCGGACCAATTAATTAAGGCATCGAGTAGTCTTTAAACCATTACGAACCTATCATTAGACCAAAAGTCATTTGAGCATTTTATTTATTTAGTTTTTGTTTTTAAATTCCAAAATAACAATTTCCTTTCAAGATGCCTTAACTGTTCTATTGTTCACTAATAAATAATTATGGAAAGTATAATAACAATGTTCTATATTTTAAATTTTCACCTCAAAAGATATTTCTGATTATAAATATAAAAATAAATACTTCCTAGATATTGAAAAAAAACAAAAACTTTTTATTATAAATTTTTTTTTTCGTGATATGAAATCAAATATATGATATTTCAAGATGTTCAAAAGATAACTTGCTACCGTATTTCTATGAAAATATGATTTTGACGCCAAAGCTTGCCATGCTCACGAATTGAGAGGCGTCATAAAGATAGAACTTAAAAGTTAAAGTAGCACTTCTTTGAAATTTTCAAACTTATATTTTGATTACGTACAGTTTGTTGCTCAGTAAGTTTGTATTTCATTACAAACTTATTTAGTTAGTGTGAATCAATGCAAATGTTTTGCAAGATTCAATGTGCTGGTGAAGCTATTGTGTGATCCTTCTACAAAATTAACCCAATAACACCTCGCCACAAAGAGCAATTTGTGAATAAAAATCACCTGAACTAGGAAAGTGGTGGATATATTTGTTTATATTACTATTAGCAAGTGGATATTTCTTTATGTTATCTACCATTTTAGCTTTAAAAAAGCACTGCGCATTATCTTCAGATATTATGGTGGACAGAAACAGGGCCCGATTAACCTCTGAAAATAGGGGAAGCATAATGGGATTTTGGGGCCCCTCCTAACTTGAGCAAAAGAAACTTTTGATATTTTTCGCCCATAAACAATACATTTTAAAGAGACAAGAACCATGTGAAAACTATTAGAACCTTAGAATGGAATACAGAGATCTTATGCAATCATGTTGGACCCTTCTTTACGTCCTTTATAGTAACAAAAACATGTGGGAGTAGCTAGCACATATGTTAACAAAATTTAAATATTTCACTAAATTAAATTATAAAATAACTTGTTGTTATACGAAAGGTTCTTTGCAAGATTAGTCTCTTTTTTTACGCCAATTTGCTTACTAGCGGCAAAATAACACAAAATTCTAATTCAGCATAAATTATTGTTACTGCAAATTCAATTGTTACTGCATTTTCAAATATGAAACAAAAATATTTTTTGTACTAATAGATATTTAAAAGTTTTGTGTGTTTAGTTTAACAATAAAAAACAGAGTAAAGTTAAATTGAGCACACATGATAGAGAAAAAAGATTTAAATAAAAAAAAAAAAAATAAGAAAACTCATAGGTTAGGTTTTTTTCTCGCTTTCAAATTCGCAAAATCTTCAATAATATCTGCAAATTATACTACTTGTAATTTGTATTATTATTATTTTTGTTATTATTATTATTTGTATTGTACTATTTGTATTATAATTTTCTTTCTTTCTTTTTTTTTTTTTTTTTTTTTTTTGCAAAAAATAAGAAATTGGGCCCTTAATTTCAGTCATTTGGGGGACCCCCTAGAATTTTACAGGGGAAGCACTTGCTTCCTGTGTCTTTTCGGTAATCAGGCCCTGGACAGAAATGTCTCATAACTGCAAAATAAATCCTGATAATGCAATGCTTTTGCTACCACTTCTTTCTTTTTTTAAAAAAACGAACCGTCTTTTTGACCCTTTGATGCAGATGGGATACCGATGTTTCTTTTATATATTTTTTTTCTGGCGCTCTGTTACAAGTAAAAATATAGTCTGGTATTTTTTAATTATAAAAAACGCTAATAGTTGCTAAAAAAATTATTATATTATAGAACTTATATTTGTACTAAAATATAAAATCCGAAATAAGTGGTTTGATTTTTTTTTCATTCATATTCAAAATTGCATCAATAATTGATTCTGTAAATTAAAGACATTTCAATGCTGAATAACTGTTTCTCTTAGATCCAATTAAGTGCAAATTTGAAAAATTATGGTTTAGAAGTAGACCGTGTTTTGGAAAATGTTACCTTTAAAATAGAGAAAGATACCGGCCTTTCATGCTGTATTTCACAACCATAAATTATAAAAATGCTGAACATTATAATTTCCCTTATTTTCACCTACAATACAAAACAATAAAAAGAAAGGTGTAAAAATATGTTTCGTAAAAATTTTGTATTGAGGGGTTAAAAGGACTCTAGATTAATAGATTAACTTTTTTCCGAAATCTGGAATTATTAGTGTTTGATGCCATCAGGAAATTTTTTTCTAAGTGTTTCCTTACTCTTGATAACTCCCAGACTTAGCCACAAGTCTCTTCTAAACTGTGAGAGACTTATTAACAATAAAGAGCGTTTTTTATTTCTTATCTCTTTATTCATCTATGACAAGTAACTTGGCGACGACAAATATCTTCATAGTGCTGATAAGCATGACGACTGAAGATAATCAGCAAAGACGATTTAAAATAGAGCAGTTGAATTACATTTTTCATTTCGCTCATCTCACATTTCTGTTGCTTGTAAAATCTACCATATGCGAATTAAATTGCATTATTACTGGCGTGAAATCAAGGGTAGTGATAGGAGAAGAGGGGTCAAGACTAGGGTCGTGTAGTAGTGACTTTGTGTGAAATCTTATCTCCTCTCAACTTCAGCGGTAAATGTTGGAGATTTTTTTTTTTAAAACGTTTTTTTAAATTATTGTTTTTTTTTAAACATTCATTTTATTCATGCGTGTATTTTGAATCATTCTTAAACATAAAACGGAGCTGCGGTGTCTCAGAGGATGCGTTCGCTTCGGGGACTCAGGTTCGAATCCCGGTGATGGCTGGTCGATACGAATTCCGCACCCGATTCGCACCGACCACAGTGCTGATGTAAAATATTCTCAATGGTAGACGGAACATGGTTTAAAATCCTCTTGCCATCGGGCTAACCGTGGGAGGTTTATGCTGTTTTTCTACCCTATGTAACGCAAATGCGGGTTAGTTGCATTAAAAATTCTTCCACGAAGGTTAGTTTGCCCAATACTTGACTGTCAGGTAACCATAGCAACCCCCCTCCTCTGCGCGCCTGCGCATTGCCCTATCCTCAGTTACTTGAACGATACGGATGAAAGCAGACAAATATAATTTATTTACGATGCTTTAGTTTTTAGTGTATGTGTTTTATCTTGTTTCGTTCTTAATAAAATTCGTTTTGTTTTACATTCGCCATCATTTCTTCATATTAAATTACAAAGAACCCTACATTGACCTATCAGTTTCTTTGTCTTTTGGGTTTGGTTCAAAATTACAAGGCTTCGGTGTTGGACATTGATAGTCGTAAACTTAGAATTGCGTTGGTTGTTCAACGCCAGTAATTATAATAATAATAAAAAAAAAAAGAAATAAAATAAACATAAAAAGATTTGCGACTGTTTGGTTCACTGTTTTTTGGAGCGAAAAATATAATTAAGAACAAATGTTTTCTATTGATAATCTTGCACAGTGACGGTAGTACATAGAAATAGATAACTCTTTAAGGCAGATGAGACACCGGTGTCCCTTTTATAGTAATATGTACATATTTTTTTCGACGCTCTTATTACAAGTAAACATATATATTTTGTGGTATTTTTAATAATAAAAACTGTCTAATAGTTACTTAAAAATTTTACTAGGTTATCGGAATTATATTTCTATTAAAATATAAATTCCAAAAAAAAAATTGTTTAAAAAAAATTTTTCTATTAATTTATGTTCAAAAATTTATCAATAATTGATTTTGTAAATTAAGGTAATTTCAGTGATGAATAACTGTTTCTTTTTTTTTTTTTTTATCTAAATGTCTTCAAATAAGTGCAAATTTGAAAAAAATTATTGTTTGGAAGTGAGCCGTGTTTCGCCAAGAAAAACACCGGTATTTCATGCTTGACTCCATTACTATAAAGTATTAAAATGCTGAACATAATATTTATCACTTATTTTGACCAAAATTAATAAAAAAGAATAAAGAAAAAACCATGAAAAATATGTTTAATAAAAATTCTGCGTCAAAGGATTAACCAAAATGTCAATTGTAAAACATAATAATTACATAATTTTTTCACTTAAATAATAATTAAGTAAGCTTTTGATTATAAATAAATTTTATGCAAACTTTAGATGTTAGGAATGTAACTTAAATTGTAAGCAAAATCATAATTTTCATTCTTTTTATCAAAAATCGTCTGCGTACGAAATTAGTACGGCCCCCTTCCTGTGTTCCATCAGACGAAATGACTTCCATGGTAGGAAGGTTACCGACCCATAAGGCAGGACATCCCTGACTGCTACAAGAGGGCCGTAATTATGCGACGAAGGAGACATAATCGAATTTAGCATACATTTCGTAAATTTTTTCATGACTAATAGGGTCGTTCACCACCTCCCGTGGTTGATCAAATTCATGATTTTTCTTTTTCTCTTAAAAATCAATATTTTTCAAAAAAAAAAAAAAAAAAACTATATAATGTATAATTATTATAATTTTTTGTAAGATCATTTTGTTAATATGTTAACCGTAATGATATGAGCGATTACTTTGATATGAAAAATAATCAACTTTATTTGAAAAAAGAAAAGCATGGAATGTTGATTTAGGAATGTGGGGCTTCAAGAAGTTGTAAATGAAAAGTAATTTTACTTGTTAACTATATATAACAACGACCTTATATCAAATAACTGTACAAATTGGTACAATTGGTCGGTTTTTCTCTCTCCAGAGTCTTTTATATTTTTAAAAATTTAAATTAATTAAAATTTTACGAATAAATGTATTAAAAATTTGACAAATAAATCTATTAAGATTGTTTGTGGCAACATCTAATATCTCTCCCTCTTTCTCTATTCCTGTCTAATTTTTAAAATTTTTTTTATTTATTCCTTTTTTTTTATTACTTTTGACATTAAGTCAATGACGAGCTTATAAAATAAAGATCTTGAGAAATATTTTTCTACTGTAACGAATAAATTATTAGAATTTAATGTAAAAAAAAAATAAAAGGAGTAAAAATTCGTCAAAAAATGCACTTAAAATAATAATAACAATTTCAACTCTTTAGTGATCTGCATGGTATTTCTTACAAGTTTAACAGCTCATATTTCTCGAACTAATAATCGAATATTAATTTTTTTTTTTAATTCTATCGTACTTTTTGTACATTTTTTTACACACCTTCGTAATTTCAAGTTTATAATTTTTGTGAAGTAAAACAAAATATTACGTCAATAAATAAAAAAAAAAAGTATGAAAAAGCAATTAAAATTTCAACGACTTTCGTATAAATTGGAATTTCGGAAAAAAGCTTGTGTTAAGTTCATCAATAAAAACGGTCTCTCAGAACATCAAATTTAACTCGATGGTTGCCTCTCTGCTGCCTGCAGAGCGGCCCACATAATATTTTTTTCTACAAGTTTAACAGATTATTAACTAAAGTTTATAATCTATTACTTATTAACTGAAGTTAATTCTTCTAAAATTCCAAATGTTGTGGAATTTTTTTACGCATCTAAATCTTGGTAATTTCAAGCTTCTGATCTTATAGTTTTCGTGCGAAACAAAATGTAACTTATAGTTGAACAGTCAAAATAGCTGATGCGACAATTACGGATTTTTTAATGAAAGTGAGAAATAGTATGTAATATTTTTTCCAAGCGAAGCGCTGTTAATTGCTCTTAATGGAAGAGCAGGGCATTCATCTGAGGGCGGGAATAGCTTGCTATTTCCTTGTTTGTGAAACAAACTATGAACAAAATGTACGCGCACAAACTATACACAAAGTTACGCACATAACATAACAAAAATTAGGATATCTTCGATGGATGAATACTAAATGAATGCCAAAAACTGTTCTAATTGAAATGTTTAACTCCCATTTCATTAAGCTTTTTGGTTGATTCAATCGGGTTAAAATACCTCGGAAAATGGGTCTTTTCTCCCTGAAAAAAGGGTAGACATTTATATTTTTGAATTTTATATTTTTAATTATTGAGATTTTTTTGCTGCAACAATAAATTAACGCGCTCAAAACCTTGTTATGGATTGGATCTTACTAGCTTATGCCTGTGGCCATAAGCTTTTTTTTTTATAAATATTTTGCATAATAGCAACATAGTGTCACTACAGAATTAGTTTTATAATATAATTATGATTTGTAACTAATATAAATAAAAAATATTAAGATGTTATATCGTTCTCTCTAGTAGTAGTTGTTGTAGTACTTTATTTAAGTTCGCATTAGAGTTTTGCATATTGGGCTTTTTTAATTTGTTCTATAACGGGTGTTGAACAGCCGACCCAAGTTTGAGTTTACGACTACCAATGTTCCTTTTCGTAGACTTGTAATTTTTAACCCAACCCAGAAGACAAGGGACTTTCTGGATTGAGCATTATTGTTACAAGCTAGGCTTCATGGATGATTTTTTCGTTTTGATGAAACTAAACCTCATTTGCCACACATGGCGAGGTAAATCTAGAAAACCTACTACGGTTATCCCTACAGCAAGCGGGTTCTAACTCCATGATTCGTCTACCACTGAGGATATTCAATTAGACATCGCTGGGATTTGAACCAGGATGACTTAATTGGGAGGCGAATTCTCTATCCCCCGAACCACTGCGGCTCACATAAGGCTATAAGCGACGGTCTGGGAAACATCCCCGTGGAAGATCCAAAGATACGCCGGCTTTTGCTCACTGATGACCTGCACGCGAAATCCATTATTATGGTGTAGAACAGTTTAACGAAGACCGATACCGTGTATTCTTCGTCCCTTCGCAAGTTGATCAAAGTAGTCACCCAACCGCTCATTGACCGCTGCCAATGATGCCTGACTTAGGCGATTTACTTGAAGCCGTGTCTTGTCCGCAGGGAACATATCGTTCTCTAAAAACTGCTTAGTTTTAATGTTTAAAATCACCGTCATTTGATATTATTAAGTTTCTAAAACATGTAGGGAGTGTCGGGTAGCCCCGCCCAGCGGGTACCCCCGGCCACTGTCAATTTCATATGTATAGAATATTTTTTCAAGTCAATGGGTCATCGGACATTAATTGTTATATTAAAAAAAGATTATTTTCAAAGTTTCAAGTATTTATGCAGTTGGTTACATGGTGAACAATAGTTTTGAAAATATGTTGAATACAGTAGTCAAATTTTTTAAATTTCTATTTTTTTAAGTTAAACTATTCTTTTTTGGTTTATTCTTTTTGTATTATTTAATTAGATGATAAAACAATAGAAACATACAAAAATATTGATTATTACTCAATATTATACAGAAATATAAGCAATACTATTTAAGTGGGCGGGGCTACCCTATATGGGAATTTCCTTACTCACTGGAAAAGTTTTATCTCAAATTTCTTGTTACAGAATTTAAGATTTCTGCCCAACCTTCTTCAGTAATTGCGAAAATTTATCTAATTTACCTAAATAAACTTCATTAAAATTTTTTTTTTTTTTTAATATTGTGCATTATTTTATGATAATTATAAATATAGCAGCAGTAGTCGTACCAAATGGCTATTAGCGATGATCTGGGAAACATCCCCTAGGTTGATCCGAAGATAAGCCATCACAATCCTCTTCCTCTGCAGAGGGGAGGGCTCTCCCTTTTTGGTAGACCGGCGAACTACGAATATATAATAATTAGAATTTATATAATAGATACATAAATATTTTATGCTGCTGAACTGAGGGATTAATTCATAAGCATTACATTCTAAAAAATGCTCATGAAAAGAAAATTCATGTAAGCTTGATGCATATAATACCAAATTTTGAATGTAATAGAGAAATATTATTGATAATATAAAATTATATTGTAAATTTCATTTGAAAAATTGAAAATAAATATATTTAAAGAAATTCTTCTGACTAATATTTTGAATCGGGGATTGTTTGAACCCCACCCCTCATTTAAAAATAAAGCTAAACCACACAGGTTTTCTATAAAAAAAGAAAAAAAGAAAAATGAATATAAAAGTATTGATCTAAGAGAAAACTCCCGAAATCTGAAACGGAATATTAAAAATAAATGACAAATCTATACGCAATATTTTTCCCACAATATAAACCTATATATAAAAAAAACCATGACATTTTTAAATGAAATACTGTAGGAATGCATGCATTTAATTAATCTCAAGGTAACGTTTATAATAAACAGCGTGTAATTTAATTTTAAGAAGATGATAAAATAAATAGCAGAAATTAATTCATTTACGAGAATATTTAATGTCCTAAAATAAAATGCTGGATCATCGATGCAAGTCTCTCCGTCGTTTTATAAGGTTCTAGTGAATGCAATTAGTAGAAGCAGACGATATTATTTCACAACAATATTAATTCGTTTAGTTTCTATCTCAATTAGAAACTTGGATACCAGAATTGGCTTCTTATCGACTTTTCTTCACTAATGTTTACAATAACATAAAAAATGTTAAAATTGAAATAACATTTTAAATTTGAAAGTTATAATTAATCTAAAATTAAAAATATAAAATTTATCATTATAAAACTATATCTTCCAGCTATATAGCATGAAGCATCTTTAATTTTTGCGGTTTTCAACTTTAATTCTAAAAAAAAAAAAAAAAAAAAAAAAAAAAAAAATTCTATTAATAAATGAAATAAGTGTAATTCTAATCATTTTGTAAAAATTTAATTATTTCTATTTTTATTCCATTCGAAAAATCCTTATAATATAAATAAACAAGAAGTAAAATGAATCGAAAAACTGTTTCCAATATTATAAAAGTGCGTAACAAAATACGCGTTTAATAAAGTTTTTTTAAAAAAACTAGTGCTTTTATGAAAATATATTTGTGAAAAAAGTTTTTTTTAGATTGTGTTAAGAAGCTTTCCGAAGCGATTCTGAAAACAGTTTTGGAGCAATTTTGTGGCATTTCGGATAGCATTTCATTTTTTGCAAGATTTTAGAAGACATTACAATAATTTTTCAGGAATTGCGAACATACGAAAGATTATAGACTACTATTCTAAAATATTAATAACAATATAAAATTTAAACTATGGGGATTAAAAACGAAAAAAAAATTTTTTTTTAAAACTTTTTCTGTAACTATTAAATATTTATTTAATTACATTAAGTAAATATTTATTTATCTATTTATTATTATTATTATTTTTTTTTTTTTGTTGGCCATAAGTTTTAAATCAACATTTATTTTTTTCTCAGTGAATAGGTAAAACTCTTCTCTGTTCTTTTTTCCCTCACTTAAATATTAATATGCATCACCTAATGGGTATACTTTGTTTTAATTATTGACGGTTTTTCTAGAAATAAAGATTAAAGGCTATCTCTACGGAACACTGCATTTACCTATGCAATAAGAAACATGTAAAAGCATTAAAAAAAAAAAAGTTCCAATATTTAAGTGGCTTTTAAAAGTCGTTTTAAGTTACAAAAGCGTAATTACGTTAGAATTAAATTACTACTTCTAAGACAAGTTTCGCCGTAGCCATTAAATAAATTTTTATTTTATTGATTCATGTATTTTGTTTCAATAATTATATTATTCAAACAAAATATTGAGGGTACAATATGACAAAACAGCGTAGAGAAAGATATAAGAGTATTGTGAGGGAATAGATGGAGAATCCTTGCTGTAAATCATTCTGCCTGGAGGAAGCAGACTGAGAGAGCCTGTGTCTGCATTAGGCTGTAGCGCTGAGGAATAATAATAATAATAATAACAATAACAAGAATGAGAATAAGAAAAATGAGAAGAAAAATAAGAATGAGAATAATAAGAATTACATGAATACTAATAATTTTAATACTTATAGAGATAAAGACTATAATATGGGATTTGCCGTGGCTAATGAGCGTACTACTGTGCATAAAAATTATCTATTTTGCTATATTTTATTCTCATACAAAAAGTTTCACCTAAAAATGCGATTTTAATATTGTCTGTTAATGTTAATATGTTTAATATTTCAATCAATAAGATAATTAGGAGTTAACGAACCCTGATTGACACGGCGCCTATAAAATTGCCGCTTGAATTTTAAATATAAAAACCTGAATTGTATAAAATTTTTTTTTTTAAATGAACTTGTATAATTGTTGTATTTATCAGCTGGTATATTTGTGAATTATAATTTTTATAATGCATTTGATCAAATAGTTTGTTTAAAATAATATTATATTAAAACTAATAATAGTCCTTGTTAAATTTCATGAACGCGAAAATCTGTTACGTAACGACACTTCGTATTATCCTGCCTCTTTGAAATTATGATGACCCCCTGGTGATGGTGTTTCATTAAGGCAGGTATTTTCTCGGTTGGTTAAGCTACTGTCACTAATTCCTCGTTTGGAATGGAATTTGTTTTCTTGTGAAGTAGCGGGATATTTTAGTTCAAAATTTTGTTATAGAGAAAATAAAAATAAATAAATAAATTAAAAATTTATAATTGGTTTTTATTACTCTCAAATTTTAAACGAATGGGATAATATTTGTTCTAAACATTTTAAACTGTTTAAAAGAAAATGAAATTCTTATGACTCTTTTAAAGTTAAAAGCCTTAAAAAAAATGCTTAAAAAATGCTTTATCCAACACAATTAAAAAAAAAAGATTTTTCAATTAAGTAAAATATTTTTATGAGGAAAAAAAATATAATTTGATATGAAAATAAATTTTCAATTTTTTTAAAAATTTATTTTTATTTCAAAACTTAATCAGAATTTCATTACAAGAAATCAAGCCGAGAAAAATGTATTTCAGCAATTTTATCTGAAAAACTATTAAGTAAGCCAAACCAGCCAAGGTGTTGATAAATTTTGGCAACCCTAGAAGTTTGTAAAAAAGATCGACAATCCCACATCATATACGCATGACATTTAATTGTACACATGGTTTCTGTTCTGAGAATTATTACTGTTTGTGGTTTTAAATACCACCCGGGCCATGGATATAGTATTTGTTGGTGAGTTATTTATACTATTTAATATTAAAGAGTTATTTAATGGTCATTTAACAAGTCAACTTTTCCTAGTGACCGCGATTTCCTAGTGATGATTATCGAGTCAGTATCCAAACCGCACCTTTATCCAATATCTTTTTTTATCAAGAATCATCTTGAGTTTGTTTATTGCGATTTGGCAGATATCTGTTCGGTATTGATGATTGCTCCAATATAAAAAATATTGCAAATAAGTTGTATTGTGTCCAGTCAATGTCTGTTTTCTCCCTCCCGGTGTTCCCGTGACATCTCCGGCTTTGTTTACTTTTGCTTGTGGACAATTTTCGAGCTGGATCTACGAGAGAATTCAGATGTTTTGATGTTTTAAATTTTCTGTAATATGTTTTGGGATTTTGCTTTTAAAATAATATAAATGCTTTCAGATTTTGCAAAAAGATTGTATATTTTGAAAAGTTGACTGTTTTAGTTTTGTTTTTTTATGGTACAAAATTCATTATTTTATGCCTTTGTAGATCTATAAATGATATTTCATTGTAAATTTTATGAATTTTTTTAATATTTTTTTTTACAAAAGTTATTAAAGAAATCTATGAAAATCATGTGTTTATAATTTTTCGGAACTTATTATTAATTTTTTTAAGGGTGAAAACATTATAGGTTACTTATAATTCTAAAATAATATTTTGTTTGTTAGTGGTAACTGAATTTTATAAAAATTTAATTTTTTATCGAGGAAATCAACGCATATATACATACATTCTTTTGAAACCTAATGATAAAGTTTAGTGTTTATGTGTATTTATATACATCATTTAAACATTTTATAAGTAGGTATATACATCTGTTGATCAGTTAATAAAATTTTTTTATACTATCAAAACCTTCCAGCATAAAAAATAGAAGCTGCGATAGCTATTTTTTTTTTTAAATATGACTTTCTGCTAGTTGTTTACATCAATTAGGAATAAAAACAACTAATATTTATTTAATTTAATTTAGATAACTGATTTTGAAATTAAGTATCTGATAAAATCTGATTATATAGTTGGACATTCATATAAATATTATGTTTAGGTTGCAAAGACAGGCTTTTGTCTTACGGCTTAGTAATTATAACTGCTGTTTAAATTGTAATACGTAAATCTATCTATCAAATAGTGTCAAAAACTGTTGAAAATCTCAAATATTATTAATTTCAAATATATAAACATTATCTTTGTCTTAAAGATAGTATTATGTGTAGTACGTAATATTTTTGTTGATAGTTTATGTAATAAAATTAAGGCTGATTTTATAGGGTCTATAATATCAGAAAAATATTTATATAATTATTTTAGAAAGTTTTATACATATATATTTATATACATACATATGTATATTCTAAAAATAATATTCTTGTTGATATAATCTTTTTACGATGCAAACTTGACAACATCAAAACTTACAATAGTTCTGAATTTAGGATACAATCAATAGGTTTGTTTATGACCATGTTTATAATTTTATTTAAGTTTGCTTTGCTTCCTTTCTTAATGTAAAAATAATAACTGTTCAAGAAAACAAAAAATTAATTTTTGAAAGAACGAAAAACAATGTTATTTTTAATACTACAATATATTATTCGGTGATAAAAAAGAGTGGTAAATAATTTGTAAATGAGCAACAATTTATTTAAATTAATTTTTATGTGTCTTAAATTACCTGTTTATATTTAGTGTATTAGTGATTTATATTGTTCATATTTTAGTAATATACATTTTAAAATATTTGTTTCCTTTTTAATTTTTTAAAATTATAATACATATTTTACCGTAATGTGTTAATCATCTTGGCCAGTTTGTGTAGAATTTTTACTTCTAATCAGTTCTTTTTCTTATGATGCTGTAATGTTACGATAGAAAACAGTCAGGTGAAATACTAACAAATTGTGTTTATGTGTTCAAAGAGTTTGTTTGGGAAATATACATGAATACAATATACATGTTTGGGAAATAAAATGATTTTAAAAATTTATTTTAATCACACTTTAATTAAGGATTTTTTCTTTTATCATGTGTTTCATTTGCTAGATTTTTTTAAAACTTTGACAGAGCTCATAATTTATTAAGTCCCAATTTTATCTGACCTATCTAACTTCACACAGTTTGTAAAATGTATTAATATGTTTATTTATTTATTTTTAGATGAAAGAGAAGATGTACAAAAGAAAACCTTTACTAAATGGATTAATTCTCAATTGGGGAAGGTATATAAAATATATATATATATATTTAAAACTTATCTTTGCATAATGTGGAAAATTCTTGTAATTTTTGTCTTGACTTCGTGATTTTTATTGACCCATTTTCAATTACGATATGATTACATTTTTTACTCCAAAGCTATTGTATATATTTGTTTGTATTTGATTTAAAATCAGGGGTCTGTCTAGGTTTTTCTGAGAGGTACCTATTTTGTGAAAATTTAGACATACTTTGTGAAAAATTAAAAATTACATTTAAAAATCAACACAAAAATATGGATTTATCGTTTCTTAAGGAATACAAATATAAAATTTTAAGAAAAAGTATTTTGTGAAACTACCGTTTTTCCTAAAGTTGAATTTGCGAAGGTACCGCTAAACGGTAGTAAATTCGGCCTGGACAGACCCCTGTTTAAAATGCACTCTTAATTTGACCATTTCGAAAATCTGCAGCTGGAATTCGGGTTTTAATTTTGTACACTTTTCAGCAAAATAGAACCATATTATTTATAAATTTATAGATAAAATCTGTGCTCATGTAAATAATTCTCTGAAAATTGTCTTGTCTGATTAGCAAAGGGTGAAATTGATATTTTTCTTCAAATAGATTGTAGGAGCTTTCTGTTTATAAGGGTATTCATTCAAAGGATTATTGACTCAATTAACTATTCAATGCTCAATTAAATTGTATTATGAATACTAATAATTTGTTTTTCCTTAAATTTTCACTTATTTAATTTTACATTGGTAATCATTACTTTGTAACTTTATTATTAAACTTAGTAACGTAGCAAAAACTAGGAAAAATCTAATATTTGAATTATTCAAACTCATCTTAGTTGTCTAGTAACAAATACACAATGAAATTCCTCCTAAACAGATGATTATTTGATGAAAATTTCTATCTAACTTTCAAAACTGAGCAAGGCTTGTTAGTTCTCTAACATTGTGTAACATTGAGACAATTTTAAACTTCCAACTACAAACACTAACAGATATAAATAATATACAAAAACGTGCAAACAGCATTCTTGGAAAATTTGTCACCATTGAAGAAATTTTTTAGTACTACTCATTATCAGAAAAAAAACAAGCTTAAAGAAATTATGATGTTATATGCATATATCATTCTTTTTCTGAAATGGTAACATCAAGTATGTAATTGAAAAGTGATTTTCAAACAAATTTCTTCGAAATTAGGTGGCAAGGAAATGATTTAAACTAGTTACCTGAGTCAATAAATTGCTTGTAGAATGTATTTCAATTGAGATTTTATCTTTGCAGAAATTTTTTCTTTTTTAACTAAGTCTGGATATTAATAGAGTTAATATTCTTCTTCTTAAAAACATTCTAATTCGATATTTTTAACCATTTATTACTTTTTATGAATAAATATTATCTGTTTCTAATTGATGTTTTTAACAGGGAAATCATCCTATAGTGAAGGATTTATTTTATGATTTGAGAGATGGAACTCGGCTTTTAGGCCTCCTTGAAGTACTATGTGGAAAAGAGTTGGTATGTAAATTTTTTTTTATGTTTAAGAAATGTATTATACAACATATAATTTTTATAATGTCCATGTATTAAGTAATGAACTTTACTCATTGTAAGTTTTTTCTTATGTATGTAAATAACGTCATGATAAATAAAAAAAGTAAATTGATATAGAATAAGAGGAACAGAAATGCGATATAGAATTTCTTCAAGGTCCACCCTGCATGCATTCAAGTTGGAACTTTTCTGTGAATAGCTGTTAAAGAAAAGTTTTGTTTGTGTCTTTAAAGTAACATTTTGAAAAATGCACAAAATATTTAAGAAATAAAATCCTATTCAAATACATAAAGCAATACAATTTATAACATGAACAAATCATACGAGTAAAAATCTCAATAAAAACTTACCAAAGAACAAAATACTATTTCAAAGCCTGTTTAAAATTGAAGAGTGAAAGTGAGAGAGAGAGTCTGTTTAATGTTTTTATTATTTCATACAAATTTAATTATTAGAAACTGATTATTAAAAGTATTCCTAAAATTTTTTTAAATATGAATTAAAATTAGTTAGTGTAAAATTAAATACTTTTTTTTTAATCAAATAAACCATGTTGCGCTTCATATTTGTTAATTTTTTACTTCTAAACATTAAAAAATTAGCTTACTTATCATTTTCACCTTTATAAATATTCTTTAAGGTATCAATATCTGTAAAATCAAAAATGATCAAATCATCAACACTACCCCTTAACTCATAATGTTTTGGTTGAATACCACTCTTGTATATATTACTAATGAATATTACTTATATATATTTTGTCCAAAGGTATTGCAACACCCCACATACCTATCAATTGGTGAGATTTTTTATTGGTATATTTTATTTTATGACTTTATTAAGATATTTAAGATTGAAAGAGTATGATATTTTCAAAGAAAGCTTCTTGCATCAAAGATTACTTGTTGTAACAATGGTTATGCTCTGCTCACTACTATTAGTTTTAATACTAACCATAAATTATACTAACCTAATTAGTTTAAAACTAACCTTACTTTCTGTATTAACCTCATATGCTTTACTGCTTGTCATTTAAATTTTTTTACTTTATCCAAATTCACTACATCATATTTATTCCTTTGTTAGAGACTTTCTATTTTGTAATTCTCTATTACTTAATTTATTGCATGTAAAAGATTAATTATCAAGATATATTTTTTACATACTTGCTTTTAAACTTCCAATGTAGCAGGATTTTGATGTTGGAAAAACTTTCAACTTTATTTACTTTCTACTTCTTTTACTTTCAACCTTACTCACCGCTTCAATTAGGATTTAAGAATCTTTTTTAATAAGTTGATATGTGATAAGAAAATTTTTTTGTTGACATCAAAAAACATCAATAGTTTCAAGCTTTCTTTTTTCATGAACTATTTCATTGAAGTTGAATTTTTGGACCAGTTATTGTACTTTTGTCCATTCATATTTATGTATGAATGGACAAAATGCTGTTTAAATTTTGTGTTTATGTTGTAATAACTTAATAAGAAATTTTCATCATACTATTTATACACTTAATTTTGATAACTATAAGGGGTTGCTGATTTCTAAACTGATTTTTACAGAGGAGGGAAAAAGGACGATTGCGGGTCCATCATCTGAATAATGTTGGTTGTGCCTTAAGAGTTTTAAAAGAAAATAACGTAAGAAAAATACTTCAATTGCTCCTTAGAATTTAATATTTAGTTAACTGACAATAGATTTAAATTAATTCTTTGGTTTCTAGGTAAAATTGGTGAATATAAGCACCAATGATATAGTTGATGGCAATCCTAAACTGACTTTGGGCTTAGTATGGAGTATAATTTTGCATTGGCAGGTAAAGGCAGCTTACTTAAAATGTTAAATATTAAATCTAGCACATTTACATGACATGTAATGACCTTGCTTGTAAATTTTTTAGGTGCACGGTGTTCTGAGAAATGCTTCAGAAGATATTCCACAAACAAATTTAGAAAAGACTTTATTAGCTTGGTGTCGTGATGCCACTTCTAAGTAAATAACTAATAATTTTCACTATTGGAATGTTGTTAATTTTTAAAAAAATTTATTTATTATTGATTATTTTTCTGCTATTTTAGCTATCCTAATGTAAATATACGAAACTTTACTACTAGTTGGAATGATGGACTGGCTTTCAATGCTATCATTCATAAATTCAAGTATGTTTTTTATGCATTAGAAATTGTTTTGAACTCTTGCGTTAACAGTAGGTTTCATTGTAATTTATATTTTTTCAGGCCGAATCTGTTCGATTTTAATACAATACAGCAGATGGAAGTTAGTGCACGTCTGGAACATGCATTTCAAGTTGCTTATAAACATTTAGGAATCGATAAACTACTTGATCCTGAAGGTTCGTACTTATTTAGATACTGTATCTTAAAAAGAAATGGATTTACATTCTTTGTTTTTTTTCGTAAGATAAACTGTTTGTTTAAGAAAGCAAAATGTGGCAGCGCACTGCTGCTGCATAAAGAAGTATATAAGCAGGGGTCTGTCTAGGTTTTTCTGAGAGGTACCTATTTTGTGAAAATTTAGACATAATTTGTGAAAAATTAAAAATTATATTAAAAACTCAGCACAAAAATATGGATTTATCGTTTCTTAAGGGATACAAAAATAACATTTTAAGAAAAAGTATTTTGTGAAACTACCGTTTTTTCTGAAATTGAATTTTTGAAACTGCCGTTTTTCCTGAAGTTGAATTTGTGAGGGTACCGCTAAACGGTAGTAAATTCGGCCAGGACAGACCCCTGATAAGTTTAGTGGTTTTTGTGTGGAATATCTGAACAATGTACAGTATGTTTTATATTGTCAAGGAATAGTTAATAACATGGGAAATAAGGCTATGCAAATAATATAGTTATACAGTAGTATATTTAGATTTATTTTACAGTAGTATATTTGCACATAAAATTTTATATAGATGAATATTTAAGTAATATATTTTCCTTATTTGTGAAAATTGTATATTGTTTTGTGTATTATTTACATGTAAATTATTTGTATAATGGACAAATTTAGTAATCTGCTCATAAATAATTATAAGTATATTCTCAATCTTTAAAAGTTCATGGTTCCCTCCGTATGTATGTGTAAATTAGTCAAGCATGTTTTGGCCATGCTTACAGTATAACATTGTTAAACCATATACATATAATAACAGGGCTTCATCCCTGTTATCAGTGGTGTATTTAGCTTTAAAAATGCAGTTGTAAGCCATGATACACTCCAAGAAGCTTTATTAATGGTAGTAGGCTGGTACTGATAACAATTCACATCCACACTCTGCAAGGGAGGGGGTGGACAATTATCAGGATTAGAACATGATGAAAAAGCCATGCGAAAAGCATTGCTCTCGCTTTTATACTAACACATTTTGAAGTAAAAAGGCACAGTCTTTGAAATACTTGTATCCTTACGCATTAAGGAAAATCATTTCATGCTTCCTTATATGGAAGTGAAAGGGGGAGAGATTCTAAAAATAACTCAATCGTATGTTTATCAGCCTTGAATTCCCAAAATAGAATCTCTCTACGCTTATTCTTTAACAAAGACATTTTATGAAAACGAAAGAGTTTTAATTCTTTTATTAATACAAAAGTATTATAATTTTTGTATTACATACATATTTTAGGAATTGATTACATTTTTAACCCTGTCATCTAGTTTCTGAAGTTTTACTGAATGAATTATCTTTCTTTTGTTAGGAAACACTTTGTAACCCTTCTTGCATTAGAAAAATTTAATGGAATTAAGTTTTTAATTTTTTTCCTCTTTTAAAAAACTGAAGGTACACATGATGATGGTTCTTTTTCTGTTAGCCTAAGAATAGTGAATAAAAAAATCTTATTGACCAGTCTTCAAGTTTTAAAAGTAATTAAAGGAAATCAATTTTATTTTCATCATATTTCTAAATTATCTATTTTATCTTGATCAAGTTTCCTAATTTTTGTTGAACTGCAAATTAATCAATGCTAGTATCTAAAATAAAATGTAACATACTGTTGTTCATTCTTTCATTATATCTTTAAAATACACTAGAATTCTGAAAAAAAAAAGAAAAAAGAATTATTGTTTGAGCTAGAAGGAGCTTTCTTTAGATTATGAAAATAATTAAGAAAATCTGTTTTCTCTTGATCATGATGATGCTAGATGTTGGCGTATTATTAGCGGATAAGCAACTTGGTACTAGTTACCAAAGAATAACACGCAGCTACTAAATCTATCCTTACATTCTTAAATTTCTATCTACCAGTCACACATTAAAATTTTCTTATGTATTTTTGGAAATTTTGTAAATGAACAATAATGGATTATATCATTGTTATAGTTAAAAAAAAAAAGAGACATAGAGAAGAAAACTTACATTGCTTACAGAGATTCTTCTTTTAATTAACAAATGCCATTCAGCTGCTCTAACTTGATATTAATCATTCATTATTCTTTTTATTTTAATGAAAAAATGAGGCATAGGCAGTGAAAACAGACCCTGTTATTGTTTATTTTATGTGAAATATTTGTTAATTCATTGTTTTTGATAAATTAATTTTTACACACATTATGAAGTTATCAATACTGACATAAATACTTATAATTTTCAGATGTATATACTAGTCTCCCTGATAAGAAATCTGTGATGATGTATGTGATGTGTTTTTTTCAAGCGTTACACACATCAATGCCGTTGCGAAGGCTTGATTCATTTGACCTATCTGATGTAAGTTGTTTTCTCTAGCTTGTTTCATAAGTTTACAAATACCAGTTTGCTAAGACAGATTAAAGCAAGTATATTTGTTTTACTGAAGTTGTAAATCAATACTGAAATATAGTATTTTATAGTTTATGTTTATATCTAAAATACAATGCTCTTTTTTTGTGGCTTTTATCTTAAAAAATTGTAATTATTAGTAATTGTTTTTAAAAAAATCATATTGAGAAATGTTGAAAAAGAGGTGAAAAATGTTTTTGTTTACACTCTTAGACTAGCAATAAAATATCTTTTGGATATCCTCCATCTAATACAATTATCTGAAAACTACACAATAAATGTCAAAAATGTGGCTATTGTAATGATACATGAAAGGCCTATAGTCATATAATGATAAGCTGTTAAAACTGCTCCAGAAAACATTTTAAGCACATTTTTTTAAATGTTCGTGTGTATATATATGTCTTGCCACCTGTCATTAAGCAATTGCATCTGAAGTACAATTTCTTCATGTTCAATGGCAGCTAAATTTCCCTGAGTAATTAAGTTATTACCTGCTAATAAAACTTTCTCAACACCCTGCTGATGCTTAGAAATATCCACCATGAAAGACCATATATGTGTGTATATACACACACACATATATATATTGTTGTGTATCTGCCACTACAAAAATATAATTCCAATTCACTAGTATATTACACATGTTAACTCAATTCTATGGTGGGGTACCTTTTCGTAGATGAAGGTTGATATGGTTGATAACTACTATCCCACATTAATGACCTCCTGACGTGATGTAAGCACGCCTACCTGGACAGAAACTCCCACTTCAATTTGAACATGCTTTCAATGGATGGTCCACATTGAACAGTTGACTTGCTACTTGTGACTGCAACATTGTCTTCCTCACGCTGTTGCTTTTCAGTCTTGATTGACGCAACGTATACACTCGACTGCTAAAGGCAACACAGTATCAACCACGACAGAGAATTTTACACAGCTCTCACGATCAGCACTTAAAACATACAGTGATCTTAATACAGCTCTCCCGGCTTCTCACAAAACAGCAATTAATCAACTAGTGGTACCTGTTCATCGAATTCTATCACAGATATAATTCTGGTGGGGGAGTACTGTACTGTATCTACCACTACAAAAATGTAATTCCAATTCACTAGTATGTAACACATGTTAACTCGATTCTATGGTGGGGTACCTTTTCATAGATGAAGGTTGACATGGTCGATAACTACTATCCCCATATATATAAAACAATATAAATGTTAAATATATTTATATAGTTAAATAGTAGCAATACCTGAAACTTGTAAAGTAACTACGTAGTCAGGTGTAAAAATGTTATCATTGGAGAGAGTGGAGCTTATTACCATTTGACCTTACGTCCTTATATAAGTGATGTATTCTCTGATACCTTTATTTTTAATATTAGTTATCAGCATATTCTCCTAAATATTCAATAATCTAGGTAGGTAGAATATATGTGAATTGAAAAAATATGCACACAAGATATATATGTTATATCCTGTGGATTTATTTTTTCCATTCACATATATAGTTTTCATTAATTAATGATGTACTGAAAATTTATGCTAAAAAAAAAAATTTTTACGGAGAAGAAAAGTAAAGCAGTATCATTTATAATATCATTTTGAATTGACTAATTTAAAATCTATTTCAAAGGTAACAATTTGAAATAAAACTTTAATTAGTTAAATATTAATTTAGATAAATATTTTTAACATCATTTCAAACATTATTATGCTTATTTATATTTTGAAATATCAGTCATATACCTAAGAATGTTAGTTATTTATTTAAATATCAATTATGCAGTTTTTAAATTACTAGATTTGTATTAAACTGTTTTAGTTTAAACATTCAGTCTGTAAAGCATAGATTAAATTAACATCATAGTTTTTTCTTTCAAAAATTAAAGCATAAATATTTACTTGTTTATACATTACATCTAATAATACATCTCGTTTAATAAGTAGTTTTTAATATAATTTTTTCTAATCTCATTTCTTTTATTTTTACTTTCAGGAGAGCAACGATGTAAATAATATGAATTCTAGCAGTGATATTGCAGCTTATCAGTCTTCCTTAGAGGATGTTCTTGCATGTTTGTTACAGGATGAAGAGAAATTAAAAGAAAATTCTATTGCTGACAGCCTTGAAAAAATTAAAGAGCAGTTTCATGAACACGAAGTAAATAAGACAAGTTCTCATTTTGAAATTTTATTTGTAACCAGTGATTTAAGTTTTTTATTATTCCATTGCATGTTTAAATGAATAATCTGCATAAAATAATATTTATCTATTAATTTATTAAAAAATCAAATTATATGATAGACTCACTGATTTGCTGTTGGAGATAATATGAAAAGCCATTCTAGAAAAAATTTTTTATAGTTTTTTTTTTATATTTTTCATATATATATATATATTTTTTTACATGTTACACTCTAAATTTTATTCCTATATTTATTTTTGCAATACAAGCATTTCTTCCTGAATATGTATTTATTTGATATATTCATTAAAGTTCAAGTTTCAATTCTTCAGTTATATTTTTTATCTTAACATTGTTTAAACTGGAAAACTACATAAAAAAGTTTTATTTTATTTTTGGGATTTTCGAACACAATGGAAAATGTTAATATAAAAGCCAAAGTTGTATTATTGCAAGAACTAAAAAGTATTCTTGCAATTCCATTTGCTGAAATATTAATAAATGAAATCTTTTTATCTTGGCATTGCTAAAAACTATTTTCTAATCAATCTTAAAAATGAAAAAGCTTAAAATATTATCCAAATGCTTGAGAATTGTTGCCACTAAAAGAATATAACTGATACATAATATTTTTATATTGTAAAATATAATTCTTGTGAACTAATGAGGAGCGTATAATTTAGTAAGTTAATATATTTCTAAATTTCCTTTAAACATAATCAATGTTATCCTTTAGTTTCCATTTCATTGCTTCCTATACTTTTCTTTCCGTTTCATGTATTTCTAAAATGTTTTTGAATTTTGTCTATAGCTATATTTTTATCCTTATTAAATATTTTTAGTTTATTTATCAGAATAGTTTTTTAAAAATTTCTTTTTAGTGTTAATATTGCCTTAGTTTAGAAATGGATCTAAAATTTTCGTTGCTTTAAATTTTTATATTCTTCCCTTTACAGTCATTCATGGTGGATCTTTCTAAGCACCAGCAAGGTGTTGAAAAAGTTTTATTTGCTGGCAATAACTTAATTACTCAGGGAAAGTTAGCTGCCGTTGAGCATGAAGAAATTGTACTTCAGATGCAGTTGCTTAATGACAGGTGGCAAGACATAAGATCTAAAGCATTAGATCGACAAAACAAGTTCGTATTAGCTTTGTATTATTATTTTTACGCTTATGAGTTTTATATGTGTTTGAAATTTTAGATCAGTACAAATAAATATATCTAAAGGAATCATAAATAAAAAAAAAATAGTATGACTATGGCATTTGTAAAATTTAAGGTGTTTATTATGTCACTTGTCTGGGGTCTTAGGTTGCTAAAAAATAAATAAAAACTTAAATAAGTAATTTAAATATTTCGCTTTCATTTAGTTAAGAAATAGTGAAATTAAATGCCTATTTTTCTTCTTATAAATGTCTATTTAAAAGCTTTCTGATATTTATTATTTTTAATCCGTATTAATATTTAGTTTTTCTAAAATTTATGCTAGAAATTTTGTAATTTTAAAAAATGAAAGAGAACTTCTAATGTATGCTTTCTAAAAAAATATGTATGGTACAAGATGTTCTTTTTTCTAAATGTATGTTGTTCATTTATGTTTTTCAAATTTTTTTTAAAGATAATTTTTGAATTTGTTTTTTATGCATAATTTTTAATAAATTCTACACTTTTTATTTGTGTATACTTAGCAAAATTAAAAAATTATGTTTTCTATGTTGGTAATTGATTTTTTTTAAAAATCTAAATCTTAAATTTACATTTTAAAATTCATTTTTTAATGAAAATATGAGGAAAAGTCAGAGATTGAAACATGTTCCCTAAAGTAAATTTATGCAGCTGATTTTATCCACATAAATTTAAACGTTATGTTATTTACCTGTTATGATACTAATTTGGAAATTTAAGAACTTATTGTCAGAACAATGATTCTGGAAACTTGAAAAGGTCTGTTAAATTTCATCCAAAACTTTAACAGACATCTTAGCTTAATGTACTGACTTGGAAAGTTTTTCCCTTTAATGGAAATTTGTCTAAATTTATTTTGTTTTAAATTGCAGTACTTTTTTCTTTAAATTTAGCTTGCATGAAAGGTTTATGCATCTTCAAAAGATTCAGCTTGACAACATAACAAAATGGTTAAATGATATGGAAAATAAAGTTAATACTTTACCTCCTCTTGGGCCTAATTTAGAAGCTCTTTTAAAACAAGTAGAAGCTCATAAGGTTTGTTTTCATTAATATTTTATTATTCCTAACTATTCTTATGTTTTGCAAACTTAACAGAAATTAAAATTTGCCAGAGTTTGTATAATATTTCAAGAGCATGTGTGTTATGTTGAAATGTATGAATAAAAGGTAATTAAATTGTATTTCAAGATTATGTACCCCTTAAAACCTCTGGATACCATAATAAGGTTTTTGTGTATTCCTTTTCATATACACTAGTATTCATTGCTCTTATGATACTAAGTATTTTTTGCTTGTTTAAAACATTCAGTCACTTCAAAAATATACATATTGGAAATAACAGCTAATATGTCTCAAAAACAGGCACTCATTTTCAAGACTTACCAGATGTTAATGAGGATTAACAAAAGGGATTTGAAATATAATAAGTTAGCAACTTTGCATTTTATATTTCAAATTATTTTAACTACTTCTGATTCATGTCTTGCAAGTCTTGAAAAATGGGTATCTGTTTTTGAGTACTTGTAACATATGGACTGGTAATATATTTTTGAAGCGAATGAAGTTTTTAATCAAGTAAAAGTAGACTGCTTCAGTTTCTTGGGATTATTTTCTTAATACATATTTATTGATCAGAATCAGGGATAGACAAACTTTTATCAGTAGAGGGTGGTGAAGAAATGTTATCATTGCAATTATCATCAAATTATCTATTGCTAGCAATTAGATGCTTTTTGACTTTCCTTTTCTTTCTTTTTTACCTACTTTTTTATTTATTTATAAAATAGGTGTGCTAGCTCAAATAGCTCACAGCATTTTACTGCACCTAATGACCATTTTCGTGATTGAATTCAGTCTCTTATAAATAAATGGTGCAATAGTTTTTAGTGAACATTCTGTATCATACAGTGAGGTTTAGCATTTGCGAAATTATCTGAAATTATCTAAACTTTCAGAAACTTGTGGATGAAGTGGAAAGCAAAAAAGAAGCAATGAATAGTATTACAAAAATAGTTTTTGTAATGGCTGATGAAGATACTAGTCAATTAGGTATGCATAACTTTTATGATGACTTTAAATATTTTAATATTGTTAATTTAATTAACATATTACTCTCACCCTCTGTAGCATATACTTCTTTGAAGAAACAGCTCTCAGATATAGAACAGAAATGGTTAGCCATTTGTCAATCTGTGAAGGATCGAAGTATACTGCTCCAAACTATTGTGCCTCAATGGCAGCAGCTGGACGAAGAAGAATTGTGCTTTAGTCAGTGGCTGCATAGAAAAGAATTACAACTTACTGGAATTACTTCAAAACCAGGAGTTGATAGTCGTTCTTTATTAGAGCAAGTAAAGCTGCTGCAGGTAAAAAAATTATTTTATGCTAGTGTAGTTTCATATCTTTTTTATTATTTTACTCCTTAACAAACCATTAGTATCTAAGCAGCATAGCATTTTTACTTACTGCTACAAATACTCCGTTTGAGCCGTGATGGTACATGGGATAGAGCTTTCACCATCCAATGAGGTGAATCGGGATCGAATCCCAGCAATGTCTGGTCGATATGAATCCTGCTTCTCGCTCGCACCAACTACATTGCTGCTGTAAAATATCTTCTGTGGTAGATGGATCATGGGTTAGAGTCCCTTTGTCACCAGGCTGACTGTGAGAGGTTTTCGTTGTTTTCTTCTCCACGTAGTGCAAATACAGATTAGTTCCATCAAAAAGTCCACCAGAAAGGCAAATTTCTTGCCATATTTAATCCAGCAGTTCCCTTGTGTTCTGGATTAGGTTCAAAATTATAAGGATATGGAGTTGAACATTGGTAGGCGTAAACTCAAATTTGGGTCGGCTGTTCAAAGACGGTAATAAAATACTGTGTTTGAGCTGTGGTGGATCAGGAGATAAAGTGTTTGCCTCCCAGTGAAGTGATGTCCCCTTGCCCTCAAGCTAACCGTTCTAGGCCAGATACTTGATCCAGGAATTCCCTCATCTTCTGGATTAGGTTCAAAATTACAAGGCTATGGAGTTGAACATAGGTAGTTGTAAACTCATGGCTGTTCTACGACTGATATAAAATAAAAATAAAATACTGTGCTTATGATGTTTAAATTCATTTTATTATTTTTATCACTCTTATTGTTGTCATATATGCAATTAGCTTAACTATAATTAATCATTATACTTCGATAAGTAATCATTATAATTATGTAAAATGTGAAACAAACTTAAAATATTTATGAACTGGTAAGAGTTTAATCATCGGGTCAGTTCCCCGGCTTGGAGGTTTTGGAGCCCGCTTCAAACTGTTCTAACGATGCTGTTTGAAAATAGATTGAAGTTTAATTGGAAGTTTAGAAGTTTAATTGGTTTCCATCTTAAGAGAAGAGTGGAGATTTTTTTTCCTTGTCTTCTTGCAACAAATACAAAATTTTTGTGTTGAATTAAAATGTTTTAAAAACAATCATTTCATTCTAATACCAAATATTTTCTCACTCTGCACCACCAGTATTTCTTCTCACTTTTCAAAAAATAAAAATTCCTATAAAACATATATTTAGAGATTGAGAATTCAATTTGTGCAATTAAAGTAGAATGATTAAACCACATTCAGTAGGAATTTTCTTTAAATTTTGAAAATTGTATTTTATTATTATTTTAGAATTTGTAGTTTAATTTTTTGCTAGAAATATTTAAATTGTTGACAAAGAATTATTAACTAAAGAATAATGTTGTCATGTTAAAATTTTCAGTTGTACTATTCGAAAATTCAACAGTTAACGATTAATAACCATTAACTGTAAAGGATAAACTTCTCAAAAGTTGAAGAAATTTGAAGCAAGCTTCTAAAACTCTGTGTACCATTATATTTTGTATTCAGAGCTAAACAATTAAAATACTTCATGCATAATTGTAATTTTGTTAGAACGATTTGGTTAATTTAAACTTATCCTTTGAAATTGTTATTGTAATTAAGAATTTTATTGATTTAAATTTTTACATATTTTCTTATACATGTAAAGTAAAATAGTGTATCAACATTCATACATTCATTTTCAGTCGATTGAACAAGATTTAGACATTCATCTTCGTACCATTATATTTTGTATTTAGAACTAAACAATTAAAATACTTCATGTATAATTGTAATTTTGTTAGAACGATTTGGTTAATTTAAACTTATCCTTTGAAATTGTTATTGTAATTAAGAATTTTATTGATTTAAATTTTTACATATTTTCTTCTACATGTAAAGTAAAATAGTGTTTCAAGATTCATACATTCATTTTCAGTCGATTGAACAAGATTTAGACATTCATCTTCGCTTATTCAATAAGCTGACAGATAGGGCGCAGAAAATAAAGGAGACTCTGCCGAGTGGTTCATTAGGTGCTATTGAAATTACTGAAAAAATTGAAAGGCTTACTCAAAGATGGGACTCACTCGTTCTAGCCCTAGAAAGCTTGAGCAAAAAGGTACAGTCAAGTTCTTCAAACAAATTGTTCGTTCTTGTTTTGTAACATTCTTAATCTTTATGTATATTATATACTCTAGCTTTCCATTATTGAAGAAGAAAAGTCTGCTGCTGCAGCTGAGAAACAAAATAATTTAATACATTCTCCTCCATCTAACTCAAGCTCTGAAGTATGTTCATATCTTGAAAATGCTTTCAACGTTTGTTTTTAGTGCCATTTAACTCATCATTAACATCTCAAATTTGTATTTTAATATGTTTAAAAATTGATTTAATTAATTAGTATCTAACATGCATTGGTTTATAAAATGTTAATATATTTTATAGTTAACTTGGTTACATAATTTTAGTTTTTAATTATTAATTACATTAAGATTAAGCCAAACATTGATTTATGGCTTACGCACTTACTTAATCTGACAAATTGCATTTTTCTGTCTATCATACTAATACAATTTTGTATTTTTGTTATTGCTTCTCTATCAAATAACATAGAAAAAATTAAATTACTGTACAGAGAAAAATAGGTGAAAAATTATTGTAGAAAAAAATAATTTAACTATGATGTCTGGAAATACATTTTAAATCACATCAAAATGATTTAATGTGAAAATTTTTTTTCTAGACAATGTATTTTAGTTACAAAAACAAAACAAAAACAAAACCATTTTGTCAAAGTTTTTTATTACAAAACAGACCACATACTTTTAGCAATAACACATTATTGGAAAAATTTTAAAGTGTTCGTTAAGTTTAAGTGGAAAAGTTTATTAGTTATGAAAGAGTTGTTAACTTTTAAAGCTCTTAGTATTTCTCAACATTCAACTAGCAATATATGTTTCTGCTTATAATTATTATATCTTTCATTTTTTTTTCTTTATTATGCTTTCATTTAATCTATTAGTGATAATTAAATAGCTTATAGTTTTTCTAATATTTTTTTGCTTCAAAATCATAAAAAAAGTTAGTATAAAGTTAGTAGAAATATGCACAAGTATTAATAAATATTCATGGTAGTAGTAACACCAAAATTCCTTTTAAGAAAGGATTGCCTTCTTTAAAAATCTACAATTATCAGAGTTACTGTCATTCAGGGTTACTTAAGCCACTTTTCAATTTGAGATGTTTGGCAATTCCAGAGAATTTTCTGTACAGATTAATTAAGTGTTGTGAATTTGTGTCTACAGTTACATAAAATGTGTTAAAAAACATGGTCGCTTATGTTTTCCTTCAATTAAGGGTAAATTTCAGCTAGCAGTAAGAATTTAGTATTTTGCTTATGTTTATTGGTTTGAGGTAATGAAAGGCTAAGCTCAAAACATTTATTAATCGAAATGGAAATGCAAAAAAAAGAAAAAATTTTTATATTATATTTTTAGCGATTTGGTCATTTAATTAATTTTTGTAACAATTGAATTGAAGTAAACAAATTTAAATAGAAATATATAGCATCCTCATTATTTTCACAGATTGTACAGTAGGAACAATTTGCATAATATGCACATCCATATCAGCTTTGGTGACTTTTGGTGATCTTGATTGGAAACAGCAGTGAATTTATAAATATTGATAAAAAAAAGAAAGATGGAAATATAATTTATGACGAAAACCAATCATGAAATGACTGTTTGAGATTGTTTAAAAATTAGAGTTCGGAGAGTCAAATTATGAAACAAAATTGCTGAGGAAATCATCTTAATTACTAGCAAAGATTTATAAATTTACACAGTATAATAAATGTTTTGTAATATTTTTGAAAAACGTACAACTTACGATATAAAGATTAACAATCAAACTCAAAACAGTGTTGCTGAAATCAGCGTCTGAAATTTAAACAGCAAAATGACTAAGTTACTTTAGTAGCTTAAGTAACCCCTAATGATAATTATTAAAAAGGTCTACATCATAAATAATAGCAGAAAATAACTAATCAGAAATTCATTTTTTAAAATTTATTTTAGATTTGAATGAGCTATTTGATGTTTGGTTAATTCACATTTTATTTATACAAAATAGTGTTGTAAGTCTAATATATATAAATTGTATTTGTATATTGTATTTGTATATTATATGTAAATTGGACATGTATGTTAAAGGACAGTGATCAAGGTGGACCAAAGAAGAGACGTCTTGATACCTGGCGAATGCAAGAGTGGTATGATAATTACGAATCAGTTGGCTTGTGGTTAGATAGGGCAGAATCAACAATGGGAATAGCTGCTTATGAAAGCTCAGGAAATGATATTTCTCCTTGGGACACTCTCTCTTTAGATGACCAACAGATATTAATCGAAGTAATTATTATTTTTGTTGTTGAAAAAATTTAAATTAATGGTAGTGATTTTTTACTGTGAATATTTTAGAATTGGAGGTTTTAAGAATTGTAATTTACAATATGTGGTAGTTATAGTACAAGAATTTTTGAATTAAGGTTTTGCAGTTTCTTGCATTGAAAAAAACTATATAAATTTTAGCATTTTGGTTTTAGAATTTTTATAATATAAAATGGTTAATATTATCCTGAGAACGAAATGGCGTATTTAATGGCTCTTTATGAAGTTCTACAATTAGCTTTGAGTATTTTAATTGTGTTTAATTAATTGAGAACATTTATGACATTGGGGCATTTAGGCATTGGTATTAATATACTGCTAGTTTATATAAAATTTTCTGTCTGGATTTATAGTATAAAAAGTGCGTAAACTCCTTCAAATATGGTTATCAAATAAAATAAAGAGAAATAATGAAAATATTTTAACAGAATATCATCAATCTAAGCTAAGTTAGCAAATCAGTGATTAAACTTTGAGAAAGGTGCTTGAAAAGATAGCTGGGTCATCGGTTGCTGCTTTTATTTTAGAAATAAGTCATGACTACCTTGCAGGTTATCTACTTAAATTTGGATTATTATATGCTCCAAATTGTATTTTATGCAATAATGACTGTGTGATGGATGCTGAGCATTTTGGAGCATGTCTAGCAGTCTTTGGGGAAATTTACAAGAGATATTAGAAGACTAGTGGAAGATTACAGTTTTTGTAGACTCCTTGTCTTTTGTGTTTGTTAATCTATTGTTTATCGTTGAATTCTATTGTTACTTGTTTGTTTTTCCATGTTAATTTATGCAGAGTGTTTCACTCTGGCAAATGATGTATATCAAGTGTTACCGCTGAAAATTATAACAATAAAATTTTTTTTTCAGATGTTGAGAGAATCCATTGCCTTTAATATTATGTATAGTGATCATTACGGTGTTATCTCTAATTGCAAGTTTATAATAATTTCTACTCTTAATGTTTAAATATTGAAATTAAAACTATGTCTTTTTAAGGAAATTAATTCTGGGAGTTTTTTACCAATTTTTTAAGAAAACTTTTAAAGAATTTACTAACTTTTAAATAATTTTTCAATGAAAACTATTTAATACAGCTGTTTGACAGATTTGCCAAAAATTTTATTTACAAGACTAAAATTAATTAAACACACACTTCAGAAATTTATTAACAAAGACAATGTGATGACTTGATTTGCAATTACAATGTATGATGTAGTGTTACAATAAAGAATAATAAATAAATAAGTATTGCAATGACTTTTCAAACTTACTGTGTTTTGTTACTTTTTTGGTTAAGGTGAAGTAATGAAAATTACTTACATAAATTGTTTTTTTTTAAATTAACTTTGAGCTTATTATTGAATTTTCTTTTTAATTTAGGAGACTGAAACAGATTTCCGCATGCAAAAGATGAAAGTAGAAAAGCTATTGACACAAGGGCATCAAATTATGAAAAATCTTGAATCAAGTAATATTTTTGAGTAGTAAAGTTTAAGTTTTTGTAATATAGTAAAGTTTTTGTTCATAATTTTTTTTTTTTGTAAAAAGAAATTCTATACTATGTATATTTCTCTTTCAAAAAAGAGTTATGTTTATTTTTTTATATTTTATTTTGTCTTAAGTTTGTTTTTCCCCCTGGAATAACACTTATTTTTCTACAATTTTTAGAATCATATTTTTTGAAATGTATCGAACATGTTTTTTAAATTCTTATGATTAAAAAATTATTAGCTGTTTAAAAAGATGGGGTGAGTTTTTTTGTTAAAAAAAAAGCATAAATTGAAATGCTTATAAGCATTTAAAAATTAGTAATATCTAAAAATTGAGTATCAAAGGCAATGCTTTGCTTCATTGAAATTAACAATGTAAAAAATAAAAATATGGACACATTATTCTTGAGAAAAACTCATACTCATGTCAAAGCATCTTATTTTGAAATAAAAGCATTTGGAGGTTATAGTACATAATAGTATTATATTTGTAATGTATATATTTTTTTGTATTTTATATTTGTTTACAATATGTTAACCTTAATGTTTACCTTATTGTATACCTTAAATGTTTACAATAATTTTGAATATCATAAAAAACTCGGAAGAATTTTTGATGCCGTAAAAATCAGATTTATGCAAGAAAATAAATAAATAAAAAGTAAGAACAATTTTGTTGAAGATTTTAAATTAAAAGCCATGTTTATAAATAAAACAGTTAAAATTTCCCCTCTTATTTTATCTAAAGCTTTAAGACAAAATCTACATTCTAGATGGATTCTTTTCATAAAAAAAAACAAAATTTTTTTTGTGACATCAATTCTATTTTTTGAAATTAACTAAAACTGTTATAGTTAAATGTTTTTTAAAAATTTTTTTTTTGACAACTTGAAAAAATTTAAAATAAAGTTTTATTTAATGCAGTCAATTTTATCATTTTAGTTGGCGAGAATCCAAAGAAAATTAAAAAGATCATGTATGAAGTTGAGTGTAGGTGGAAAAAACTCGTTACATCAGTTGAAAATCAAAAACATACCGTTCAACTCCAAGTTGACATTGATCGCCTAAGATGTGAAAAAGATGCTTTAGAACTTATTCTGAACTCCCACTGTCGTTGGATGGAAACGACTCAGCGCTCGTTAGCCGATAAAAAACCAGATGAAAGTCGCAGAATGGCTGAACAGTGCAAAGTTAGTATCTTAATTTAATTTTCTCTTTATTTTAATTGCATAATCTTGTATTTTACGCATAGAAATAAGAATACAAAACACTTTTTACTGATTAAATGTTTAAGTTTTTCTTGTTTTTTGATATTTTTAAAAATATTTACTTATAAATTTATTTTAATTGCTTTTTCTAAAAACTGTTTTACAGCAAAGCTTTGCTGCAAAAGCTAAATAAGCAGGTCTTAATTGAAATAATAACCTAAATAATAATGTATTTAATGCCAAGAAAGTTGCATATGTCTGTTTAAAACTTCATAAAATTAGGAAAAAATGTAATCAAAGCATTAATGTCCACATGACAAGTTGACCAACCCAGAGGACCTGAAACTTCGTTTAATTTTAGGTTTTATCTAGTTTCATGAACATAACTATTAAGAGCACCTAATGCTTGCACTTAATGCAAAGGCTGAATAAGCAGGTCTTAATTGAAATAATAACTTAAATAATAATATATTTCATGCCAAGAAAGCTGCAAAAGTCTGTTTAAAATTTCATATAATTAGAAAAAAATATACTAGAAATATATTAGAAAAACATTAATGCCCACATGACAAGTTGAGAAACCATGAGGACCTGAAATTTATTTAATTTTAGGTTTTATCCAGTTTCATGAATATAACTATTAAGATCACATAACACTTTGGCATTCATGCCAAGTTTCATCTTATTGGGTATGAGGGCACCTTTTCAAGTCATTTTTACATTTATATGTGTATTTCAAACTTCAGTGAGAATATGTCAAAATATAAACAGTAACGTATAGTTTTTGTGGATTGTATTAAATACACTATATAAATTGTTGGCAATCTGCATCTCTAACATTGGATACCATTCATATAAATTAACAAATGTCTACAATTTTGTATTGTTTTTAGTTGATAAATAACTTGATAATTCATGATATTTATAATATGTTGATAAATGTATCAACATTTAGTTAAGATGTTTAAAATGCACAAATATGCTTTTTATCAAAACAAAATGAATTGAGACAGGTGGCAACTACATTTTTGAAGATTTCGTTAATCAATTTATTATTGCAATAATTTTCGGTTTCATCGTGCTATACCTTTGAAGTTACATTTGATAGTATAATAATTTAGAAAGAACAAACAAAATACAAAATATTAACGAAAAATGTTGCTGTATTGCTTCTATTGCAAAATTATTTAGAAGGTCTTTTAATTAATTTTGTAATTAGAAGAAAATATAAATTTATTTTCATGCACTTTCATATATTTTGTTCAAAATTTATTGTATGTAAAAATATGTTTTCATAAGAAATTTTGTATTTTGTGCAGTTGAGACTTACATCTCTACAAGCTCAAGAGGAAAAAATTGAAAGATTAAAAAAAGAAACTGATGAAGTTAAGAAGAAATTTCCTTCGCTTATGTCATTTGCCTTAGAAGTCGAACAATTTTGCAAGGAATGGAATATTATGTCAAGAAGATTGGGTAAGTATAGTAATACAAGGTTAGCTTAAATGATTTATCAGGATTTAAATCACTGCATATTTTCTAGCATGTAACATACTTGTTTGAGATACATGGTGCTCACCATAGCCGATGCAGTGGTGGATTTTTGTAGTACTTGTAGCATTTTTGGAGTTTGGGGTACATATACTTAGTCCTTCACATAATGCCACAGAAAAATATAAATAATATGATCTGGTTTCTGGTAACCTGGGGAAGGGGCATTGCAACAGAGGAACACACTCCACCCAACCAGGGCCAAGCACTTAATCCCATTATTCTAGTCTTGATCTTTTAACGGCCATCGTAAGAATGCCTCATAATTTTGACTCCAATCAGACGATTTAGACAGTACCTGAGCTGGTACCCCTCTTTCCAAACTTACTCACCACAACCAATGAGAGGACTTTCATTTACCACAGATTTAACGTTTCCCTTGCTGTGTATACATGCCAGCTGTTTTATTGGCTTTCAGGATTGAACTATCTCTCCCCAACTCTCCAATCAGTGATATGAGTCACATCTTAACTGACTGCGCCACCAGAGTGCCTGCAACAGAGGAACATCACCAGGACACCTTGTACAGACACCTTGGACAGTAATGTGATGATAATTGGTCAAGGGCAATGATATGTGGAAATGTGTGCCAGGTGACGAAGGTCACACATATTGAACAGTTTTATAGAATGCATCACCCACGTTTTTTCATTGCATCATCCATCTTTGTACGTTGTATACTTGTAAATAATTAGCTCTTTGAAACCACCTGAATCATTTGGGCTAACCCAGTAATATTCTGCACTTATGTATTTATATAACATTTCTTTATTACATAATGTGCTTACATTTATTTTGTTACTAAACATTGTGAAAGTATTTGTTGACAGCAGTTTAAAATAAATTTAAAGAGCACTGCGGTAATTTAATGTTAATTCATTTTAGTGGATCAAATTTACTCTAAGGAAATTAAGCGATTTGGTAATACATTGATTGTTTGTTATTTAGCTGAAATGGAAAGAAGTCTGAATCATACTATGTTACAAGCACCTCCTGCAACATTCATGGAAGCTGTTAAATCCCTCGACACATGGGTTGTTGACGTTTATCAAGCGTTAATATCAGAACAAATATTTTTGGGAAATATTGAAGAAATGGAAGATCAGCTTAAAAAATTGCAGGTAAAGTTTACTTTTATGACAAGTTTTAAAGTTTTAATTAAGAAATAATTATCATGAACAATATTTACCATAATTTTTTCTTGAGTGAGTGTTGTTTGTGGAACTTCTTCAAATGAAAATTGATCAACAATTTGTCTTTTTTTTGTGCCTTTTTTTAAAATTGTGTAATAAAAAAAATATGAAATAAAAAACGAATAGTAATAATTTTAAATTTCTAGCTTAAATAATTACACGAATAAAACTTTTGGGTATATAAATAAAACTTTTTATACTTGTTTATTTGTTTAACTGGTTAGTTTTTTATTGATTTATTGGTTAGTTTTTATTGGTATAACTAGCATTAGCATAAAAAAAACTTTTTTTTTACAATTTTATTGGTTTTCTTCAAATAATTAAAAATTTGCGATCTGAATAACAAGTTCAAAGTTTAGTGAACAAGCACTTAGATTTATAAAATAAAAGTTATATGATAAGAAATAACTTACACCATCTATTTAATTTTTGTGTATAAAAGTGTTAAAAATATGTTATACGATAAGTATTTTATAACTAATAAACTTTTTTATTTCAAATTTAATAATCAAAATGTTTAATTTTTAATATCTTAGCAAAAGAAATCATTTTTGCTAGCTTCCAGACTGAAATGCAGTGTGTAATAAGCAAATATTTTAAAGCAGCAAAATAAAATCAGTTTGCAATCTGTTTTTAGGACTATTAATTACAGTGTATTTTTAATGCTATCGTTATAAATATTATTGTCAGCTGTCTTTAAAAGTTAGTGTCCAATTTTATAAAATTTTCATATTTGTTCTTGTACACGTACAACTTAAAAGGAACTTTAATCATTTATATTTAGAGAGTCTAACAGTTATGAGAATTTAGAGACACATGAATTAACACATGAGAATTTAGTTGCAAATGATTTGCCTATTCCTATCAACTCACAATTATTGCACATCCCATTTTCCTTCATGTGATAAAAAAATATTAAATCTAATTTATCTAAGCTTGATGTTAAAATAATGAAAAGAAATAGATTCCATATTTAAATTAAATTATTTCTAAAAATGCTGTTGAGTTTTTTAAGTTAAAAGAATTATCCTTATAGTTTATAGAAGCTATGTAAGGCTATTATGGTTTTAATCCATCAAAGATTATCAATCTTTACATAACTACTATGTAATTTATGACCTCAAGCTTCTCCAGAAATCTTTTCTTTGCTCCTGTTTAGTTTATGGCACCATTTCATTAGCTTACTCAAGTTTTGTAATGCTCTTTATGTTTACTTCCATTCAACTATAATTTAAAATCTCATCTAGTTTTTTTTCCTTTAATGTATACTTCTTTGAGCTTTCCAAGCAAAGCAAATTCTGTTTTCATTTAGCTTTATTATTTCATTCAGCTGTTATTGAGTTAGCAGTTATTGCTGGTAGCTGTGTTATTTTCTCAGCTTTTATTTATTATTTATTTATTTAAAATTTTTACTGTTAATCTTTGTTATCAACGAATGTTTTATTGTTCTTTAAGGAGCTTCAGAGTACTATTGATGAGGAAAAGCCTAATTTAGATTATGTAAGGAATACTAATCAACAATTACAGAAGAGTGATTCTTCTGGTCCTTGGATGAGTGACTTGAGTCAAAAATTACAACACTTGGAAACCACCTGGGCTGAAGTTTGTAAATTGATCCATGTAATGATAGAGCAATTACAGAAACATATTACTGATTTGCGACAGATTCAGGTATTTATTTTACTTAGTTTTGTAACGCACAGTTTCCATTTCCATTTTAATATATTTTTATAATTATGTAACAGTTACATTGTAACTGAATGATTACTATCACCATCTGCTCTTTGATTTAAACTGGAGTAGGGTAGTGTATGCACATACCAGTATTGCTTTCAAATGACACATGTACATTTCAAATGACACATTTGTTATTAATACAGCTCAAATGCATCCTTAACAATCAAATCAAAATTATGATAAAATAATTACAAGATAGTGATATAAACTACATTTAAAAATAAGTTGCATCAAAATTGGTAGAACAGGTTTGGGATATTTGTTGTAAATTTCCACTTTCAGAATAAAATGACATGACTGCCATATGGTGGCACTTTAACATAAAATTGAAGCATTCCCTCCCCCCTTTAGATTCTTTTTTTGTATCGGATAATATGGGTGGATAAGACATAGAATAACGTATCTGTTAGTGTGGTAGGAAAGTATGGTGGTTCTGCATTATCAAAGTGTTAAAACAAAATTAATTCACCTTACAAAACTCTAGGTTTCCTCAAAATTTATTAAAATTTTTATTTTGTTATTCTGTAATTTTATGATTCAGTTTGTATTGGAGGAAGAAATCTTAGTTCTTCTTTAAACTAATTTTAGTTTCAATAATTAAATTGGAAGTTAAAAAAGGAAGGTAGTTGTAGGAGTTTTTTTTAAAAATAAATTTTAATTTTCTAATTATACATTATAATTATAAAACTTCTTACATTATAGTTAAAAAATTTCTTATATTGTAGTTAATTATAATATGAATTAAAAAAAAAAGATTCTTGTTTTGTTTTCAACATTTTTCTTTCATGAAACAATTTGTAAAGCAATTATTATTTAAAACTACATTCACTGTCAAAGTTCTAAATCAAATCATTTTTAAACATTTTTTTAATATAATACTTTAAATTTAATTTACTCACCTGAATATTAATCTCATTTTTTTCTTCCAAGTTTTAAGCTGGTAGTTATGTTGCAACAAAATTTGGTTATACTTCAAAACTGATTGCCTTATTTTTACTACTCTTGGAATATTAAGATTAGCATAACAATTGGAGCAGTTTAGGAGCCAATTATCATTTGAAATTCCTTATTTATTGTATTAATTGTACTAAATTATCACTTATTATTCTGTGAAGATAAACTATTACACATGGGATCTTAAAACTATTTACAAAAGTCATTTGAGTGTTTTATTAACTTTGTTTTAAAAAAAGAAAGGATAAAACTTAGAGCTTTGACCTGCTCTAAAAGCATAAAAAATACTGCTTCAAACTGCTGCGAAGCACATGGAACTTAGAAAACAAATCTTTTACTGCTTGCCATCTTTTAAAAATCATAATAGTGTATTATTTGTTGTAAACATTTATGTTGCTCTTTTGTTCATAGAATGAAATATCTAACTTAATGGATTGGATGCAAGACGTTGATAAGTTTCTGAGTGCTGAAGAAGTTGCAGAAGGAGATTTAAACGTTATTGAAGCACAGCTAGAACAGAGTAATGTAAGAAAATTTATGTATTATTTGCTTTTATTTAATTTTTTTCATTTATTTTTGTTTATTTTATTTATTTTGCAAGTGGATGACTATTTGTTTAGATTGAAATGAATTTTTTCTCTTCTCAAATGTATAAATAGTAAATCTTTTATAATTTTTGTAGTATAAAGAAATTAATAAACTGAATGTGTATAATATACAGAATATAGATGGAGTATAAGTTTATGCACCCATTACCTAGTTCTATCTTCGAATCATTTGAAATTTTTGGACATTCTTTCTTTTTCCTATTTTTCCTGTTCTTTTTATTTTTGTTATGTAATTAACTGCTTGGTCATTCTTTCTTTTTCCTATTTTTCCTGTTCTTTTTATTTTTGTTACCCCTCACATTTTTTTTTTTTTCAAAATGTTTACTTTTACTGAAACATCTTTCATTTTTATTTTTTCAAAATGTTTACATTTATTGAAACATCTTAAACTTTAATTTTTTTCACCATTTTTAACCTTAAAATTTTTAGAATTCTGCTGTCTAATGTGCAAAGATAAGTTATCATTGTTAGAATTAGCAGAGGTGATCAATCTCTTACCAAATTGAGTAACAACTGGCCCGACACAATCAATAAACAAACAAAAATCTTTGCAAGTTTGCAACCCTACTAAAACATACAGTAACTCAGTATCAAGTATAAAAAACGTAGCTCAGTTAACAGTTTCGCCTATCGTAATAAGGGGAAACTCACAAAATTTGTTAAGTGTGAAATGTCCTTTTGTTTGGGTAACATTTAATTTTTCACATTTTTAATAGGAATATTTAGTTTTGACCAACTCCAAAATAAAAAGCATTACAAATTTCTTTTAGTTTTGTTTTTTGTTTGAAAATCTGAAAAATTTTGAATTTTGTTTGCCGTCACAAATTTCATTGACGTTTGAAACACATTTATTTCCCTCAAAAACATTTTAAATGCATAAAAATACACTATTATATAATAATTTTTTTAAAAAAAAGCAAGATAAACATACGAAATGCAATCAATTCTTAAATATATTTCTCTATTAAATTATTCATAATAAGAAATTTAGGTCACTTGACCTACGTAATCATAAAATGTTCACTGCCAATGAAGCAAATTTTTTTCCCTTTAAAACGCGCACATTCACTTTTGTTTTCACATAAATCTTCGGGGTTTCATACGCGCGCACATATCACTGGTGTTAACAGCAACTTTTTAATGAAAGGAACTTTTAATAAAGGATCAAAAAGCTCGTCTATAAATTCAAAATCACTTTCTTGGTTACTCGGTGCCGAATCACTACCATGGATGATGTTTCTTCCAATGTAGAGGCACTACTTTCAGACATCAAACGCTTTCATAGATGTGACAAGCTCGAGCCAATGTCAATATTCCACTAGCAATGAGGTGTACAGGTAGTTAAAGCGATCGAGTGGTGAAATCAATCAATCCTTCCTTCATTCTTTTTTCACTGCAACAACCTTTTCACTCAACCATTTTGCAATATCCGCCATGTTTGCGGACTTTGCTTCACCGCATATTTTTCCAAAAGTTATGCCATGTCTAACTTTAAAACGATCAATCCATCCATTCGAACACACGAACTCAGAATATCCAAATTGTTCAGCAAATTTTTGCGCTTGCACTTTTAGAATAGGTCCACTCACAGGTAAATCAGCACTACGTTGCACCTTCATCCATTTAAAAAACGCTGCGTCCAAATCCTCTTTCGAACACTTCTTCAGTCGTTTACAGTCTGTTTTATTTTGGTCGTATGCATCCATTAACTTGCCTTTGTTTTTAGCAGTGTGGAAACAGTAGATGAAGACAATCCATACCTTTTGCAGATTTCGACATTTTTAAAACCGTCATCCAACTCCCATAATTTCTTTTTTTGATTTCGCGCGCATTTCTTATCATTTGGAGAAAAAAAATAAGACAAAAAGACTAAAAAGATGAGAAAAAAGATTGCAAGACAGAAAAATATTGCTCGCTAAAACCGGGTCTTGCTCGTTAAAAGCGACTTCTGTTCCATAGACTTAACATTGATCCAACCAAATATTCTCGTTTTCCTCGGTAAATCCGGGTTCTCATTAAATCCGAGCTTGTTATAAACGAGTTCGACTGTATATCAGGGGTCTGTCTAGGTTTTTCTGAGAGGTACCTATTTTGTGAAAATTTAGACATAATTTGTGAAAAATTAAAAATTATATTAAAAACTCAATACAAAAATATGGATTTATCGTTTCTTAAGGGATACAAAAATAAAATTTTAAGAAAAAGTATTTTGTGAAACTGCCTTTTTTCCTAAAATTGAATTTGTGAAACTACCGTTTTTCCTAAAGTCGAATTTGGGAAGGTACCGCTAAACGGTAGTGAATTCGGCCTGGACAGACCCCAGTATATATATATATATATGCACACATATTATATACTGGTGTATACTTTTCGAACCCTCAAAAGTTTAAGAAAAACAGGGGGGTCGACTTATACACCTTTCATGAAGTCGGACATTTGTTGATAGTGAAATATCAATGCTTTACGAACGATGAAATAGATATGGATAATTCAGAATCAATTTACCTTGAGAAATTTACCCTTTCAAAAACTAATTTTAATATGTTATTTGCAGTTTCTCACATTGCATTCTCTTTACATTGTATGATATTCTTATAAAGATTTTTTTAGAAACAATAAATCACGTTCAGAAAAAAATTTAAATTAAGAAAAGTTAAGATAATTTATTGGAGAGTATTTCAAAATGTATAAAGCACTGAAAACTTTTAAAACATTTCATAAAGCTAAAAGTTTAAAAATTCCAGGTCATCATTTGTTTGGGACTCATTAATGTTAGAAGTATTCTAATACCGATCCCATTCTGCAATGGATTCTCCTTCATCCTCATCTGCTGTGTCCCACAAAAAAATCGTCTTCACACTCATCCAAAGAATTTAAAATTCCACATTTTTAAAAATATTTTACAATAACATTTGGATTCACGTTTTCCCGTGCTTCTATTATTATTTGGCACATGATGTCTATTGAATAATAAGAATAATCAACTTACAGACACCAGTCCATTTATACACCTGACATACCAAAAATTTGCCTTCTCATGATCAAAAGTAGGGCGTTGACTTTTACAACGGTTCGACTTTTACACCAAGATATATGGTGTATGTATATGGTAAAAAAGTTTTTTTTTTTGAAAAAAAAAAAGTAGCTTTGTTAAAAAAAACAAACAGTTTATTTAATTCTAAGAAGAGAGACTGTTAAAATTTTTTAAAATATTTGTTTCAATTCTTGCCTTATCTTGTGCTGTTAGCTTAATAATAACAATAATTTTAATATAATCAACCAAAAATGTGTTAATTTGTTTTCAATTTAATTAGTTTTTAAATCAACTCTGTTTTATAAATCATTTATATCATGTTTTTTTCTTTATTTTAGGCACTTCAAGATGATATTACAGTACTTAGACCAAATGTTGAACGTATAGGGAAAGAAGGAGCCAAACTTGCTGAATGCGCAGGTGAAACTCCTTTTGCTTCAAACATCAAGAAGCAAATTGCTACAATGAAATCAAGGTGGGATGAGGTAATGATTTTTTTTAAACTTTGTTCAAGTATTTTAAAAATTTAAATCCTGTAAGTTTTAAAAATGTTGTTTGTGGAGATTTTATATTATTAATGTTGCTTTTTTTTCGGTTTCCCTTTTTTATTCACATAAATGCAAATGTATGAGTCATGGTATAACATTTAATTATGTAGTTATTTAGTTCTTTTTTTACATTAATATTTTATTTTAAAAGTTTTATTTTGAATCTATTAAGTATTATTTAAGGTGTGAAAATAAACGCTTGAGAATTAGAAGTATAGTGATACTGAAACTTCAAAAGAAAATATTGTCTGAGCTTAAAAATGTTTATCTGATAAATTTTTAAGCTCATAGTAGTACCAGTAGGCCATACAGTGAAACCTCAATCCATCATTTCTCATGGGACCATTCATTGTAAACGATATAAACGGGTAACAACAAATTCGGGTCAAGGTTCAGTATGAAATAATGACTTATGAAATGTCTAAAAAATAATGACATAATGGATTTGTTCTAAACGTTTGTGTGAAATGGAAAATTCCTCATTTTTTCAGACTTTGAGTATTTCTTCAATGTTGGCACTGATTGTGGTTCCATTTAGTCAATGTTATCAGTCACTTTGCACTTCTTTAGTTTCTGCAATTATTTCTTGAACTAACCACTTCACAAGCTTAAGATATTTATATCAAAGATATAGATATCAAAGATATAGATATTAAGATATAGATATCAAACATGAACATTTCCCCCATGAAGCAACAAATTAAGATCTGCTGTTTTACTTTTCTAAACAAAACTTTTATAACAACGTTTTATATTTTTCTTAACTGTCTGGAGAATTTCTGAACAACAGATGCTTATATCTGCTATCTTCAAAAACGTTCTAAACAGTTTTTACTAACATTATAAGAATAGTCTTTGTAATGGGACCATTTAAACAAGGCAAGGAAACAGAAAATGCAGGAATAATGGTTCGAGATTCGCCTGTATTATTAAATATAAGATAATATATTAATATACTAATAAATTTTCACCATATTACAAAATAAGTCAGTAATAGAAATTTTCTGAATATTAGAAATTTTTTTAAAAATAAACTTCTAATCTTTGTCGATTAATAAATAAATTTATATGTCTTGAGATATTTTGTCAAAAATGACTTGTTTTCAAGTTGATTATTTCTCTCAAATTTTTGAGCTTAATAAATTTAATCCAATATTTAATTTATGTATGATTCACATTTAAAATGATAAAAATAAAAAAATCAAGTATCACAAATTTGGATTTATTTACTGTACGATAATTTTCTTCAACATGCTGTTATCCCAAAACCTTTATTAAAAAAGATCCATTATTATCAACTGTATTTAACAAACCATTGATGAAAGCTTGATTTTTGCAGAATAATAGTTCTGAATGTACCAGATTTGTTTCTAGGCTGCTTTTATTTGTGTACCAGAATTGTTTTAAAAAAAAATAACTCTTTTATCTTTGTGTAGGTGATTGAGAGAGTAAACGTTAAAAATCAAAATTTAAGAGATGCTTTGCAAGGAAGTCAGCATTTAAGTGAAGTGATATCTGAAATGAGTGTATGGTTACAGAAATTTGAGTCTGAAATTCCAGAAAATGGTTCCATTTCTAACTCATCTGAATTATTGTCGAAAAGCAAAAAGTTTCAGGTATGTCAAAAAATATACTAGTATTGGTGAAATAATTTACTATTTTCTTTTATTACTTATCACAATTTAATTTTCGCACGTTAAATGTTAATTATAAGAACGTTTTAAGATTAAAGTTTAGCTCGTAGTTTTCTTAAATACATTAGTTATTATAGTTACTTTTTAAGTCTTTACCGTTTTTTTGGAAATATTCATTGACTAAGTGTTTATTAAATTGTTTAATATACACTGTATTGATGTACATTGAAGCATTAATTAGTTTTCATTGACTTAATATATTTCTTAAATTTTGTAATATACATTCCAATGATACAATTCACCTTTGAAAGTATTTAATATTTATCAAAACATCTATTCAGATAGATATAAATATAATTATAACTTAATTATTTAAATTATTTATTATGCTGTAATACATTAGGATAGATTTTTGTAGGTTTTATTTATTTGGCTTGTATATGGTTGTCCTGATATTATGCTTCTAAACTATGCAATGCAATCAATTAGCCTCCATGTGATCCCACAATATGTAAAGTCATAGATGTTAAAACAACTATTTTTGGGTGTCATTATGTTTTTTACATAAATTCTTTAAAAGAATCAATTTTGAATGCTTTAAGACTGTATATTTTATCAACTTGCAAAAATTGTTAAGCTATAAAAGTAAGTATTAGGCATCGAATGCATTGGCGAACAGTGTTGTAAAAACTACAGTAAGTATTGCTTTGCCTAATATTATTCTTTGATTTTTAATATTTCCATTTAAAAGCTTATTACAATATAAACGTTAAGTTAAATTTAAAACTAATTAATTTTTCCAATAAATATTGAATTGGCTTCATCTATTTAACTTAGCCTATATTTATTTTTGCAGTTACTTTCGGCAAAAATATAAATATATAAATGATTGTTATATCTTTGCAGATATAAACATTGAATCTCACATTATTAATTACATACTGTTATGAGATATTCTTTTCTACTGATCATTATTTATTTATTTTTTTAATATTTTTTTTTTCATTTTTGTTATAGATACTTCAAAATAAAATTGAAAGACAACAAAATGAAATTGACAATCTGTCGTCAACTTTCAAAAATATTTCCAACTCGTCTCAGAAGAGCTCTCTTGAAAAGTTAAAGCCACAATTTTCTGAGCTGCAGTCTAAATGGGAAGAAGTTTCAACTAGGGTAAAAAATTCATCACAGAAGTACAAAGACATGTCTGCTAAATACAACGAATTTTGCAGTAAGTTAAGTTTATTTTCACTTAGTTCTACTCTTTCATGGTATGTGTGTTTTATGGTTTAATAATATAGGCTTTATTAAGTTGATGTCTACTACCTATAATGATTCACTGAAATATCGATATTATTTAAATTATTCTTTCTTCAAATCAATATCATAAATGTCTATTTTTTAAATTTAATATTATGAAAAAATGTCATGACATTTGGATATTAATACACTGTGTATCTATTTAGTTGTTGCATTGAATTATAAATATGTAAAATCTGTAAGTGATCTGATAATATTTACGGACATAATCCTTGAAAATTTTGATGTTAAAATTTTTTGAGTGTTTTCCATTTTAATTGTTTAAATATGTTAGTGTAATGTTGGAAAATAATCTCTTAATTGCTTACAGATTTGGTGATGAGAGAGAATGATTGGCTTGATAGACTAGAAAAGAAATTGAAGAGGTCACCAGACTCTGCGGCCGATGCAGAAGAAATATCTGAAAATTTAGATGTTAGTAGGTTTCTAAATTAGAAAGAAGTCATTATTTAAAGAAAAAAAATTTCTCACTTTTTAATTGTATTTCATATTTTTAATAGGACTTGGAAAATTATTTAAGACATCATCCATCAGAAAGAGTACCAAAAATTCAGAAGCTTGGACAATTTCTCATGGATAATAATGCAATGAATGCTCAAGTGGAAAAGGATGTAAATTTTGTTTCCAAAAGATTTGAAGATCTTTGTGGACAGGTTTATATATATTTTTATGTGTATATCTTATGTTTGTGAAATTAATTTGTCAGTATTCTAAATATAATTTTCAATTTATTTTAGGGACGGGATAGACAACAGCTGTTAGAGAACAGCATTGCTGAAGCCACCCGATGTGAGCGTCATATTCTGACAGTTCAAGCTTGGATTTCTCATATTGATACAGTTTTACAACACAGATTGGATAATGATATTTCATCACAAGATGTTCCTGATGAATTGACTGTAAGTACACTTTAAATAAGTTTTAATGTCTCAAAGGTAAAAGGCAATGAGCTGTCACCTTGGAGGGCTGGAGTTTGATTCTGAGTCATGGTTTAGAGCCACCTGGCTTCGAATAGATTGGTTCCAGCTTGTCAGTAAGTAATAGGGGGATGGGGATTATGTGCAACGCTGACCACATAACTAAAAAATATTCAGTTATAGTGATTTGAGTGTAGATATTTCTTTTTGAATGCACCTGGAAATATGCAGTAATTTGAGGACTGTGGCAATTTTATTCCAAGATATTAGTATTTTATTGTCAATTTTATTGGTAGTAGTTTACTTCCCCTTTGGAATCTTTAATTGTACACATCATAAATTATTCATAAATACACATAAGTAATTTATTAGCTTTTTTTACTTGTAAAATCTAAGTAATTTTTCAATTTTTTTCTTTTCTCTTAATTTTTGCATTGATTTAAGAAATTTCCAAATTAGCAAAAAATTTCTTGATACATTTTATATGGTAGTATTTACTTATACTTCTGTTTTGTCTCTTAATGATATTTTACATGCCTTTCTAACTTACATACTGCTGTGTTTTTAGTGATGATTATACATTCTGTTCTTTTTTTCGAAAATATTTAATCATAGAAGATCAAATTAGTATTTTTAAATGTTTAGTTGATGCCATATATTAGTTAAAATTAAGTTTAGTATCTATTTACGTTATATTTTAGTGTTTTCTTTTTACATTAATAATATTGTCAAATAGTTAACTCATAATTTTCTTAATGATCAATTTAAAAACTTAAAGTACAAATAGTTCTTTTGTAACCGGCGTTCAACGCCTGACCCAATTCTGAGTTTAGGACTATCAATGTTCAATTTCCGAACCTTATAATTTTGAATCCAATTCAGAAGATAATGAAACTCTTAAACCAAGCCTTGGGACAAGCTAGCTTTCATAGAGGACTTTTTGATATTACTAACCTGCATTTTCATTACAAAGTACAAACAGCATTGAGCATGGACGATTTTCTTAAAGTTTTGTGTGTTATTATGTGTTCTTTGAATAATCTTTTGTAATATTTTTATCAGCTTGTTTCCATATGTCTGAGAATGTCAAATATGAGTAGATATTTCTGGACACATTCATGAGAAACCATTTATTAAAACATGATAGTTTCTTTTATATTTTTTGTATAGCATAATTTGACCAATTTACTTTTTACTGTTGCATTATATTAATTAATTTTGCAGCAACTAGAAACAGAGTTTTCTGAAAAAGAACAGAGCATAACAGCTTTAGAGGAGGATGTCCAACACTATCGATCTCAAGGCAGGATGGAAGCCGCTCATCGTCTAGAAGAGCAGCTTCATCTAGTACAGGTGATCCTGCATACCTATTTTCAATTATAAGGCACATATATTAAAAATATATTTATATTATTAACTTTGATAACTTTTTATTGTAGCAAAAATTTGCGGAGTTGAAAGAAAAGTTCACCAAATTTCAAACTCCTTGTAATTTTGAATCTAAATTGAATAATATCGGAAGCATGCTGAATGAGGTTGAAGGTGGATTGACATCAATTCAGCTGTCCAGTGATGATTCAGACTCTTCTGAAAGTCAGCTAGAAAAATGTTTGGTATGTACTTATTATGCTTATTCATAGCAAGCATTTTTCTTAAATTGTTTATCTTAGTATTTTTGTTATGAAAATGAAAGTTATTTAATTTTACTTTGTTTATTTACTTATATTGGAATAAAGAAAAATATACTATTTCCTTTAGGCACAAAATATGAATAGCTACAGCAGACTTAAATCGTATCAAATTAACAAAAAATAAAATATTAGTTAAATTCTGCCTAATTCTAAACTGGATTTTATCCCAAATTTTGCATAGCTTTAATCTATATATATAAGTAAGTCCTTGTTCTTTAATTATAACTAGCACACGTAAAAGTTTACCATATGCTTTAGAAATTTCTTTTGTAATATGTCAAATGTATATAATGTTAAGCAGATTTGAAATTGTAACTAAAGATTCATACTTAAAATTATTAAGTGGATCATTTCCAAATTTACTTAAAGTTTTTTCTTACCTTAATATTTTTGAATATATTTTTATCAATTTTTACTGACATTTTAAATTTTTTTTAAATGAAATTTTAGATTTATAAGGATTATCAGTTGGAGAATAAAACTACCGATTTCCATTTCTCGACGGAAAAGGAAAAAAATTAATGCTTAAACTGCCTAATATCATAATGGTTAACATTTAGTTGATTTATTAATGATTTCAATATGTGCTAGTTAGCTTGCACAGGTAAAAAAATTGCTTAATTTTTTTTGAATGATTTCTACTTATTTTTAATTTGAATTTTTTTTAATAAGTTATAAAAGAGCTTGCTGTATAAATTTTCTCTTGGGTACTTAGATTTTTTAATTTTTTATTTTGCTTTGAGATTTCTAAAGTAAAAATAGTTACTACTAATTATTTCTTCAGATTAATTTTTTTAACAATTCCCTTAATAGTTTAATTTTGTCATGATATCCTGCATTATTTTTTAATTTTAGTTTCAATGTTTAAAGAATGAAAAATAATTCACGTTCCATAAGTAATTAAGAATTTCAGTATTAAGTGCCTAACTTGATAGCTTAATTAAATGGAAAGTATAATACTTCATAAATTGTATTACTTTTTTACTGTTATTTCAAATTTTTATGTTTGAATTTTCAGATCTTGAAATGGTTTACTGTTCACTGATTAGTTTAAATATTTATGAGCAATTTAAAATGACTTTTTATTGTAGCATTTATACAAAGTTTTGAGTGATTTGAAGCCTGAATTGGAGTTGTGCATACGACAGGGAAGGCAGATAGCTGATACAAAACAATCTGATCTTAAAGAACGTTTAACTTTCTACAAGAATCAGTACAACATTCTTGGTTCTAAGGTTAGACTGGAAAAAAGCGTATTTTGCATGAAAATTTGTTTCATGTTTTTGCATCTAAGTGGTGAAGTCTGCCTTTATGTGGTGGTTTTATTCGAAAATAAAGTGCTGCCTTCAGAAAAGAAATGCGATGGGTGAAAAAGAGGAGCAAATTTATGCTATTTATTAATTTATTTTAAAAATTAGATGAATATATTTTATTTAAAAATTAATCTACAAATTCTTTTATATTGAAAGAATTCTGATATTAGTTTTGGCAATTGTAATTGTAGTTTTTATTTTTCTAGTGAATGTTTCAAACTTATGTTTTGAAATGGCATTTCTCTATTCTATCAAAACCTTTTTTTTAATGCATCTTTCACAATAATTTTATAATGTAATTTATTTTTTATTTAAAAAAAACCATTCATAAATTTTAGTGCATATAAGGAATAATAAAAGCCATAAAAACTGAAATTCGTTGATGAAAATTAGGAGTTTTATTTTTATTTTAAGTTAAGATTATAACAAGTTAACATTGTTAAAATTTAAACAAGATTTTTTTGGTCATACATTTGCAAGCACTGTTTCTTTTTGTCTAAAAAACATTAATTTTGGTGCAATACTATGAAGTAAATGTCATTTCATTAAAATAGCTATCAGAACAAATAATTTAAAAACTAACTAAAAGAATGTAATTAATATCAATTTCAATATCTTATTGCTGTTTTGTTAGCAGAAGCTTATAAACAGACAAGAATTTGCGGCAATTTTCCAAGTTAAATTCTTAGCCATTGAAGCATTTATATTTGACAATTTCTTTAATTTTAAAAATAGTTTTGAAAATATAAAAAAAATAGTATCTTTATCAAATAACATTTACAAAGTTTTAATAACTCTAACAGAAATATCATAGTTGGGAAGAATATACAAAAATCAAAATTTTTATTAATTAATCATAATTATTTTTTCACAAAAACAAATTAATATTTTATTTGGTACAAAGATTTGAGAAATTAAACATATAAAAAATTCTTAATTTTAAAATGATAGTTTTTTCCACTAATATCGTGTTTGCCATATTAATTATGATATTTTATTTTTTGTTCTAAATGAAGTGTTTTTCCAGATTTAAAATCTGATTTGCATTTTTACTCTATCAGAATTCGGTTAATTAAATTGTTCATATTTTGTTCATCAACACTTATAATTAGACTTAAACTATTGTTGATTTGAGATTTGTATACGCAGTGTGTACTATTTTTTCAAATCGAGAAAATTTCACTGAGCTATTATAGCATTAATTTGCTCCTCTGATGATTTTTATTTTGTTTCCTAATTATTTGATTTGGTTGTTATTGCATGGAAAAGATTGGCTCTTAAAAAAGATGTAACATAAAAAGAGGGTTAACTTTGCATGTGTTACATGGGTGTTGCTGAATATTGCAAATTTAATTCAACTAACATTAAAGACTAATTTTGCTTTTTTTAATATTAGTTAAAATGCAAGTAATGTATCATAGGTGTTGGTTTTACAATTAATATTGTAATTGCTACGTTAATCTACTCGTGTTAAATAGCCTGAGATTGTTTGTTTTATTTGTTTAATATTTTTGAGCTACTATTTACATTGTTTTTTTGCAGTTTTGAATTGCTGTTTCTTTTATGAAATTTCTCTGTGTTTTTATATTTTCTAATATTTTTATCAATATTGATTTTATATTTTTTTATATGTGTATAAATCAAGTCTATGTTTTGAGATAATTTAAAGCTGTTATTTGCTGTATTTGTAAAGTTATGTATGTATTCCTCAAGTTTGACTTAAATTTGAAGTTCATCTAAAGTGTGTATTGTATATAATTCTCTTAATTGGTGTTCCAAAGTTGCTCTTGCTCTAGAGAATTGTTTTTCACAAAAATCCTCATATTGGAGTCTATTTTTTTAAAATTTATTTTCTTTTAAAAAAATTACCTTTTATTTATTAGAAAATTATTTTAAATGATAACTATCTTTTTTAATCTTTACACAATTGTTAACTGTCATTTAACCAAGCATAACTAAATATTCAGTGTATGTGTGGGATTTTTATTTAGGGTAATCACTTATAAGTACTACAATTTGAGTATATTTCAACTAACTGAGAATCCAAAATTAGATTTATTACTGCAGCATTATAAAATGTTGTATTATAAAGTTTAATTAGTTTTAACTGATTGATAAAAATGATGTGAGAGAGATAGTTTAATCACAAATTTCCTAAATTAGACTAATTTGGATGTAAGATAGTGTTTATTATTACGGTATCATTTAATTGCTGAAAATTTATTATTCAAAAGTCTTGAGGATTAAATATATTTAATTTTCTCTTAATTGTATTTTTTTCTAATTAATTTCTCAATAATCATTCATGTGGTGCAATTTGTGAAGTGAACAGAATTTTTGTAGGAAATTCCAATAATTTGTTAGCATACAATAAAATCTCAAAATAATAATAATTTTCAAACACGTTTGATCATAATCTGTATCCACTTGGAAAGCTTTTTATTTTCTTAAAATTTTCAACTCTTTTAATATGTGATTTTTCTCTTAAGTTGATGGATCTTCACTTTTTTAATTAATTTCTAAATTGGGTATGTTATTGAATTAGTAAAATGTGCAAAAATAATTTTACAAAATCCTAAGATAAGCTAATATAGAATAAACTGTAAATAATAAATAGATAATTATACTCTCCTTCTATAGTCATGATTTCTTGCTGCAAAATTTTTTAGCCGTAAAAGAATTTATCATTATCTTTGCTTACTTTGAAATTTTTTTTAAAATTTTATTTATATTTCATATTTTTAACTGTTTTTAATATGTAATTTTCTTCTTTAGGTGACTGAAATTAGATCCTCACTGGAAGATTCTGTTAAGAAGGAAAACAACTTAGAAGCTCAAATATTTCACTTTCAAGAATGGCTTCATACTGCTCGTATGGATGCTGATAAAACTGCTCCAGAAAAGGCAAAGAACGTCAGTGAATTGCAAATTCAGCTTTGCACTGTAAGTTTATTTTTTGCTTACGATATTTTTGGTCATTAACATTAAGTTTTTAGCAGTTCACAAAAGGTGGGAACAATGACATCAGTTAATTCTGAAATATATTATTGATATTTATATTATATGCATTAAATATTCGCTACATTTCGAATATAATTTCTTGTTTAAGTAAAATTATCACTATAATAACTTTTTCCTTACAATTTTTTTGCCTATTTTCTTTAACAATAAATTTATGGGAAAAGCTACTGGCATTAATAAACATGACATGTTTTGGACAATTGAAAATGGTATTTTGTTACAGAAATATTTTGGATCAATGTGGAGATAGTACTTAGATGATTAGTACTTAAAATATCTTGTATCAATGTGGAGATAGTACTTAATGTGGATTAGTACTTAATGATTATGTTAAGGATGTATAAATAAATTTAAAGTGCTTGAATACTTGAAAATTATTTAAAGGATGGATAAATAAGTTTAAAGTACTTACTTTATGGTTTGAAAAAATATTTTAAAGATTAAATAAGTTTTAAATAATTACTTTCTTTAATCTATTTTCTTCAAAAATAATAGCATGGTTTTGTTCTACGTTTTTGGACTTGTGAAGTGTTTTTTTTTTTCAAATTCTTTTACGCAATAAAATAAAACTTTTTCCCCCGCTGTTATTTGTAATATAAAATAATAATTCTATTTAAACTTCACAACTATTATTTTATGTGTAAACATCTAGACATTATTGAAATTTTTTTTTGTGTGTTATATTAGCTTTGTTAACATCATGACTGCTTAAAATTGACCCTTTTGGTAGCTAAACAAAATTATAAACTCTAAAATTTTTAGTGTGAATTAATTTTAACTTTGTTGCTGGTGCTTTAAAATTAGATCTCAACTTCTCTTATGCTTATTTATGAGTCTTGTTTTGTTTTAGGATATTCTGTCTGAGGTTCGGAATAAAAAGAATTTATTAGACAGTCTGCTTGAAACTGCTAAAACTTCTGATGAAAGTTCTGTAGATAGCATTGTTGAACTTCAAAATCAGTTTACTTCATTTGAGCAAAAATTGATGAAACGAATAGAAAATCTAAAGGTATATATTTTTATTTATCATTGTTATTGTATAAAAATATTTAATAAATATTAGCAAATTTAGCAAAAGAGAATTTCATAAAATTTCTTCTTATTAATATAAGTTGAAAAAATATAGAGTTTATTTGTTGCAGTTGTTTACAGTTAGAATACCTTTTTTTCTTTATTATTTTATTGTTAAAAGTTTTGCATCTAAATAGTACATTTATTGGCTCTTGTTTTTAAACATCAGTTAACCCTATTTTCCCCTTAACTACCCAATTTTTAATTAAAGAAAAAGAGTTGGAAATCAGGAAGATTTATGTAAGATCAGACTGCTTTTTTTAAAAAAAGTATTGTTTTATGATATAATCAACATTCCTATGACTATAATATTTAATTTATCAAAACATTGCTACTTATTCTAGCTGCACTTCGAAAATGGTTAGTTATCTGTCATTTGTTTCTTTTGTTTCATTATTCTAATCTAATATGAAAATTCCTTAATCAACTCTAGTAAATTTAATGACATGAAAATCAAGAAATTATTATTATGTTAATTTTCTTTCTGCTAACCTGTTTATTTTTACTAAATTATTAAAAGGGCACATACTAGTCAATGACGGTATATTCCCACAAATTCTATCTTTAGGAAGTATGAAACATTCTCTACTTATGTATATTAAAATAAAACTTTAAATATTTTACTTTGTTTATTAACAAATTAGTACTATCATGCGATTTAACTCTATTAAAAGTGTAGTTGAACCTTTATATTTAAACTAAATATACATATTTTCTTTTGCTAGTTACTTTTAGTTTAAAACGTCACAACTGCACAGCTGAAAATCCAAACATATATATTTCTAGATAACTTTAATTATAAAATATTTAACTACTAATACAACTAGTAAATCATTTTTAATAATTTACAATTTTTACTACCTCTTGTTACTTTTTGTTCCTATTGAAAGAAGTATTGATAATAAGACTAAATATTCAAGACAAGACATTCTGACAAGAGTACAGACAAAAACTCTGAAATCCAGAAGTAAGGCTGAGTATGTTATCCTATTAAGAAAGAAAGAAAGAAAATAATAGTAAAAATAAATGAAATGAAACCGAATCTCTTTGTTAGAGATAGTCATTTAAGATTGTACTATTAAAAGCATTAAAATCAGTATTGATAATAAAACTAAATACTTGGAATTCAACTTCTGACAAAAATACAGAAGAAAATTCCAAAATCTTGAAGTATTGCTGGATATGTTTTTTTACTCTTAAGAAAGAAAGAAAAAATTGGTAATAATAAACAAAATGAAAACGAATTGCTTTGTTAGAGTTATTTAAGTTTGTTTTGTTATTTAAGTTTGTTTAGTTATTTAAGTTTGTCATATTAAAATCATTACAATTAGTATTGATAATAAAGCTAAATATTCAAGATTTCAACTTCTGACAACAATACAGAAGAAAACTCCAAAATCAAGAAGTATTGCAGGATATGTTTTTCTTCTCCCAAGAAAGAAAGAGGAAAATTTTACTAGTTATTACGTTCTAAATACTTTCCTTTTTTAAATGATTAAGATAAATTTATAAATTGGTAAAATATTTACAATTTTGTAATTTATATAATCTCTGTTCTTCTTGTTTATACATTTTTCTTTGTGCTGTTCTTTCTCTGTGTTGCACTCTTTTTATTCTATATGCTCTATTCCCCCATCTCCCAAATCAAGCTGGATGCTTCTAAAGAACATTCCAAAGACTTTTTTCAGTCATTAACTGAAGTGAGGAACTGGTTCCAAACAGCTGAAAAATTTCTTGTCAAGTTTGAGAAGCTCTCAACTGCACAAAAACATTCTCAGTTACCCAGGCTTGAGGTTTGTGTTTTTTTATGATGCAATTTTCATTTCCCTGCTTATTGCACTGTTTTTTCAGCCAGTGTTCGCTTTTTGCAATCTCTTGCTTTGTAGAATGGCTTTTTTCTTTCATGTAACTGTGTTTTCTTTCAGCATGTTTTTAATGTTTATGTGAATTTAAGATATGTAATGAGTATAAATTTTTAGTTATGATTTTTGAAAATGTGCCATGTATATTGAAGAAGTTTCAAATAAATGTTATAATTAAGAGGCTTAGTTTTTTGTTGGATTCATTATTCTGTTATAATAATTGGATTCAATGATTGGATAGTAGTTTTTTATGTTTAAAATAATATGTGCTTATTTTGGTTAGAGAATTTTTATTTTTAAGGTGCACAACTTCAACTGAAATAAATGTATATTTTGTAAAAGTATTTGGAATGTTTAGAAATGAAAACATTAACAGTAGTAGTATCATAGTAATCTATTGCATTTTTTAGTGTATTCATTTTTGTAATCCCTCTAATTTAATCTATACTTCAATCAAAATTAATTTTCCTATAAATATTTAAAAAATATCTGATAAACAGCTGCTGAATGCATTTTGCTTTGGAATCGAAATAAATTGTATAAGTGTTGCTACTTGCATGTTTTTTCTAATTTTTTTAATACTTTTTGCTTGTATATAATAATGTAATTTAATATTTCTGAGACATTAGAAGCTAAGCAAAAACATTAAGGACATTAACCAAATATAGCTTTATTTGATTATGTTTAGCCTGAATTTAGTACATACATGTAGAATTATACATGTAAGAAAAGTTTTTTTTTTTTAAAAAAACAACAAAACATTTCTAATGCCAAATGTTTGATAAACTAAGTCTTATTTCAAGAACACCACTATTACCCAATGACCCTAAAAAAATGTAAAGACTTATGGAAAAAAAGTTTCCTTGTCATTGTAGTAAAAAAATACTCTTTGTGATACATTTTTAATGACTTTTTATTATATAAGCATAGTAATTATTATTGTATTCTACATTTGAATGTCTTGCCATTGTTAGGAATTATACATTTTGACATTTTTTACTATCGTTATTACCTACTAAATTAATAATTATTTTTCTAAGCATTTTCTCACTAAATGCATTCTTAATTTTATTTTTTAGAAAAACTTTTGAAACTGAAATCAATATTCTTAAAAAAGATTCCAACCACATAATAAATATTAGTAAATGAGATATAAATATTTGAATGATGGCTAAATTTACCTTAATCTTAGCCTTGAAGCCTAAATGTACCTTAATATTTTTTTTTTAAGTTTTATAACTAAGCCAAATTGTATAAATTAAACTATCCATTTTCATTTTAATTAGTCAAATTTTTGATAACTAACCAAACAAATAATATTCTATAATGAATGGGATTTTAGAATTCACTCACTTTATAATTGGAAATTTGAACGAAGTGTTCTCATCATTTTTCTTAAACAAATTAAAAAAAAACAAAAAAACTTTACAATGGTTTTGAAGTGGATGCAATGAACCTGTATACAGAGGCCTTGTGTAAAAAGATCTTTAATAAGGATACTAAATTTCTCTACCTTAAAGCTGTGAGCTTGTTTTTATGTATAAACTTAAAACCTTAACTATTTATTTAAAAAAAAAAAAAAATCTTAATCAGAATTTTTAAAAAAAAATAAAATACCGTCAAATTCGATTGTCCTTTATTATTACAGTCGAACCTCATTAACAAAAAATTGCTTTACATGAAACACATGTTTTGTCCCTTGAGTCAGCAATCATTCTATTTTATTGTATAATATTGTATTTTACACGTTTAACATGAAATTTTCAAGCTGATTATCGAAGGAAACTGGACATAACACAGATAACAAGCATGTAAATAAAGTGCAAATTATTCATTTTGAGGAATGCCATTTCCATTTTCTGCCCTTGTTAGACGTAGCAGATTTGCACATGAATAAAATAGTTAAAATAAAGTATTCAAATAAAGTCATTAAAATGTATTGTCTCATTTTAGTTTGTTAGGTAAAAAATAGCATTGTTTACATATGTATTATACCATATTGCATACTAAATGTATCTAGTAATACATATTTATATTGCATATTAATAAGAAGATGTATTACTAATATGCAATGAAGTGTTTTCTTGATGTATCAGGTATGATGAAATCTGATTAATACGAAATAATTATGATAGTCCAGCTAATTTCGCGTTAGCGAGGTTCGATTGTATTATTATTTTTGTTTTATTTTTAAATTATTCTTTTCTTTTATTAGCATCTTCAAGAAGAATTGAAAAGTGTAGAGCAGAAGAAAAATGAGTTAATCAAATCTAGTAATCAGATGGGGAAATTGAAAGAAAAATATTCCATTAAATCTGACTTAGTTGAAGTTGAAGAAAAATTTGAAGTACTATCTAGTAAAATTCAGGTTTGTATTCGAATTAATATGTTTTATTTTGAAATGTATTGTTAGATTTACATTGAATATACATTTTTCTCTTTGATTATGACTTTTTCATAGCGTTTTGTGCATTACATTTTCATAAAAAATCTAATACAGTAAAACTTGTGTAAGTTGACCACTTGTGGTGCATTGTTTTGGTGGTCAACTTAGACAAGTGGTCAACTTATAAAGAGGGCGGGTCATTGTTTATTTTCTCATTTCCTATATCATGTTGCTATATATTTAAATTTTTTTTTACTTGACTTAAAAATTTTATTAAGCAAATAACCAAATGAATATCTTAAATGTGTTTAAACCTGAATGAATTTCAATTTGTTACATATACATAATTCTAATATTTAACTAACTTTTTAAAAAAAATTATTTCGTTAGTTATGCATGTGAAGTGTTTAAAAAAATAATTTCTTAAAATATCAGAATACGAAGACATGTAATTTGAAAACTTTAACAAAACAAAATTATTTGAACACTTTCAAATTTATTCTGTTATTACTACACTTACATACTTATCTGCTCACTACTGCAACTGGAAGAGCAACTTTTCAACCAACACACCTGTTTTCAATGAATGAATGAAAGAAATGGTCAAAAGCTGCCCCCCTACAGTTTCCCCAGATGGTCAACTCACAAAAGGGTTTAGATCAGCTTTTTACACTATTTCACCAAACAAGTGAAATTTTAACATACATTGCAAAATGACAGAACATTTTCTGAATTTTTTTTTCCTGGTCAACTTATGAGGGTTTTAGAATAGAATTTCATAATACTCCTAGACAAAATTGACTTATTTCAGTGGTCAACATACAAGATAGACTGGTGGTCAAGTTAAAAAGGTTTTGCTTCTTTATATTATATAGGAAAAATTTCGTTCTTGATAATTGAGGTCAACTTATGCAGGGGCCCAGCTTACAAGGGTGGTCAACTTGGCAGGTTTCACTGTATATTGTATTAGTAAATGTTTTTTTTTTGTAAATAAACTTATCCACGTTCTACGAAGCCTTAGTCCAATTTTAGGTATTTACAGTGGGTAATACAAAGGTAAATACAAGATATTTGTTTTATCCATGATGATTGTTTTTTTTCTTCTTCTTCTTCTTCTTCCCAATCCCCAAAATTAGCAGGGCTAAACAATATCCATGAAATTCATGACCCAGAAGAAGTCGGCCACCAAAAGTGGGTTTTCTAGAATGTCCCTCTTGTCCAGTCCAGGATATGTTGGGGAGAAGCCTGCATGTTGTGGCACCTGGAGCAGTTTGGGAAGATTTTAACACTAACCTCGAAAGAAAGAGACTTAAGGTAAGCCTAGTAAGCGCCGTCTGATCCTTGCTGTTGCCCCGAATGTTGAGTGCACCTCCTGGACGGGTGCTCTGGTACCAGTGATGTTTGGGGGGTATGAGCCAGGAAACATTGTCTTCTTTTTTGATGCCAGTTCCATGAAGGTGAGTGAATTTGGACTCATCAAAGTTTCTTCTCTCCCCTCCTTAGCCAGAGTGTCGGCAATATCATTGCCCAGAACCCCAACGTGAGAAGGGATCCACTAGAGGTGGACTTCACGCAGTCGTGAGAGGGTTTTAAGTTTGTGCAGGATAGAAGCTCCTGTTTTGTCTCTCACCTTCCTCCAATGCGATAAGTATTGTTCGGAACTGAGACTGTCAGAGAGTATCCAGATATTATTGTGATCTTGTAGTGTTAGAAGAGAATCCAGGGCAGTATCAATAGCAATGAGTTCACTTCTAAAAACTGAGCAGTAATCAGGATTCCTTTTGGTGATGTTAAAGGAGTAATTAATTAATTGATTTAATGTAGATGATGATGTGTCGGTACACCAGTATTGAGTGTTTGGGGATAGAATTTATAACCTCCAAAGCAAGTTGTTTAAGCAATACCGGGTGATCCAATTTCTTGTTAACTTGTGATGAAAGGTGTTGATGGAAATAAACACCAGGAAGTCCTTCAGTTGAGTCAATAAAAGATTTTTTTACATATATATTTTTTTGTGTGGATATATTGGATTGTATCTAGATATAAAATTTATGGATTATAAATTTTAGCTCTAAATTGAATGAAATAAAAAAACAAAGAAATAGCCAGTATCTAATCAGTAGAGTAAGCCAGTTTCAAGTTTTTAATGAACATATGAACCTTGGCCATACTGAAACTATATAACAATATTTATGATAATAAATTTAATTTTAGTACATAGCCTAAAAATTTACCAATTTATTTCAGTTACATTAGGTAATATTTTTAGTAGAAATTAAAACTTTCAGTATTCTTAGTACGTGATGGATTTGTTTTTTAATTACTTACTTTTTATAATTGTTCAGTTACGATTTATTAACATCTGAAGATACTCAATATTATATAAATTGATTAAACATTTATACTTAATTTACCTCAAAGTTTTTGGCTCATGCATATTTATGTTTATTACAAAATATTTTTGAATTTATTACAAAGTATTTTAGTTGATAGAACAGTTATCTTGAAAATCAGCCTTTATTGGTTATTATGTACTACAATTCATAAATTTGTAAAAATTTTTTTTATGTATTTTTAGAGCTTAGTTTCAAATCAGGAAATCGATGTAAAGCGAGTGACTATAGAACAACTTAGAGCTTCACCCGTTCAATTGCCTACATCAGAACCAGGTTCACCTAAACCTGATGAAATCAGCTTGAATATTAGACAACTACACTCCAGTCTGGTTGAGCTGGAAAAAGCTGTTTCAACTTCTAAAATCGAAAACTTTGATTCTATTCATGATTTGGAAAGCCAATTAAAGGTAGTCAACTTTTTCATATTTTTTTATAAATTCGCAATCAACTCATTCTTCTCACTAATGGCTTAATAGATAGTACTTTTTACTTTCTCTATTTTTGTTCTACAAAACATAAATTAATGGAAATAGTTTGCACAGATAGCTTCAATTGGTAAAAGGTTGAAAGCAGAAGTTCTTTATAGAATAGCCGTAGATTAGCTCCAACTAGTGTTTGTCTTTCTCGAGGAGCAGACATATGGAATCTACTATAGGTGAATTGTACTTCACATGAGGCAGAATACGCATTTTTAAGTTCCAACTAGCAGATTTTTCTGCTGCGTGAGTTCTAACATTATTTACTGCGTATGGAACGATTGCACACATACAACGTCATTGTAAATAATGGTGAAATTATTAAAAGTATAAAATGACTACTGCTTTTTTGAGTTATTTGTAAAAATTTTTAACCCCAAAATGGAAACTAAAAAATGCAAAGTTGATGTAGAGTGCCATGCGCTCAATGATGAATTGACTTTATTTTATTTAAGAAGTTAGAATTTTTATTTTAGAAGATTTTGCTTGGCCCACCAAGCTTTTTTTCCCTAGATTTTTGGCCCACGACCAAAAAAGTTTGCCCTTCCCTGATTTAGATCATTGAATGGTCTAAATCAAGTGTCTACAATAAGTACAGTAGAGCGCCGATTATCCGAACTGCTCGGGACCGAACGTGGTTCGGATAATGAAAAGTTCGGATAATTGGAAAGTTGTTTAAAATCTAGTTTAAATTATTATTATTTATGCACTAACTTCCCCTCACACTTTTTATAGGTTTAGGACTGGCAGTACTATCTAAAATATCTCTGGCGTATTTAAAAGTTTTTTTTTTCTTTCAATTTTTAAATATTTTTTCTTTTCTTTTTCTTCTTTTTTTTTTGAAATTTTTTTTCATTTTGAATTATTTTTTATCATATTTCAGCTTTTTATAATATTTTTTATCAATTACTGATTTTACCACATTTTTGTTTATTTTCCATTGCAAAAGAAATCCAGCAAAGACTTTTGTTTCAAAGAAGATGCTTTTTTTGAGCTCTTTTTGCCATATCCCTTATCCTTTTTAAATAAAGCACCTGAACTGGATCAACATCATCTTGACGGTTTAGCCAATTCATTGCAATTTCTAATGAATTGCATGCTTATATATGAGAAGGTCCACTACCTTGAATTTGATCACCTTCTTCCTCTTTGTTTGTGGAGTTCCGATTTTCATTCAAAATTTCAGCAACAATTTGAAATCTTGGGTCGTTTTCAGTGTCTCGACACCAGTCTTCTATTTCTTCTGCTGTGTAACCTGGCATATTTTCATCGGGAACATCTACTGGTTCAGAAACTCCAGTTTCGTTTATTTTTTTGTTAAGAATTTTTTACCAAGATTTAAGATTCCAAGCAATGTAATCATTAGCCATAAGTGACAAGTACCCGAACTTCAGTACATATCAATTCATTAACTCCTTCCTCATTCCAACCAGTGTAGACTATCAAATTAAAGCTCGCATTCTTAGAAGGTAATTTTCAGTTGAAGAGGGCTAAAGGGGTATGTAGGTTTAACTGTATAACAATACATGTATGTATTGGCTACTATAGAAAAACTGTTAAAAAAGGTTGTAAATTAAATATGGTCTTTAGATGTAGTGGATATTATTTATTCTTCTAAATTTAGAAAAATTTTAGATAAGTTAAAAAGTATTCTAAACTTAAAAAAAAAAAAAAGAAGAAGAAGAAGAAAAAAAGAAAGAAGAAGAAGCGAGTTCGGACATGGTTCGGATAATTGGACATTCGGATAATAAGGGTTCGGATAATCGGTGCTCTGCTGTATTTGTGGCATATATAACTAAGTCAGTATATCAATGTCATAAGTAAACTAGGGAAATTCATGATTTTTTAATATTTCTAGATGTTTTTTTAATTAGTTTACTACATTATTTTTCCATTTTAACTGTGAATTAACTCCAGCTTTTGTGCATCGATTTTAATAATTGCAGCTATACTATTTTCAACAGTAACAAGCAAATCAAACAAATGTTGAAACTAAAATATCAAATAAAGTTATTTTATTAATATTTGCTTTTGACCTTTTAGCCTGTGAAAGTACAAACGTTTTAGGGGGTAAACAAAAACACACATATGGGTCATTCATTGTGAAATTGAATCATTTCCTTGCAAATGAATTTCAAAATAAGTAGATTTTCGAAATCTATTTTTTACTCTATTCTTAATTGTAGACTATCTATTTTAAATTTTATCTATTTTTATTCTTAATTGGAGAGGCTTCTTTATTATTATGAACAATATGACTTAATGTGATACAATTAAGAAAAAAAATACACATTTTGAAATATGAAGGTGCATCACTTTTGCAATGAACAACATTGATAATTAATATGTATTTTAAATGCATTATCAAGTTCTTTTGGAAAAAAAAAATCTGTATAAAATTTTTTTATGTGGCTTATCAAAATTTTTATTCACTTCATAAATTCTGTAAAAATTCTAAAATTAATTTGCTTAAAATTCTAGCTTTGTTTACATTAGTATAATGTAGTGCTTCATCAAATTCATTAGCATAAATATAGTAGCATTATTAGCAAAATTAGCATAAATATAATAATTATTGATTAGCCTATTACTGTATCACATTAATGCATTTTTTATGTAAATTTGTTACAATAATTACATATTGTTTTTTTAAATCAGGATTTCAATGAAAAAGCCCTTACAGTTGAAGATAACATGCAAAAACTAGCAGGTGATTGGCAGGTTTATGAAAGTAGAGACAGTGCAGGGGCTGAGAAATTAAGTCACCGAATGAAAGAGCTTGAAGATATGGGCCTGAATATAAGGGAAAAAGCAGAAAAACATCATTTCACATTAAATGAAAAAATAAGCAAGTGGTCAAATCTTGAAGAACTGAATAACAAAATTTATGACCAGTCACAGCAACTTTTGCTAAATTTACAAAATGAAAATAAAATACCAGCCTCTAAGCAGAAGGTTTGTAAAATTTTAGTTTTAATATCTTAGCTATATAATTGCTTGGTAATAATTCAACTAAATTCTAGATCCTGATAATTTAGTTGCCAACTTTCCTTAGTAGTTAAATGGCCAACGAAATTACTAGATATTGATTTACCTGGACATAAAAAATCATTGAATGAAATCCTAAAGGCTCTAAATTTTTCTCATATGTTTAAATTTTTCTTATACATTTATATTTTTAAATTTTTCTTATATGTTCAAAAAACTTAATATATTTGTTCCTGAACAATAGGATTTTTACTTTCATTTTAAGATTGCATATTTTGAATTTATTTTAGGGATTTATTTAAATATGCTTTTGTCTCCTAGCAAAGATCAAAAAAGTTAACTATTAAAAAGTACACAAACAAATCCATATAAATGGACATATTATAGTTTGGGTTCTATAAAGAACTTTTTACAGTGTCAGAACACCGAAGTAATGGTAATCTTTCATTTTACATTTCAACATTGAAGAATTATTATATATATATATATTTTAAATTATGGAATCAAAATTGTAGCATGCTTATTTATGTTGTCTTTTTTTGTGCTCATTTTCATATTGTTAAGCTTTATGTATGCATAGGTAATTCTTAATTTATAAATATGCAAAAGGATGGTACGCTATATCATTTTCTTTATTATTTTTTATTTTCAGTTTTATGTTTTTGTTTGTAATTTTGTCACAAAATTGCATCGTTCATCATAACTGTGAGCATTAAACGTTCTTAGTATTGTAATTTTTAATTTAAATTCTCTTTTTAACAAAAAAATCTAACAGATAAATGAAAATGTTCACGAACTGGTAATGTTTTTTATAGCCACTGATCAACAAACCAATGTTGAAAACTTTTTTAGTTTCTATCTCCCCAAATATGTGACACAACCCTAAATTCTGCCACTGACCTTTTTTTTAAAATATTTATTTGTAAATTTATGTTTTGTTTGTTTGCTTTTTCTAACTTTTTTATTAGCTAAGTATTATGTTTATTGTCTTTAGTTAGTATGCAGTGTTTAATTTTAATATATTATTGGTAGTTTATTTTTACATTTAATTTTGCTTTTTTTTTTTTTTTTTTTTTAATAATGTTTCTGCGACCTTAAAAAAGCTTAGTTAATTTTCCGCTTTTTATTTTGTTCGATTACTCTGCTCTTGTATTGGGCTTTGTATCTAGCATTGTTTGATTTTCTTATGTCCAACATAGTGTTATTGTAATTTGGTTATATATAACTGCCTCAAGCTCATTAATAAAACTCTACACACCTAATACCTACATTTAAATTTACTTAGTCTCTGTATTAAAGTTAATTATTTTTATAGTTATCATTTACTGAATATTTGACATTGAATCTCTGATATTTTACTTAATCTACCTCGTTTGTAAATGTATGATTTGAGAATATGTTAACATTTTTTGCCATTTTAAAAAAAAAATAAAAATTTATATTTATTTCATAGACTTTGGATGAAGAAGCCAAGAGATTGCAGGGGGAATTTGAATGCTTACAACAAGAAGCTGTTGAAATTGGAGCTTCCAAATCACTTCTTCAAAAATTCTTAAAGGAAACAACTACCAATTTAGCTGAAATCAGTATGCGTATAGATGAAATGGAGTCTTTAAAGGAGCCTGTTTCAAAGACTGTTGTTACACAAACGGATAAAGATCAAGTTATCGTTTTGGATACTTCTAATCCAGTGATTGTTCCCGATTTTATAGCCAAAGTAAATAAAATTAGGGAAGCTGTTGCTGCAGTGAATAGACAATTAATGCAACCTGAGTTGTCTGGAAAAGATTTTGAAGATTTTGGGCGACAAGAAAATTCTTTGAAAGTAATTATTCAGTCATTTATAATATTTTAGTATTCTTATAATATATCAGAAATGCACCTTTTTAATTTCCTGATTATTTGATTATTTTTTAAAGTACGTTATACACATCAATATTATATCGCTCTTTGGGATATTTTCCTCTTGGTAAATTACAAGTATACAGATATTGATATTGTATATCCTTATTACAAATGAATATTAATGAATTGAAATTAATAATTTTGATGTTTTATCATTTAACAATTCAGGATTATATTAGCATAAAATAATAAATAGTATTGCATTTATTATTTTAGCAATTTATTTAAAAGCAATGAATTGATGCTCTGCTTTTTTGTAAATTATTTAATCTTTTGTATTTAAAAAATTTTTTAATATGTTAAATTTAAAATGTAATAGTTATATTAAGTATAATAATGTTTATTTGTAATAATTAATTTGTAATGCAATGTTCTATGGCTATTTATAATTTAAAGGAATATATTTTTGTTGTAGAAATTTACAAATATACAGGCTAGGGCAACTAAGTTGGTGATTTATAAAAATATGAAATTTGTGAGGTAGTTTTTTTAAAATTTTATTGAAATATACTCGCTAACGCTCGCCAACCCCCGAAAATTGCTATGCAATCTTATATGGTTTGCGAAGCAAACCATATAAGAGGAAAAATTTATTTTAGAAATACATTTTTCCTCTTCTTTCATTATATATTTTTTTCAAAAAATATCTTAGAAATATTTATATTTTAAATTCAGAAAATAATAAATAATAAAAAAATTTAAGATAAATAATTCATGAGTATTTTAAAATATATAATACATTGAAAACTTTTCATGCTATGAAGATACAAAGAGTCAGATTAAAATAACATTATGGGTCTTAATTTCAAGGCAAATGTCATAACCAGAACAAAGTGAAATATTTGTAGCTTTAAAAATTTTTGTAGAATTAATAATTTTTTTTTTTTAATGTTTTGTGTAATTTAAAAAATTTTCATCCTTGGTTTTTTTGGGGGATCGACTTATACAGTAATTTACTATTTCGCAATAAAAAATAGAGGGTTGAGGAGAAAAGAGACTTATAAAGGGACTTATGAGGGTAAAGGGACTAGAGAAAAGGGACAATTAATTGAAACCAAGCTCAATATTCATATTGTGATTGATTATTTTTCTTTCTTTCTGTAAAAATTTATTTTGTTTAGCAGAGAATGCTTAGTTGGTTATTTGTGTTTTCAATTCTGTAGTGCGTCAAAGACAGCACAATTGCATTGAAACCAAATGTTGATGTTATTTGGGCTGAAAAAGAAAACATCATAAAGAAAGCAGCTAAAAGTGAGGTGGCTCAAATTGACCGAGTTTCTGAAAAGCTGAACGAAGAGTGGAACAAATTAAATAAAGCTTATGATGAAAGATACAAGTAAGGATATAATCCTAAATCTGTTGCCGTGGATTTTATTATGAATTTTTTTTATCAATTTGTTAATTTTATATCTATTTATAAATTTATTTTTGTGTTTTTTGCAATCTTTAACCACATCTCTGTATAAATATTGCTGCAAATTTGTAAATATTTGTATAGTTTTGTACATATTTTTTTGTTATGAGGCTGGTTATTTCAGACAGATTCTAAATGAGTAATTAAATTAGAACATTTGCAAGAAAGTTGTGGAATTCTAACATAATTTAGAAATAAAATAACCTCCTAGTGTGTTTCTTATAGAAGACTCAGTTTGGCGACATTTTTGCCGACTTTGTGATAATCTTTGCGACCACTTAGGCGACAAGATTATTGTTTTGGAAACTTTGAATTTCAAAGCAATAGGATCAATAATTTTGGAGTTATGAAAGAATTGAGTAGAATTATGTCGAAAGTTCCGGGGTTTTGTCACCAAGTCTATATAAGTAGAGGTGTTCCTTGCTGAGGGGAATATTAGTCTGTTTATGAATGAAGTATTATTCGGATTTGCAAGTCTCTAATAAGATCATTGACCTATCTGAGGTTGTAATGTCCATGCTTTTTTACACTATGGTGTTATTTGAGCTGTAATTGAGTGTTATAAATAATTGCCTTTTCTGAAAGTTTCTACTAATAATTTTTTTAGTTTTGTTTTTTCAAATTTTCGTAACTGTTTAAATTTTACAGGTAGAAAAGGAACAAGTGGAAATATTTAATAAGTAAAGTTTCATACTTCTTTGTTCTGTTTTTTTCTTTGGTATAAAAAACAGAATAAAAATTATCTTCTGTCAAATTTAAAATTGAAATTCGAATTGCTAAGTTATTTAGTCTATAACATATGATTTAAATGATATCATTTATAAAAAAAAATGATTTATAAATGGTTTACATAACAAATTGAAAAAAAAAGGGTTTATTTTTCTGCTGTTTATTGCTTTTTCAGATAAATATGAAATTTTTGCTTGAAATTGCTGGTTTCATATTTTAAATTATTTTTAAACTTAAAACCTTTTTAAATAATTGATTTAGCCAGAGGTTCATTATAAATTAATATAAATATCTATTTCAGAAACTTGAATGCTTTTATGTTGTATTATTGAGCAATCAAGTGTATTATCGAGTAATTGCAAACAGTTTAAACAACTAATTAAAATAGATAAACATTACTTGTTAAAACAAATAGACATCCATGTCTTTACACATTATGGACCTTTGGCTGGTTAACTTGTCTTTTTATGCCAAAACGTTGACAGATGTCGAGTTAATTTGTCATCGCACTAACACGATCTTTTTCAATTTAGGAATCTCAGTGCGATATGGAATATTATAAAAGCTTTGCACATAGTGTATCAAAAATAACAGCCTGTGATATAGTTTTTGAGTAAACATTGAAAACTTACTCTGGAAAGAGGGAGGAAAAAAAAAACTTACAATTTGAATCTTACTAATTTAAAGATATATCAGTGTTTTTGTTGATTATCTAACACAGCAAGTTTACTTTATTTTTCATACACAAGTCATCTGAGAACAAGGTAATTGAATTTAATTAAAATTTTTTTATTTAGAAGCTTTTAAATAATTTTTAATTAATTTCATATATCAACTTCTATAACTTTTTTTATTCTATTTATATCCTAAAATTAATTTGATAGCATCAATATTTTGATAATTCATCAGTACCCTGACATTCTACAATACTTAGAAATGTTTCTTTTTCATAAACTTTCTTAGTAATGTTAATTTTTGTTGGTATGTGTGTCAATTACTGCATATTAATTTTTCTTACCTTAATTAATTTGTTTAACTCTATAGGAGGTGGCAAAAATCAAGAGATGTATGGCAGCATTTTGAGAGTGATCTCAGAAATATGACATCATGGCTTATGAGTTCTGATGCAATATTAGCCCACAGTAGACTACAAAATGGAAACTTGGATTATGAAAGAGCAAAAACTCATCAAGAGGTATGAAAACTTTTATTTTTCAAATATTTTTTGTCCTTTTAGTTTAATGTTAAGAGGAATGAAATAATATTCTCAAAAAATAATAGGTAATTTTTTATAAAGTGAATTCTTGAAAAAATTATTTATTATGTTTAGAATTTTATGTCAAACATTTAATCTTTACAAATTTGGTACATATTGTGATTTTTACTAATATTGCAACTAGGTGTTTATTAGTCAGAGGATTCAGAGCTCTCTTTTAAAGCATTTGACCTAAGCTGCAATTCTAAAGATAGTTGGTTTATTCTCTCTCTTTAGTTGTGGGCTCAATGATACACAAGAGCAATATATCTTAATAAATCACTGAACTTTTAAAGCTTTTGAGCACAGAGCTTTTTAAATTTGTGTAGAAATTTTTGTTCTGTAAACCTACATGATTTTATAAGACTGGGTAAGAATTGGTTTGTTAAAGAGGAAAGCAATCAAATCAAAATTGTTCTTCGAGGAGTGACCCTAGAAGGCTAAGGGTTATAAAATTGTCACTTTACAAATTCTTTAAATCTGTGACATTTTATTTGTTTATTTTTAAAGGGAAAATTCAGCTAATAATTAAAATAATAAAGAAATCTATAAGTGTTTGTGGTTTGATATTCCCACCATTTTTCTAGCGTTTGGGAAAATTTTATTCTAATTAAATTTCCGTTAAGATATTTTTCATATACCTCTGACAGTATTATAAGATAAATTCTATTGGGTTATTTTTTAATTTATCAATTATAAGTTTAGTAATAATTAATCAATTAGTGATTAATTAATAATTCTTAATTTATTATTTACTAGTTAATTTAAATTAATAAATTTTGGAATTTTTGTTAAAATTTTTTTTTATGATAAACTTTCACTATGAATTCTTTCTTAATATTTGCCAAAAGTTTTGAATAGATAGCACATTCTCTCATAAGTTTCAGTATAAATTTGTCAATATTTCATGTTTGGCAACATTAAGTTCAGTATTTAATATAAAGTATTCTGATTTTTTTCTGTTACTTAGATTTATAACTTTTAATAAAATGTGTTTACAGATGCTCCAGAAACAAGTGAGTGAAAAAATGGCCATTATGGAGACCATTAATATAACAGGTAAAAGAGTGCTGAATGAATGTTCTACTCCTGATGCTATACTACTACAAGAACAATTAGACTCTATTAATAAGCGTTGGAAAGATTTAGTTGCTGAACTAGCTGCAAGGAAATCAAAGTAATTACAGCGCATATTCTATTTCATTAAATTGTATTTAGGACATTAAATTGTTAATTAAAAACAGCATCTACATTCAGAAAATAAATTATTATTAAGATAATTGTGGTTTTATAAATTTTGTATTATATGCTTAAAATCCACTTTACAATGTATTTCCAGTACATTTGATTTTCAAAATCAATGACTAAATTAATTGTTTGATGAAAAAAGTTATTTGTAAAGAAATTAAAATGCCTTTTAAATATCACTAAATGAAATTTTGTTTTGCCTTGTAATTTTTTATGTTAGCATAAACATTTTAAGCAATCATTATAAAGACTTTGTCTGAGTTTTGTTTAAAAATTTTTATTTTTATTTTTTAGCTTCGAAAAATTATTTATTTTTTGAAAATTGCCCATATAATTAAAAATTTTTATAATTAGCAAATTTTTGCTGCTAAATAATATTTATTTATTTTAAAGAAATATGTTTTTACAATTAAATATATTGCGTTGAAATGAAACCTACTATGTATTGACCTTATACTATAACTTTTATAGTATTCAATATATAGTTTCTATGCAATGTATTTTGTCTTTAATGTAATTTTCTTTTTGCCATGATTTATATTATGTTTTTTTCAACTTGCATTCATACAATTCTGTGTTTTATTACTATTATTAGCCTGTTCTTCATAATTCTGATATCTGATTTTTATGTGTTTGTGCAGATTAGATGAAGATCAAGACGCATTAGTTGTAGCAAAAAGCGAGATGCAGGATCTAACATCATGGCTTAAAGAGACAGAAAATCTTTTGTGCAGAACGCCGAAAACTACTGATCTGTCAACTGCCATCTCTTTATTGGAAAAACTGAAGGTAATATATATTTTTATAATGTTTAAAATATGTTTTAATTGTTTAAAGCATGTACTGGCTTCTACTAAGTTTTATATAAACATTTAATGCTTTTTAAACAATAGCATTTGAATAGTTGTTTATGTAAACAAAACTTACAATAAAAAATAATACCAACAGAGGATTATTTTTTTCTTGTAAATTTTGTTGAACATTTTATATTGGACTTTTTTTCTTGGTGTAACATAGATATTATAGATAAATAATTCATATGCTCACAATCTACTGGAGTTTGAATCTATGAATGATTATTATCATATTGACATATTTGAAAATACTGTTTACATATATAAACACATACTGATATTTCAAAATATATTGCTATATTGTCCAGTTCTATTATGCACTTTGAGTAACTTTACCCTATTAATTTTAGGAACATGAAGATGATATTCCTTCCCGTAGAAGTAGTCTTTTAACTGTCCTATTAGCAGGATCAATGATTAAAATTGAAGAAGTAGAGCCTCTAGAACAGCGTTATGCAAAAGTAAGTTAAAACAAGTTTGAATGTAATTTTAACATCAATTTTATTTTTACCTATTAATGTTAGACCATCTATCTTCTTTATATTGAAATTAATGTTGAGCCATTTTGGAAATTAAAACATTTCTAATGTATGTGTGCAAAAAGGATTGACTATATGCACCTTCTCATGTTGAACATCGCTGATTAAACTGTTTTAGCAGGTAATAGTTTTAAAAATTAAAAGCTGTTAAAATAGTTTAAAAAATGAAAAAACTTTTTTTTATGAATTTTGTGTTAATTTGGAACTTTTCATTAACTGAAGCTTATTTTTGAAGTTCTTTGAGTCATTCTTTTTGTTTTTCTCTCATGTAGCACAGTGTTTACTTTTAGTTTTCAAATTTGATAATGTATGGTAATACCATATTAACAGCGTAGCATGTTTATCTACTGCTACAAATACTGCGAGCTGTGGTGGCTAAGGGGATAAAGCGCTCGCCTCCCAGTGAGGGGACCCATTCTCGAACTCCAGCGACTCCTCAAATGTGTGTTTTGTTTCGAGATTAGGTTGTTGTAATAAATAATGTCATATAAAAAATATCGGATTTAAAAACTATTAATAGCAATAACTGCTGTCAAAAATTTGATAGAATTATTTGATAGCCTTAAAAAGTAATTACTCAAATGCAAAATTTGAATTTTCCATATTGTTTGAAATATATCAGGATATTTAAAATCCACGTGCAAATCAATCAATAACTACCGAAAATACAATTGAAACATTACAGCGATTTACCATACTGTCAGCATAAATTGAGCGTGTCGAAAAGGGATTATCTAAATGCATGATTCAAATATTTCATGTAAATTTCTGTAGAAAAGAAAAGTAGTTTTTTTAATTTTTAAAATACAAATCTTTCAGCAAGAATTCTGTAACGATCTGCGACAATATCGCCATGTCGCTGCGATTCTGCCATCCCATCAGAAGTGACTTAAGATTCGTTGAGATCTTAGATATTAGTTGAAAAATGCTTTAGAATAGCTGTTTGAGAAATTGGTGAGTTCCTGGTTAGAAAGTGAAAAAAAAAAAATGATTTGAAAATATAATTAGTTGGGTGAAGATTTATTTTTATTATTTAAATTCAATCTAATTTTTTCTCATCATGGTTATGGTAGACAATATTGAAATTTGATCTGCAATTGTTTATCAAGGAAAATAATCAGTAATAACTCCACTTCTGACATCATATATTCAACAATTAACTTCCTACACACAGGAAACCAGGAACTTTAGATGTCCCTTCAATTGCTGTTCTAATGCATTGTCCAACTTGTGCTTCAGCTCTCAGTGAATTTCAGTGCTTCTTATTCCTTGATTTTTATTCCTGTCCATGTTAACAAAACTGTACGTGTTTTAGCATGGTGCTGTAAATCGTTACATTAGAAAAAGTTTGTTTTTCTAATAACTGTACTTATAAACCTTGAAAAATAAATACAAATAAAGTAAAAATAAAAAAATCCACAAGGGTACATAACCTATGGAATTGTATGCTTTTATCTATTTTTTCCCATTTGCTAGAGAAACTTACAAATTTTTGCAAAACTACTGATCTGCTGATGCTGTAGGTCTATAGATTTGCAAGATAGTCTGTAGTTCTAGATAGAACCATCTAGTTTCTGCAAAACAAATCCTAAAAATGAGACACTTGTGCTACGACTTTTTTCTCCTTTTTTTAAAAAAAACTTATGCACAATTGTGTTGTTATGCACAATTGTGATAATATTGAATCTTATTATTTTTTTTACTCCATGTCAAGAAAAACGTTTCATTATGTATTCTTTGTTTCATTATATAGATCACAAGTATACTGCCTGACAGACGCCAAAATTTAGAGTTATATGTTCGTGATCTGTCGTCCTTTCAAGAAAAAGTTAAAGTTGAGAATGAGTGGTTACTGGAAACGAAGAAAAATTTAGAAGGACGTCTTGCTTTGTACAGTGCTGGCAGGAAAGTAGATGAAAACAACTTAGTAAGTTTAGTTTTTTGGTTAAAATTTTATTTTTATTAATTAATGCTTAAGAAATTTAAAACAGATTCTGATCTCTTGACAGTTATTATGTGTTTTAAATTTTTTTCATAAAAAAGGATGTTTTTCTATCTGTTCTGGGTGCATTTTCATAACATTCTTCTGACTACAGTAAAATTTGTCATATTATAGTTAAAAGTTGGAGGAAGGTTATCATAGATGTTAAAATAAGTGTAATCTACTATAAGTACTATACTACTTACTGTATAAGTGTAATCATTCAAGCATAATGTGCTTTATTGCATTGCTACAATTTAAACTGCTGACAAATATTTTTTCCAGTTATTTAAAGGATATTATCTCTGATTCCTACCAGCTTATAGCTTTTTATACTACTAAAAATGAGTTTTAGTAAGAGTTTTGTTATGAGGGTGACACAAAGGAGGCATTCACCCAAGACCCTGCATTTGTAGAAAGGTCCCATTAAATTAAAAAAATGTTCTTAATATTTGTTAAAATTAAAATTTTTTTAAAAATTATTTTAAGTAGAAAATGTGCTTTTCATTTGAAACATATAACCATATAATATCTCGACTTTAGTGGTCTTTGTATTTCAAAAAGGCCCCATACAAAATAACTATTCTTAGAAATCAAAACCATATAATTAAAAATAAAATAAAACATTTTTACTTGATTATTTAATTTGGAGTCTTAAAGAAAAAATTCCATTAATTTAGGGGTTCAAAGTCTGATAAATCATTAATTAAACACAAGCAATGGTATAAATTTAAACATAAAATATTAATAATTATCAAACTTTAAAAACAATTCATAATAAATAATGTAATTCAGTTTAGTAAGATCAACAAAAATCTAATGGTGTATGAGGGACCTTCTAGAAAGAGACTTAACATGTTGTGGTTTAGTGCCCACAAAATATAGCAATGACTATGAAATAATTGACAAAAATTTAAGAGGAGCAATGGCTTTCTGTGATATCAGAACTGATAGAAGTGCCACTTGTAATCCTTCAATGCACCAGGTTTGGGAACATGCATTAATGTAGGGCCATCCCTGCTTTCCTTATTTTGGTACTAATTACTCTAAATATGGATCATTTTTGTAACTTTGATATCTTTAGAAATGAAAATTTCCCTTTTATGAGTTTCATTTGTGAATAAGTATGGTATAGAGTATTTGGTGATGATTATTTAATTACTCCCCCCCCCCCCATTGAGTAATATTGAAATTTGTTTTACAAATTTAGTTAAGTAACACAGTCTAACGCTTAAACATTAAAAAGTTCTGACTCATTCAATTGTTTTCTCTTATGTCTTGTCTAATCAATTACTTTAATTATCTTCTAACAGTTACCTAAAGAAGATGTAACTAGCCATCATACCGAAATATCAAAGCTTGTGCAGCAGCAAAATGATCTTGAAAACGAAGCCCAGAAAGCATCCTTGATTCTCCCACCATCTGTAAAAAGGAGTGCTAATAATTTGTTTTCTGAGTGGTACACAATCTCCCAGCTATTGAAGAAATTGCGTCCTTATGAAAGATGCCCATCTCCTTTGCCATTGGACACATTTTCTTCTAGAATCTCAGATATATCTGCCCAAGAAGGTTTGTTGAAAATTTTCAACTTTGCTAATGCTATTGCAGTGCTTGTACATTTTTAAACTTTATCAAGTCTTTTATACCAATTTAACAACTGACATAAGGATCTATTTTTTAGTTATATAAATGCATTTAATTTGTTGAATAATTCAGAACTGCAAGACAACAATTTAATTTAATTTCCTGAGTTCCTACTACAGTAGTGGCTAGTGATATTTAGGAACTAGTGATATTTTTAATATATTTAGGAACTAGATTTATATTACACTGACAGAAAAGAAAATCCCTTTACCAAAAAGGAGTTGTGCTAGATAAACTAAATTTAGTAGGTTTGTTTCTTTAACTAAAAGATGTCTATTCAAATTTTGCGCTTGGCGCATAAGTTTAGTACTAGTAGCGTCACTATGAACATCGATTTTCTTATACTGAAATAAAAAGGAGAAATGGAAGGTAGAAAATTTTTCTCTCAATTGGCCTTCCAGTCATGTGGTTTCTTTTTGAGGGCAAAAATTATGGTGATGTGTGTGCTCTACTTACATTGCAGCTCTATAATTATTATTTTTCTATATAAAGTTTCTTTCAATGCACTTCACTATATCTAGTTAATGCATGTTGGTAATTAAATGATTATTTGTCAATAATTTGTTACTTTAAGTTTTTTTTCTTTTCTTGTAGCTCGAAGATCCAGAATCACATTTGGCGGTACTCTTCCAACAACTGGCCCTGGAAAATTATGGGCTGATCAGCTTTGTGAGTTACAGGATTGGTTAGAAGAACAAGATTATAATTTGCAACTTCAGGTGGTTGATGTTACAGACCAAAATGCCGTAGTTGGTGTTATTGAGAAAGTTCAGGTAATGTCATTTTCATATATATTAAGATAATTATTTCGATGTGTAGTTAACGTATGCCACGCTGATCTTTTATACACAGAATAAAAAAAATATTTGAGTCTGTCTGTGTATCCAAAGTGTTTCAAGCTTAAATTTTATTTTGCGGATGTCAAATATTAGTAGATTATGACCAGATGGGTTATGTCTTGAAGCTTGATTTGTGACTTATTAATAAATTTTTGTGTTATTTCTACCCGATGCTTTCAAAACTCGAAAACTGTGTAGACCCACAATGCCATGAATTTTGTATAGATGAATGAATTGGTCACTATATCAGTTATGTATTATTTTAAGAGCTGCAAAGTGACAAGTTCGTGTATAGTTTTTATTTTTAGTATTTTCCCTTTGCTTGTATGATTTTTAAAAGCCATAAAGCGACAAGCTTGTGCAGCTTTTCTACACCTTCAGTTTGCTTTTGAAATACTTATGTCATGGGCTCAAAGAAATGTCATTGGTAATTATGCAAAGCTGTGAGTTTGTTTACATTAGGGAGGCACCACCTTTTTCAGTGAAAGGCCACTTGCACAGCAGGTTGGACAACAAAGGGTCGCATGTGTATTTAGACATGTTAATGGCAAATAACAAAATTTTTATGTAAACATAAGCACAAATATTTTTTATCAGTAAACCTGGAATTTATCAGTAATATTTTCTGAAAATTAAATGCTTTTAATTTTTAAAAATACTTTTTAATTTTTAATTTTTAAAAATACTTTTTAATTTTTAATTTTTAAAAATACTTTTTAATTTTTAAAAATACTTTTGAATATTAAAATTCGTTTAAAAAATGTTAAAAAAAAAAAAAAAAAAAAAAAAAAAAACAGATTTTTTCCCTTTTCTCTTTTTATCAAAAATTGATGTATCAAAAAAATTAATAAATAAATAAAAATTGGATAAAAAAAATAGTGTTTTTTTTTTATATATATAACTTAGTACAAAAATCAATTTAAAATAATTTCAAATTTTAAGAAAAAATAAATAAATAAATAAATGCAATTTTCACAGAATGAAAGTACAAAAATAAATCAATAAATACATATTTTGATGAGTAGTATAAATTCAAAGAAAATTTGTAGGGTTTAAACAAAAAAAAAAACAAGATTAGAATAAAACCATTATGGTACAAAATAAGATTAAAATAAAACCATTATGGTACAAAATAAGATTAAATATTTATTTGGTATTATACTTCAGATATTATTTCCATTTCTCGAATTATTAGAGGTTTCATAAATATTAAGTAAATTTTTCTTTTTCGTTTCTTTAAGTAACACCTGAATAAATAAGAAAAGAAAAAAAAAAGTACGTACAGTGAGCAGCTTAAAAATTCATATTTTCAGATTTTTTTAAAATTCTGTATGTTGCAATTACATTATATTAAAATATCGGAATTCTGTATGACATTATATTAATCATCATTGTCTGCATACTTGGCTCTAACTGCTGAAAAAACGGCAGAAGAATAATTTGGATTGACGATTAAATACGGCACAAAATTTTATAAAAAAGTCATGATTTAAATTCATGGTTAAAAACTCGCTTGTCGTAATTACATCATAGTTGAAAAAAACCCCAACAGGATCCTCAAAATCGCGTGGAAAAATATTTCAATAGTTGCCAAAAAAACCCAACTTATATTAAGATGAAATCAGCACGAATAAAGCGTGTCAATAAGTAAGTATTTAAATGCGTTATTTAAAATTCGCATGCCTTAATAAAATTCAGAATTTTTAAAACCATGTGGAAACTGCCAGACCCAAGTGAAATATAACTGCCAAGATATAGTCGAAAACAATGTGGATTTACGATGAAATCGGTACAAACAAAGCGCGTCAAAAAGTGATTATTCAAATGTCAGAATTGAAACGTGTGTGTTGTAATGATGACTAAGTAAACATTTTACATTTTCAAAACCACGTAGAAAAGCATAGCAAAAACTGCCTTTTAAGAAAACCCATTTATTTTTATGATGAAATCGGCTTAAATAAAGGGAGTCAAAAAGTGTGCGAATAAAACATATAAAATATTAAATGCACAAATTAGAACTCACAAGATGTTATATTGTATTGAATGTATCAGGATTTTAAAAACCTCATGGAAATTTGTAAACAAGCTGTCAAAAAGAAGGGATAAAAAATAACTTGCATTCAAAGTGAAATTTGCAAAAAAGTGAGATAAACAGTGATTACTCAAATTCGAAATTCGCATATCTTAATATCTTGTTAAAAGTATTGGGTTTTTTAAAAACAATGCAAAATTCTAAAGCGATCACGGCAGAAAAAGGGATTAAGAAGCATAGATTTACAATAGATTATAGGTAAATTCAGCTCTTCATAAAGTGATGACTCAAAGGTGCAATTCAAAATGTTCAAAATTTTTTTCCATCAGATTTTAAAAATTTTATTGTGCTCAAGAGCTTTTGTGAGCCACACATCAATAGTCGGCGAGCCACAGGTTGTGCACATCGCTAGTTTTGGTGGACCAACTGATTGTAGTCATTTACATATAAATAGTAAAACTGATATATACAGAGATGATTGTGCTCCAGAAAAAATCGAATTTCCGGATTTTTTACCAACTGCTATTCAGAAATTTCCGAAAATCCAAGGTTCAGAAGTTTCAAGAAATCATCAATGACATTTACGTATAAAAATTCTTGTATATTTTATTTAAAAATATTTGAACTAGAATTTATATTTAGCATCTTCATTTGTAAATATTTCTTCTGGTAGAATAATAAATGTGATTAGAGGTAAAAGTATACTTATACATAATTATTAATTTAAATTATTCTACATATAATTTATTTAGAATTTCATGTTGTGAAAATAACTTATAAAGACATTAAATTTTTGAAATGCGTCATTAATGATTTTACTCAAGAAATTTTCAGGATTTTTGAGTTGGACTCACAATTACCCATGCACATAGTATTATACCTATGAAAATTTAAACTGATATTTAGTATTATACATATAAAAAGTGATTGTACTTAGTATTATACACATAAAATGTAAAACTGATACATAGATAAAACTGATACTGTTATTAAACATATAAAAAAAATATTTGTAATATATAAGTAAAATATTTGTGTTTTAAATTTTATTAGAGAATATCATACTAAATTTTAGAACTTAAAATGTAGTAAAAAAGTGAAAATTATTAAAAAATATCCCAACTGAAATTAAAAAAAAGGTTTGATTTAACTAATTTAAGAAAGAAAATTTGCATGGGAATCCAATGAAGTTTTTTAAGCATTTTTTTTATGTATTTGTTTTTGGTAATTTATACCTATAGAAATGGAAATAATAATTAATACTTGATTATTTTTTTTCTTTGTTGATTGTGATTTTAGTTGAGAAAAAAGCGAAACATATGTTGATTTTTCCCCCTGTTAGATTTGTTTGCTACTTTTGGCCCAAATAAGCCTCAGTGTTTATAGAAAAAAAAAAAAAAAAAAACTTTCCAGCGGCAAATGAGTCGTGAATCAGTGTGCCTTTGTGGGCAGGCTAGCTACGGAAGGTTTTTGTGGTTTTCCTTGTGTAATGCAGAAGCAAATTGGTTTCAGGAGAAAAGTGTGAAGACAAGCTTTTCATTGCTTCCTCTAGGAGTTCCTCTTTCTTCTGGGTAGGGTTCAAAATTACTAGTCCACAAAGTAGAACATTGTAAGTGTCACAAATCCGATGTGGGTCTGCCTTTCAATGCAATATAATGGAAATTCATTTTGTGGAGCTACATATAAACTAATAGTGCAGAAAAATGTGACTAAGTTCACAAAAGGTCAATTGGATTGTTAAGGCAACGCCAACTGAAATTGGGATCCATCAACAATTTTGGAATGGCCTAATCTTTGCATGGTTAAAAAATATTGAAAAACTCTAATCTAAAAATGATGTAAAAGTAAATGTAAACGCATAGTTGCTGTTTAAAATTGAATTACTACTAAGTTAAAAAAAATGCTAACAAAATCTGATGAACCTTTAGGGTTGTCAGTATCAATTGAGACAAGAATAAAAACCAGTTTGATTGCAGGATGAAAATACTTTTAAGATTAAGTTCAGTCTCAATTGATGTTAACACTGATGGTGATTAAGCAAAGAAATTGTTTTTTTAAACTTTATGTTAAGTTGCAACCCTAATGTGTATATTTATTTTATACTTCATTTCTATAAATGGTTCAGAAAATATACAAGAAAGGCAATATACAGGAATAGTACTTATATTGAACATCCTGTATATATACTTGATTGATAAAAATAAAGTTCACTTTTTTGAAAAAAAAATTTTTTTGGTCTTGTAAACTAATTTATCATCAACATGTAAGTATAGTGAAAAGTTTAAATTCATTATTATAATTCAATTTCCTTAGATAGACTTAGGGTTCATTCTAAATAATAAGATTTAAAATGTAGGCATAGACATTAATTACGAAAACAAAGTTATCAATGCGATTCTCTCGTTTAATCAGGGAGTTCGTTAAACCAGAAAGTTTAAAATTATCGAAAATCAAAGCTCACATTAAATATCTTCAAAAAGAGCTTTGATGATTGAAAGCTTTCAAAAGTTTATCTCTTTCTTTTTAATAGTGATGAAATCTTAAGGGATATTATATCATACTGTCTGCTATTGTTGAAACTTTTACATCATAAAACACAAATGTTTTACATAATATATGATATTTTTCTTGATAAAACTTTTCTCTTCTAAATAAAGAACTTTGCGTTTCTTCATTATCAAAGATGTTGTGATAAAGTAGTGCATCACTAAAAGTGAAGTAGAATCAGTTTTAATAGTTTGCCTAACGGAATGAATGCGTCACGGAAATTTCGAACCACACATGATCATGTTTTTACAGGCTCGATTTTTCGCTGATTTCATCCTAAATCCATGTGGTTCACCAATTATTGTTACAGGTTTTAAAGTGGTTTTCTGAAATCTTGATTATTTTTTAATTTTATATTATTACGGTAGGTTAATTTTGAAACGTGCATTTGAATGCTAACTTTTTGACGCACGCGTTCGATTTGCACCGATTTCTCACGGTTTTTAAATAACTTTTATGGCAGATATTTCCATAGATTTCTAAGTAATTTTTAAAATTCCGATATTTTAAAAACGAAACTGTTACGACTCATAAATCTTTATAGCTACTCATAAATCTCGCATATGAATGATCACCTTTCGATTTTCGACTAAGTGAGTTCGATTTTGCATCAATTTCATCATAAGTTCGAGGTTTTTGACCGTCATACCGCAGTTAACTCGGTATATGCATGATTTTTTTTAATTCTAATTTTTTTTAAGCATGATATTTTAACAAAACATTGAATCATAAATTTCTAAGAAATACGCGATAGAGCAAAGATCAGAAAAATAAGATTTTTTTTCCTCTGCTGATTGTTAAAAACACGAGAGAGAACGGAAAAAATATCGTTTGAGATCTTTCTGATCGATTTTTTTTTAACATTAAAAAAATGCCAAGTCGTAATTGAAAAAAACTAAGCCTATAGTCGCCATTCAAAATTTATTGGCCGCTAATGGCGGGTGTGAGACCATATTCACGATCCCTGTGCGTAACATTTTTTAATATCCATCACAATGACCACTTATAATTATTTATCATAACTGTGTCCGATAGTCGTGGCTCAACTGATTGTGTGATTCATGACGATGAACGAACTCACATTGTTCTTCGATGCTTATCAACATCTTATTGTTGAATTAAAAGAAAGCTTTAAATCTTCTCACTAAGGTGCAAAATATTTTTTTCTGACTACTTTAACAAAGAATTTTTCAAAAAATTAAAAATCAAGAATTCCAGTTGAAATAAAGTTTTTACCGGTCTTAGGACAAAGCTTATTGCGGGTTCTTTTTAAAGCATAAAAAGTCTTTTTTTTTTTTCTTCTTAGTTTGTAGAATTTTTGAAGACAGGACAGTTGTCCCTTTCCCCCCACCATTGAGTTCAGCCTTGACTATGAATTCTCAATATTCATTCATTTATTTTGCAAAGCCCACAAAATAGCACATATGCCATTAGTGCGTGTGCTCTATAGTATTTTTCAATGGGATGCTTGCAAGTGACGTAGTGTGGGTATCTCGATCCTGATTGGTTGTTGAAACGTGGTATTTGTTTACGTTAGCAGCTGTTCTTCCCATTCTGTTTCGAGTAAGCCAAGCCCGACACGTATCAATTCTCTTAAGTGACATATTCTATATTCTTACACAAAAATTCTTTCGCAAAGATTTCAATTATTTATATATCTTAATACCAAGACGAACTTGAAACCATGTAGAACATAAACAAACTAATTATGCATCGAAGTTGACAAAAGAATTTTCAAAGGTGAGGAATTATTTATTAGTTTTGTTAAGTTATATCCAGGCAGAAAAATCTGCCCAAATTAGTGATATTTAAAAAAAAGTTTATTGACTTTTAAAAATATTTAAGTTATTTATACGTTCTAAAACCCACGTAATTCTTTATGAAAGTATAGTATGTATAGTTTCATCATATAGTATATATAGTTAGTATATAATATATAGTTAGTATATTATATATAGTTAGTATAGTATATATAGTTAGCATAGTATATATAGCTTTAATTCATCAAGTAAGGCACTTAAACTGAGAGAAAGAAGAAAAAGAGTTTAAGAGAGAAAAGAGTTAAAAGAGTTAAGATTTTGATTTGATTCAAAAAAGTATAATTATATGTTTTTAAAATTATAAAGATGCATAAGCTATAATAAGTATGAGGATGAACTAATGGAGTTATAAAGCATTTTTCTGGGAACACTGTAGAAAAATTTTTTTATTTATTTTTTAGGGTGTCTTTATTAGATCTATTTTCTCTATTGATCTATATCTTATTCAAGCTGTGATAATAAATTGACTGTTGAAAGATATGCGTCAAAGAATATCTGATACATCTTTTTCTTCTTTTCACTAGTATCACTTAAGTTTACTATTTTATTATTCTGTTTGTGTAGTTATACCGCTGAACTTTGATTTAATGATTCGAAAGAAACCCGTAAACATAGCTCCGTTATTCCGAGAAAATCGTAAAATCGGGAAAAGGCTGGTCAAAGGAGGTGGCTGAGTTAAATCGAAGTAGCTGAAGCGTGAAAGCTAAAGAGACGAGGTTTTTTACTTTTTATCGCCGACTAATTGACTTTTTTATTTGTTATTTTTCCCAGGGACAAAATGTACATAAAATCTCGGAAAATAAAGTGTTTGATCAGATATGTGCTGATTAAATTTACTTTGATGATATAATTTAAGAGAAAATTAGTTGCGATTTGCGCAGCTTTCTTTTTTTTTCTTCCTCCCTTTGCTTTTGAGAAAGTTGTTTACAAGGACCGAGTTTTTGATTAAATTTCTTCTTGATGAAATTGCTGCTGAAAAAAGTTATATTTTATTTCATTATTCTAAAGTTTCAGTATATATATACTGAAACTTGCATAAAATAACGGTATTAGCAAATTTCTTTTTGCATAAAATGGAAGAAGAGAGTCACAAATGCAATTTTTTTAAAATTATTTTCAAACTTCGCAGTATGCAAATTTCGAGTTTGACGTCGATGACAAAGTTTAAGCGAGAGCGAATTTGATTTGTCTTTCAGCTTAATGTAAGAGAAAAGGGGAAAGAATGATCAACATTTAGTAATCGCGTTGTTTCGATGAGTGAGATGTCTCAACGAAGTCATTTAATCGAATCAGAAGCTTGGAGAGTTGTTGGTCTGTTAGAGGAAGGCCAAATACAAGGCAAAGTAGCAGAAGCCATTGGAGTCTCACAAAGTGTGGTTTCCAGGATTTGGAGCCGTTTTTTGGAGACTGGAAATGCAAGCCGAAGATCAGGGTGACAACGCCCAATGAAAATCGTTATTTAACGATAACAGCTCGGAGGCACCGCAATATGAATGCAACTCTTCTTTAACAACACTTTCGGTCCGCTACTGGCACCACACAGTTTCGACACAAACTTTCTGAAACCACCTTCACGCTGTAGGTTTATAAGCTCGCCATCAATGTTTCCTTTGTGTTATGCTAACAGCAAGGCACTGTCTTTTCTGTTCATCCTGATAATAGACGTATTTTCATCTGGAGGGAACGGGGCACTAGAGACCATCCTACGTTCCTGCACGAAAGTGTAAGATTTGGCGGTGGGTGAGTGATTGTCTATGCTGGCATCTCCATTGATGGGAGCACCAATCTTCATATCATTCGAAATGGAGCTCTGAGCGGTTGCCGATATAGGGATGAGATCCTGAGACCTATTGTAAATTGGAGATGACTACATGTAAATGGACATTTGCAGACCACATTGTGCTAACTTGGTGAATGATTTCCTTCTGGATAAAGGAATCATACGAACGGATTGGCCAGCACCCAATCGAGCTTGTTTGGGACATTTTAGGCAGACGAATTGCTGGACGCCTACCACTCCACAAACAGTCCAAGAACTGGAAAGAGCTCTTCTGGAGGAGTGGTACAGAATACCCCTACCCCTCACATTAATAACCCCATTGACACTATGCCTCAAAGGTGTTCAACGTTGCTAGCCGTTCGAGGAAACCTTACCCCCTACTAAAAACAATCTTCTTTTAAGGAATTTTTCTTATATACACAAATTGTGTTTTAATATAACAATTAATAATATTAACAAATGATAATTTCAATTCTAACAGAAGAGAAGGAAACTAAAGTATTAAATAAAATGTGAAAAGCTCTTTTCCATTCATTTCAACTAATTCTTATATATTAAGAGTAATTAAATTTAAATTATTTAATTAATTTGAGTTCAGTTTTGCATCGTGATTTTTTTCCTTATTATTATTGTTTTTTTCTTAGGGCTTTTTTGTTGTTGTTTACCTGTGAGAATACTAATTCTCAAACATGACGGAGGCTTGTTTTTTTACAGTTTTAATCCTGCTTAGTGCCCTTTCCGCTGTACGTTCAAGGTGATATAGTCCCTCAAAAATCGGGAAACAGGAGAATTGGTTGATAAAGTGAAGTTGTTATATAGAACTATTCCAAATTCACAAGTCTCTTTGTTTTCCTTCTATTTGCCTCTCTTCATTACATTCGGTCGAAACTTTTTCTTCTGTCCTAGTAAAATCTTTTGCGTCATTAAAATTAGCATTACTTTAAGATTCTTTGCAAACTGGTATCAAGGAATTTAATTTTCCTACTAAAATTGAAGCGTTTAACCCGTAATATACTAGACAAAATATTTTTTGCTGTTTATCTTTTCTTTTCTCAATATTTAGACACAAAATTTTAGACTTAACTGATTTAGACCTTAAATGAGAATGCACATATTTTATGCATCTCGCCGCTTTTGGTGCCCAACCTCTCAAGCTAAAAAATTTGGAAAAGATGTCAAAAATAATAATTTTGATCAATATTTGGCTGCAAAAAGTTTTGCTATTAGCATTTAACAGTTTTAAACGTCTTGAAATTGATAAGCCGTTTGTACGAATCAGAAATCATCTTCAAAACAACGGAGCCATCCCCTCTGCAGAGGATCAAAATTGCGATAGCATGTCTTCTGATCATCATCAGGGTTGTTTCCCAGACCATCGCCAATAGCCCATTGTGCAGCTCTTGTGAGATGCAAATAAAGTACAGTAAAGAAATCATCTTTATGTTTTAATTACTTGTGACGGTTAAATATTGTACGTATTTCTTTAATTTTTGATATTTCGATTTATGGATTTGTTAGCCTGCGTATTTGTTTCTAGTACGCGTTTTTATTCCCGCATTTAAACTTTGAGCTTAGCGAACTTTAATTTGGTATTTCATTTTTAGCGAGATTCGTCTTCTATTTTTAAAACATTTTGTAACAATGATGTTTCCATGACAGCGTAATGTTGAAACAATGAAAAAGGCACATTTTTCAATATTGCATATAAAGAACTCAACGTAGAGGCGATGGAAAGTGTCACCAAATGATCCAAAAAATCTTACATGGTGCGTAGCGTTTTTTAAAGGTGCTTATTTTCGATTTTTTTAAAGCCCTTAAAGGTGCTTTTTTCATTGGAGTTTTTTAAAAAGTGCTTAATATTCCCGTTTCGAAAATTAGAATTTTTTTTTTTTTTTTTTTTTTTTTTTTTTTTTTTTTTTTTACCATGTCGATTTTCGCCACGTATTATGTAAAAGCGTCGTTTTCACAATGTTCTATTCAGCGTTTTTACAATTCATTCGTCGGTCCAATCATTTTACATGTTTGAAGAAATATTTGCGAGTCCGCATGTACGTCTTTTGAGTTGGGCTCGGTGAGATTCTAGCACTTCATGTACAAACTCTGCTGCATTTTGCAAGATAATCTCAAATTCAGGCTTCATTTCCCACCCTCTGAAATCCAACTGAAAAATCTTTCAATCTTTTTTTGTTAGCTAATATATTTAAGGAAAAAAAAAATTCTTTGCCAGAAGCGAGTTATTTTATCACGATCATGTAAAGTCTTTGAAAATTATTGTGCACTTTGTTAATGAATATAGTACTTAAAAATATTTTTGAGTGTTTAAAAGGGGCTTATTTTTTGTTGAAAGATTTGGCTACGCACCCTGTATTAGCAATCTATAATAAAAAACGCCATGTCTATCAATGAATATATTCAAGAAATATAAGGGAAAGTTAAATCTGTAACAATGGAATTTTGTACTGCCGATATTGCGCCCGAACGCCGGAAAGTGGTGATTGTTTACATACCACGCCATAAAAGTTTGTAAACTGTAGAAAAAAACCCCCCATCCAAATCGATGCTCCCGTTCTTGAATTATTAGCGAACATACATACATTCTGATTTTCGCGATTATATATAAAGATTTGTTTTGAGCAACATTTTCCAACAAACAACGCTAAACTATCAGCCATTTCAGAAATTGCGGACTCGTTTATTGTAAGTTTCTTTCCTTTGGTTACTACTGAAATTAAAAATGTTGGCGAAATAATTTTCTTTTTGTAAATAATTTGTTTTTATTACTTAGTTCTAATTTTTAACAAGAACCTAATGGCGAACTAATTGTTTTCCTCAAAACCACTTTAAGAAATTGCAGATTTAGAAAAATCCATTCAATTAACGAAGTGTTTGCTAATCTTTTAACAACGAAAACTTTTGAAAATTCTTTGAATTACTTCATATACTTGCTTGATAAAATTCATTAAAGAAACTCGGCAGATTTTAATAACATGGAACGCAAGTTGCGTACTTAAAATCCGCCGAAGTTATTTTATTATTCAAGCACTTAGTTCCTATTTTGGTTCAAGAAACTTTTATTTTTGATGATATATCTGTAATTACGGGAAAATTTTTAATTGTGTTGATAATTACTTATTTTTTTTGGGGTGGGGTTTAGTTTAAGTTAAAATAGTTTAGTAGATATTTGTTTAAAATGTTAAAAAAATAAATAAATTACCTTTTTATTTCTGTAACATGCATGAATTGTTTAAAAGTAAGTGAAAATTATAATTATTGCTAAAATATTTAATAATGGTATAGTAATAATAAAATATTTTAGATTAGGTCTTAGTTTCTAAAACAATTTGATAAATATTCTTAAGCTTTTACATGGGAGGTGGAAAATATCCCAGGCATTTCAGTAGACTTAAATGGTTTTAGTGTTTTTAGAAAGAGTTAGTCATTATTAGGGCCTTCTAAATTATGATAAGTATGCGTAAAATCGTATAATTTAGGTTTGTTCACATAATTATCGAATATCCGTATAATTTTTATTTTACCGCAAAATATCTCAGTTTTCTTTTACCTGATAAACTTGTCTTAACGGGTTTTTTTCTTCTTTTCATTTTTGATTGTGATAATCCTTTTAGCAATTCATCCTACAGTAGCACATTACTTTACTCCTTTACTTTGTAGTCAAAATCTTACTACAATTTTGGAAGAATCCAAATAATTGAAAAAAAAAAAAAAAAATTACCGCGTGTTCGTCTTAGAAATTTTTAAATATTTTCGCGTATTCGCAGGACTGTAGTCATTATTATTTAATTATTTTTCTAGTTGAATACCAGTTGTTTGTAAAGGATAAAAATAAATAAATCAATCAATACATGGATATTAACCAATACAAAATCATTCACCAAACTGAAAGGCATATGTAGACACAAAATAATGAAGATCACATAATTCCTATTTTTAATTATTTTTTATTTGGGTACTTTTCCATTTGCCGAACTAAAGTAAATTCAATTTTTTATTTATTTTATTTTTATTATTGTCCTTTTTTTATTATTTTGTGACAATTTTATTATTTTTAAGTAAATAAATAAATACATCTAAAGACTAAGTCTACCGAAACTAGCCCGAGGAATCAATGTGTGCGATAGGTGTGTTCATTTCTCGTAACACACTACACAAGGTAATGACAAATTTCATAGTTTGTTTGTGCCCTCTCTTCAGGGCGAGCTTCAGTGCGAGCTACATTTTGAAGAATTTCGTTGTGATTCAAAAAAAAAAAAAAAAAAAAAAATAATATTTTCAGAAAGCATGTGTTTTCTTTAAATTAAAGAACTTTGTAGTGAGTACAATGCCATCACTGGGCAACTTTTGTAACTAAATTCCAAAATGCCTGTATAAATTTTTTACAATACCGTTTGTTTTATTTGCTCATTATACATTGTTTCCAGAATTTTTATTTTTGAAATCAGTCAGTCCTCCGCTGGACAACATTTTTGTCATTAATTGCTAGTAAAGTTGACTTCAACATTGTATGCTGAGGTTAACCTTAAAAATAGCATTTTCAGCTAAATGCCAACCACACGTTTCGTTACTGATATCAGCAGAATTTATCGTCAATTTATCGGCAAATCGAATTTATTGCTAATCAATTTCCGTTCATTTTAAGATATTAGTTGAAGCACTCAAGGGAATTTACCATCACTCAGAATTTCGGCCACTTTCCGACAAGTTAAAGGGCCCGAATTCTATATACACCCCTGTGCTTTACAACAATGCAAGTTCCAATCGTATTTGTTTTTTTTTGTTGTTTTTTTTCCAATGGCAGGCATTGAATTTGAATCTTTGTCTATGAAGATGCCAGAATTGTTGCTCATTTCGCGTTACCCAGTGGGCACCTGTGAACCAAAGTCACGGAGGCGAGCAACATTGCCCACGCCACACTGCCACAAACCCGTTTATAGGGTGGGCCGCATTCACCCATCACACACAACAGAGGACAGCACAAAGAGAGAGAGAGAGAGAGAGAGAGAGACATCCATGCCCAGAGCATGATTCGAACCCGCAGCCAATGGCTTCGCAGTCAGGCGGGATAACCGCTCGGCCACCTGGCTGGTGGTTCCAATCTTATAATGACAGCTAAACGTAGAATTTTGCATCATATAATTGCTAAGTAGTATTAATTTTCAATAGAAATTTTTAATATTTTTCAGCAAGCTAATATGATAAACTTTAAACTTTTGTTTGATGATAGTACAAGTTTATATGGGTTTTTGTCCACTACAAAACAAATGTATCGCCTCGCCATATAAATAGATTTAAAGATCATTCAAAATTCAGACCAGCTAATGGGCCAAAATTGTAGCTGCGGCTTCGGGTTTAACTGTAAGTTTCAATTGTTTCCTGACATCTACTAGCAGAATTCGTCATCCTATCACCAAATATCACCACCACTTTCCAGATAACATTTATTGTCTATCGAAATTCATTAACACTTTCTGAATTGTTAGTATTCAATTTTCAAATTTTCAACTGAATATCTGTGCCTGATGAGTAAAAATTGCAATTGCTTTTTTAGAAACAGCAAGGAAGTTTTACCTGCATTCGAAATTTCGACTACTCCTTCGACTGTTACGATGTTTTTAGACTTTTTATTTTCAATTAAGATTATTTGAATTTTTTTCTTTTCTTTTTTTTAAAATTTTTTTTTTTTGAAAAAATTACTTATGAAGAAAAAAGTTCCTGAGTAATTTATAACTCCCGAAAAATTTCTTCTCATTTCTTAATGAGAAAAAAATGTTCCAAGTTTATAAAAATTAGAGCTGTCTGTTACTCTAGTTTTCACTTTCTAAAACGGTTCAGTGATACCACTAGAAAATATCTATAACCCAGAGTTGAGATGTATAACTAATAAGTTTAGAACTTTAAGTTAAGATTTACTTCATTGATTTTTTTTGCTTGTTCTCTTTTTTTGATCTTTTGAAATGGGTTTTTTTTTTTAACAAAAATTTGAGTACTTTAAAACTTCTGAAAAATTTCTTCTCATTTGTACAATCGAAATATGTTCCAAGTTTAGAAAAAAAAAATTAGAATTGATACTTTAATTTTCACTTTCTAAAAGTTTCTGTAATCTCACTTGGAAGGATCTGCAACCCAGAGTTGGGTCGTAACCGATAGGTTTAGAAATTAAGGTTTAGATTATTTGATAGATTTTTTTTTTCTTTCTTCTTCGAACGGAGTTTTTCATAATGGGTACTTTCTAACAAAAAATTCTTTGGTACTTTTAGAACTTCTTAAACTATGTTTTGCGAAATATACGTATTTACAACTGCAATAGAATTCACGTTAACTGCATTGTCATCTGCCTTTCTCAAGTTTTCTCAGAAAAAGGTACGAAATGTCACATACGAAATGATATAGACATGTGATCTTTACTCTTTTCAAAGCAGTTTTTCTTTACACTCGCCATTCATAAAGATGTTTAAAATGCTTTCTGACAGCTCCCAAAAAACATTTCTTTGATTTCGCCGCCCCTCCCCGCCCTGCGTTGTGGGCCGCCCTTCTTTGTTGCCCTGGTGACCGGCGGCCTGTTCCCGGCATGCTTTGGGGCGGCGCTCTCATCGATCCTTTAGCCTTACTGGAGGCTGCCATTGCCGGGAGTGGCTGCAAGCCCCCTAAATTTTTGTGTCATTACAGATTAGTTGCAAGCCCCCTTCTGCTTGTTCGAACGACCCTGCAAAACACCTTTGACTTTCTTCGATCGAACGTTAATTATCTACCTTTAAAAGTAAGTGCTCTAATTTTTTTTCCCTACTTTGCACCTTTCTTCGATCCTCACGTCTCGTGTGCTGTGGTTGCCCTGAGTTACGGAGATAGTGAATTTGAGTTTTCACTCTCGTCTGATAAAATCCACGTTGTGCGTGTAAGTTATCAATTTCTTATCTTTTCGGATACTCTTGCGAGTCCTGCATTTCATTAAATTCATTCTCTTTCTCGCAGTTATGGTCAGTGAGCTCGCATCGAATCAGAGCTATAATCGGATATTGTTGAGTTGAATTGATTCCAATGATATTTCCTATCGTCTGCTCTTCGTCTGTGCAGATTTAAATGTCAAATTATTCAAATCGTTCCACGTGTTTGTGCCTTTAACTGTATCGTTGTTGTTAAATTATATATATTTTTGATTTTTAATCTCGTTAAGGTTTTTTGTTGGAAATAATTAAATACCTTTATTAATTGATAAGATTACATTCATATTGAAAAGGTGGCTTATATAAGATTGTCTTAGTTTTCTATGAATGCCTTTTTTACGATAATTTTATCGTCAATTTACTGGTGCTTTACAGAATTGGTACGAATATTTAAAAAGGTATTTATGAAATTTAATTAAGTGTATTTTTTTAAACTATTTCTTATGTGGCTTTTATTATATTCACAGAGTTTTTTACTTCAGTTTCTTTTTATTGTTTTTATTAGGAATACTTTTTATAATTTTTAAATAGACTATGTGTTACCTTGGAACCTAAACCTTAAATGACCATAAAATGTCCAGTATTATTTCTATACATCGCTGGAATATTAACTGATATTGTTTAGGGTTAATAGAATATTGATAGACTATCAATTAATATTGCTTATTAATTGTAGGAACAAAAATAGTGTATTAATTTCTAAAGATATTTTTTTTCGTTTAATAGCGGAATTTTTAGCGTGTATGTCAGTTATATTTTATTATTTAGTTTATGCAATTATCACACTGCTATGGTAGCAACTTTTTTTGTTCAATTTTTTGCTATGTAAAGGATAACTAAAAAACACAACACATAGCTATGTAAAGGATAACTTAAAAAAATAAAACATTATTTTTAGTATTGATATGGGTTTAATTTGTAAATGTTCCTCCCAATTTCATTGAATATGCTGATTGTTGGTGGTATATGGCCTTAGCTTATTGGACTAGTTATATTTCTCTTTTAAGTTTAAAAAACTGAGAAGTTAAAATTCTAAAAATGAGTAAGTGCAAATATTTTCTTATCCGTATTTGCGTTGAAATTCACTTTGGAATTTTCTGCATTTTCCACACTTAATTTGTTTTAATGTATACTTAAAAGAGTGAATGGGGAAATAAAATGGCCGCTTCTTTTTAAATTATTTAATTTTTCATCTGTTTCAAAAAAATATGTTTCCTTTTTTTTAATTCATAAATTCATTTCGTTCGCTTTAAAATCATCGCACTAACGGATGCCGCAGCAGGTGTCAAAGTATTTTTGGCGTTTTGCCAAATGTCTTTTCAACGTGTAGGTGGAATGAAGAATCATTATTAACGAGATTTTTACCTTTGGAATTTTAAAATTCATTTCACGTTCTTTTGACTACTTTCATTTGTCAGTAGTAAATTACTTGCCGCGAATGTGGCACAATGTATGTTTTGTTTACATTTAAAGTATTTAAAAATTTTAAATTTAAATTAGATGTAAAATTTGCAGCAATATTAAAATATCATTTTTGTTTTTACTATTATACTATAGTAACTAAAATGTAGGATTTTTTTGGGAGTTTTCTTTTTTTTCGAACGATTATACCATTTTATTATATTTATTTTATATTTTGAAAAATAATGAAAATGGTTTTTCAACTTGTTTTAGGTGGAATGAAGAATCATTATTAATGGGATTTTACCTTTGAAATTTTAAAATTCATTTCGCCTCCTTTTTCTACTTTCATATGTCAGTAGTAAATTATTCGCCCCTTACCGCGAATGGGATAGAATGTAAATTTTGTTTAGATTTAAAATCTTTTTTAAAAAAACGGGATTTTTAAAATATATGTTAAATTTTTCTGCAATATAAGTTAAAAAATATTTTTTTTGTACTATTACACCAAATATAGAATTTTTGTGTTCGCTTTTTTTTTTCTGGGTTTATTTTTGTTTTTACATATTTTTTTACAAATTTTATTTATCAATTTATGCATTGAAAAATGATAAAAATTGTTTTCCAACGAGTAGGTGGAAGAAAGAATTATGAACGAGATCTTACCTTTAGAATTTTAAAAATCTTTTCAGGTACTTTTTACTACTTTCATTCGTCGGTTCCAGCCAAAGCTATACTATTAAGCGGGTTATTCGATTAAAAGGGGAGTGCAATATTCAATCATAAATTCTAAATTTTTGCGAAATTTTACTTTTTAATGGTGTTTAATGCATAGTATAGCGTTTTGATAAAATAAACACAGTCTTATGATCAATAAACAATTATAATTAAAACTGTCTGCGTTAGTATCATAAAATATAAATGTCATTTAAAGTTACATAAAACTAAATCAATATTAATGAAAAGTATAATGTAGGTACTAAATTATTATTTGATCCCTTCAGAAAAAAAAATCTATAATTGAAGACTGTGTTTATACCCGTCTAATTTCTCAATTTATCAAAATTAGATTTTCCCTTTCTGTTTGTACTAAGACTTTCATGACTTGCGTATTCCTTTCAAATACATTCAGAATTTATTATTTTTAATTAATTTTTGTTTTTAATATTCGAAACTTGAGAAATTCCAAATTAATGCGCTATTTTTGTTTGGATTTTTTTTGAAATTTTCTGTTTTCAAGATTTATTCTCCCCCCCCCCCTCGATTAATTCAAATCATTCCTTTTTGAGCTCAACTTGCAACCAAGTCAGATTTATTTACTAGATTAAGCAATGGTTATTCTACTTAAGAGAAAGACACATTACGTTTTGGAAACTTTATCTTATCAAAGCTAATAATCCACCAGGCGGGCACCACAGGTCTTGGCCACAAAACAAATCCCTCTGTACCTTTTTTACATTCTAAATGATGTGTGAAGTAATTTAAAGAAGGGTAAAAAACCCCTCGTTTACTTCAATGGATAACTGGCAGCAAGATTTGATAAATTTTTCAACTTTACCACCTGTTTAGACCAACTAAGGAACAGGAAATCCCTATTGAAGGGACCACCTATTTACTAAACTGAAAAACGGAAATTCCGTTTTAGCTGGGGAAACATTTCTCAAAAATAAAAATTTTTTTATTTTTATTTTAGTACCTCCTCTGTATGCAATTAGGCGGAGACAGAAAACAACAAATATTCGTTTAAACGGGAAAAATTATTATTAGTTTCATATAAAATGATTTGTTTCCATAAAATTTTATTCGTATAAGCGGTTTATTCAATTATCCGATATGTTTTTTTTTTTTTTTTTTTTTTTTTTTATAATTTTTTTTTTAACGGCAGGCACTGAACTTTTCGTTTTTCGCCATACTATGCCGGAATTGTTGCTCATTTCGCGTTACCCAGTGGGCACCTGTGAACCAAAGTCACGGAGGCGAGCAACATTGCCCACGCCACACTGCCACAAACCCGTTTATAGGGTGGGCCACATTCACACATCATACACACGCACAACAGAGGACAGCACAAAGAGAGAGAGAGAGAGAGAAACATCCATGCCCAGAGCGGGATTCGAACCCGCAGCCTATGGCAGTCAGGCACTCGGCCATCTGGCCGGCATTATCCGATATGTAATTAAGTGGGGACGACTGTACTAATTTGATTGCTCTTTGTCGCGAATGGGACAGGTTTTATTTTCATTTAAAATGGGAAATTTTGAAATGAATTTAAATTTTATTGTAATATTAACTAAAACACCTCTTTTCTATTACAATATTGTAAGAACTAAAATACTCGAATATTTCTAGGGCTTGAATAGTTTTTTACATCAATATTTGTTATTTATTTACTAGCTAAATACACTTTTTTTAGAATTTCGTCCAATCGAAATAAAGATAAACTGTTTTTAGTGTCACGTGACATGGTATCCTTGGTCGCGGCCAACTCATGGTATTCAAAATTTAGTACTACCTAATTTTCTTCTGCACTTATCCCTTTCGTGGCGTTGGCTTAAAAAACCTATTATCACAGTACCTAAATAATAAATACTTAACACCCCCAAACAACAAATTTTATAAAAAAACTATGTTTTATCAAATAAACAAGTCTATATTCATATGTGATCGAGCTACAGGCTTGATCGAGATTTTGAAGTCCCAGTTGTGTCAAAGATGCTGCGAGCGAAATTGAAGGAAAGAAAAATTTTAGTTTCTTATGCATTTGGCACCACGTAATTTTTCCGAACGCGTGGGCGATTGGATTTCCTGAACTTCGACTATAGTGGGAGGATTGTTAGCTATTTCATATTCATAAATTCCGAATAAATTTCGTATTTTGTTTATCAAATTCAAGCTAAGATGAATTTTTAGAATTCTCATCTGTCTAAATTTTTTTTTAATAATAAATTAAAGCTTTCTTTTAATTTTTATTATCGAAGATATTTTTAGCTACGTTTAAATTATATTTCAAATTGAAAGAAAGATCGATTATTCAACAGCCCACGGAGTTAAGCCGAATCCAGATTTTTTTAAAATTTAATTTGAGATAGTTGACTTTGACATTTTGCAGGATACAAAATAAATTTATTTTTCAAAATCCGTAATCCAAACTGTATATTAAGTGAGAAAATATCCCCCCCCCCTCCCCAATTGCTCCCGATTTCGTATTTAAAGCAACTAAAATGTCATCCCGTTCTGTTGGATTTCTATACTTCTTTCATTAAGAGTGTATAGTTAGCTACTAAATTTATAAATTCAGGTTTCTATTTGTATATTACCTAATTTTATAGATAGAATATTTTTAATTCAATGCGTTTGTTATTAGTTCTTATTTTTTGTTTTTTTTTTTGTTTTCTGATCACGTGGGCGATTGGATTTGGTGAGTTCTTATATTAAAAATCAACTCTGGTCGGAGCAATGCTTGCTATTTCATTTACATAAATGTCAAATTATATTTCATATCTACTTAATCAAAGCCCAAGTGTTTTATAAGATAATATTTATCGTTCCCTTTTATCTCATTTGCTGAAATCTCTTTTTATAATTAGCGTAAACTTTAATTGTTTTGATTTGAAATATTTTGAGCAGTGTTTAAATTTATAGTTCTAATGCTTTTTTTAAAAAATTTTATATCAAGATTTTTTCTAATTAATTAACTAGCTTTCGAATCATTTTCAGTCATGCTATGTTCAAAACGAAATTTTATGCGAAGGTGAATATTTAATACGCCTCCGCTTCTGTGAGTTAAATTATTGCAGTGGATGCAGGCAAATATTTGTTTGGATGGATTTTTCTACCGTTAAATCTTGTTATTATAATTTGTCGTTCCTTATTCAAGTGTTTAATATCTGCATCATATTATTTCTTTATTTGCATCTTAAGATTTTTAGGAAGACGTGGGTTTGTTAAGGATTAATAAAAATTATAAATTTTACTTTTGTTTTTTATTTTTTAAATTTACTTTAAATTATTTAGTGTATAGTGGGATTCAAGATTTGTTAAATCCTGGCCTTTTTTTTTAGACTTAAGAATGCTATTCTTACATGTCTAAATTTCACTTAAGTATGCTTAATTATGAATTCCATTTTAAGACTATCTCCCACGTAAGCTTTTCAAATATTACGTATGCTTAATTTTGATTTCTTTCTTTTTTTTTTTTTTTTTTTTTTTTTTACTGTTTTCTCTTTACGATAAAAAATCAACTAATTTCATATCGAAATGCGTCTATAAACTTCGTTTTATAAATGAGTCCCCCCCCCCCAAATTTATTAATTTTATGTTTGGAATTTTTTTTTCTTAAAACTGGAGTTAGGTTTCTTGTTTAAGCATCTCCCATACTACACTAATTATTAGAAATGAGTTCTTGCTCACTTTGAAGTCCGAGTCTGAAGAATTTTATTCCAAGCCCACCCGATATACATAGGATTACATAGCACCAGAGGCCGCTCCAGCACTATATAAACCCAAATTTTTCGGTTTTACCACTGGGACTAGTCCAGGGCTAAGGACTAGTCCGCGTTGATCGGGCTCGATCACGCTTCATCTCCACCTTCAAGAAGAATAAGTAAATCGCTGGTTTTCCCTCTCCATTATTACGCGTGTTGACGTTCTGATTTAATTGACAGCTCGCTAATCAAAAACTAAAATTTTAAATGCATTTAAGAATTACAATGCTTGTATAAAAATAGCATGTTACTTTTGCCTCCTATCAATGTATGATTATCCAAAATCCAATCTCACTTTTTTTTTAAATTATGAAAAAAAAAAGTTTATTTTTCCGTTTTTACATAATTGAAAAAACTACAGTTTGAAAAAAAGAGTAAGTGAATTTTTGGTATATTTTCTAAAATTTTAACGCATATAATACTTTTTATATCCAGCTTAAAATCATTTGCACAAGATCCTAACACTCACAGTTATTGGCTAAAATTCAAAATCTGTTCTTATTTTTTTTCACAAAAAAGAAGAGAAAAAGCAAACTATATTATTGATTCTCTAATATAACTGAGAAAACAGTAATTTCGAGAAGCACTGTCATGCCAATTTTTATTATTGTCTCGTAAATTTTTAAGAATTTTCAATGCATTTAATATATACAACGTATTGCTTGAAATAGTTAGCACAGGACACTAACGCTCAGTTATTATCTAATATCCAAAATTTGACCTCATTGTTTTTCTTATCACAAAAAAGGGAAGGAAAAAAAAAAAAAGGCAGGCTATTTTGCCGCTGATACTCTTTCATAGCTGAAGAAAAACTGCAATTTGGAAAAGCAGTGTCGTCAAACATTATAGCACCGTTGTTCCGAGCCGAATCTTTCTGCGTGGTGGGGGAGAAAAAAAACGTTCCAAAAATCTAATGAAAACTTGCTAATAAAAGAAGTAAGAAACAAACTGCCTCTAGTTATCAAGAAGGCTAAAGGCAATGATGCGATGACTGTCATAAAAAAAAGTTTCTCTTCGCTTCCTAAACCTTTTTGGGAGCTGCTCTGATAGTGCTTTTCTTAATGGCTAGATTGGCAAGACAGCCCATCGCGCTTTTTTTTTAATATTTGGCCTTTATATGAAACGTAATCCGGTTCATATTTTAGGTTGCTAGGTGTCATTTTTTTTTCTTCTTGCAACTAAGCTGCAGTTTTGGGTATTTTGTGTTCATTTAATCTCCGAAGAGACTGGATTTTGTGCCATCCTTTTTGTTTTGTTAAGTGACGAAACTAATCGATTTTGCATTTATGGTTCGTATAGATGCCGTTCTTGAAGTCTGATCACGATTTGCGGTGATTTCGATTCATCTAGACATAAATTTCTACTCAAAGCATTTATGAGCTTGGCAAACAAATGAAATAGTTATGCTTCTTAACGTAATATCTAATTTCTAAAAAAGCATCAGGTTGAAAGCAATATTTTGAGAAATTAAATTTCAAATTGGCATAAATTCTAAAAACAGTTTACCAGATCAATTAAGTTAGATAAGAAGAAAAAAAAATCGTGATTTATTATTTTTTAAATAAAGTATTAAATTTTAAATAAAATTTAAAATTTCGTTCAATGTTTGTTATTGTTGTTGCACGCCCCCATTGGCCAGCAGTGCTAGACCAGGTCCATGACATTATACACCCTCAAAAAATCCAACACCGTCAATGGATCATCTGCTAAATCCTGTTTGATGAGCCCCAGGCACGCGAGGATGTAGTGAGGCGAAGCCTGCTCTGAAGAACAGTTGGTACAAATTTCAAAGTTCTTGGATCCTTCCGAAAATTTCATTGATAATGTTTAAATGCAATATATGAATATGTGAGTGATTCGTTTGTTTGAGCAAATAAAATAAAGTGATTCTGTTAAGAACTTCCAGAAAATACGAAATTTTTAAAATTTATTTTTAGCGAATTGTAATAACAACAGCTAGAAAATTAAAATCTAAGCTTTTATTCTTTTCACATAAATTTATTACAAAGAAATACATTCTCCTTAAATGAATATATTTTTCTAATTAAAAGAACGCATATATAGGTATTTAATTTCGTATAGTTACTTTTCTTATATAGTATAAATTTTTATGCTAAGAAATTTTTTTTAATCCCTTCCTTCCCAACAAAATTCCTTGTAAATTATTATTATTTAATTTAATAATAATCGAAACATTTTTAAAAATTCTGATGTATAAAATTTTTACATAATCCTCATTAGTCTAGTTTAGTTTTATATAAATAAAATTTGAACGGAATTAATCGGTTCTCTAGAAAAGAAAATTTTAAATTATTACTTTTTGAGATTTTTCTACTCTAGAACTATAATACTGATTTCTTTTAAATTTTGAATTTCGCCATTGAAAATTATGTTGCCTAAAGGATGTAATTTTTTTAAATCTTGCAAGTAAAAATAATTATGAACCATTATGAAAATAAAAAGCATTAAAATAGTTATGAAAAATAGTTTTTTGTGTGGAATTATCTTTGAATAAGAGTTTTTGATCCCTGTAAATATATATATATATATATATATATATATATATATATATATATATATATATATATATATATATATAATTTTTTATTTTATTATAATTTTTTTTTTAAAGAGAAAAAGAAAGAAAGAGACAGTCAGTATCTTTGTACCTGATTTTGTGAACTAAAATACCATTTTGCACTGATTTATTAAGCATATTTGTGGCATGATCTTTGAACTGTTGAGTTTGCATCCTGTACGTTAGAATACGATAACTATATTAAAAGTTATTCATGGTGTAATTTTTTTCCCTTTTTTTTTTTTTTTTTTTCCCTTTCGAAATGACTTTGTGCTCTCTTACAAATTTTTTATATTCAGCTAGATAGGGATGCACGTAGCGAAACCTTTTCCGGGAGAGAGTTGTAGGAAAAAAAAAAAAAAAAAAAAAAATAGCTTTCGGGAAAGTTGATAGTTGATTAATATTGATTAAGTTTATTATTATTTTTTTTAGTTAATCAGTGAGACTTCTTCTATATACTAAATAAAGAAAAGTATTTAAATTGGCAATTTTCTACTGGATATTTAGTTGGAATTATTTGAAATTATTTCATAATCTAACCCTCATATTTTTTTTAATTAAAATTCACTGTTTTTCTTTCTTTCTTTTCTTCCTATTTTTTAGTTACAGTAATTTTCTATCTTATTCATTTTATTATTAACCGACGGCTTAACAAGGAATAAAAATAATATGTATTTACTATAAGGTAGGAAAATCTAATTAAGGCGAAAACATAGTTGTTTCATGACTGGTTGAATGTTGGATTATCTTAGTTCTGATTAATCTTCTTTGTATTCATGAGTGTTGTACTTGTCTGAATATACATCTTGTGTATACAAGATGTATAACCGAAAAATAACCTCTCTTTTGCGGAAAGCTTTTTATTTAGCTTGTTAGAAGAGGTTCATTGAGATTAATTGAAATAATGTTTCAACTAAAATATTTAATATTTTATGGATTAAATCAATTACTTTGATCAAAAAATTAATCTAATAAGTAATTAATTAAATAAGTAAGATTGTCATATTCATTACTAAGTATAATTATTGGAAAGAAATTAATTGTTTTATTATGTTTGTAATTTTGCAGAGCAGCGGTGAAAAACGGCCTCCTCAATTTTTTTTTCTTTAAGAGATTAAAATTAAGCAAATAGTTTAGGCGATTTTGCAAATATGTTGATATTCTTCAGAACATACATCATAAACCTCTGAAATGCATCTATCATTTAAAAATTCATTGGGGAAAAAAAGTGGTGAGTCTAAGCTTCGTAATATATCCTCGTGCAAGTCCTGGTTTGCTTACTTCTGCTATCTCAATGTCTGGAAAAGTGCACTCTAGTGTGCAAAATAAAGAGAATTTCCAGATTTAGTAGACTATCTCCAGAATTACTGACCTGATTTTAATAAAATTTATTTTGAACATACGTTGATACAATACAAATGAAATTACCATTCAGCAGTCGTAATAGACAGGCATGACTGTTCGTGCCACTGACCAGAGTCAGAAGGTGTAAAAAAAAAAAAAAAAGGCTATAGAATCGATTTTTTTTATATATATGTTGAACAGCCTACCCGTTTTTGAGTTTACGACTATCAATGTTCAACTCCGTACCCTTGTAGGTTTTAACTCAATCCAGAAGACAAAGGATTCGTATGAACAAGCCATCGCTGGGATCCGAACCTGGGTTACCTCATTGGGATGTTAACGCTTTATCGAGGAATTTTATTTTATAACCAACGGTGATCACCCGAGCTAATTCTGAGTATATACAACTATCAATGTTCAACTCCTTTGCTTTATAATTTCGAACCCAAGCCAGAAGACAAAGAACTCCTTGATCAAACATTGGGTGAAACTAGTCTTCGTGGAGGGTTTTATGATGGAACTAACCCGCGTATGCTTTGCACAAGAATGATGGCTAGAATTCTAAAAAATTATATTAAGAGGTCATTACGGAACTTCCTGTTTGTTAAAGAAAGGCCATTACGGAGCGCCATGTATTTTGTGTAAAAAACAATTTATTTTCTAAAATCCACTAGTCATTTTTCATTCAAAGAAGAATATCAGTATCCGAATGATTGAGCATTTTATAATATTACGTACTAAGAATCATTTACAAGATTCTTAAGGCATAGACATACCTACCTTCCAAAATTCGAAAGGCTTTTCAGTAAACTCGCTACTGGTTCTTGTATTTCATTTGTTCCCATTGGCAACACTAAGATGAACACTATGCATTGATAGAAGAAGATGGAGATTCGATATTGTGGAGATTCGAGAAGCTGCTTCAGCTTTCACGTGGGATCGCGTGTCATGGAAAGTTGAATTGGAAGAAGGGAGGAAAAGAAAGGATTATTATTTCAAGATGAAACTGATATTTTTGTTTTCTACTTATAGGCTTACGATTTTATGATTTTTTTAATCTTTTTTACACATACATAAGTAAATAATAATCATGCCCGGGGCCTTTATTTTTATGATAAAATTTGAACATAAATCGGAATTATCTAATTCAAATATTGTTTGGTATTTCTTTTTTATTTTTTTTAATTTTTTTTTAATGAGGAGTAATACTTCAATCTATAGATTATCATGTTTATTTTTATCTTTTTGCCTCTTATTGATTTACATTGATATTTTTCATTTCATCTAAAGTCTTAATATATTTTATCTGAAATATTTTATTTGTTTTTTCTGGTAAGGTTGTAAATACTTCTTCCTAAGTCTTTTTTTTTTTATGAACTTTGTATACATACTCTACTTCAGCTCTTTCTTGAAATTGATGATAAAATGCTTTGTGAAGAGTTATAATCGGTTTTTCCTGGTAAGGTTGTAAATGCTTCTTCGTAGGTCTTTTTTTTTATCAACTTTGTATACATACTCTACTTCAGCTCTTTCTTGAAATTGATGGTAAAATGCTTTGTGAAGAGTTATAATAGGTTTTTCCTGGTAAGGTTGTAAATGCTTCTTCGTAAGTCTTTTTTTTATCAACTTTGTATACATACTCTACTTCAGCTCTTTCTTGAAATTGATGGTAAAATGCTTTGTGAAGAGTTATAATCGGTTTTTCCTGGTAAGGTTGTAAATGCTTCTTCGTAAGTCTTTTTTTTATCAACTTTGTATACATAATCTACCTCAACTCTTTCTTGAAATTGATGGTAAAATGCTTTGTGAAGAGTTATAATAGGTTTTTCCTGGTAAGGTTGTAAATGCTTCTTCCTACTTTTTTTTATCTACTTTGTATACATACTCTACTTCAGCTCTTTCTTGAATTTGATGGTAAAATGCTTTGTGAAGAGTTATAATAGGTTTTTCCTGGTAAGGTTGTAAATGCTTCTTCGTAAGTCTTTTTTTTTATCAACTTTGTATACATAATCTACCTCAACTCTTTCTTGAAATTGATGGTAAAATGCTTTGTGAAGAGTTATAATAGGTTTTTCCTGGTAAGGTTGTAAATGCTTCTTCGTAAGTCTTTTTTTTTATCAACTTTGTATACATAATCTACCTCAACTCTTTCTTGAAATTGATGGTAAAATGCTTTGTGAAGAGTTATAATAGGTTTTTCCTGGTAAGGTTGTAAATGCTTCTTCGTAAGTCTTTTTTTTATCAACTTTGTATACATACTCTACCTCAACTCTTTCTTGAAATTGATGGTAAAATGCTTTGTGAAGAGTTATAATAGGTTTTTCCTGGTAAGGTTGTAAATGCTTCTTCCTACTTTTTTTTATCTACTTTGTATACATACTCTACTTCAGCTCTTTCTTGAAACTGATGGTAAAATGCTTTGTGAAGAGATATAATCGGTTTTTCCCGGTAAGGTTGTGAATGCTTCTTCGTAAGTTTTTTTTTCCATCAATTTTGTATACATAATCTACCTCAACTCTTTCTTGAAATTGATGGAAAAATGCTTTGTGAAGAGTTATAATAGGTTTTTCCTGCTAAGGTTGTAAATGCTTCTTCCTACTTTTTTTTATCTACTTTGTATACATACTCTACTTCAGCTCTTTCTCGAAATTGATGGTAAAATGCTTTGTGAAGAGTTATAATCGGTTTTTCCTGGTAAGGTTGTAAATGCTTCTTCGTAAGTCTTTTTTTTTATCAACTTTGTATACATAATCTACCTCAACTCTTTCTTGAAATTGATAGTAAAATGCTTTGTGAAGAGTTATAATCGGTTTTTCCTGTGTTAAAGTTGTAAATGCTTCTTCGTTAAGTTTTTTTTTTTTAAATTTATTATTTTTTCAGGAAGAGGTTGTTTGAGTATTTTCATTTGTTCTTTTGAGTTTAAAATAACTTTCAAGAATCTTTTAGAAAACAAAAGATTTAGTTTTTTATTAACCAAGACTATTAGTGTATTTGTGACTACTTTCGCATTCTTAAATATTTAAATATTGTGAATCGCGTAATCTATAGGAATTAATTGTTAAGTAAACTTTTTAAGCTACTTAGGAGGGGAAAAAAAAAAAAACTGCGTTTGACGCAATGCTGTTTTGAGTTCCCCTTTTATTTTTTTGTTAAGAAAGTTGCTTATTACTATGGGATAGCTGCTGTGCCTCCGCGAATTTATCACAACTTACGAGTTAGTTGTAAATGTTAGTTCTGTGCATTTTTAACCATGCTACATTAATTATTATTAAGATTATTATTTTAACTTAGAATGTTTGATAAACAGGTTAATTGCTTCTTTGTAGATCAAAACTTGATTTTTTTTAAAGATAAACTGTTATAATTAATATTTAATTACTGTTTATAGTGTAATAGTTTAAATTTGTTAAAATATTACACTTTCTGCCAAAAAAAAAAAAAAGAAAAAAAGGATAGTGACAGTCTTTTGGATTGTTACATTTGTTCATTTCAATACGTAATATAATATCATTCTCACATATTTTAATTAATTACTGAAATTATTGTGAGTATCCAGTTAAAAGTTTTACTCAATTTTATTCAAATTTTGTAGAAATTTTATTAACTTATTATTTTCAGTATAATATTAAACAAAAAAAAAAAAAAATAATGTATTAATTACAAATGCACTTAGTCAAAACAAGTTGCAATCATTGAACTAATAAGAAATGTACATTCAATGTACATTAATAAATAAAAAGTGATGTAAATCATGAAAAAACATTAAAGTACTTAAAAAATGCTAAAATTATAAATGTTTTTGAGCTTCATACTGCCTGACGTTCATTGACCCTTAAAAAGATATTTTGCTTCTAAAATTTGAACTTATCTGGAATTTGTGTAAAATTTTTGTTTTAAAGTCATTCCTATTTACATTAATAACAAAATTATTTTAGTAGGTTTCATTTGAAATATTGTATGAATAATATCATATTACGAATTTGAAGTTAACTTAATGTGATAATTTAATTATCTTAATAAATGATTATTTATTATTTTATTTAATATTTGTATAATTGTGGGAAATTGCTTGAATTATAAGGTATAGAAGTATTGACCTCGCAATTTTATAGAGGTAAATCCAAAATCTGGAAAGAAAGAAAAAAGAGGTTTAGTATGTCCCAAGAAATAGCAATATCAAAAATGATTATTATTATTTATAAAAAGCAATAAGCTGTTATATAATAGTAGCTGTGAACATTTTTCTGGTTGAATTATAATTTAGAGCAGGATGACATTTTCTTGCTTACATTGTTTTATTTTCAATTATTCAGATTCCGCAGTACCTATATGAGCCATGGTGACTCAGGGGGTCGAGCGTACGAATCCCAATGATGGCTGGTCGATGCAAATTCTGCACCCGGCTTCTACTGACCACAGTGCTGACGTAAAATTACCTCAGAGGTAGACGGATCATGGGTTAGAGTCCTCTCTTACTAACCGTGGGAGGTTTTCGTGGTTTTCCTCTTGATGTAACTCAAACGTGGGTTAGTTCCATCAAAAATTCCTCACATTACTTAATCCAGGAGTTCCCTTGTTAAAAATTACAAGACTACGGAATTTAGTATTAGTAGCCGTGAGCCTCAAATTGGCTCGGCTGTTCAACGATGGTTATAAGAAGTATACTTATAATAGGTACCTTGGTACATGTAACAGTAATATGTGAACAGTTATATTAAAAAAAAAATAGTCTATTCGGGATTCTGTTTTTTTTTTTTTCTAAGAGAAATTTTTGAACACATTTTAGGACTAAAAAAAAAAAAAATTAAAATCGAGAACATCAGAATTATACCTTTATTGAAATATAACATCCAAAACGTGTTTGAAATTTTTTTTCGATTCATATTCACAAATTGAATTTGAAAATTGAAAAAAATTTCAAAGATAAATAACTGTTTCTCTTAGATCTATATAAGTACATATTTGAAAAATTGTTTGGAAGTGTGCCGCGTTTGGAAAATTTTACCTTTAACGCAGAAAAAGACCCCGGTGTTTTTGATATTTATCGTAACCATAAATTACTAAACTGCTAAATATATTTTTTACTTATTTTGACATAAATTAATGCAAAATAATATACCCCGTGGCAGAATTGCGTCGACACGGTGACATTGTCGCAGAACGTTACAGAGTTTTTGCAGAAAGATTTTTCATTTGGGAAGGGAAAAATTTTGGTTTTCTTTTCTGCATAAATTTTCGAAAAATGTTTTTTTTTCTCTTTTTTTTTCTTCTGCAGAATTTATTTTTTCAAAGATGCCTTTCTTGTGCATCAGAGAGAAAAGAAATAATTATGATTTTTCTATTCTTATTTGAGATTTTTTAAAAAAAAATCGGTAATTACTAGCTTTAGCTAGAATTTCAAATTAATAGTTAAAATAAAAATAAAAAAATTAGAAATCGCGAAAGTTTAAAAAATAGCTAGCTCTAGAAATGATATTCTTTTTTTTCCCCATTTTTTTCTTTCTTTTATTAACACCATATTTTACATAAAGTTATTTGAGTATCTCTCTTTTAAAGAGTCCCATTCGTGTGATTTCGTCGTCGATCTTTATTTTGAGAGCTTTTGCTGGGATATTTATTTATTATCCTTTAATTTATTTAAAAATTTTAATTTGTGTAATGTTTTACAAAATTCGAAGGAGGAAATAGTGCATTTTTCCGCCTACAAAATCTGAGAAAATCGTCTATAAAATTAGAATTAAAAAAACATTACTTTTACCAATTAAAATTTTTTATACATTTTTATTCTATACTTTCTTCTGTAAGCACAATGTTTATGTTACTTTATATTAGTAATTGTTATAATTAAAAGTATCTTAAAGCAAAATATTAGTGCTAGGGAAGTTTGTCGCAGACGGCCCAAAAAAATTCTGACACAGGGATAATAAATAAGTATGCGAAACCTATTTAATAAAAATTCTGCGTCCAAGAGCGTAGTAAGCACTATTATGTAAGTGTTTATTACTTTTTATTATTCTATGTTTTTATATAGTATTATATTCTGTTATATATTATATTCTTATTTATTAGTTCTTAGTTATTCTGATGTTGTCATTTGAATTATTGAGTAGCAAAACTACTGCATTATGAATAATTATAGGTATTAATACCAAAAACATGCTTTATATATCTCCCATTCATGATCCCTTTTTTTCCTAATTTTTTTTATTCGAGTATAATATCATATTTCTTTATACGAAAAAAAAAAAAAACATTCCGTAGTATGAAAGAATGCAATCTATCGTACCACTTTACGAACGAAGGTCACACTTAATCCAAGCATTCATTAAAAAAAAAAAAACCGCCCCATGTTTCTTTCATGACGCACTCTTCTTCTCTCGCCCCGGCTGTATTTACTTAGTAGACCGTCTGACTCCCTCTGGGCGAGTAAAATGTAAGCTTAATTACGTTAATAATAAGTCCCTGTCTGACGGTCTGTTTGTCTATGTGCCTGTTGTGGATAATTGGATAAACTACTATGAGTAGTCAATGGCTTAACTACGTGTGGGCTGTGAATGTCGGGTAGCAACTTGATTCCATTGTGAATTGAAAATGGATTAGTGCTTATGGTGTTTGTTTGATGTAAGTAATGTTTAAATTTTCGTTATAGTAATTGTGTTGATTGTAATCCTTTTAATATTTTTGTGTTGCATCGATCCATTAAAGTAAAAGATTTATACATGTTGCATGTTTTCTCCCCAATTCCGAAGTATTTTTTTAATGTTAAATTACGTAATTATTACTCATTGGGAATTATGGGATTAAAAATCTAGTTAATGGTTGCACTAAATAATGAAAATTGTATTAACCATTTAAAAAGCGGTGAGATAAAAATTATTCCCATTTATTTTTGATAATAATATAAACCACTTATGTTTTAAAAGAGGATCGCTTCATTTTGGACGAAGGTACGTTGACCACAGTTTTCATGGTTTTTCTCGACTTATACAATGGTTCAAATTTTTCTATCGTCTTAATGGTTTTTAAGCAAAATGGGACTGTTTATCTAAAACTTCTTTCAGTTACATCTAACAAATAATATAGTAATTTGCTTCGATAATTATTCGTCAGATTTTGATTGCATTATCCCTTTTCAATGACTGGTGATGCGATTGCCTTTTTTATGTATATATCTGGAAGATTTCCGTATCTTAGTCTGCGGCAGAATAATTGTTAAGTCTTCGCAAATTCCAGACAGCGGCTCGCCAGGAAAAAAAAATAAAGGAAAAAAAAAATACTGCAGAAGGGGGTAACTCAAAAGGTAAAACTGGTAGCGAACTCTGGACAGCAATTTTCTGATCCAGCGGCTTTTAACGACTCTCTTCTGTTTGGCATTTTAGGTAACGAATTGAAAAGTAAACATTAAATATTGCATTATAATTGAGATCAACTGCAGCCTAGAGAAAAATCTATGAAAAAAAAAAAAAAAAAAAAGTGAGAGCGAGTCTTTAAAGGCTACTGGATTGAAAATTAGTCTTCGGGTAAGCTTCTTCATGATATTTTTTTTTTAAAGACATAGCAAGTTTAAAATCTATTTAGCGTCTTTGCGATTTTAGTTGGCGCTACGGATCACTACTCGGAAATATCTCCAATATCTCCGTTATAGAAGAAATATTTTTTTTTCCTTAAAAGACGTGAAGACATGTGTGGTAAAAAGTGTTAACTTATGCTTGTAGTTCGGAGACTGTATACTGGTCACTTGTATAGTGGAGAGATGTTTTGACTTCTTATGAAAGCGAACAATATATTGAGTTGTCCCTGTTTAGATATAGTACTACTTGAGTGGAATTGAATCTCTTGTTGGTTATAGTTATTTATAGTAAGGACGTGAAATTTTTACCATCTTTCAGGAAGTTTAAGAGCACCCTTCTCGTCCTATTTGTTACGCTTTTTTTTTTTGATTTCGAGAAAAAAGATAGTATATTCATAATTATTTTTTTTTTAATTTTACTTAAATTCCACTTAACTTTTAAGTTCGACTCCAATTCTTCTAGGGCCCAGACTGGGGCTGAGCCCGTTCTATCTCTTTCAACGACTACAATGAAAATCTTAAACATAATTTCGTGCGATTATTTAAGTATTGGAAAAAAAAAAAAAAAAACTTAACTTTCGTTAAAGCAGCTTTCATCGTTAATTAAGTCTTAGATCTCCGCCGAATCCGTTATCAAGTAATGGAGATAATAAACTCAAGTTTATTTGAGGAATCAAAAATGCGTCTTTAAAACTTTTTTTTCTTCCAATTCCTTTTCGTTATTATTATTTAGATAAATTATTGGATAATTTATTTGGGAGGTGAACGATTTTTATAAATGTTGCTTGTTAATTAGCTTGACACTTAGAGCTTCTGATTGCGAATTATGGGTCGTTTAACTGACACTAATTGGTGTCTTATTTATTTCTTGTAGGAGTGCTTCTCTCTTTTTTTTTATTTATATTTTTTTTTTGGTTTAAAATGCACTATAGTCATCAATGACAGTATTTGAAATTTATCTTTGTTATCTTTTGTTGTTAATTTTTTAAAATGAGGTTACGAAATTGATTTAACGTATGTATTTCGGTGTTCACTTAGTTTTAAGATGCTTATTAAACATTTTAGATGTGGATGTGTTATTTTTTAATTAAAAATTTTAATCATGGATCTTCTCGTGCTTACGTTTAACAGAAAACTCAAAATATTGCATCAAATACAGATTGATTTTTTTTCTTCAAAAAAAGTAACAATTAAGAGATTTAAGTCGCCAAGTTCGGATATAAAAAATTTAATGATTACTAAATGAATTAATCTTTGTTATAGAGCAATTATTAATAAACATGATGTCTTTTTAATCTTATCTTTTACGTTTATTAATAAAGTATATTTATTAAAATGTATATGAAAGATGTAAAAATAAATAGATATGTTACTACCAATAAATAAATAAGTTTAAAAATAAAACTTGATTTCTACAATTATGTTTAATAATCAAAATAATGTAATAACAACTTAAACCATAACATCGATCAGTCATAATTGATTTAATAGAGTCTAAAACAATACAATAGCAATCTGACTGTTTTTGGTAAGTGGTGCTCTCTAATTGCTGCTTTTTATAAACATTTTTGAACCTAGATTAAAAATGTAATCATTTGGATCTAAGCTAGAGTTGGGCTAAATGTAATTACTAAAAGTAACTATGTATAATTATTGTGTGTGAAGATTGATTTTAAGCACTATTACATGGTTGTAATATTTATGATAGGAAGTTACAAGATGTTATCATGGTAACGTGTAACAATGATTATTTGTCATGATATAACCATTATTTTAAATGATTTATTAATTGTAATGAATTACTTACACACTAAATAACTCTGTGGTAATCTAACTATAGGGGTTTTTGAATGTTAAAGAAGGTAATTTCTGAATTAAAAAGGATGCAGCAGAGATATCATAAGATGAGGTGACTTCGCCGCTTTTCGAAGTGTTTTTTGAAATATCACTCTTGAGAATCCCTACCTCCAGGGGCGCCCATATGTTTGAATTTAGGGGGTGGGGGGCTCATGAAAGAAAACGACAAATAGCTTAATGAATTAAAAAATTAATGAAAGGAAATTTTATCTATTTAAATATTTTTAACTTAATTAGCTGAATAACTAATTAATTTAAATTAATTTCACTTTTAATTATACATGATTAATCAAATACGCATATGTTTCATTAAGCATATATTTTCTAGGGAGGGGCCTGGGCCCCTTCGGCCTCTCCTATGGGCGCCCATGCCTACCGCCGAAAGTGCAATGTTCTTAGTTGCTGTTCGGTTTCAGCAGCAGAATATACCACTCCGGGACACGATTTTGGAACCAGCTACTGCCGAAGGAAAAATAAAAGAAGAGCGACTTGTTAAACGCCGCTGGATTGTAAATTAGCTCCCGGGACGATTCTATACATCGAGAAAGGGTGGCTCGTTGAGATGTGCACACGTTGAGTTTAAAAGACGCACATCACCCCTTAAAAAAAGAAAGTTAACCCATCATTTTTTCTCTCATCTCACACTTATTTTGATGAAATCGAAGCGTTCCTGGCTCATTCTCATATGTGTGAGAAGTCTTTTAATAAGAAAATATTCAGTATTATAAAACTTAAAAAGAGACAAAGTTTTCTGTTTTTCAATTCTATGTTTATTAAACTAAGAAACTGAAAATTAGCTGATCTATAATGATTCTGTATACATGTATCCCAGATGAACTAAAACTTGTAGTGGACGACACTTTACATTAATACAGTTTTTTTCCAAATATTAATTCATTAATTAAATTTATTTTATTAATTTTCATTATGAATTTTTGTATTATATGGGAGAAAAAATTTTAATTATTTAATAAAAATTAACTAAAATGAAATTTGTCTTTGTTGACCTCTAAGTAGGAATTCATTTAATTTTTTTTTATATTACTTGTTTTTGTTTGCTTGCATAAACTTTCAACTGCTTATTTCTTGTTTTTTTTTATGTCTATATTTCGGTCTTGTTTTGCTATTTCTTTATTCGCACTCTGTTTTCAAACAGTCAAGAGTGTTTTTATCATTCATAGGTCAACTTTTTCATATTTTATTCTTAATGTTCCTCTGACTTTAATTTATAATGAAACGAGCATTCTGTATAAATAATTAACAAGCTAGAATGAAACTTAATGTTCAAAAATATACTGTAATGCGAGAGATTGCGTGTGCTCATATGAACCAGTAAGCTTTAGTTTTTCTCTGAGGTGCAGACTCCAAGTGCACATTTATTTGACGGATCAAATATTCGCGTGTTTTGGAGAAAAAAAAATCATTTTGGGCAAGTTTATCGATTTAATAATTCCATTTTTGTATAATAGTCCACAGGTACGTATTAGTCGAAATAAACACCGAAAAAGTGTATGGCGGCTTTATTCGAACGTAACATTGCTAACCCTTTTTCTTGACGAATCATTCAATAATAGATTCAGTTTTATTTCAGAAAAATCAAGAAAAAAAAGTAAAAACGTAAGAAAAAAACTACATAAATAAAATTACATTAATTTAAGATTATTATTAAAATGCACGATGCATGAAGTAATTTTCAAGTTGTAATTTATTTTAAAATAGGCTTAAAAGAAAGGATTAGTTATTTTATGATTTCATGTTGATTAGATAGGTGTTAAGCATTTATTTTATTTTCACTGTTTTCACAATTTTTCACTATTTTCATTTTCTTTTTTCATTATCATTTTATTCACTGTTTTTCTGTAATATCAATTCGCTTGTGTTCTAAGATAGAACTTTTTATGAATTGGAACTAATTGCTGAATTCCCTTAAAGGGAAATCCATTGCAATTGTTATTCGTTTTCGCCTATTTAATTCATCCCTATTGGGAACGAATAGAAGAAAGTGTAAAATGAAAGTGAGAAAGAAGAAGAAAATACTACGTTTGCTTTGCAATAACGCTGGGAGTTGTATGTTTATGGTGGAATAAAATGTTTTAGTCCTCATATATCATGTGCTTTTACTGAAATAATGATGGAAGAATGCTGAAGAACCTTTAACTAATAAACTAAACCTGCTGACTAGGATAATTTTAATTTAGATATCAGGTAACTAATAACTTTTCTTCTCGTTATAACCTAAAGTGTCTAGTTCAGTCCTCGATGTAAATATATTGTGCACAAGCATTCTGTGTTTAAAAGTCAAAACATTATATAAAATTTACATTTGGTTGAAAAGAAAAGTGTCCTCTTTTACTCAGCGGTAGGAGCTAAAAGTGATAGTCTCCCAGACGTGACTTAGAGGTGGAAAAAAAAATACAGAGACACATAGAGGAAGAAGGAGGGATCCCGGATCCGGAATGAGAAATACCGGACCCAGCACGTGCTCGGAATACTGCTCTGAAAAGTCCTGACTTCTTCTCCCGCATTCCTGATGCAACTTTTTCCCGGGCTTTACCGGATGAGAGACTAAACGATTCGATTTCGCGTCGGGTCCTGGAAATGAAACTGTTTCGCATAGTTTGGGTAAGGAAATGATGATAGATGATCTGATCATTTTGTACCTTTTTCCCCTATCCTTTTTATTTGTTTTTTTTTCCCCCACTCTTCCATCTAAATTTCTCTTCATCATTTGGTTGTCGGTTGGTTTTGTCTTGTTGCGATCGAAATAACACCCTAATTATCTTGTGATTGTTCTAAAGACCATTAATTGATTTTTGTCGAAAATATGTAATGCTCTGTAAGCAAAAGCTTTTTAAGTTTTCCTAATAACAAAATGTATTGTACGCATTTACATAAATTTTCTAGATTGATGATGTTTTTTTAGGAATAATTAAGGTACGTTATACTGCATTGTAGTATCAATGTAGCTGAAAATGAATTTAGTAAAATGCATAGAGATAATAATAATTGTAGTTTGTATTTTAGATTATAACCGGCTTTGTCCTCCGACCCATTTTTTAGGCCTATTTATGTTTAACTCTAGTTTTGTAATTTTGAACTCAGTACAGAAGACAAAAGAACTTCATACATTGGGACAAACGAGCCTTTGTGGAGCACGTTTTGATGGAACTAATCCGCATTTTCGTTACTTGGATAGAAAAACCACAAAAACCTCCCATGATTAACCAGATAGCATTCAGAATTTAAATCCACTGGGGATACTTTACCTTAGCTCTGTGATCAGTGCCAGTGCGAATCGGGTGTAGAATTCGTATCGACCAGCCATCGCTGGGATTCAAACCTGGGTCACCCCCGGATGACGAACGCTCTATCCTCTGAGCTACCACTGCTATGTGGTTTGTATTATTAAATATTTTATCACGTTTTCTATTAAGTTCACTGTCTGCTTACACGTAAACTCAGGGCCTCATCGACCTTACAGTCATAAACCTCAATCACCAAAATGACTCATTTAACCCAAGACCTCTCATGTTGATGACTAGTACCACCTTTTGTAATTTTAATTAAAATGAGCCGTCCAGAGGCCCCGGGCAGAAAATCCCTGATTTGCATTGCTTTATTTTTAAACAGCCCGCATAAATATATGCTTTCATGTAAGTTGTTTCTGTAAGTTGTAAGCAAATGAGTCTTAAGTCATTGCCTTTGGTCCAATTCTTATAATTTCACCCCAATAGAAAAAAGCATTGAAACGGCTAAATATGTACGATGGATCGTATTAGTGATGCTTTGAACCATAATATGAATGATATCATAAATGTATATTTTCAGTGTTTGATTGTTATTTTGTGGGCTTCATTGAAATTTAATCATGCACCACCCACCTCGCCAAATGCGATAAAATCGTAAATTTCTCGAATGAAAGTGTGTTTTTGGCGAAAGTATTGGCGAATGATTTTTTCCACTTGAAAGAAAAAAATATATATTTAACCCGATCCTCAAAATAAAGGACCTGTCAAAATAAAGATTTATGAACAAATCAGTATTTTTTATTCGATTACAATAAAATTTTCGGTAGGTGCACCGCATAACCAATTAGAGTTTGGTCCATATAATATAAGCCAAATTAATTTCGAAGTATTAATTGTAGTTTTCCAATTCCAAATTTTTTTTTCTTTTTTCTAATTCCGCAATTTTATACTCATTAATTAAAAATAAGAATATCTTTGAAAGCAGTGTTGTGGATATGGGTAAAAAAAATACTTTTATGTACAAAAGTTATTTAGCTAACACCTCAAGACTGACGTAGCATAATTTTATTCAAATTAAATTCTGCTTGTGCTTATTATATGTCAGCTTTTGTTTGTTTTTAATCCCCCCCCCCTCTTTTTTAATATGTCGTTGTCCCCTTGCTCTGAAAGATAATTCAAAAGAACGAAATAAGTTTGTCTCCCGGTTTTGTTTTCTTTCCCTTGTTCTTTAATAAAGGGCGCAAAAGAAACAACATTCTGGACAGAATTACAGAGCGGTCCGCTCAACGAGCTTGTCAGCATTCCTTTTTCTCTCTCTCTCTCCTTTTCTTTTATCGCTTTTATTTCTTTATTTACTTTTATTCCGGATCCGGGGAAAACTTCTTTCTTTAAATAGTATCTGAGTACCCTTTGTTTCTCTTAGAAAGGGCGGGCGAAAAAAAAGAAGAAGAAAAAAGATGATATTGGATATATCACCTTGCAATAACTTGTCCAGAACTCCTTACGAAGATTTAAGAATCTTCGACCCAAGAGTGAAATGGAGTTTTGGAACGTTTTTGTTTATTTTTGTTTTTTTATTGTTTATTCTTCGTTTAAAAATGCATTTGGAATGTTTGTGGAGATTAATTTTTATAGCTTTCAACATAATACGATATTTTAAAATAACTAAAAAAAAAAAAAAAAAAAAAAAAAAAAAGTGTTTCTTTTATATTCATTTTAAATTGAAAGAAAATAGCTTCAGAATGCGATAACTTGTAGCATATACCATTATTTTTGTTTGTAGTTTATTTTGGTAATTTTGAAAAGCGTTTTTTGTTGCATATTTACTTGTTTTAAATGAGAAGGTTATTTAATCTTTGATATTCACGAAAAAATGTAAATATCAAATTAGTTGTTGCGCTGGTTTATTTTTGTTTGGGTAATTTTAAAAGAACGGTTTTTTATTACACGTATAGTTATTTTAAATGGAAAGGTTGTTTAATCTAGATTTACGTGCAAAAAGTATGTAAATATCAAATGAGCTGAAACAAGATAATATCTTTGTGATGATAAAAAAGAGTATCATTTTAAAAATTTGTGATTATTGTATTTTTTTTAATCATTATAATTTTGCTCTGATTTTTAAATATTTTGTTGCTGACGTATAAGAATTTCTGATGGTAAAATAAAGGTAGTAAAATGGGGTTGAGGAATGTTTTATGTTTTAGCCCATTATATTAATATTTTTTTAATGGTTTTATAGCAGATGTTTTGTTGAATTTAAAATGCTCTTAAGAAGTATTTTATACTTAAATTACGGAGTTTATTTTTCGATTTGTATTTAAAATAAGCCGTTAAAATAGAATATTGTCTATAAAGTGTGTTCCAGTAAATGAAATAAATGTTGACTTTTTGTTAAGTTAAAAGTTTTGAGAATTTTAGAAATTATTTGGATTTTTTTTTTTTTTTTACACTAAAAAGATTATTTTAATATTTCTTGAATATGTCGCTGAATTCTGAAATGTCTTTTTAAATTGTAGTTGAAATATTTCGAATTAAATGAGTACTGTCGTTGAATAAAATGCTTGTTGTTACTTTACGTAATTTACGTAATTTGTTACGTAATGGTTGTAAAAATAGTCTTCTGACTTTCTATAATAGTTTTGAAGGGAGGAAAATTATTATGAAATCCCAAAGCTCTTTTTTTTTGTTATTCATGCTATTTCGTATAATTTAGGCTACAAAAAGTTTTTACCGATAAACTATTTACCCGTTGCATTCTTTTTTTATAATTGTTACTTAGTCCGCTTTGATGTGAGGCGATTGGAATTTTGAGATGCCACAGTTTGAGAAGATCTAAACCGTCTCATAAAAATTAAAAAATAAACGTTTTTGCCTTTTATTAGTAAGTTGTAGCTATTTTTTGTTGTTATTTTTCCAAATTATTAATTCCATCACAACTGGACAGGTGGTTTTCTTTTCACCATTTCCAATTCAACTAAGTTCTTTAAAGTTGTTGACTGTTAAATTAAAATATGCAGTAGGTCCCCTCACACCAAAATTCAACACCACAACCAATGAGAGGACTTTCAAGAAAAGAATATGCATAGGGGAAGAAGGTAACCTTCCGTAGAAATAATGTAAAGGCCTGTTTAGACGATCCAATTTCTTGGACAGAGATTGATTGATATTCATGGAAACTTGTTTTGTTTTGAGCTTGGATCGTGTAAACAAGAACTTGGTCCAACTTCTTGGACGATAGTAGAGCATGTTCTACTTTCCATCCAAGTTTTTTCTCCCTTAACCAATCAGCGTCTTAGGTTTTGTGACGTCAACAAGCAGGCAGCAAATTATGTCATTTTGTTGTCTGTTTTCATATATTTTAGTTCAAATAAATTGATCTGTTACGGTTTATTTGTGTTATTATGATTTTATTTAGTAATTTTAAACTTATGTAATTATTATTTCAAAATGTTGAATATGAACAATGCGCATGCGCAAGTTTTTCTTTCTACGAATCAGTGACATTCAAGAACTTGGATAGTGTCAACGAATCATCCAATTTCTTGGACAGAGAAATCCGTCCAATTTCTCGGATTCGAGAACTTGGACCGTGTAAACAGGCCTTAAACCCTAAGGTTGAGTGCAGTCCCTGTATATAAAGGAAAAAACAACATTTAGAGGCACAACAGTAAAGGGTCTAGAAACTGGTTTTCACCCTCCCTTCCTCCCAACCATAACTGGGGTCGGGGAGAAGAAAAAAAATCTCTTTATATTTATTACTAGTTAGTTCCGCATTTTTACACTATCAATCAACGTTTACTGTACTGTTAATAATATTCCTTTGAGAATTCATTTATATAATCAATGTTGATTAAATTTGCTAACATATTTTGACACAGAAAGACGGAATTAAATAGCAGTGTGAATGGTAGCGTGCCCAATCATGCACACAGTGTTGTCTAACAATCTGTTCTCAGGTGACGTCCATCACTTTGCTTCTTATGCGCATGATCTTAGAACATATCGCTCATGGGCTGCAATAGTGGCTCATATTCTTTTCAGCAGCAATACTGCACAACTCATAATTCAACTCGAAGGTAATCTTCGTTTAAGCTAACTAAAGCATTTCTTATGCATTTTCCTTAGCAATGAAAACTTTAAACCCACTTATCTCAAAACATGATTTTTTGAGCTGTGCCGCTGTTGCAGCCCATGAGCCATGATGCTCCGTTAAATCTGAGGATGTTGCTCACCCTGTAAGTTGTTTTTTGGTATAGCATACCGAACTGAGTAGTTCCCCACGTAAGTTACGTATTTTAAGAGCTGGACATCTCCTTTCTATAATTTTTGTTTTAGGACTCGTTGAACGTGCTTCTTGCTGCGTATACTCGCCGGCTGTCAGGATCGAACTCAACCCCTCACCATCCCTCCAAGTTTGAGCGACGCCTTTAGAGGCCTTATACAACGAGAGAAATTTTTCATCGCAAATTCTCCCTCATCTCCATAAGTAGTTTAAAATTTAAATGATAGAAAAATGGAGTTCATGCAAATCTAGAGTAAGATATGAGGTTTCTGTTGTTGAAAAAAAAATTTTTTTAATTATCAAAATTCAAACAAATTATTGGAAGAGAACTTCCCTATTGCGTAATCCTAAGTTATATTCTCATAATTTATTTTCGTTTTGATATTTTAAAAATTTATTTTCGGTTTTTAAAACTTCACGTACTCCAGGTAAGCCTGATCTGACTTTTTCTATACTTTAAATTTTAAATTACATGTGGAGGTGAAAGTGATTTGCAATTAAAAGTTTCTCACTTGGTATAGCATCACTTGAATTGACTGCTTCACTGGAGCGCTGATCAGGAGCAATAATAGGCTTTTTTTTAAGCCCATAGCAAAAATATTAAATATTTATTAGATTCTTAATTGAATATAACCCGTTTTATCTTTCCACGGAACCCTAGGATTCCGCGGAATAACTTTTAGGAACCACTGTAGAATATGATAAATGAAAATTTCAACGGCTAAGTATAAAGTATATGTATACTACCTTGTCTCTTCGGCGAAAATATTTTTTTTGGGGAAAAATGACTGTTTGATTTTTACTGTCTAGACGTCTGTTAATCGTATATTCTTAGTTTCACGATGAGTTTTTGCTATATACCTATATACTTTAAAATTTGCTTTATTGGTCTTTGTATGTATATTATATACTAATATGTATTATATGATAGTATATATTAATGTTTATTACTATATATTATCCTATGTATTGTTTGTTCAACTTTTCTAATTCAATTTATCATTTTCTCCCAAATGGTTTAAAAGTAAATAAATGTTCTATTAAAAAATTTTTTCAAAAAGTGCTTTAACCAAACATTTGTTCTTTTCCATAAAAAAAAAAAAAAATGTAACTGAAATGATTGAGATTTTCTGGTATTTCCCCAGTGACTTGGCTATATCAGTATTAGAAAAGATAAATGTTTTTTTTCTTCTGTAATAGATGCGCATGGTAGAAGATAGAAACAGGTAGAAAACAGAAAGAAAAAAAAAATTCCTTTCCTAATATTTTCTCAGATATGCATAGACTAAGCTTATCTTATTTCTTTGTTCAGCTTTCTTGTGCCATCGGTCTAGAAATTAATTATTGATGTCAGATGAGTTATTGAAATCGGATGCTAGCTATTTGTTGCTAAAAAAAATAGCTAGTAATATTTTCAGTATTTGACAATGATTCAGCTAAATTTTAATAAAAATTAAATTAAAGGCCTCATTTGAATAGTCGGCTTATTTCACCTTTTGCATGTTTTGAATTATACAGAACCTTAAAATCTTCCTGTTTTGTCTCATAATGTTCTTACTATCTCGTTTGATTTGTGTTGTCTTCTGTTCAACTGCAAAAATAAGCTGGATGTTTTCTGATTTTAAAATACTATAGGGATGACTTGTATTACGTAAGCAATGCTAATTCCACTTTTTAAACCAGGACTGTGGAGTCGGAGTCAGGGATTTTGAGCTGGAGGTCTGAGCGCTCCTGAACCGTGTTTTACCTGGAGCTGGGGGCAAAAGCTAATGCTCTTAATTTTCCCATGCTTCAGAGCTTCCCGTTCTCCAGCAATTTCATTATATTCTACAGACATTCAAGAGGCCTGCAACTTCGTTTTTCCTAAATTGTCTGATTTGTGGTATCCTCTGTTCAATTGGAAATATATGCTGGAGGTGTTCTGGTTGTTTTAAAGTAAGATAGGGATGACTTGTATAAACATGAAAGTTAAGCTAACTCCACTGTTTTAATCAGGGCTGTCGTGTCGGAGTTAGAGATTTGAGCTGTAGACTAGAGCGCCTCGGAGCTGGGGCAAGAGTTGCAGCTCTAAATTTTCTCATGCCCTAGGGTTCCAGAGCAATTTCATTGGATCCTACAGGTATTCAAAAGGCCAGCCACATTAAAACGGCAAGTTGCTGTAGAAAGACTATTGAAATACTTTTACAACGGTTTGAGATTAAATGTGAAGGAGAATTTGTCTGATTCAATTTTTTTTTCTTAAGAATGAACAAATAACTCAACTGTGAATTTTAATTTATATTTTCTGTATGAGCTGATCATTTTGTTATTATTTTTTAATAATCTTTTTATAACACAAATTTCAAATTAAAATATCTTAACTCATAAGCGCTCATAAATGTATAGTAACATTGCCCGAACCTTAGTGGAGCCGGACCTGGAGCTTTAGCTTATTATCTTTGACCGAAGCTGGAGTTGAAGCATCGAAAATTTTTTGGCTGGTCGACCCTGGTCAGAGTTGAAGGAAATATTGCAGAAGTCGGAAAAATTCGAATACGGTTAGTTGAAAGTCAGGTTGTACAGGTTAAAAAGGAAAATAAGTAATTGATATTATAAAAATTATATAGATCAATACTTTTCACATTTGAGCAGTTTCAGGCTATATTTTTTTGAACTATTGAAAAAGAACACAGGAAAATTTTTGAAAATCGATATTAATCCGGGAAATATTAGTAAGTTATCTTTTGATTCATAAATTTCAAAACTAGTTCATTTAGCTCAGTTAAAAATTTAGTTAAGAAGATATGCAAATGAAGCACATGTACCAATTGCAATAGTTTTCCAGTTTATGAATATTCACTAAAGAGTCTTTGTGTATGAGTTATATGTATCTAATATATAATTCTTTTCTTTTGATGGTTTTACACATTTTCAATATTTTGTATAACTATATTTTTTGTTAAATTTATTTCAGCTATTGTGTCATATTATGAAGTAATATGTAATTTTAATGTAATACCCTTAACTCTAATCGTACTTAAAAATTTGCCTGTTTTTAGATTTTTGATAAGTATTTCTGTTTTTATGCAATTAACGTAAAATTTTTTTTAACGTTCTCCGAATTGGTTTTCCTCAGTTTAAACTGTAATAAAATTAGATTTTTTAAAGAATCTAAAAAACTGAGGAACGTGTAGTTCTTAATTACTTACTTGAAAACCACAAATCGTATCATTTTATTGTTTTAAAGTTTTTAGGAAAAAGTCATAGAAGTCCTAAAAATTATCAAGCACTATTCTCCTAATCTAATAAAGCAACCATTTTATTTTTATTATTATTTTTAACCTTTTTGTAAGGTTTTGTGTTGTCATCAAAAGTTTGTTAAGCACAGGGGGAAAAAAATATCGAGCAAATAAATAAAAAATTTAACTTAAAATTCGAAATGGCGATGATAGAGGCCTCATAAGGCCTTCATTTAGTTTTCTTGTTTCATTATGATTATTTTGGCTAATCCCGCTAATAATATCAATATTAATTCTCAGTTAAACAGTTTAATGTCTAACAGTTATCTTGACATTTTGCTGTGCAAGCATTTGCTTTCAAAAGTTATTTTTAAAAAAAAAAAAAAAATCTTAATTTTTAATGCAATCTGATATAAATTTTAACTATGCTTTAAAAAGCTATGCTTTAAATCTGCTTTAACTATGCTTTAAATGTTTTTTTTTCGTTTGAGATATATATTTTTATTTATTTCATAATTTTATCGACTTGTGAAACATAAATTTTTATTTTATAAATACACTGAGAATAAATAACTGCTCAATAAAATCAGTATCGTATGATATATTATCTTAGTACAGCAATAAAAATGCACAAATTAAAGTTTTGGCTGCATCTCTCCTAAACTAGTAAAGTAATTTTCGATCTTTTACTTCTTGTTCCTTAATTTTTTTTCCTCCCTCCCAACGCACCTCACTTAGCCGGGGCTTCAAAATCCGGAAAATGTTAAACGTATCTCAAAACTTAATGGAAGGCACATTCAAGCGAAATGAAGCGAACATGATAGAAAATTACTTTTCCCGGATATTTGAGGCGTTTCCTCAAAGATGGTGAAGGTTCGGGTCTCTTGTTTCGCAATCTTGCGAGCGAAACTCGGTTACGAGGAACGATGGGTCATTTTGTGTCGTCTGGCCATCGATCGTGCCTGCTCCCGATTAAAGGCATCTCTGCTTCTTTTCTCCCGTTTTCGGGGTTATTGGCTTCCCTCTGGCTGCAAGATGATCCTTTTCTTCCTCTTTTTTCTTCTTCTTCTCCCGAATCCCGCCTCTTGCTCTCCTTTTCCAGTAGTGCTCGATAAAAATTTGGTTTAACATGTCTTCATTTAGAGAATCTGAATTCGTTATCTTTATGTAATAGGAATCGATAAAAAATATTTAACATCCAGTTTTGTGTAAGTGAGAACATTAATTTTAATTTCAGTTTCTGTTTTTTTTCCTCTACTGTTTGATCGAGGATAAAGAAACATTAACTGGTGTCAATTCGTACAGAGAAGATGAAAGTGCTGTTTATAGTTTTGATTTTTATGATTTCAACTATTATTATGTACATTTTTTAATTCCTCTCCTCTACAAATTCAATTTTTTCCTTTCTACTATGATTATATTGTGTATAATTTTTTCTCTCCCTTGTTTCTGTGGTCCCCCCCTTCTTTTTTTTAAAAAAGAATTCTACCCCCTACTCTCATTTTCTGCTAGTGCACGATAAAAATTCTTTTTATCATATCTTCATTTGGGGTATCTATATTTTATTTTTATGTTATAGAAATTGTTTAAAATAATTTAACATCGAGTTTATATTTTTTGTATAGAGCATAAATTTTAATTTTGGGATCTTGTTTCTTTTACTGTGCAATTAAGTATAAGAAAAAAAAAAACAAACATTAATTGCTGTCAATTTGTAACAAGAACATGAAAATATTTCGTAATATTTTTTTCTTCTTTGGTGTTAGGAATGTTTTGAAAATTACACTTACATTACAATATTTACTTATTTATATAATATTTAATTATATTATTATTACTAATATTTTTTTTATTTACGATAATTGATTTTAATAGACAAACGATACGATATTAAGATCGACTGTCTTCTGTTAACTTTCTACGATTTGTAGAAGAATTTCTTCTAGTGGTTTATGCTGCAATGTATGATTCTTTGTTTTTACAATTTGATTTAAAGGCATTTTCTGCACGACTACGTGTAAATTCAAAAGTTCATATAAAATGTCACTTTTTTCGCGTGGCGAGACTTTTAAAATGTTGTCAAAATTACTCAAAATCCTAAAAGCTTTAGTTTTTAATTGTCTACTACTCTATAAAATATTTTGCGAAAGGCATGGTAGTTGACAGTCCGGATGTTATATGATGTTAAGATAGACTCTTTAAATATTGTATAACTACCAAAATACATTCAAATAATCGTAATATACATACATTGTGATAAAGTACTTTTAAAATTTGGTAGTTTTATAAACATCAATAACAAAAAATAATTAATTTTTTTTTAACAGCATTTGATTTTATGATTAAGTTGTTTTGTAACTTAAGAAATATTATTAGTTACTAAATAATTAAAATTAGGAAATAGTTTGTGTCGCGTGAAAGTTGTCACCTTAAAATTGTGATTTTGGTATTCAGCAAACGTATGTATTTCTTTTGCCAAATACTTTTTTTTAATTCCATTTTTAAACAACTGTTCTTCTTCTTCTTCTGCTTGAGCTTGTCAGATATGTAGCACCTCTGCATTTTGTACCATACTCCAAGCCCAATTTTTTCCTAGTTCCATTGTCTTGGGTCGCCTACTTTGTTTATATAGTCTGACAGTCCCTTAATGGGCCGGCCAGGTGGCCGAGCGGTTAGCTAGCCTGACTGCGAAGCCATAAGCTGCGGGTTCGAATCCCGCTCTGGGTATGGATGTTTCTAGCTTTCTTTGTGCTGTCCTCTGTTGTGTATGATGTGTGAATGTGGCCCACCCTATAAAACGGGTTTGTGGCAGTGTGGCGTGGCCAATGTTGCTCGCCTCCGTGACTTTGGTTCACAGGTGCCCACTGGGAAATGAGCAACAATTCCGGCATAGTATGGCAAAGAACGAAAAGTTCAGTGCCTGTCGTTAAAAAAAAAAAAAAAACAGCCCTTTAATGGAGTGTTAAGGTGAAGCTCCTTAGAATATGGTTTGCCTAAAGTAGTGAGGCGCGTATGGGCGAGGGCATCACACTCGTATAGATCTTAGATATATTTGATCTTAGTCCATTGTTTTTATTTTTTAATGCTATTAGAAATTTAAAGTTTGTTGATGTAAACTTTTAGTATCTTAAACACTGTATTAAACTTTAAAAATTTTCTGAGCAATTAAAGTTTTTTTTTTCCATAAAAATACTAAACAAAAATTCAGTTTTAAATGTTCCTATTTCATTTCTTTTGTATTAGGGTAAAACATGTATGTTTATCTAGTGATAAAGTTTATCTTCTATTTCAACTTTGTCTGCTTATATAGAATATTTTGTTCTTGTGATGTTTTGTGTTGTACATAATGTAGTTTTAATGCTTTATTCTTTCTTATTTCTCAGAAATTCTTAAATGAACAAGAGCAAAAGAATGTGCAATTAAAGAAACTATTAGCAGCGGTGTCTCATTTAAGACAGAAAAAAGATTACAACAAAGAATTAGAGGCCAGAGGTAAGCTTTTTAGTTACTATGTAGTACATTAATATGCGTTTTTTATATTTTATGTTTTATATATGTTGAAACTGGAATGAGCTTAGCATTTGTTTTTTTCTATTCATTCCCATGAAAGATATCGGGTCCTTTATTTTGGATGATAATCGTCTTGAAAAGATATGTAAAACACTTATTTGATGATAACCACATTAAAATTTAATTTTGAAATTCCTTTCAAAAATAAATAAAATAATTTGTGCGTTAAAGTTCGCAAATAATAAAATAAAAAAAATGAAGAGATTAACAATTATAACTAGGTGAATAATTATGCAACAGGGTTTTATTAAAATCATTAAAACATACGTTTTTTTGGTTAAAAAAAATAAAAAAAATATTTAATTCAACATGGCATTTCATTTTTTTTTTTTCCCTGTTAAAGGCTCTCTTCAGTCGAAATTTGTAGTCGGAATTTAAGTCGCAATTTCTTTTATTTATTAAGTAACTTTGTAGTTTGCATATTTTGAAATATTTTTTTGTTTCATTTTAATCATAAAATGAGTTCTTATTGATCACAGTTACCACAAACTGTGAAACAACATTTGAAAGCCACATGTATGAAAGCCACATGTTTCAAATGTCGCCACATTTGAAATTTTAGGTTTTTAAATTTTCTCTAAGTTTTAACAGTTTTGAAAAAAGTTTTAAATGTATTTTAAATCATAAAATTTAAAATTTGGCAACTAGGTTTAATCGAACACATTTGAATGAAACAAAAAATTATCAAAAAAATTATTTAGTTATTGAAATAAGGTAATTGCATTCAAATAGTCTTTTTGTTTGTTTGTTTTGTCTGATTAGTCTTAAAACTAAAGTTTATTTTGTGTACAGCTGAAGCCATTAGTCAGTTATTGAAAACGTAAGTTATTGAAATAAAATTGCATTTGTATAAGATATATGTGTTGCTCAAATTAGTTAGTTATTGAAATAAGTTTTGCTGAAACCATTGGTCAGTTATTATTTATTAAAATAAGTATAGTCGAAAACATCTATTGAGTTGCTGAAACCATTAGTTCGTTATGGGGGGGAAATATAAGTTAGTTAGTTATTGGAGTAATGTAAAAGTTAATTATGATAAAACTAAAACTAAAATTTATTTTGTGTACAGCTGAAGCCATTAGTCAGTTATTGAAAACGTAAGTTATTGAAATAAAATTGCATTTGTATAAGATATATGTGTTGCTCAAATTAGTTAGTTATTGAAATAAGTGTAGCTGAAACCATTAGTTCGTTATGGGGGGAAATATAAGTTAGTTAGTTATTGGAGTAATGTAAAAGTTAATTATGATAAAACTAAAATTTATTTTTCTTGCAGCTAAAAATATTAGTTAGTTATTGAAATAATTGTAGCTAAAACCATTACTTCGTTATGGAAAACATTAGTTATTGAAATAAAAAAATTAAAACTATTAGTTAGTTATTGAAATAAGTGTAGCTGAAACCATTAGTTCGTTATGGGGGGAAATATAAGTTAGTTAGTTATTGGAGTAATGTAAAAGTTAATTATGATAAAACTAAAATTTATTTTTCTTGCAGCTAAAAATATTAGTTAGTTATTGAAATAATTGTAGCTAAAACCATTACTTCGTTATGGAAAACATTAGTTATTGAAATAAAAAAATTAAAACTATTAGTTAGTTATTGAAATAAGTGTAGCTGAAACCATTAGTTCGTTATGGGGGGAAATATAAGTTAGTTAGTTATTGGAGTAATGTAAAAGTTAATTATGATAAAACTAAAATTTATTTTTCTTGCAGCTAAAAATATTAGTTAGTTATTGAAATAATTGTAGCTAAAACCATTACTTCGTTATGGAAAACATTAGTTATTGAAATAAAAAAATTAAAACTATTAGTTAGTTATTGAAATAAGTGTAGCTGAAACCATTAGTTCGTTATGAAAACATTAGTTGTTGAAGTAAGGTAAAAGTTGATTTTTGAAATAAGAAAGTTAAAACTTAAGTTTATTTTTCATGCAGCTGAGAAATTGGTTTGATTTGTTAGTTATTGAAATAAGTCTAGCTGGAACCATTAGTTAGTTGTTTAAATAAGTGTAGTTGAAACTTTCAGTTAGTTATGAAAAACATTAGTAATTAAAATATAAGGTAAATGTTAATTGTTGAAATGAGAAAAACAAAACTAAAGTTAATTTTTCGTGTAGCTTAAGCCATTAGTTAGTTATGGAAATAAAATTGCATTCGTATAAATCTCTTTGTATTTGAAAACCCTTAAAAGTGAAGTTTACTTTTCGTGCAGCTGGAGCCATTATACTAAATTCTAGCATTTTAAATGCAAAATTCATTCACTTATGTATCCCAGCAAAATCTGTTTGAACCAGAAAGATTTAAAAAAGAACCTTATTCCGTTTAGTTCAACTGAAGGGATTGAGTAATGCTATTGATGATGGAGGTTTCTTTTTTACTCCATGTGTCTTCGATCTGTTAGAAAAATCTAACGGTTCTTAAGGCGAGTGTTTTCTTTCATGCGGAATTCAATTTTAAAGTTTTCTTACTTCTTTCGAACCTGGCATCTTGGAAGTCTTGTCTTTTCAATCTTTTGCTTGTATTTTTGTTAGCAGCTGTTGAAAATCTTGGTGTTTAATCTTTTTTTCCCCCGGGTTTTCTCTAAGTTACTATATTCTATCATTGATTAATTGTTAAAAGGTTCTATCCGTTTGCTTGGGAAAATGGTAAATTAAACTATCCGAAATAGACTGTCAGAGGTTTTGAGAACTAGAGATACGCATATTTTGCATTGCCTTTTGACATTTTTGTGAGGCTTATTACGCGTTATTTTCGCGTGGAATTGAATTCCGTTAATCCCAAGATGTTAAATTCTATTCTGCGTAGTCGGTGTAAAGAGGACGCTATACAGCGGGATAAATTCTTCATGGTAAAGTTTCTTTAACCTACATAAGTAATTTAAAATTTAAAGTATATAAGAAGAAAATTTAGATAAATTCTTACGTTAATCCCAAGATGTTAAATTCTGTTCTGCATAGTCTGTGTAAAGAGGAAGCTATGCAGCGGAATAAATTCTTCATGGCGAATTTTCTTTAACCAACATAAATAATTTAAAATTTAAAGTATATAAGAAGTGAGTTTAGATAAATATAGAGAAAGCTATGAAGTTTCAAATACTGAAAAAGTGTTTTAAAAGTAGCTAAATTCGAGCAAATTATTGCAGGATAGCAAATTCGTGCAATCCTAATCTGCCCATATTTTGTTTTCAGTTTGATATTTTAAATTTTTTTTCAGAATTTTGAACTTCATGATTCAGTTTAGGTTAATCTCAGCTCATTATTTTTCAAAGGTTGTTGAATATAAGATAAGCGAAAAAAAAAAGGCTGTCTTTTTTTAAAATTTGTTTAAACAACTATAAAAAAACCGGCTAAAATTTAAAAAAAAAGAAGAAAAAAAAAAGCGACTTTTACTATAACAAGATATTTTTCAAAGACTGAGATAAAATGAAAAATAGTCTGATTAGATGATGGGAACAATGTGGAACGGCAGTTTTGCACTTATGAAACATATTAATTTGAAGAAACAACTTTAAACTTTATAAGTATTAATAATAATAATTTTAATTTATTTGGGGGTTATTAAAATCAATTTCCCAACTTTTACAACCAAATATATTATTATTTTGAAAGAGTCTTATAGTTTTATAGAATATAATTGATGAAAAAAAAAAAAAAGATTTCGCAAAATTTTTTAAAAGTCTTTACTTCGGAGCAATTTTAAGCACTTCTTATATAAATTGGAAAGTGACTGTGATATGTTTAGAATGTTTCAGAGCAGCATATGCATCTTATAATTACAAAAACTTTAACTATTTATGTAATAAATGACGTTAAATAAAAATAAAAACAAAAGTAGAATGAAAAAATATTCTTAATACTAAAGTTAATCTGTGCAGTAAAAATTTATGTTAGTACAAATATCTTATTACTTTATTTTTATAAATTGTAACAATTTATTTTTTAAATTGTTATAAATTATAAAATAATATATATAACTCTTTATTGTCCCATTAAAAAATATTACTGCTAAGAAAATTTTTTCTAATAGATCTGTTATAAATTTTATTTCGAACTAAAATTAAAAATAACTTTCAATAGGAATACAGAATTTTAAGGTTGGTATTGTAAAAGTAATCACAAAAATCTTAACACATGCTTTGTGAAATCATGCTAAAATAAAGAAAGGACATTTTTCGTTTTATGTGTAAGCTATTTTGCATATTAAACACCATGGGAACTTTTAACTTATAATAGTTTTCTGTTTTTGCTATGTATTTTTAAAGAATTTGTTTATTAAACGGTACACTACCGCCTTAGTTTTTTTTTTTTTTTTTTTTTGGTAGTACATGATAAATGTAAATAAAAACTAAAACCATTCATAACATTAACATTTCTGAAAGCCAAGTTTTGCTTAAAGAAACTTAAAGTCATACTTTTATAACTTATACGAAGATATTTTTTAAATTATTGTGCCATTATACAACTTGTAGTAGGTAATGATTGCTTGTGTCACGTTAACTGCACTGTCAGACATTTGATGCATCATAATATTATGGTTTTATAATTCATATCATAGTTTCATCATAATATCATAATTTTAGTTATATTTTTATCAGATAGTGAACAATAAATATACGGATGTTAATTAAAATAAACAATTAGAAAAGCTAATACAAGCTCGTTTTTTTTTTTTTTTTTTTTTTAAATAAAAGCCAGTGTTTTAAATAATAAAAGCCAGTATTTTTAATAAAAACCGTCCAGAATGGACCTTTTTTTTAAATATCGGCTTTTTTGCTATCCTGTTTTTTTCTAAGCTTTAAATTTGAAATTGCCAATGGTGGTGAAACAGAATTTGTCGTGAAAGGTTTCTCCTGCTGTATAGCGTCCTTTTAACACACAGTTCAAATCACATTTGTTTCTTCTCATTCATGTTTGGCAAGTCTTTAAACTGAGTCCCTTTTTTGTGCGCTCCAATTTGTATATTTTTGACGCAAATGAAGTTTTTAATAGAGTAATATATTACCGCTTCGGTTTCTTGGGATTATTTATTTAACAATACTCGTCGTAATTGCAAGGCAATATCAAATAAGTTCGAAATTACAAACATGGTTTATGGTAATCACGATAAGTTAATTACATTATAATTGTTTGTGGCATAGAAACATGCTGATGTTAGGACAAATGGCGGACATGTTCGCATTTTTTTCATTTACCTCATTTCAGTTGAAACTATGTTTATTTTTCTTGCAACTGAAGCAGTTTTACGAAAACTTACCATCGTAATACTGAATAAATTCACTTCTGTTCTTCGGCAAATATGTTTAAACTAGAAAAGATGAAAAAGAACTTTATTCTGCATCTGAAAGCAATGGAGGCAGTGAATAATTCTATTGATGATTTGAGGTTCCCTCTTCAACTTCTTTTCTTGTCTTCGATCTCTGTTTGAGGAATCAGACGATTCTTTAAAGCGAGTGTTCTCATGCGGAATTCCATTTTAAAGTTTTCTTACTTCTTCAAAGTTTTGTCTTCTGAATCTTTTGATAGTATTTTTATTAACAGCTGTTTGAACTTTTGGTGTAAATTTTTTTCCCCTGGTTTCTTGCTAAAAAGTAACGATACTCTACCATCGATTAACTGTTGAAAAGATCTATCCATTTACTTGGGAAGAACGTCATATGTTTTGATTCCTTTTACCTCTTTCCATCTACTTGCTTTTGTTCTTAATTTCTCCTTTCTGAATATAGTTTCAGATTGGAAAGAGAGCTTTAGTATTTATTTTCCTGATTTCATTTTTGAATAATCAGTTTGTTTTTGAAGTTTCGTATACAAATTATCAAGCTGTGAAGTTTTTTTTCCTTTTCTTTTTTGAATAATAGTCGTTGTAGTTTATGTAATAGTTTGAATAATAGTCGTTGAATAATAGTTTTTGAGTAATAGAATTATCAATTTTATTGAAAATAAAAAATATATTTTTTCTATTTTTCTTTTAAATGAAATATATATTATTAATACGTTTTTTATATCTAATATATTTTTAATATTTAAAATAATTTTCTTTTAAACGAAGAAGTGGGTGAAGTTCCACATAATAATAAAGAAAATGAAAATTGACCTTAAATTTGCCTATTTCCTCTAAAATAGGGTTTCAGAACCTTTTTTTCCTCACAGGACCACAGTAAAACATTTTTGCTTTTGCAGGCCGCAATGAAATAAGTTTTTCGGTCGATTTCGATTAATAATAGCTACTCTTAGCGTAATAAAAAATATCAATTTCTTTTCTAAAAAAAATTAAAAAAGGAGTATATCTATGCTATTTTGGAACTATTAAATATCTAATCTTTTTTAATGAAATTAAATTATTGCAAGTTTTCAACTTCTGTAATCACCAAGAATTCTCTAAAAAAGATGACATTAGAAAAACCAAGAAAGAAAAAAAAAAGGTAAAATGGATTATTTTTTTTAAATAAAAAAAATCTAACAAATAATTTAACAACGAAAAGATAAGAATTTTGTCATTAGCTCATTCGATTACATCCGCAAAAATAGTGCTTTATAATATTGTATTAATATAGCCAAACTATATATAGCAATACAGTGTTAAAAGCACCAAAAAAGAAAAAAAAAGAGAGACTGATTGGTAATTAACAAAATTTTAGTAATTAAAAATTCAAAATAAAACAAGAGTAGGAATATATAAAGCCGGAAGGGAGAAAGATATCACATGTGCTTGTAAATAACTAGCAAAAATGATTTAAAAATATATTCGTAATTTAATTACTAAATTACAAAAAATGTTATTAAATCGTAAATAGAGAGTAATGGAATATGTTTTTAAGGCGCGTTCTACTTGCAGCTTATGCGCAGTTAATAAAATCCATTCATATTTGTGCTACTAAAAAAACATTTTCTGAAACTACTGAAATTCCGTAGTAGTTTGTTGTCATGCTATATGGCTAGCAAATATAGTCACCAATTCTTAATGAAGCTCTCGTGGGGCATCTTGTTTGCCAGTTGTATGTCAGATTTGAAAGATGATCAGATGAATTTAGATGCAAATCTAAATAGAGAAAACAAAACTTATCGGTTATAAAAGTTTCTTTTATCAAATACTGAATTGTTTTCTTAAAATTTTTTAATTTTCCTATCTAGATTTAACATAAAAATAACTTGCAAGGCTATATTAATAGAATCATAACAAATCTGCATTTCATTTTTAACAAAATAAGTCAGCATCCCCGTTGATTCTATTTGAATACTGTTAATTAATGACTGTTTTACTTCAGCAGCTCAGCGTGGAATCGAAAATTCATAGTTTCGTTTCGAATGCACATAATTATTCGCAGTACCTCGAAATCTCTGTCAGCCTTCATCGGAGCACTAATTATGCTACAAGGGGAAATTCCTCTTTGGTGCGAGATAAGCATTGTGTAAGTGTTGCTGAGAGTTTGTGAAATGCTGGTGCCACCGCTGTTTTCTTGTCATTACGTTCGTAAAGTTCGAGGTCGAATATTGATTCGATAGGAGAACGAGATACTGAATTTTGAGTTCTTGTTAAAGTTGAATAATGCATCTTGATTCAATTTCTATGCGTCGCTTGAGGAATTTTCACCGATTGTAATTTAATCTGTTATGCATTTTTTTTTTATAACCTGAAAATAATAGTGTATTAAAACTTCTTTTTTATATTGTGATGCACTAAAAAATTATTGATATTGAGAAAATTAAACACCGTGAAATAGTGCAATTTTGTGTTTATTTCGCAATATGTTTATTTTATGTATAATCTGTCTTATTAAAATGTCGTCTCTTTAAACTCAAATATCTATTAATACTTATATATTATCGATATCTCCAAAACGATTGGATTAGGTATTTGCAGGCTTATTCTTCAGTCTCTGACTTATTAAGCAAATATAAACATTAATTGGAGATAATATTAAAAAAAAACTTGTTAATTTTATATAATTTAAAAATAATTTATGTTTTTGAAGAAGAATTGTTGTTAAGAGTTAGTTGTTCAAATTTTAGTGGTTTTTTTCTCTCATTGGCTTCTATAAAGTGTAAATATATGATGTTTAACGTATAATTTTATAAAATAATCTGCATGTATTTCGTAAAATTTTGTTTTGTTTAACAATACATTTTTTACAAATTGACATTTTTGATCATTCTGCGTACATTCTTGTTAAAATGTCTTGAATTATCAAAACCTCAAGGCGTAATTACCATAATTTGCGTTATATTCAGTTCTTCAACTTGTTTAACTTTTTATGCAATCAAGTGGGCAAGAAAAAAAAAGGAGAGACAAAGCGCTTACAGAGCTAATTTATTAATTTCATCAAAATATTCGTCTCTCAAACTAGAAATATATGAATGAAATTTCTTCTGTCTATCAAAACATATTTTTATTCTCCTCATAAAAGAAAATACATTCTTGGTTTGCCTTTTCTTTCCGCTCATCGAGATCTTTGTTCCTCGAAGAAAGAAAAGTGACTAATGGCAACAAATACTATGTCAAAAAAGAAAATAAGAACAGTATGTGTTTCCAAGCGGCGGATACGAACTGCAAGGTTTTCTTCATAAAATGTTTTGAGCGGCCAGCTGTTTCCTGTAACAGATGGAAGATTTCTTGGCGAGTAGGCGACCATTACCCCTATCTGTCAACACTCTCAGATCGTTTACACTTATTCTTAGTTGAATGTTTCACGCACTTCTCTATCATCATGTGAAAGTGCTCGACCCAATCATAAATTAAGCTCATGATGATGTTTTCCAAAGTCTTCTGCTGCAGCAGTGAGTTTAAATAACTTAAAATGGTTTCATAAGAAACTTGTTTAAATTTATGATTTTGTAATCCATTGGCTGGAGATTTTGTAACAACTTCGTAATTTATAGTGTTTAATTTATAACTTATCTTAATGATTTTGCAAGTTATTAAATAGCATCATCGTATGTCAGTATTAATAGGAAGTGCGTATGATTTTTATTGATACAGTTTGGTTATTTTTCTTGCATATTTTTGTTTTGGTAAGTGAAAAGATGACTTAAATAATAAATCTTTCTCTCTCTATTTCTTATTAATTCGTTTTTTTTTTTGTTTTGTTCTGGAGGAACTATCAATGTTAATGTTTAATTTTTTATAACCGTCGTTGAACAGCCGACCCAATTTTATGGGTTTATGACTACCAATGTTCAACTCCGTAGCCTTGTAATTTTGAACCCAATCCAGAACGCAAGGGAACTTTTGGATCGAGTATTGGGAGAAATTCGCCTTCGTGGAGGACTTTTTGATGGAGCTAACCCGCATTTGCGTTACATGGTGAGGAAGACCACGGAAACCTCTCATGGTTAGCCTAACGGCAAGAGGACTCTAACCCATGATCTGTCTACTATTGAGGATATTTCACGTCAGCACTGTGGTCGGTGCAAGCCGGATGCAGAATTCGTATCGACTGGGATTTGAACCCGGTTCGCCTCATTGGAAAGCGAACGCTCTATTCCCTGAGCCATCGCGGCTCAATGTTTAATGTTTTATAACCGTCGTTGAGCAGCCGACCCAATTTTATTGGTTTACAACTATTAATGTTCAACTCCGTAACTTTGAACCCAGTCCAGAAGACAAGGGAACTCCTGGATCAAGTATTGGGAGAAATTAACCTTCGTGGAGGAATTTTTGATGGAGCTAACCCGCATTTGCGTTAAACGGAGAGGAAGACCAAGAACCTCCAACGGTTAGCCTGACGGCAAAGGGACTCTAACCCATGATCAATCTACCACTGAGGATATTTCACGCAGCACTGTCGTCGGTGCAAGCCGGATACGGAATTCGTATCGACTGGGATTCGAACCCGGTTCGCCTCATTGGAAAGCTAACGCTCTATCCCCTGAGCCATCGCGGCTCATGTTTAATGTTTGAAATGCTTTTTTTCTTTTCTTAAAATATAAATAATTAATTAATTAGGTTTTTTAGTGTGAATAAACGTAAGAAATTGAAGCACAAAGACATACTTCACAATGGAAAAATGTTATTATAGCTTCAAAAATTAAGGTGGAAAATGAGAAAAGTCGACAGATATTAAGCACTCGAAACTAACACCCATTATAGAGGAGCAGGCACGTGAAAGATGTTGGAAAAAGAAACGCAACGTTGCCAACGAAAAAAATAAATCAGTTATTTTTCAATTTTTTCTTTGGTAACGTTGCGTTTTCCCCCTCTTCCAAATCTGTTTTGTTTTTTATTTACTTGTTGGTTCGTCTTCATAATGGTCATTTATTTTGACTGTTCGAAATATGCAAACTTTTTCCATGAAATTTTTCGAAGTCAATGAAGTTTTTCGAGTGTAAAATAAAATTAATGTTTCAAAATGCAAAATAACTCCTTTCAATAAACCCTCCCCCCCCTCTACAAATAATTTCTAAACCATATATGTTTAGTTGTGTGAATAATTATTTTAATTTTATTTTTAATTGTATCATCAGCATTTAAATTTTTTTTACGAGCACAAATTCCAGTGAAGGTCACCATTGTCGAAAACATATTCTTACCAGCACGAGAATGGAATTTGCATAAAAAGTTAAGTTGTCACGAAACAAGGTTTGAATTGAACAAGATTACTGCCGAACCAAATAATTCACGCTATTTCTAAGACTTAGAAAAACTAGAAACTTTTTACTTGAAGTATTAAGCATCGGAAAATTTGGGTGAAAAAAAAATTACTGAGCAAGAAATATTTGGTTTTTCTGAGAGGTACCTATTTTGTGAAAATTTAGACATAATTTGTGAAAATTTAGGCATAATTAGTGAAAATTAAATATTATATTGAAAAATAAACACAAAAATATGTTAAAAATACGGATTTAAAATAAAATTTAAAGAAAAAGTTTTTTGTGAAACTACCGCTTTTCCTAAAGTTGAATTTGTGAAGGTTTCGCTAAACGGTAGTAAATTTTGCCTAGACATATCGCTGGTAAAGTACTGGGATCGATCCCTAGTGGCGGCTTGAAGTTCACCCAGCTTCAGAATGATGGGTACCACCAGTTTGTCTGGAGGTAAAGGCAGCCTGTGCGCAATACTGATTATATTTTCATAATCATTTGTTGTTGGCCTTAAAATTGTGGAGCAAACCTCCTGGGTTGCTGCTGGAATGCTTTACTTTATATAAAAGGAACGTTTTGAATTTTTTTAATATAAAAGTGAGTATTTTTTTATAAATATTTCTTTAAAGAACTGGGAAATCAATGCATTTAAACATCCACTAGGATATTTTTTTAAAGTCTCGTTTTTGTATCCTATTTTTTTTTTTTTTCAGTATTGCTCCGCTATAGATATTTTTGCTGAATAATTCTCAGATATATTGCTTTTCTATTCACTGGGCCAGGAATACTGCTTAAAACTTAAACTATTGAGAATATTCTTGGATTCCATTCAAATTTTTCGGGCATTACATCAAAAATTTAAACTCGTTCTACAATATATAATACACTTGTAGATTTATTTTATATAATTTTTTGGGATTAATCTGGGATTGTTGACATTTTTTCTCTCTTTTGCAATACGGCGGAAAAAACATTTGTTGATTATGAATATTTGACCAAGTTTTATTTTATGCAAAGAGAAATTAAAAAACAATTTCTTTTTCCGATGATGTGTCATCCGTCAACATTTTTAAAAATAATTTTTTATGAACTAACTCAATTTTTTTTTCTTCCCTAGAACGATTTGGAATTTTGCCAAGACTCCCGTTTTTCCCCCCTTTTTTTGTCACTTGAAGTAAATGGGTCTCCCCGGTGTGGTATTTTCTCCAAATACGAATTACTAACACGTGGGTGGCACACCCCCTTTCCTTAAACTAAGTTTCGATCAATACCAGTACTCTTTTGAGGTTGTTCGTGCCTGCAGTTCGAATTTCTGCAAAGAAAGACAGCCTTTGCAAAAGATTAAGATTCCTTGGGGGAAGGGGGTGAAGAAATTTTTTTTTCTTTCTATTTTTCGCTTTCAATTTATTGGAATATTCACATTCAGCTATCTGTGATCTGCTACAAGTTGGTGTTGGTACTGATAAAAATTATTTAGTATGATAAATAGCTTTTTTTCCCCTCCTTGTTTAAATATTTACGGCTGGTTTGTTGTAGACATCACAAGAGTCATGTGATTTTATTTGTTCTTCTCTTTGTTCGAATTACTTTTTAGCTTTGATAATCCAAAAAATATTTCTTATTGTATGTTTTTATAACTTGCTTTGAAGTCTAACATTATAAATTGTAATGAAAATAGTTTTGCACAATTTTATTGTTAATTTTTACAACCTAAGTGTTTGTCTATTCTAAGGTATCTTATTATTTTATGAAGCATCTCACTTCAAAGCTAAAAAAAACTCATGTTTATTCAATTAAGAGTTTATTTTTTTCCTCCATCTATTCTTTCTTTTTTCTCCTTAATTCGGTCCTGGTCGATCCGCGGAGATCTATTTTAGAATTTTCAGCTGCAACGTCCGTAATTGTAAACATAGAACGATTAAAAGAAATTGATGCTATAATGTTTTAAGAACTAGAGACTCGTTTATTTATTTAAATATGTTAATCTCTTCCATGTCTTGCCAACATTTAAAATTTATTTGGAATTTAACTACTAGTGTGATGGTTTTTTTAAAATTATATATTTTTTTAAAAATTAAAAGGACATGTGCTACATATAGATCAAATTTTAAAGCAAAGTCTAGTAAAATTCAACATTCGTAAGAAATCCTCATTCCCTTTTTAAAAACTTCGAGCTAGTTATTAATTATCCTAATTACATGAAGTCTTTCTGAATTAACTATTAATCTTTATCATATTTTTTTTAAAAATTCGATGCATTTCTAAAAAAAAAAAAAAAAAAAAAAAAAAAAAAAAGGGAGGTTTGAATTTTGACAAGTTTAGTATACAGAGTGTTAAATAATTGTTACCCTTAATGTCAATTATTAATTTATGTGAAAGGTTAGGGCAATGTGAGGCAGATAGTTTCAAATTGTTCAGAAGAACTGTTTTGGTGAAAAGTGCCAGGAAATACGATGTTGCAATAAATAATATCCTTGAAAGGTGTTTCCTGTAAATGTTGCTATTATGTATTATGGAGTGAAAATTCTTATCTTAAAACAGTACCAAGGAATAGTGTGATGTTAAAATGTCACCTTTATGAAAAGTATGGCTAATCACTCTATTAGCCCCAATCGCTTCATATACATGCTATATAATGAATAGTTAAGTTGCTTAACCCCTTTTCTTCATATACATAATGCATGAATGATAATGTTGTTAGGCTACTCTTCCTCATATACATCATAATAAATGGTAAAGTTGCTAGAACATTGTTCTTCATATACACAATGAATGGTAAAGTTGCTAGAGCATTGTTCTTCATATACACAATGAATGGTAAAGTTGTTAGAGCATTGTTCTTCATATACACAATGAACGGTGAAGTTGCTGGGCCGATGAATGCATCGTGCATTGTTCTTCATATGCACGATGAATGGTAAAAGTGCTGGGCTACTCTTCTTCATATGCGCGATGAAGGGTGAAATTGCTGGGCCATTTTTCTTCATATAATAAATGAATGGTAAAATTGCTGGGCCACTCTTCTTCAACTAAATAATGAATAGTAAAATTGCTCAGTCAACCTTCTTCATATACATAATGAATAATAAAATTGCCGGACCATTATTCTTTATATACATAATAAATGGTAAAGTTACTATGCCACTCTTCTTCATTTATATGATTAGAATAGTAAAACTGTTAGGTCACTCTTCTTCATATTCATGATGGTAAAGTTGTTAGGCCACTCTAAGGTTTGGATAATTTCTGAGATTTTTTTTGAATCAGCAAAATTATTATCAAGGTCAGTCTTAGTGAAGATGAATTTGAAAGCATCAAAACCAGTTTATTTGCTGGATGAAACAAAAGATTAGAGCGTCTTTCTGTTTGGTGTTCTGTATATCAGTGGCAAATATTCAAGAAATAATTAATCCGTAGCAGTCATAAATAATTAATAGTATTAACTAGTATCTTCTTATTAAAATTCTAATAAGGGATCAAATCTATAAATATCTGGAATTGAAATTTAATCCTATTGAAATTAATTTTTGTGATTAATGAACTAATTTAATTAATTTGAAATAATCATCAGATCATAAATAAACTAATGAAAAGACTTATATCATCTAACTAACCTCTGAACGTTTATTTTTCTTTTCCGCATTTTACTTGGTAGTAAATGTGTTCAGATTTTACAATGTAAAAGTTAGTAAACAAATAAGCAGTGTTGTCATGTTAACTAAAAACTAAAACAATTTTTATAACCAAAGCGGATCTAACAGGATTCACCACAAAGGTGTGTTACTGAATTGAAGCAGCAGAGTTGTTGCATAGAATGATGATGTATAATTTAATGATGTATAATCTTTCACATTGTTTATATTTATAAATATTTATTATTAGATCCTGCAAAAGTGTTAACAAAACATTAACCTATATAAGCAATAATCTCAATTGAATTCCCCCTTCTGTCTTATTGTTTTATTCATATTTTTTTAAAGTAATAAATATAATTAGTTTGAAAAGAAACTATTTTTAGACTGTTACCTTACTATAGTACTTCAACTATATATTTAATTCAAAAAATAATCTCATTTAATTCATCATTACCTATTCAAATTCAGTTCAGAATTACCTGAATGACTTATTTGGATAAATTAAATCATTAGTAAAAGTTACGTGGTTATTTTCTCAACCGCTAACACTATTTCTGTTCATTAAAATTCACCTTTCCATTCTCTGAAAAGAGCAGAAGAATATAAATTTGTTATTTATTTGTAAATGGAATGTGAGATTTGTTCTACTTGCCTTTATTCTTGTCAGAATTATTTTTATCATCTTTCGAAAGTTTTGGCGAAAAGGGAGAGTAGAATATCAAAGGAACGGTGTTGTGAGTTTTCTTAATTACAAAGGAGAGAAAAAATAAAAAATAATGAAAGGTCTTTCGGTATCTTAGGAAAATGCGCCTCAACATTTCATCTTATTTCTCTTTTCTTACAAAGAAATATGAAACTTAGGTTCGTTTAAAGATATTCCAAGTAAACTTTCTTTCATTTTGGTGTCCCTTTATTGTTAATTCAAATTTCGCAAATGGGGCTGTTCAGATATTACGTAAGCACCCCAAGGGACAAATGTGGTTTGCGATTTGCTTATTTTTGTTGACAAGTGGAAGGAAGTAGCAAAGCTTGCGTAAAATTCTAAAACTTCCCTTATTTCCAATTGAAAAAAAAAAAAAAGAGCTTAAATTTGGGAAAAAATTTACTCTTGGAAAAATTTGAAATAAAAGTTAAATTAGAGGAAAGGTAAAAAAAAATCTATAAAGAGTTTCAGAGATTATGAGTTTTGGATTTAAAGGTTTGGATTTGCTTACTTTTGTTGTCAAGTGGGGAGGAGGGATATGAGAAACGCTTACGTAAAACACTAAACCCCTATTATTTTTCAATATTTTTTTAAATGCAACAAAAGTAGCACGAAATTTTTGAAAAAAAAAAATTAAATTCAAACTAAAAGTTAAATTTGGATTAAGAAAAATAGCTGGAAATTTTTTTTCATAAATGGGTTTCGTAAGTCAAATGTTTTAACTACATAAGAAAAACACGATTCCCAAAAAATATTGCTCTCAAAATTTCATAAAATTAATTTAAACGTAAATTTTGATTTATGCAAAGTTACATCTTAGATTTCAATTCAATCGTAAAATTGCAATAAAAGTTAATGCAAATCAAGCAGACGGGTGTTGATTCAATTCAATCGTGAAATTGCAATAAAAGTTAAGGCAAATCAAGCGGATGGGTGTTATGTCTTTTTTTACGTAAGAAATAGAAGGGGTTACTGATTTATTATTATTATTGTTAAAAAAAAGGGGAGGGGATACAAAATGACCAATAAACATGCTTACGTAATATTTGAACGGTCCCTATGTGATAAGGTGGAATGATTCTTCTAATTGGAAGATTGAAAAATGTTATTTTAATACGTCGTGTTTTCATTAGATAGCCTTTATTACATATTAGTCTTAAAATTGTGTGTACACATTCTCGATGTTTGTTTAAAAATAAGATTTTAAGACTAGAATGATTTAATACTTTATTTACTTGAGTTGAGGTGTTGTTAATATTTATATTTCGGCTGTTAATTAAGAGAGTAATTATAATTGTAACTGTGAATTCAGTTGAGTGTGCTAATTCCTTTTACCTTTAAAATCGTTATTTTCCACCATGAATCGAAATTTTATTTATGAAAAATTTTCAATTTAACCTTCAGGTTAAATGCTGTAAATTGTAGCCATTTAAAGACATTTTATAAATATTTATAAATAAATATATATTAATATTTATTTAACATATAATTAAATATTTATTCTTCAATGAAAATTTATTGCATAATGAGACTTAATGCACACACAAGAATTTAAAAAGAGATATTTTTCGTGAAAAGATTTTGCGATAAAAGTGCTTTTTGAATCGAATTGAATGTTAATGGATTTTTTTTTCTTCTTTTTACTAATATTTTTGAGTATGTTTTAAATTTTTTTTTTTTTTTTTTTGAATTAGCTAATATATGCAATTGGTCTTAAAACTTATGAGGTTTCTTAGGTATGTTTTGTGTATTTATTTGGAATAATATTAATCGAATGAAATAAAAGAACAAAAATACTGATCGAAAAAACCCGACCTCACAAATTTCGGTTAGTTTGGATATAAATATTTCCCAGAAATCATTTTTATCTTTTAAATTTCGTTTTTGCACTGTTGATCATGTTTTGTGAATAATGCGTTATAATTTTTACTGTAAAATAGAATGGATTCGAAGTTTTTAAACAAGTATTTTTGTAATGAAAATGAATTATTTAAAAAAAGGAGATTTAATATACTTTAGTTTTTAATAAACTTCACAGCATTCATTTATAAAAAGAAGAAAAAAAAATTGATTTTGGTTAAATCTTTTCCAAATAATTGTATGTTGATTCCATTTTAATTAGACTTTTAAAAAAACAAAATTTATATGTTTCTGGACGTGTAAGTAATTTTATATTTTAACGTGCATTTAAAAGTTAAGATTTTGTTTATTAATTTCAACGTTCAATTTATAAAAGATCGTACTTTTAAATACCTTCAAAGACATCTATTTATTAATTTTTATTTCAAAATAATTGGAAAACTCCTAACGTAAAAAGAATAAGAAAGAAATTGCAGCAAAACTAAAATAAGCTCAGTTTTTAAAGGGTGCGAAAGGCAAAGTACAGATCTGTCAAAACAGACCCATGAGTAATGTATGGTTGTTTTTTCAGCACTGCATCTCCACTCCGAGTGGGAGGAGGTGAGGGAGGGGGCAATGCAAAGAAAGCGACAGCTGGAAGGGATGCTGGCCGACGGACGGAGCTTTGATGAACGAAGGAGGGATGTGGAGGCCTGGCTCTCCAGGCTGCAAGCCCGACTCGAGCGCATGCCCCCCGTTGGTCAAACTTTAGACATTCTTGAAAATCAATTGAAGGAACAGAAGGTATATTAATTTTAATATTTTCTCTTTCTTTCAAACCAAGAAAAAAATATTAACGTTGCTATCATTTTATGCACTGATATTTTAGGTTTATTGTTAATTGTTATTTTGTTGGAAAAACAGAAATATTTTGTTCAAGTTTGATTTTTTAAAATATGTTTTTATGGATAGTAATTATTTCTAGTAAGCAAAATAAGTTCTTCATTTTGCTAACTGGAAATTTTTTCTGCACTAAAGATGCTTTTTTATTATTTTATATTGCATTTCTCCATTTCTCTTAAATTGATTATGCACGCATTTTTGTTAATGCTGTGTTGATTCTAAGGCACGTGTACTAATATTCTATCCTTTGCTAAAAAATCTAACTTAATTTTAGTATTTTCCCTTCTTGTTCTTCTTATTCTTATTTTTATTTATTTTTTATTTATTTTTTTATTTATTATTTTTTTATTTATTATTTTTTTATTCATTATTTTTTTTTTGTCTCTTAGTTTGCACTCATTTTATGTAGAAAATATTTTTCCTTAGCAGTAAAACGATTTTATGTTTTTGTTTTTCACAAGATTTTGTTTTTAATAAAATTGTTTACATTTCATTAATTTCTGATGATTTTTTTTTATAAGATTTATTCTACGATTTTTGACTTAAGGTTTTTTTTTTAGTCTTTAAAGTACTAATCTACAAATACTTTTTCTTTTTTTTTCTTAAAAGATCCTATTAAAAGTAAATATCATAACAAAATATTCAATTTGTTATACAATCAGTTTGTTTTTATGGAGTTATTCCTGGAAACATGAATTTCTTTTTGTTAATTTGCAGTTGAACTATTTTCTTTTTCTTTTTGTGATTCAAACTTAGTCTAGCAACACATATTTTATTTAATTTCTGATACCTAGTGAGAGTTTGTGAGTTAAAACTATTATTAGAGCTCTTAGAAAACAAATTTTATTTATTTATTTTTAATTTATTGTATTCAAGAAACATTCTTGTTATTACCTTTGTTGGAGTATGAACTATGCATCCTTAAATCCTCAGAAATAGCTTTAGGATTTTTATATGTTAATGCTATCTTTTTTAAACAATCATATTGGAACAGGAAAAGAATATGACAATATCTTTTTTTTTTATCTCTAGTTGTTCATTATAAGATCTAATAGAGATTTTGTGATTTATGCTATCTTTTGTTAACATTGGTGTAGGAACATGAAAAGAATCTAAAAATATTTTTTTTTAATCTCTAGTTATTCACCATAAGACCTAATGAAGATTTTACGCTATTTTTTGTAAGCATGAAAAGAATTTGACAATTTTGTTTTAAATTTTTTAATCTCCAGTTATTTATTATAAGACCTATTAGAGATTTTGTGATTTTAAACTATCTTATGTAAACGATGGTGAAGGAACATGAAAAAAAAATTAGCCAGTTTTTTTTTTTATTATCTTTAGTTATCCATCACTAGATCTAATGCCAGTTTTGAGTTTGATGTTTACAATGATATAACAGCATTTAAAAATGGTCAGTGTTTCAACACTTGGCTAAGTTCCAATTTAGAGATTTTCTGTTAATGTGAGTCTTCTTGACTTATTCTTGTATTATTTTAATTTAATGCTTAAGAAAGTAAGGCTGGGATTCCAAGGTTAAATTACACCTAACTTCATATGTCATCCTACATGTATCTATCTCACGTTTTAAGTAACAATTTTTATTTTATTTTATCGTCTAGGCTTTGCAAGCTGAAGTAGGCCAATGGAAAGGAGCTGTTGAAGGTGTCACAAGAACAGCGCATAAAATTGCAGCTGATTGTCCTCATGATGATGCTAACAGACTTAGAGCAATTGCTGATAGGATAAATCAACGATACACTGAACTTGCTATCAGGTGTGTACCAATGTTTTTTTTTTTTTTTTTTTTTTTTTTAATTGTAGTTGTGCATCATTCACAACTTATGAAAGCTATTTACTCAATAAGACTTGAATTGGACTCATTTGAGACTTGAATTTCATTTTTAAAAATCAGTAGCTATGTTTGCTAGTGCTAAAAAATACTTCATGCAAAATCAGGGTTCATACAAGTGTTTTTTAAAGCGGCATCGCAATGCGTTTTGTGATGCAGAGAATTCAACTTAATCATTGCAGTGTGACTTATTGCCATAAAACGATCATTGAATAGTTTATATAAAATATTTATACTCATAGAAAAATAAAATTTAATTACCGTAATGCACGATTCCGAATACGTTAGTAATAATAATATCGGGTTTAAAGTATCGATATTTTTTAAACGATGTGGATATTACCTGGCAGAAAGTAAGACAACTAACTGTAACAACTGCCGAGAAAACGATTAGAAAATGACGTTGATTTGCGACGGTATAGTAGCCAATTGAGCGAATCAAAAAGTGACTACCGAATTCGAACATCGGATGTCACAATATCGTATTAAAAATAAGTTTGAAAAATCATGTAGAAATCAAACGATAAATAACTATCGAAAAAAATGATCAGTAAACGATGAGAATTTGCAATGGAATCTTCTTTAATCCAGAGTGTCAAGTAATGATAATTCGAAATTCGCGTGTCGTAATAACATTGAATTAAAAAAAAATCGTAATGTGAAAAATCACGTAAAAAAAAAAAAACATTGGGAAAACGATTGAAAATCTAATTAGAAGTTAGGAGCAATTTTTGCTACTGCGTTTTACTGTAACTAGGGTTCAGTATTTTTTGTTTTTGCTACTTGTTAGTCGACGAAATTGCGCCCTGATTGAACTTCTAAGACCATTTCCAACAGATATATCTCATGTTTCTAATAGAAGTATATGAAAGTTTGGTACTTACGTATTAACGCAACCAGGCCAAAATTCGCATAAATCGCCAAATTTGGCGACCCTACTTACGGCAACCCTAAGTGATTTATATTATTTTTCTTCACACATCTTGAATAAATGTATACCGGGCAGTGGCACTTGACCTTAAAAAAACATCAGTGTAGGGTATACCGGGCAAATGTATACCGGGCAGTGGCACTTGAACTTAAAAAAACATCAGTGTAGGGTATACCGGGCAAATGTATACCGGGCAGTGGCACTTGACCTTAAAAAACATCAGTGTAGGATAAACCGGGCAAATGTATACCGGGCAGTGGCACTTGAACTTAAAAAAACATCAGTGCAAATCGCATACATACAAAAAACATAACATACAAATCGCGCCAACCTGGTTGCGATAATACGTAAGAACCGAAAGTTTTAATTAAAATTGTAAAATTGGCAAGAGTTAAGCTTTCGAATACAGTTTTTTGTTATTAATTATTCTGTTAATTTGATTAAAATTTTGCGTTATTCCTTCTTAATAACTAAAAAAAGATAAACTCAAATTATTAATAAATGAAAAAAATATCAAATTAATGATTATTAATTGCTTTTGTTGATTGGCATGCGTTTCATTATGTCTTCTGTTTTGTTTCCACAGTGTGCAGTCCCGCGGAAAAGCTCTTCTTAATGCCCTCAACTCTTTGCAGCAGTTAGACAAGGCTCTGGATAGGTTCCTTGCCTGGCTTTCAGAGACAGAGTCTGCTCTTGAACTGCTGGAAGCAGAAGAGGAGAAGTATGGTCCCAGGGATGACTTTCATAGATCTCATGGCTGTCACGATCAAATAAGAGTAAGTGGATTTCTGAAGCACCATTTTTCATAATAATAGCTGTGTAGAATTCTCTTCACCATCTCTTGTTCATTATTTTTTAACCTCAATCTGTTGAACATCTGTTCAATTTGCAACATTAACTGAAGGTGAGCTTATTATTCTAATAAAGAAAGCAATAGAATTAACACGATGTTGACTCGGTAGAATTCCAATTCACTTTATTTTTAAAATTTTTTTTTCTTCTTATAACCGTCGTTGAACAGCCGACCCAATTTTTGGGGTTTACGAATACTAATGTTCAACTCCGTAGTCTTGTAATTTTGAACACAATCCAGAACACAAGAGAACTCTTGGATCAAGTATTGGAAGGAATTTTGTCTTCGTGGAGGACTTTTTTGATGGAACTAACCCGCATTTGCGTTAGATGGAGAGGAAAAAAAAGAAAACCTCCCAAGGTTAGCCTGACGCCAAGGGGACTAACCCATGATCCGTCTACCACTGAGGATATTTCACGTCAGCACTGTGGTCGGTGCAAGCCGGATGTGGAATTCGTATCGACCAGCCATCGCCGGGATTTGAATCCCGGTTCAACTCATTGGAAGGCGAATGCTCTATCCCAGGGCTTTCCAACTTACATGAGGTCGGGGGCCACAATTGAAAACGCAAATCAAATGGCGGGCCGCAACTTTATCAAAATTTTATGTAGGACTCTTTTATGTTAGAAGGAACATTAAATATTACTGTCAGATTTTTACCAAGTTGTACAAAACAAAAGTATTGATTTACACATTAGAATAAGAAGTAGATTTTTAAAAATACTTAATTGTTACTAATAATATTTAAAAAAAATATTAAATAAATAATAAAAATTCGGGCTACAATAATTTTAATGTGCACCTATGTATTAAACAATTAATGTGCAGCAGATACCTAATTGTTAAGATATGAAACTTTAAAAAGGTTGGTATTAAAACTTGCATAGTACCACCCGAAATGTTCAATGAGAAAATTGAGGTTTGTCTGCTGCAACCACCAGATAATAGATATTTACATTTAAAATTTACAAATGTGTGTGTAAATATTTTCGTCCAAAATGAGTGGTTTCAAAAAGTTAAATCGGAGAATTTCTTCGAGAAAATTTCTGATACACACACGCTGAATTATATTCACAAAATACAACAAAATGACATAAAAAATAGCAACATACACGATTATTTATGTATTTGAATAAATATTTTCTTGGATGCAAAATCCGAGAAATAAATTTTTTTGCACCGTTGGTATGTTAAATTTCACAGAAACGAAGAAATTAGGTTTCTATTAACGAGAAAAGTATTTTAAACTCATATAGATTTTTTACGAAAATTGCCCGCAAAAAAATGACAACTAATATATTTTAGTTCGCGGGCCAGATACGTCCCCCGGGCCGCCAGTTGGAAACCCCTGCTCTATCCCCTGAGCCATCGCGGCTCTCACTTTATTTGTTGCTAAAAATAATTCTAACTGCACAGACGTGGCTGACTTCTGGTGTTATTGTTCCCAGGTCCGGATTAAAGAAAGATGCCCTTAAGGGCCTACATCAAAATATAAAGATGTAAAAAAAAAAAAAAAAGGTAATCAACAAAGCAAAAATAAATTAATTTAAAAAAAATTTATATCGTATCCATGAGGCATTTCATGATAAATATTTTTTTGTTGTTATTGTCAGAATTATTATTCTGACAATATTATTTTGAAATATAAATTGGAATGAGAGAGAGGAGAAAGAATTAATGAGATTACAGTGTTCAATTAATTCACCCTGAGCAGGGAAAGCACAGCATGGATTACAAATGGCAAATTATAATTAAATTTTGGTTGCATTAGGAAATATTATAGAAGATAGGTAATAAAAGCAATTTTTAATACGTTTTTAAAGTTGAGACGTATTTTCTTGTGTATTTTCACAGGCACGAACTGTTAGCAAGAATTTTGTTAAGTTAGTTTTTGTTTTACAGATAACCGTCTTTGAGATAGGTAAAAAATTTATTAGAATTCTTATAAACTGCCTTAAGAGAAATAAGTCTCAAAAGTATAAAGAAGAAACATGAGAGCACGTAAAGAAAGAAATGGACCACTCTGAATAACCTTTGATCAAATGATCGAATCTTCACGTTTGAGGAATCAATTTTAATGTCGTTCGAGGGGGGATCTCAAATATGCTAATTGATTAGTGCTAACAATTTTCTGAGTTACGAAAGCAGACACTGAAACATACCTCTTTTCAACCCACAATAGCCGCAATCTGGGAAATAGGGTCCGAATTTGGTCAGGAGAGTGGTCCAAAGTTTAAACTCTTTGATATTAAAATTCGATTTTTCAGGAACTATTCGACTGATTTTGCAAAAATTTTGTATTTTACCATATAAAATTACATTCTATAAAAGGATATAAAAGTTGTATACCTTATAATTAAAAAAATTGTTGACTATTGGTAAATAAATTATCTTTGGATAAACGAATATTATAATTGTGTGCAAAAATTTTGATACGGCGAAATACATTAAAAAAAAAACAACATAAAATTAAATGGTCCAAACTTTGGACCGCTCTCCTGACCTAATTATTCGTGCCCTCAGGAATTGTAATCTGTCGAAAAAAAGTTATGTTTAATTCAGAAAAAGTACGTTTTTGTTTCTGATTTATAACTTTATAGCATTCACTAATAAATTAAGCAGCATATTCGAGGTTATTCCCTTGAATCATTGAGTCCTAGAGTATAAAGATTCAATCATTAGGTCAAAAGCTATTCATAGTGGTCCGATTTTTTTCTCACTGTACACCAATTCAAAAAAACTACTAAAAAGTATGCTGCAAGGACACAAAATATGAATTCCATTGGAAAGTTTGAAACGGGAAATATGAATTTTTATTGATATACCCCATTTCTAAATTCGCAAAATAGTCGTTCTTTAGCCATGAAAAATTTTCTATATTTTCCTTTTTTTCGCAAATCTAACGAAAAAAATGTAAAAGGTTGAATGTTTGCATTATGTTAGTTAAAAATTTAATGATATTTTATGAAGTTATTTAATGCAAAAAATTGTCCGCTACTTGGTAAATACGTTTTTAAAAATTATCTAATTGATGAATAATTTTGAAGATTTAATTTGACAAAATATTTGGGTTTACCGATTGAGCGAGGAATAACAAAAGCTCCCTCATCAAAAGAGACGCCAATAGACACGCCAATTGCATGAAATTTTATTTTAAAATAAATTATTTTTCTTTGCGCCACACAACACTTATTTTAACCCCTTTATGTTTTATAAATTTGACAGGCATTAGAAAAATGCGAAATATTATAGGAAATATATTTAGAAATCTTTTTTTTTTTTTTTTTTAAATTATATTCTTGATTCTTTGTAAGAATCATTAATAGAAAGTTTTTATTTTTTTTTTAAAAATTAAGAAGTCATTAAATTTTTTTTTTCTTTTGAAAATTTAACAGTTAATTTCTGTTTAGTCCTGATTAATAAAAGGTCTTATGCAACTTTTTTAAATGCTTTTTTAAGCTTTGTCGATGTAAATTTTTTATGAGTGAATCGACGAATGCCATGATTTACTGACGATGGCATCATTTGCTGGTATCCATTTATAGCTTGAAATCAGACTTCGTTCTTTAAATCTCGATAAAAGAATTCTATTTCTGAAATTTCTAGATCAAAATTTTATATTTCAATAATTCACAGTGGATAATACAAGTTATTCTTCGTTTAATTAAGGGGTATTGTTGCATAGCTATTTCTTACATGAATTTCATTTTCCTAGCACAATAAAAAATAACGAATTCATTTTATTATCATATCTATACTGATTCGTTCAATTTTTAAGATTCATTCGGAAGACGATTTTCCATTTGCAGATTAAAGTTTGCTGGCAAAGTGCCAAAATATTAATAGCTTATTAAATTTTTTTTCTCTCGTGTCTTGTTTATTGTCTATATCGTGAATAATGCATTTCTTAATTATCCAGAGAAACAACAGTGCGAATTATCGTTTTTAATTATAAAACTTCTAAATATTTTCGTTTAAAACTAATCGAAACAGTTTAGCGAAGCTCTTTTTATTCCTTCTCATTTTATCGTCTGCGAAGTCGGAAAACTTGAATTTCATTAATATGTCTTGGGAGTTTCGAATTGTCGGAAAGTAATTGGAATTCCTTTGAAAACTCCTTACTTTTACTACTCCTTTTACAAATAAGCTTTTTCACCTTTTACTGTAACATCATTGGTTACAAACGGAAAGGGGGGAAAAAAAGAAGAAAGAATGAATGAAACTGGAAGTTTTCTGTATCATGTTAATTATTCAACGTATGACGTAGGCGAAACCATTAGTATCTTGCTTAATTGTTTTGCGAATACCTGCCTCAGCCGTTGTGGTATTTGTTAGAAATGTTGTGGAAAGGCATCGGAAATCATTAAATATTAATTCACGGGAAGTTCCCTCTAAGAATTTATTAAGTGGCTCTGAATATTTTATAAGTGGTGCCCGTACTGATAGGATAGTATATTCTGTGCGGGTGTTAGCTTTTTCTTTTTCGAACTTATCTGGAAGTCGCAACCTTTTATAAGGTGATACATTACTGCAGGTGAATGCTAAAGGAATCTGCAGCTTAGTTTTGTACTTATCTTATTTTTAATGATGCTTTTCAAAGCGATCTCTACGACATCGGATCTTCCGACCTTGTCAAAATATTTTGCTTGTATAAATGTAAGATTACGGTATTTTACATCAACTGTGTCTGCTCCAGCTTTTCTATATTTTTTCTGGCAGTAATATAAATAATTACTTTTATAAATGTCGATTATTAAATTTTTTAATATTTTAATTGATGTAATTACATTTATACACAAACTATTGCATGTTTTGTGATAAATGATGTCGAAATCGATTTATACTTTTTATATACTTAAATACTTATATATTTTCACGTTCTGAATTGAAACTTGATTGATTTGAAAACAAATCTTACTTATGCAAATTAGTACATAAGCGCGTATTCGGTGAGGGGAGGGGTTGTATACATTCCCCACTGTAATTAAAAAAAAAAAAAAGTTTTCTTAAATCGTCATCGAATTAAATTCAGCTAAGTTCAAAACAAGTTAAGAAATAAAAAATAAATTTTTTATCGTAGATTTTTTTTATTTTATCGTATCATGAATTATCGTAGAATATGAATTTTAAGTTTTGTCCCTAAATTTCAAATTAAGAAATTAAAAAGTACAAATTAAAAAATGAAAAAAAAAAAGTATTATTATTATTATTATTTTTTTTTTTTTTTGCAAATGTTTAGTTGATGGTTTTTTCTAAAAAATTTTTAATGAGTGCAATTAAGAAAACTTTTGTAATTGGGAATTTTAATTTCGTCCCCTTCAATCATGCGACTTTCAGTTCCTGTATTAAATAGTGATGACAACTGATTAAATTGCGAAGCATACGGTGCAAAACATACGGTGACAAATTGATCGGTTTCTTGTTCCTCAAAATATAAGGTGCTGCTCTAAATAATTTTTATAATTAAATCACGAGAATGGTCAAAAGTTCGGATACCTACATCTAGTTGGAGCTAGATGGGATTTTGTTTATTTTTACACTACATGGTGGTGTTTTCCTCCCTACTTCTAGAACTAATTGTCCTAATTGAAAATTTTTTTTGTTCACAATTATGAAAATTGTGTGGGCCAGTGGTAATTTCATGTGAAATTTTTTTCAATAAATATTTATTATTTTATTTGTTTAATTTAATAATTGATTTTATTTATTTCTTTTTTGAAAATTCTGAAGTAATGTTTCACGTTATGTTATGCAATTTTTGAATACTAAATCCAAAACTAAATCGAGGAAGAAAAAAAAAGGTTTAAAAATTTTATTATTTTTGTTAAAAGTTGGCACTTTTAAATTCAGTTTGTGTAAGAAATAAAGGTGGTCTGTGCGCATTGCAGGCCACATTGCCACAATCATGCTGTTGGTCACGACATTGTGAAGCCTTAACCTTCATGACTCTTCTGGTCTGCTATAGACTTGGAAAGATTGCTTCACCTTTTAGATAGTTATTTCTCTGTAACTGGTTAACTGATCTATTACAAAGTTTAGTTATGAAAACATGATGCAAACAGGAATTATGCGAGAATTTGTGTCTCACAATTAAATTTTTTTATATTTTTTATTACTACAAATTAAATAACAAAAAGTAATACACTGTATTTAAATTTTGCTTGAGACGACCATAAATTTTTTTAAAAATAGTAACGTTCTATTGATTAATTTTTATTTATTTTTTTATGGACCTAAGCATTCAACTGCTCTCTGGCTTAACTAATGATACTAAAATTTTCAGATTGCGGCCACCCCCAAATTTTGAAGATCCAAATCCATTAAAAAAATAAAAGAGAACAAATTCTGTCACTTAATATTTTGCACTTATTAATTAGTAAGGCCCGGATTTTGATGACATTTGCATTTTTTTGCATTTTTTGCATTTTTGGACATTTTTTGTCCTTTAGAGCATTTTTTTTAGATTTATAGGGTACTTTTCTTTAAATTTTGGGGCATATTTTGCATTTTAAAGCATTTTTGAAATTTTTTGTTAATTTTTTCCAATTTTTATTATTTTTTATCATTTTTCATTATTACACTGGCTTCCAAACAATGAAGAAAATCTCTAGGATATTAACAGGTGAAGCAACATCTTTTCAAATTGAAGAAGAATTGTCAGTAAGTGAGACCGTCTTTTTCAAGTACGCACCAATAACATCAGTAGACGTTGAAAGAGGCTTCTTCAGGTATAAAAATTAACTTTCAGACAAGAAACGCTCGTTTACATTTCAAAATATTAAAAAAAAAATTAATAATACAATGTAATTGTGATATTTAGTAATATTATGAGATGGAAGCTGTTATATTCATTAAAGTTTCTATACAAAATGAAAATGTTTTGGAGTCAATATATTTTCCTTTTTTTTGTTATTTTAGGATATAAAACATATTTTTCGAACTTTAATGACTGTAGAACAAGTATTGCATTGCTTTAAATTTTTTGAAATGACTTATAATAATTTTAAAGAGTGAAAAATTGCTTTAGTTCAATATTTTTACTTTATTTAAGTCATGTCATAAGACGTTTTTAGCGCAATTTTCGCATTTTAAGAGCATTTTTTGCATTTTTTAAGGGCATTTTTTGCGCTTTTAAAGGGCATTTTTTACACTTTTTAAGGGCATTAATTGAGATTTTTTAGGTCATCAAAATCCGGGCTCTATTAATTAGTATATTTTGTCTTTTCATCTGACTGCGCAATATAAAATAACTAATGCAATATAATGTAATTATTAAATATTTGTTACTAGATAAATTAACTTGCATTATAAATAATGTCGAACGTATTCTTGCTTTACCTTAAAATATTTTTTGAAATTTAAAAACCCAAAATTCTCTTGATTGTAAAACTTATTAATCCAAGGGGCATTTTGTGCTCATATATTTATTTTTAAATACTTTCTCATAGTTTTAAAACATAATAATGGAAAATAGTTTCAATTGATAGACTATAAATTAGTGCGTTTTTCTATATTTACGTAAAAGCTTCTTGAATTCAATGTAGTCAATTTTTGCTACTCCTTCCCCCCGTTTAAGGAAATAAATTCGTGTTTTATACCAATACCCTACGGTAGTCTTAATTTTTTAACAAACCATCAAATTTTAACCTCAAGGAAAAACTTTTTATAGGTGTTAAAAAACTTTCTAAAAGATGAAGTCATTAGAAAGAATCATTAATTTTCCCGATCTCTGCGGCTATTGTCAGGATGACATCATATCCAAAACACTCCATTGTCTAAAGGTTACGCAAGGATTTTTGAATCAGGTTTACTCGTTTACCTGGCAATATTGTGGGATACATTATTCGATATCTATCTAGTTGCCCGCTTATGTCATTTACTGTTTGGCGAAGTATCAAAATTCGGACACTAGTGTTTACACCTGTCTACCGTGGAACTTTCTATTCCAAAAAATGTCTACTAGAAGTGCCGGTTTCAAGTATTATCACTAAGGTGATAGCATAATCTTCAAAGAGGGGTCGTTTGTTTAACTTCTTTTTGTGGCATCTTTTCATTTTTTACGAGATTTCGCTTTTACAAGTTTGAGTACGCCCCTCTGTTATTTTTTTTTCTTTTTTGCGAGAGCGTCTGGACTTAAGGGAATGCTTTCAAATACAACCATCCTTTAAGTGATGGCCATGGAGTGGTTTTAAAAAGAAAACGCGGACTTCTCCGAGAGAGTAAACTTTTTATCTTCTACCTTAAATAGCTCGATGGAGTGGTACTTTATTCCCCTTCAGCTTCTTTAAAAAAAAAAAAAAAAAAAAAAAGTCCAACAATTTTCTACTTTCCTCCGAAAATCTTTTCATTTAGTCACAGTCCAGCGCTTGTTTGAGTTCGTTAAATTTTCTTCTGCAATGGTCAAATTTCGGAAACAGGTATTGCGAAGGACGATGAAAGCTTGCGTCCTATGATCCAGCAGGCTTATTTTGTTGAAGGATGTATCTAAAATCGTGACTGAGTTATGTTTTAAATTCCATATGCCACAGTGATGTATCGCCTGGAATTTTGATGAGGAAATAAAAATGAAGATTCCGCACCACTTTTGGTATCGAATCAAATTCAAAATTTTCAAGTGGGTGTAAAATATAATCTTTTATTCTAAATATGGGTAATTGAATGGTTAATTTTGCGAAATTTGCGACCGAGATGGTCAAGGCAGTAGAAGTAGAAATGTCGATGGATTCGAAAGAAAAAGGATTAATGGTCGTTAATTACAGCGTTCAGCACACTTTGCGAAAGTTGGAAAGCGTAAGTTTGTTTTTTAATTTGTTTTTCTTTTTTATCGAAGTTTTCTAGTTATTGTTTTTTGTATCACAAATCATGTATGCTACTTATTTGCTTGCCTAATTGATTTCGTTTTTAACCAATTTTAGGTCAGTTATAGAAATTTTATAAAATGCGGAATTATTTTCATCGAAGCTTTAAATTATATTTATTAAGATGCATAAAAAATAATGCTTCATGTATGAAATGAAGTGGTGGGTATATGTATTACTGGCCAAATAAATTAACAAATCGTTTAGTTGAACACTAATTTTTTCACATTTGTTTTATTTTTATTCTATTTACAGAATTAGCAACTTTAATACATCATAATATCATATTTTTAATCACATTTAAAATAATTATAGCTTTTCAAAAAATCAAATTAAGTCAATAACCGTTTAATTTTTTTTAAATTTTTTTTTTTTTAAGAAACTAGCGTAGTTAAAAATTTCTTAAATAACTCTTCTAAATAAAAATTTTTCAACTGAAGGTGTTTACCCCAATTGAATTAGTAATAATTTTTAGATGTCTTCAGAACCATAGAAAATAGCAGAATAAAATTCGTAAAAATTATACTTCACTGTGTTAATAAAAATATATTTATTCAAATGTCGCGTTTACGCACGTTTATATCTGTCGTTGAACAGCCGACCTAATTTTGGATTTACGACTACTAATGTTCAACTCCGTAGCCTTGTAATTTTGAACCAATCCAGAAGACAAGGAAACTCCTGGATTAGTACCCCCAGAGGTATTGATTTGTTACTGGAACATGGAGGACTTTGCGACTCGACAGATTTAACGTGCATCAATCATCAGTCTTCTGCCGGTTGTTGGACATGGGCCCAGTGCCCTACCAATCAGGCTATCCCGGCCTTGATTCCGCACGTTTAGCCGTAAATGGGGTTAATTTTTGATGTTGTAATATCATTAAGGGGGTGTGATCTTAATTTATTGCTATTTGCCGTCCAATGAATAGCACACTTTTTTTTATTCAAACATTTTTTTCCCCACTTAGCTCTTTATTTACTAAATTAGTCAAGTATTATCAAAAATATGAGAAACTTTTCTGTCCCATTAAATAATGTCTATTTTATCAAACATCTACTTTGTCAAATATTTTTATAATATTTAATATTTTCTTATATGTTTATAATTTGGGATTTACACCTCATTATAAAATTTTAATTAAAGTTAAACGTTTAATACTGTGTTTTATAACTTGTCGAAAATGTTAACGAATCAATAGAAAAAAAATGAAAGTCTTACTTTGAAAATTGGTCGAGATAAAAAGCTGAGAATTGAGGAATCATAAAATAGCGTCCTCGTACGAAATATCACTAATTAAATATTTCAGGTGAAGTCATATTACAGGGACAGACAAGTTCCGATACAATGTTATATTCCGTTTCATGCTATATAGAAATATTATTGGAACTTAAAAAAAGTCCCGTTGGTACATAAAGGTTTAAATATTATAAACAAAGTTAACTTTTCAGTTATTACTGATTTATTAATAACGAAACGTTTTTCTATGAATAAGATTGCCGTTCGTCATTTCCGCGGGACTGTTAGAACGTTGATATAAATGTTTAATTTAGTTAGTTTAGTTGATAAAATTTAATAAATAGTAAGACGACTCTTTGTTTTCTAAATTATTCTTTCAAACCCGCCTCTTCCGCATTTTACGGAAGAGTTTAGTTGTATATTTTATGTGCTAATAAATTTTCTGTGCTCCTACTTGATCCGAATTTTAACGAATTTAATCTAAATTGATTTTTTTCTACCACTACGTTTAAATAGGTTAAACAGTTTAAACATGTTTATAACTTGGTTCCAGATACTACTAAACCTACATTCTTGCTTAATTTTCGTTCATAAACAATAACTCTGACATTTCTACAGTATAATATTTGTAACTATGTTCTATGTCAGTGATTCCCAATTTTTTACGACTACGGAATCCTCAATAATCGAGCTTCTTTTGGCGGAACCCCAAGTTAGTAAGTAAAATTAGTAAACTTTGAATATACTTAAAAAAATATATAAATAAATAAAACTGCAAAATATTTTGATTATATTTAATGTGAAGACTGAAATTTATTCAGTCATAGTTTTATCAATAATAATAGACTTACAATTATAGAATTTAAGTCAAACAGTCGCATTCGCAGGGCTTGAATGGCATCTAGACTAGTTCTGAATTTATTTTTGAAGTATTCATAAGCTGAAAACAAATAAAGTATGCTGAATTATAGTTTTCAAAAACTACTGTTATAAAAGTTTAGGAAAAAAAAACTGTTAATAATAATAAAAAAAAAGAATTTAAAATTAATTTTAAAAAAACCGTCATAAAAGTTGAGAATGGTGTTCAGAAAAACATAATTCTTTATTCTAGGATTTGATTATTTTATATTGAATCGCAATTAAAATGCAATTTTTTATAAATGTATATTCTTTTTATAATTTATTCAATATATTGTTATTGGAAAAAATATTTAAAAAAAATGTTGCTATATCTTTATTTAGTAATATTTTATTAAGATAATTACATAAAAATACCTCTAATATCAAATAAATAATGATTTAATGTTTAGATGTGAATTATAATGTCAGGTATAGAAAATCATTACTGATTTTGACTTTAGGGGTTCCACGGAACACCGTTCGGGAACCGCTGTTCTTATACTCAACTTAACAAGTTAAAAAAAAAAAAAAAAAAAAAAAAAATCCTTTTTTTTTCCCTTAAAAAATAAAGAATTAAATGTAGAACAAAATTTTATTTTATTTTGAAACAACTAATATATGCAGGGCTGATTGTGCCCCGGAAAAAATCCGGATTTCCGGATTTTTCGCTAACAGTGATCCGGAAGTTTCCGGAGATCGAAGGTCCAGACGTTTCAAAAAATCATTGATCACAGAAGTTTCCGGAAATCCAATTTTCAAAGGTGGAACTTAAAAACCAAGTTTATTTTATTTGTTTGTAAGGGAGAGCCAGAGAGATACTTTATAAGCTTATATGCGTAATTAATATTCAATTTTTATCAGTAAATAGTTGTTATAATCATAAACTCAAGAAAGAAAGACATATTTGTAAATTTTAATTACTTCTCCAGGTCATCATAGGTATATGTAAATGGTATAGGTATGTGTAAAATTTTAAGTAAACTAAGAAATAGAGAGAAAAAGGAAAAAAACTTTGTTTACATTTTTTTCTAATTATTCAATTTAAACTTTTTTTTTTGTTTGTTTGTTTTTAAATCAAGAAATTTTCCGGAATTTTGACTTGGGCTCACAATCACTGTGTATGATAGGAAATCAAAATTAGTACAAATTGTTAAACATGGGCGTCTGTAATTGTCAATAAATTAATAAAAATTAAAAATTTGCCACTGGTGCTTTGTACTTACTACTTGCGGTCACGTGGGGGTGGTTCCTGAAACGTTACCCTTTCAATTGGCAAAAAAACTTCATGCTTTGAATTAGTAGAGACAAAGCTTTTCTTTTACGTTTGTTTATTTATTTTAAAGCTCAAATATTCAATAAATAAGTTTAAACGTGAATATTGGAAATGAAAAGAACTGTGTGGCGTTTATTTTTTTCTCTAAGTACAAATATATTTCAACAATATGTATTTTATTAGTTGTTGTTTGAATGAGAGACTAGGATAATTCTCACTGACTAATTATAACAATATTTGAATCACATTACAAATTAGCAGAAGAATCAATTCAATTCTATGTCAGTTTCAAAGTAAAACGTAGTTAAAAATTTATGTGTTAACCATTTCTCTTCGCTCAACAGAAAAAAAAAATCATCAATATTGTTATTAAATGATTACTTTCATTAAAGAATATTATTTATTAGTTATTTGCACAATTATATTTTCCAAGGCCAATATTAACATTAACTTTTTCTACCAGAAATTAGCATGGATTAAAAATTTCTGGTTAAAATGTAAAAAAGTGGTAGAAAATATATTTTTCTTTCTATATTTTTGAAAGAGTGAAACTCTAGCAATTGTTATTTTCTTAAAACTTCACCTGTAAACAGGAAATCACTAAGATGTAATTTTTGAGATTAAAATAACCAAGAATAAAGTTTCACAATTAACACATTCAAGATATTTTTGTTGAACATGTAAGGAAGAGCGTTTTTTATTCCTAATTTAATAATAATAATAATAATAATAATAATAATAATAATAATAATATATATATATATATATATATATATATATATATATATATATATATATATATATATATATATATATATATATATATATATATATATATATATATATATATATATATATATATATATATATAATTGGTTTTTGAGCTAATAATTATTTGAAATAAAAATAAATATGTTGTGTGTCTAAGTCTATGAATGATGTTATATAAAGCAATGGAGTAGGATTTTTGTCTGTTGCTGTTGAAATAAGAGAAATATGTTATGTGATATTATTTTTGAGCTAACAATTATTTGAAATATAAAAAAATAAGTTGAGTCTCTAAGTCTTTGAATGAATGTATGTTATATATAGAAACAGAAAAGGATTTTTGTCTCTTGCTCTTGAAATAAGAGAAGTATGTTTTGTGTTATAAGTTTTCAACTGTATGTTTGAATAACCAATTTTAAAAAGATACAAAGAGAAAAGAAAAGGAAAAAGTTCTAGAGTATATGATGAGCAATATGTTATTTATTAAGCATTTTGATGTTATTGGCTAAAATAATTTTTTAAAAAATACATGAATAAGTGCAACAGGCCTTGTTAATAGCTAATTATACATTTTATACCCGATAATCAAAACTCCGATTGATTGAAAAATAGTACAGCCTTCTTAAATTCTCTCTTAGTATAAAAAACTAAAAAGTTCAAATATAGTTAAAGATATGTATTTTTGATTACCAAATCTGAGAACAACATTATAAAAGCAACATCAAAATTGTGATTTTATTCAATGTTATAAGACATCTAATCATTCTATTTTTATATAACATTTCTCAAGTATAAATTTCGATTATGCCTAATTATCTATTATAAGATTTGAAAGAAATGGATGTTTTTAGTCTGGCACTCAAAAAAATATTGAAATTTATTTATATATTTTGAAGTTAATGACTTCTTTCTCTTCTGAATTTAAATTTTTTATTTGTAGAACTAATCATGTTGGGTATTATTATTTATAAATTTTTTTTTTTTCATTCATTGTTTCCATTTACCACTGACATTCTTTCTATTATATATATATATATATATATATATATATATATATATATATATATATATATATATATATATATATATATATATATATATACATTCTTTCTCTCTCTCTCTGTGTATATCTATATCTATATGATATAATATATGTGTATAAAATTCTACTAAATTTCTAAACTAATTGAGCTTTCCATTGTTGAAAGATTGCACAATTTTTTATGATATGTTTTTCTTCTCCAGGATTTGCAAAGAGAAATCGAATCTCAGAGGGACCTTCATCAGACATTGAGTGAAAGGAGTACTCATTTGTTGCAAAGTCTTGAAAGTCAAGATGATGCATTGCTTTTGGGACGCAAACTTCAGGAGATGAATCATCGATGGAATGCTCTGAGGTTAAAAACAGTATCCCTTCGGTAAGGCTTGTTTTTACATCTTCTTACTAAATATTTTTACTAATCATAGCTGAATTGTGTACAGTAATCACCACTAATAAAATAACTGGGTTATTCAGTTGCTCTTTCTAGCCGAATCTGTAAGAACAGAATCATAATGATATGAAAACATGTTAAAACTTTTCTTTAATTAAATAATTTTCACAATTTTATAACATCAAGTTTTTGGAGAACGTATGTTTGAAATTTTTTTTTTTTTTTTCCTCTTAAGATTTTTTGAAAGATGGTTGTAGCTTTTAGTTAAAAGATTTAAGTCTCTTTGATAAATTCCAAATATATAATCGATTTTATCCTTGATATTCAATGTAACATTAAAAGTTAAAAAACTTTTATGAACTTTCAAATGATATTGATTCTTAAATTTCGAATTCTGATAATCAATAACAATGTGCCTGCATTTTAATTTCTGTTAAAATTTATTCAAAATAAAAAAACAAACACATGTAAATTAAAAAAAAGGAAAATATAGTAAGTGATATTACTTTTAGTGTTTATGTTAAGTTAAACTTTAAAATACCTTTTTTTCTAATTGTTGGTCCTACTACAAATCTGGTTGGCAGTATTGTATTTTTGTTCAAATTTAGTATGAAGTTTTTTAGTGTACGCATGCAATTGTAGTTGCTGTGTCATGAATTGCTGTAATTGTAATCGCCATATGTGTAATTGCTGTATTTTGAATTTTATTCACCCACACATAGTATTTTAAAAAGTGAATTCAGTTAACAGGTAAAAAAATTCTTCTCAACCTCATTTCAGACATGACTGAAATAAGTTTGTGTTTTCCATGTACCTTGTACATTCATCTGAATAGTTAAAGAAGTATGAAATGAATGCATTAAAAGTATCAGAATTGTTTATTGTAGTCATTTTTTACAAAGAAGCTTTTTTTAACACAATATGTTGTTACTGGTTTATTTTAAAAAGTTTCCCTAAGTTTAATTTTTTTGCAAAACCAGTTGGAGTATTAGGTTATCTTTTGTTACTTTCAAAATCACTATTTTATCTTTCTGACTTTTGTCTATAATTATTTCAGCTGTCTTGTTTTTTGATGGGGCTTAATTTTACAATTTCTTTCAGAAATCGTCTTGAAAGCAGTGCTGATCAGTGGAATCAGCTTTTGTTGTCCCTTCGAGAACTTACAGAGTGGGTTATTAAAAAAGAAACTGAATTATCTGCTCAACCGGCTATTGGAGGTGATGTTGGTTGCATTGTCAAGCAGCAAGATGAACATAGAGCTTTCCGAAGACAGCTTGATGATAAGAGGCCCGTTGTTGAAAGTAGTCTTTTAGCAGGAAGGCATTACGTTGCTAAAGAACCACCACTTTCTGATACTAGTGACTCTGAAGGTTAGTGACTGATACTTGTTACTCTGACAAAAGAATATCAAACTAAATAGCTATTGTGATTCAGTAAAGTTTCTTAATGTTTTTCATTTACTTACTTATTCTTATGTAATTAACTTATGTATTTTTTAGCTAAGGAATTTGAATGTGATAGTCGAGGTTATCGCAGTGCAGAAGAACAAGCTAGGGAAATAACAAGAAGTATTAGGAGAGAAGTTAAAAAGTTATCAGATAAATGGAATGGCCTTTTGTCTAGAACAGAGCAGCGTCAAAAGCGATTAGATGATGTTCTTGTGGTAAGCATTAGATCTATCTTTATATTTTAAACAAACATTCTAAACAGTATTGCCAAAATATTTTCATTCTTATTGATTTTTCTGTCCATAGCAAATTTCAGAGATGCCATAATAATTACTCCTGATTAAAAACTGTAACTATGAATTTGGTTTTGACTCCAAAATAATGTCACTATACAATCACTGTTATGCCTTAAAATACTTTTATTTATTTATTTCACTTTTTCTTTTCAATGATTAATATTACTATTTTAAAACATCAAAGACAAAACTCATCTAATAACTATTTAAATTATTTGATTTTGGTTTTGTTCATGAATTAAATTATATTTTGATCTAATTTTAAAGTTGAATAATATATTTAAGTAAATATATCTTGTCTCATTTTAACGAAACAGTTTTCTTTTAATTATCGAATTATTTTCTGTACATGTGTGCTCCTATTATAAGTGCCCATAAATTATGATTGAATATTAATGAATTTTCATTCTAAAAATGATTACATTCATTTTGTGCTTTTTTTAAAATTTTATTTGTATTGGTCTCTTTGAGGATTGCAACCTTTCTTACTGTATTGGTATATTTTATTTTTTAGTTTATTATTATTTAAAAAGTAGACTATTATGCTTTAGAGTAGTCTTTATACTCTATACAAATTGTTATTTTAGAATGAAAAAAAAATTAATTGAAACTTTACTCTTTAAATAGCTGTAGAATTAATTTATAGTTTAAATTTTTTGATATTGAGCTTGCTTATGCATCTAACTATATATATATTTTTAAAATTTTAATACTTGGTGTTTATTAAATATATACCCATTCCTGTGCCATTATAATAAAACAGTTTTTTTTTTTTTTAATTTTTCCATTTTTTTTGTGAGAGAATGTATTTTTCTTTTTAAATATTAAGTTGACTTAATATCTGATAAAATTTTATGCTTTAAAATAAAAATTATTAATTTTGTTGCATGTTTAAATTGAAGTCTGAATCAAATTATAAATACTTATTCATTCTCGTCTAAAAGTCTTGCTTCTGTATTTTATGTTCCCACAACGTTATCAACTACTTCTGAACTACAATGAATTTAGATTATTTTTAAGCTTGAATCTGTGTGAAAATAAGAGTAGGTGCATTTGTAGGGCTGAAGGGTCCTAGAAAAGATACTTACTAAATTAAAAATAGAAATATGGTACTACATACTTATGATTGAACTCTAAGGTAGATTAGATCAATCTTCATTTTATCAGGGTCTGTATATCTCACAGGACGATACGTTATTTGCCTTGGGTCTCAAAATCTTAACATCAAAGATTTTGCCTCTTGAATATTTTAATGTTAATTTACATTCAAAAAACCTAAAACAAGGCTTTCTACATTGGGCTCTAATCTGTTTACGTATAACCTGTTTCTGATAATTACACTAATGATACTTAAAAAATCTTAATTTTGAGAACAATTTATATAGTTTTATCTTTTCAAATTGTGTGTAGTTCTTTTAAAATTTTTTGCAATTTTAATTTTGTTTGGAAATAAATAATTACTTGTAGTTCATCTATTGAATATATTAGATTTTTGACTGTAATATTCACTTAATTTATCTTTCTTATATTCTACAAATAAATAAATGCAATCTATTTATAATAAAAGTATATACAATTTATTTTTTTCCTCACTCTAAAATTATTTCCTTTTGTCAGTCATAGATTGAAGTGTGCTTTTAGAAACTTCTATAGTTTTGTATAGTTTCTATAGTTTAAATAGTTTCGTTTTATCTTTTAGAAAATGCAAACTTTACAAAGAGCTATGGATGATTTAAATACAAGGTTACATTCTGCTGAAAATGCTAAGTCAAAATGGCCTCCAGTTTCGGAATTTGTGCTTGATCAACTTCCGGAACAAGTTGATGAATTAAAAGTGAAGCCCTCTTCTGTACTTTTGTTTTATTTTCTGTCTATTTATCAAGTAAATTTGTATTTTCTATGTATATAGATGCTGAAATCTGTATTTTATTATAATACATTTAGTGTAGCATTCTTATGTTTGGGGTTAAGCTATTATGTTCACCTTACAGTTTAGCTTACTTTTTGTCTGTATTAAGTATTTAGTCTTAAACATTTTGCATAGTGTATGTTTTACATAATGTAGGTTGTCTTCATATTTGAATTCAGAGTGTATTAATCTACAGTATAATGCCAACTTGTTTTATATTAATTTTGCTGAAAGCACGTTACACATAAAAAAAAAAATTTGCTGTGAGTTATAACATTTATTTTGTACGTAAATATTTTTCTCTATATCTTGTTATAGCTATTACAACACTAGTAATTTGTTTATCTAGTATAATTTGTTAGATTTTAACTGTAAGTCCACCTGCAGAATTACAGTGAAAACATATCATAACTATAGAAAGGTTCAGTTTTTTTAAAACCCTCTATTTTAATTTTGTCAAGAGATAAGTCCTAGTTTAATTACATACAAAGAATTTGTTTGTTTATCCAGTAATTTTAAGAAATTTTTTCCCAATCTTTTTTAATAAACTGTACTTGTTTAGCTTTCTACTATCAAATCCATATTAAAGCCTTTTTTTTCTTTTTTGAAAAAAACTAAGGCTTAAGACTGAACTAAGATTAATCAATTATATTTCATTTCACTGGAAATGCTAAAAGTATTATGTAAACTTTTTTTCATTATTTTGCAAAACTACTTGTTACTACAGAAAAACATTTCATCATCCCTTCTATAGTCTATTTGGATAGTTTTCTTGGGACATAAATAAGTTATTATTCTATCTTAAATTTAATTGATTTCTTGTGAAGTTTATTTGAATTTTTTGATTTAAAACTTCACTATTTATTTTGTAGGCATTTAAAGATAGAACGGCTCCCCTACAAATGCATGTAGATGAAGTGAATGAGGCAGCTGCTCGAATTACAGGATGCAATGTTTTGCTATCACATTCCAATTTAAATAGACTGGAAGAATTGAATACCCGATGGAGACTGCTGCAATTAGCAGTGGATGACCGTCGCAAACAATTGGAGCACTGTTTAATTGATCAAGGATCGGCTCAGCAACAATTCCTCAGTGGTATGTTCTGATGAATCATAATTTATAAAAGAAACTAGCTTTAAAAAACTGCTTAAGAACAATGCTTTTTTTTAAAGTTAATTGTGTGTGTTATGCAATATTAATATTATATTGTTAAAGTTAACAGTTTGAAAGATATGATTTTAAATTTTAACAAAGCTTTAGTATAATTATAGGATGGAAAAATCTCTGTTCTTAATGTGTTAACACTTGTGTTGTTTCATTGTTAAATGTGCTTGTTGATTAATAGGATTGTGAATCATTTTTAAAAATGTAAATGAATCTATATAGGAAATAATTCACATGTTTTTATTTATTAATTCCTGCTAAAGATATCAAAAGTAAAAATATTTTTTTTATTCAGTTTTTCTTTAAAAAAAAAACTCAAATTTATTATTAAAATTATATTAATAAAATTATAGAACAAATGAATAAACACTTAGGATAAACATGTATCAGTTTATGTTCTTAATTAAGCAGTTAAGATTCTTTGATTGAAATGGTTTATCTCAAATGTATAAATTAAGAGTTTTATTGTGCTTCATTGATTTACATTCATTTTACAATTTTTTTCCACGTTTTAAAATGTAAGTTAATATTTTCGTGAACTTTCAAGCATATGGTTCTTTTTTAAAGAAATTGTTTTGTATGTAATTGTTTAAAGTTATTGTTTTGTATGTAATTGTTCAGTGTGTATTGGAAGTATAAAGCTTGTTTTAAATGTCTGTCTCGTATTTTATTAGGTATGAATCATTATCAGTAAAACTGGTAAAACAAATCCTAACTATTTTGATCTATTTTACCCCAAATACTATTATATAAATAAACCCTATTTAAACACATTGCAAACAGGTTAGCATAATAATAGTAAGGGCCCCTTCAGATTTTTCAAATATCTGAAGGAGCATTTTTTAAAAATGTCACTTTGAAGGTAAGATATATTTTGTTTAACTATGGAGCACAGATATACTTTGATTTGAATAAATAAAAGTACATGTAAATAAAAAAGTGATTAGTATTTTTGAGGAGGGTGACAATTACATAGCTGTCAACTCTGCTCTTTCGCCAGTTGCTCCTGGTTTTTATAAAAATCCTCTTTGTTTTTGTACATTTTAAAAAATTTCTTAAAATTGAGTTAATTTCCTCAAAGAGTCCCTATTGAAATAAAATTTTTGGACAGATTATTGCTTGCTTGAATATTTAAATAAGTATTACTAATACACAATGAAGTTAGTCTCATTTGTAAAAATCAGTTTAAAACTTTTCTTTTGTTCTAAACTATTCAAAATTATGAGTAAACATATTACACAACATTTCAAGTTCATTTAATCTCAATTATAACTAGAAAATATTGCAGTCTTTCTATATTCCGATGACTATAAAAATCCCTTAAATTCCCTATGTGTAAAATATTTATTACATTATGCAACAATTATCATGAAATTTGTATTATTTATGTAAAATCTACTGGATTTTTTTCTATCTATTTTGGCAACTATGCAATTATAAGTGCATTTGACAAGAAATTGTTGGCAAGGCATAATCTTTTATTTTCTATTGTCACTGTATAAACTTTAAGGCAAATATATTAATATTCACTGAAATGTCACTTGATGATTGCAAATGATGAACCTTCATCCGCTTTGTTCTTTACTTGATCTGTGACAAGATTTTATTTTAGGTTTTGCAAATATACATTTCGGTCCTCCTGATGTACAGGGTAAACATTTAGATCACATTTTTTTATACTTTAATTTCTGTCTTCCCCTTTTTTTCTTTCTTTTACTGAGTTTTACTGAAACATGAAGTTTGTTGTAATCCCAACAGTTGCATAAGTTAAAAATGAGCTCTGAATATTTTTACACAAACTATCTTGCATTAAAGGAAAAAAAAAATATATGTACTAATTTTAATTATATTTTTTTTTAGCATCAGTAAGCCATCCTTGGGAAAGAGCTGTTGCTGGTAATAAAGTGCCTTATTATGTTAAGTAAGTTATGTTTGATATCAATTTAATATTTTTTTGTTATTGTGTATTTTTATTCACAATTTTTTTAAAAAATTTTATTTAGTCATTTAACTGAAACCACTCATTGGGACCATCCAAAAATGATTGAACTAATGGATTCTTTAGGTAAGTATTGATATTTTTTTTATTGCTATTTATTTTTTGATTTCTATCTTTTTTTCTTTTTTTTAATTCAATCTTTGATATCTATTTTTTGATTTCTACCTTTTTCTAAAATTTTTATCTTTGATTGATATCATATCTTTTCCGAATGTCTCTTAAATATTTTCAAAATTTATGAACACTAATAATTTGTAATTACAAATGCTTTAAAATATTTGGGAAAAACTGCTGTATTCATTTTCCTGTGGACCATGAAAATTTTCTTCCTAGAATGAAACTCAAATGAATGTAAAATTATTATTTTTAATTGTAGTCACTACACATTTGTATATTATCATATATTAAGCTTTAAGTAAGGCAAGGCGTGTGATAAAGATTTTACTATAATATTTATTCATTATGCACTAATGCACATTTTAAAGGAGTTTATTTCCATGTATTTTTCATGTTTACCCTTTTGTGATCTATAATACTACATCTTAAAGTTAGATCATATGTATCTTAGTTTAAGTATTATATTAAGTTAACTATACATTATGTTATTACGAGTTATATTACATCTTTTTTAATTATAAAATGCTACAAAAGTACCAATGGATAATCATTTTGATGTTCAAAAGACTATTTTATAACTTTTCAAGAATTTCTATTATTTCATGAAAGTCTTATTTCTTGTACTATACTTTCAAATCAAGTGATCTTAATATATCATTCTTTACATTTTAGCTGAGCTAAATGATATTCGTTATTCTGCCTATAGAACTGCAATGAAGCTGAGAACTGTTCAAAAGAGAGTTTGCTGTGAGTTTGTCTTTTTTATCTTTTTTTTCTTTCTTTCCTCCTTTTTGTGTGATTAATATGCTGTAATAATGTGCAATGTTTTCATTCTTACAGTGGATATGGTGAATATGAATAATGCTATCAATGCCTTTGATCAGCATGGACTGAGAGCACAGAATGATAAACTAATTAGCGTTCCTGAAATGATAACTTGTCTTTCAACTATATATGAAGGCATAGCTACTGAAAATAATTCCTTAATTAATATTCCTCTTTCATTAGATTTGTGTCTGAATTGGTTGCTCAATCTCTATGATACGTAAGCATGCATTTTTATACCAACAATTTATTCTTTATGAATATTGCTTTTTGTCCTTCTAATTTACACTTTTCTTATCATTAGTAATTAATGCATTATGGAAAAACTATCATTGTCAGCACTGGTTTGACAGCACTGACTTTGTTGCAATTTTCAATGTTAAACTTTTGTTTTAAATAAAATATATAGGGTTACTTCTTATGTATATTTTTTTTAACAAAATTATTAAATTAGTTTCATTTTAAAAATAATGCAAATATTTTTTTATATTTTATGATTAAATTGTCTTAAGTGTTTCTTTGTTTTAAAGACACAAATGCTTTATCTGAGAAATTTTAAACTTTCGTGTAAGAGATCTAACTAAATATATAATGTTTGGCATAACTTAAAAACCTGACAATATTTATATTGGCAATTGGCATTATTGTTATATTTCATTTATAATTATCCAGTTTTGTAATTGCCCTTAACATAGAATTACAAATTCAGCTGTAGTTCTTTTTATAAGCACAGCTTGTTTGAAACATAATTCTATGGCAATAGTCCTATATTATGGCAGCAAACTCAACTCTGTAGGGAATCTTATTGTGTATGGCATCTTCTGCATTGCGAATTCTCTGCCATAAAAAATTTTTATTTTACTTTATAACTGTCGTTGAACAGACGACCCAATTTCTTGGGTTTACGACTACTAATGTTCAACTCCGTAGCCTTGTAATTTTGAACCAATCCAGAAGACAAGGAAACTCCTGGATCAGTACCCTCAGAGGTATTGATTTGTTGTGGGAACATGGAGGACTTTGAGACTCGACAGATTTAACGTGCACCAGTCACCATTTACTACACGGGGAGTCTTCTGCCGACGAGGATTGAACCCACGACCTCTTGGACATGGGCCCAGCGCCCTACCGACCGGGCTATCCCGGCCTCCATAAACAGAATAGCTGATTCTCTGCCATAAACAGAATAGCTGATTCTCTGCCATAAACAGAATTGCAGATTCTCTGCCATAAACAGAATTGCCTATTCTCTGCCATAAACAAATGTGTTAAACAATTATATGCCTCATATTTGTTTAATGGGGATGACTTGGAAATCTAGACATCTTTAACTCTCTCCTATAAAAATAATCGTGTTTTATTTCATACTTTTCGAGTTAACTCTTACTCCTGAATCTTGTTTTTATTCTAACTTTTCCTTGAGTAAATATTATATTTAACATAAGATTGCCTGAGTTTTAACCTAAAAGCAGTCTACATCTTACTTTTGAGAAAACTAAACTTACTTTGTTTTACTAAGATATTTCACAATTAATTTATAACAAAATATTATTCTTAAAAATTTGTCAACTTTTTTTTTCAGTGTTACAAGAACTGGTTATATTAGAATTCTATCCTTCAAAGTAGGCATTATTTTACTCAGTCGTGGAAGTTTAGAAGACAAATTTAGATGTAAGTATAATTATTTTAAATGAAAGTGTATTTTATCACATTTTTATTTATGTTTTGCCATTTTGGATTATTTTCCATATTTATTTGATTTTAATTGTAAAATATTTTATAATTAAAGTAAAATTATTATTAACTTTTAACATCATAATGGTTTGCCATTTTGGAGTAATTTCAGAATGCCATTTTTGTCTTTAATTGAGTTAATGAATTATTTTTAAGAATTAATACTCCTGAACTTAATTTTCACAACTAATTGTCATTTTAACGTTTAATTTTTTGAAAAATTTAGAAAATAATGATTTTCCTTTTAATTTTTGTAATATTGATTTTAAAATTAAAAATATGATTAAATATTATTAGGTTTTTACTTTGGGTTTCTACTGCAATTTGGTTCTTTTCCTCTCAGTCACATAATTTTTGTTTTGTGACGTCACAACCTGCTTAACTGCTGTCCTTTTTATTTTAACCGCACAGATTTGGGGGTTTTGTTTTTATATTTCATTTGTGTCTTGCAGTTGTGTGAGTTTTTCTAAAAATATTTGTTATTTCACGTAAGTTTATTTCTTACTTTCCTAATGTATTTGCTTTTTTTTTTATTCTAATGTATGTTTATGCTTCTTTATATTTAATAGTATGTTATTTTATTTTATACTTTTGAATGGCATTTTTCTTTCTTTTCTTCTATATTTGTCTTCTCTTTATTCTACTGTTTTTGTTTGTTTTTCTTGTATTCCTAGACTGGTTCAAAACTTTGAGGTACAGAGAAAGTGATTTTTTGACTTTTTGTCAAACTTTCTCGATAGAAAAGTTTTGCTTTTTATGACAATTCAGGGCTGGTACCCCCTGATGACGTCAGCCTTGATTGTCATATATTTCTTTCAATGTTTTTTCAATTTTTTACTAATTTTTCTTTTTTATCTTGTTTGTTTAACATAAGTTTGCTTATTTGATTTTAAAAATTGTCAATGCAACCAACGTGAATAAACATATCGCTTAGTTTCAATGTATTTTTTGACTTGTACTTTGTGATATTGGTTGTAATTGATTAAGTTTTTCTTCACAGATTCTGTTATATAAAATCACTTTTTAAAAATATTTTATATCACTCACAGAGTAAAATTATTATATGTTATTGTATGACTTTTTATTTAATGATCTGATAATTGTGTACTGGCATGCATTTGTAATGGTTTAAAAGGATAAATTTAAATATGTTACTCAATTAGTGAGATGACATTCTAAGCTAAGAAATTTGTCAAAAAACCTGCTTTCTATGATTAAACACACATTTTTTCTGCCAGATTTGAATTCTTGACTTTCAAAATATTAATAGTAGCCATAATTTGAAAATTCAGTTCATATAGTTTAGTCATGAAAAGATCAAAAATTTTGTATTTTTAATATTAATTTCACTTTTTAAGTTTTTCTCAGTATTTATTAAACTATTTCAAAATTTTTTTTTTATACAATTATATTTACTTGAGGATAACCTAAGATCTGTTCTCTATAGTCAAGAGACACTGATGCTTGCAGTCGCAATCGTACAGACTTTCAATGTTCTTTGAAAATTCATGGACACGAAACAATAGTAACACAATTATCCAATGATAAGTTTAGTCTAAAATACAATTAAGATATTTTTTTATTTATATTTATTGTAAAAATAAGCAAAAACAATTATTAATTATTAGGTGTACAAATTTTTGGATCCTTTTAAATTTTAAATGACAAAATCTAAAATTTAATGGGAATCTGTCAAATAGTTTATAAACAACAGAATTTTCATTGTTCAAATACCATTTGACCAATTTTGATCAAATTATCAGTACAGAAAATCTGATTATTAGTTCATGATTTATTCATCTATTTTGCTTCTTATTTTGCTTACCGTACATCGACAGATGTTTTTTCACTTGCCAGAACATTATTATTATATTAGTATGTGTATTTGGCAAAAATATTGAAATTTTTTTTCTTTTTAGATTTATTTTGTTTGATAGCTGATGTAAATGGTTGTGCAGATGAAAGAAAACTAGGGTTGTTATTACATGATTGTGTACAGGTATTGCATTTATTCTCTCCTATTTATGCAATATTTTCAATTTAAAAAGTAAAGTTTTGATTAAAAGGGTTAACCACAAGTTAAAAGTATAAAAAGAGGTTGTTGGTTTTCATTTTAAATATTTTTATATTGAGTTTAAATATTTTTTGCAAAAGTAAGCAATTAACTTAATTAGAGGTTTACCAGTTTCAGTAATAAAATCTGTATCTAAATCAGTATTATTTGAATGGTGATTTTGAGAGTAATTATAATTCAAATGACATTTTTTACATTGCCTGTCTCAAATAGTTATTATAAGTTTAAATCTGGTTTTTGATTGATAAATTGCAGTAAATTCTAATTATATTTTAAATAAAAATTTAATTTTAATTTAATTTTCTTGTGCTTTAGATACCTCGACTACTTGGAGAAATTGCTGCTTTTGGAGGCAGCAACATAGAACCAAGTGTTAGAAGTTGTTTTGAAAAGGTAAAAAATAATTTTTCTTTTATTTCATGTACAATATTTTGTTTTTAGGAAATGTTAAACACTAAATTGGTATGTTTTGTGATTAAATTGACAATTTTCAGAAATTTGTTTCTAAATTTTGAATTTAAATTTTATATCAATTTCTTTTTCAAATGATTGTATTACAGGGGGTCAAAAAGGTGTGAATGGCTTGTTAAATTGTTACAAGGAAATAAATTCAAATAGAGGAATAAATATTATTTGTTTGCTTTAATTTAAAAAAAAAATCATCTATTTGACCTTTTTATTGTGTATATATTTTATTTAATTAGTGCTATAAATCAATTCTTTAGAATTTCTTCAGTACTAACCTGTTGTGTCAACAGTTTAGAGATGGTTAAAAAATTTATTATTTGCTTGCGGGAATTTTTTTTATACATATTTTCAAGCGTTCTTTTAAATTTTAGTAACAACAAAATACACCAAGCTCTGGTCATTAATTAAGCCATTTTTTAAAATTTTTTTAAACTTAACTTGAAAGTAGTTTTTTATTTAATAATGTTTATAATAGCAGTATTTAATTTGTCTTCACCAAGTATTTCAGTTACTGCCAGTAGACGCAATTCGAATGCCTCTGTGGCTGAGTGTTAATAAGGTTTACGTCTGATGCTTGAGAGTTTTTTTTCTTTTCATTAAAGTTTCAGCAGTTCTTAGTTTCCTTATTTTTTGTAATCCAAATCATATGTGTAGTTAGATTTCTCCACAATATTATGCTATAGGATTGCCACTGACGACTAAAAAAGACACCTAAATTGACTAATTTGAAGAAATTTCTACTGTTTTCTCCAAAATCAAGACGAAACGACAATTTTCAAAATATCTGTGACTTTTTAATCCTTTAGCTATTAATATAAAGCAACATGAAATAAAAATTACAGTTTTTACCCTCGTCGCTTTGCTACAAGGAGGATTATCATGTTTCATTTATACCACTGAATAGTACTTAATAGTTACCCCTGCTCTCAAAGTACATACTTTGATTTCATCATAACTCTATCCTTCAATGTTTACACCGCCGAACATTCACTTCAAATTTATTTTAGTTTTAAAATTGAAAAGAATAAAAAAATAGCTATATTGTTAGCCTATTTAATTATTAAATAATAAAAATTTTTGTTACAAATGCCTTTCATCTCTTTTGAGGATGGAAATCTGTTTCTGGAAGTAAAAGACTGACACTGTTCCTTACCGACCTAATTTTATATCCAACGAATTTATATATTAGTATTTTTGATTTTAATCTTTTCAAAGTTGACTGTAATCAATTAAAAAAAATTGCTTTAATCCTCTTCAGCATTTAAAAAAATGCTGATGTTCTTGTTACAAGTTTCTCAGATTTTCCTTCGCAAAGTTGAAAAAAAAAAATTTATGTACAATATTGTAAAAATATGCTAGAGAAGGGAGGCTATTTTGACAGCTATTTTATGCATATAGAAACTATTTTTCATATATGAAGCAACTAAAGTCGCTATATTTAGAGTCTTACCTCAGTGGCAGCCTTGTTATTTTGATTTTCATAAATATCGAGATTACATTTACGAAATTAAAAATTACGAAATTAAAAAAGAAATTGACATTAAGGTCATGATGATAGTATTGATTTGCCCTGGTTGGTGTAAGATACTTATTTTAGTGTGATTGAGAAATAAGATAACTGAAATTTTTTCATTGCATGTAAACTTTTCCTGTTAAACAAATTTTTTTTTTTCAAAGTCCTCTGTCTTTAATTTGTATTAATACCTTCAAATACTAAAATACTATATTTTCAATATTTGTGAAACACTTAAAAAATATGTACACGTTATTCTAATAATAGGAAGCATATTTTGTTCGGTAATATTTCATTTATTTTATTTCTTAGAGAATATAAAAGAGTATTAAACATATAACGAAATCGTAAATCTTTTAGCTTTTGATTAAGTATTTACTGTCGAGAAAGGTTTAAAAGTAGAAGGTTAAAAGAGCAAATTCATAATAAAAGGTTTAGAATAACAAACTGGCTAATGTGAACATGAATAAATATATCTTAAAAATACCTCAAATTTTAATAAGCCAATTTTTTATACAAAACCATTTTGAACATAGGTGTAAATTAAGTTCTGCAAAGTTTGTCTCCTAAAAGTAGTGACTAAATTTAAAAAGTAGTTTGTAGACACTACATTTTAAAAAAGTAGTTGTATTTAACTACATTTGTAATAAAGTAGTTCACTACAAAATATGTAGTTTTTCTGACCACCAATACTGCTTGAACTTTCTGTTTAAATTATGAGACAGATCTGAAAGTGTTTGTTTTACTTCTTCTTAGGCTGGAAACCAGAAGGAAATTCAAGCTAGTCATTTTTTGACGTGGTTACAACAAGAACCACAGTCCCTTGTTTGGCTTCCAGTTCTTCATCGGATGGCTGCAGCAGAAACAGCAAAGCATCAAGCGAAATGTAATATTTGCAAACAGTACCCGATTGTAGGATTCAGGTAAATCTGTTTACTACTTGATGCTTTTCAAATAATTCCATATTCATAAAAACAATTTTTTGATGTACTATTCATTCATGTCTACTTCAAGTATGGAATATCTGTAGCTGCAGTTCATAATTTAAGAGATTGAAAGTTTATTCAGAGTAGGTGTACTGAGGAAATAGTCAGAAATGCCATCCTTTTTCTTGAGTTTAACAGTTAAACGTAAACAATTATTAATAATACATAGTGATTACTTAAAATGTATGCCTTTTTTTCTAAGAAAGCAAATAAAACATGAACCTATTTGCTGCACTAAGAAATTACTTTCAGTTAATTCTAATTAACCATAATTGTATTAATTAAAAATATAAAATAATATTTCATACTTTAACGCCTTGTCATTTGTCTTTGTATACATTGCTTAAGTAATGTGGAAAATGTTTAATAGTTTGCTGTTTGCTTTTTATGATTGTATGCAATGTTAGGTTTCCATCTTAGCCAGTTTGAATATATGTAGCACAATCAAAACTAAAAGGATAAAAGAAAGTAAGAAAAACGAGAAAATTATAAAATTTTATTTATTGCGTATTAAGCTGCAAGTATTTAATATGTTTTACTTAATGTTTACTTAATTTTTTATTTTTATTTAATGTGTACTGTATTTGTTTCAATTTTTTGGATGCTCCTCACACTATATTGTATTGATATATTTTGCGTTGGCTATATTGATGCAATATTAGAAAGCACTCCTTTTTGCAGATGTAATTGTTTAAATTGATGTCGAGATTATATCTTTTCATTAATTTGTTTTCCCGCCTTTTAATTTTATTTTTATATAAATTTTTTTAAAAATATTTTATTTTAATATTTTTGTTCTTCTCTTTTCATTAATCTTTATTGTATTATTTTCCATGTTTCCTCTATATTTTTAACTTCTCTATATTTTTTAATGTTTTCTATTTTTTTCCAATTTAAAATCCATTTTATTTTTGTATTTATATAATAAAATATTTATAAGATGTTTAATCAAGTGTTTTCAAATTTTACAGATATAGATGTTTAAAGTGCTTCAACTTTGATTTATGTCAAGGCTGCTTTTTCTCTGGTAGAAAAGCAAAGAATCACAAACTAACGCATCCCATGCAAGAATACTGTACTGCTGTGAGTTGTTTTTTTGTTTATGCCAAAAATATTATATCTGCTGTAGAAATTATGTCTTGGTTATTTAAATAAGAATTTAAAACATGTCATAGTTTATCTAGCAAAGAATTCACTTAAAATTTATTGCCACTTTTCCCACCCTAATTATTTGATCCTTGTTAGTATGAAGATTATTTTATGATCACCAATTAAAGACTTGACATTGAGAAAGAGTTGTGTCATAAACAAAATAGTACAGAGAAAGGGAAGAGCATTTGGGGGTCATTAAACTAATTGTAAACTTGTCATTAAACTGTAGTATCGAGTCTGTAATGGCTAATATTATCAAAACAATCTGTCTTTCTGAACAATAAAGCTTTATTTTGAAATGTTTTAAATAAAAAGCGACATGGTAGTTTTGTTTCAAAAATGTGTGCATCTAAAAAAAAAAACTCTCTTTTATTAATAATGAAAGTTGATGCTGGGGAATGCCAACACTTACCTGTTTGCAAACTAAATGACACAATCTATGTTACTTTATTAACTTTAATTCTATGGTCCTCTAATCAATGGTCTGTTTCAATGCAGAACGTAACTTTTTGATTTATTGTCATTTAACTTCTTTTCAACACCAGCTCCTCAATATAATGTTTTAATTCTTATAGAGATATCTATTTTGAATTATTAATTTCATATTGTTTTCAGTGTTAGTAAAGTTCTGCTTCTCTTAGATATATGATGCAGTTTAAATGAAGTTTGAAAACTTGTGTGTAATGTAAGTCAATAATGTAAAAATAACTAATTAATGTAATGTTTAAGTGACATTGTTAAGCATTTGTAGGTTGAAAACTTGTGTGTAATGTAAGTCAATAATGTAAAAATAACTAATTAATGTAATGTTTAAGTGTATGTAATGTAAAGTTAATGTAATGTAATGTAATGTAGGTCATTTGTATTTGTAGATTAAGAGATGTGCTTAAACCTTAGGTTAGGTTAGTGTACATATAGGGGATTGTTGGGTACCCCCGCCCACTGTCAATTTCATATGTATAGAATATTTTTTCAAGTCAATGGGCCATCGGACATTAATTGTTATATTAAAAAAATACTATTTTAAAAGTTTAAAGTATTTATGCAGCTGGTAACATGGTAAACAATAGTTTTGAAAATATGTTGAATACAGTAGTCAAATTTTTTAAATTTCTATTTTTTTAAGTTAAACTATTCTTTTTTTTTGGTTTGTTCTTTTTGCATTATTTAATTAGATGATAAAACAATAGAAACATACAAAAATATTGATTATTACTCAATACTATACAGAAATATAAGCAATACTCCTTAAGTGGGCGGGGCTACCCGACTCTCCCCTAATGTTCAGTCTTTGACTCTGCGTTTCTTTTTATTCTTTTCATAACTCGGGTCAAATTCTTTCTGGTGCTGATAAGGCTAATCTTTCTCACTTTTGTTAATAAAATGATTGACTTCAGACCACTTTTGAGGAGAATGTCATAGGATAATGTACTGCTTTTGATTCTGAGTTTCTTTTTGTGCTCTTCATGACTTAGATCAAATTCTTTTTTGCTGCTAATATAACCAATCTTTCTCACTTTTTATTAATAAAATGATTGACTTTCAGACCACCTCTGGAGAGGATGTTCGTGATTTCACCAAAATCATGAAGAATAAATTCAAATCAAAACGTTACTTCAAGAAGCATCAAAGGCTTGGTTATCTTCCAGTTCAGACTGTACTTGAAGGTGATGATCTTGAAAGTCCAGCGCCATCGCCCCAGCACACTTTATCATCTCAAGAAATGCACTCTAGGCTGGAACTTTATGCAAGCAGGTAGAAAATTATTATTATTTTTTTTAAAACACCAATATAAGCTGTTGCTGAAAAGAATTTAGAATCTGGCTAATTGTATCATTCATAATTATTTATGCACTAAGTTTAAACTTATTATACATTTAGTGAAATAATTATTCAATTAGTTTTTACTAGTCTTGCAAGATTTTTTTTTGTTAAGTTAAAATATTTTATTTTGTAAATATCCTGTCATAATTATATTTGTTTTGAGCAAATATATTTTTAATTTTGTTATTAAACTTTTTATTTTATAAATATTATTTTGATTATATTGTCAATTTCTTGCATAATTTTCTTAGTTTTTAAACAAATTAGAACTCCTCCTCATCAAAATGTGATGTTTTCAGATAGATCTTTTATTAACTAATCAATTATATAATATAAAAAAAATGGAAGCGAATATTCAGTAGTAATACATTTAAACCTGTTTTCTTTGATTATTTTTAAGCTAATTTAACTTTTTTTCCTACTGAAATGCTGCAATAGAAATGGTGATTAAAATAGAGGTTATTTGTTAATTGTTTTATTAATCAAAGAAAAAATTTATGAAAGAAAGTTAAATATTTTAGTTTTTCTGTAATCAACGTAGCTATTATATCTATATTTTTCATTTCCAACTTTATATAATTCAGCTTATTTTGAATTTAAGTGTAACTAACATTTAATTTCTATTATATTTATTAATTAATTTAACAATTGCTTTAAAATTTGGCTTTTGATATAATTTTGCTTTATTTTTCTCAAATTTAATTTGCAATTTGATTGCTTTCTTTAATAGATTGGCAGAAGTAGAGTTGAGAGCGAGAAGTAATTCTACACCAGATTCGTAAGTTATAATACAGCTATATTTTTAGATAATGTGTTTTTACAGTAGTCTGATCTAATTAATTTTTATCAAGGGTGTATTATAAAAAAGAAATTGTATTGATTTTCCCTTTTATTTTTTCAGAAGTGAAGATGAGCATCAACTAATAGCACAATATTGCCAAACACTGAGTGGTGAAATAGCTTTACCAGTGGTAATTGATTGATTTTCTTCTAATATATTAAAATATTCTGAGACTTAATTTGTGGAACTTAACAGTATTTCACAATGTATATTTTAATTTAAATTGGGTATTAAAATGAGTTTAAAATTTGTTTTCATTTAAAAAATACCAATTTAAAAATTATATTTGAGGATATTACTTGTAATTTTTTGTTAGGCTTTTATTTTCTATGTTAATAAATTTTTTTAAATTATAGTGATTGCAAGTTGTTAAAAAATAGTTATTGTTTAATAATGTGTGTCTCCCAAAAGTTATTGAGTATTTTTCTTTAAAAAATAATTATTGATGATTTGTGATTGTTGTCTCCATAAACATTTACACATTTTTAGTATCAGTTTATTTTGGATATCCTATATGTACCCATAAAGTATGTTAATTTTGGACCTCCTCAAAATTAACATACTTTAAAACTCTTGTCAGAAAATATTGTGCAACCTTAAACCAAGCTCGATTGGGGCATGGACTATTAGATGATGAAAGTCTTTAGTCTCAGGCTCGTTTTGATGTTTTCATCTACTTTTTGATAACCTATAAATTAAATTATATGTAAGGAAATCTGTTGGGTAAGTTATTAAACATAAAAAGTTTAAGTTTAAAAAATATATCCCTAGATCCGCCTGTAAGCAATCTTAATAATATATTATATTTAGCTTACTCTTTGGAAATCTTGACTTAACATGTTAAATTTTTGTCTTAATCTGAATTATTAAGCCTCAATCACTCTACGAAAAATTCTATTGATCTGTAGGCTTTAAAAGTAAGTCCTAGTACATCTCTAACATCAGTTGTTGTGGATCTGCTATTTTTGAATTCAATTTTTTTGTAGCACAAACATCAAAAATATAATCACTGTTTTAACCTTAAATTTGATCAACATTTTCTTCAGTTTTGAAGATGCCCCAAATGTGTCTCAATCACTCAAGTACTTCATTTTTCATTTGCACTCAAATGTTTACATTTCACCAGCATAGTTTTTTTCAAGTTTTGTACTGAACTTCAAGTCAAGTCTTGTCCAATATGGATCAAAAGTATCCATTATCAGAGACCACATGTAGTCAGAAAAGAATTACTCTAAATCAGAGATTCTGACTCAACCAATCCTTAAACCAAATTGTCTTTGCACTTAGCTCAACCTCTTAGAACATGCTGTGATCTATTGAACAAAAGCTAAAGTATATTTCATAACTTTTGTGATACATTTAGTACACGTTAAATTGCATCTTTAAAATAAAATCAATTTAAAATGTATAATTATTTTGTATTTTCAGCCTCGTAGTCCAGCTCAAATTATGGCATCCATTGATGCTGAACAAAGAGAAGAGTTAGAAGCAATGATTCACGAACTTGAGGAAGAAAACAGGTACCGAAGGGCTAATTAATTTCATTATTTTCAAGCAATTTTTATGATTTTATGAGATACGAAAAATGTAATTAAAAGTTAGAAATCAGTCTCTTCATTGTGTCTTTTTATGAAGTTTTGTTATTTTATTTACAGGCATTTGCAGTCAGAGTATGAAAGACTTAGAGGCTCTAGGGGTAGTAGAAGCGTTTCTCCTACCGTTACAGAAGAAGAGGAAGAGCAGGCACCTATGACACCCTGCAGAGACGAAGAAATGTTGGCTGAAGCAAAATTACTCAGACAGCATAAAGGACGCCTAGAAGCTCGAATGCAAATATTAGAAGATCATAACAGACAATTAGAAGCACAATTACATCGTCTCAGGCAACTCTTAGATGAAGTATGCTATTTAAGTGCATTTTTGTTTATGATTTTTTTTAAAAAGAGTAAAAAAAAATTTTTTCTACCTTTAGGCTAGCCAGATTCTTCAACGGTATTTTTAAAAATTATTATTGTCCATGATACTTATGTATAATCATGAAACAATTTTCAAGAACACCTTGCAATATTTATTTTGGTGACTTTCAAATTTATTTTCATCTACATTTGTTATTGATTATAAGTAGACAAAATACGAACATAACTTGATGCATGAAAAAGGTAGAAAGTATTAAAATTTGAATCACTTCCAATGTTATCTTGCACCATTTGGCGTTGAATCTGCATTGTTTTTCTGTTTTCAAATACATAGAGATGCTGTGTCCAATAACACACATTTTTTTGATGACGTGCTCAAATGAGTTTGAAAATATTCTAATTCATCATCTTATGTTGTAGGAATATCTTTTTAGCAAAGAAAAAAAATATGCTGCAATATGCATTTTTACTAAAACAAAAATGGATTGAGAGGGCTTGGCTTGTACAGCCCCTTAGTTATAACATGAGGTTATCCATTGTTATCACCCAAGCAATTTTTGACAACTGTTTTTAAATTTGAAGAAAAGTGCCCAAAGACTTTATCCATTATTTTTTTTCTTCTTTTTGAAATGTCTGCTTAAAAAAAAACTGAAAACAGCTTACGACCAGGTGTTTAGATTATATAAATGTATAAGGAATGATTGAAAAATATGGAAACAGTCAAATATCTCATACTGCAAAAGTACTATGAAGTTTGTAGAAATTTAAAGCTTCTATCTTTTATGTGTTAAGCTAATAATTACTTATTGTTTGCTATTTTTTATTGGTAAAAAATTTCGCTGTAATGTAGAATGGATTTGTACCACAGCACAGAGCTTTTTGGAGCTTCTTCAACTTTTATGAAGTTTATTATTAATTATTTATCAATATTTTAAATATTTCTCTTAGAATTATTTAAAATACGAGCTCCAAAAGCTCTGTGTCGAGGAACTGTCCCAATGTATCATTTCGTAATTCCGAAATGTGGAGTTTTTTTTTATAAATTGTTAATTATCTTTTAGCCTCAACCAGTACCAGTAAGAGGAAATCCTCAAAACAATGGGTATGGTTCCCCTAATCCATCTTGGAATCGCACAGTCATTGTAGAGCAAGCACCTAGGAGAAACGGCCAATTAGTTGATCATACTGGTAAACATTGTTTTATTAGCTATTGATTCTATTTTACTTTTCTATTGCAATGATTCAAATTTCTTACTGAGAATTTTTATGAATGTAGAATCCAAGCAAGAAGCAGAAATATCTGTGATTGAGCCATAGTCTTCTATATAATTTATTTAGGAAAAAAAAAATCAGTAAGTTGAGATAAATTATATGCTTTTAGCTGTGTTACATCGAATAACACTTCACCTTCTGCAATAAGGAATTTCTTGTGGTGGCTACCTATCTTTTTTTCCTTTTCTGTCTCTTGCTACTGGCTCTGGCGATAAAAAGAATTGCTTCTTATAGACGCTATCTTATCGGGGATTTATCTCCTAAATATAACTACCTTTCTTGCTACCTTCTACATATTCTATCTTAAATTGCATTTAGTTTTATTAATATCATTGATTTAATTTAGTGTAACATGTGTCTATTGAAATGATTTTGATTATTGATTCTAAGATGTTAGTTTAAAAGCAAGGTATGAAGCAAAAGTCAACCCTACACATAAAGGAATTGAGCTAAAAGTATGCAAATTCATATTATAGAGTAATGTTTTCTTTTTTAAAGGCAGGGGTTCCCAAAATGATTTTTGGCATATTAAGTAAAGAGATGAAGAGTGAAGGACTAGGGTAAAATGAAAAACTTTCTGTGAATGCAAAATCTCAATTAAAAAAAACTTTCTGTAATCAAATAACTCTTTTAACTAGTTTAAACACTTTCATTGCCACCTCGCTTTGGCGAAATTTGTTTTAAAACATTTCAATATTTTTAATTCCTAGAAAAAAAAGACTCTATAATCATTTATATCCAAGAATGTTATGTGCTTAAATAATTAGAAAAATTCCTGAAATTTGAACCAGAAAAAAGTATGTCAGAAGTATATATCCATAGAATGTTATCAATGATTTAATAGAAAATAACAATTAGAAATTTTAACTAAACATTTATTTATTTTTTAAAGTATGTAAATTTGAATCTTAATGTGTGATTTTTTTAATCAGGCAAATAAGAATCTCAATATTTAATTTAAAAATCACGAGAATAAATGCAAATCTTGATGTTTGATTTTAAAATAGGTTGTATACGAATTTAAACGTTTTATTTTAAATCCTGTGAATAATAACTTTGAAGCATTATTTTTAAGTCATGTGAACACGAATCACAATAGTAGCTTTTAAATAGTGTGAATAAGAATCACGATATTTCATGTGAAATCGTGAAAATATGAAGCGTGTGTGCATTCGTAAATCAGGTAAATACAAATTGAAGTGTGTGACCTTAAATCATGTGAATGTATCATGATATGAATCTTAATGTGTGATTTCAGATCATGTAAATGTAATTATAAATCATGCTTGCATTGGTAGGAAAAATCGTAAAATCAAATAATTTTTATTAAATTGAAAAAAAAAAGTGTATAAAACTCATCCCTAATACTAGGATTCCGGAGAGTCAAATATAATCGTGGGAAAAGAATTCTCATATCAATATCTGCCAGATTGTTTTGCACATTAGAATAAGGAAGACAGTTTTGACTGGTTTTTCTTTTCTTTAATGAGTAAGATACTCCTAATACTAAAAATTGAGTGACGTTAAAAATGACATTTATGCATATCTGGCTATAATCTTTGTAATTATCAAAGTTTATTCCTATTCTGAGTTGAATGTTTCCTTAACTTCTAGGCAAACTTATGTTGGCAGAAACCATATTATTACGTGAATGTGAGAAGATTAATATGTGCATCCACTACGTTCCTCATTAAAGGTGCAATAAGAATTTGCAGTTTTAGTTGAACTTTTATAGGGTAGACTTTTGCCTCATGCTGTCTGTCGATGCACTTAAATTATATATATAAAAAGCCAGTTATTTTTTTACCTGTGAAAATACGTCAATTGTTTCAAGTAACATTGTCTCCCTTTTTTTATGCTTACCAGTGTCGTTTCAATGATGTCCTTGAATGGTATCAGTAACTTGTGGCTTTACAGCAAAAGTTGAAAATTACATAATCTTACTTGTGAGTGAATAATTGTTTCATATTTTAAAGATAAGTCTAAATATAGTTTTTTTTTCTCGTAGTGTTCAAAAAATTAGTTCATTGGTCTTATTATTCAGTTTTTGACTAGTTTAAAGGTTTTACTTGCATGCAGTAGTACACTCATGTTTAATGATGCATGGAAAGTTTATTATTTAAACAAGAGGATTGTATTCCTTTAGATTTCCTAATTGTTCCAGGTCAAACATAATCAGCCCAATCACAGCAGTGTAATCTGGTTATATTGGGAATGTATAGGGAAATAAAGACTCCATAACAAAGATAAAAATAACCACTTATACAACAGAAATAAAACATTGAATCACTGAGGGTCTGGTAAGTAGGGCCCTTGCAAATCAGGTGAAAGTTTGTATGAAATTACATGAAACTGTAAAAAAAATAATGATTGTGAATGATTGGACTTCTCAGCAAAATAGTCAAAAAATCAAATAGCCCTTGTAGTTGGGTTTTATTAGGGGTATGACCTTGCCTTTGTTGGCAATACAAGTCTCACATCCAAATCTTGTGTTGTTTAGGAGGTTTAGATACAATAAATCTTCCTCAGTAAAATAGCTTTTAGCCCATATAGGTTGCTAGAGAAGAGGAAGGGACACACGTAATTGCTCCGCCAAGAACATTCCTCACATGCTCTATGGGATTCAGGTTTGAAGATCTGACTGGTTACTTTATAAGATATTTCAGGCCTGTGTGAATGCACGTTGTTACACAAACAATGAGCAAGGAGTCATTAGTTCATCTGAAAAATATTACATATTTGAGATAAATATATGCCCTCAAGAATATCTCATAAAATCAATTACTTCTCAGAAAAATCATATGCTCTGGGATTTTACCTTATTTAGGTGTATATAAATTCTCTACTTTTAATATACTTAAGTGCACGTAAATGTAGTTTAAGTATGGGGGGGGGGGGCACAATAGCTGATTCTGGATCTAGAATTTTTTTGTTATCTAAGTTCTTTGTCCAATTTTGGCTCTGTCCTGCTTTATTTTAATAAATTATATAGCTTTGTTAAAAAGTTTACATTAAAACATGTTTATGAAAAAGGATGAATCAATTTTTTAAAACATTTATTATTATCTTAGTTAATAAGATGGTATAGTTCACACGACAACTCAATAAATTAAGAATTTGAATCATTTATGAGCTTTTGAATATTTTAATTTGTGGAAAGAACTCTTTTAATAATGAATAAGGAAAATGAATTAATTTATAAACTTTCTTTTGAGTTTTGAATAAATCAAGTTTTACTTTAATATTTTCATGTAAGCAATCCTATTAGTTGTTAAACTATAATAAAATTCAGTTTCTATAATATTGTTAAAAGCAGAAATATAGCTGCATGCCTAAATCGTTTACTCTGAATAAAGTTCATTAAAAAAAAATTCGGTGAATAGTCCCTTAGGTAAAATTACCCTGCTGGTTAGAGTTTTACACTAATGAAGATACAGAGAAGACACAGCAAATCCCCATACTGTAAAGAATTCCAGATCAAATTATGGTAAAAAGTTAAGAGCTAACGTGAGCATTAGGACCAATTAAACATGATCATTGAAATCACATGTTTCTGCAAAATAAAGCAAATGTATGAAAATCAATCGGGAAAAACTGAAATGGTGGCACACGTAATTTAGTGACGGTATAGCAGAGATGTCAACTTTTCAAATTAGCTCTAAGTAATTTCGCATGAACAGTTTTTCACAGTACATCTCATATTCCCTGTGTAATTATTCTTGAGGAGAGCAGATTTTTCACGTTATTGATTTATCAAAACTTAGTGAAAATGAAACACAAGGCGATCTAATCGTCATTTCCGTGAAAAATGGACATAAACAGCTCTTAGTCTATGGTCTTCAATTATTGCAATTGTAAAAGATCTGATGGTTTGATTCCATCAAAGAACTTAAAAGGTTTTAAACATTTTGCCCTATCTATCAAATAATTTTGTAATGATCTTTCATAACTCTTCTTCTCTCTGAGCAAATATATATTTCATGAACTAATTAACTCAAAAACTGAAGGTAAAGAATGGATTGCTTTAAAGGAATTATAGTGAGTAAAAAAAATACAATTTAAATAAATGAGCCAAGATAAAACAAATGTCCTCAAAACTCACTATAGTACATTTTAGAATGAAGAATTAATGAATAGTTCTATTTAATCATTACTTTATAGTTAATTAGTTTACTTAGATGTTATAAGAAAGTTTTAAAAGTATAAATTTGGATTTTATAATGAAGAAAATGCATGCCAGAAATTGTTGAGATAGATAAGATGATAACTTTGGATTAAATGTATAGTAACCTTCTTTTCACTACCATATTTTCTGATTTTTTTGTTAAAATTTGGGCGAGTTTCTTCCATTTAAATAGCAAGGATAAACAGAAAGTAGAAAAATCCCCCCCCCCCTTCAAATCTTGCATCAGTCACATGGTTTAATTATTGACACAAAAATTATCCTGTAAGGCAGGTTCGATCTACCTTACAGTTTTATGGTATATACCTAATATTGATAATATTATGCATGAATTTACTATTAAGTATAAAAACATAACAATTAAGTGTTAGTTTTTATGATTATTCTCTACAAACAACGAAATTTCATAATTTTTGGTAGTTAGGGAAAAGAGAATTTTTAACACATTTTGAATCGCAATAGTTGGCACCTCTTAAGTAGTAAGTAAAATTTTCATATAGAACGTGGGGAAAATTTTTTTAACTTACTTACTTTTTTCTAGGTTCTGCACGTGTTGGAAATTTATTACATATGGCAGGCAATCTCGGAAAAGCCGTTGGTACCCTCGTAACAGTTATGACAGATGACGAAGATGCCAGTGGCTCTGACGATGATCTAAAACATTGACTTAAATGAGAAACTATATGTTTCATTTCCAAAATGACTCCATTGCCAAAAGGCAATAAAATTTCAGTCTTAGAGAAACAAAAAAACTCATTCCTCCCGGGATGAGAGTTTTCTTTTTTAAAGCATTTATACAGAATCATTGAAACCCAATTGTATAAAATCCAACATATCATAGACCATTCTCTGAACGGACATCACTTCAAAACTGCCTTAGCATCTGCACAAAGGGGTGTTTGTTCTCTTCAAATGTGACTATGAAGAAAAATTTATTTTTTTAAAAAATTCAAAACTACATCTGTGTTGAAATAGATTGAAGCTGGTGCGGCTCAGTGTGTGAAAGATAGGCTTCCGAGGTAACAAATAGAACACTTGTGGGTGCATTAGGGAGTTGTGATTGTGAACTTGGAGAGATTAAGGCTTGTATTCATATCATGTATTTTTTTGTTATATTCATTTACAAGTTATATTTTCTAAAGAGAAGTATTTAAAATTATCTATAGTACTATTTTTGTTTATCAGAGAAATATTTAAAAAGAAGTATTACTTAATTTTCATAAGTATATGTTTAGCTTTATAACCATTGCTGTGTCATGTATCAAATCATATGATTTCAATGTTCGAGCATACATTTTAGTTTGACAATCCAACAAGAATTTAGTTGAAAGCATTTGTTGTCTTTATTTTTTCCTTTGCTTCTGCCAACATATTAATTTTCAAAATTTTTGTGATAAACATTTTGGGTGCTTTGTCATTATACAACACAATATTGATCAAATTAGACTAAAATAAGATAGAACGATTATAGCGTCAACACAATGTTTAGCGGACATTTTTCAACATCCCGATTCATTGAAAATTTTTTGGACCTTGTGATTTTTTAAAAAAGAATTAATATCAACATCTTTTATGAAGAATTTGAGAAAGCTAATGATATCAAAACTTATTTTTTTGCCTGTTTTCTTTTAATACAAAATGTATTGTCCTAGTGCTGTTTATGTGTACTAAATATTAATATTTGTTAGATTAAATATTGGAAACAAAAAAAGCATTTATTCTTTAGTTTAATATAAAAATAATAAACATTTGTGAATTTAGATTTCATTAATGGAATCTGTAAATGAAATAATTCCAAAATAACTTCTTATCTATCAGAAATTTAAAGCACAATTTTTCAAGTGATAAATAATGGTAAATCATAATAATATTATTTAAAAACAATACAAGTCAGTAGCGTTTTTAAAAAGTACTTAAAGGTGCTTTTTTGGGAGGGTGTTTTTAATATTTCTATAAATTACAAAAAATTCATGATTTTTGCAATATTTATCAGAAACTAGTTATTTTATCATGGTAATGTAAAGTTTTTGAAAGTGTTTTTGGAATTTTATTGATTTTATGTTTATAAATTAAGAACTTTAAATGATAGAAAAAAGTAATTTTTATGCTGCACAGATCCTAATTATGATTTAGAAAGTGATTGAAAATATTTTTTTATTGCTTAAAAATGACTTAAAAGGTGCTTATTTTTTGTTCAAAAATCTGGCTATGCACCGTTCAAGCTCAAAAATATTAATAAATTTACAGGTGTCTGCTTTTTTGAAAAATACAGGATAAAAAGCAAATGCAAAGAGGAAAAAAGTATTGGCTATTTGTGATTGGTTATTAAAGTATTATTCGAGACAGTGCACCCATAAATGATATCATTGTATCTGGTCCAACTCAAATGCTCACATATCAGTGAAAGATAAATCGTGCATGCTTCTGCATTTGATTTCATAAGACTCATTATCAATTGACCACAATGAGGTCCGTTTGGTTTGCAGCATTTAGCTTAATGAAAAAGCAACCTTAAATTTCAGAAGTGTTTAATATTTGTTCTTTCCCCTTACTTCAAATAAGAAATCAATAAGAAGCTTCAAATAAGAAACTGTTTTTCCTATCTTGGTAGATTATGTCAAGAACTAAAAAGTGTGTTAGAATAGTAGCTTCATTTTATATTTTCTTTCATTTGTTGATAAATATAGTTGATGCGGAATAATAAGCTATAAAAAGAAAGTATTAAAAGTTTTTGTTGATTTTCTAATTTCATGTTTCATAAATTTGTATTGTTTTTATTCCTAATATGTTTAGAATTATTTTTACTGTTTTTTAATTCTGGAAATAAAAGTGTATCATTATAATAAAGATATAATTGTTGCCAGAAATTTATTAGATAAAAAAATAGTTTTTAAAAGTTAAAAATGGCGATATCTGTACTACATAACAGCCTGAAAATTTGAATTCTATTTCCTAAGACAAACAAATTGAAAAATTTAACTTAAAACAATTAACTTCTCTCAATTTTTTTTTCTTATGATTTAAATATAGATTGCTAGATGCATATTTTTTGTTAAAAATAGAAACTTAATCTATGTTATATGATTTTCTTCCTTTCCATATAATTAAAATTGTCATAAAATTATTTCATTTTGCAATTTGTAAATGTTTTTTTTTTTTCAGTTTTCTCCAATTAACATTTATTATTTCATGTTATTCACCTTTAATGAGATAAAATTTTTTACTTTTAGGCAATTTCACCTTGCATGTCATATATGCCGATTTTCAATGCATATATCTCAGTAAAAAAAAAAAAAAAAAAAAAAAAAAAAAAAAGTATTAAATTTCAATCAGTTCTACTAATAATTTTTATTAAAATGACTCTTGGTGTCGTTTACACTTAATCCGATTCTTAGTTACTTTGAGGAGTTTAAATAGTTTTTAAGATTTTAACTGAGTTTTACGTTTTAAAAATCTGCAAATATGACGTTCATAAATATTGATATTACCCTTTTATCTAATCATACTTTAACTAAAATAATTATAATAATAATTACATTCATTTTTACAGTTTTTATCATTTTTTTCCTAATGTGTCTGATACTGTAAATTTTCTTTCCCGAACTAAATCTGTTATGTTATTTTTCATTATCTAAAGAAATAGAAAATTGTTTCATCAATTAAGAATTATAATGTTAATACTACATTTGTATAAAAAAAAAAGCTAAAAGTATATTTAACATCAGTACAACTTTTTTAAACTTTTACATTCTGATATTTAAAATTCAAGATTAATAATTTTTCATCATCACTTTAAACAGTAAAAAGAATTCATCCAAAATATATTGTGTGCCATATTGCCAACATCTTATCATAAAATCATCTCTTCAAAATGAAACAGATCTCCTATTAAGATATTTCCTCTCAAATTGAGTTTGAACCATTTTGTTATTTTTTTTAATGTATGCTACTACTAGTTTAGTAAGTAGCTTCCTAACAAGAGAGTAGCCAAATAACATTCATCTCAATTTTATCATCTCTGTGATTTTCATGAAAAATAAAAGTTTTTATAACTCATTCGAATTGCACCTCTAAATTTAGATACTTGAATAAGGTTTTTTTTTCTCACGTATGATTTTTTTTTTTTTAATGTAATGAAACTTTTAACACCTAATTATAATTTTTGTTCCTCATTTACCTTTTTTTTTTTTTTTTTGAATTCATTGTTATGAGTTGCATATCAATATTTTTTTAAAAAAATATCTGAATTTTACTAAGCAGTATGATTTGTTGGTTAAAAATAAAAGTGTATAAAGAAATATCTCGCACTTCATGGTGATTGTAAATTTGTTTTAATTCATCTGCAGCAATAAAGTGATAAATTTAGTGAAATGATTTGATTTATTTAAATAACATGCGAATTGTCCAAATATGACCGAAATTAAAAAATCCTTGGGGGAAGAAAAAAAAAGAGAAAAATATTGTTTGTTGTATACTGCTTTGGAAATTAAGTTTATAGTTTCATAACTAGTTACAAAACTCATCTACAGATGGCGCTGCTCAGTGTTAATGAAATTGTAAAATAAAGTTTTTCTATTGTGTGAAAGGCTATTCCAACTGAAATATGCACTGGTGAGTTTTAAATTTGTTTCGAAATTATGCTTCAAGTGGTAGTTACTTATAAAAATATGTTGTTTTTCTCAGTTTGAAGTGCTGTTAATGCAAAATGTTAATGAAATTTGCAAATAAATTTCAAATTGAAAGAAAAAAAAACATTTTTCCTGAGCAAAGCACATCAAATTCGTCGATAATTTTTGAACTCTTGGTATATTTATTTTCCATTATAACAAAGAGACTAAACATTTCACTAAACATTTTACTTGATAATTTTGAAAGACGTTACCATGTTAATCTAGGAATTTAAGATATTATGCTCTGTGAAATTAGCAGCAAATTTGCTAAAATAGCAATGCAAATTAAACATTAAATAGCCTAAAAGTAGTTTTCCAAGAAATAATTTACTTATTGAACAAAACAGAATTGATGAGCTAAGTATAATAAATGTAAAAATTATAAACTAGTCAGATAAGAATCATTCACTCTATAATAATATAATGAACAGTTTTTCTCTCTCTGTGCGTCTCTTATAACAGCATTTGTGCTAGCGTCCTGAAATTTGGACTATGGGTGAAAGTGTCAATCGATTCTACGTTTGAAAAATGGAATTTTCTTATTGGTAAAGAGATTGTGATAAAATAAATGCAGAAGACTCTGTTTCTGATTGTAAGGGATTATTATTATTCATTTATCGAAAGGTACCTACCTCATGACAGAATCGAGTTAGCATGTCTTATATACTAGTAAATTAATGTTTAATATTCGTAGTGGTAGTTACGCTACAGTACTCTCTCGTTAGAATTTGATTAACGGATACCTCTAGTTGCCGTATTTGCGAAAGACCGGGAGAGCTGTGTAAAGTTCACCGGATTTTGAGCACTTTTGGCAAGAGCTGTATTAAGCTCACCTAGTTTTTCTCATGAGATTTGTATTATACTCCCAGCTGTGTGTGTGTGGTCTCTCATGTGTTGTAATTAGTAGTTGAGTAAGTGCAGGATCCCGTTGTGTGTAAATGAGACAGAAGTAACAGTGCGAGGAGGGTGATGACGCAGTCACAAATAGCATAATTAATGTGAACCATTCATCGAAATAGGCATGATCACATCCGCAGGTCACCAATGTGGGGAGAAGAGTTATCGACTATTCAACCTTCATTTATCAAAAGGTACCTATTGACACAATCTAGTTAGCATGCCTTATATATTAGTGAATTAATGTTTAATATTCGTAGTACTAGTTACGCTACACTGATATTGTAAGGATAGCGACAGTGATGTTTGCTTATAGCTTTCATTAATTAAAAAGAGTTTATTATAGATTTTTTTAATATTTATTTATATTTTATTCGTTATGTCAGATAAGCTCAATGATCTACGTAAACGTGGTAGCAGAAGTCAACAAACATCTATGTTAAACTAGAATTTTTAATGTTATCTGAAACCGTGTGTTTATTTTGATTAGTTTTGCTTTAAAAAGATTTATATACAAAACTTATTAATTTCGAAATAAAAGAAAAGTTGTTTACCGAAAATCTTTATAAAATATACTAATGCGTTTAGGAGAAACGTAACAGATCAGTCAACTCAAAAAAAAATTGAAACGAAAATAGAACACAGTAAAAAATATACGATATAAAACATGCCAAGCAAAGCACGGTAAATAAAATGTAAGAAAAATTCAGAACAAAGCACAAAACGTAATCCATAAAGTGACTGTCGATTTCAAACGTATCTGTAATCTTTCAAGAATGTTTTAAAATAACTTTCGTAATAAGTTTGCCAGATTACAAAACTTGAAAACAGAAGCGCAAAGGGAGCGTAATAGAAGCGTAAATAGAGATATCTTTTATGGTGCGTTATTACTGCAGTACTGAGGCACGTTTGATTTGTTAGTTACCTTGGACTGACTAGAAAATGGATGCGTGCAAGGTGATAATATACTATATAATTCAGGGGATAGAGCGTTCGTCTTCCAATGAAGTGAACCGAGTTCGAATCCCTGCGATGGCTGGTCGATACGAATCCGCATCTGGCTTGCACCGACCACAGTGCTGACGTGAAATATCCTCAGTAGTAGACAGATCATGGATTATAGTCCCTTTGCCGTTAGGCTAACAGTGGGAGGTTCTCGTGGTCTTCCTCTGCATGTAACGCAAATGCGGGTTAGTTCCATCATAAAAGACCTCCACGAAGACAAGATTCCTCCCAATACTTGATTCAGGAGTTCCCTTGACTTCTAGATAGGGTTCATAATTACACGGCTACGAAGTTGAACATTAGTAGTCGTAAACCTAAACATTGGGTCGGCTGTTCAACGACGGTTATAAAATAAAATATATAATTTAAAAATTATAATTAATAAGATTGATATTTGACTATATAATTTCAATGATTTTAGAAAATTAACGTTTATTTAAAAAAATGAAAAAAGCATGATTTGTCCGATTTGCTCAGATTTTTAACCACGGATTTTCCCGAATCACGGATGTAGAACAAGGTAAAAATATTAACAAAGAAATTCTTAGTAAATTTAATTATAATAATAACATACAACTAACTGATTTTAAATGGAACATAATTACATTAGTTGGGTTATCCATTGTTTTTTTTTTTAAATCAAATTTTGAAAGAGTTTGCCTATTTGTTTTTTGGATAAATAAACATATACCACATATTCTTTTAATTCTATTCATTTGATTAAAAATGGTATTTAAAAAAATGTTTTTAGAAACATTAGAAGCGTACAAATCGTGGTTAACGGGAATCAGGAAGTAATAAAATCAATCTTAACTCTTTGCCGTCGTTTTGAGTTTATACATGGGTGTCATGCTGGTCGAAATTAATTTACTTAAACGCAATTTATAAAATATAATTTCGAATTCTACCTATCTCCGAAGCTTGTCGATTTAATATAATATAAAATCAGTATGGTTCTTTGCTGTGGTGGCTGAGAGCAGACATATGACTGGAACGGTAAAAAAGCATTTTTAATAAACATAATAATATTAAACCAATGAAAGATTTTGTTTTCTCCCTTAAGAATATAAATGTATATAAGTTTCAAGATAAGATTATTAACTTTTCTTTTATTTATTTACACTTCAAAATTCTTTGTTTTGATCTTGTAAAAGCTAAAATGAGTAAAATTTCACCAAATAAACAGAAAAATTTAGATAATTTATATTTCGTTATTAACTTTCAAAACCCTATTTTCGATATGATTAAATTTCATAATATGTACTTTTGAAAATTTAAAAAATTTGTACCTATTAAAAGATTTCAACATAATTAAAAGTTTTAAATATAATAAATCTCAGTTTAATATAATAAAAATAATAAAGTAAATTTAATATAATATATAATATAAATATAATAAAATATAATAATATATATAATAAAGGCTTTTAAATATAATAAAGTTTTAAATACATAAATGCTCAGGGGAGGGAGCGTTCGCCTTCCAATCCGGTTCACCGGGTTCAAATATCAGCGGTGGTTGGTCGATACGGATCCGCATCCGGCTAGCACCTACCACATCGCTGACGTGAAGTATCCTCAGAGGTAGACGGATCATGGGTTAGAGTCCCTTCACCGTCGGGCTAACCGTGAGAGGTTCTCGCGGTCTTCATGTTCATGTAACGCCAATGCGGATTAGTTCTATCAAAAAGTCCTCCACGAAGGCAAAATTTTCTTAATACTTGATCCAGGAGTTCTCTTGTCTTCAGGATTGGGTTCAAAATTACAAGGCTAAGGATTTGAACATTAGTAGTCGTAAACCAAAAAATTGGATCGACTGTTCAATGACGGTCATAAAATATATAATAAAAATTGTATTTAATTGTTTCTTTTTTAACACAATAAAGAGTTTAGAATTACTAAATGCAATTTTTGTTCCATCTTGAACAAACCGATCACAACTAATAAATTCTATTGTTAATTTCCTACATCGATGTCACAACCTTAAGGACTAACTTAAAGAATTAGAAATATACCGCTAATAGCCATATATGGCAGTACTTTTACTTTCGTTACTTGTACCGCCGGTACACGTACCTACTTTTACTTGTATTTCGTTACTTTTTAAATTTAGTACTTTTACTTGTACTTTCGTTACTTTTTTAGGGAAAAAGTACAAGTATTTGTAACGGAAATGTCGAATGAAATCGTTACTTTTTTCTAAAACTCGGTAAGCTTTCTAAAAAAAAAAAAAAATAAATGCTTATGTTTTTTTTAATTTATAAATTTAATGTGCAATGTATATGCATTCACAGCTAACTTCCTGTTTAAATAACTTGACCTTTTAAAATTGTTATTCCTGAAAAGGAAAAGACGGCTCTTTTGATCTTTTTTTGACTGCAACTATCATTGTGAGTGGAGTGTTCTCCAGAATTGTGTGTCCAGAACAATCATTATTCATCTTCTGAAAATTGTGATGAGTGGTGAGTGGAGTGTTCTTGACACCTGAATCCTTATCTGTGACAATTCAAATGTGAATTATAGTTACAGCAGCATGCTTCTACAAGCACTAAAATGTCCTTCTTTGTTGAATTTTGAAGTTTCAAGCCAAAATGTTTGATGAAATTCTAAGAAATAATCTTCAATAGTACCTTTAAGTTTTGGGGGGTTGGAATGAACAAATGCCCATATGAATACTGTTATCACCACATGGGATGGAAATTTATTATTATTATTATTTTTTTTTTTGAAGGGGACATGCTTTTTTTTCCTCTTAGAGAATAGTTTTGTTTAAATAACAAATGAACTGTATCTTTGATGTCTTATTCATACAAAGATGATTTATTTTGGTTTTTGCTACTCCTCCAAAAAGTAACCATAAAGAAGAAAAGAAAAAAACGTTTCTCTTTTTTATTCGCGGCGACCTGAACTAATGTGCATAGATTGTGATTCCTTATTTATGAAACTTTGCCTTAAGAAGACTTCATCTTTTTTGGAAAAAGTAAGTAATATTTTAATATCTAATTATTTTTTATTTATAAAATAACATTTAATATTTATTTGAAACATTTTTCATTCATTTAAATATGTTAATTAAAAATTTTGTTAACAATGTGTGCGCATTGGATGCTTTTATAAAAAATTTATATAACTAGTTTCATATTACTATTACAAAAAATTTTGACACAGGTTTTGCACTTTTTAACGTTAAAGTATTAAATTATAAAAACAATGCTTTATTTAATAGAAATGTAGTATGCATTAAAAAAAAAAAAAATCTAAAATATTATATATATTTTTATTATTCAACAAAATATATTTTTTTTAATTATATTAAACGTAACATATATACTATTACGTAAACGTATTAGTTATTCATATCATAAAATTTATCATATCATGGCTACCCTTTTCTTCATTTTGGCCCTGAAATATTTTTTTATAAATAAATGTTATTTATTTTCTAGGTAACAACACAGATTTCTATCGCTCTAGATATGCTTCAAGGAGAAAAAGAAAAATGCCTGGTCTATATTTTACCTACACTACAGGCTTTAGAAGAAGAGCTTCGTAGTAACATTATAAAAACAAAAGTTTGTAAACCTTTAAACAAAGCTCTTTTAGATGACGTGCGCAAAAGGTTTCGCGATGTGAAATCGCAGGACGATTTATTGTTTGCTGCAGGTCTAGTACCTTGCATCAAATTTAATTGGTTGGAAGAAAAAGCTAGGGAGGAGGCTACAAAAAAATCGGAAAGAATTGTACAAGCTGAACACCCTGCTATAACTAATACTAATAACGTAACAAAGAAAAAATATCAATGATTTTAAATTTTCTAAAGCTAAAGACATCATGCCAATCACCAGCGACAGAAGAATTTATGACATACATGATTCAAACGTCGAAACGGAAAACATATCAATTTTGAATCTATATCCAATCGTAAAAAATTATATGTGAAATATAATACTGCAGTACCTTCTAGTGCTCCCGTGGAGTGCTTATTCAGCGTGGCTAAGCACGTTCTGAGAAATTCTCGCAGCAGACTCAGTGACACCACTTTTGAAATGCAATTATTTCGCAAAATGAATAAAAAATATTAATTAGTAAGTTATTTTCATTCATTTTTGAGTTTTATGCATTTATTTAATGCATTTTAAATAAAAAATGTTGGATTTTGTTATTACGTTTTTCAATTTTCTTTTTAAACTCACTAATAATACATTTTTGTCTTAATACATTTTTTACTAAATACATTTTTACCTAGTACATTTTTTACTAAAATTATGTTTATGCCCGTCAGATCTCTAAGAATTTCAGAACTATTTGTGCTGTTAAAAACTATTATAATTACTATTTTGACTCTTGAAAACTCGAAGGTATTAATTTAGCCGCTGATACTAAAATTCATTTACAAATTTTAATTATTCCGTTAGGCAGAAATGTTCGGAAAATGATTTTCTTGCATGACTTTAACATTAGCCATTGTTACAAATAAAACTGTAGACTGTTCTGTTTCAACTTATACTGCACATTCAATTATTTTTTACTAGTTCAAAGATCACAAAGCTATCTGAATCCCCATGTTTGCTTTGTTTATGTTTGTCCTTTTAAAACGCGTTTCTATAGAGTAAACAATTTTAAATCAATGGTAATTTAAATAAATAAAAATAATAAACTAAAAGTTAAAATCAATAGATAAAATTCCTTTTTCGTGCAAATCCATAAAAAGTTTGATATTAAAATTATATTTGATTTTAAAATTATATTATACGATTATATTATAAAATTATATTATAATATTCTTCCGAATTTAAAAATGAATTAATGTCCATAACTTTCAAAATTAAAAATAATTAAATAAATAACAACAATTTTGCAAAAACATTAAAGAACATAAGAATATCATTCAATAAAATTTTAGGTTAATTTGAATTTTCGATTTCCTAGAAATGTACTTTTAAATCGTTACTTTTTTTGTGTAGTACTTGTACTTGTACTTTTTACTCGTTACTTTTTAAAATAAGAACTTTTTACTCGTTACTTTTTTTAAAAATACTTGTACTTTTACTCGTTACTTTTTAAAAGTAACGTTGCCATATATGCTGATAGCAACTCGAAATTCGAATGTTTAGGAATTCACGTTATTAAAGAATTCCTCATGTGTAAGTATATCGCCTTTTTTCGCAAAACACCGGCTACTACCAAGAAATCGACTTCCTGAAGGGAAATAGAGCCATATTCTCTATACGTAAATCACTGATCTCCCCATGGGATGTTTGGAATCTGTCTTTTCAGGTTATACTTTACGAACTAAATATGTCTCTTACACAGAATCTATGTTCCGAATCTTATCTTGTCCAATGGAACGGGAGTTGGACTTGAAAGAAGAATTTGTCAGCACGGAATGAATGGAGAGGAGACTCTGTGTCTTCAAACAATGATTCCGAATGTTTATGTCTCTCCAAGAACTGATTTAAAACATGTAGTAGGCATCCTGATAGAGAGGTGACGAGTTTTATATCGATTTCTTGAGATGGCGGACGTTCTCTGCTGGGAGATATGCCAGGAACGTTTATTTGGATGAAGAAGCTGGATCTATTCGAATTCCGATGATGTGTTACTGGAAGTTCCGGATATTTAAACATGGAGCTCCGGAACGATGATTAGCTTTGGGAGTAGGAAGAAAGAATAAAAGCAAAATGAATGTTGGCATCGTTCTGGAGAATCTGATTAAGAAAAAAAGGGGGAAAAAAAGTTCGGAACTGTTTTTATTGGATATTTTTCTTTGTTTCATGCAGAATGTTTTTTGAATTCAGACTTTATTTAGAACAAGGTGTTGTTGATGATTACACAGAAAAAGATACTAAAAGTGTAATCTAAGTTATGATTTATAAACCACTATACAAACTGTTCATTAAATGATCTGCTTAAAATATTCATATCATATAGAAAATTAATAGAAGATTTTAAAATATAATCTTTATATATATATATATATATATATTATATATATATATATATTCAGTCATGGTTGAGTGTTGAGCCACGCATATAGCAGTTGGAAAGCAAAAAAATATTATTTAGCTTCACATTGTATATTCAAAGCATTTTCTATCATTGGCGGAGCTCAAATCGCACACCAAACCTGTGTGCTTTAGTTTTTATGGAAGGGAAAGTAGCAAATGAATCTCCCTCTATTTTATTATATCTCAGGGGAAAACGGAAACATTGATGATTGTAATTGGTTTTTAGATAGGTCGCGCCATTCCCACAAGAAGCAAAGGGAAAAATGTCTTACTTTTAATTAATGCATGCTTGAGCCAAAAATAGATTTATTGCAGGATGTGAATTTAAAAATGTGAGAAAGTGTTTCGATTAGAATAATAAAATAAGAGACAAGTTATATATATATATATATATATATATATATATATATATATATATATATATATATATATATATTTGACAAATGAATTTATATATGAATTTGACAAAATTAGACTAGCTGTCTAAAAACAATTTACCTTTAAATTTACTATGCATCGTTCAAATCTTTAGTTAATTCTTTAGTTAATTTTATCAACGAAGTTAAATAATTGATCCAATATATTGCATTGCGTAAATTTTTAATGCTGATTTTAATTCAAATCAAGAAGACTAAGAGATTAGGGAGTAAAAAAAAAAAAAAAAAAAAAAATCTAGGAAATCTTCTACAAATATTCCTTTCATAAATTGAAATGTGTGTAAGGAATTTTGTAGTGAAACTAACCAGCATTTATAAGAAGTACACCATTTAAATTGGACACTTTTTGCTCAATCGGAATTTAAATTTAACTTTTTATTTACTTATCGTTGGGTATATTTCGTGTCAGAATTATGGTCAGTTAGAGGATGGAAGCACTATACGAATCAACGATTTATCTTCTCGGCTCGAATTTTTATATATATATATATATATTTTTTAAAGAATCAAGCCTATTACGTCTTGGGTCGTCTTTGGTTAATATCATTAATTGTGAGCTAATTTTACATTTGCACACATTATTACATTTGCACACATCAAAGGTTTTGAAACTAAAGCCTAATAACAGATTGGATAATTCAGATTTTCGATTTTTTTCCCCCTCATTGATGGAGCCCATCGCATCCGAATGTGGTGAATTATTTATAATCGTTCGTATTACTTATATGAAAGTTCGTATTACTTATACTTGTTCTGTAAAATGTAGTGCGCACTAACTATATTGTTCGTAAAAAGTTGAAAACGTTTGACCGGTTACCACTGATATATTAAACTAATGAGTTGAAAAAGATTCTTCCGTAATCATATTAACACTATACTTTTTAGAGTACATACATTATCGATGATGTAACTGCAATACATAAAATATTGTTTGAGCATTATTTAGAATGATTTTTGTAAACAGATCAAAAGATTAATCAAGTTTAAATCGTTTTTTTTTTATTAAATAAGTATACTTTTCGTCAAATGTCTTCAAGTGAAATTTGTTTTAACCTCCATTCTCCAAAGCTAAGAACTGAAATGTAAAGCCTTTCCCATTTCAAACTTAATATTTTCCGTTGCCATTTTTATTGCCTCTTCCATTAATCATTTCACAATGTCACTCGATTTTGCGAATGTTTGTGTTGTTGGATACAAAAGGATTTATTTATTTAAAAAAAGAAAATATCACAAATCCTTTTTCTAAAAAGAGTTCTGTAAAGCTTTTCAAAATTTGAATCTGCAACTATTTTGATGACGAAAGTATTTTTGGAATGTTTTCGTTGTATGAAATATCATTCGTTTGAATAGAAAAACCTTAATCTCGTTTCAGATTTCGATTTCAAAAACGATTTTGATTTGGTGCTTTGCTTAAGGAAAAGTGCAAGTGAAGTTTTTGAATCATTTTCGACTATAAAAAAAGATGACGGGTAGTATACTGCTACAAGTTTAAGCTGGGAAACCTAATTTCGATGTATTGAGATTTTGTTAACATACCTCATCGTTCTATAAAATGTTTACTTCTATTTCCGTGAAAGAAAAACAAAAAATGGAATATAATAAAAATTTTAGAATTCAAAGGGACTTAAAAGGAGAAATATATTTTTTCTCCGACCTGAAACGAAACACTTATTTTGAATTTTTGAGATGGAGCAGCAATATTTCGTAGCCATGGAAGCTTATTACGATTGTGATGAAGCTCTTTTTAGGTTCGAAAAAAATATTTCTTTCCAGTTTAAATGAAAGCGTAGTTCTTAAAATTTTTATTTTCATCACTTTCTCTTTTTTTAGTTTTGTGCCTGTTGGTTTGTTTTTTGTCATTTTGATTGCAAGCGATGAAATGACGTCGAAGCTTGCAATTGCTCTTACTTAAGTATCATTCAGGAAACAGTTGTAACTTGAATTGGCAAAAGAGACTGAGTTCAAATTGACATTCGAACACAGTTTATTTAAAAAATATTTAGTTTTTGATTAACGATTCAACAATTTGTTGGCAATAATTTTGCGGTAAACTTTTCAGGTAGCGATCTGAAAACGATTGAACTTTGCACTGTCACCAGACTTAGGGATCCGGTAATTTGACTCCGACATTTACTTATTCGATAAAAAATTGTTTGTCGAGTGATTGCAGAGTTCTCTAAAGCATTGTTAGAAATGCATTTTTAAAATAAAAAATTTTACGTTTTTTTGTGAGTATTGCTTTTTTAGGAAAGGCTTAATTGCTTAATGTTTTAAAACTACCTCCTATTATGAAACATAAATTATGTAACAATTAATTGTTCTAAGGCTGTTGTTATTCAAATTGTATGCAATGTCAACGCACGCGTAAAAAAATGAATAAATTCGAATAATTGACTTTAAATAATTTGTGATTTTATTTTTGATTTTTAAAAACTTTGAATAATTCTTGATTTTATCGAAATTTTACGTTCTAGGACTCAATCTTACTGATTCGTGATGGTGACCTCATATATGCTAATTAAATTCTACGCAGTCACTTAGTTACGAATTCAGACGCAGAACGTCCTCTCTCTGTTGATGGATTCAGATTTCTAACCCCCAAAACATATAGGGCAGCCACAATCTGGGAAGTATTGTCTTAATAGTTTGATCACGAGGGCGATCCAAAGTTTGGTTTCCATAATGTTAAATTAACTTTTTTCGTATTTCGTCATATCCCGAGAACTTTCAAAGCGAATCAAAAAATTTTTGCTCACATTTCTAAATTAGCTTATTCAAAGGTAATACTGTAAAAAAGAATACTATAGAGTCTGTGGAGTAAATTATTGCAAATAGGGTCTGTGGAGTAAAAAATAAAGCAAATAGGGCCTGACGGAGTGAGCAAATGCAAATAGTAGATTAGGATGGAGTAATTAAATGGGTATTGGATCTGTTGGAGTAAATTATTATAAATAGGATATGATGGAGTAAATAATTATAAATTTGTACATTATGTAGTAATTAGTTGGAAATAAAGTCTGTGGTGTAAATAATCGCAAATAGGGTCTGTGGAGTAAATATAAAAGCAAATAGGGCCTAACGGAGTGAACAAATGCAAATAGTAGATTACGATGGAGTAATTAAATGGGTATTGGATCTGTTGGAGTAAATTATTATAAATAGGATATGATGGAGTAAATAATTTTAAATTGTATATTATGAAGTAATTAGTTACAAATAAAGTCTGTGGTGTAAATAATCGCAAATAGGGTCTGTGGAGTAAAAATAAAAGCAAATAGGGCCTGACGGAGTGAACAAATGCAAATAGTAGATTACGATGGAGTAATTAAATGGGTATTAAATCTGTTGGAGTAAATTATTATAAATATGATATGATGGAGTAAATAATTATAAATTTGTACATTATGGAGTAAATAATTACAAATAAAGTCAGTGAAGAATATAATTGTAAATAGGATCTGTGGAGTATATAATTACAAATAGGGTTTGGGGAGAAAATAATTGCAAATAGGGTCTGATACAATAAAATTGGGAGTAAGAAAAATGGTAGATTTTCCTTTTTAGTTGCCAGCATAGTTTTTGGAGTTTTTTTTCCTCCCAATTTTTAACTTAACGAGTTTTATATTGTAGTTACTCTAGATTAGTTCAGACATATTTGGAATATTTCTTTCTGAAAGTTCATTTTATATCGCTGGTATAAAATTCATCCTATATTAATAATTCATCATAACATACATTCATTGTATTAATAAAAGCATTAAATCCTATGAATTTTCCCTGACTTATATAAATGCTTTTATTAAAAAGTCACCACTTTCTTTTACTGCTCAAAATTTGTATAAATATCAGTTCAATCTAGAATCAATAAATTCTAAGTTTTCCTGAAAATTAATGCACTTAAAAATTAATCACACTTCAAGGTTTATTAGCTAATACTTTTTACGTAAAGTCCTACGAATTTCCACGAATATGCATTAAATTCTATGAATTAATCTTGACTTATTTAAATGCTATTATTAAAAAGTCATAACTTTAAACTTTTTTTAACTGTTCAAAATTTGTATAAATATCAGTTCAATCTGAAATCATAATTGAAGGTTTTATTGGTTAATATTTTTATATAAAATTGTTTTGATCTGGAAAAAAAACTGGTTATAAGTGAAAAAAAGTTTTAATGAGAAAAAGTTTAAAAGTAGAAAATAATTTTGGTCATAATTCCTTTTGGTCTTCAATATCCATAGAAACATATAATCCCGGAGGGAAACTTTTTGAATATTTTTTTGTACTCAAATAACTGCTTCATTTCATTCTTTTTCATAATTGCTATTTGAGATGAATATCGGATGTTAACTCGTTGAGGGATTTTGACAGTAAAACCAATTGTTTACAGAGGACATGTCAAAACATTGTGTTAAAAAAAGGCAAATATATAAATAGAATATATAAAAATGTCCTTCTACTAGTGCGTATATTTTTAAAAAATGTGCATTTTAATTTCTGTTCTTTAGAATACGACATATATGCATTTACTCGTAACAGAGTACTTTTTAACTTCAAACTTGAAATGTAGAAAATGCTAATTTTAATATTTATTTAAGTTTTTATATAAGCATTTTCATTTTGAAGTTAATAAAGGCAGAGAGTTTTGTTTAAAAATTGTATTTTCAAAATTATATTGCAAATAATAATTTCATTTTGTTTGCGAATTTGTAATTTTTCAGCAACTATAATCTTCCCCAAGCATTGATATTTTTTTATGTGTAAATTCTTCTTACATAAATTTCAAATAGTATGAAATCGAAATCACTAACAATATCTTCTGTTATTCACAATGTCTTCTGTTATCATATAAAAGTTACCCAATTACTTGTATTTATGAGTTAAAATAGGTATTAGAGTAATACAAATTAATATTTTAAAAAGATTTATAAAAATGTTAATAATATATTCGTATGCAATACAAAATCAGACTTCGAAAAAAAAAATGTCAAGTTTTCAGTTTCAGACTACAACTTGACTTTAAATTTAAGGTTTTAGATTTATCTAGATACCAGAGTACCAACATTCAATTGCAAATTAAACGTAAACGTAATTTTAAGTTTGAAAATAAAATTGTAAAGTTATAAATTTGCTTCATCGCGGTAAAGAAAATATTTTATATAGCCAAATATTCAATTTATTTTGAAATAAAAGTAAGATATTTAATCATTTTGAAAGTTGTTTTTACAAATAAAAAAAATAATTCCTATACAAACACAAGTTTTTAGATTTTATAAAAATTTAAGATAAAAAACTATCAATAATATAAACATATAAAATTATGAATATTTAATAGTGCATCATTAAAGCATAATCACCAAACGATTGACATAAAATTAAACATAGAATAAATTTAAATATATACACATTGTATTATTTTTCTACTTTTGAACGAAACTTATGATCTTCGTAATGTGACATCTCAATTTGTTGCTTCGTTATTTCCTTTTCAAAAAATATCTTGCTCACTTTATAAATATTACATAAATTCCAAACACAATTTATATAGAAATAGGCTTTGATTTGGAATTCAGACGATAAATTTCTTCTAGAAACGAATAGTATTTTTCTTTGATCTTAAGTCAGAACTATTTTTCTTAACAACTAAGACGATTGCCGGCGATCAAATCTAAACTTCCGAATAACATAGATATTTGAACATGAATAACTTTTGCATCATTTACTTGTTAGAGTGTTATTCGATAAATTTGTAAGTCGAAGTATTTCTAAATTGAGCGAGAGGAAATTTCAAACACGCGTTTAAAAAAGAAACGTATCTCTAGCAAGCAATAATATGCTACTTTTTGGATCCGATTTATGTTATCTCTAGAATTTCTGACTTTGTAAATTATTCAGACTTCATTTTAAAACTCTAGAAAAGTGTTTCATGACGTAAAATTTTTATTTTTTAAAATTTAAAGAGTTGAAATGGAATAGAAGAATTAAGTAGTAGTAATATTGAAAGGTGAATGATTGTTTGAAATTGAAAACAATTAAAATGACTTATTTTCTGCTTTTTCTAAAGGGATGATTGTAAATTTGATATACGACTTCAGCTTATGTATTATTTGTTACGATTCTAATATTTTCAGAAGTATCAACTTTTCCTACTTAATTTTTAGCGACATTCATTGTTTACACTATCTTTAGGGCTAAGTATAATGTGTACATATTTTATAATTTCAACTTCAATTCCTTAAATAACTAAAAATTTAAGCAATTATAATTTTTTTTTAAAAATTAAAAATAAAAAAAATTAAAATTGGCCGAATTTCGCTTTTTAAATTTTTATTGGTTTAAAACATTGTGGATATGTTTTCTAGAAATTTATCTTATTTCTAAGAACATATTCTAGAAATGTTTTATTCCATCAAAAGAGCATTTTTTTTCTACCCACACCGCTTTGCAAGAACAAAATGAAAAAGTTCAACATGACAGAATGATTGATCGTCTTAAAGATAATCCCTATGCTTACACTGTTCCCTCAAAAATTCTAAAAGCAATTTCGAACAAAAAAGAAGAAATAAAATTGTTCTGTGGTGAGGCTGAAGCGTGGCATTTTAACCGCAAAATTAAAGTTAAGGTTACATTGAATTCAAATCGTTGGAAATTCGATGGATCTAAACTCATATTTAACTTTAGTTCATATTTTCATTCATATTCATTCATTCTTTTTTTTTTTAAATATTAACCCCAAAAAATCAAATTCATATTTAATTATTGGGGAACTATGCTATTTATATCGGTTCATTTTAGGAGAAAAATCTACGTTTTGTGGTTTTGTATTATTTTTAATTTTAAATTCGCAATACTATATATAGCAGATGTGCTATTTGTAATTTAAGTACAACAAATTTCGAGAAATTAATTAATATTTGAACCAAAGAAAGAAACAACTGCTTAAAATAAAAAAATATTTAGGAGAAAATCCCTATTTTTTGTTGCGAAATACAATGTTTTGCAATTTAAAGTTCACATTGTTATTTTTGTTTGTGCTACTTTATTTCAAAGCCGGCGTTGAACAGCCGAATCAATTCTTAGTTTAGGACAATCAAATTTAAACTTCGAAGCCTTGTAATTTTGAACTCGACCCAGAAGTCAAGGGAGCTCCTGGATCAAGAACAGGGACAAACTAACCTTCAGGGAGAACTCTTTGATGAAACTAACCTGCATTTGTGCTCCATGGAGGAAAAAACCCACGAAAACCTCCCACAGTTAGCCCGATGACAAGAGTATTCTAACCAATGATCCGTTTATCACTGAGGATATTTTAGTCCAGCATTCAGGTCCGTGTGAGCCGGGAGCAGAATTCCTATTATTATTCAGTCATATGTATTTAACATGAAAATTATTCCAAGTTTAAGATGAAAGTGATTTAATTTTCTGTTTTTTAGGATAATGTGCCATCTTGGAGAATATCGTTAATTTGATCAAAATCCATAGGTTTAGAAATACTAGATTAGAAATTATGAACTACATACAAAATATGATTTTATATTTCCAAATAGCTATAGAAATTTATTTTAAAAATTAAAACTCATCCCGTAAATTTCTATTTAACATTCTGTATCAAAAGTTAACTTAAGAAAAAGGAAATAGATAGATTCAAAAGATTGTAACTTCTAAAGAATTGTATTGTGAATTATATTAAAAATATAAAAAACGGTAATAATTCAATTATTTGTAACTTTATTAAAATTCTTCAATATCTATTAAAAAGTATTTGAAAAATAATAAAATAAAATAAAAGTATTAAGTTCTTTATAAAATTCTTCGATATCTATTTGATTATAATCTATTAAATTAACAGTAATACTTGATTTTATTATAATTTTCTGCCAAATGGGAGGCTTTTTAAGATTACTCGTCCACCATCCATTTCCAAATGCACTTGGAGCTTTTTTTCATTAAAAAACATCCTCTGAATTTAATGAATTCTCATCCACTGTAATTTAGTATTAACATCCACTGAAATCTAGAAAATTATCAGACATTCCAAAGTAAAATATATTTTGTATAGTTAAGTACTTAATTGCGTAGCACAAGAGCAGAACAATATGCTATTGGCGACTGTCAGGGAAACATTCTATATTTGAATGAGATTAAAATAAAGTTTTTTCCTAAAAATTTCAATTTAGAACAATACAAAAATGTCGCTATAAACATTTATCCTCTATGTTTATTTTTTTTATTCAATCTATTAAGAGTGTAAGTATTAAATTGTTTAAGTCTCGTATTTCAGAATATTTAAAAATTCTTTTCGAATACTTTTACAAAATATTATTACTTTTTTGATAACTTAGATATAATTGCTGGTATTGGAGTTTACTTTCATCTATTCACAATGAGGCGTTACTTGAAAAACTAAGAAAAGAAAACTTTGCCAATTGAGCCAATCATTGTCTTTATGCTTCATAAACATTTTCTTAAGACTCAGTGTGAGGAACTGTGGAAAGGAAAATATTCGAGTTCTAAGAAAAGTAAACTGAAAAGAAGTTTTTTTTTTCTTCTATTAAGCTCTTCCACTGACATTAAATTTCTTTTGAAATCGATGGGATGGAAAGAATAAAATATAATAATAGAATCATTCATTTAGCCCTTTCTTGATTGTGTTGATCAGAAATATTTCTAATGAAACTAAGTTTAAAAAAAAGCTTCAAGGATATATGTGTTGACTTCTATTTTATTAAAAAAATACAATTTAGGAAGAATTTGATATGAAGCTTTTAAATTTGAACAATTAAAATTTATGTTTGTCTTGCAAAAATTAATGAAAATAAGATTAAGTGCAAGATTTTACGTATTCAAACTTTGAAGTAAACAAATTTCTTATATATATATATATATATAATATTGTATATATATATATAATATTGTATATATATATATATATATAATATTGTATATATATATATTTAATATTGTATATATATATATATATATAATATTGTATAATATATATATATATAATATTGTATATATATATATTTAATATTGTATATATATATATATATAATATTGTATAATATATATATATATAATATTGTATATATATATATATATATATAATATTGTATATATATATATATACATATATATATATATATATATATAATATTGTATATATATATATATATACATATATATATATATATATATAAATAGATAGATAAATCACTTTGATATGCATGTCTACTAGTGTTAATTACTATTGTGTCAAATTGATTTAGCAATTAGAAATATTTCTGATGAAATTAAGCTAAAGAAAGATCACAATATAAATGTGTTGACTTTTTTATTCATTAAAAAAATTACTATTTAAAAGATATTCTACTCGAAGCACTTAAATTTGAGCAATGAAAACTTATTCTTTGGATTGAAAAGATTAGTGAAAATAAGATCAAATACAAGATTTTACATATTCAAAATGTAATTTATTTGATTTCAAATATTATATATATATATATATATATATATATATATATATATATATATATATATATATATATATAGTTAAATTATCCATGATATGCGTATTTACTTACATTCATTACTGTTGATAAAACTGATTTGGTTACTACATATACTTATGAAATTAAGTTAAATAAAAGCTGTGAATATGTATTTGTTGACTTTTTTTTTTAAAAATTACTATTTCAAAAGTATTTGACTCGAAGCTTTTATATTTGAGCATTTAAACGAGCATTCAATTCATGTTTGTTTTGCAAATATTAGTAAAAATAAGATAAAATAAAAGATTTTACGTATTCAAGTTTTAAAATGAAATTTCGTTTATTTGTATTTATATATATTTTATTATATGTATGCATAAATCATCCATCTCACCAGTATTCTTTACTGTTGTGACATAAATTGATTTAGCTATTAGAAATACTCACCATGAAAATAAACTAAAAAAGCTATAGTGTAAATATGAATGTGAAGAAAAATGTGTTGCCTTCTTTTTTCGTAAAATATTACTATTTAAAAAGTATTCGACACGAAGCATTTAAATTTGAACAACCAAAACTTTTATTTGTTCAGCAAAGATCACTAAAAATAAAATTAAATGGAAGATTTTACGTATTCAAATTTAAGGTTAAAAATTCATTTGTTTGCATTTATATACAGTTTATTATATGTATTGATAAATCATCTTATAATATACACGTTAACCAGTATTCATTAATATTGTGGCATATATTAATTTCGGAAAGAGTCAAAAATGGTATTAACATTTATTTAAAATAAATTTGTTTTTTTAAACATTAAATTTTCAGTTAAAAATATAACAGAACAGATAAAGTAAACTACTTACAAATAAAAAAAAACATTCCTCTTCTTTACAATGAATAAACCAACGAGCTGGTAAACAAAATGTAGATTTTTATTTCTTTATTTGTTCACAAATAGGCAGGTTTCTGCACTAAACTACATAAGTACGGCTTATAAGCCGTTGTCAAGTAGAAAGACGGATAGTACAATTCAGAGAAGGACAGCACGAAGTTACAACCATGGTTACGGTGGGATTCGAACCCGCTACCTTCGTGTTACAGAACGATTGGTGAGTGAAAATGCTCGACCACAAAATGTTGAGAATTTATTTTTATTTTACTGCTACATTCATATATACAAGCTTGTGTATTTATTACAGAGAAGACTTATAAGCCCATGTCACGTTGAAGAACAGATAGTTCAAGTTTGAGAAGGACTACACAAAGATGCATTCAGGATTGAGGAGGGATTCGAACCCGCTACTTTCATGTTGTATGGCGTTCGGTGAATTGCTGAGACCGTTCGGATAGGGAAACCAAAAAAATTGTAAAATATAAATTTTTTAGGACCATCAAAGCTAGTCATGTCAAGTAGCATGACTTAAGATTGCAGGTTCATACCCCGTGATTAAGAGCTCAGTGCTTATCAGCAAATAGTATGCAAGAGTTTACTTGTAAGAATGCTGCAGGTTCGAACCGGTGAGAAAGTAATAACTTAAAATTAAAAAATGCTCATGAAGTTCATCAAATTAATTAAACTTAAACCACACTGTTAGTCGTAGATTGGTTTCAAAATTTATAGCATCTCTAAAGGGTGAAAAGTTTGCTGATTACCTTTAGTTGACTTTAGTTGAAGGTAGATACTTCATTTACGTCGAACTAGACCTGCATAATGGACTATTGGCCATAGTGAGGGAATCAACCCTGAGGATAATCCGAAGATATGCCATCATAATTTGATCCTCTGCAGAGGGAATCTCATTTGCGAAGCCATTTCCTCAATTTAGACTTGGAACTGAAGGGGAAGGACATTTTCACCAGATCTCATCATCCATGGTAATACGCTGTGACCCATAACAAGCAGATTTTACGAGCATGTATTTGGTGGATTTATATCGCATGTATTTGGTGGATCTTAGCGGAGTCGATATCGAACCCCCGCTCCTTCAAATCGGAGTCTGATTTTCTAATTACTGGGCTAACAAGACCCTGGGAATTTTGAAGAATAGCAATTCATAATAATATAGGTTCTTATATTTCTTTGCTCAATTCTATGTCTGTAATTACATTTATAAAATTATTCATACTAATTAAATATTTTAAACTTTTTAAAAACTCTATCATTTAACTATTAGTTGGGGATTTAATGCAAAAACGTTCATCTCCGTATCCTATAAAATTAGAAGTTAACTCAGAAGACAAAGAAACTTCTGAGTCACGAACGGGACAATTTTGCTTTGTGGTTGTAAAGCGGTTTTAAAGGAAAATAAAACCCTACTCATAACACATAGAGTTAAACCCTCTCACAATTAGCCAAGAAATCGAACTCTTGATCCCTCTATAGCTAAACAATTTTATTCGAAGCAATGTCAGAGTGGGCGTAGAAACAGCGTCAATAAACCCTAGTCGTGGCGCAAACCAACGCCAACATAAGTCCAATAACCTATCGAGCTAATGCTGCTCTTATCAGGAATTTTTTAAAAATGTCTTGAAATGCCATATTATTTTGGATGTAATAATATGCTTCTGACTCTTAGTCATCATTTTTCACAAAGACCCTAAAAACATAGATTAAGGACTGTGTATCGGAGGTAAGTACTTTATTAACGTAGCACTAGAGCTGCACAATGGACAATTAGCGACGGTCTGGGAAACATTCTAACACAATTTTGATCCTCTGCACAGGGGATGGCTTACCTGTTATGGTAGTCCGACGACCAGCGTACCAAGTTGCGAGTACTTTACTGTAGAGTATTTTAACGAGGACAGATACAAGACACCCTCGGTCTTGTATCTGTCCTTTAGATACTACAAGACACCCTACGCAGGTGGTCACTGTATATAGGTTTCGGTGATGGGAATGTAAGACGTTAAATAAAACTATATGCAATGAAACATCCTCTTTAATAGTCAAAGATAACAAAACCATCCAGAAACTAACAAACTCCAATTAACTGATTAATTGTTAAAAACATTTAAAAACTTGTTATAAAAATCAATTAAAACTTTAACTTTCAATTGTAAACATCTCAAACTACAGGTGGGCGTCATCGGGTAGAAAACGAAATATCGTGGCGAAGTCTCGGACGCTGAACAACAACTCCTTCGAAGGCAACTGTCATCCTCTTAAGTACTCGACATCAGCCTCTTCACTCTCAGTCGTGGCCGCCGGTTGTGCTCCTCCGCCGGTGTTCATCCGCGTAGGAACTATTCCGGTTCATCCTCGTACCTTCGGTCTTCGATCCAATCCTCGATCCTTCTACCTCGGATTTAATGCTATATCAGCTGTCGAAACCAACAGCCTCTACAGTAGCCCCCTACCAGCGGTAGCGAGACTTTTCCAGCTCATTGCTTATACTTTCCCTGAAACTTAACTCGACGGCCTGGTCGTGTCTTAACCTCTTTTGGCATGTCACAAGGTTCCGGGATAGTAGATTCATCCTCTGTTGATTCGCTCCTAGCTGTTGATTCGCTTTTAGGCAATATGTCCTGTTCATCTCGGGATACATATGCAGGTTTTAGACGATCCACGTTTACCGTACTCTCTCGGCCATGAATAAGAATCCTAAAAACCTTCTCCCCTCGACTCAGTACTTGAAATGGACCTTCGTATGGTGGCTGCAGGCTTTTTTTCAGGACATCGGTCCTCAGGAAAACATGACTGCACGACGAAAGATCTTTACTCACAAAAACTGCTCTATGACCCTGATGTCTGGACTTTACTGGCAGCAACTCCTGCATGGTCTCTTTTAGCTTTCCCACAAAGTTTGCGGGATCCGCTGTACCTGTAGACGGACATAAAAATTCTCCAGGCAGTCGTATCGGAGTTCCATAAACCATTTCCGCTGTCGTTGCTTGCAAGTCCTCCTTCCATGCAGCTCTAAAACCTAAAAGTATGGTAGGTAAAACTCTGGTCCACTGACTTGTACTGTAGGCTCTAATCGCTCCCTTCATCTGTCTGTGAAATCTTTCCACTTGGCCATTTCCTGCGGGATGGTAAGGACTTGTTCGATGACGGGCCGAACCCAGGAACTTAGTCAGGGCATCAAACAGTGAGGCTTCGAACTGTGTCCCCTGGTCTGTTGTGATTCGTAGAGGTATTCCAAACCTAGCAATCCATCCAGCATAGAAAACCTCAGCAACAGATTTGGCTGTTATATCTACGAGCGGGTAAGCTTCTGGCCACTTGGAAAAACGGTCGACACAAGTAAGACAGTAGCGAAAACCTTCTGATGGCGGCAAGGGACCTACGATGTCGATGTGCACGTGCTCGAACCTGGCATTTGGTGGAACAAATGTACCAAGCTTGCTTTGAGTGTGACGTGTCACCTTAGAACGTTGGCAAGCCAAGCATTGCTGAGCCCATGTCCTAACATCTTTCTTTATACCAGGCCAAACATATCGCTCTTCCACCAACCTTATAGTAGCTTTAATACCTGGATGTGAAATAGAATGCAGTTTGGAAAAAACGTTTTTTCTGTCCACTTCGGGTACGAATGGTCGAATAAGTTTGGTTGATACATCACAAAGCAGCTCCACACCAGGATCACCAATTACGAATGGTTGAAGTACCAAAGATGAGTTACCGGTTTGAGCTAAAATTTCGGCTAGTTCCTGGTCACCTTTTTGGTTGTTAGCCATTTCTTGAAAATTTATGTGGGAAGGTGTTTCTATGGTAGCAATGCTTACTCTGGACAGCGCATCTGCAACCACGTTATCTATTCCCTTCACGTGCTGAATATCCGTAGTGAATTGGCCAATAAAATCCAAATGACGTAATTGTCTTGGCGAACACTTATCTTCTTTTTGTTTAAAGGCATATATCAGCGGCTTGTGGTCAGTGTAGATAGTAAACGGTCGACCCTCTACCATATGCCGAAAGTATTTGACTGCCATGTATGCAGCCAAGAGCTCTCTGTCGTAAGCACTGTACTTTCTTTGAGATGGTGCGAGCTTCTTTGAATAAAACCCAAGCGGTTGCCACTCTTTCTCGATCCGCTGATGCAAAGCAGCACCCATCGCAGTATCTGAAGCGTCTACCACCATCGCCAACTGTGCATTCATGACAGGATGGTACAGCTTTGTTGAATTCGCCAATTCCTTCTTGCTCTTCTCAAACGCAGCAACTGCTTCCTCCGACCACTTGATCACGCTTTTATCATTTTTCTTAGCACCTTTTAAATATTCGTTCAAAATTGCTTGAGTGTGGGCAGCTCTCGGTATGAATCTTCTGTAAAAATTCAAGACCGCAAGAAATCGACGCAGCTCTCTAATTGTAACTGGCTGAGGAAAATTAGCAATTGCAGAAACTTTATCAGGAAGCGGAGTAATACCCTTTTCCGTAACACAATGCCCTAGGAATTCTACTGTAGACTGTCCCAAGACACATTTGCTTACGTTGAGTGTTATACCATATTGAGCAAAACGTTGAAAAACTCTTTTTAAATGAATTAAATGCTCTTCTTCGTTCTTCGAAGCTACTAATACGTCATCAAAATAAGGTACACAAAATTCGAACTCACCCAAGACTTGATGAATGAAGCGTTGGAAAGTTGCGGCAGCATTTGATAATCCAAACGGCATATACAAAAACTCGAACAATCCAAACGGCGTTGTTACTGCAGTCTTTGGCACGTCTTCTTTGCGCACTGGAATCTGATAATACGCTTTTTCTAGGTCCAAGGTAGAAAATATCATTTTACCTTCCAAAACCTGAAAACAGTCTTGCATGTGGGGAACAGGGTACCTATCTGGCACGGTCACACCATTAAGACGACGAAAATCACCACACGGTCGCCAGTCGCCATTCTTTTTTAGAACCATGTGTAACGGACTTGCCCAACAGCTTTTGGAAGGCTGACAAACCCCTGATGCTACCAGAAACTCGAACTCTTGCTTTGCAGCCTTCAACTTATCTGGCGATAAACGTCTAGGTTTCGAAAAAATAGGCGGTCCTTTTGTTTGTATCCAATGTTCCACTCCATGCTTAACTTTTCTTGGCGTGACACCTGACCTAATCAGAGAAGGAAACTCTGACAACAACTGGTGGAACTTAGAATTCTCTAAAATTACCTTTACCGTTGAAGTAATCCCAGCATACCGGGTACCTCTTGTTTGCAACTTGGTCAAAGGATCAATTACTGCAGCATTTTTGACGTCGACTAATAAACCAAAATTGCGTAAGAAGTCAGCTCCGATAATTGGTTGAGGCACGGCAGCGATGATAAAAGGCCAGCTGAACTCTCTTCTGAGTCCGAGGTCTAATTTCAACAGGCGTTGGCCAAACGTTGGAATGGTCGTACCGTTTGCGGCGAACAATTTCATCTGTGAAGAATGGTCACTGGATGCATAGGCAACACGAGGTATCACAGAGACGTCAGCTCCCGTATCGATGAGATAACGTGAGGATGTAGACTTGTCCGTCAGATAAATCCGCTGAATCATCGCCTCGCCGTCACCCTTTTGACGGGATGACGGCCTCAGCAGTTTTCCGGCTGGAATGAACATGGAGGTCGGCATTTTGTCGCTCGTTGCTTGAATACCCTATGATACCAGCAATACTGTGAATTTGCAGACTGTCTGCTTCGGCTAGTGGAGCGTTTCTGACTAGTACTTCTTGACCGGTCACTTGTACGGGCTTCCAACCGTGAGAGACGAGCTGTGATCTCTGTCAATAAAGACCGTAAATCCGTCTGATCCGTCGAACCAGCAACTACGCTGACTGACTGTGCGTTAGTTGTTGTAGCCATAATACCATCCGCCATCTCCGCCAGCTTGTCCAGATTGTCGTTGGAAATTGCCAAAATCTGTTGAACATTAGTAGGCAACCTCTGCAAAAATAAAGACTTAAGAAGCTTGTCGTTAATTGTTGTACCGGCTTTATTTCGCATTTCCAGAAGCAGCCTTGAAGGACGGCGGTCACCAAGTTGCATTCCCGAAATCACATCCCTTAAGCGTTGAGCTTCAGATTCAGCATATTGAGTGCACAATCTTTTTTTAAGTGCAGTGAACGGCTCATCCACAGGTGGACTGATAACAATGTCGCTGATAATCGCCAGTTCCTCCGGTTGTAGAGCAGAAACTACGTGGTGAAACTTCGTAGACTCTGTAGTTACTCCGGCAAGAGTGAACTGACTTTCAATTTGTCTGAACCACAATTCGGGATTGGCTCTCCAAAAAGGTGGCGGCTTCACAGTGACACGAGCAACTTGTTGATCAGCAGTTTCCGTAGATTCGGGCATTTTTTATTAATGTATAAGTCCCACAATAGAAGCAATTCGTACTCACGGCTTACCAAGAATTTTAAAACTTGCAATGTACCAGCATCTCTTCGTAATTCATGGGCAAGTAGAATTTCCCAAATGCAGTTTGCAGAAACAGAAATATACGTGTTCGTTCACGGGTCACCAATTGTATATAGGTTTCGGTGATGGGAATGTAAGACGTTAAATAAAACTATATGCAATGAAACATCCTCTTTAATAGTCAAAGATAACAAAACCATCCAGAAACTAACAAACTCCAATTAACTGATTAATTGTTAAAAACATTTAAAAACTTGTTATAAAAATCAATTAAAACTTTAACTTTCAATTGTAAACATCTCAAACTACAGGTGGGCGTCACCGGGTAGAAAACGAAATATCGTGGCGAAGTCTCGGACGCTGAACAACAACTCCTTCGAAGGCAACTGTCATCCTCTTAAGTACTCGACATCAGCCTCTTCACTCTCAGTCGTGGCCGCCGGTTGTGCTCCTCCGCCGGTGTTCATCCGCGTAGGAACTATTCCGGTTCATCCTCGTACCTTCGGTCTTCGATCCAATCCTCGATCCTTCTACCTCGGATTTAATGCTATATCAGCTGTCGAAACCAACAGCCTCTACAGTCACCTACCTGCTTACTGACCACAACCAGTGATGCTTGACTTCACTGTTCTACTGGAAACCGTGTCTTTACGATCAGTTCACTGCGGTACTCAGTGTAACGGAAAAGTTATTCTTTAATTCAATAAATGATCTATATGTATTTTTATGTTTTATGTTTTCAATAGGTTCAAGTTTTCTTTAATAAATTACGCTATGTTTTAAGTAATTTGGATTTTCAATATTGGACACAATAATTACTTTTTAAACTAATATCGTATTTTTAATATTATTTTTGTTTTTTAGTAATTTGTTTACCCCCTCTTTTCAGTTTCCTTCGGTGGTCAATTAGATTTAGATGATTTTAATTCCGTCGTCCTGCATAGTTGTTCATTTTGTGTTCTTATAACATACTTTGTTTATCAGCACTTAATTACTAATATGAACCCAACATTGTACATTTTTTGATAAGGATTTTAAACTCATATTAAAATTAAGAATGATGTTTATGAAGTATTTTGTATGTTTATATATAACCAAAAGATTTTATCTAACACTACAATGAAATTGTTTATACTATTATGATAGCGTAAAAGAATATCAACTATTATTCTGATTAGTTCTTTAAAACTAATCTCATTTAAAAAGAAAGTTTCAATAGTGTAAGATTAAAATGAACGTAAACTATGAAGGATAGTTCAGACAATCAAGCAGTTTCCTCGATGAATTTTCTCCTTGATATTTAGCTTTCTCATTTTAATTATCGTTGGTTTTCCATAATTTATCTTTATCGAAACACGTTTCGAAATCGTAACGAAACAAAATATATGGTTTTAGATTACTTTCGAAATACTTATTCGGTATACATCGTCCCTTTGGGCATCCCTGTTGATTTTACTTGTGACTACTTAAATTGATGAGAACATGATAAACAACAGTTAGAGAACTTGAAACTCCATTTTGTTCTAATAAAACTGCAAGTAAGCAAACACCACTGATGTTATCTTTCAAATAATATAAAAAAAAAAAAAAAACGTTTTAGTTTAAATTGAAACTGTGCGCCATGCCAATCCTATAAAAAAATTTATCTTCTACTGGTCCTCCCCCCCCCCCAACAATTTATAATATTGTGTTTTGAAATAACCACTTGTTGCCCTGTGTTCTAATATCAAGATCATCAGCCATTTTAACAGTCCCGGAGTTATAAGAGAGACAAAAGCACAGACTAATTCTTCCTTATTATATTACTATATTATCATGAAGTTATAAGAGAGACATAAACGCAGACTAACTCGTCCTTATTTTATTACTATACAGTACTAGAGTTATAAAAGAGACATAAGCACAGACTAATTCTTCCTTATTATATTACTATACTATCATGGAGCTATGAGAGAGACATAAACGCAGACTAACTCGTCATTATTTTATTACTATACAGTACTAGAGGTATAAGAGAGACATAAGCACAGACTAATTCTTCCTTATTATATTATTATACTATCATAGAGTTATAAGAGAGACATAAACGCAGACTAACTCGTCCTTATTTTATTACTATACATTACTAGAGTTATAAGAGAGACATAAGCACAGACTAATTCTTCCTTATTTTATTACTATACAGTACTGGAGTAATAAGAGAGACATAAGCATAGACAAATTCTTCCATATTTTATTACTAAACAGTCCTGGAGTTATAAGGGAGACATAAGCACAGACTAACTCTTTTTTATTACTTTACAGTCCTGGAGTTATAAGAGATACATAAGCACAGACTTATTCTTCCTCATTTTATTACTACACAATCTTGGAGTTATAAAAGAGACATAAGCCAAATTCTAACTCTTCCTTATTTTATTATTATAGATAGATAAAATACACTGAAAAATTGAATTGAATGAATGTTGATCAACCTCGAAAGATTACTATGCAATCTTATATATTTTGCTTTGTGAACCAAACTAATACCTCCTAGAAAAGAGATGCCCTCAGCACGGGTTACTATAAGCAAGAAATTTAATCTTTTAGCAGTCCTAACGCAATGACATCTTTCGAATTTCTCTCACTGCGCAGCATAGTAGTTGGAACGTAAGTGACGTATTTCTCATTTCCTCCACTGCGCAGTTTTTGTTCGTGTCGTCGAACTACTAAATTGATCCGTGCTGAGGCCTTTTCTCTTCTAGGAGATGTTCACCAAGCTCGCTTCGTCTGTCACCCTATCACACCTGTTTGAGTCCTATTTTTTGGCAGAATAAATACAAGATTGCTGAAACTACATTACAACAGAAATAATTACGGAATAAAGAATTTTTTTATTATCAAATCGAGCATTTCAAAAGTTACATATTTCCTTCATGAAGTTCATGATATTCTCTATCTTTTGGGATATTTTAGTTTCTAAATGTTCTCAACATATATTTTTGCTATAGCACAAACATTTTGAATTCTTGGTCACACAGGGTCTATTATTTAGGGTTGTTCTGTTTTCATAACTACAATCATTCTCCACATTTAAAATCCTAACTTCAAAATCTAATTAAACAACTAGATTTGGGGTACCTTTACATTAGGTTGGTTGTGAAAAACCTACAAAAAAGGTTTCCCTACCAACTGAAAGGTTAGTAATCCAACTAAAAAGTATTATTAAATAATAATTTTCTAAATTTCTCCATCATTTTAGATTTTGCGAAAATTTAAGCAAATTTTAATAAATACTCAAATCCTTTTCTCGAAGTATAAAGTGCACTATTTAAGAATAACTTTAAAATGAATTAAGCTTTATTAAAAAGGTCCAAAATCTCATTACTATGGCTTAAATGCTTGGTATTTAATTTTCTAAGCATTTGAACTGTAATCTAATGTTGCGAGGACCAAAATTTAAACTTAAATTTCCTCACCCAAAGTGTTCACTGAACTACAGACTAAGCTTATGGGGGTAAATTAGGACTTCATTAAGAGAACAATTTGTTCAGCAACTCATTTACCCTGTTATCCTTCATCATCACGTGATCAACATTTCTACACGGAAGCGCTGAGATGGATGAGAATGCTGCTTTCCATCTCAGTTCCAAGGAGTAACGAATTGTGCGAAGTTTTGTGGTGTAAGTCACAAGTAAGGGGTCAGACCAGAAGCTCGAACTAAAGAATGAATATCGTAGAATATCACTATAGTCCGTTCAACGAGAACTGAGAGTGGAAGTAAACATAAGGGTTGCTGTTTGATCGCCAACGTTTGCCACTTCAACGGTTTCTTAGCTGAATGGGCGATTTCATTTGAATCGACAGAGCTTTCGCTTTTATAGAAAAACGAAAACGGTGTTTGGTTTTTGATACCTTAAAATTAGATAAGAAAGTGAAAAATTAAAATATTTACATGAAAATATGTTTCTAATTGTTTCAGTAAACACATAATTTTATTTTAAGAATCGTTTAAATGTATTTTTTTTTTAAGTTTAGATTAAATTAGTTTTAATATATTTTGCATAAATATCTATGCAAAACATAACTTTTATAATTCATCGTAAAAGTCGTATAGAATTGAAAGAATATGTTAAAAAAATACTCTTTATATTCATAATTAAAATTTTTTTTAAAATTTATTAAAAGTTAAATAATATTTAAAATAGTTTCATGTTTCACCGATCGATTAAAGGAACTGCATTTATTTGTATTTTTAAACTGTTATCTTTATTTTTCTAAGGGAAGTATTACGAAAATAATTACACTAAAAGAAACTTGGAACTTTTTTATATGTCTCACAAAATATTTTGTTAAGAAAAATATACCCACTTAACCTATAATAGTTATAGTTATGTTTGTAAACCTCGAATTCAATAGGTTTATGAAAATAGAGTCAATTGTCTAAATTATTTAATTTTACGTAACATTTGAATTTCTGTAATTAATTAACAACTGTACCAAAAACAAAAATAATTATATTAAACTACGCAAAAAAGAACAAAATTTTAAGAATTACTGTATTAACAATGAATTAATCATGGATAATAACGAATAATTATATCATTAAAAAGTAAAAATGAAACTAGGTACTTATCTCAGGATTCACTCTCAGAACTTGTAGAATCCTCGTCATTTGAATTGATATTTATTACTAGAGAATTAACAGTGTTTTCGATGGCTTCGTCCAAATCCAACATATCTTTTTCGATTTTCTGAGTATGCTCTATGCAATTTTTCCACTTTTCAACTCCAATTTCATTTAGACTTCTCATGCACAATCCTTCTACTTCCGATAACTTGAAAGTTTTGTTTTCTTTGGCCACTGAACCTTTTATTTGGGCCCAAATCAGTTCAATTGGATTTAATTCAGCGTGATAGGGGGGAAGCCTTAAAATCATTATATTATTACGTCTAGCAAGTTCATCCACCGCGAATTTGTCAAATCTGTGCTTATGAGCCTTCACTGTATCCAGTAGTTCTGTTTTTAACATGCCTTCTTCATCACTAACAATGTTTTTAGATTTTAGCCATTCTTTAATTACTTGCTTTGTCGATGATGTGTTAGGAATTTTTTCTTCTTTACGCGAGTGATATGGTGCATTGTCCATCACAACGACAGAGTTTGGCTCTAGAAAGGGTAGAATTTTCTCGAACCATTCTTCGAAACACGCCGCATTCATATCCTTATGGTAATCCTTGTTTTTGTTCGATTTAAAAAGTAGAAGTCCTTCTTTTAAAAAGCCTGCGTCGCTACCAATGTGAGTAATAATAAGTCTCTCACCTTTGCCAGAAGGTGATTTTAATCCTGTAGAAAGACCAGATAAAAATGCCTGTTTTGACGAGATAATGGACGTATCATTCCACACTTTGTCTTGCGTATGTCCAGCATTCAACCATGTCTCATCCATATAATAAATTTTTCTTCCCTCTTGTCTCATTTTGTTAATTATTCTTAAATATCTTCGCCTCCACAAAATTATTTCATCTTTTTCAATGAGTGAGCTGTTCCGTTTTCGTTTTTGATGTTTGAAGCCTAATTTTTTTAACAGGGAATAAAATGACGTTTTTTTAAAGTTTGGTAAATCAGAATCATCGTTCACAGCTTTGAGAACTTTGTTTATTGTCGGAATTTCGTTACGGCGGAAAAAATCATGAACTTTTCTTCTTACAGCATTTTTGTCGAAATCGTCAATGTCATCCAAAAAAGTTTTACGAGATTTAGTCCTCTTCGGTGAATGTAATATACCATCCTTTTTATATTCTTTAATAATTCTGAAAACCGAAGCTGCGCTAACTCCCGCTGCAGAAGCCGCATGGTTAGCCACATCAATGATTGGAACATCAGGTTTACAATGCACTTCTGTTTTATAAATGTTCAATATTATTTCCTTCTCAGCTTTACTTATGTATGATTTCTTCTGTCGTTTTTTAGGAGGACTTAAATCCATCACTTCATTTTCCATATTGCTCATGAAACACCTGCAAAAAGACACCACAGCGAAACAAACAACCCTCTAAAAATTAAGTCTTTGCTTGACTGATAGGCGCTATTTGTCATTATTCCGGCGCCAAGTAGACAACTGTATTGCGCCAAATAGCACGCCGCTTTGTTTACTTTCACTATCAGTTCTCGTTGAACAGACTATAGAGAGAGAGTGAGGTTAATCCGAGTAACAGCGTCTGTAGATGTTAAATTTTAAAAGCATCTAGTGGGACAAACCACAACTATCAAATTTAGATTTTGATAGAATACTATAAATAGAGAGTAAATAAACTCCTGGAAAGTGAGGCTAAGCTGAGTAATATAAATGAAAGACTCAACATCTTTATTGAGTTTTGAATTTACAAAAGCGTAGTGATACTAATAGTAGCTATCACTTTGAGAGTTGGATTGAGATTGGTATGAGTAAATAAATAATAATTGAAAAGTGTAACTAAACGGAGCAATAGTGGCTTTAGATTTTAAGCTTTACATTTACAAGCATTCAGTGGCGACTATATTTTGCTGATTTTATTTCTTTTTACTGCCGTCGCAGAACTGTCCACCCTATTTTGAGTTTACGGATACCAATGGTCAACTCCGCAGCCTTGTAATTTCGAACCCGATCCTAAATACAAGGGAACTCCATGATCAAGTATCGAGAAAAGTATAATATTGCATGTGTTAATATTACATGTATTAATATAGCATGGGAAGTGGAGAATGTTCTGCCAAGTCAGTCTATTATCTGAAAATATTGTTCGGTATTTTTTTAACTATCTATATTAATAGGGTATAAATAACTGCGCTTCCATCTCTTTTTTATGTCTAATTGGTATTGGGCAGCCATCAGTGAAAATATCAGCGCGGATATTTCTAAACCAATTATAAAACATTCTACTGAAACAAGCCGAAAGTTCTTGAGCTACTTTTAAAATTATACAGTAATAGAAAGAGGATATTTCGTTGGGAATGGATCTTATTGGTTAAAAATTACAAGAATATTAAACATAAGTATTTTATTTTATAACCGTCGTAGAACAGCCGACCCAATTTCATGGGTTTACGACTACTAATGTTCAACTCCGTAGCCTTGTAATTTTGAACCAATCCAGAAGACAAGGAAACTCCTGGATCAGTACCCCCAGAGGTATTGATTTGTTATGGGAACATGGAGGGCTTTGAGACTCGACAGATTTAACGTGCATCAGTCACCATTTACTACACGGGGAGTCTTCGGCCGGCGAGGATCGAACCCACGACCTCTTGGATATGGGCCCAGCGCCCTACCGACCAGGCTATCCCGGCCCAAACATAAGTATTCTAGCAAATTTTACCCTGAGGTGGCTTGAAGCTCACCCAGCTTCAGATAGATGGGTACCAGCTTGCTTTCGGAGAAGTAAAAGCCGCCTTTACTTGGAACTATATATAATATAAATTTAGAGTTCCAAACAAGCTGGATGTTGTTTAATGCTATAAAATAAAATTAATTTAAAATGATACCTAAAACTTTCGATAGTTACAGAGAGTAAACAGTGTCTACAAGAATTATTGCAAAATGCTAATAAAAATAATTGTAATAAATTATATTGTGTCAACTAGGTAACTCACAATTATTAACTATTGTTGAAATCGTTAAATAATAATCGAAATATATCTTAAAAATTTTTTTTCAATATTTTTTTTTAAGATTTCACTTACATGAAAGTGATCTAGAACTATTTCGTTAAATTATTATTATACTATCTAAAGTTTTTTTTAATAAATTAAGGATAATAATTTATTTGGTGTTTTTTAAAAAAAGGTAATAACATTAAAAAAATTCTGATGTTTTAAGAAATTATGGAGGTGGCAAGTGCCTTCCTGTGTGTCCCTTTTGACGCTACGCCCATGTTAAAGAGTGTGATACAGGGACTGCCTTTTTCTGCCACCATCAAGTTTTTCATCAAAATTGTGGATAAATATTTGCCTATGGAATGTTCATCAATGAAGTCTAGAACTATCTAAATAACTGATTGAAATAAATCAATCGAAGGAGGTTTTGCAATGGGTCCATTTAGTGTATAGTATCTTAAGTGTAGTGCACTTTCATTTTTTGTGGTGCGTATGACAGATTTGCACAAAAGTCAACATTTCTAGTTTGAACTTTCCATTTTTTAGTATCAAGAGCTGTTGATACAAATTTTACTAGGCAGACATTCCAATGCTATTAATTTGCTTCTGTGTGTTCGGTCCAACAATTCACTTGTTTAGTATCAAGAACTGTTGATGCAAATTTTACTAGGCAGACATTCCAATGCTATTAATTTGCTTCTGTGTGTTCGGTTCAACAATTCACTTGTTTAGTATCAAGAGCTGTTGCTGTAAATTTTACTTGACAGACATTCCAATGCTATTAATTTGCTTCTGTGTGTTCGGTTCAACAATTAAATTGTTTAGTATCAAGAACTGTTGATGAAAATTTTACTAGGCAGACATTCCAATGCTATTAATTTGCTTCTGTGTGTTCGGTTCAACAATTCACTTGTTTAGTATCAAGAGCTGTTGCTGTAAATTTTACTAGGCAGACATTCCAATGCTATTAATTTGCTTCTGTGTGTTCGGTTCAACAATTAAATTGTTTAGTATCAAGAACTGTTGATGAAAATTTTACTAGGCAGACATTCCAATGCTATTAATTTGCTTCTGTGTGTTCGGTTCAACAATTCACTTGTTTAGTATCAAGAGCTGTTGCTGTAAATTTTACTAGGCAGACATTCCAATGCTATTAATTTGCTTCTTTGTGTTCGGTTCAACAATTCACTTGTTTAGTATCAAGAGCTGTTGCTGTAAATTTTACTAGGCATACATTCCAACGCTATTAATTTGCTTCTGTGTGTTCGGTTCAACAATTAAATTGTTTAGTATCAAGAACTGTTGATGAAAATTTTACTAGGCAGACATTCCAATGCTATTAATTTGCTTCTGTGTGTTCGGTTCAACAATTCACTTGTTTAGTATCAAGAGCTGTTGATGCAAATTTTACTAGGCAGACATTCCAATGATATCAATTTCCTTCTGTAAGTTCGGCCCAACAATTTACCTTTCACGATATTTTTTTATGTAAACAACTATTTAATTTAATTATGCTCATTGTATTTTTCAATGTTGTTAGGTATGATAAAAAAATTTCGAATGTTTAAATCTGCTTAAATTTCAATCCATTCAGTTTTATGCGCATTTACAGTTTGCTTATGCGTCCAATTGAAAATTCAAAAGAACTTCTTAAAAAATGAATTTATTTTTGTTTGAGTTTTGTTTACTGAGTTTGTTGTTTAATTTCTTCTTGTTCAATTGAAATAACATTTATTATTAGCCTCTCGTATTGTTTGGAAAATTTTCATTTAAGTTTTCTAACGATGAAGTTTTCATGTTGAGTATTAGCAAACAATATGTGAATAATCCTCCAATCAGAGAAATCATGAGTCCCCTGTTAAAATGTATGATGTCACCAGCTGTCATTTGCATGTTGTAGATTTTTACAGAAGGAGCTACGACTCTTAGGGGAATCTCTTCGAATTTCGATTTTCGAATTCCTGTTTCATGCATCACTTTTAACCTTTCAACAACTTTTTGTGACTTCAGTTGGATTTCTGAGGCAGTGAGAATAAGTGCTGACAAGGAAACGAGCGAAACAACAAGGTTGAAAAAGAAATTAGTAATGAACTCGATTTCTCTAAATGTTGCCAATGTCCATCCTAGATAGGTACTAGTGTTCAAAAAAAGAATGATGCACATAATAAACGAAGGCCATGAGAGAAGAGCATTCACAGAGCAAAACGTCTCGTGTAAGTGCCTGTACAAATCGACGTGTTTAAGTGTTGATTGCAAGGAAACGTTCGGATATTCTTTTAGTGTCAGTTCGAATCTGGTTAGCAAATGAGAACAATTCCAGTACATATTACACAATGCAAGATTTATAAGTGCAGGAAAGATTATAGTTTGAAAATAGTAGATTAAGTTGGAAACATAGCAAATTAAGAGGGACAGCATCGTATTTCTAATCTTTAACTTTAGAGTCCAAAACAACAAATATACTTTGCTAACGTAAATTCCAAAAATACAGATTAAAAATGGCTCCATAATCAGCATTAAAAGCAGCATCAGGCTCACAAAATTGATTAATTTACGCTGAGGTAACTTTTTAGAACAAACCAGCAGGTTTAAGTGGTTCAATTTTTCAACGAGAATGAAAAGTTTTCTTTTACGTTCCTTTATAAAGAACCACAAAATAATTGAACAAATAGATGAAAAAATAAGACAAATCTGAAGATTCATTAATTCTGTGGAACCGATTGCATGAAATACAAGAGCAAAAGAGGAATGAAAGCACGAAATTATTAAAACAATAATAAGCCAGTAAGATTTTAATAGAGATTTGAGGTTTTTGTTATCTTTTTTATTAACTGTATGATCTTCAGTTCCGATTAACGATAGTAATTTATATAAAAAAATTTTATTGCTTAATTTCATTATTCAATCACGGAAGTTACAACTTCAAAATGAGTAAATTAAATGTTCCCTATAAGAGTAGTTTCAATATTGTTAATCGATGAGTACAGATTTATCAAATATTAGTACGGAAAGAATATTATTTCATACTTTATATTGATTAAAATATACTTCAAAATGCCAAAGACTGTAAAAAATTGAAGTAAAAATCATTTGTGACTAAATTTACTTTGAATAAGTAAAACACTATAAATCTATTAATTAGTTTGATTCGAAATTTGCAGTCAATATTCATAAATAACCCACTGAACACTTATTGCAGATACTTTTGTATTTTAAACTTAAGTATCAAAACTCATATAAATTGGTAGTCTTATTCACTTCTTACTTGCTTACCTCGTCATCCAACAACGTAAAAGCGATTTTTAACTTTGCTTTATATGAAGGTTAAATACAAAGAATTTAGTGTTGTTCTTTTACATGAGAAATATTGTTAGCCAATGCCTTTCTAAACTCAAGGAAAGATACTTGCTTAAAAAAGAATGCAATTTTCCATAATCTTCACGTTTCTTCTTCCATCAGCATGACAGCCCAGTACATGACAGCCCAGTACATGACAGCCAGTAAAAAATTATTACTTAAATGCCACACCGACATATGATCAACAATTGTTATGCAGCGTCTTTAATTGAAGAGTATAGTAGATGAAGGTCGTAAGGGATAGTTTCGAAAATAAATTATATATCAAAGAATGATCTTCATTTAGTCTTAACTATAACACATTGACCTTTTTGTCAATTCATTTAACTTATATAAGATATCATTTGATGATAAATTTGAGTGTCTTTTTTGGAGTTGAAGAAGTGCATTTGGTAGTAAGAACCTATCCTAAGATTTAACACATCTTTTGGAAGCCAAATAAAACACGTTTGTGGATGAGAAATAAAGAGATCACACGATATTTACTTCCCCTTGTCAAAGTACAACTTTAAAGCTAATATACATTAATTTAATAAAATGTTCCTTTAATTGTTCATCCACTTAGACCTTTAATTTATTTAATTTTTGTATTTAACGTGATTTATTGACATTTACACTTATTGATCGTTATAGGAAATCTTTAAAATTAAGAATAGTTTGGTATAATATTTCAAAAAGTCATTGCATCAAAAGCTTTTTTATCATTATGAAAGTAATAACGATCTAAAAAACCATCGTTTAGGAAATTACGTATCAGTCAAATTTCTGTTCTCATGTAAGAATTTTTTCATTGTGATATTGACATCAGTTCAAACATTTTTTGAAATAAAATTCATTTTATTAATAAAGAAATTCATTAATGAAAAATTTGATATCATAGGAAGCTTGTTTTCCTTTAGCTTATTTTGCTTTTTTACTTTACGAAATTAGTTGTGATACACAAAGAAATACTTTTCTTAATTCGTGATTGCGATATCAGTAATAATAGCAGATGTTCTTTTCTAATTTTTACAATAAATTTCATTAATAAATGAAGCCATTAAATTTTAATTACGATCAAATCTTATTCGTTTTTTTTTGGAAACTAACAATATGATCAACAATAATTGGTAAATTACTACAAAAATATAGTTGAGCCTTCTCGCGGTGCAATATGGGTAATGCTAAATGATTTACGATAAGGACATAATTTTGGATTTTTTTCTATTTTGCCTTTCTGTCAAATTGCAAATTTGACAAATTGTAATACAAAATTGAAAATGCTCCAAATAGTTTTTTTCTTTTTTTCCTTAGAGAATCAAATAAAATTTGCATCAAAGAGTGAGATTGAAAATTTGAAATTGATTGCATATCATTGTAATAAAAGATATGATGAAAACATTTGCGAATAGATTTTTTGTTTTTCTTAACTATAATAACTTCATTTGAGACCAACGGTTATGTAAATCATTTTCATATTTTCCTTTTTTTTATGTACAATTTAAAGTTTTACGAATTCTCTTAGGCTTGAAAGGTTTTCAAAAATTATTTTGTCTAATTGAAAATAGAAAAATTGGTTTTAAAATGCTAAATATTTCCATTAAAAATAGAATTGTATAAGATGATTTGTAGATAAAATATAAAACAAATTCGAATTTTGTAATTAGCAATTTGAAAGTAGTATTCTTTATAGTTTCAAATGTTTTTTTTCTTCTTCCGATTTTGATTACCTTTGATGTGAAGGAACAAAAGCTATGGAAACAAAGAGTGTTCGTAAAACAAAATAAAGCTTGTTAAAAAAAATCCCTCAAAGAAATATTAATAAAAAATTAAAATATAAAATAAATAAATAAAAAAAATTGAATAAAAGTAAAATCATAGAGTTATGGAATTATATTGAATAATATTCAAAATAAGAATTATTTTATTACATCTTTAAGGCGCTATTTTAAGGATGAAGGACCATGTTTTAGAGAGCTACAAATATTTAAATTGAAACAAAAATGAAGGTTCAGAAAATCACAATAAAAGCAGGTATAAATTGGAAGAAAAAAAAACATTTTAAAGAAATTCGATTCAAAATGCATGTAATCCAGATGTTTTTGTCGATTACATCATAGTAAAAATGTTTCGTGTATCTTAACCCCAAAAATGGTGGAAACTACACCAAGAATGTTGCATTACAATAGTTGGAGTGAAATAGCTGCCACCATGCTTTGCATTCAGTAGCATTAAAATTTTTAATTATTGCAAAATAAGATACAAAAGCGAATCAGTAAGTGCATTATTACAATGCAATTTGAAGTAAGAATAGTTAATTTTGAATGATAAATACACTAATTTTAAAAAAATGTTTGTAAATAAAATACACGAGTACCACAGAGATAAAATAATGATGAGCTCGAACAAGACTCAATAAAACGGAAGCTGTTTGAAATTATATTTGTTAAATTCACTTAATAGAGTTGAAAGATTTTAAAAAAATTAAATATAATTATGCTTATTAGACAATAAAAAACACACAAACTTATAATAACGGCGAGCAACAAGTCATTTAATTAAACCACAACATATCATAACAAAATCTCCCCGACAAATTCTCGATTACAAACGTTATTCAGGTGATAAAAAGGATGTCAATAAATCCGTGTATTTTTAAGGTAAAAATAATTCGCATTTTGCGTGAATCAGTGAGAATTTAATGTAAGATTATTCTATTGTAAGTGTTTAGATTCATATTACCCCCTTTAAATCGTATATGAAAGCTCGAATTGGCGTTAACTCGTAAAGTGTTTCTTCATACATTTTTTCCTTTTTAGTTTGTTCAATTGGGTTTAGGTTGTTGAGTATTCAAAGAAAATACCCATTTTTTCCACTCCAAATTACTTTATTTTACAAATTGAGAAAACCTAACTTCTAAATCAAGACACAAACTGTAGAATCCCCGTTGTCTAAACAGGTTCGATGTAATACAAAAGTAGAAACATACTTATGCCAATCTACGCTAAAGATATTAATTTTTATTATCAGAACTTAATATTTCTCACACTTTTTGATTAGAACGATTGGACTGATCAAATCAAAACAAATCTTATTAATATATAAAACAAAGGACACGTTACTTTTGTTCCAAAAAATTAAATTCAACATAAAACCTTAGTCGAAAAGTTAATGAGGAATATTTACAAATCTGCCACATTTTCTTCTTATGGTTTTACGAAATGTAACAGAATCTGATTCGCACTCATTTTTTTCTTTACGATAATCGTGTTCGATTTCTCTAAGTGAAGAGATTTCCAGAGGAAAAATACGTTGAATTGGTCTGATCAATTCACCAGTTGAGGTTTTCAGGAAAACAGCTTGCCATCTTTACTTGGGAAAATTGGCTAGAAAGTTCTACGTTTTCTATTGGTCTTGACTAAAACTTCATCGCCTAAGTTTTGCTGATTCATCACACTTGTTCTTAGCTGGACGTTGCAGTAATTGACCGATATACAGACTTATAGATCTTTTTCTTCATGCCTTGGGTATATGACAATGGTATATCAGTTTATTTAAATCTATTTCATCAATATTATCCAAATACGAACTTCAATGTCCTCAGTTTCTTTCAGAAGCATAACTGGGGTTAAAGGAATAAGTTCATCAACTTGTTCTGAAACGTAAGTAAGTGGTCTCTCTTTGATCTTTACGTTTAATCCAGAAAAGAGCAGTTGTTGAATCTGACCAGAAATACTCTTCGATATTGTCCATTTTTATACTTCTGATGGATCTAGTTGAGTTAAAGGAAAGTCTTCCATTTACAATTTCTTACAATAATCAAAGAAATTTAATAGTAAAACATAAGAAGTTTTAAAAAATGTAAATGTTATAGAGATTACAGTCACAATAAATATTTTTAAATATATCTTTTGCATGACATTTGATGGTTACGTCAGTCACGTTGTGTTACTCGTATAGAATAAAGAAATAAAAAAACTAATTAAAAAACTAATTATTAAACTTCTTTTAACAGGGCGCAATTCAAGACTTAACTGAGCAGCCCCAGTTAAGCATTCTATTAATATGTGACGTAATTTTTCTTTGACAACTTTTTCCTATCATTTTCTCAATCTGCGCATTTTAAAAGAGGGCGTTGTTTTTCTTTTGGTTTAAGTGATTCCATTTCATTTGGTTTGCTTTAGAGTTCGCTGTCTGACCCTGTTGATGTGAGTTTTTATTTTCTGTTGATTTTTATTTTCTGATGAATTTGTATGAGTTTCTTTTCTGTATTAGTTTTATGTCTTGCATGTTTTTTTTTCTCCTGGACTTTTAAACAAAACCTTCGGGGTACTGAGGAAGGTTTTTAGGCTTTTGCCATCTTCCTCAGTAGAAAATGTTTTGTTTTTTGGCCACTGGGGCCGGTACCCCCTGAAGACTTCGGCTTCAGTGGTCATATTTTTAATTTTGTTTTATTTCCTTTGCTACTTTTATTTCTAATTTTATTTTCTCTTTTTTTGAAAATTCTGCTGCTTTTTAGCGCATTTTTTTAAAAGAAGTTTTGTCCATTTTGTTTAGATATTAATTGTATTCTTTTAGTATTTTGTTTTGCACTTTTATAAAATATTACAATTTTAAGGAAACATTATATATTTAGAGATTTTTTTGTTCATCGCTAGACTGATTAGATTTAGGTATTAAAAACAATTCAATAATGGTTTGAAAGAAACTAATGATGTTTGATTGTAACAAATTTTAATAAAAGAAAAAAATAAATATCGACCTGACGTTTTGGACTATTCTATGTTTTCCACTTTATCAAATTACTTATTAAGCAATGAAATACTCTTCCAAACTTATTGACGCTATCTTTGTCAGAAAATCCTTTGAAAATACAGACTTATTTTTATTTTTCATAAGAAAATTGAATAGTTTTATGGTTTTTCTGAACTAATAAATATCACCTATTAGCTATTGAAAATAATCTCTCTCTTTCTCTTTAATTAATTATTATTTTAAATTCTTTCTTCGAGCTCTATATAATGAACGCGAATTTGGCAGCACAATATATATAGCACAATAAAGACAAAAAATTATGAAAAGAATAAAACAGAGAATTTGAATAAATTTTATTTACTGCGCATTAGCTGTCAGTGTATACGAGGGTTGCTATTTATATTTCTGGCCTTGGCAACAGTAAGTGTTGCTAGGCGACCGCAGACGATTTTAATCGAAAGTTTGATATTTTTAAACATAAATTCAGCAGACGATTTACCATTATAGCTTCATTTGTGTTGTTGACAGTAAATTGAAAAGTTCTTCTCTTTCAAAAAATGGAATTGAATCGTGAACATTTTCGTGCCATTATTTTTCATAACTTTCGACGTGGATTGTCAAGACAAGAGTGCTTCGATGAACCTAATTCTTTATTCAGCGATGAAGCGCCATCCTACAGCACTGTAAAAAATTGGTATAACGAATTTAATCGTGGTCGATGTTCGATCCAGGACGAATCCCGTGCAGATCGTCCAAAATCCGTTGTTGTGCCAGAAAAGATCGATGCTGTGCGTGAACTGATAAAGCAAGATCGTCATGTGACATACCGTGAGATAGAGGCGTCTTTGGACATTAGTATGACTAGCATCAATAAAATATTGCATGAACATTTGAGCGTAAAAAAAATTTGTTCGCGTTGGATCCCGCATAATCTGACAAACGCTCAAAAAAAGGCTCGTGTCGATTGGTGCAAGGAAATGTTGGAAAAATACGTTCAAGGTACATCAAAGGCTGTGTATAACATCTACACAGGTGACGAATCATGGATCTATGCATATGAACCGGAAACAAAACAGCTGTCAACTGTATGGGTCTTCCAAAACGAGGCAAAACCAACAAAAGTTGTTCGAGGAAGAAGCACATCGAAACAAATGATTGCCTGTTTCTTCGGCATTAACGGTCATGTGGCAACAGTGGCGTTAGAGCAACGCAGGACGGTCAATTCTGAATGGTACACGACCATTTGTTTGCCAGAAGTCAGCGGAGAAATTCGAAAAAAGCAGAAGAACAGGAGAATCATTCTTCGTCATGACAATGCGAGCTCTCACACATCGACTCAAACAAGGGCATTTCTGACGGAGCGACAGATCGAACTGATGGGTCATCCGCCGTACAGCCCTGATTTGGCACCCAATAACTTCTTCTTATTCCCACACATCAAAAATAAATTACGTGGACAACGATTTTCGACCCCCGAAGAATATATATATATATATATATATATATATATATATATATATATATATATATATATATATATATATATATATATATATATATATATATATATATATATATATATATATATATATATATATATATATGTAGAAAGAATCAAAAAATTTTTTGTTGCTGATATGTACAGAATAAAATTGTGGATAATAATCAATCATTAAATAAATAAATAACTTTGATTACATCCAAACATATTACAATCATACATGAACTTGCTATTGGGTTAATATTTGCTTTCCCTCCTTACAGTATTAGCAGTTAAGGCGTTCATAAGCCAGGAAAATGACAGCCAGGAAAATGACAAATTCGCCATTTTATAGCATATAACTATAATTTAATTAAATATTTTGGCCTAAGACGTTTATATTCTGTAGAAAACAACAGGATTTCTTAAAATAACTCAGATAAATCTATATAGTTTACGTTATTAATGGTTTCAAGAAGCCAGGAAAATGACAACACAAAAACCTACTCACCTTGAAAAATTTTTTGAAATAGATTTTGAACCAGAAAATTGGTTCTTTATTCATGCACAAGACATGTTCATATAGGAGGGTATCTAATCAATCCATTAACATAAGATATTGATTGCTGGCTCTATCTATTTTGGTTATAAACCACTAAATAAAAGTAGCCAGGAAAATGACAGATTTTCCTGGAACAAACAAATTATTGACAGAAAAAAATATTTTAAACGAAGTTTTTGTAAATAATACTCTCTGCGTATATTCTAGAAATGCTTACACCGGTTGAGATAAAAAAATTTAGATATCGAAAAATTTATAGGATGTTTTGAAGCTAATTATTATTGGAAATATTGTTTGGGACATGCCAGGAAAATGACATTTTGAAGTTCAATTAAATTTTTTAACTATACAAAACAGTTAATGCTAGTGCAAAGTTATTTTAAAATGCGAACAGCAATGGTATTTATAAATTTTTTTTAAAAAAAAGTTCTTTTAGTATTATAGTATTAGATCTTGGAGCAAGGGACAGTGAATTGTCATATTTCGTGAGAATCACCCATATATATATATATGTGTGTGTGTGTGTCTTATTGCCTAGCAATTTTTTCTAATGGCATGCGACTGGTTATTATGTTTCTACGCTAATTATCTACTGCTTTCACAAATTGATATTTTTTTTTTGCGTATTATTAAAAGGCAACAAAAATAAAATAAAAATGCGATAGCTCTCAAAATTTGTTTTGTATTTTTCTCTTCGTGAATAAAATAAAAGCTTCATCAAACAACGAGGTTAAAAGTTTGAAATTGAAAACATATTATTGTAATAAGAGGTAAGTTTAAAAAATGTTAAAATATGTCCTTTGTTTTTCTTAATTAAAATAATTACATATGAGACCAGAGCGGTTTTGAGTTTCATTTTCATATTTTTCTTTTTTAATACATTTTATAGTCTTACGGAATTAACTATTTTTCATCAGTGCTTGAAAGTTTTCAGAAAATTATTTTGTCTAATTGAACTTGCAATAGTTTTTGAAATGCTAAATATTTCCGTTAAAAATATAATTGCATAAATATTTTGTCGACAAAGTTTAAACTAACAAAAATTTTTATAACATAATATGTTTTAAAATTTTGCAAATTAGAAGTTTGAAAATAGCATTCTTTTTAATTTTAAATTTTGTTTGTTCGATTTGGATTATTTTTATGTGAAGGAGCAGTAACTAAATAAATTAAACAAAAAAATGTTTTTTTGAAGCAAGTTTTACAAAGCAGACATTCCAGTGCTATAAATTTTCTTCCGTGTGTTCGGTCCAACAATTCCCTTTTTGCGATCTTTTTTGATGCAAACAATTATTTAAATTTATTACTCTCATCGTTGTTATGCATGATAAAACTGTTTCTAATGTTTAAATCTGTTTGTCAAATTTGAATCCATTCAGCTTTATGCGTACTTACAGTTTGCTTATTCGTCTAACTATATCAAAAGCACTTTTTAAAATAATTATTTTTGCTTTAAGATTGATTTATTGACCTTGCATTAATTTTCTGAGCTTGCAGTTTTATTTACCGAGCATGTTTTTTACTTACATTGCGCAGTAAATGAACAAGTGAAACGATTGAGTTAAAAATGCATTTATAATTCGCCGTTCGTATTGTTTTGATTTAAGGATTGGAATGGTGAAACTTTTATGCTGAGCATTAACAAACAATACGTGAATAATCCTCCAATCAGAGAAATCATATGTCCCCTGTTAAAATGTATGATGTCACCAGCTGTCATTTGCATGTTGTAGATTTCCACAGAAGGAGGAACAACTCTCAGGGGAATCTCTTCGAATTTCGATTTTCGAATTCCCATTTCGTACATCACTTTTAACCTTTCAACGACTTTTTGTGACTTCAATAGGATTTCAGAGGCAGTGAGAATAAGTGCCGACATGGAAACCAAGAAATTACAAAATTGAACAAAAAAATAGTAAAGAATTCGATATCTTTAAATGTTGCTAGCATCCATCCCAGGTAAGTACAAGTGTGTAGGAAAAATACAACACATAAAATAAATGAAGGCCACAACAAGAGAAGAGCATTCACAGAATTAAGTGCCTCGTGTATGTGTCTGTACAAATGGACGCGTCGAAGTGTTGATTGTGAGGAAATGTTTGGATATTCTTTTAGTGTCTGTTCAAATCTGATTAGCAAACAAGAACAATTCCAGTACATATTGCACAATGCAAGATTTATAAGTGCAGGAAAGATTATAGTAAGTAAATAGTTGATTAAGTTAGAAACATAGCATATTAAGAGGGCCAGCGCCGTGCTTCTAATCTTCACCTTCAGAGTCCAAAACACCAAATATTCCTTGTTAACATAAATACCAAAAATGCAGAATAAAAATGGCTCCACAATCAGCATTAAAAGCAGAATCAGGCTCACGAAATGGATAAATTTACATTGAGGTAGCTCTTTAGAACAAATCAGCAGGTTCAAGTGGTTTAATTTTTCAACGAGAATGAAATGTTTTTTTTCGCGTTCTTTCATAAAGAACCACAAAATAATTGAACAAATCGAAGAAAAAATAAGACAAATCTGAAGATTCATTAATTCTCTGAAACCGATTGCATGAAATACAAGAGCAAAAGAGAAATGAAAACATGAAATTATTAAAACAATAATAAACCAGTAAGATTTTAATAGAGATTTGAAGTTTTTGTTATCTTTTTTATTCACTGTGTGATCTTAAGATCCGATTATCGATAGTAATTTATATAAAAGATTTTTATTGCCTAATTTCATTATCAAATATTTCAACACCAACCACTGAAGGTACAACATCAAATTGCTTAAAAGACTTTTATAATATGTAATTTAAGTAAACCTTGAAAAAGAATATCTTTACGCTTCCTAGCACTTTGTACAGATAAAAAAAAGTTCTTTTTCGTTTTGTAAAATTTGATGTCGATTTTTCGAAATGAATAAATTAAATTTTCCTTATAAGAGTTGTTTTAGTATTGTGAATCTATGAGTACTGATTATGAGTACAATGATCTATGAGTACAGTGATGACCATTGAACACTTATTGCAGATACTTTTGTATTTCAAACTTAAGTATCAAAAATTATATAAATTGGTAGTAATCGCTATCTTATTTACTTCTTTCTTGCTTATATACCAATACCTTGCTTTTAAAGCGATTTTTAACTTTGCTTCATATAAAGGTTAAATACTAAGAATTTAGCTGTGTACTTTTTAGTAAGAAATATTGTTAGCTAATCCTTTTCTAGACTCAAGGAAAAATACTCCGCTTAAAAAAAATGCAATTTTCCATAACACATGTCAAGTTTTCTCTTCCATCAGCATGACAGACTTAGTACAGGCCAGTGCAGTTCCAACATCTCATCTCCATCTTGCTCGATTAGACACTAGGTTTGTCCATTCATTGAGTTTAGAGGTTCGATTAGGTTTTTCTAGTTTAGAACAATATTTTGCTTACTGTATAAAAACAATCATTACTTAATTGCAACACCAACACAGGATCAAAAGTTGCTGTGCAATGTCTTTAATTGAAGAGTATAGGGGATGAAAGTCGTAAGGGACAGTTTCGAAAATAATTTATGTATAAAAGAATGATCATCATTTAGTCTTAACTATACAACATTGATTTCTTTTGCCGATTCATTAAACTTCAAAGAAAGTACAACTTTGAAGCTAATATACTTTAATTTAATAAAGAGTACCTCTAATTGTTCATCCACTTAGACCTTCAATTCTTTTATTTTTCTATTTAACGTGATTTATTAACATTTACATTTATTAATCGCTGTAAAAAATCTTTAATATTAAGAATAGTTCGGTATAATATTTCAAAAAGTCATTGCATCAAAAGCTTTTCTATCATTATGAAAGTAATAACGATCTAAAAAACCATCATTTAGGAAATTACGCATCAGTCAAATTTCTGTTCCATGTAAGATTTATTTCATTGTGATATTGATATCAGTTCAAACATTTTTTGAAATAAAATTAATTTTATTAATGAAGAAATTCATTAATGAAAAATTTTATAACACAGGAAGCTTGTTTTCCTTTAGCTTATTTTGCTTTTTTACTTTACGAAATTAGTTGTGATACACAAAGAAATACTTTTCTAAATTCGTGTTGCGATATCAGTAATAATAGCAGATGTTCTTTTCTAATTTTTTACAGTAAATTTCATTAATAAATGCAGTCATTACATTTCAATTACGATCAAATCTTATTCGTTTTTTTTTTTTTTTTTTTTTTTTTGGAAACTAACAATATTATCAACAATAATTTTTAAATTACTACAAAAATATATTTGAGCCTTCTCACTGTGCAATATGGGTAACGTTAAATGATTTACAATAGAGACATAATTTTGGAGTTTTTTCTATTTTGCCTTTCTGTCAAATTGTAAATTTAATGGCTGAAGATTTGTATTTCTGATTGATATCTGGAGGCTAGAGAAATGATAAGGACGTAAGGATCTCACCTTAACTAATTTTTGTAGATGACTTTAGTGTTGGTCTAAATTTTCAAATTCTATTCTTGTTTCATTTAGTTACATCGTTGTGTTTTGATTGCATATGGTTCTTAAGAGTTGCATGTGCAAGTACGATTTAAACAAAAGAAGGGTCTTACTACACTAATTTTAGTTTCAACTACACGGAGAAAAAATTCTAGTAAAATTACTGTACTGCATGATAATGACATAAAAAACATAACTCTGGTTAATAAAGCAAAAATATACGGTATTTAAACTATTCATTTGGTAATTTTCCAGTTCATATGGTAACGGTTTATGGAAAATTCTAGTTTTCAGAATTAACGTTCTTATTATTACTCATTTAGTAGAAAATATAAAACAGAAAAGCAAAATTAGCCGAATAAATCATGTCATGATCCCTGTTAAATGTTAAAATTACCTGATTTTATTACATTTACTAAATTTTATCACACATTATGAAACCATATTTTATTGTTAATTTGGTCAAAGAACTTCTTAAAAAATTTCCGAGAAATTTAATTTCCCTATAATGCTGGAAGCATGATAAATTTTTCCATATTGTAGTTTTTACCACACTTTTTTCCTCAGTGAACTGACATATCATCATTCTTCTTATTTAGTAATTAATTCCCTTTATCTTGCATTTTTACTCTTGATAAAAAAATACTAAATTTACTTAAAATCGTGTGGAATAGTGTTTTTTGTTACGATTATAATTTTTGTGTTAAATTTTTAAAAGTATAAAGTGTTTATTTGCTCTTCTTCAGTACATTCATTTTCAAAATTACGAATTGTACGTTGACCTACAATTGTCCGACCTACAATTGTACGACCTACGAATTGTGACGTACCTACGAATTGTGACTACGAATTGTAATTACGAATTGTACGACCTACAATTGTGACGAAAATCTCAAAATGTTTCCATTTTGACAAGTTTAAAAATTATTCTTTGTGAAAGTATTAAACACATTTCATTTTCTTGAAATCCATTTAAGCTAGACTTAGTAGTGCCCTAGTCGCTAAGTAGGCTATGCAGGTTGTTTAAGTTACGTCGCACTAAAGCTGCTATTGGTGATCGTCTGGGAAACATCCCTGAGGATGATCCGGAAGAGACGCCATGACAATTTTGATCCTCTGCAGAGGGGATAGCTCCTCCGCTGCTTTAGTAGCCTAACGACCTTAGCGCGAAGTCGAACACCTTTCGGTTGACCAGTTTGATAAAGACTTATACTGCGCAGACTCGGTCCCTACGTTAGCTGAAAGTGGTCACCCACCCGTTTACTGACCGTAGTCAATGATGCTCGACTTCGGTGTTCTACTGGGCATCGTATTTTTACGATCAGCGAATTGCGGGACCTTTGGTGCGAAGTATAAGAATTAATTAATAGGAACATCTGCACAATGTGCAAGCAATATAAATTGAAGCTGAATTATATATTTCCCATTTTTAAATAGTATATTAACTTTGCGAAATATTTAGCACTGCATAGACAAGAAAACAACATAAACTGTATATTTAATTTTTGCAGGCAGTAATAAAATCCTTTTCGATGTTTGAACCGTTTAAAAAGTTATTTTTCTTTTACTAATAATTTATTGCTTCCACAAATTGTTTTTTTCTTCTTCGTATTATTAAAACGCAAGATACAGAATTTCATCGAAACGACAAAAAACTGTGAAAATGCTCAAAATTGTTTCGTTGCTTTTCCTTGGGGTACAAAATAAAAGCATTGAGGTTGAAAATTTAAAATTGATAACATCATTGTAATAAAATTCTAAGAATAAAAAAAAAATATTTTTGTTTTTGTTAGATAAAATAACTTTGAGACCAGGGGTTATGTTACTCATTTTCATATCTTCTTTTTTTAAAAATATATTCTAAAGTTTTTTGATTTTAACTAATTTCCCTTAGGTTTCGGCTGTTTTTGGAAAATTATTTTAACTAATTGAAAATAGAGAAAATGGTTTTAAAACGTTAAATATTTCTATTAAAAATTGAAGTGTATAGGTATTTTGTTGATAAATATAAATTAACTTAAAATTTACTAATTAGAAATTTGAACGTAGAGTATTCTTTATAATTTTAAATAATATTCGTTCGATTTTGATTATTTTCTATGCGAAGAAACAATGACTGTAGAAACAAAGATTTTTGTAAAACAAAATAATGCTTGCTTAAAAAATACAAAATCGGCTAAATTTTAATCGACTAAAAAACAGTCGTTTATTCAAACTTCATGCTGTTTTTAATAAGCCCTCGTATTTTTCATTTCCTTTTTCAACAAAAGAAAAATTCAGTTAGTTTTCACGATGCGTATTAGCATGAACTCAATATAAATCTCACATCTTGTACTGTACGTAAAATAAAAGTCCGAATACCCTGAATAACTCTTGATCCCTAATGATCTGATTTTCACGAAATAGGACTGAAAGTTAACGGGTTCATGGGGATGACAAAAAATACACTAATTAATTAATGCAGGTGATTTTTTACTAAATCAGTTACAAAAACGTACTTTCTCTGAATTAATATGACTCTGGTTTCTTGGATTGTGATTTTCGACAATTAAAACAGAAATTGCAGCTGTAATCTAAAAAATATGATCCCTATAGTTTGATCAGGAAAGCGGTAGAAAATTTGGACCCTAGTATGCTATTCATACTTTTTGCATAGTTCGCGATATCTCGAGTACTTTTTAAGCGAATTGAAATTATTTTGCATACCGTTAAAAAATCAGTTTATTCAAAGGTAATCCCGGTAAAATATAGTTTTGGATAATTATTTATTATTATATTTAATAACAGTCAAAAATTATTTGAATTCCAAGTATAAAATTTTTTACATCATTTTAAAGTAGGTAAATTTATAAGACAAAGTAACAAAATGCATAATTTACTCGAAATCTGTCGAATAGTTTATGATCAATAGTTTCTCGAGAAATCCAATTTTAAAAAAGTCATATATTAAAAAAAGATGAAAAGAATGAAAAAAAATTATGTTTATTCGTAGAAAGTACGTTTTTAGGTTTGTTTTTGTAACTTAAAATATCGCCTGCACTAATTAGTTCATAATATTTGAGGTCGCCCTATGAACTATTAAGTTTGAGTCCTAGTTTGTGACAGTCCAATCATTAGATCAAAAGATAGTCTGAGTGTTTAGTTTTCTCGCGCACTGTACAGTATGCTAAAAAGAAAAAAAACGAAGAAAAAAAAAAAAAAAACCGAACAATCTTGAGTAACGTTTGATCTAATGGTTGGATCTTCGCGTTCTAAAATTCAATCTTAATGGTTCCAATGGGTTACCTTAAATATGATAAATATTTGGTGCAGACGATGTTTTAACATTTGAAATCAGACACAAAAACGTATTTTCTCTAAATAAATATACCTTTTTTTCTCCCAACGGATTTCGATTTCTATCCCCAAAATAATTGGGATGGTCTCAATCTGGGAAATATTCTACTATAGTTTGGTCAGGAGAGCCATCTAAATTTAGATCCCTAATGTTAATTTTACTTTTTGCGTATTTCGCTATATTTCAAGAAATTTTTAAACGAATTAAAATTTTTTTTGCATACAATTATAAAATTCGTTTATTCAAATATAACTCCATGCAAATCATGAATTTTACCAAATATTTATTTTTTATTATTTTATAATAGACGAAAAAATTTTGAATTGTAAGGTATGTAATTTTAAGTACTGTAAGATCATGTAATCATTTTAAAGTACCTAAATTTAAATGGCAAAATACAAAATTTGAGCAAAATTCTCTGAAATGTTCCTAATAAATCGAAATTTATAGAAATCGTATGCTTAAAATTTGATTTCTCAGGACTCACACATCTTAATTTTCAGCAATAGAAAAAGAACACCTCAGTCAACTTTAATCATATGCGCAATAGAATTTTATAATTGTGTTCATTATAACTGTGCGCAATAGAATTTTATAATTGTATGCATTATAATTGTGCGCAATAGAATTTTATAATTGTATGCATTATAATTGTGCGCAATAGAATTTTATAATTGTGTGCATTATAATTGTGCGCAACAGAATTTTATAATTGTGTGAATTATAATTGTGCGCAATATAATTTTATAATTGTGTGCATTATAATTGCGCGCAATAGAATTTTATAATTATGAGTAAAATTCTTGTAATTCTCTTGATATGGCAAGTTTTCGAGAAATGGCAAAATACGCAAAGAGTAAAACTAACATTGAGGGGTTCAAACTTTGGATCGTTCACATGATCAAACTATGGAAACCATATTTCCAGATTGCGGCTAACCCCTATAGTCTGGGTTTCAGAAATCCGAATGAGGCAGAAAAAGATATGTTTCTTCAAAGAAATTACAGTTTTGCTAATTTCGTAACTTGTCTGCACTAATTAGTTAGCATAATTGAGGTCATCCTTTTGGACCATTACGATTCAGTCCTAAAAACGTGAAGATCTGATCATAAGATCCAAAGTTATTCAGGGTGGTCCGTTTTATTTAACGCACAGTGCGTTTAATTTCGAAATTAAGAAATAACTAACTCATAACTAATATACAACACTTAAATAATTCTAATATCTTCTTTATTTCATTTCTAAAAAAAATCAATTAACTTTAATTAGTCAATGTTTGAATAGTTCTGATATAACATGCATCTTATGTCTCATAAAAAAAAAAGAATATCTCAGTTAATTTTAATGACGAGCAGTAAGTCATTGTTTAAAACCAAACTAATAACGCAACTGGCTTTCATGACGCATAATATTAGTCAGTACATAAATTATTCTCATATCTTATACAGTTCATTCGATAACAATGCCATTCAGCTAGCCTTCATGTTTAGAATTAATAAGCAATATGTGAATAATCCTCCAATCACAGAAATCATCAGTCCTCTGTTAAAATGTATGATATCACCAGCAGTCATTTGCACAGTGTATATTTTTACGTATGGAGGTACACATTTAAAAGCAGAGTCTTTAAAGCTAACTTTTCGAATGGATAATTCGTACACCATTTCTAACCTTTCCACGACTTTCAGAGATTTCAATCGAATTTCAGAGGCAGTTAGAATGAGTGCCGACAATGAGATGAGTAAAACAACAAAATTGAACATTAAGTTAGTACAAAATCTGATATTATGAAATGATTGCAACAACCATTCGAGATTGACGCTAGAGTTCAAGAAAAATATAACGCACACAATAAATGATGGCCACGAGAGAAGAGTGTTCACAGATTTGCACATGTCTTGTAAGTGTCTGTACAAATCGATGTACCTAAAGGTTTCGTGCAACGAAATTCTTTGGTGTCTTCTCATCCTGTGTTCGAATCCTGATAGCAGACTAGAGCAATTCCAGTACATATGACACAATACTAGGTTTATAATTGCCGGAAAAATCGTAGTTAGGGAATAATGCGCCATGTTGCAGATGAAGCAAATTAAGGCAGTAAGCGTTGTATTATCAATTTTTTTGTTAAATATCCAAAAGAGCAAATGGGATTTCGCAAAATAAATTCCAAAAAGAGTAAATGCAATTGGCTCAGCAATCAGCATAAAAACCAGAATCAGTGCCGCAGGTTTGATGAATTTACACTGTGGTAATTCTTTAGAACAAATGAGTAAGTTCAAATGGTTTAATTTTCTAACCAAAATGAAAAGTTTTGTCCTTCGTTTCTTCATAAAAAACCACAGAATAATTGTAAGAACAGAGGAAAAAATAAGGCAAATTTGAAGGTTCATAAATGGTAAAACTCCAGCGGCATAATTAATGAGTGCGACAGAAGAATAGAGACATGAAATTATTAAAATAAAAATAAACCAATAAGATTTCAGCATATAAACGACGCTTTTGTGTTTTGTTTTGTTTTCACCTCTAATTCCGATTATGGATAGAATAAGACGTAAATGCTTTAAATTCATCATTCCAGCTTTTTGCTATGAATTCTGTAAATAAAAACTACGCAAGAAAAACAAACTTGATATCCTGAATCCTTGATTTACAATTATTATAATTAATTATCATATAGTACTGAAATTGATTGTCAAATTAAAGAAATTTTTTTTTATCTTCAATTGAAACTTAATCAATCAACACTATAATTGTAAACCACGTAGTACTACCAGGTTTCTAATTATTAATTTGAAGCAAAAATTAATATCCTGAATCCTAAGTTAATTAATGAGAACTCTATTTAAAAACTAAATACTACTAGCAAGTTCCTGATGGTTAAATTGAGGAGACGTCTGATATCTTGAATTCAAACTTGATAAAGAAATATTATAATTCTAATTTATGCAGTACTAACACATTTCTGATTATTTAATTAAAGTAAGTTGGTTATACAAACTTAACTTTTGGTTAACTTTTGACTTAAACGAATTTAAGTTTTTTTCCACCTGATGTTTGTTTATTGTGTTTTGAATGAATTATTCTTTCTTCTGTTTGAAGTTGAAAACTTAATATTGATTTTTCAGATACTCGCTGGTAAACTATTGCAAGCATTAATTTTCGCAGATACAGAATTTACGGTATTTTTCCTGCACCTTTGCTAATCAAAAAGCTTAAAAACAAATGCTGAAATTCTTAAGCTGTAATACTGAAATTGAAAAGATAAAGATAAAAAAATTTTGCATTCACAAATTTTTATACACATTGTCTTGTCTGTATTACAATTAGCTTCATGCTGCAGATGATGCCATCAATCGAGACAAAAACAATAAGAAATTGCAATTGTTCTTAAGGAAATAAGTAATCCATGATGGATTTCAGTATGAACGAAAGAATTATTGGAAATTTAAAGCCAAAGCTTTGTAATTTTCCTCTTTGTTGTTATAAATCTTGAGATTCATGTAAAAAAGTATTGCAATTTTACTCTCTCGATTATTTGAAACTATACCATAATTCTACTTGTTTGCCATTTCGTGTAAATGGGCTCCTTCAATACGGGTTCCATGAATAAGGGATGAATAATTTACTTGTTTTATATATGCAGTTACCAGATGTATTTCGAAACATCAACAACGTATTTAACGTAGCAACAGCTTGAAGGTTTCTCTATGCATCATTTAAATACAGATACAGAGAATTGATATTGTATAGGAGGTGGTAGAATGTTCGGCAAAGCGCCAGTCTAAAAATATAACTCGGTAGTATTTAATTATTCGTCAAACGGGTTAAACTGATAATACCTTCATCTTTGCATTATATCTAACTGATTTTACACAATCATTAGTTATAAGGAATAATTCGTGAGATTATTATCGTCGTGAATATTTTTAAAGCAATGACAGTGAATTATTTTTTTTTCTGAACTTTTATACCATTTTAAAAGTTTAAGGACAAATTATATACACGAGATTTTTTTTTGTTCGTCGCAGGACAGATTGGATTTAGATATTAAAAGCAATTCAATATTGCTCTGAAAGAAACCTGGGGATTTCATAAATGGTGAAAAAATGTGGAAAAAATTGAATATCGTCTAAATCGTACTAAGTTTTATACTAGTATAATTGTGTGATAAGTTTTTCACTTTATCAAATTACTTATTAAGTAATGAAATACTCTTTGAAATTTATTGACGTGATCTTTGTATAAATAATATAGATCTTTGTATAGTTGAAAAATTCTTTGATATTTCTTTCACGTCCATTGTATTTATTGAATTATTTTTATCATAGGAAGATTGAATGGCATTATGGCACTTCTAAATCAATAAATTGGAAATAGATATTTAAAGTAGAAACCATATTTTCATAAAGAGCCATAAAAAATCATTATTCCAATTAAAAGATTCTTTTCTAAAGTTAATAGGTGAAAATTATTGAAAATATACTCATTAAGAAAATCTCAAAATTTAAATTGTAGTCTAAATGATATTATCTGTTAAAACAAATAGAGATGGTATAATTTTCCCTTTTGGACGACGTTCCATTACGTTAGGCAATATGTTTCAACCCATTCGTTGCAGAATCCCTAAATAAAAAGTGGTACATCCCTAATTTTCGTGACTTTGTTATGGTGAAAAGTTATCGTTTCCTCATAAAGAACCACAGAATAATAGAACAAATAGATGAAAAAATAAGGCAAATCTGAAGATTCAATATTTCTACAGAGCCCATTGCCTGGACTACAAGAGCAAAACCGGAATGAATAAATGAAATTATTAAAATAATTATAAAAGAATAAGATTTCAATAAAGGTTTGAAGCTTTTGTGATCTTTTCCTTTCACTGCATGATCTTCAATTCTGATCATCGATAGTAATTTTTATAAAAGATTTAAATTCATTATCAAATATTTTGCCTCCAAATTAAGTAATTGCGGATTCAAGCAAGTGTGTACATTGAACTAGAACATTTTTATAATTTCTAGAACTTTATGCACATAAACAAATTCTTTTTCGTTTTAAATTTTTTGTTAAATTTGCTGTCAATGTCTTCGAATAAGTTATTAAAACTTCTTTATAAGAGAAGTTTAAGCCTTGTAAAACTATAATATTAGAACAGATAAAAAGAAAACAAATTATTGAATACTTTATCTTGATTAAAATTTTCTTCGCACTATAAAACCATTCATAACTTTAATTCAACACCAACAATTGTTGTGCAATGTTTTTAAATGAAGAGTATAGTGGATGAAGGTCGTAAGGGACAGTTTCGAAAATAATTTATATATCAAAAAATGACCTTCGTTTAGACTTAACTATACAACATTGATATTTTTTTGCCAAGTCATTAAATTTCAATGGTCACAAAGGATGATAGTTTTGAGTGTCTTTTTGGAGTTGAAGAAATGTATTTGGTAACAAATAATCGACAAGAACCTATCTTTTGGCTGCAAAGTAAAACGCAATGAATGCCAACGTTATGACGCCAGCAATTTGAAAGGATTTATAGATTTTGCCAATTAATAGTTTGTGGATAGGAAGTAAAGGCACGGCATGCTCTTTATTTTCCATTGTTAAAGTTTAAACTTCAAAGCTAATTTACTCTAATTCAATACTCAAAACTTTCATCCACTTAGTCCTTCAAATAGTTTTATTTTTGGAATTAATATGATTTTATTGATATTGACGCGTTCATCCTTATGTCTATCTTAATGCTTAAATATTAAAAATAATTTGGTATATTATTTCAGAAAGTCAAAAGTTTATTTCAAAAGTTTTTCATCATTATTATGAAATTAGTCACGATATAAGAGAATCTCAGTTAGGAATTTATGTATTTTCAAATTTTAGTTTCCATATAAGATTCATTTCATTGCAATATTGGCATCTGTTTAAAAGTGTTTTTGTGATTTAATTTAATTTATTAATACCTGAAGTCATTAATGAAAAAATCAATATAGGGAGAAACTTTTTAGCGAGTATTTGCCTTTTTACTTAATCAAAATAGTTACGCGCTACACAAAGCAACTTTTTTCAAATGTCATGTATGCGATATTAGTTATAATATCAGATGTTATTTTGCAATTTTCTCAATAAATTTCATTAAGAAATGGAGGCATTACATTTTATTACATTTTATCTGAAATAAAATTCGGAATTTATAATATTAATAACAATCTGTAAATTGCTACAAAAATATAGTTGAGACTTCTCGTGGTGCAACATGCGAAACGCTGAATAATACGTGTTTTTCTTAATCTAATAACGTAAAGCCACCGAAAAAAGCAAAAAATAAGAATAAGAAAAAAAAAAAATTGAATGATTTAAGCTTTATTTGTTCCGGTATTTCTCATAAATTTTGTCTCCGTACAAAGAGCGGGAATTCAGCTAGTAAAATAATAAGATAGAATATTGTTTTTATGACTCAAATTTAAAACAATTTGAAAATATGGATAAAAATAACTCTTGATGTAAATAATGAAGCACTTAATATTAAAATAAGAAATTATAATAAAGTATATGAAAAAGATTTTCAAAATATTATTCCAGGTATTTTTTTTTTTAAAACTCCAGCTATTAGTTAGCATAGTAAGTGTTAAAAATAAATTTGCCCCATAACCGATGTTGATTGTTTTGAATTTTATTTGCTGTGACTACTTACTTTTATAGTTAAATAATAGGTATAGCATTTTGTACATCAAAACAAATGCTCTTATGATATAAAAACAATATTTGGACAGGATTTTGGAGTTATTTTCTACTTTGCCTGTCTCTCAATTGTTGATGCAGTGGCTGAAGATCTGTATTTCTAATTGGAATTGGGAGACCTGATAAATGATGACATTGTATAGAAAACATCCTAACTAGTTTTTGCACAGAAATTTTCAGTTAGGCTAAATTTTCATATTTTATTTAATTTATTTCCTTTGTTGTGTTTTGATGACCTATAGTAATTAATAGTAGTATGTGTAAGTACTATAGCAGGGGTGGCCAAGCTCCTACATAGCCGAGCCATTTTTCAAAATTTGAAATTTTTCGCGAGCCGCAATTAAATACTCATTTAAAAAGTATGCAAAAAAGGTATTGAAAAGATTTTTTTTTCATTTATTGAGAACATATAAGTACAAAATATATGCATTGAATTTAAATATTAAAAATTAAACACATTTACTTTACTTATCTTGATAATTCTGCGAATTTTGGTGAATAATTGGTAATAGCACTTCTCAGTAATTCTTTGAGATGCTGGTTAGTTAATACTGATCGGTGTTTGGATTTCACGAATTTTAAAGTGGAATAAAATGATTCACATAAGTACGTTGCTCCGAATAATGAAATAATTCGACAAGCAGTCTTTTTTAATTCAGGAAACTTCGATTCTGGCAAAAATTTCTAAAATTCAGTAATCGACGTTGACTTATATTTTAATTGTAGAGCTTGATCTTCTTGCATCACTATTAATTCTAGTTCTCCAGATGGTTTTTGGGTCATAATTATATTGGAAGTGGAAAACTCACCTTGAATTGAACAACGTCGCACTTAGTCTTCCATATTTGTTCTCAGTAATTTAAAAGACATTTTGAAGCACATACTTATTCTTAATAATTTTTTAAAATATAATAGCACTAAAAATGAAAAGGGAACTCTGGTACATTTATCGAGAGTCACAAATAATCCTTCAAAGAGCCGCAGGTTGGCCACCCTTGTACTATATCTTTAAATGAAAAAAAATGTCTTGCTACATTATTTTTAGTTTCCACTACACGGAGAAAAAATTCTGGCAAAGTTACCATATTCCATAGTAGTATCCTCTCCGGTTAAAAAACACAATTCTGGTTAATAAAACAAAAATATTATGTATTTAAACTTTACTTTTGGTAAATTGTTTGTTCATTTGGTAACGGTTTACCGGAAATTTTGGTTTTCAAACTAGAGTACTCTAGTAGTGTCCTTTTCGGTTAAAAAACATAATTCTGGTTAATAAAACAAAAATATTATGTAATTAAACTTTCTTTCGGTAAATTGTTTGTTGATATGGTAACGGTTTACCGGAAATTTTGGTTCTCAAACTACCGTACTCTATAGTAGTGTCCTTTCCGGTTAAAAAACATAATTCTGGTTAATAAAACAAAAATATTATGTATTTAAACCTTACTTTTGGTAAATTGTTTGTTCATATGGTAACGGTTTACCGGAAATTCTGATTTTCAAACTGCCGTACTTTATAGTAGTGTCCTTTCCGGTTAAAAAACATAATTCTGGTCAATAAAACAAAAATATTATGTAATTAAACTTTCTTTTGGTAAATTGTTTGTTCATATGGTAACGGTTTACCGGAAATTTTGGTTTTCAAACTATATTTTATTGTTAATTTTATCGAAATCATTACCAAAGAATTTCATTAAAAATGATTGAGATTTTTGGTATTCCTATACAGCAGTAAATATGTTAAATTTTACCATATTATGGCAGTTTTGACTATACATTTTTTATTGTCACATCATTCTTTTTATTATGTAATTAATTCCCTTTAATATGTCATTTTTACTTTAGATTTAAAAATACTTAAATTCATTAACCATGGGATTGACTAGTGTGTTTTGTTACGATTATATAAAGATATTTTTTTAATTTTCAATTATTAAAATTATAAAATGTTTATTTGGTCTTTTATAGTAAGTTCTTTTTAAAAATTATACAATTTGTACATAATAGTGACGAAAATCTCAAAATACTTCATTTTGTAAAGTTCAAAATCACTTTTTTGTTAAAGTATTAAACGCATTTCATTTTTTCGAAATCCATTTATGCTGCAGTTTAAAACATAATTCAAATGAAGCTTCATCATAAAGTTGAAAACACAAAATATTTTGAAGATTTATACTAAGAGGATTTTCTTGTTTTATCTCTAACAAAAAGAACGCAAAATAAGTTTCGAACATTAATACCAAAGTAGATTAAATTTTCACGAAAGGGAGAAAGCATATTACTGCAATCAAGGATTAGAAAACTCATTTTTTTCAGTTTATTTTCTTAAAAAATGCTATTTGTTTTCCTTTTTAAAATGAGCTGAATTGTGACTTATGGTTTTAGAAATTCCTTTCTAAATATAGATTTTGAAAAAAAATTTTAACAAAAAAGTTTTACTATTTCAGTTATTTTTCTCAAGAGGTTAAAATGTTTCGGAACAAGATATGATTTATTTTCCGCAGAAAAAAAATAAGGCCTACATTTGCAGGCAGGGTAAAATTTGTTTAAATCTAATTTCATAATAATTTTTACCAGGTCTTCTTTCTTTTTTTCGAATTATAAGTTGAAATCGTTTCCGCAACCCAAACATAAGTTCTAGAGACAGATAAATCTAATAAGTTTTTTGAATTATAATAATTTATACCTAAATTACCTAAACAGTAAATTTCACCAAGCACTTAAAGCAAAGGGTAATTAAATCGCACGTAATTAAACGGTTGAGATATAATGATTGATGTTAACTGTCAGACTCTAACAAAAACTAATTTTTCCAAAAATTATTAAGAGAGCAACCAGAAGTCGATCCTAGAAAAAACTTAGACATAGACTTCAGACTTAGAATCAGCCTCAGAACCATGATAGTAGACTATCTCTGTTTAGAGAAAGTGAATTGAGAAAGCCGAGGAATGAACTTGGTTGCAGTGCTTATGAAGAAAAAGAAGAAAATGGTGGTTCAGCCTAAGCAAATAGTTTTAAACAAACAGTATTCTTAGAAGGTAGACATTTATGTTGGAATTATAAAATGAAAGCCAACGGTGTGACATGTGTAGTAATTATCAGGATATGTAGTTGTACAATAACCATCTTCAATAAACAATCTCATTTCTCCATCACTATCCCGGCTTTACATTTACTTTAAGTTCTCTCATTCGAAATAGATAATGAGTAATGTGAATTTTGCAATGATAAAACCTTTGTTGTTAATTCTGAATAATGGCGCTGCTATCGCTATGATATTTGTGACGTTGTTGCAAATTTCGTTTTTTTTGCATCCTTTAAAAAACAAGAAAAAGAGAATAAAAAGTCACACGGTGGGAAAACCTTTCATTAAAGACAGAAATTTAAATAAAAATCAGACATTTTTCTTGAAAATATTAAAACCAAAACTGAATGTAGTTTTTGTTTAGTATTATCTAAGGTTAAGTAAAAATAGTTTCTTTATATCAAATAATTTGGTGCTACGTACACAAATTAATTAATCGCATCATGTACGCGAAGAGTATGTAATAATTAAAGCTGAATTAAGCATTTTCTAAATTGCGTACTTTATTACTGCAGGCAGTTATAAAATCATTTTAGTTTCTTGAACTGTTCAAAAAACTATTTTTCTCTACTAATCCATTATTGCTTTCACAAAATGTATTTCTTTCTCGTATTATTAAAACACACTACACAGAATTTCATCAAAAGAAAAAAAAATGCAAAAATGATCAAAATTGTTTCCTTTTTTTTCCTTAGAGATTAAAATAAAAATCGTCTCAAACAGTGAGGTTGAAAATTTGAAATTGATTGCATATCATTGTAATAAAATATATGATTAAAACATTAGCGATTATATTTTTTGTTTTTCTTAACTATAATAGCTTCATTTGAGACCAGCGGTTACGTGAATCATTTTCATATTTTCCTTTTTTCGATACAATTTAAAGTTTTACGAATTTAACTATTTTCCCTTAGGCTTGAAATGTTTTCAAAAATTGTTTTGTCTAATTAAAAATAGAAAAATTGGTTTTAAAATGCTAAATATTTCCATTAAAAATAGAATTGTATCGATATTTTGTTGATAAAATATAAAACAACTTTAAATTTTGTAATTAGCAATTTGAAAGAAGTATTCTTTATAGTTTCAAATGTTTTTTTCTTCGATTTTGATTATCTTTGATGTGAGGGAACAAAGGCTATGGAAACAAAGAATTTTCGTAAAACAAACTAACGTTTGTTAAAAAAATTACTTTAAAGAAATATTTATAAAAAATTAAAGTATAAAATAAATTAATAAATAAAAGCAAAATCAAAGACTTATGGAATAATATTCCAAATAAGAACTATTTATAACATCTATAAGGCGCTATTTTGGTAGTCAAGGACTACCAAAAGTCTTAGAGAACTACTACTTAGAGAACTACTTAGAGAACTTAGAGAACTTAGAGAGCAAGTCTTAGAGAACTACAAATATTTAAATTAAAACAAAAATGAGGGTTCATAAAATCACTAAGAATTAAAAAAACATTTTAAAAGTAAATTTGATTCAAAATGCATGTAATCCAGATGTTTTTGTCGATTACTACGTAGTGAAAATGTTTCGTGTATCTTAACTCCAAAACTGCACCAACGATGTTGTATTACAATAGTTGGTGTGAAAAGCTGCCACCATGTTTTGCATTCAGTAACATTGAAATTTATAATTATTGTAAAATAAGATACAAAAGCGAATAAGTAAATGTATTATTACAATACAATTTAAAGTAAGAATAATTATTTTTGAATGATAAATACACTAATTTTCGAAATTTTTTTTTGTAAGTAGACCACGCTAGGTGCACAGCGATAGCATAATGATGAGCTCGAACAAGACTCAATGAAACGGAAGCTGTTTGAAATTATACTTGCTGAAATGACTTAATAGAGTTGAAAGAGATCAAAAAAAGAAAATGCAATTATACTCATTACACAATTAAAAACACACAAACTTATAGTAACGGCGAGCAACGAGTCATTTAATTAAGCCACAACATATCATACCAAAATCTTCCCGACAAATTCTCGATTACAAACGTTATTCAGGTGATAAAAAGGATGTCAATAATTTCGTGTTTGCTTATGGTAAAATAATTCGCATTTTGTGTGAATCAGTGAGAATTTAATGTAAGGTTATTCTATTATAAGTGTTTAGATTCATATTACCCCCTTTAAATCGTATTTGAAAGCTCGATTTGGCGTTAACTCGTAAAGTGTTTCTTCACACATTTTTTTCTTTTTAGTTTGTTCAATTGGGTTTAGGTTGTTGAGTATTCAAAGAAATTACCCATTTTTTCCACTCCAAATTACTTTATTTTACAATGTGAGAAAAACCTAATTTCTAAATCAAAATACAAACAGCAGAATTCCCGTTGTCTAAACAAGTTCGATATAATACAGAAGTAGAAACATACTTATGTCAATCTACGCTAAAGATATGAATTATTATAATCAGAACATAACATTTAGAAGGATTTGTAATGCCTTGTATATATGGCATCATATACCCTAGGCTTTAAGAAAAAGATTTACAATATCATTATCAGTTTATGTAGATCTATTTCATCAATATGATCCAAATACGAAACTTCAATGGCATCAGCTTCTTCCAGAAGCATAACTGGGGATAAAGGAATAAATTCATCACCTTATTCTGAAACGTAAGTAAGTGGTCTCTCATTGATCTTTACGTTTAATCCAGAAAAGAGCAGTTGTTGAATCTGACCAGAAATACTCTTCGAGATTGTCTATTTTTATACTTTTCTTCAAGATTGTCCCTTTTTATACTTCTGATGGGTCTAGTTGAGTTAAAGGAAAGTCTTCCATTTGTAATTTCTTATAATAATCAAGGGAAATTAATAGTAAAGCATAAGAAGTTTAAAAAATTGTAAACGTTATAGAGATTAGTCACAATAAATATTTCCAAATGTATCTTTTGCATGACATTTGATGGTTACGTCAGTCACGTTCCGTTAGTCACATGCAGTCTTAATGAAGGTATCCGACTAGTTACGGCAGCTGTTTTTTCAAATATTAATATAAAATTTTAAAAAAAATATTGTTTTATTATGTGTAAAAATTTATAAAACTATCAAAAACAATTATCATTATTATTATTTTATTTTTATATGGCCTTCCTGAGGTAAAAATAAGGAGTTTTTTGCATATGCGATAAACACGGTGTAAAAATTTCTATAAACTGAAACAAAAATTCTTTTAGGATTTTATTTATAAGGCTATAAACTATGCTTCGAATTATTATCCAAAAAGCAAATGCATTTACTACTGAGTTAGGAATCAATGCAGTTAAAAAACATAATGTTAAAAAGTTCCGCCCTTGTATTTGGGAAAAAAAAAATGCATAAAATGAAATTGTACTTTATTCCTTTTAGTCTGTAGTTCAATATATGTGTGCTGTAGTCATAAACACTCATGAAAAATTGTAGACAATTATTTTAAAAACAGCACGAAATATCGTGTTTGACGTGGGGTAAAATGTGAAACAATAAGTTTTTGAGATAAACGCATTTAAAAACTGAAAATCTCTTGTCTATCCACTGTTATCATTTTGCACAAAAACTACTATTACTTTGTAAAAAATTGGAGTACAAACAAAAGTAAAGTATTTTTAAAAAGCTAAGAGTACAGTGATCCTAAGTTTCTAAAAAACTTAATTTCAAAAATTTTGATCAAAATCATATTTTTGAACTAGTACTTTGTAATATTTAAGATCAAAATTTTTTTACATAAATAAATCTGTGGTATATTTTTAATAGTAAATTGTCCGCCTTTTTTATGTATAGCAGCCAATTTTAAATGCCTGTACAGAAAAATTTGCCTTATAGTATAAGCATCATTTTTCAGTGTTAAAAAGCTTTTACGTTAGTAACAATGCTATTTTCGTTGAAAAAATATATTTGAATAGTAATTTTGTAACAAATTCTTGGTAGAAATAATGTTATTCAGCTAGCTTTCATGTTTAAGATTAATAAACAATATGTGAATAATCCTCCAATCGCAGAAATCATCAGTCCTCTGTTGAAATGTACGATATCACCAGCAGTCATTTGCTCGGTGTATATTTTTACATACGGGGGCAACCGTTTCAAAGCAGAGTCTTTAAAGCTACCTTTTCGATAGGATGATTCGTACATCACTTCTAACCTTTCAACTACTTTCTGGGATTTCAATTGATTTTCGGAGGTAGACAGAATGAGTGAAGACAGCGAGATGAGCAAAACAACGAAATTGAATACAAATTATGAAATCAGAAAATGTTTGTAACATCCATCCGAGATAGATGCTAGTGTTCAAGGAAAATATGACGCACACAATAAATGACGGTCACGAGAGAACAGTGTTCACAGATTTGCACATGTCTTGTGTCTGTACAGATCGATGTACCTAAAGGTTTCGCGCAACGAAATGTTTGGGTGTCTCTTCATTCTCTTTTCAAATCCTGATAGCAGACAAGAACAATTCCAGTATGCACGACACAATATTCGATTTACAATTGCCGGAAAAATTATTAAGTAATGCGTTAGCATAGTGAAAAGGCAAATGAAGGCAGCAAGCGTTGTGTTTTCAGTTTTGAAGTTAAATATCCAAAAAAGCAAATAGGATCTTGCAAAATAAATTCCAAAAATGGCTACTATAATCGGCTCAGCAAGCAACATTAAAAACCGATCCAATGTCACATGATTAATGAGTTTACACTGTGGCAATTCCTTAGAACAAAAAAGTAAATGTAAGTGGTTTAATTTTGCAACTAAAACGAGAAGTTTGGCATTTCGTTTCCTCATAAAGAACCAGAGAATAACTGAACAAACACAAAAATAAACCAATAAGATTTCAGCATATAAACGATGCTTTTGTTTTTCGCTTTTTTTTATGCATCACCTTTAATTCCGATTATCGACAGTATTTTCCATTGAAAATGTAGGTGTTTTAATTTCATTATTGTAGCTTTTTGCTATGAATTTTGCAATTAAAAACTATGCAAGAAAACCAATTTCTGATTATCAAATTGAAACGAATTTGAAATCCTGAATCCTAAACTGATTAACGAACACTCTATTTAAATAATTAACTTTCTAGTAGTCAAAGTGAGGCAGAATCTGATATGTTGAATTCAAAAGTGTTAAAAAGTATTACAATTCTAGTTTATTTAAGACTGACATATTTTTGATTATTTCATTGAAGCAAGTCAATTGATTCAAAATGAACTTAACTGCAATATTATATGAGAGTTGAGACAATGTTCGGTGAAGCCAGTTTATTATCTAAAAAAATTATTCGGCAATTTTTAACTATCCGTCAAAACGGTTTAACTTATAGTATTTCCATATTTCTGTAAATCTTACTGATATTGAACAGCCATTAGTTGTATTAGTTGCATTACAGCCATGCATACTTTGTAAGATTATTGTCATCGTGGATATTTATGCAACTAAAAGGAATTACTTTTTTTTGCACTTTTATAAGATATTGCAATTTTATGGAAACATTATATATTTATAGATTTTTTTTGTTCATCGGACTGATTAGATTTAGGTATTAAAAGAAAATCAATAATGCTTTGAAAGAAACTAATAATGTTTGATTCAAACAAATTTTAATAAAGGAAAAAAAAATTAATATCGACTAGACGTTTCTTTGTTTTTCACTTTATCAAATTACTTATTAAGCAATGAAGAACTCTTCAAAACTTATTGACGCTATCTTTGTATAGATGCCAGAAAATCCTTTGAAAATATTGAATTATTTTTATTTTTCATAAAGAAATTGAATAGTTTTATGGTTTTTCTGAACTAATAAATATCACTTATTAGCTATTAAAAATAATCTCTCTCTTTCTCTTTAATTAATTATTATTTTAAATTCTTTCTTCGAGCTCTATATAGTGAACGCGAATTTGGCAACACAATATACATCGCACAACAAGTAAAAAAAATGATAAAAAGAGTAAAACAAAGAAAATGAATTACTTTTATTTACTGCGCCTAAGCTGCTAGTGTACAGAACGCATAAAATGAGTTAAAAATATAGAGAAAACATGGAAAATAGGAAAGATTAATGAAAAGAGAAGAAGAAAAATCATAAATTTTTTTTTTTAAAATACTGAAATAATAATAATAATAATTATTGGTAAGAAAAAAAAATTAAAAAACCGGGAAAAAAAATTTGCGGATATAAATTTTTTGCATTTATAATCCTGTGAGCTAATGAAGCTAATATCTTTTCATTTTATTATTTTTATATTATTAAAATATTTTTTTTAATAACTTTTCTATTTCTTTTTTTATAAATTTTTATATTTTCTATGTTTTCCCCAATATATATATATATATATATATATATAACTAAATCATTCAGACTGTATGGCGGGTAGAGTTTTCGTCTAGCATGGTTTTGGGAAGGGGGAGGGGGTTCGTGTTTGAAAAACAATTTTGTGTTTTGTCATCATGTTTTACGCTTATTAACTATTGCTGTCACAAATTGTTATATTTTTGCATATTATTAAGAGGCAAGAAAGGAAATTTTATCAAAAATAAAATAAAAATGTGATAACTTTCAAAAAGTTTTTCTTATTCTCTCTTGGGGAATAAAATAAAAATTACATCAAACAATGAGGTTGAAAACGTGAAATAGATAACATAGTATTGTAAATAAAAGTTAAGATGGAAAAATGTTAAAATCTGTCCTTTTTTTTCTTAATTAAAATAATTTAATATGAAACCAGCGGTTTTGGGTATCATTACCATATTTTTCTTTTTTAATACATTTTAAAGTGTTTCGAAATTAACTATTTTTCATTACTGATAACACATTTTTGGAAAATTATTTTGCTTAATTTAAATTAAAGAAAATAGTTTTTGAAATGCTGAATATTTCCGTTACAAATATAATTACATAAATATTTTGTAGATAAAGTTTATACTAACATAAAATTTTATAACATAAAAGGTTTTAAAATTTTGTAAATTGGAAGTTTGAAATTAGCATTCCTTATAGTTTCAAATTACGTTTGTTCGATTTTGATTATTTTTATATGAAGGAGCAATAACTAAATAAATGTAAAAAATTTTTTTTTTAAAAGCAAATATTGCAAAGCAGACATTCCAATGCTATCAGTTTTCTTCCGTGTGTTCTATCGAACTATTTCTTTTTTGCTTTTTTATGCAAACAATTATTTAATTTTATTATTTTCATTGTTGTTATGCATGATAAAACTGTTTCTAATGTTTAAATCTGTTTGTCAAATTTGAATGCATTCAGTTTTATGTGTACTTATAGTTTGCTTATTCGTCTAATTGAATCAAAAGCACTTTTTAAAAAAAAATATTTATTTCTGCTTAAGCTTGGTTTATTGACCTTGCATTAATTTTCCGAGCTTGCAGTTTTATTTACTGAGCATGTTGTTTATTTTCTTTGTGCAGTAAATAAACAAGTGAAACGATTGAATTAAAAATACACTTATAATTAGCCGTTCGTATTGTTTGAATAATTTTGATTTAAAGATTGGAATGGTGAAACTTTCATGTTGAGTATTAGCAAACAATACGTGAATAATCCTCCAATCAGAGAAATCATATGTCCCCTGTTAAAATGTATGATGTCACCAGCTGTCATTTGCATGTTGTAGATTTCCACAGAAGGAGGAACAACTCTCAGGGGAATCTCTTCGAATTTCGATTTTCGAATTCCCACTTCGTACATCACTTTTAACCTTTCAACGACTTTTTGTGACTTCAGTTGGATTTCAGAGGCAGTGAGGATTAGTGCCGACAAAGAAACCAGCGAAATTAAAAAATTGAAAAAGAAGTTAGTAATGAATTCCATTTCTGTAAATGTTGCCAATGTATATCCTATATAGGTACTAGTGACCAAAAAAAGAATGATGCACACAATAAATGAAGGCCATGAGAGAAGAGTATTCACCGAGCCAAACGTCTCGTGTAAGTGCCTGTACAAATCGACGTGTTTAAGTGTTGATTGCAAGGAAACGTTCGGAAAATCTTTTATTTTCTGTTCGAATTTGATCAGCAAACGAGAACAAATCCAGTACATATTACACAATGCAAGATTCATAAGTGCAGGAAAGATTATAATTAGTAAATAGTAAATTAAGCTGGAAACATAGCAAATTAAGACTGTCAGCGCCGTGCTTCTAACCTTTATATTTAGAGTCCAAAACACCAAATATAGCTTGTTAACGTAAATACCAAAAATGCAGAATAAAAATGGCTCCACAATCAGCATTAAAAGCAGCACCAAGCTCGCGAAATGGATGAATTTACACTGAGGTAACTCTTTGGAACAAATCAGCAGGTTTAAATGGTTCAATTTTTCAACGAGAAGGAACATTTTTATTTTACGTTCCTTTATAAAGAACCACAAAATAATTGAACAAAACGATGAAAAAATAAGACAAATCTGAAGATTCATTAATTCTGTGAAACCAATTGCATGAAATACAAAAGCAAAAGAAGAATGAATACATGAAATTATTAAAATAATAATAAACCAGTAAGATTTTAATAGAGATTTGAGGTTTTTGTAATCTTTTCCATTCACTGTATGATCTTTAGTTTCGATTATCGATAGTAATTTATATAAAAGATTTTTATTGCCTAATTTCATTATGAAATATTTCAACATCAGTTCCAACATCAAATTGTTTAAAAAACTTTTATAATATGTAATGCAAGCAAATCTTGGAATAGAATATTTTTACGATTCCTAGCACTTTACACAGATAAAAAAGTTATTTTTCGTTTTGAAAATTTTGTCTCGATTTTGGAAATCAGTAATTCAAGTTTCTTTATAAGAGTAGTTTTAGCATTGTAAATCTATTTTATCAGTACAGATAAGAAAAAAACAAAATATTTCATACTTTATCTTACTTAAAATTGACTTAAAAAGGCCAAAGACTGTATAAATTAAAATAAAAATTATTAGAGATTGAAATTAGTTTCATTCAAATAAGTAAGAGTAGTATAAATCTATTAATTAGTTTGATTTGAAATTTGTAGTCAGGATTTAAAAATCATCACTGAACACTTACTGCAGATACTTTTGTATTTCAAACTTGAGTACCAAAATGCAAATAAAACGGTTGGATTCCCTATTTTATTTACTTCTCTCTTGCTTACCAATACCTTGTGATTTAAGAGCGTCAAAGCAGTTTTTAACTTTGCGTTATATGAAGGTTAAATACAAAGAATTTAGTTGTGTTCTTTTTCCTAAAAAATATTGCTAGCAAATGCCTTTCTAGATTCAAGAAAAGATATTCCGCTTAAAAAAGAATGCAATTTTTAATAATACAACCTCAAGTTTCTTCTTCCATCAGGATGACAGCCTAGTACATGCCAGAGCCGTCCTAACAAATCATCTCTATCTGGCTCGCTAAGACATTAGGTCTGTCCTTTTATTGAGTTTAGAGGTTAGATTAGGTTTTTCTAGTTTAGAGGAACAATATTGGGTTCAGTGTGTAAAAACAATCATTACTTGAATGCAACATCAACATATGATCAACAGTTGTTATACTATGTCTTTAATTGAAGAGTATTGTGGATGAAGATCATAACAGTTTCGAAAATAATTTATATATCAACGAATGATCTTCGTTTAGTCTTAACTATACAACATTGAATTTTTTTTGCCAATTCATTAGACTTCAAAGATCTCATTGGATGATAAGTTTGAGTGTCTTTTCGGGAGTTGAAGTGCATTTGGTAGTAAAAACGTATCGCAAAATTTTCACATATCTTTTGGAAGCCAAATAAAATGCCATGAATGTCAATGCTATGGCAAAAGCAATGTGAATGAGTTTCAAGGATTTAAAGATTTCGCCAACCAATGGTTTGTGGATAAGAAATAAAAACATGACACAATATTAATTTTCCATTATCAAAATACAACTTTAAAGTCAATTTACTCTATTTTAATAAAATGTACCTCAAAGTGTTCCGCCACAAAATCCTTCAATTCATTTAATTTTTGAAATTAACATGGTTTATTGATATTTACATTTATTGATCGTTATCCGAAATCTTTAATAATAAAAAGAATGATTGGGTATAGTATTTCAAAAAGTCATTGCATCAAAAGTTTTTATCATTATTGTGAAAGTAATTACGATATAAAAAAAAAACTCATTTGGGAAATTATGTATCCTTCAAATTTCAGTTTCCATGTAAGATTTTTTACATTGTGATATTGACATATTGACATTGTGTTATCGACAAAAGTTTTTTGATATATAATTAATTTTGCTAATGAAAAAGTTTATTAAAGAAAAATGTGATATCGTAGCATACTTTTTAGCTAATATTTGCCTTTTTACTTAACGAAATTAGTTGTGATACACAAAGAAATACATGCTTAAGATTTCTGTTTGTGATATTAATAATAATAGCAGATGTCTTTTTGCAATTTTCAAAATAAATTTCATTAATAAATAAAGGCATTACATTTTAACTACTTTCATATTTTAAATGATTTTGTTAGAAATTAGCGTTACTATTAACAATAATTTGTAAATTATTACAAAAATATAATGGAGACTTCTCGTGGTGAAACATAGGTAGTGCTAAATGATTTACGATTGAAACAGGATTTTGGAGTTATTTCGTATTTTGTATGTCTGTTAAATTGTAAATTTAATGGGTAAAGATCTGAATTTCTGATCGGTATTGGGAGGCCAGAGAAATAATAAGGATAATTAGAACTAACTAAATTTGTAGCTGATTTTAGTGTTAGTCTAAATTTCCTATTCTTGCTGCATTCAGTTTCTTTGTTAGGTTTTGATGGCATACGGTAGTTACGAGTTGTATGTGGAAGTGCTAGTTAAATCAAAAAAATGTCTTACTACACTAATTTTCGATTCAACTGCACGGAGAAAAAAATTCTGGTGAAATTACTGAATTGAAAAACATAATTCTGGTTAACAAAACAAAAACATACGGTATCTAAACCATTAATTTGTTAATTTATTAGTTCATATTGTAACGGTTTGCGGTAAATCCTTGTTTTCAAACTTATCTTTCGTATTATTACACATTTAGTAAAAAATCTAAAACTAAAAAGCGAATATAGCCTAATTAATGGTTTGTATGTCCTCATCTAAAATATCTTGATAAAATTACCAAATTTTACCGTATATGGGTGATTCTCACGAAATATGACAATTCACTGTCCCTTGCTCCAAGATCTAATACTATAATACTAAAAGAATTTTTTTAAAATTTTTTTTATAAATAGCACTGCTGTTAGCATTTTAAAATAACTTTGCACTAGCGTTGACTGTTTTGTATAGTTAAAAAGTTTAATAGAACTTCAAAATGTCATTTTCCTGGCATGCCCCAAACAATGTTTCCAATAATAACTAGCTTCAAAACTTCCTATAAATTTTTCAATATCTAATTTTTTTTATCTCAACCGGTGTAAGCATTTCTAGAATATACGCAGAGGGTATTATTTACAATAACTTCGTTTAAGTTATGTTTTTCTGTCAATACTTTGTCTGTCCCAAGAAAATCTGTCATTTTCCTGGCCACTTTTATTTAGTGGTTTATAACCAAAATGGATAGAGCCAGCAATCAATATCTTATGTTAATAGATTGATCAGATACCCTCTTACATGAACATGTCTTGTTGGATGAATAAAGAACCAATTTTCTGGTTCAAAATCTACTTCAAAAATTTTTTCAAGGTGAGAAGGTTTTTGTGTTGTCATTTTCCTGGGTTCTTGAAACCATTAATAACATAAACTACATAGATTTATCTGAGTTATTTTAAGAAATCCTGTTGTTTTCTACAGAATATAAACGTCTTAGGCCGAAGTATTTAATTAAAGTAAATTTATATGCTATAAAATGGCGAATTTGTCATTATCCTGGCTGTCATTTTCCTGGCTTATGAATGCCAGGACATTAAAGTGTTATCAGAAATTTCTTTTAACTGCTAATACTGTAAGGAGGGAAAGCAAATATTAACCTAAAACCAAGTTTATGTATGATTATAATATGCTTGGATGCAATCAAAGTTATTTATTTACTTAATGATTGATTATTATCCACAATTTTATTCTGTAGATATCAGCAGCAAAAATTTTTTTGATTCTTTCTACAGTGGATAAAAAGAATTAATTTAAGCAATTTATGGTCCATCTAGCATAAAGGCTTAAGTTGAGTTACTTACTATTAACTTAAAATGACTATTTTTTAAACTTCTTAGCTAATATGTCATTTTCCTGGCATTCAAAATTTGGTGAATTTCTATTTTATTTTTTTTTCTCGAGCAAATGTCAATAAACTACACTGCTGTCTATAAGATATTAATAAGTGTAACTAAAGAAGTATAAAAAAAAAATTTAGATTATTTTGACGACTTTAAATTTCAAGACATTTTTTGGTCCGAATTGTCATATTTCGTGAGAATCACCCATATACTAAATTTTATCACCCATTAAATTTTATTACCCATTTTTTTTATCACCAAAACCATATTTTATTGTTGATATGACCAAAGAACTTCTTTAAAAATAACCGAGATTTTTGGTGTTCCCATAGAGCCGGATATATGGTAAATTTTACTATATTGTAGTTTTGACCTCACTTTTTTTCACAGTGTACTGACACATCATCATTTTTCTTATCTAGTAATTAATTCCCTTTAACTTGTGACTTTTACTTTTGATTAAAAAACACTAAATTTCATTAAAAATGTGTTGACTAGTGTTTTTTGTTATGATTATAACTTTTTTGGATAAATTTTTAAAAATATGAGGCGTTTATTTTGTCTTTTAGAGTAAATTCGTTTTAAAAATAATACAACTTGTACATAATTGCGACGAAAATCTCAAAATACTTCCTTTTGTAAAGTTCAAAAATCACTTTTTTGTGAAAATATTAAACACATTTCGTTTCCTCGAAATCCATTTACGCTAGACTTCAAAATATAATTCAAATAAAGTTTCATCTTAAAAGTCGAAAATACAAAATATTTTGAAGATTTATACTAAGGGGTTTTTCTTGTTTTATTTCTAACAGAAAGAACGTAAAATGAGTTTCGAACATTAAGACTAAAATAAATTTAATTTTCAAGAAAGGGAGAAGGCATATTACTGCAATCAAGGATTAGAAAACTCATTCTTTTAGTTTATTTTTTTTAAAAAATACTTTTTGTTTTCCTGTTTAAAATGAGCTGAATTGTAACTTATGGTTTAAGGAATTCCTTTCTAAATATAGAATTTTTGTTTTCTATTTCGTTCCCAAGAAGGTTTACTATTTAAGTTATTTTTCTCAAGTGTTTAAAATGTTTAAAACTAAGATGTGCAGTATTGTCAGCGCTTACAAATAGGGACTACATTTACAGGCAGATTAAAATTTGTTTCAATCTAGTTTCATAATTATTTTTACTTCGTTTTTCCTTCTTTTTTCCATTTTTTCCCCGAATAAGTTAAAATCTACGTTGAAGTAGTTACCACAACTGAATCATAAGTTCTGAAGATAATATAATTGCGTCCTTGCGTTCTTTCTGTTGAATAACATAAAATACAATAAAGTAATAAATAAATAGACATTAGAAAAACAGACAGTTAACCATTTGTTTATCACTGCTATCTAGTTATCTCTATCAGTGAAGAATTATCGATAAAAAATTATCAGGTATATTAATACCAAGAGTCATCTTTAATAGGATTGATAAACTAACTAATAAAAGAATTGGTTAATAGAATTGATTTGATTATAGAATTGAGTAGAATTGATGGTATAATTGATTAGAATTGTTAATATAATTTATTAGAATAGATAATTGAAATATTTAGAATTGATAATAGAATATATTTGATAACAGAATTGAGTAGAATTAATAATAGAAATAATTTGATAATAGCATTGATTTGATAATAATAGCATTGTGTAGAATTGTGATAATAGAATTTATTAATAAATAATTTGATCGGGAAACTCTCCATGAAATTATAAATGCTAATAGGATAGATTAACCAGCTGTAAAGGGATTGATAAAAAATAAATACATTTATTTTTTTTCTTTAACTACATTCACTTTCTTCGTAAAAAGTAGCAAATGCTTCAGTTTTTAAATAAACAAAATAAGCTTTTAATTAACAAATAGTTTACAAGAAGTTCAAAGCATTGTATTACCATAGATAAGAGTCATCTTTACTGGAATGATTGATAAACTAAATAATAATAGGATTAGTTAAGTAGATAAGAATAGGTTTGTTAATTATTATGAACAACTCAAAAAGATTAGGTTCTGACATGAAAAAATCTATCTGGGGATGAACAAATATTTAAAAGGGAAATTTATCTTTAGCATAATACTGTAATTCAGGTAATACTGTAGTTAATGTAATCTACTGCAGTAATAAGAGAGCTTTAAAAACAATCTCTAAATTGAATAAAAACAGAATTGATTTGTTGAGAAAGAAAGAAATGATAAAAAAAAATAGGATAAATTAAAAAAGAAAGGAAGATAGATAAAAATAATAATAAGATTAAAATACTAAGTTACTATAGCCTTTATTAACTTAATACAAACTTTCCTTTTTCTTCAATTTTAAAAAAAGGCAATCTATATTACATAATATTTGTTGAATAATGATAACAGTCATCTACTTGATAAATATTTATAATAAAATTTATAAATCAAATAATAATAGAATTCATACATTGCAAAAAAACTAGGAATAATAAACTAAATAATAATAGGATTGATAAACCAAACATACAGTGAATATATAAACTAAATATACATGTTTCTTTTTTTTCGTTAAAACAATTATAACGTAAAACATAAGAAAATTTAGGTATTAAAATTAAAAAGGAACCATTAGATTAATGATCAGGGGGAAGAGAAATATTATTGCGTTAATAATAATAGGAATTTTCTTTATAATATAATTGATTAAATAAAGATAAATATAATAATGATAAACACAATTATGACAAATTGAATAATTTAATATTGATATACTTAATAAATTAAAATTAATAGAATTGATAAATTAATCAATAATAATTAATTAAGATTTATTAACTAAGCCTACTATCTCCTTGTTTCTGTATTTTTATTTAATACGAAAAGTATTTAAGGTTCTAAAAATTCAAGCCAAATTAATTAAATTTTATTTATTAACGTTTTATCTATTAACTTTTACTGGTGTATATAAATTTTTTTCATATATTTAATATGTTTTTCTGTAATTTCTTTATTTTCATGAAAAAAATATAAGCGAAACTTTAATATTTTATGCTCAGATTATCGCTTTAATGCTTTTATTAATTAATGGAGTTTGATAGTGTACCAAATATAATTACGTAAAAATTTGAGGGAATTACTTTAATACCTCTCTTAATAATTGAGAAAAAAAAAGATGTTAATAAGATAATTTTTTTTATTTTAAATTTATAATATAACTTTTGCAATGTAAAAAGAGGGGAAAAATTTCTAGTCTTTGATATATTTTTTTATTGCAGTACACAAAGTGAGCAAGATTTACAAAGAAAGCAGTTATAAACCTAAGGCAAAGTGAAGTTTGCCAACAAAAATAGTCTATTAAGTCTATTGTTATATGATTTTGGAAAAAAAATGAAGATTTTTATGACTTTATAAAGAGATAATGATAATAAAAATTTCTATTCAAGAACTTAAGCTAGATTTTTATTTTCAAACTTGCAAAAATAGTATTTATGGAGGATTCTGTCGTTACACTAAATATCGTTGTTTTGTTAATAATATGTTATTTTCATAACTGCAACAGTTATTTATGCCTTTGAAACAGTTAGTTTAATCTACCTTTAAAACCGATTTTACTGATTTAAAAAATGGCGGAAAACACTGTAAAATTTTTTTTCTTCTCGAAATTGAATCAAAATGTGTCGTTTTTGATGTCGCAAACTCAAAATAGTTCCGAAACAAATATAATCGAGAAAGTACTTATTATTGAATATAGTGACATGCTAAAAATGTAAACTACTTATATTCGTTTTTGAGCACTATTTAATACAACACTATTTAATAAAAATATAAACAACGATTTTTTTAAATGTACTTTAGTTCGATTAATTTCGATCAAAGTTTGAATTTCGCCGTTTAAAATGAGACAATTTAAAATGTTAAAATTTGTTTACCTGAAGATTTCATATTTTTTTGTTAAATAAAATAATCATTAAAGTTAATAAATAATTGCTAAAATATATATATATATTTCATAAAATATCTTCAGAAAAAATTATTTTGAGGGAAAAAAGTTTTCCATATGCTTAAAAAGAAAAAGCAGCAAGTGAAATCAATATTACCGATCGTCGGACTTATCTGTTGGGGCAATTTTTTCCAGGTGCCTACTCTTTGTTCCATTGAAATTGGCAATTATTATTTGAAAATTCACTTATAAGAGAAAAAAGGATTATAGTAAATTTTTTAGTTTACCGATGTACTTAGTGTTGAATTAATTTTCAAGTTTAACTAATTTCATATAGGTTTTGCAGAAGCATTGTTTGGAACAAACTATAATAATTTCAAATTTTACTTGCTTAAAAGGATCAAAAATTCTTAAGGAAATTATAATTGAATTGAAATTCGGTACTTGCACTTCAAGAAGAAGATCATGGATACCCATGGTGTTAAAGCAGAGCTAAGTTCCTCCACATTTAGAATGTTAATAACGTGAAGTTAATTAAATGCAACGCCGTATCACCCATCGAATTTGTTGAAATATAATGCTTCTTCGTCTACGACTTTTACTTTACATAGATTTATTATTTGTTTAAGTAATATATTGTAACTGTTATATTTTTATTTTTGGTGTATCATAATTAGTTTGCGTTCTACATGGTTGCATGTCTGTCTTTGTGTTCAGTGAGAAATATATAGTGAAATAATTGAAATCTTTCTGAAAAAATCTTAGAGTAAGAATATAGAATGTGTCACGTAAGAAAATTGAAATTTGATGGACTTGGGTTACTCGAAATAAAATGAGAAGAATAGTTGCTAACGTAAGCAAATGCCACGTTTCAACAACCAATCAGGATAGAGATATGGACACCACGTCACTTGTAGCTATCCAGTAGAGCTGGCAATACTGGATAATACTGGCTGGTAAAAGTAATACTGGAGAGCATTCGCACTAATAGCATAGGTGCCATTGTTTTTTATATTATATATATTTTTTAGTATTTAATAACCGTCGTTGATGTTCAACTCCGTAGCTTTGTAATTTTGAACCCAATCCAGAAGACAAGGGAGCTCTAGGAGCAAGTATTAGGAAAAATTTGCCTTCGTAGAGGACTTTTGATAGAACTAACCCGCATTTGCGTTATATGGAGAGGAAGACCACGAGAACATCCCACGGTTAGCCCGACGGCTAAGGGACTCTAATCCGCGATCCCTCTACCACTGAGGATATTTAACGTCAGCACTGTGGTCGGTACAAGCCGGATGCAGATTCGTATCGACCAGAAACCGCTGGGATTCGAATCCGGTTCATCTCATTGGAAGGCAAGCGCTCTATTCCCTGAGCCATCATGACTCAGGAGCTATTGTTTGTAACAGTGTGTGGGATTTGCAAAATAAATGAATAAATATTGACCCATTACCTTCATTTCAAATCTCAATTTTTGTTTAATTCCGAGAAGAAAGAATGCCTACAGATCAGCATTCAATTCTTGATAACATCTTCGCAATGTTTGTTTTCAAATTTCAAAGCTGCATTCTTCCGCACATCATCACTTCTATCTGTATGAAAATCAGCAAAATTAAGCTCTAGAGACCTAATAGAACTTATTTTCCTTCATTTATTTTTGAGAACTTAGTTTTGAAACAGTGCACGAATAAAAGTCACGGTTTTTGAAAATGAAAAGCGTCTGTGATCTTATTTTTAAATATTTAAACATTTACGCCAATTCTGTTCTTTCTTCAATAGGTTCATAAAAATTCTCACAAATCAAGATTTATTAATTGATTTAAATCTCTGCAAGTGACGTCAGTGTGTGTATCAATCATGATTGCTGCTGAAACATGGCATTTGTTGATGTTTGCAACTGTTTTTTCCATTATATTTCGATTCCGTCATATATAAATTCTCTCATGTGGCACGTTTGAAATCCTTCCACAAGGATTTATTTCTTTTATTAACACTAAGACAGACAAGATCAATGTAGAACATAAACAATGAACCATGCAGAGCATCACCTCATACTGCAACCATGTAGAGCATATGCAACAAAGTTGCTAGATACATAAAACAACAATAATCACGGTATACAATAAAAATAATCAGGAGCTACATTAAAATGCATACGCAATTAATAAATCAGGGTTAAGTAAAATACATGGACAAGTAAGAATTATATTTTAACAAATTCGATCTGCGATACGGCGTTGTAATTAATTAAGATTAAAGCTTATGAGGAGAAACTTATCTCGACTTCTGGCAGTAATGTCCAAATCATCAACACGCCTTCTCGTTTATTAGCAAATAGCTGTGCTGATCTCAGTTCCAGCAACCAGCTGGCACTGCGATTATATGTCAGGTGTCTGTGTATCAGTGATCTTCTTCTTCTTAAGATGCAAATACTCAATTGGATTATTTTTCTCCAAGTGGAGAAAAAAAGTTTAATAACCTTTGTACAAAAAATCACGCCCACAATTTAAATTTTATTTAATTTGCATTTCATTAATAATTTAAATTTATGTTAAGCATTTAACAATAACTCTCACATCGATAGCAACATGCATATTATGTTAACAATTTTAGTTAGTTAAAGTTATCGTAACAAGACGAGAGCGCTCTAAAACGTATTCCCTAATTTGTATGAATATTTGCTAAGTGGAGGCGGAGGCAATGACTTAGGCAGAAACACTCACCATGCTCAATGAAACAGTATAAATGCTTTGAGGCTATTAAAGTGAAAGCCTGCTATTATTAAACATGCAAATGTATTCTAATGATCATTGCCGCCTATTCAAATTCTGATATAGATAGTGCGGTTGAAAAGCATTTTATATGTTATTACATTGTGAATCTAATGGAACATCTATTAGTTGCTTGCTTACAATTTACAAAGTGCTTTAAATGCAAACCAGGTATATTGCAATGTGTTACCGTTCGGACAATTGAAAAGAATAGAAAGTAATTATAAATATCTACATATAAAGGGCGTTTCAAAATTCGAAAGACGAATTCTGAGGTGTGATAGACGGCATCAAATGGATGAAAGTTTGACGTAGAAAATGAAGTCGTCGCAAATTTCGCTGAGAAGGAAAAAAATAAAAGTCACTCTGGAAAACCACTACATGAAGTACTTTCAAGCTTGCTAACTATAAAAACGATTTACTTGGTTAATTATCACATGAGTTATTTTATGCGGAGGCAGCTGACATCATTTCACAATCTACAACGACGTAAAAGGGATTCTCGTATGCCAGGTGTGCTTTGTATATCTGCAGAAGCAATGACAATCTGACGCATTTAAAAACACTTTTTTTTAATAAAGAAGTATTTATGAGCAACTATTTTTATTATAAACAACTATTTTCTATTATTAAAGAAATTTTTAATATCTGTCAAGTTGTTCTTAGGGATTTGACCTGTTATGGCATGCAGGTTATAGCACTAAGCTATTATAGAATAGGACTCGGTTCCCAGTAACGTTTCGGAGCCTAACAAGCTTCAAATCGATGAGTACCACCTTATACTGAGAGTAAAGGCGGTCGGTGTGTAATACTGGCACATTGCCATCATTTTATTCTAAAATTATGAGAGCAGGAAAGCCATCGACTCCTTTGTCTGACTACTGGGTGTTGCAATTTAATAATTAAATATTTATTTTATAATATTTATCACATTATACTTCCCTATTTTGCTTTGTTGTGCAAGTTGAAATCAAGGATTATACCCTTAATAAGGATTATTAATTTATAGTAAATGTGAAAATCTCAACATTCCAAAAAATATTTTTCTTGATTTTTCTAACAATAAACACGGTAAAAATAAATTTTTAGTACTATTTTATAATCAACGCTGAGCTATACGGGAGAATATTCATATGCTCATTTATTCAATGATGATACATCAATGGCCAAGTAAATCGCATTTTGGATCAAATTGATCATTCTCTTTTTGAATTATAACATTGTTTAATATTTTCTGTCTGATATCATTTATTCAAATAACATTTAGGTTTTCGACAGCGAAGTGAAAAGGCCAAACATGGCGTGCTACAGGAAGTTGGCCTGATGCCAAACTATCGATTGGCGCAAGGCCTCCTGTGGAAGGCGCGCAACTAAAAAGCCCCTACTATGGAATGCCAATCATTTGAAGATCGAGACATGGAAATTAATGGATCATTCCACCATCCTCCCTTATTCCACTTCCTCCCTGGAATATGTTCTGAAGAGGTGTATAAAAGAGAAATTCCTTTTAGGATGTTTGGGATGCGGATCCGCAAATCCTTTGTTATCCGCTAATTCCGTCAGATATGTTTGTGAATGCTGTGTCTTGTGATTATTTTTAATGAGTAACATTTTTGAATAATCCTCGCTTAATTAAGATTTAAACATGAATTAAATCCCATTTTTAATACTTTCGGAAAAATTGATTAAGGGTGTTTATTTGCGTTCAATTAAACACTAAATGATTGTAACTTATTAGAATGCACACTGATTGTAAAAAGGGAAATATGTTTGAATAATAAATTGCGTTTAACAGACATTTTCCGAATTTACTGTTATTGTTAATTTTACATAAATATTAGGTTATATATATTCTAAAATGTATCGATAAAGTGGAAAAAGGAAGTAGTAATAAGAGATATGTTGAATTCTTTTGCAAATAAATAATTAAAAATTATTTTTCAGCGCACAAAATAAAATAATAATAATAATAAAAAACAGACCACCTAAGTGCAACTTTTCTAAATTCGATTTCTCAGGAACTATTCGACCGATTTCGCTCAAATATTGTATTTTGCCTTTTAAAATTTCATTCTTTAAAATGACGTAAAAATTGTATACCTTACTATTTAAAATTGTTTCAACTATTATTAGGTAAAATAATAAAAAAAATGTATATTATTTACTAAAAGTTATGTTTTGCATCTTGATTATGTTTGGGACAGTCACCACCTGTCTTCTATTGTTGATAATCTACGTGCTTGCATATGATAAAACACTTCATTCATTAATTATTCATTTTAAAAAAAGTCAATAAAATAATTCAAAAATCAATTTTCTATTGATCTACTCTCATGGCAATTAATCTCTTAATGATGACAACTTATAAGAATGCTTGCACAAAGTAGGGCTGTGGAATTGGAGTCATTAAGGTGTCCAAACTTTTGAACCCCTCTCCTGACCAAACTATTAGCACCATATATCTCAGATTGCGGCAACCCCTTCTAACTTTGATCAGAAATCCGAATCCGTTGAAAAAAAAAGTATGTTTGTAATGAGAAAATACGTTTTTGTGTCTGATTTCGTTACTTGATTTATCGTCTGCACTAACTAATTTATCATATTTGAGATCACTCCCTTGAACCATTTAGACAGAGCGTTAGAACGTAAAGTTTCATTGGATCAAAAGTTATTTAGGGCGGTCCGTTTATTTTTTGTGTGCACAGTACGTCAATTAAATTAGTAGTTGAATGTAGAAACCAGAAAAACCAATGATAAATTAAGAGGGAAAAACAAACTTAAAAAGAAGTGGAAAACCAATTAACTGAAAAATATATTTGAAAAATTTTCTATTTTATGTATTTTATACGCATGAAATATAACTTGGTAAGTTCCGTGTACTAGACGGGTGTTAAACTTGATAGAGCTCGAAATGAGTATTTAAGAAAATAGACGCAGTTAGTATAGCACATACAACGACGTGTGATATTTTTAATTATCTACCAATTCCGTTGGAAGTGCGAGTCATTGCTCTTTCAAAGCAGTTACAAGCGTAGAAAGGACCTGAGGAGGATCTACACGTCATTCTAAAGCATCCCAGACATGCTCGATAGGATTCAAGGGCGTTGATTGAGCTGGCCACTGCATGTCTTGAATTGTTTGCTGTTGAAGATAATTATCCACGATGCGTGCCCTGTGCGGTTTTGCGTTATCGTTCTGTAACACGAAATTATCAGCTATTGAACCAGTAAGCGTGTATAGAAACGACATCAAGGATGTCGTTTCTATACACGTGCGCAGGACGTCTATACACGTTTCTATACACGTTCAACATGATTTGTGCAAACTTTCAACAGGATCTCAACAAAATGAGAAACAGACCACCAAAAATATTTCAATTTTTTTTATGTTATTTGTTTATCATCAAGAATCACGATTTATGGTGGCAAATCCTGATGCTTACGAATGAGTATTGAGAAAACTGAGTAAACATATATTTTTTTTTTCTGATAATTGCCATTTTTAAATATTTTCTTTTATTAATGAAATAAAGTAAAGTCACGGAAAAAGAAAAAAAAATTAATGAAATAAAAAGGGATTTTGCAACTAAAATAATTATATATAAAGGTTTTCACAAATCCTGGTGTAGCAATGGCGCCAAAAAAGCGAGATGGCGCCCAGTATCTTAGTAAAATTTAACATAAAATTAATATTACTTTTACATACTTTTACTTTAACATAAAATTAGGAATTACTTTTCATTCTGTAACATGCGGTATCGATCCCGCATGTTTTGTTATCAATGAATAGTTTTCCGCTTTTTTTATTGATTTTCTTTTTTTTTTTTTTTAGAAATTTCTATTTATTATTCTAAAAGCTTTAAGTAATAGATTCAGTTTAGATACCCAGTTATTATTGGAAACCTTTGCTAATAGAATTATCTAAAAATAAGAAAACGCTTTAAGTATATTTTTAAAAATATGTTATAAATTGAAATTGTTTTTTATAAAAAATTAAAAAAATATATATATCTGAAAAGTTATTAAACTTTTTTAATTCGAACAAGGAGATCAGGGTGTTTTTTTTATGGAGGCATCTTTATAGCTAAGTTGATTTTATTTTTTCAAACATTGATGGAAAAGCTATTTTCTTTTAACGCAATTTTAGTTGACGTTGAGCTTATTACTTACCTCCATTCCGATTGAAACATTGAGTTGAAAGCAATGTAGATAGAAAACTAAGGGAAAAAAAAAACGCTTTTTTACAACTCTCAAAGTTTTATGTCGAATGTTGTTATTTATCTTTCTTTTCCATTTGTTCGGGGAGCGAAATAAATTGGGTGTATTTTTAGTTTTTCTAACTCTGTACCCTCAGGGTTGTCTAGAGTAGACTCTAATTCCCTCGAAAAGAACAATTAGGTTGAAATAATACATGGTTTAGTTTGAAAAATATGTTTTTTTTTACCATTCTTTATTTGAAAACTTTCAGAAAAAAAAAAAATTGAAATATTGGGAAAAGAACAGTGAGTTTTAAAATATAAATTTAGCAGAATTGAGAATGAAAATAAAGCAGAATTAGAATACTATATCTTCATGCTATATTGAGTATTTTAAACTAGCTGACGTTTATGTAGATATGTAAGAATGATGCGTATAGAATCTCAGAAAAGCTAATTAAAAACAAGATAAACAATTACAGAGTTCTTTATTCTATTTTATATTATTTTACGAGCGTCGTTGAACAGCTGACCCAATTTTGGGTTTACGACTACTAATGTTCAACTCAGTAGTTTTGTAATTTTGAACCCAATCCAGAAGACAAGGAATCTCCTGAATCTGTATTCTCAGAGGTATTATATGTTATGGGAGCATGGAGGACATTGTGACTCGATTGATTTAACGTGCATCAGTCCCCATTTACTACACGGGGAGTCTTCGTTCGGCGGGGATTGAACCCACGACCTCTTGGACATGGGCCCAACATCCTACCAACCGGGCTATGAGACCTCATATAATAATTACTTACTTATCTGAAAAATTCTATACGAGTTCTGGATTTTAAAAAAGAGTCGAAATTCACACTGTTTACTAAGATGAAATAAAAATTTTGCATGCATAATTTTATCAAGGCAAATATAAAATTTAAAAGTATTTTCTAAATTTAGGATTGTAAAAAATAGCAGGAATTTTTTACATCGTCAACTAAAAAAAAAAAAAAAAAAAAAAAAAAAAAAAAAAAAAAAAAAATTTTGAATAAATTTATAGCAAATTAAAGTGAAATTCGGGTGAATAAATTCTGTCCCGGGCTATAACAAGATGTAGTGCAGTAGCAAAAGAAGAATACGTACATAAAGCATATTTCGCTAAAATGATAAAAAATTGCCTTTATTTATAGTTTTAATAAGAAAATTTAGTTTTTATAAATGGTTTTAAGAAAATTGTTTTTGTGGGGAAGTTTTCATTAGTTAGTTTACCCAGCATGTATTAATTTTATTCAAAGAAAGTTAATGACAAAATGAAACAAAATAACTTTAATTAAAATAAAATGTATCATCTTGTAGTATATTCACATCAGAATCAATAAATATGATAATGCAAAAGTAAAAATGATTAAATGTAATTACTTTTTTCTTTTTAATGCATATTTTTTTAAATTTTTATCAGGATGTTAGGAATAACATTGGTTTTAAGTATGATTAATGTGAAATTTTCTAATTATTATCAATTCTAATTAATTTTTTTTTTCTTTTTTGATAAATGGTATGTATGAACTCGCTTCGCATTCATATAAATTGTTTCATTATTAAAGCTTTCAGAATAAAACGTTTTTTAATCAGCCATTCTAAATTCGGGGATTTTCATTGCTTTTAATTTTTGGCAAATAAAAAGAAAAACGGAGTTTAATTTACATCAGTAATTAATATTGATTTCCTCTAAACTGGATTATATAAATCTCTTAGTTGCTTCAATTATTTTAGAATCTTTATGTGTTCAAAGAATTAGATGCTTCACTAGTTTAATTCTTTCATTATGGTAAAATGGAATTCTATTTTATTTTATGCTATTAGTGCTTAGTGTTTTCTTTTAAGAAAAAGGCTTTGTTGAAAGAAATATATAAAAACTAATCCCACAATTCCATTAGATTGAGTTAAATATAAACTTTAAACCATTAATTTCCAAGTCGCAATTTCTCAATAATATTTCATTCAAAAGCATTTCTGTAAGAGCTGCTAGGTGTGTGATAAGATGAGGGAAGGCCACTCTCTAATATTTCGTAACCAATGGCATGAAGTTTGTATTGGGGTTAGAACTGCGTACCAGTCGCATTTACATCCCAGACGAGCTTGTACTCATGGATCTGAAACTGGGTGGGCCGGAAGCTGTCAGCGAAAATAGTAACCGGGTCTTTCAGAATATCTTCTCAGTGCTTTGTTTACTGTGTCCTCACGATTTAAATACAAACGAATAAACAGTTAAATGTAAATAATTTACGTAACATTTAGTATATTAATAATTAATGCTATAAAATCAGCTGTAAATTACAGGAAATACTGTCTGAATATCTGAACCCTATTGGTGTCACTAGCGGAATAGGAAAAATTATGTATATTGAATGGGAAAAGTTAAAATACAACCAGATCTAAAATTATATACGATTTCAAAAAAATAATATTCAGAATAATTAACCGTTAGACTAACCGTGGACTTACCGTTAGACTAACCGTGGAAGATTTTCGTGATTTCTCTCTCCATGTAACGCAAATGACGGTTAGTTCTCTTAAAAAGTCCTACACGAAGGCAAATTTCTCCCAATAATTGATCCGGGAGTTCTCTTGTCTTTTGGATTGGGTTCAAAATTACAAGGCTACGGAGTTTAACATTAGTAACCATAAACCCAAAATTTAGTCGGTTGTTCAACGACGGTTATAAAAAAAATATATTGGCCAGTAGAAACAGCATTGGCCTTGCAAATTAAATTAGAAAAGAGCATCTTTCGTTTGACAAGAAAGCAGCACCAGGGTGTAAGTGCGACTTAGCTCAGAAAACCCTGGATAGATGGCAGCGTCATCCATTCGAGGGGCTACTTTTACAATTTAGACATAGATCTGACGATGAAGGATATTTTCTCCAGGTCCTTTTACTTTTGGTACTAGTCAGCGGTATTATATTTTGTTAATCTATTAGCAGGCTGTGACGCATTTATTAATCCATTTAACTACAGCTTTGGAAATCTGTTTATTGAATACAGAACGGAAGAAAAAGTATCCTTTGTTTTTCAAGATTTATTTATATGCGAGAAACTTATGCACACAAAACCTTTAAAAAAAACCTTAATCGCTTTGGCACGAAATATCGCAGCTTTCATTAAAGAAATGTAAATGTGAATTTTGAGATTTAATAATTTGAATTTGCTTTAATACTTTTAAAAATGTATCTCTAGTTTTAGGTGCAAATAAACATAAAAATAAATAAAAATAATTTTTAATAAACTGAATATAGTGAACAATTCAACCTTAAAACAATTTTTGAAACACCTTAAAATTTTCATCATAAATATTTGATTTCATTTTCTAAAATCTGTTAATAGTAAATAAAAATAGTTTGAAAGGTATAATATTTTTGAGTGCAAATAAATTATTTAAAAAACAAATAAATTTGTGAATGACCCCTTAGTTTTCAATTTTAAAAATTTCTATATAAATATTATTATAATTTCTTTATAATTATAATTTCCTTATAATTATAATTTCTTTATAATTATAATTTCTTCATAATTATAATTTCTACATAATTTTAATTTCTTTATAATTGTGAATTCGATTAAAGTCATTTTAAGTAAACTGAATAAAGAAAATAATTTAAATTTTTGAGATGACTTGAAATTTTATTTTCTCTTCTAAATAAAGTAAATAAGTGTATGGTCCCCAATCCATCATTTTAAACTTCATGAAATTTGTTTTCTTTTTACATCAAGTAATATTTTGCAAGTGTCATTAAAATTCCGAAACATCGTATCGGGTAGGATAATTAAGATACTCCAATCATTTTTAATATTTGTGAGTGAATTATTAATATTGTGATTAAAATGATGCCCCTAGTGCATCATTTCAAATTGATACTATTTCAGAATAGAAAAGTTTATAATGGAAATCAAGCAATTAAAAAAAAAAAAAAAAGTAGAAACCCGTGGATATTATGAAAAACCGCTCATCTGATTCAAGTTAATTTCTTCGTGACGTATTAGATATTTTCCAATTACAAAATAAATTATTTAATCTTACAAATACCATAACATAAAAATGTCAAAATTTACTTGCACTTTTTTTAAATAATAAAATTTGTATATTAAAAATTTAATATTTTTTTTAAAATTTTATTTTAATACTTTGGGATACTAATTATCGGGCATTTATTACTTAATAAAAAAATGTGATAATGAAAATGTTTTAATCAAAAAGTCTTTAAACACTTACCTAAAACCTAAACTGTAAATTACATGCTTGGACTTTACAGCATGCTTATATTTGAGATCGATTTGGATTGCTTATTTCTGTTACTTTTCCTAACACAACTTGAAGTAACACATTTCCTGGGAACTATTATTACAAAACAATCTGAATAGTTGTCACAGTTTTAAAAGTTTAACTTTAATCTAAGCCAAAATTCATGAACAGTTTTGTGCATTTTACGAACTGAATCAAGCGCAACTATGTTAGAGTTTCTTGCTTATCGAAACCTTTATTAACCTTAACATTCTCTGAAAGAAAATTAAAATTTTAATTTGAACCTAGCAATTTACCGAAAAGTTAATAAAATCGCATGGAAGTTAAATGATACTAATTTGTTAGAATGATTTTTTAATTATTATTTGTGAAATATTTTAGAATTTTCCTTTTCATTTCCTTAATAAAATCTTCATATTACCTTCACATTTCTTTTATGAAATCTGCTTATTTTTTTTTGAATTTCCGTTAAAAAAATCTTAGCATTCTTAGAAATATAATAGAAGTTTTATGTGCGATTTTTAAAATTTTATCAAAAACAGTATTTTCTGATAAAAAGCTTGTGCGAATTTATTTTTAAAAAATCTATGACAAACAGATTTTGCTGATTAAAGCCTTTACAAAACCTTAATTGAAACTTAACACATTGTTGTAAGGCAGTTCCAAATATTGCTTATTTCAAAATTCCTTAAACCACAAAGTAAAGGAAGAACTCACTGACGATAATCTTTACATAACCCTTTTTATGCCTGTATATTTCCTTATAGAAAACTTTGATTTTCTTTACATTTTCTTAACAAAACCTTCAAAATTAGAATTTATGTAAAGGTTTTGCTCTTATTTTTTTACTTAGGACACCATCCAGATAGGTGGGTTGGTATTTTATTTACGTCGCACTAGAGCTGCACAATGAGCTATTGGCGACGGTCTGGAAATAATCCCGGGAGATGATTCGAAGACATGCCATTGCAATTTTGATCCTATCCTCTGTAGAGGGGATGGCTCCCCTGCTTTGATAGCCCGACGGCCTGCACGTGAAGTGTAGCACTTTACGGTAGAACAATTTAACGAGGACCGATACCGCACACCCTCGGTCCCTACGCAGACTAATCAAAGTGGTCACATACCCGATTACTGACTGCAGCCAGCGATGCTCGACTTCGGTGTTCTACTGGGGACCGTGTCTTTACAATCAGTCCACTGCGGGACGACACCATCCAGCAATAAATTAAAAGATTATGCTAAAATATTACTATCAAATAAAATACCACTTCTTTGACCTGTTATAGTTTTGAAATAGAAATAGCAGAAGGACAATTTAAAGCTGCATTGTGACGATTAAAGCATGTGAGACCAAAATGAAAGTCTGGAAATAAATATGAGACGTCTCACTATTGTCTCCGAATTGAATATCTGCAAAGAGATTAAACAGAGCGAGCTAAATGACTCTTTTGATTCGAAGCTGAGGAGGGTAATAAAGATGAATTTTCTCGGAAAGTACCTCCTCCAGACAAGGGATACTGTTGGAAAACTTTTAATACCCCTGAAAGAGAACCCGTACCTTTTGAATGATTTTTTTTTTTATATTTAAAACTAAGTTGCCAAAAAGGAAAATAAAAATCAAATTATATATTTGTGAATCACTTTACAGATTACGTTGGAATCGTACAAAATTCTGCTGATCTTTAAATTCCAATTTATACAGTTAAACAGTGATTCTCAAAAGTTTTCTAGTCTGTTTGAATTGTGGAACCTTTTATCTTTAATTGATGTTTCCATGGCAATAAGATTTTATAACATCTTTAGAAAGTAACATTTACGATTTATGTTAGAATGTTTAAATAAGAAATAAGTTTTAAAAGCATGGAGATTCTCGAAAGTCATTGATATGCACATTATCTAGCTAATATATAAATTAAATAGGGTAGTTGTTAAAGTTTTTTTTTCGAAATTTGCTTAGATTATGTATAGTGAGTCGAACCGCGTTGCTCATCTATTACGTTAATAGAAAGGAGTAACATCTCATCCGTCCAAAAAGCACTTTACTGATCGAATTGATGAAGTGCTAACTTTTTGATTTCCTTTGGAAGGCAGTCAGCTCGCATCAGAATTTTTAAAGAAGTGCGTATGTTTGGCAGATATGCCGTCAGATATTTAAGTGTTACACGAACTGTGTAATTTGCTCTCTTCCTGTTTTTGATACTGCTTTATGCTGCAGTTTTTCTTCTTAATGAAATATCAGAATGTATTTCATCCTATGCTATTAGAATTCGATTTAGCTCATTTTTGTTTACACTTTTTAAATAAATTAGTTTATCTTTATTTGTGTCTGGTGCCTTTTAAATATCTTCTGAAGTTTTTTTTTTTTGGTGTCGGTGTAGAGGCGGGCCTTTGAATCCTGGTAGTTTGCAGATTGCCTAGGTAAAATGAGAAATATCAAAATTTTTTGGCACTTAAAGGTATCAGCCTAGTTACTGTGCACATTCGTTAGATAATCCGCAGAATCACTAATTTCTACACTTTATCAACAATGTAAATATAAAAGCAAGAGTACCAATTCTACAAATTCTACATAAAGATGGAGAAATTAGTGTTATTTGAAGAACCTGTTGTAGTAATCCTTACTGCAAGATAAAAACAGATCTATTTATGTTTGTTTTCAAGTATTGATAAATAAAAACAGACTTAAGGAAAAAAACTGTCTTGTAGAGAAAATAAAAATTAAATTTACAAATTAATGAAAAAAAGAGTTATATTATGTTCTAAACATATTAAGTGAGTACATTTTTATTCGACTTTCACTTCATTATCTTCATTTTCAATAATATTTCATATACCTTCCATACTAAGTCCTGCAAAGTTTTCGAAGGCGGGAAACACGCATCGATTTCTTGCTCGCTTTCAAAACTTCAATACCACTTACTATTCTCCTAGTTGATCAGTTGTTTGCTTAAACTCACTTAGAATAGTGTTAGAAAAACTTTTTAATTAATTATTATAAATTTTATTTTCGTTGAATTTGATCCGACACACATTAAAAGACTTACACTATTGTCATAAATTATAGGGTTATAATTTGTGACGTATTCGTGAATGCTGCAGATTATTGCCACATTTTCACTCTGGTAAGACCATTCAACTTATTTAGTTCATATTTTTACAAAATATGGGAAAATTAATATGCAAATATCTATACTTGTATACTGCAATTTTTAACCTATACCAGTTTGTTGAAAATTATGATTAAATGCCTATTATGATGAAATGATATAATGTGATGTAATGATAAGATATATGATGAAATGATATAACGTGTTATAATAATAAGATATATGATGAAATGATATAATGTGATGTAATGATAAGATATATGATGAAATGATATAATGTGTTGTAATGATAAGATATATGATGAAATAATATAATGTGATGTAATGATAAGATATATGACGAAATGATATAATGTGTTGTAATGATAAGATATATGATGAAATGATGTAATGTGATGTAATGATAAGATATATGATGAAATAATATAATGTGTTGTAATGATAAGATATATGATGAAATGATATAATATGATGTAATGATAAGATATATGATGAAATGTTATGATGTAATATAATGATTTGATACTTATTTTATAATATGGGATAAATTGATAAATGGCGAAGGAAAAAACTAATATCTAACCGAACTCATTTTATTTTAACTTATGTAGTTTATGCTTATACAAAATATAGAAAAATATATCTGGAAATAAATTTCAGTTGTCTGGTCTCTGTTCCCGAAATAAACCTGAGCAAAGAGATTAAACAGGGTGAACTAAACGACCTATTTAATCCGAAACTGAAGAAGAGATAAAGATGATTTTTCTCGGAAATCACCTCATACAGATAAAGAATACTCTTACTAACTCTTTAATATCCCCAAAAAAAGTATCTTCATCTTCAGTATCCCTCTTGCATCTAGAAGGGAAAATGCTACTCGTTAGGCGCCTGTTGGTCTCCGTTTATCGGCTCATCGATCTTTCTTTAGTGACCCCTACTCTGCTCCCCTTAGAATGGCCCGTCATTGAGGCGGAAGATGCAATTGGGACCCCCTAAATCGCATCACCCTCGCATCACTGATACATTCCGCTCTCGCGCCTCCTAAAGAGGTATCCCAAGATGCTGTTCGATTCAGGCAGGATGAGAATACTCACCGATAATCAGAAGAATGACCCAATTTTTGGTTCCATTAGGAATGGAAGAAGCAGATATGTGTTTGCCTTAGATTCTTTACCGGAACAAAACAATTGTCTTCTGGATAAACAAGATTTTCAGTTCAATCGATAGTCTAAAACACTTTACTCTGAAATGTTCAAGTGACTTAGGAAGTTAGGGCAAGTTGGTGGTCGTTGTGCAGATTATGAATGTATTCAAGGACATTCTGTAATGTGCAAGGTATCTGGGTAACTTTTAATTGAACCCAGTCTAGTTATTTGTATTATTCAGTTTGAAGGCTGTTAAGTTTGCCGACTGTTTAACACTCCGAAAGTATATGTATACAGGGTGTGTATAAAATAACTTTACTGATATAACGTGAGCGTATAAAAGTTAGGATCTATGAATTCAAAAATGATATTCGAAACGATTTCGCGTCTCCCGCAGTTACAGTTACAGTGATTAAATTTAAAAATTTTCAAGTGGCAACACTCACTTTTTTTTTTTATCAAAAGGCAATCCTTACAGTAAAAAACCTAAATAGGAATTGAAATGTTCTTTGTAGCACAAGAAATGAAGGTTTTTTATGGTAAGGGCTAGAAAACAAATCAAACTTTGATAAACACAGTGGGTGTTACCACCAGAAAATTTGAAATTTTGTCACTGAAACTGTAACACAACCATTTTTAACACCATTTTTAGTGCATAAATCACAATATCTATGTATAAAATTTTATTCCGTTTATTTAAACGGTATGTTCTCCAGAGGGTCATATGTCAGCAAAATTATTTTATAATCTTCCTGTATATGTAAAAAAAGGCAGTCTATGAAAGAAATTTTTGCTAAAAAAGAAACTTACTGCTGTTTGGACCTAAAATTTACTTTTGTATTTATTTCAGTAATTTTGTATTTGTATTTATTCCATATGCAAATAAGAGTTTCTTGTTAACTGTATTTCCACGTCACGGAAAAAACTGTATTATAGAGAGGTAAGAGTGCTTGGTTACAAGCGAAGCCATGTTTTGCAGAATTTAAAGTGTTTGGTTAAGAGATTAGGAGATAAATTATGCTTTAGAAAAGTTACAAAAGAGACTGTGTTACACAGAGGTTCAAGTGTTTAGTTACGAGAAAGTCTGCGTTACAGATAGTTTAAAGTGTTGGTTTACATTGGCAACTAGTACTTTACTAAGTAAAGTATTTGGTAGAGAGTTAAAAATATAGGCTGTTTTTCTTAGTTATAAATCAAAGAAGGTTTTAAATAGCAATTTTATGTAAAGTTGCGTAAACATTTATTCTTGTCTAATTCTAATTCTTATTATTTAAAGTCTAATTCTTGTCGAATTCTAATTCTTGTCTAACTAAGTCTAATTCTTGTTATTCAAAAATAAAAAATAAAAATAATGAAATGTTTATTCATGTGAACAAGCTTTCAGTTTAGAAAAAAAAAACATTAAAACTTATTTAAACCATTCGCTCTCTAGTCTTAATTTTCTGCCAAAAGAACGATCTTCTTGATTACTTAATTACTTGTGGGCAGTAGACCGGGCTGAAGCGTTGACTCTTGTCTTCAAATTATTACCAACCCCAAAATGACGTTTTTGAGATTGTCACCAAGAATTGGCGTATGCAAAACCGTAGAAAATTGTAGCCTACGAATGGAAAATACAAAAACATACCATGAAAAAAATCATATAAATCATAAATGAATTAAGATAACATTCCAAGACAAAAACTAACGAATTTACAGATTCATTCAAGAATCTGTAAATTTGCCCGCGAATTCACAACACGATGCAAATTCAAAATGGCTAAATAGTTATGGCTAAAAAGTAATAACCCACCGAATCTCACCAAATCTTCAAATGCAAATTGAAATTTTTAGCTTCCTTTCAAATATTGCCAATGTCGTTAAATCCTCCGTGTGATGTATACAAAGATTAAGCTCCCGTTTTTCCTGGAAAATTCTTTCATTCTCAAAAAAAATTGGTTCAGCGTTTAGCCATAATATCTGAACTTTGAGACATAATATGTTCAAAATTTTCTGCAGCCTTGATCGAGGAGTTAAATTGAACCCTGTTTCTGTTCAAGTTGAACCTTATTCAAATTTTGGAAATACGATAATATGATTTAATTTAGCGCCATATTAGAGATTGCAATTAGCTTAAATGTAAGACCATATTCAAGCACCATATGTAAAAGTCTCCATATATTTTATAACCGTCGTTGAACAGCCAACCTAATTTTGAGTTTACCACTGCCAATGTTCAACTCCGTAGCTTCGTAAATTTCAATCCAATCCAGAAGACAAGGAAACTTTTTTTTATCAAGTGTTGGGAGAAATTTGACTTCGTGGTGGACTTTTTGATGGCACTAACCCGCATTCGCCTTTTATGACGAAGATAACCCCGAAAACCTCTCATTATTAGCCTGGCAGCAAGGGGACTCTAACGCTTGAACCGTCTATCGCTGACGATATTTTACGTAAGCACTGTGGTCAGTGAGAACCGGGTGCGGAGTTTGTATCAACCTGCCATCACTGGAATTCCGACATGGCACACCACATTAGGGATGAGCGCCCTATCCTCTGAGACACCATGGTGGAAATGTCTCCATATCAGTTCAAATCATATAGATACAGTTGTAAATATCTGGTAACATGGAGAACAAATGGAGAAATATCATAGAGAAGACTAATGGTCACCCCTGGGTGCCATAATGATGATAATAATCGTTCAACGCGATCTGAAATTTCGAACAGCGTATGAATTCGAAAAATATTTACTTTTATTTAAGTGTTGTAATTAATGTAATGAATTATTCCTGTTTCATATTTACGCTTTTTGTTTTGCCCATGCAGAATAAACATTCCATTTTTTGTCATTGTGCTTTAATTTGTCGTTTAGAGTTACCTAAAATATTTTATATTAAAAGTGTATAGAATAGTTAATACAAATTTTAAAGAGGTAAAAAATTTTAATAATAGTCATTTCTAATAACGACTTAACAACAAAAGAAGTTTGAGATTTTAAATTATCATTCATATTTTCAAGAACGCTGATATTATTTATACGGAAAAAATGATGAAGAAAAAGGGCAGGCATTTGAATTCGAAATCATTAACTTTTCAAAAAGTATTTTTAAGTATTTTTCTGCTTCATTGTTGGATTGGTTTTGTTAAACTAGCATGGACTTGGAAAATATGAATAAAAAATTTGTTATTTGTATCGAATTTCTAGTAATTCTGGAAACAAATTTTAAGCGAATTCTGTCATAGTCACAATTCTCCCATTCTATAGAATTCATATTTTCTGCAAAACTTTTATTTAAGAATTTATAATTTTAAGCTGCATAAACTGTGATTAAAAATTTTAACAAGGCTGAGATAAATGTTTTAATGTTTAATGTTTGATTTATTTCAGTCTTGCATATCGATTGCATATCGAAATTGCATATCGATACATTTACATATACAAAGGATTAAATTCATTTCGTCTTTGTATATTCAGTTTATTACTGATTTTTGTGTGTTTAGTTTATTGCCGTATTTTTTTAACGTCATTTTTTTAAAATATTTATTTAAGTTTATCTTCAGTATTCATTTTCTTTTCTCATTATTATCCTGAAACTCTAATGCATCAAAAATCCAACTTAAGGTTATTAAATTTCTCATCTGATGAAATTTTTTTTATTATTGTTGGAAAATAATAGAATGGATTTTTGTTTGTATAAATAGAAGGACTTTTTTAAAGACGTACATGAAAAGTGTGGCAAAGGTGTCTTCATTATATTACCTTCTAGTAGTTTTACTATCAAAACTAGAAACCCGGATCATTCTGTTCGAAACTTATAGCTATAGGAGGAGGTCTCTATCTCTAGGCTGCAGTTTCTTATACTGCCTATTATAATATCTGGTGTCTGTTTGATTGCCGCAGCTCTATCTAACATCTGAAAAACTGGCACCGTATTGGTGATAGAGTCTAAATTTTAATTTTGATCTTACTAAAACAACTATTGCCTACCTCAATATATACTTCAAGTTGGCACCTTTGCATGTTAGTCTTGAAGTATATGAGGTAGTTGATGACTTAGCAAGGGAAAGAATTGGAATAGTTTCGACTTTTGGTCTGCTAATCTTTCCGGAAATCTCTTTAAGAGTAAAATCTGCTGTTGCCTTTTCCTGGCATTCTCTCCTTCAGCACACGACTGATACAGTGGCAAAGAACCTGGAAGTTTTCTAAATTTTGAGCTTGACCGCCCACGTAAGACTTCAGTATTAAGACTATCAAGTAGGTGTTGAAAGTGTCTTAGAATTAACCAGGTTAAAAAAATTTTTCCCGGTTTGAGAAAATGCAATACCTCGGGTTTCTTAGCCTCTTCTGCCTACGACTTAAGAGGGAAGATTTGAAAAGATGACCCCTTCTTGTTTTTGATTTTCTGAACGAATACCGACTCATGGATCTGGTCTAGTCGATTAGCTTGACCAGTTAAGATAAACAACGACGAAAGCAGGATTATTGTACAAATTTGTGAAAAGTGTTTTCACTGGTTTTTAACGTCAATGCATTTGAAAGTTACTTCGGTGGTGTATTATAAAATGCATATTTTATATTTCTAATAGGTACCGTATTTACTGTCTAATAATTTGATTGATTCTATCTTTAGATTAGAATGATTATATCTTTAGATTAGAATGATTATATCTTTAGATTAGAACGATTATATCTTTAGATAGATTCTACGTTAAGATAAGATTGATTTTATCTTAAAACATAATCAATCAAATTATTAGGCACAAAATTCAGTGATTGGATTGAATTTAAAGTTCAATAATTGAATACAGCTAACACAAAGAGTACAAATAATGGCACAAAAACGGATATATAGGGGAGAGTGGGGTCAATTGTAACATTTTTTACTTAACTATTTTTAACTAACAAAAAATCCAATATATTATTAGTATTAATTGACAGACGAGTAAAGTAGACTATCCTCTACTAAAAAAAAAATAAATACCTTATTTTAAATGTTATTATATTAGTTATTAACAATTTTTGACAGTCGTGCACTTGTAAATATTGTCCCCACTTACGGGGTCAATTGTAACAGTTCATAAAATCAACTAAAACATAGTTAATTATACATATTATCATAGTTATGATATATTTTTTTATTGATCAAAGTAGTAGTGATATTTTAGGAGTAAAAATAATAATGAGCAGATACATAAAAGGTTAAACTTTTAACTTTAAAGGGTTAAAATTTTTAATTTATGCTGTGAAAGGTGACAAATAAAATAATGCACGTGTAACATAATATAAATGATATAGGAAACTATTGGTGGTTCTTAAAGAGTTAAGTAATGGTTTGTAAATATAAGATTATTTATTTTCAGCTGTTACATTCGTCTCTTTACTTATTGTTACAATCGTCCCCAATACGCCATTTCAGCTTCATTTGTTAAAAACAATGCTAGTTAATTAACAAAACTAATCTTTTTTTTTTTTGAAATGTTAATTTAGGTGTCCACTTAAATATTCGGTAATTAATTTTTATTTGTTTAAACAAAAATACTTTGTTACAGAATAATAATCTAATACCAAAAAAAGTATTTACGTAGCGTGAAAATATCTTTTGTGATGTAACTCTTTCAAAAGTAACATAAAAATGGTTGCCGGCAGGGGTGTGCATGTAGATTTATTAAATACACCTTGAGCGCCACCTAGAAACCAAATCTAGAACCCGACACTCGAAGTTTTTGCTCTGTTACAATCGTACCCTGTTACAATTGACCCCACTCTCCCCTAGTACTTTCGTAAAAATATTTCCATGACCAAACACTGGCCATTTAATATTGCGGCTCTTGTTCTAAACTACACGTATTTTAAAAAAGAACGTAGTCCTTAAAGTGTTGAACCCTTGAATGAAATTCTACAAAACTTTTTCTGCAACGCACTATAACATGAAAAAACTTTTATTTATTTATTTATTTATTTCTTTTATGCAGGAAAGCCTGCAATTGAAAGTTCGGAAAACATCGAGACTAGAAGTTAGAGGGTTAATTCTATGTTATTTTTTGTGACCTTATTCTAAATTTTCAGAATTTTTAGTTGCTGATAATATATTTACAGAGGGTTCTTGTTCCAAGCGATATGTTTCACAGGTTTATCAGGGCGAAACAATTACGTAAGATCATTAAACTTTCATAGTAAAGTTTACAAAATATAATCTTGATTTTTCGTGTGAAATTTATCTGCTGTTTGCAGAGAAAAGATCACTAATATCACTGAAAAATTCTATTTTTACGGAAAATGAACATGAAAAACAATATTTGTATCATTTCATGAATATGTTTTTATACAGTTTTCTAACTGCTAGTCAGGAATACCCATGAGCTCTAGACTAGCGATTACGAATAGTATATGACTATTAGCGTCATAAAAAAATGGCAGCTATTTCCTCGTATTTGGTCGACACTTATAGATAAGTTTATGTACAACAAAATGCTCGTCAGTTTGACTTTAAAAAATGATTACTTGAATTCAAGTTTTTCGAGATTTTAAAAACGGGACAATAACGCCGGAATTTGAAAAATTTTGTGTAAATTCGTAGCAATAACTTTCGAAAAAACAAGAAGTAACACTTTGTATATAGATGAAGGAAACGTTATAAATAGAGTCCTAAAATATTGCTCAAAAACGGAATTCTATATTCACGTGTCATATCATCGTATTAACACAACAAGATAATTATATATATATATATATATATATATATATGAGAGTGACTGGTGAGCATTAATCTAAAACTCTAAATACTCACAATAGTTTTTTCAATGTTATTTGAACTAATTTAGGGAAAATTGCAGGGAAAATGATGAGGAACAACACGAAAGAACTTAACTTTAAATTACACAGAACATTAAATTTTGAAGAAAAAAAAAGTTTCCCTGAAAACTTTGTAATTGTTAAATTCTAAAATAAAGAACAAAAAATGCATTTAATGATTAAGTTTACTATTTGCGTTTCTAAACTAACTTTTTTCATGCTATGTAAATTTTTGTTTTGTGTTTCTTACCAAGATTACTAAGCAGAGCAATAGCAAGGCACAAAAACATTCCCGTATCTTTGAGAATAAAGGGGCTATTATAAATTTATTATAATTTTCAAGCTTTAAAACCCGACCCTTAAAGTAAAAGTTTTAAATAAGCGAATGGACAAAGAAACTCTGCAAAGTGCAAACCCGGATTGAATTCAAAATTTGGCCTATGCCAAATTTTGAATGGCATAGGCCTCTCCTCACTTAATTGTGCTTTTAATATTTTTTTAGTTGTGTAAAACTAAGGAAGAACTGTAAATTACGATTTTTACAGTAATGGTTTCTAAATGATCAGAAGCGTAGGTCAAAAGTAATTAAATCAAGAAGTAAAATATAAAACACTTTTGTGCTACATTAAAATAGCTTCTCTAATATATGCACACTGTTGAAATTTTCATTCTAAAATTACGGTAAAATAACTGGCAGCAGTCTGTGAATCCAAATAACCTCAAAGTTTACGGTGAGGACCACTTCTGTACCTTTACGGGTTTGAAACATTTTACAACTGGTATGGTTAAGAAACCGTGAATACAAAACAATACGTTGTACCCACTTGCAATCAGCATTGTTTCGAACCCGTAAAAATGAAATTAAACCTGACACTAGAGTTATGTTATATTTAGGCTTTTTATTAGCTGATTGAAATTCGAGTTAGGTTATATTTGAGTTGCGTTTTGTTAAGTGAAACCATGGAATGCGTCTTTATTTGTTCATTAGTAGTGGTGTCAACTGTTGTGAGTGATGGAAATAGACATTTTTGTGTTAGTCAGCTCTGTATTCTTGCTATCTGTATATGAATTAGAGTTTCGTAATACAGTAGTCCAGGGTCACCAATTGAGAAGTGCAAGACACTAGAAACTCCTCACATGTTGAATAAACGAAGGATTATTACTTTTTTCTAGAGTATATACCCAGTTGCAGGGGGCTAAATGACTTCATAAGATTTGCACCATACATTTATTACTATATAAGATTATCAGGCATTCTCTGTTGTGTTTGACACACGAAGTTTAAAAATAAAAATATGAATTCACAATCCTTATCACATGGCTTAGTTTCCAGCTTTTAAAGAACATGCTTTTGAATCTTATTAGCTGTAGGCCTAGTTGGCGCAGATAAAAGTTTAGTTGTTTAACCGCAATAGGTCAAAACAGTAAATGAACGTTTTTTTCTCACAGTTAATAGCTTGAATATAATCTTTTTTTGTGGAAAAATAACAACTAAATAAATTTTTGCCAAACTATTTTTTTTTTAAAATTTCGAACAGTGCACTAATAAATTCATTTATTAAATTTTCAGCTGCAACAAAAAGATCAAAAACAGCAAATTTTGTAATTTTATATGAGCAGTACTCATTAGATTTTAAGATTTTCTATTTCAGAAGAAACAAAGATGGAGTTGGAACACCATTTGAATTAGGCCTAATAAAATAGCGGAGAATTTTTGTTCTACATTGAAATAACTATTCTAATTTTCATTTAATGTCAGCAAACTATTCTAAGTTATGTTACATAAATTTTAATTCAAAACTGACTCGAATTGATAAAAAATAATCTGTTTGTAAGTAGTTTCATTATAAACTACTTTAAATTCGAATGTGATTGTCTTTAAATAGGAGGGGGAAAAAAAGAAATTAATGTTAATACTTTTGAGTATTTTTTATCCCTTGCGGTGCTTCTTTTAGATAATGCAAAAATATAGGTTAATAACAATGAATAATGGATACTCAGTATAAGTACCATATTACCCTTTCATGATATTGTTTTGATGTCTCCATATAAGACATTAACAAGTTCACGTCTTCACTTTACTAGCACAATTCATCTTCATATCTCATTTTGTCCCATAAATTCCTAATGCTTTACCTTTTCAAGAGTCTCGTCTCAACAGTTCAACAGTTGGAAATTACAAGCGGCACTGCAAATGGAGTCACGACTCATTAAGACGCACACCCTCAAGAAGCGTGTTAAGAGAAAATATATAAATATATATATATATATTTCCTCCGATTCTTAACCCCGTGGTTATCTCTAAGGACATATGGGGGCTAATTCAACTGTCTTTGGAGCAGAATGGAATTGTTTCATCCAAATACTTCTACTTCAACCCCGCCGGCTAGGAGATTTGAATAGTTCTTTGTGGTATTGTTCGTCTGCGTTTGGTTGGAATGAATTTTAAATTATCGTTCAAGAAAACGGAGGATTGTTGGAGGTTTAGAAAGGAGTAGTTATAGTTCATGGAATCATGGAATCATGGTTATCATGGAATGATTCAATTCATTTATTAAATTTTTTTAAGATTCTGAAGACTTTTATTTGTTTTCATATAATTAGATTCGTACATTTATGATTCATCTTCAAAAGGAAATTTTAAATTATTTTATTAAAATCAGAATTAAATTCAGTTGAAAAAATATTTTTGAAATAGAATGGGTTTTAGATAAATTTAAATAAGATACACATGTTATCAATGGCTATATATGTTTTTTTTACAGTTAATGAGAAAAGTCAGATTATTCAAACCAATTTTGTAGTCACCACAATTTGGCCTTTGAAATGCCTGCTAGAAACGATATTGGATTCAATATCAATATTAGATTCAATATCAGTTGGATTCAATATTAGAAACCAGCATTCCAATAGGCTTGCATTACTGAAAAATGTAAATATTGGAAAGAACAAATAAAAAACGTTTGTAAAGCATAAATTCGTAAAAAAATTAATTACAATATGCTATTTTTTAAAAAATAAACAAGGATTAGATATCAGTTCTGAAAATTGAAGTGACGCTCCTAATTAAAAATACACAATAAAATGAAAGATGTAGAAAATTGGAACACATCTTAATTCATGACATGCTCCACTTTTCTACATTTTTGGTTTTGTATGATTACTGTTTTTGTATATTTTATACTATATATTTTCGTTTCATAAATCTATGCAATTGTTGGATGTACTCCATACGTATCCAGAAGTATTTTGTTTTTGTGGTGAGTTGTATACTTACCTGGACTACAATTTTTGTTTTTTCTATATATGAGTCATTGTTGTCAAATAGGTTTTTATATTTCTTTAAAATAATAAATACAATTTTTAGGATTCATTGAAAATAAATAGATCTTTGCCCGGAAGTTGTGACGAATTTTTCATTTCGAGTTTGTCCCCTTTCGTAATATTTTTCTTTTAATATATTTACTGCTACTGCCTGATTTATTTATATTTGGTTGCTTTAAAGCCGACGTTAAACGCCAAATGTAACCTGAGTTTACGACTATCAATTTCCAGCTCTGTAGCCTAGTAATTTAGAACCCAACAAAGTAGACAAGGGAACTCCTGAACCAAGCACTGGGACAAATTAGCTTACTTGGTGGACTAACTAGCACGTGCGTTATAGAGAGAGGAATATCACAAAAACCACCATGATTAGCTATGGGATTCTAAATCATGGTACGTCAAATACTGAATCTACTTAACGTCAACATTGTGATCGGTACGAGCCGGGAGTAGAATTCACATCAATTAGCTACCGCTGGGATTTGAACCTTGGCCAAATAGAGGTGAACGCTCTATCTCCAGAACCATCGCGGTTCACTGCCGCCCGATTCTTGTAATTGGGCTCAATCTAAACTGTATGTTTGCTACTGTACCATGGGAAAGCTGGAATTTGTTTTGGAAAAAAGTTGAGTATAGTGTAAAAAATGGAATTAAACTTTTTACGGTTGATGTAATATCATAGTAGTATAATAATTACTAGAGCGACTTTAAACTACGATAAAATGCTTTTAAAGTTGAGGGTAGTCAAACTTAAAAAATAATCGCTTAAAAAATAAAATAATTAAAAAAAACACAGCAAAAAAATCTAGAAATAATTTTTAAGAGGGAAATATATTAATGAATAGAAAAGATCTTCATAAAAAAAAGAATATTTTTAATAACTCACGCTAAACAAAGATTGTAAAATTTCAAATTCTTGTTCTATAGATTTAAAATGTTTTTTAAATTTATAAATATAAATAATTATGATAAATTATTTACATTTTTTGCATAAGTTTTATTTATTTTGATTAATTTCAGCTGTGGTATTATGTAATTCAAGTGATACTAAAATGTTTCTACAAATGAATTCTGTAGCCTAATTAACATCAATTGACTTTAAAGTATTTAATTGTTTTTTACCTTGAATATGAAATATCCTTTTTTATGATTAACGAAATTTTAAGCTTTGACATTTGTTAAGCTTTCTAAGGACGTTTGACTTCTTCAGAAGTAATTATAAATCCGCTTTAAGCGGAATATTCCTAGAAAAGAAAAGAATTTCCCGACTAGACACTCTTTCAAAACTTCGAGTCGTAATTATCACTTAAAATTTAATATTTCACAACAAAAATGTTTTCAGTTCATTAGTTTTTTCTTTCTTCTTGAAGACCACACAAAATGTAACGGGTCAAACTGAATTCACATCATTTTATTAATTAAATATGTTTTAAATTGAAGAATGTTGTGTAATTGCGTAAACTTTAAAATTAAATAAATGTCACTTGAAAATTTTAATGTTATCTTATTCCTTTTTTTAAATACTCTTCTCTCCTTTTATCATAACAAATAGACGACATACGCAAAATAGAATATAATGAGGTTAGCAAAATTTTTAAGATGAAAATTATTTAAATACAAAATATTACTTGAGAGGAAAATTAATTAAATGAAACAAGTTAGTTTTTGTTACTATATTTTAGATACCATGCTTTCTTGTTTGTGAAAATGGAATATTGCTGAAGAAATTTTGTCCATTCTTTGATTAGCTAGAGTGCTCAAATTTAAATTGAAACTTTCTACCTTAAGGTATGAAGGCTATATCATCAAGCAAAATAATGCTTTTTTTTGCGAATCAAATGCTATTTCTTTAGTTTCTGTGAGAGTGAAACAGTTATTTCTGACTGTTAGTTCAAATTTAGCCTATTTTTTGACAGCGCCCTCTATGACAATTCAGAAAATGGCGCAAAACGGCAATATGAAGAAAATTTTTGTGAAAATGGAAAGTGTTCGTTATCAAATTTTTTAAAGTTTAAAAAGTGACAACTTGTTAAAATTTAGAATTATGCAATGATTTCGATAATATTTATCTAAGTGGAAAAATCTCCCCAAGTTAACGAGTTTTTTTTAAGAAAGTTGAGTAAATTTTAAATTATTTAAGTTATTTGTGAGTTTTAAATCCTAGATAATTCTTCACGGTAAGATGGTATAGATAGTTTCACATTATAGTTTTGTCTCAAGTGTAAGGCACTTCAACAGTGGCGCTTTTTTTATTTTGCTTGGCGAAAAATCTTTGAAAAACAATGCTAAAAAAAGTAGTTTCTATCGTATCCAACTACAAGTATAATTGAATGGAGTTTTATTCCCAACAGAATTATTCCGACCAGTTTTCAAATCGAGAGTTCAAATTTTAACTATGACTCTGTACCTGATGGTAATACAACATCGAATCGTTTCCCAGTTTATCCCTTGGCTCAGTTTATCGTCATTTTATCTCTAATCAAATTTACGACCTTTAGCTAGACTCTAGAATGCTCAAATTTGAACTGGAACTCTATACATAACTACAATCCACACCACTGCAAGCAGAGTTTATTGTCTTTTTTTATCGCTAAATAGAGTCCGTGGTTTATTAAAATTTTGTGCACTTATCCCATCACAAGAACAAATAAATGACACAAAACTTAAATAAATATAATAATAAAATCGAATTTTTTTATACTACGTTTTTAAGTAGACTAACTGGGAGAAAAAAATTTTTTTTTTGTCTCATTAAAACGGAAACTTTGTTTTTTTTTAGACTCTACAAATAAATCCTCACTCAATATTTTGAGTGAGATTCGTTATTTAAAAAAAAAAAAAAAATGAAAACCATCATCATTTTTATCGTATATTTTCTGTTACTATAAAGTAACGTGTCTTCAAAAATGCAATGAGCAATGTGTTTTTCCTTGTAAGTGTGACAACAATAAAATACCTTTAATAATGTATGTTGATGTTTAATAAAAAATGCATAAAGAGAAGAAATTCTGAAAAAATTACCATGCTGTACAGTAATTATATATCTGGTAAAAAAAACTCCTCTAATGTTGGTTAATTAAACTAAAATATACAGCATTTAACCCATTCATTTTGTTATTTTTTCCTTCGTATCGCAAAATTTACCGGAAATTTTGGTTTTTAAAATTATAGTTCTTATATTACTGCACATTTAGTAAAAAATACAAAACTGAAAAATAAATTTAACCGAATAAATTATTTTTATGCTATGCTCCAAAGATATCATGATAAAATTACAACATTTACCAAATTTCATCATATATTTTATTACAAAACATGTTTTATTGTTAATTTTACCAAAATCATTACAAAAGTGTATAGATAGAATTTACGAACCTTTTTGGTGGTACCATAGAGCCACAAACACGGTAAATTTTACCACATTCTGGAATCTTTGACCATACTTTTTCTCAATGTAGTTTTGGTAGTAATAATAATATACTTGTTTAGACCACTTGAAAAAAAAGGTTTTTTTAAAATATATTTATTTCCATTTGATGTTTTAATTTTGTGTTTTTGTGGGTTTGAATCACAGGCAGACATGTTTTTAGAATTCAATGACAAAATTTCTGATGCAAATAATTTCATTCGCTATTAATAACTTCATACAAAACTGTAGTAACAGATTTAATTTTTCCATTACATGTACTTTTTAACATTACATGTATTTTGCATATCGAAATTTTTTTTAAACCTCGAAGTGATAAAATTTTTTATATCTTATCTATCTATTTTAAAATTTCTGTTCTTTAGATAACGTACTAAAAGTATACCTTCATCTGTTTTTATGAAATAAATTACAAAACAAAATATATTTTCCTTTTTTTTATCCTGCAATGAATGGAAGCATTTTTAAAAGCAACAGATCGGTAAACATTATTTTAAATCACCCTATTTTTCAGGCTTTTAACTTATATATTTATTTCGAATGAATTTTCAAACACCACACGTGTTTTGCATAATATGATTTAGTGATAAAAACTTTTATCTTTTTTTATTATATTTTTTGCATTCGGACAACGAAATGAAAATATATTTCTATCTTTTTTTATAAAATGAATTAAGAAATGAAATATACTTTCTTCCTTTTTTCAAAAAAGAGGAAGTATTTCCAAAACCAACACATAGGTAAATATTACTTTAAAGTACCATATTTTGTATGCTTTTTAACGCATATATTCCGAATATTTTTTTCTTCTAACAACATGTGTATTTTGCATAATGTGATCAAGTGTTAAAAACTTTTATCTCTTGTCATCTTATTTTAAAATTTTGGAAAACGTACTAAAAACATACCTCCATTTTTTTCATTAAATGAATTACGAAAGGAAATATACTTTCTTTTTTAAACAGAAATGAGTGGAATTCCCAAAAGCAACAAATCGGCAAAAATTACTTTGAAGTACCTTATTTTGCATGCTTTTGGCGCAAACTTTCTTTTTCTTTAAAAAAAAACAAAAACAAAACAAAACAAAGGTGTATTGAAATTAATGATCAGTATCGTACATTTACCTGCGAATAATTTAACGTAATATATTTCAAACAGCGAGAACGCCGCTCTGGAGTTTATTGCAAAATGTGAACCCGTCAAACATTAAAGTTAATGATTATTGAAAGATAACATATTGTAGCAAATGCCCTAGGAAATATGTCTTAGATATGATGAACGGTGTTAGTTGATTAATGAATTTCCTCGTTTTATACAACGTGAACTGCAGTTTCAATGGATTATCTACTGGATACTATCTAAGAGTCTGCAGAATATTTATCTAAGATGGCAGAGTTTAGAACTTTTCCTACATACAACCTTCGAATAACTTGAAACATTTAGTTATATATAATTTGCGTGGAGGCAAAATTAAGTGAAAAATATTATTAATCATACTGCTGCAATCGTTAGTAGTTAAATAACTTACGATGTCTTTAAGATTATTTATAAAACTGTTAAAGTTGTTTAGTTGCATTGTATAAGATTCTTGCATAATTAGTCTTCAAGATCCTTATGTATGAGCTTCAACTAAGATTCATTAATTGATGTTTATGAGTAAAAATGAATTTACGGTATTTAACGAGAGTTAAGAATAATGATATTTTTATATTTTTGAAAGCATAAAAATTTAGGGGAGAGTCGGGTAGCCCCGCCCACTTAAGGAGTATTGCTTATATTTCTGTATAATATTGAGTAATAATCAATATTTTTGTATGTTTCTATTGTTTTATCATCTAATTAAATAATGCAGAAAGAATAAACCAAAAGAAGAATAGTTTAACTGAAAAAAATAGAAATTTAAAAAAATTTGACTACTGTATTCAACTTTTTTTCAAAACTATTGTTTACCATGTTACCAGCTGCATAAGTACTTGAAACTTTGAAAATAATCTTTTTTTAATATAACAATTAATGTCCGATGGCCCATTGACTTGAAAAAATATTCTATACATATGAAATTGACAGTGGGCGGGGGTACCCGACACTCCCCTATATGGATTGTTGCAAAATGTCAAAAATAAATATACTCCTGCATATTGCTTAAGAGTTGCAACATTCTGTTAAAGTGACTGCGATTCATAAAAGGTGGTTTGTAGCATAAAGGTAATTATATAGTATGCAAAACAAAGAGAAGAGATTGCATTTTCAGTAACCATAACAACGGGAGGTCCATTTTCACACTTTTTTTTTCAATAATCTTCAAGTCCCCCTACCCTTTCTCCTAAAATGAAGCGCATATAACATGCAAATTACTAATTTGTTATATGTCGAGCTATATTTGAAAAACATATAATAGAACGCATAGCAAGCTATATTACATAAATATATATTCTTAAATAATCTTATTTTAACCTTAATATGTGAAGTTTTTACTTCTTGTTAAGTTTTTACTTCTTCCTTGTCACTAGCTAGGACAATTTAATGAACCCTTATTGTTTTATTTATGGATACCCCTCAATATTTTTTTATACAAATGAATTTTTAAATAAAGAATCAATGAAATTTAACAGTTTCTTGCGGATATATATAAAAAAAATTTATTTCTGAATTGAATAAATAAAAAAATAAAGGAATTGAGAAATTTATAATGACGAATTGAAAAAAAAAAATTTCAATATCAAATAAAAACTTGATAAGTATTGCCATTGATAAAAATTCAAAGAACCGGAATAAACAGTTTCTGTCAAATTTTTTTTTTAAAAAAAGTGCAAAAAGTAGTTCTTACGAACTCTTGAGATGGTACTAATGGATGTTAATTCTGAGATGATAAAAGGTTTGATAAAAACAATTTCCTTATTATTTCTCAAGTTCAGACTTTAGCTTTGCTCTTGGAAAAAAGATATTTTTTTAGATGATTCTTCAAACCTTTGAGAGATATTAACATTCATTATTTTTGTAGAAGTCTAAAATGTTATTTTTTTTAACATTTTTATTTTTAAATTTTTTTTACTGTTAGTATAGCCAAAATTCTGAAAATGTATTACGAAAATATTAATATTTGTTTGATAAAAAGTGTAATTGTCATATAAAGTGTACTTAAGCATTTGTTGAATTTAAATTGCCGTATGTCTCTTTTATTCAGTAAAAAAATATTTAAAAAATCACGCTTAAATTAATAAAAGTTAACAAAAGGAACTAAATGGTTTATTTTGTCTCCTTCTGTCTTAATTTATTCTTGAATACTGCGTGTTGTTGACTTACTCAAAATAAGTATTATATATTAACATTTAGTAAATACTTAGGTTACCTTTTTGAAAATGTAAGTTTATAATTTGTAAAAGTTGATGAGACAAGGCTCTTAACAAAATAACTGCCGAAAAAGTAAAGTAAAACTGAATCTTATTGAAAGTTATACATTATATAAACATTTAATAGCACCATTCAGTGGCTAAATTAATTAATATTGGATTGGAAGATTGCTTATAAAATATGTATTTTGCAACAAAAGATGAACTACGAGTATAGGATTTTATGAATGTCACTTTGTCAACGTTGTATCCTATCTTCTAATTTTGTTTTAGAATAAATCATGATCAACAAATAAAAATTTAGGGATAATAACTTGTTAAAATTGTGTTATGATCGGGAAAAAAATTGAATAAAAAATTGTAAAGATAAACTATAATTTTGCAATCTCTCAAATTATTGGCGAAATAAATTGTTATAACCGTGTTGTGATAACATTGTTGTAAAACTATTAAATAAAATTCTGATGTTAATCCATATTTTTATATAAGGAAATGACTTAAATTATAGGAGTTATAATTGTGTTGTGATTGTATTATTTTAAAGCAGTTAAATACAAATTGTAAAGTTATTCTATCTATTTGAATAAAGAAACAGCTTATGTTTGTGGGGTTATAAATTTTTATAATCATGTTATGATTAGATTATTATGAAGCATTTCAATAAAATTGTAAAGTAAATCTAGCTTTTTGTATAAAGAAGTGATTAAACTTTTCGAGTTAAAGTTTTCTATAATTGTATGGTGATTACTTAAATGAAGAAAGAATAACGGTTCATATTTATTTTTCACAAAAATGACGCTTGGATTGCCATCTGCTGCATTTTAAGAATTACTAGTTTTGACAAATCAGAAACGATAAAAATTACTCACCGAGAGTTATTATACAGTGGAGATGGTTCATGCATGGAAAAAAGCTCCTGTCCGCTCACTTTTGTCATTTTTTTTTACATAATTAGCTTTCATGGACATAAAACATTCTTTCTTCTTGATCTTCAAATACAAATTAAAGAGTTTAGTCTATAATTTTACATAAGGTCAAAGCTTAAAATTTTGTTATTATAAGCTGTTATAATTCCGTTGTGATTGTAAAGTAATATAATCACGAAGTAAAAAAAATAATAGAAATTAAAATGAAATGAAATAAAACGAAATAAAAAAAAAATAAATGAATAAAAAATAAATAATATAAAAAAATAAAATAAATTGATGTCTAAATAAATAGTTAAAATGTATTTTATTCAAGATATTAATACAATTTGAACTCTTTAAAATTAAACGTCATACTTTTTTCACGACATTTACACAACTGTTCTACACTTTTAGACATAAAAATATAATAAACGTAACTAAACGTAGAATAGTTCATATATTTTCTTAATTTTTTCAGCAAGATTTATTTCTAGGAAATAAAAAGTTTAATCGAAATATAAGAACTTTACTTTCATTGGGAAACTGTATTCTGCACACATTTTCTTGTAATTACTTATCTCATTGTCTGTAATCACACCTGAGCCATACTAATTGGCGAAAACAATTGGCGAGACAAAATGAAACCCAGATAATCTGTTGCAAACAGATTAGATCTTGTTTGAGACAGTAATCCCTTCTAACTGTAGAACAACGCGATTATTTCATTTATTTCAGAATCACTACTATGGAAAATGCATGCTTCAGGTCAACATTGTTACAATATTTATGTTTTAATAGTGCCCATTAGTTTAATTTCTTCATTAAATTGTTTAAACATGATATCAGAATTTTAAAACATATAGCTGAATCCCAATTTTTCGTTCAGGGTAATAACATAAATTATCAATAAATCAGTTTCAACTAACACAATGAAATCATACACAAATCTGAAATAATACTAATGGGAAAATTATACTATTATACTGAATATAATTCATTATACTCAGTATACCGACAATATTATTAAAGCTAAATAATTCTTTTTTATTTTAATTAATCAATTCCGTTTCTGGTTTTCTATAAAACTTGTTTCCTCGGTATCTATATAAGGAACACTGTAAAAAAATTCCGATTATAGGCACCCAGGGTGCCAATACTTTCTACCAAAACATGTTATGGAACAAATAGATTCTGATATACAGTAATTTTAACTTTAATTTTTACAATTAAATAATAGACTCATTCTTTATTAACAATATTACTGTAAAAATTACGGTTTAATATTCTATGGATGATGCACACAATGTGCCGGTACTTCATACCGAAATTTGAACAGAAATTGTTTACAGTGTACCTTGATATCTATTTTAGTATATTCAGCACCGATTAATACTTAGCTAGTAGTGTCAATTACTAAAGTTAACAGTAACATTGGCGTGAATAAAAGTAAGGCGATCTCTTACGGTTTCCCATAACGAACCTTTTCACCATTAATTTGGCTTTATTTTGTACATAACTTGTCTTTTTTTTAATGTCAATCGTCGTTGACTTTTAATTATTTGTTTAAATATCAAAAGCGTAATGTTAACATGTGGTTTCAAACAACTTTAGAAGTGCTAGTTTAGTGACATTGTCTTCAGATATTATACACATTGACCGTTGAATTTACTAATATCTGACGTAAGTTATTTAAGACCGTAAAATAAACTCCATTTTCAATTTAACCATTTTGATTTTGAATTGCAAGGTATTAATCATCCCTGATGCTATCTTTCAAATATTAAAAAAAAAAAAATAAATAAATAAATAAAAAACAGAACCATCTGTATTTTAATTTATAACAACGCATTATGTTAAATCAATGAGGAAAATTCAGTTTTTAAACTAATTATTAATAATTACTCGTACAAACATACACACAAAAAAGTTCTTCCTCTTACTATTATAGATACATTTAAATGGATTAATGTAATGAAATATTGATATCCACTTTAATATGTAATTCAATAAGTAAAATTAAGTACACGTCTAAAATATATTTCGAGAGAGAGCGAGAGATAAAAGGATATTTTATTTATTTATTTATTTAATTTTTGCAAATACAAAGAAAATTGATCACTGGAAGGATTCGTTGGGTTCATTCTAAACATAAAAGTAATGAATCTAATACCATGGACCAGTTCAATTTATCCTTGAGAGCGCCAATAATGTTTTAAAAGAATTTTTCCATCTCATAAGTATTTTTTAAATGGCATTACGTGCAATACAATAAAATACTAGGCGTTTCTGAACTTCTTGTACAAATTTTTATAATTGGTGTTGAACAGGCAAACCAATTCTTGGTTTACGACTATCCATGATCGCTCTTTGTAACTGTACAAATGTACATGTACAAAATTGGAGGCAAAGTTGAAATCATAAAAAATGGGAATTACAAATAAATAACACATGGCTTGAAACGTCGTCGTCGTCAACTAGAAGCATGTTCTTATTACGTTACTCTGAACCGTTACTTTAATTTCTCGGAATTATTCCAATTGTTTGTGAATTCAGCGTTTTCTAATAATGTTTGTTAAAAACTGAATTTATGTAGGCCTAGAAATATGTATTATATATATTTGTTAATGATTTGGCTAGCTCAATAAGTCAGCTGCCGAATCGTTCACGATAAAACATCGAATTTTCAAAATATTAAAATGCAATTTTTAACAATAATTACTAGAAAACGTAAAATTATTTTAATTTGGAAATGCAAGCTAACCAGTCTTTAACGGTTAGACGCTGCTAGTACAGGCTGCATGAAAGTAAAGCTGCACTGTCAACAATTAAAATGAAAACATAAGAATGTACTAAGAACAAGCTAAGAATATCATTAAGAGAACTGTACCCACGCCATCTTGGAATATATTTCATTGTGCGGAAAGTAATTTCGTTTTTTTCCCCAACAGAGGACTTAATTGCTTTTTTCATAGCCAATTTCACTCTTAAACCGCATAATTATTATATATTTCGACAGCTGATATAGCAAGGCTTCCATATGAAGAATTGGATTGGTTCTACTCAGTAGTTTTTCTTTTGGTACCCTTTTAAATATGGAAAGTGAAAAGCAGAATTTAGGTATATCTTACTTTTTCACCATCAAAAAGGTTAAAATTCAAATGCTCTTCAAAAAATTCGATGTATTTGGAAATGATGCATTGGAAGTATGAAATTTCCAAAACCTGGATTACAAAAATTAATTCCGTCAAATTTTCGATTAAGATGCTCGAAGATACTCTACCCCATTTAAAGCTGATAACGATACAATAAAAGAGTTCATTGAGGAAAACTGGAGAATAACAACTCTTGAGATCACTGAAAGAATAAATTTATTGAGTTCAACCATTCATAATCATTTGAAAATTCTAAGATTTAATCTCAAAGCTCGTCATATGGGTCCCTCATGTTCTTATGGAAAGAAATTTGCGTCGTTGAGTAGACGTCTGTGATTTGCTTCTCACGCGCCAGGAAAATTATCCATTTTTTAAGAACTTTCATCACTATTCTGGTCTCTAGAAAATTGTTTCGAAAGTAAAACTTTTGCTAAACCCTAAACAAGGGAAGCAAAAAACGCCTAGCTCTTTTTGTTTACCAGAAAATAGCAAAAACTTTAAGCCCGTGGAATCATGCTACGGCCAGAAAGATGGCGAAACCTATTGGAACAAAATGGATAATGTATGATTGAATAATATATTTATTCACTATAGGAAAAACACTCTTCATTTTCATTAAAAATATATTTTTTGAGCTATCCAATAGGTTACATTTTCGGTTTTTATTTTCCTTTAAATTTTTTCTGCATTGTAAAACAGGATTTCTTAAAAATTGAGCTAGAAGCCACCAAACAGCTCCGAAACGATTAATAATAGTTGAATTTGAAAACCCCATGCATTCTAAACTGAAACAGCAAATACTAGTTTCTGCGCAAAATGCATTTTGTCTCAAAAGTGATGAGGAGGGAGCTGTTCGTTCTCGGACATCAGCATTCGAAACGAGAACCTATGGGTTCGTATGATCTAACCACCATAGTTCGAACAATGCATTAAAAAACTTGACTACTTAAAATTTCTCGAGAAAAACTGCATTCAGACTAAAAAAATATATTTTGCTTATGATTTTCTCTTTAAAACTATGAAATTGGCAAGACTTGATCTGACAAGATATGCCTTTATTTCCTGAAACACCAAGAATATAAGTTGAGAATTTTTCCCATTCATTGCACATAATGAAACTATATTAATTTTATTCTTAATGAATCTTCTGGAAATTTTAATAAAGATGTCTTGACTTCTTAAGAGCTTTTCAGTAAATATTTATAATGGATGAGGCACTCCAAAATCTAATAATATTATTTGTGGAAAGATAAATATAGAAACTAAATAAACACTGTCAATTTTAAAATATGTCTGTAGGATTGGCTTTAAGAGTGGGTTGATAAAATAAATATATTGTCAGTCATCAATGAATATCGCTATGAATAAATAGATGAGAAACATACCTTGACTGAATAAATAATATCCTCTATATTTGAAAAATAGTCGAGTGGAGCTTTCGGGAGGTAAAATATTTAATTTTTCCGTACCTTTAAATCTTCATAACTGATTTTAAAGAAGACCGTTAAAACTCAATAAAGCTGTATGAAATTTATAATTTATTTTTTTAAAGTTTGACTTTGATAAAGTGTTTCATTTTGGTGCAATGTAAATATTAGCAAATAATTGTCATAAATAATGAGTACTTTAATTAATTGGTTTTAGAAAAATATATTAATTTCTCTGAAAAGTCGAAGGAAACATTTTTCAAGTATTTTGAATACATTTTTAGGGAAGAATTTTCTCGCAAAACCTCATTATTTCTTGACAGCAACCTATTTTCTAAAATAAATAAATACTTAAATAAATGAAGAAAAATTTTTTAAAAAAAAATAATAGACAAAAAAAAAAAAAAAAGACTCAAGGTCAAATTTGACTTGCTTTTGTACATATAACGACCAAGTCTGAAAAGAAAAGTCTGAGAAAAAGAAAACATTGTAAAAACTACCAGAATATACTATAATTTACCATTTTCCTGGTTTTATGGAAGCACCAAAATGGTAATTTCTACTGAAGCGCTTTGGTAATGGTTTTGGTAAAATTAACAATAAAATACGGTTTTATAATATAAGATAAAATTTGAAAATGTGGTAAAATCTGGTAATTTTATCACGATACCTTAGATCATGTTATAAAAACCATATATTTGACTAAATATACTTTTCAGTTTTGTATTATTTACTATATGTGTGGTAATAAGAACTATAATTTTGAAAACCAGAATTTCTAGTAAACCATTACCATATTAATGGAAAAATTAACATATGTATGGTTTAAATAACGTAAATTTTGGTTTTATTAACCGGAAATATGCTTTTTTTACCTGAAATTTCACTACCATATAGAACGGTAAATTTACAAAAAATAGTGTCTCTGTTTATAAAATAAGTAAAATTGGTTTTATTTTTATGTTTTTAATTTTTTATTTATATTTAATTTTATACTAGTACATCTGTTATACTTCATAAAATTTTCTCCATTTTAAACCATGAAATAGACACTTAATTTTGAACAGAATCTTAATTTTGGGAAAACTTTTTGCAAGCTTTACACTTTGCCTTCTAATCCGGGAGATTTCCTCGCTCGAAGTAACCGTTAAAAATGTGCCTTGGCATGTTTATACTTAGGCGCAATTCGTTATGTGGAAAAGTGTTCATGTGCTTACATAATCCATGCCTTTGTTCCATTCGAACCATACTATCAGGTAATCAAATTTTAATTGAACGGTAATCTGATTCAACCTGGTCATAAGTGCAAAGTATTGAAACAATGTTATGCTTCCACTAGCAACAGTACATAAGAAAACATTTTTCTAATTGATTTATTTTATTTCAATTTTTTTCATTTTATACATTACATACACTGTCAGAAATACAACTCTCACTTTGACGATTCAGCAATTCTTGAGCTATATTTCGTCAATTTTGCGAATTAATTTGTCACAAAATCTCGACGATTTGGGACAAAGCGGAAACTCTCAAATATATGACGAAAATGTTTCCTCAACTAGAAACCTCATCGTGGTGCATTGTGGGAGATTATTAACTAGAATGACGAAACTAGGATGGAGACTAGCCTATCGAAAAAAGGTGACGAAGGTGTCCCGTGGTATGGTGGTCAAGTAGTTGTTCTTGCACCAGGAAGATCTTAGTTTCGAATCCTGCTTGTGGCATGGATCTACTTAACTCTGTGTTCGATTTTTTTTTGTGTGTTATTACGGTTACATTGACCCAGCTGTATGATGCCCACAATGAAGTGATTATTACAAATATTAAATACATTAGGCTTTACGGGTTTTTTTTTTTTTTTTTGATTGGGCAAAAAATAGAGTGACGAAATCTATTTTTTTCCTTTTTTACAATTGGCGAAATTTGTGTCCTCCCAGATAGTTATTTCACAACTTTGACGAAGAGTTCACTCGGAGCATGTACCAGAAAACAGTTTCTTAAAAAACGTAGAAAGTTTCGTGAAATTTGAGTATCCCTTTTTACAATGTAGGAAATCATTTTAATACTAATTTTACTAATTTTATTAATGCATACTGAATAATAAAAAAAACGTAAAACCATCATAAATTTCTATCTAAATTAAAATGGATTGCTCTCCGAAAACATAAACACTAAGTATGAGCAACACAACACATCAAAATCAATGACCTCATTACATCTGCATTAAGCAGGCGTAAAAGTGACGAGGGGAAGAAAAAGAAAGAAAACAGAAATAAAAAGAATGGAAATTAACCGAATTACAGTCTCATTCTATTTTTCAAGAAACGCGATGAAATCTTTCAACGCATAATCTAGAATTCACATTTCTTCTTTCTTTTTTAGGGTTATGAAGACAAGGCTCTTTCGTAATGGGCAAACGAGATGCTCTGTTTTTATCCTTTAATTATGGCAGCTTTTCAAAAAAGAATTTTCATCTTTCCTAGTATTCTTGGTTAATTGGCATAACAACTCATAATTTATGCCACCCTTATGATCTTATGGGAACCTTATGGAACTAGAAAAATGATTTTTGGAGGTGTTCTAGTCAGAATTAATTAAGTAAAGCCATATAAATGAATCGAAAGGGCATCGTAGATAAAAAATGTATTGTTTTTAAAGAACATTTTAAATGATTACTCGTAAGTTATGGAATAAAAATTTTGGTTAGAATATATAGATATACATTTTTTTGAAGTAGGGTTTACATCTTGAATTTTGTTTTCCGCTTAGAAAATCTTGTTAAGTTTACAGCTATTTCTTACTCGTCATGGTTTTCAGAAAGTTAGAATTTTTAATACATAAGCATAACATTTTTTCTCTCACATTTTTACGATAATCAGCGAAAAGAAATTGCCTATCTATACAGTGCTTTACTGAAAAAATAAAACCATTTATTTTGAGGGAAAAAATGATCTTTTAGTACCAGCTACCTTTGAATTAAAAAAAATTGCATCCGCGAAAAATTTTGATAGTCAAATGAATTCCATTTTCTTTGTAAAATAAGTGAAATTCACTGCATTAAATTATTCTTAAATTTCTTTTAGCCGTAATCTAAAATCAGCAGGATTGCTTGCTTAAACGGGTAGGTCTCTTTACTTTGAGTATAGTTATAATAATATGCGAGAAAAAAAAGAAAAAAAAAAGGCTGGAACTTAGTTGCTAATAAAATACTTTATGAGATAGTGCATTAAGTAAGCGTTTAAAAATTATTAAAATTTTAATAGCAGGTATGCTGGTATGATCAATATTTTTTTCTTTCATTTTGCTTTTATCTAACTATAAAAATTGTTCTAATTAGTAAACAAATGAATGTACAAATTACTGACTGTTATCATCGTAATCACTAAGCCAAAAGATTTTTAAAAAATATGCAAATTAAAAAAAATAAAATTTGAAGATTTTAAAAATTTCAATTTTTTTTAAAATTTTAACTTACTTTAGCAGTGTTACTAATTTTTTTAAAAAAAATATTGCTTGTCATATATGTATGTGCATAGAAAATTATTCAAAAAATTTAAAAACTTGATAATTTTGAATTTTTTTAAAAATTTTTTAATACATAAATACATAATACATATTTGGAAAATAAATTATTGATTGTAAAATTAAAGTGTATAAATTGAAATAGAAAACTATTTGTTTTACTCCTATTTGAAGAAAGTATTCCTTGGTTAAAATGATTATTTAAATGATAATGAGATCGATAAATATTTTTTTAAAAAATATAAAGAGCAAAATCATACTTTTACAATCACATCTTTAAAATGGAGAATTTTATCAGTGTTAAGAAATATTGAGGTCTACTCGAATATTGAAAAGTTTTAACCAAAGTTAAAATTAAATTTTTTCCAAAATTTTAATATTTTCAATTGCTACATTTCCATAAAGGAAAAAAGTATATATTTCTGCAAATTCAATAAAATGAGATACTTTGTTTACACAGAAATATTAATGCGGCTCGAAATTCTATCTTATCTGAAATGTCAATATTGACAATCCATCCCACACCGAGCGGAAAGATTAAGACCAACTATATTTGAATATCATTATTCTTTTCAGAAATAATACGGTTCTAAAAATCGTTGATGCATAGAGAAACTTAGAGCAGAAATTAGTTCAGAATCCGCCATGGCCATCTTGCTATTTACTCTTTTTCTACTCTTTGGTAAACACTTTATTAGTAATTTTTTTTTATCTAATTGATTTACGATGTTGTAAGCCTTTTAATTGGCATCGAAAATATTTGTTAATAAAGAACTTACTGATAACAAAGCCCAGAAGGAATTGGTTAATATGCTTCACAGCTGTTAAATTATCTGTAAATAGTTCTTCGAGCAGAAAATTATTCGCGGTAAATGAACTATTTATTACCAGTTTCGAACAAAAAATGGAACCATATTCGAATGTTTTAGGTCGTAAAAGTTGTTCTAATGAAAGGACGACAAGCAACAAAGGACGTATTAAAATTATAATTAATAGTTCAGTATTTTCACCAAATGATTCGAAAACAAAAAAAAAGTAAAAAATGTTTTAACACGGTTTTAACAGTAAAAATAAATATAACACGCAGACGATAATTTTTAATAATTTAATTTTAAACCTTAATTTGAGTTATTATTTGGATGTAAGGTAAATTTATTTTGCATTAATGATAAAATACTGATACAAGCTTTGAGTATTTCAAAATGCAGGTAAAGGCAAAACCATGATGCGTTTTCAAACTATACCCCTGTGCAAAATTATACAAATATATATTTTTTTATAAATTGAAAAATTTTTTGTTTCAATTTTCATGGCAAAGATTTTTAGTCATTTTTTATTTAAAGATCATAACTAAAATATATCCTCTTTAATTTTTTAAATATCTTATTTTACCTCGTCAATTATCATGGTTTCGCCCAGTTACAGAAAATAGTTATAAATACTTGAAATAAAAAATGCAAAAAGTAGCGATATTTCCAGAAAAAAAAATTTTGTTGTTTTTTTTTACACATGGGTGACGTTTATGTGTTTAATTTGAATTCTTAAGGATTTCTTTTTATAGTGAAGATAGATCTTTCAATTAATGTTTTTGCAACCTGTCTGTTTGCAACTATGGGGTTAAAACTTATCTGAAGTTGGTGCTGACTTACTCGAATATATATATCGCTTTTGCTGAAGGTAGTGCTTTTAAAATGCTCTTTTAAAGTGCTCCGTAAATTCGGCGAATAATCAGAGTATATTGGAACTATTTAACTAAATTCATATAAGGAATGATGGTAGGGAATATGCTAATTGTACAGCAAATTCTTTTTGAAAGACGAATAATTGCGAAATTTCAAGATACTGACAATATGGCGGCCAAGGTTAAGATTTGTTGATATGTTTTACTTAAGTATGAATGCTTTTTATTGAATTTATTTGACAAAATTGTCACATAAGAATAAATTTCAATTCTTCTTTGATGATTGAAAAAAAAATCGATTGTGGTCGATTATTTGTCAAGTAATTTCAATCTTTTTGTTGGATTTAATTGACAAACTATTCACATAAACTGACATAAAATACATGTGCTCTTTTAGTTGTATGATAAAGACATTTCGTGTTCGCATAAGATTTATATAAATCTGCCAATTGTATAAAATAATTTTGTAATACTTAATTTTTATCCATTTTGATTTTGTTAGAATTCATATTAATATTCTGCTTGTGGCGCGCTTATGTTTGATCAATTAACTAACATACCTAACGGTAATCATAAATATTAGTGTTATTGAATAACAAACATAGTGGCGGCTACTTTACAACAAGTAGTGTAAAAGAACATTCTAGATATTTCACTGCCCTAGGAACTATTCTTGGTTTAGTTGAAGTGGGGCACTTAGTGGGACACCACTTTGGTATAAAGTAGTTGCCACCCTTTTTGGTATTCAGATGCACTAATATTTTTCACTGTTTATTTAATAAAATTGTGGAAAACTTAAAAAGAGGAAAGCTGAAACTTACTTGGCAAAGGTGAAAAGAACAAAAAAGGTGAAAGGAGCAAAAACTGAGCCTTAAAAAAGCATTTTAAAAAATATTCATATTTTATATTTGGCATAAGACACAGACCACAAATTTTGATATTTTAATTTCAAAGCTTTTAATTCGAGTTATTGTTTCAAGTTTAATTAAGTTTATTTCACGTTAATGTTAAAATATTTTTACAGACTTTAAGTATTTAATAAGGTAAAGAAAGGAAAAACCATGATAGTTTTTCCACTTGGTCTCCTCTGCAAAATTAGACAAATGTAGACACTTTTAACTTGTTTTGTGTTTTAGTTTTGATGTTAATTTTTTTAGCGTTTTCTTACAGAAATTTATTTTCAAAAATACTCTTTCAAAATTTTAAAAAAATATTATAAGTCGGATTGGACAGTCGGGATTATTAGAACTTTTTTTTTTGCCCAAGTTATAAATGTTTGAAATAAAAAAGCTAAAAATGAAGCATCGTAATTGGTACTTGCTACTAATCTCATGGTAGTGTTTAATAGTGTGGCTCTGCGTAGCGTGTTAATATTAGAGCTTTAAAGCTTTGGTTGATCATCATGCTGAATCAATTTTCAGATCAGATATAATTGCATACTTGGAAGCGATGTCACAGGAGTGTGTTGAACCTGATTGGTTGACCCACGCATGACGTCACTTGTAAGCATTCAAATATTTTGTAATTTAAAAGAACTCATTGAAATGAAATGAACATTCAAATATGACGCATTTTTTTCATAAAAGAGTAGTTAAGTTAGGATTAAAATATAAAATAAATAAATAAATAACATAATTTTTTTAATAAGTATGCTTCTAAAAATTAGATGTAAGAGGCACATGTTATAGCTTTATTATATCTGCCCCTAGAAAATGAATACAGGAATAAATATTTTATGATCACTAATGAGATATCTAAGATGACGTCACTTCACTTACCTGTCCAGTGGAAATGATCCATCAGTTACAGATGCAACCAATTACGAATACGTTTCTATTGAAATAGGAACAGGAATTGTCCTATAGGAATAGTACAACCGGAAATTGATTGAATGATAGTGGAACACTGATCTATATCAACCTCTAACTTGAGCATGTCATTCACCAAATCCTATAGAAAAGAAGGAAAAAAAAAACTTTTAGGTGAATTGCAACTGCTATTTTTCAACTGTTAATAGTTAAAAGCAAAAATTATTTTATTTTTGTGTTTCATCTGCTAATAAAACTGAAATTACCAACAATTCGTACATATAATCACATTTTTCTTGAATATAGTTGTTTTGATTTTTCATGCTTAAAATTACGATTTTGGAGAAATAATTCATTTCCTAATTTTGCTGTTGTAGTTGTGGTTTATTTTCTCGTGGTAAGAATAAAGACTTAAGTCCAAGATTCCACGGATACCAAATAAGTCATAGATGAGTGTAGAAAGTAAATCATTACATATTGCCCCCACGCAGATTAAGAGGTGGGCAGGGAGGTTCGTCAATTGCATTTATTGCAAATTTAAAAAAAGTTTCATGCCTATTGTGATTTATGCAATCATTGATTTATTAAAGATGTCATTTTATTTCTTCATGCCTTTATGAAATTTATTGTTTGTGCATACGACATTTTCTAACAAAAACAGATAGAAATAACGATTTATTTCTTTTTAACTCGCTACCTCTTTCTGGCCGTAATATTACGGGATATGGTATTTTCTGCTCCCTGTTATTGACGTAAAATTACATTCCGGCTTAGTCCTCTCATTTCTCTATATTTTTTTACTTAAAATTTTTCTCCCTACGTCTTGCTTGATATACACCGAAGAGCCATTATATTATGACCACCCTGCTAATAACATGTAGGACCACCTTTAGCCCTCAAAACCGCTAGCACCCGCCGTGGCATTGATTCCAAAAGGTGATGATAGGTAGTCTGAGGTATCTGGTACCAAGCGCTCACCAACTGGTCCTGCAATTCCCTCACATTGCGAGGGGGTAGCGTGGCAGCACGAATTTGGTTTTCCAAGTAGGACCACAAATGGTCTATTGGATTAAGGTCAGGTGAATTTGGGGGCCAAGACATGACTTGAAAGTCACTGGAATGTTCCTCGAACCAATCCATGACGATTCGACCCTTATGACATGGTGCATTATCTTGTTGGTAAACACCATCCCCCGCAGGAAAAGATATTGCCATGAATGGGTGAACCTGGTCTGCAACTATGTTCAAGTATCTTACAGACGTCAGGGAATGTTCTATGAGGATTATGGGTCCTAATCTGCCCTATGAAAACATTGTTCCTGGGCGAGAAACCACGAAAACCTGGGCGAGCCCATTGTTATAGATGGAGGGTGGTTATAATGTAATGGTTCTTCGGTGTATAGAAGAGAGATAGAATAGTAAATGGGATTAAAACAGGTAAGGGTTAAACATTTAAAAATGTTTTGCATTTGACAATCGGTGTCAAACTGATTAAGGAGAGAGGAGGCATATTAAAAATCTTAAGAAATCTGTTTTAACTGAAAATTGTTTAGTTCTGTCTTTTTTTAATGCTACAGTTTAGGTTAAGAAAGCATTGTTTTTAACTGTTGCATTTAGAATAATGAAAATAAAGTGGCAAGTTTAAATGTTTTTATTGTTTCTATTATTTGATGAATCTTTAATTTAAAGCTGTAGATTTTAATTATTATGATAATTTATGAAAACACTTAACCATTACATGTTAACCATTACATTAAATGTTACATATTAGAAACGAACTCAGTGGTACGCAATGGAAAATCTTTGGCAAGAAATTGGGACAATTTAGAACTCTCATAAATGCAAATTAAGTGCATCAGAGTATCTCAAATTTGAAATTTCAAATTTAAAAGGAATTTTTAAATGAAATCACATATAGATAATGAAATTAAAAAGTAATTACTGTAACCAACTAATTTTTTAGATATTCAATTTGTTTATTAATATATTAAGAAAATTGAACTTATGTAATGTAGAATGTAGGCTTCAGAAATGAATAGACATAATAAAAGAAAATATATAAATTAGCATAAACTAACATGTTTTTTCAACCGTTTTCAAATATGTTTATTTTTACTTTTGTTTGGTGAAGCAAAGACACTACGTTTTGAACTTATGTAGTTAATAAATTAGAATTTACTTATAATAAAATTTTTCAATAGAGTTAGAATTGAATGGAACAGAAAAAATTAAAATGGAAATAAAATAAAGTAAAATAAAATAAAGTAAACAAGTAAAATACGAATTAAAATTAAATAAAGCAAAATAAAAATGAATAAAGAAAAGAAGATGCCTGATGAAGTAATAGAAAATGTGAGGAGTATAGTATAAAAAATATTCTAGAGCATGAAATATTATTAAGACATTCAGTGCAGTGTAAAAATTATATCAGAACACAAAATATTATTTAGACATACAGCAGGCAGTAGGATCCTTATCATACGAGGTAAACGTGCATCATTACCATATAAGGTGAAAAAACTTAAACATTACTGAGACATGCGGGCTGGAGCACAATATATTATTAAGACATGCAGTGCAGTATAAAAAAAGTTGTAGAGCATAAAATGGTATTAAAGCATGCAGAACACATATGGAGTTATATTTACATCATTATCATATAGCAGTGTTTCCCAAACTTATGACTTTTGTGCACCCTTTCTAAATTTTTCGTAACGCTGAGTACCACTAATAAAAAAAAATGAATGAATTTTTTACTAATTTAAAATTGCACAAAAGTTAAAAATCACAACTGGCTGTTGACACCACTAATTATTAACTGTTAACTCTGCAAAAATTAGCCAACAGAAAAATGCTTAATCGTAAATTTCCATGGCTAGCTTTTTTTTAAAATAAAAATTTTTGAATTCTTTTTTGTTGCAAGATATTTTGCTTAAGAACGCGTACCCCCGCTAAACCGTACTTCTGGGGGTACGCGTACCACACTTTGGGAAACACTTTAGTATAGGGTTAAAAAAGCTCAAAATAGTGACGTTGATAATGTAAGTAAAATTATTTATTTTTTATTTTAACACTATAATCCTGCGTAAAAATGGGAATACAACATTTAAAAAGAATCAGAAGAAAAAAGAAAAGACCAATCAATCTATCTATTGCATTGAGGACGAGTCTTTATGCATAATAAACTTGTAATCAGCGAAAAAAATGAAATTTTTTTTTTTGTCTATTAGTAAATATTTATTCTTCTCTCAAAGTTTTTTTAATTAAGAACTTTTTTAATCATGGAGCAGATATAAATAAAAGTTTTTTTAGAGAAAAAGCTTTTTATAATTTTTTTATTTATTCAAAAATTGTTTAGTTTTTTGAATTAAAGAAATAAGTATTTTAAATTCATTTTTCAATTTGCAGTAAATAAATGTGAAACCTGAAAAATGTATATATTTTTTGAAAAGTTGAATTGTAGAAATTATACAAAGCCCCCTAACTGTATCACAGAAGAATATATTTTACGAAAGTTTATCATTTCTATAATAAGAGCAATTTTGTTTGCAATTAACATATTAAAAAGGTGAAAATCACCTTTTATTACATTTCATGCTGACGTTTTATGATCATTAGCATAAACTTACTTCTTCTTAGTAGTTTAAATTCATATAATTTTCAAGCTTTCTAAGACACAAACTGCAAAATATATTGGATTCTTTCCTTACTTCAGTTAACCATAACTTTTAAAAAGAATTATTTGCTAAATTCGAATATATATAAATATATATGTTCTATAGCCAATTTTTATACGGAGTACATTCTTAAGGCAAAATTTATTTCTTTTTCTCAAACGAATTCAAACCGTGGTTTCTGAAAAGATTCACTTCTGCAAGTTAAATATATTCAGGGCTGTTTCCAGTAACATATTCTGCTTTTCGTCTAAAAATATCGAACATACATTTTACACTCGCGCTATAAAATAAAAAGAAGTATCAAAGAAGTATGACATTTCATAAAATAACATAAAAAAAAATGCTTTCGGCTTTCTATTTCTTCCCTACATTTTTGTAAACAGTAAAAGAAACACCAATTCTTCAATCATACGAAGGGCTTTACATTTTGGAACAACTTTTTTTTTCTCGTTCTGATTTTGTTCTTATTCTTCGTTTCAGACGATCGATTGAAACTCGGTCGTAAAATCACTTTCTTCCTCATCAAACAAAAAAAAAATAAATAAATAAATAAATAAAAAATAACGACGAGACATGCGAGACGAATTGAGTAAGCTCGTCCAGATGCCCGTAATGTTCGTTTTTGTATCCAGGAAAGATAAATAAAAGACAAGAATACCATAGGATTAGGAACGAACTCGGATAGCTATCTCTTAAGTGTTCTCGAGAGAGCAAAGAAAAGAGGATTCGTGATCTAGTCTCAACGGATTTTCGTGAAATGGGATTCCTGCACTACTCATTTTATGCTTGTAATCGGAGAGCAGTGATATATTTTTGCGCCATTTTCTTGTTTTTTTTACGCTAGTGCTAATGGCCCACTTCAAACGCAGGTTACGTTCGAGTAGCGCTTCTACCTCACCTTCCAAGCGAAAGGCGGAAATATCGTTTGACTTTTAGCAGTTTATTATTTGCTGTTTTAATGGTTATAATTCCAGGCTGTATAATTTGTTTTGCAAGATGAGAGTGCAGTTTATCGCTAGAGAAGCTTAATTTAATGTTTTTATTTTAGCCGGTGTGAATGCCATTAATTTCAACGACGGTGAAGTTTTGCTAAGCAAATAATTCCCGCCGAGCATCTAAAACTTGTGTTTGGTTTACTTATTTTTTTTTTCAACATTCAAAAACTAAATTGAACGAAATAGGGCGCCCTGTAATCATCAACCTTAAAATTAGGTTGAATCAAAAACTTCTTCCGTACTTCTTGTACTCATTAGTAGCTTAAAAAGAATTTTTAAAACTACGCAAATTTATAACAACAGCATAGAAGCTCAAAGCAATTTTTATTTATTTATTTTGCAATAAAATCAGTTTATGATATTGATATAAGTTAATGTAAAAATTGTATCTGGGTACTTATACTGGGACAAAGAACAATATAATTTAAGTGAAGATAAATTTCTATATATAAGTATTTTGACATTCTGTTTAAAAAGAGAAAAATGGCACATCCTAATATACTAAGAATTGGTAAAAAAAAAGTATGTACCAATATCGATGCCTTGCATGGTAATGAGAACCTACCATACCCATATAGGTGCCTAATATAGGTACTGTAATAATACGGTTTTTACTACCTCCAAAAAGGATAAATACACTAATATCACCACACTACGCGTTCACGACATCTAATACACAATTTGTTGTATATTCCAGTGTTGCTTCAAAATAATAGATTTACCATAATATCCATAGGTTTCAATCACCACCAAAAAATTAACTTTACATATAGTATCATTTAAACTCTTATATTCAAAATTTAACACAATTTCCTCGAGTAAGTAAACTTCAATTTTATTAATTCTTCATGAATTTCCATTATTTATGTTTTCAAAGAGGCGCTTTGAAAGCATAAGTATTAATATAAGAAACATGTAGCCTCATTGCCTATTAAAGTACGAATTCAGTGAATTTTGACGTGCATTTTAGCTGTGTCAACCAAACATAGAGAACCAAAGATAAATAATAAAAAAATCCTTTATAGAACTAATTTTTGATTTACTAGAGCAGCAAAAAAAAAAAAAAAAACAATTCACTAATATTAAAAAAAAAAAAAAAATCATAATCCCATGCAAAACTATTTCTTTAGGATGTATCATGCGAACTGGTTGTCAAGGAAAGAGGGACTTTTAAAGAACACATTTAGGTCCACCGTGTCTTCAAACGTAAGCATACCAAATTTGGTGCCGATTAGTTAATATTTGCGATTTTGTATATGGTATTTATATAGATATTATGTTCATAAAACGCGAATTGAAATATTTATTGGGTTATGAAATGTTGACAATATGTATAATTTTTTTAATGTAAAATTTAAAACATTTCTTTGTTAGAATTGAACACAAAAAATTATTCGTCGATAGTTTAACATGAAAAGACATCAGCTTTAATTATCTATTTAGTAAAATAAGTTCTTTCCTGCAAGAAAAACAATCCTTTTTTATGGAAGAAATGAAGTGAAGAGAACAAATTCTTTCGGACCGTTATTTAGTTAGATAAGAACTTTTATCAGGCTAGTGTACTCGTTTATGGTGATTGTCTCGTGATTGGAGACGAGGAATGTTAATTGAATTCTTTTTTTTTTTTTCTGGGTGACACTACTATATTTTATTGTATGTTTTTATTTTAGTACTTACTATAGTCATCGGAAAGATATATTTTTTAGAAGTAATTGGCAGAGAAGTCGAGAAATTTTTCTTCTTCTAATCATTTTATCTTCCACTTTAAGATTACATTATGTGAAAATTTGTTTTTATGCTCTTGCTGTCAGTTTAATGATTTTATTTGAAAAGAAATGTTTTAGATGAAGATTATCATATTATTCATTGTAACACTAACTTCTCATATAATCGAAAAATGGTTAAATTACAATTTATTTAATTGTTATTTTACCATATTCAAACAAAACAGTCTACAGTAATTGCTTTCACTTGATAGTATCAAGTTGATACGGTTAAACAACCAGAAATTCATCGTACAAACTAGGCTCACCTGACTAAGCCACTTAGTTCCTTGTAGCTTGGAGCATACAGCCGAGAGGGGTAATCTGTCAATCTCATGACCGCTAGAATGGGGATTTAAGACCAACATTATATCTTCCATTCCCTTCATGTGCTGAGTTTTGGATGTCCCATGTTCCAAATTTGTGACCCTGGACAATTATAATACGATATTTTCATTCACGCATAAATAAAAGCGCCATAAAGCTGCTTTACACAAAATAGTTAACGATTTCCCATCTCTTACGATGTGTGAAACCAGACAAATTACAATTCACGGTTCTTTTAATACACTTCAATGCCCTTTACCCTACAAAAAACTTTTCATCAATGTCCAGTTAAATTTCTTTCTTAACAGTTTCGAAGCAGTTTTAATCTTAAATGGTTGAAAACCCTTGCAGTTTTTTATTCATGGTTTTTTAGCCATACTAGTTTTAAACGGTCTCAAAACTGTAAAGGTTACGGTTAATAAAATCGTAAAACAGATGCATAATAAGCTTTACTTTTAATTGGATGGACAGACTTCTGCCGGTAATTTTACCGTAATTTTGGAATTAAAAAGAGTGCAGTTTTAGTACATTTTTTAAAATAAATAATGTAAAATGATGAATATTTGAATTTAAGGGTAAAAAAAAAAAGAATGAAAAGATTGGATCTAAATCATAGAAATTAGTTTGAAGAAAAGGAATTTTCCGAGTTAAGATTCATTATGATTCTGGATTAGATTGAAAGAATTTAATTGAGAAAACAATTCTAATAGCTTTACATTTTTATTTGATTATTTCTCCTAAATGTTACAGACCCATTATATATCTATACAAATTTTACAGTTATTAAAATGACTTTATTTGCACGATTATACATATCTTTTTACAAGAATATGAATTTTTAGAAATTTGTAGACTCAATTTGGTTAAGAAAATTGATTTTAAAGTTTAAATTTAGAATTTAATAGCTACAAACATTAAATTTTCTGCATGAATTATTATTAGTTACTTTTGTTTAAAATTTAAATTAATTCATAAATTTTTCAAATTACCCAGCAACTAATTATCTTTGTGATACATCATTGGTAAACTAGTATTTTATAAAAGTTGTGGTCAGCTTTCCAAAATAATAAATGAATCTATAATAATAAAAGAATAATTTTGTTATTCCGTCTTACGAGCTTCATTGGGTATTTTTTTCTCGCTCTGCAGTAATTATTTATCTTACATTAAGTCTGGTAAACTCAAGCAATATATAAAGTTCATGTCGCCAAATATTGATTTGAAAGATATCCGCAACTGCATGGTTATAATTAAGCTTTTTAAAAGACTTTATAATCCTAAATAATGTCAAATGAAGGGTAACTTTAATAAAATAAATAAGCTGTGCAAATACATTTAAAGTTAGTACAGATTTATTGTTAGTAGTGAAAATTGAATGATTGTCATAAATCTTATTTATTATGTGTCGGTCACGATTCATAATATTATTTTTAGTACGAAATGGCATTTAAGAAGTTCATTAACTTTGAGGGTGTTTTTCAGTTAATGTACAGTGAACAAAATAAAAAACGCAACAGCATGAATTATTTTTAATCTAATAATCAGAATTCCAGGTTTCAATCTTAAAGTTAAGGGTAATCTTAAAGTAAAGTTAAGGGAGTGATCTAAAATATGCTAATTATTTAGTGCAGACAATACTTTAAGTTATGGAATCAGACCCCAAAACGTACTTTCTGCTATAAAACATACCCTTTTTTCGACGGATTAGGATTCCTGACACTTATAATATAGGAGTAGTCGTTACCTAGAAAATATAGCTTCAATACTTTAGTTAGAATAGAGGTTGAAAGTTTGAACCCCTTCATAATTTTACGTTAGGAATTTTACGTATTTCGTCATATTTTACAAACTTTTTAAACGAACCAAAGCATTTTTTTATATAATTTTAAAGTTCGTTTATTCAAAAATAATCCATTGCAAATTTTTTTATTATTTATTTATAGTTTTTTTATTATTCTATGGACAATAAACGAAACAAAATTGAATTCTAAATTATACAAATTTTTACAAGATTTTAAACCATGTAATTTTAAGTGGCGAAATTCTCAATTTGAAAACAAACGTTTGATCAGTTTCTGAATTATCAAATTCAAAAAAAATTTGTATAATTAAAAGTTGATTTCTCGAATACTGTTTCGACTGATTTCGTTCAAATTTAGTATTTAACTCTGAAAACTGCATACTTTGATTTTTTAAATTTTGAAACTTACACATTCAAAGTTATTTACCGTTATTAAATAAAAATAATAATAAATATATAATAAAATTTATTTTTTTGCATGGAATTATCTTCTGATAAATGAGTTTTATAAAGTTTTGGATAAATGAGTTGCGTGTAAAACTTTTAAATTGTCATAAAAAAATTCGGTTCAAAAAAAAAAAAAAAAAAAAAAAAAAAAAAAAAAAAGAGATTTGCAAAAATCCGCGAAAAAATAAAATTAACGCTAAGGAAATCAAACTTTAAATCATCTCCTGACGAAACGTTTGGGAACATGTATGCAATATTGCAACAGTCAACATAACTTTACGGTCAAGAATTTGAATCCGTCGAATAAAAAGTGTGTTGATCTAACGAAAATATGTTTTCGTGCCTGATTTCGTGACTTAAAATATCATCTACACTAGTTAATATTTACGGTGAGGTCATGAATCTTAGATTTTAGGTTGCTGTCGTTAAGGCGAAGGGTTCGATTGTACTTCTTTTTCAGTGGAGAACTTTTACGGCCAGGAATTCGACTTCTGCTATACCCATACGTCACACCAGTTTATAGGGCAGAGTCATTCATACACCCATTCATCCACAGATCGTAAATTTGACCTCAACCAGAGAACGAGCAATCTCCAATTCAGTATCCCCAGGGGTATAATTTGTTATGGGAACATAAAGGACTTTGTGATCCGACAGATTTAACGTGCACTAGTCACCGTTTACTACACGGGGAGTGTTTGGCTGGCTGGATTCGAACTCTAATTATCACGAACGTGGGTCCATCGGCCTGCCAACCGGGCTATACCGGTCCCTGTTAATCATATGCACAAAAAGAATAATAATATGACTTCGAACTAGGCTTAAAAAACTGAAGCGGATAGAAATTAAATATTTTAAAACTTCCTTGAAATTGAAATAAAATTATTCTTATTTGTATAAACATACGTATTTTATCGGAGAATCTCTTCCAGTTTCAGCAGATATTGATAGTGGCGTAGAGGAAAACAGAAAACGTAATCCAACTTTTACTCGATGTAAACAAACTACTGGTGATATATTAAATGCGCCAACATTGGTGTTTTCGGAAGGAAAAAATACTACATTGCATCTGAACGTGCTGAAAACTTTGTCATTTATTGAAATTAATATTTAACTACTCTCTTAAAAGTATGCGCGAACGCTTGATTAGATGTTTAGATATTAACTTGAAATAAACGATAATTTTTAGAGTTTTGAAGCACTAAATTTGTATAGATATTACACAGCAGTTATTAGATAAAAGTTAACGGTTTCAAACTCTGTTTTTAGTTATTGAACATTTAAGTATCTGTCAATTGTATTAAATAATTTTATCATCTGTTCTGTGAAGCCAAGTTCTAAAAACTTGATATTCTTTCTATGCTGTGTGCATGTTTGATTTACAAACTATTAATTTAGGAATTCGTGCAGATATGCAGTTTAAATTAATGATTTTTACATTATATCATATCGTTAAAATAACTTTATAGACTCTTCTGTGTATAACATCTTGCTAAAATTATAAATTTTAGTGTTACCGAAAACTGAAAATGGGGTCACCTACTCTTCGACATGTAGTGCAAAAACAATTTCTTGGTATTTCACTAAGGTTATTTTTGGTTCTTGGTGCGCAAGGCTCGCCATAAAAGGGCGACCCTTACCACCAAGTATTGGGCGACCCTTGCCACCAAGTATTGGGCGACCCTTGAATATTTATTTTTAGCCGTCGATGTGATCTAGGGCGGATTAATGAATGAATATCAATCGCAAAGAATTAAAATTATAATAATTTCTTGAAGATGTGGATTATTTTCCCCCGAATGGATTATCGGGCCACTTTCAGCTCAAATTTTCGCCATTGTTTGCAAGATGAATTATTACTTGACCTTTAACAATTTATTTTTAATATAAGTATTTTAGATTCTATCGTAGGGCTCAATATTGAAAATCGTATTCCTCATATATGGCTTCAGTCATGTTAACTTTATATTAACAAAGATAAATAATATGAATGTGGAACGTTTAAGAAACACGTAATTTTTTTTAAAATTATTTCTTTAATAGAGAGTTGAATAAGTGAAATATAAAATCTTAGTTGTGCCACCATTTTTGATGTAAAGATACACTGAACTTTTTTATAGTATATGGAAAAAAGTATATTAGGTGAATGTTTCTGTGTACACCCTAATAGATAAACCCCTTGCCGGGATAGTCTGGTTGGTAGGGCATGGGGCCCATGTCCAAACGGTCGTGAGCTCGATCCCGGTGCAGTAAATATTGAATCATGCATGTTAAATCTATCGGGTCCATGTTCCCATTACAAATCGTACCTCTGGGGGTACTGATCCTGGAGTTTCCTTGTCTCTTGGCTTGGGTTCAAAACTACAAGGCTATTGAGTTGAACATTAGTTGTCGTAAATACCCTAAAAAGTTGGGTCGGCAGTTCAACAACGGTTATAAATAAAATAAAAAATAGATAAACCCTGCACCGTAGTGGCTCAGGGGATAAAGCCCTCATCTCCCGATGAGGTGAACCCAGTTCGAATCCCAGAGAACACTGGCCGATACGAACTCCGCACATGACTTGCACCAACCTAGCTGATGCAAAAATATCCTTATTTGTAAACGGATCATGGGTTAGAGTCCCAATGCCATTAAGATAACAGTAGGAGGTTTTCCTCTCCATTCAAAGCAAATGCGGGTTAATTCCCTCAAAAAGTCCTCCAAGAAGGCAAGTTTCTCCCAATACTTTATTTAGTAATTACAGTGTCTGGAGGATTGGGTTCAAAATTAAAAGACTACTTAGTTGAATATTGGTAGTCGTAAACCCAGAGTTGGGTCGACATTTTAATCGACGGTTATAAAATAAAATAGATAAACTCTGAAGACACTTAATATCAACAAGTCAATTTCTTACAAAAATAAATTTTTTTCTTAAAAAACAAACTTTAGCCCAGTTTTTAAATGTTTTGCCAAAAGCAGAATTAAAAGATTTTTTATCAGAAAATAAAATTCTGGAGAAGAAACAAATTGAATTTTAAATAAATATATCAATTATATACTGTAAACGTTTAAATACTTAAAACTTTTAAATATTTACAACAATGCTCCACATGAAACGTTTACAACAATAATAAACTATTACAGAAAAATAAAAAAAATATATGTCTTGGACATTATTTTAACAATCAATACTTTTCTTTAAAACATTGTTGCAAAAATAAAAGTATCTGATTACAATGGTAATAAATACATTAAAAACTCATTCTTGTTTGAGCTTTCTCAAATGCGGTTTGTGTTTTGCGATTAAAAAAAACCCTATTGAGTGATAATTATGAATCAAAGCGATTTGTATCGTTTTGCTGTGTTGAATAACTGGCGGAAGGAGCGGGAAAAATATCCCAGACCTAATCGTAAGCCTAAAAAACGTACTTTTTGTTATTTTAACTGTAGTTAAATATCTAAATGGAATATGCTAAAAACAATATAAAACTTCTGTACAACAATTTGCATGTGTTTCGGAAACTTAAATTTAGATAAAAAATAGAGAAATCGTTAACATAAACTGAAAAACTCTTTATATGTTGTAAAAAATATTTTGTTTCAAAATTTTACCCCACACTTTTCCATTCATTCATTTGAACTTAAGTCCAATAAAAATACTTTGTTACATGGTGGTTTTAAAAAAGGTACTTTGTGATTATCCCCCCGACCTGTCAGAATGCGCAAAAATGCGCAAATCCTTTGGCGCTATCATAATGTAGAGCAATTTCCAACATAAGCATTCTAATCTCATTAAATTTATCAAATAATAATAATAAAATAATAACAAAAAAATTTAAGTGTAAAAATACGTAAGAAAAAAGTGTAATAAAAGGAATCGAAACAAAGTAAAAAACCTCTATTTTTTTATAATTACACATTGAATTATTCTTGAATCCGACCATATATGTTATTATAAATCATTTCTTCTATAATATTCCTAAATGACTCTCTTCGGTGCAAGGCATAGCTCAAATTCCAATCCTTTTGAGGTGGAGATGAATTTATAATTCATCACGCTAAAGAAAGCTTACTCGTGTAGTCAAGAATTTCACAGCAAATATGATAAAATTTGTGATAATTGGAGCAGAAGCTACCTTTTGGCGATAATATTGGGTTTGGCGAAAATGGTCGATGGGATAATCCTGAAGTACGGAAATGGCTAACTGTGTGATCCCAAAGTACGGAAATGATCGATGGCGCAATGCCAAAGTACATTAAGAATGTTCAAATAAAAATTTAGGGGCAAAATATAAGTAAAATATAAAACTTATCTTTTGAAAGAATCCTAAACATCTCCCCTCTAATTAGTAGCTAATAAATTTAATAAATAATATTACCTCCATAAAAACTCAATAGATATTTAAAAATATTTTTTGTAGAGACCTTGTTTTCTGTCTGTTAAAGTAAACTCACCAGTATTGATTCGACAGCCCTTTGTGGGGCACGGCCTTCCGTTGAAGCTTTTCTCCATCTGCTATTCACCCAGAAATTGATATTCAGTTCTTCTCTTTCAGGATGGAGCAAGAATTTCATGCCAAAAGTCATTTCATTTCTTTTTCGGTCTTTTGTTGGAGGGGGGTCGTAGTAAAAACCCACAATGCTGTTCACTTCGGGCTCATTCTACTACTTATATAACTTAGTTAAATAAAAAACATTATCTCAACAGTCCCTTGTTGGCCATGGTTGTGCAATCGTGGTTAAGCTTCATATTTTCAAGGCCAATAACTATCCATCTCTGAAGATGGGTATTTGGGTAGTCTTCAGACGCTACTGGGGATCAAACCCCAGTCCTTCACATTGACAGTCTAGTGCCATCGCAGCTCTGAATAAATAATACAGCTTTGAAATATGTTGAGCCTTTTCAGAGTTTTATCGTATTTAAGAAACATTTAAAATTTTCTTATAAGGGTAATTTTATATGTGATGAGGAATAATAGCATTTTATTGGCACTTCAGTTGTATTACTCTTTTGGTTAAGAGGTAATGCAAGTCATAGGATAAACAGGAAATGAAACACCGCAGAATAAAACAACTAATTGTTTTGGAGATTTCAATTGGCACTTCATTTGTAATACTCTTTTGGTTAAGAGGTAATGCAAGTCATAGGATAAGCAGGAAATGTAACAACAAATTGTTTTGGCGATTTCTAACAACTAATTGTTCAAAACAACTAATTGTTTTGGAGATTTCAATTGGCATTTCATTTGTATTACTCTTTTGGCTAAGAGGTAATGTAAGTTACAGGAAAAACAAGAAATGAAGCCCCACAGAATGAAACAACTAATTGTTTTGGCGATTACATTGGCACTTCAGTTCTATTACTCTTTTGGCTAAGAGGTAATGCAAGTCACAGGATAAGCAGGAAATGAAACAACTAATTGTTTTGTCGATTTCATTGGCATTTCATTTGTATTACTCTTTTGGCTAAGATGTAATGTAAGTTACAGGAAAAACAGGAAATGAAGCCCCACAGAATGAAACAACTAATTGTTTTGGCGATTCTACAGGCACTTCAGTTGTATTTCTCTTTTGCCTAAGAGGCAATGTTGGTCACAGAATAAACAGGAAATGAAGCCACACAGAATGAAACAACTAATTGTTTTGGCGACTTCATTGGCACTTCAGTTGTATTACTCTTTTGGCTTAGAGGCAACGTAAGTCACAGGATAAACAGCAAATGAAACACCACAGAACGAAATAACTAATACGGAATGAACGGAAAATTAAAACTTACAGAAAAAACTGATAAGTAAAACTAGACCGTAGCTTATCTCTTAAAATATATATTTAAAAAAAATTAGTAATTAGACGGGTATCTATTTCAGGAGCTGCAAAAAATCGTCGAACCGTTATTGACATAAAAAAGGCTTAATTAATTGTAGTTATAAGCGTTACTGGTGCATTAGTTTTTTCATATACTAGTACGGTAAGCCTAATATAGTTACTTTGGTAATAGGATTTTCACGGCAACCTGGAACAGATAAATATCATTTAAAAGTAGGATTCAAGATGAATAATATGACATGACGGTTAAGCAATTTACCATATTTCAGAATATTTCATCCCTTATTTTCCTAGTGAATTGCATTCTTTATTTCATTTTTGTTATTCAGTTGACCAAATACATAATTTAGAATAGTCAAATGACAATCAGGTTGTCTTCCAGGAGACAATCACTTGTGTTTCCAAGACTACATTGGACAAACACTCTTGAGAGTTATGCAATGCTTTTCGGAGATAAAAATAGAGGCTTCTAAAACAGAAATGAAACATTCTATATTAAGAAAACTTCAGAAATAAAAACAAATATTTATAACCATATTTGTTTTTAGAAAATACGTTTCTATTTTTTAATCAATGATAGCGGAGTTGTTTTTTTAATAATTTATTTAAAAGCAGAACTTATACTTTAAGTCATTTTGAATATAAGTACCGAAGAAATAAACTTCTTAGTGTGGCATTACAGTAAAATTTTCTTTTATGAATAAATTAATACATCATTAATTTAAACTTGATTTATACACATTTTGTTTTGATTAATATTTTAGCTTATGAGGATGGGAGCGAATTCGATGATGAATTCGATGAGGATGAGGATGAATGTGAGTTAGATGAGACTGGTATTGACCAAGTGTAAGTAGTTATTTTTGAAATCTTGTTCCAGACAACTCTTATACAATGCGATCTAAATAGTTTGTCTAAAATAAAAACACCTATTTGTTACCAAACACCCATTAAAATAAAAACACCCGTGACGGAGACTATGGTAACGAGGCATAACTATTTCAAGTTGGGATGTGGGGTTACTGTTCAGGAAAAGTTTTGGCTCGGGTCGGTGACATAAAGGAAAATTTTTTCTTCGGTCTATTATGTGAGCCACAGATTAAAGAGGGGCTCCCTTCCCTGAAATGTACTTTTCATGTTTCCATAGCAGCCGAGGGGAGTTCATACCTAAGACAAACTTATTGTTTGTGTAACTGGTATACAGAAAATTCATGTCCTGTAAAATTTGCCTTCTATTCGACCTTAATACTCACTCTAAATATAATAAAAGTATAATAATTTTAAAATTATACAATTATGAATTTTAATAAGAGTATATTTCTTTCATACTATCGACTGCCTTTAAAAAGAAATATCATTACTTTTTATAAGTTCTTTATAGTAACCATCCTCATTGTTCTCAATGCGATTAGTTGAAGACCAGAAATTTATTTTTAATAGAGTGGAAAATCTTTGGATTAAATATTTAATTTTTAACACTTATATTATTTAGGACATTATATGAAACATGGGAAATTTATACATAAGGTCCATGAGGTGCTTAATATATATATATATATATATATATATATATATATATATATATATATATATAGCATAATAAATAAATACAAAAAAAACACGAAGAAAATTAAGAAAAACAATAAATAAAAACTCCCATTTATCTGGGCTCGTGACGGAGACTATGGTGATGAGGCATAACTATTCCAAGTAGGGGTGTGGGGTTTCGGTTTAGGAAAAGTTTTGGCTCGGGTCAGTGAAATTTTCTTTATATTTTACTTTCTTTATAAGTATAAGTATTTGGACACGTGTGATTGAAAAGAAAAACAAACTTTATTCATAATCAATAGTTGGTAGAGCCTCCACGAGAGGCAATAGCAGCGTGACCCCTCCGGGCATACTCTCCGCAAGTCCTTGCGTGACGGCTAGTGGTATTTTCTTCCACTTGGCTTGGAGAAGACATGTAAGTTCTTTCACCGATTTCGGACGGGTAGTACACCCTTTAATTCGACGATACAACTCGTCCTAGAGGTTCTCGATAGGATTCAGCTCTGGGCTCTGGGCAGGCCAGTTCATTCAATTAACCCCATAGGCACCATACCATGCCTTAGTGACCCTTGCAACATGACAGCTGGCATTGTCGTCCTGGAAGTAACAGGGGTCCACCCCGTAAAACTGCCACAACGTAGAAAGTACATTGTAATCCAAAACAGTGCAGTAGGCATCTTGCATGGGACTAATGTTGATGTTGTTCCCTATAAGATATATACCGGCGTAGGGCGTGACGTATCTCAGGACCGCTGATATAGTCATTTGCATAGGTGTCCGAATACTTATTGGTAAATAGTGTAGATATATAATTTCAAATAAATTTTTTTATCACTTTTACAATAAACTGATCTTTAAAATAATCAATATGAGTACAATTTTTTTTTTTTAAACTTTAGCTTTGATACTGAATATGAAGGAGAAAAGCTGGCAGTAGCAGCTGATGATTTGTTTAATGATGATGATGACTATGAGTCAGAAAGGTATAATCACTCGAATTGTATATAATTATTTTTGTTATAATTATTTTAAATGTTTGATATAATTTTCTACGCAACTGAATTGTGAAATTTTAAAAAGTTTATTCTTTTAAGCTTTTTTTTTAGAAAATATTTGTCTAATTTTGTTTCAATTTTGGGTTTTGTTTTTTTGCTATTATCTTGTAAATCTAGATATTGGATATTTTCTTAGACTATTATAGAACTAAAAAAAAATAATAATTAGGAAAATAAAATACCAGAAAATATCTTTATATAAACCAGTTTTACAAATGTATGCATCTTTTAGATTCGCATAAATAGCTTTAAAGACAGACAAGTATACAAAAGAAAAAGAAAATTGACATTAAGTGACCCAAAATTTCAGCCGCTTTTCTGAAAAAATATTGGGACCCTATTTTCGAGTTTGCTATTCACCTCATGCTTTGGGTGTTAGGAAATTTTTGAAAAAAAAAAAAAAAAAAAAAAAAAAAAAACATGTTATTTTCGAGAATGTACGTTTTTCTGTCTAATTTTATATCTTAAAATATTGTCTACAAAATAATTATTGAGCATATTTTATGCCAACTCTACAATTCTTAAGACAGCCTATGGTACGAGAAACTCCTGCCATGAAATCAAACGTTGTTCAGATATTCAGCTGTATTTTGTCAGTAAACCGAAAGAAACTCTGATTATCAGATTCAAAAAACTAACTTCTGTAATAAAAATTATATTTTTAATGTAGAAGTTGATTTTTAATTAAATTGACCCCATTCGAAACCCAAATTCTGATTGCGTTACTGTATTTGTGTGGGCTTACTAATTCTTGGAAACTGAACGAAATTCTGATTATCAGCTCCAAAAACTATCTTCTGTAATAAAAAATATACTTTTAATATAGAAGTTGGTTATAATTAAATTGACCCTATTCAGTACTCGAATTCTGATTTCGTTACTGCATTTGTGTGGACTTCCTTACACTTGGACCGTTTATCTTTGAAACTGTCCTTAAGATCCTGAAACATGAGCTCTTACAAGTGCATGGTACGGTGAGCTCCTTCGAGGTTCGTTCAAGGTGGTGTAACGTAGGAGTACATGAGGTTAAAGCCTGTGTTACATGCCATGTTGCTGAAATCCTTCGAATGTTTCTTCGGAGCGCACTATGAGTATATTCTGTAATTAAATATATTTCAAAGATTCTGAGAAATGTTTTGTTCTTTAGGCGCAACAAGTGTAGTAAAAATTTGAGCTGTTCTTTTGTTACAGAAATCATTTCCCCATGGTGCATAAACACCATAGTTTCATCAAAATTTATTTAGAGTAATGGGTTCCAGAGGGTTCTGAATTTGGTCACTTTATGTGTGACCACCCTGGATTTAAGAGAATATTTTTCGTTTCTTAATTTAGTGACGGAGAATGTATGATGGAGTTGAAGGCTGAATTGCCACTGTCTGATGTGGAAGATGAAAGTGATAATGAAGTTGATGATTATGGATTTAACGATGTTGAGTTTGATATAGTTGTTGAGAAGAAAATCATAGATAAAGTTGATGGTGAAGTGTTTGATTGTGAAGTCGTAGGTGAAGTAATAGTTGATGAAAAAGTTGAAGATGACTTCACAAGGTATATTAATTAATAAATTTTATATGGTAATTACTATTTCTGTAAAAATGAGCTTCAAGTGTTTGAGTTATTTTTCTAAAATAGTACTTTCGTAGCTACTTTAGAATTAAAGTGTAATATAAATATTTAAATGAATACACTTGTGCTTTATACAAAAATGAAGCCTATTATTTTATTAATCTTGAATCAGTTGTACAGACTATCAAACATGATCTTATGGCATATATACAGAATAAATGCATACAATATATTAAAAAATTGAATTTCCTACTTTGGCAGAAAAAAATAATTAAACTATTCACAGGATGTTACTTAACAATACTTTGATTAATAAGGAAATTATAAATGATAATGCTGTAAGAACCACAAACACACCAGTTTAAAAAAATTGAAAAATGCTTAGAGAATTCATTTTAGGGAGATTATCAGCAGAAAACAAAGAAAAAGCAGGCTTAAAGAGTGGGTCAAATACCTTCCTACTACCTTCAGAATTTCTTTTTTAGAATTTCTTTTTCCTTTTAGTGGGGACAGAAAAATAAGCTGCAAATTTATTTAAGAAAAATATTTTATTTTACTAGTAAATTTAATTTGTTTTTCCTTCTTTTTTATCTATAGTGATGCACGTGTTTTTCCAAATTATTTATTCACTGATGAAAAGATTGCGAAATTGTACAAGTTGGATACAGCGCATGAAAAGGATTCTATTGCATATGGTATTCCGGACAATAGGTATTTTTCTTTTTCAAAAATTTTGATTATATAGAGTGATTCAAAACAGAAGTATAGAGAATTGCATAGCTACCCATGGCCAAAGGGGGCCTTCTTATTATGAATGGGTTGTTAATGGCAATTTAGTCTTAATTGTATTTATGCCAAAAATTATAACCAAATAGGCCCAGAAGCAGGTGTTTTGTCGTAATCTAATGTTTTGACAGATTTGGTGAATTTAACATGTTAGTAATATTATTAAATTGTGGTGAAAAGGTATTTCGGGACCTATCTGAATGCAATTTTCGATATTCTTAAATAGTAACGTAAAATTGAGACAGAATTAAAATTATCTCCCTAGTAAAAAATGTATTTTCCCTAGTATTTTCCTAGTCCTATTTCCCTAGTATAAAAAGTATTTTCCCCAGTTTTTCCCTAGTCCTATTTCCCTAGTATAAGAAGTATTTTCCCTAGTATTTCCCTAGCCCTATTTTCCTAGTAAAAGATACGATATTCGACATTTAATTTCTGCCTCCTTAAGTTTGACATTGAAAATTGATCTGCTGGTTGTTTTTTGTTGTTGATATATTTAATGAAAACTTTCTTCTAAATAAGTTCTGGATATAAAAATAAACATCATTTCTCTTCAACAGACTGATCAGTAGCAATTCAAAAGACTAACAAATAAAAATTGAAATGAATTTAAATTAAAAATAAATATTAGTTTGAAATTAACGGAATAACATTTTAAAATACAGTCTATAAGTATAGGTGCGCAAACCAACTACAATAGCACTTATTAGATAAATCTGAATACCTCATAAAGTAAATAAAAATCAATATGTAAATTTCAAAAACGTTAAAAAAATTAAAAATTTTAACAATTACTCGATAGTTAAAAAAAACTATTAAAAGAAATCAAAATTTAAAATATAAATTTCTAATGCATCTAAGTATTAGTAATTGAAATTAACGTTTTCATTTATAAACACTTAGAAATATGTGTTTTTAGAAATTTGACTGAATCAAATAACAATTTATTCTTAAATTACTTGTATTTCAACAGGAAACTTATGTGACAAAAAATTTTGGTGAGCTCCTTATAACGTGAATATCTTTTTTTTTTAAATTTTAGATTGGAAAAACATGATGGTTTCTTCATAAGAGAGAAAAAATATTATTATGATATGAGTGATATTGATCTTAACATCATCGAGCATGTTGAAAAGAAAATCGAGAAAAAAGGATGCTTCAGTTTTTTCTCAAGAATTTTCAACAGATTTTTCAAAAAATAATAAACAACATCAATCTGAAGTGCCATCATTTTAAAAAATGTACACAAGCTATTTCCAACAAAATTTGACATCATAGTGTTGTGATACTTAAACGCATGTAAAATGTTTATCCTGAAATTGAAATTCTAATAATTATATTGCTGTGATTATGTAATATCTGTAAATTATCCATCGCAGAAAATATAATATTTGGCAAGATTAAAGTGTCTCTTATTTATATTTAGTGCAAGAAAACATGTGTCTAATTGGCATGTCATCACTTAATCATAAAAAAAAAACTTTTTATTTCAAATATATTATTCCAAGATTTAATACATGGATAACTAGTGTAATACATTTTTACGTACTTTTTTTAATATACCTCAATTTACATTTTACTTCAAATAAGGTTAATAAGAACTTGCATACTAGCAGTCATAGCCAGCCAACTGTTGAAGAGTTAACAGCAACGAGAAAGGAAAGAAAACGACTAATAAATACAATACAAATCTTAATAATACAACTCTTACTAAATTATCAACTCAAAAGTTATTCAAGTTGTTTCACTTTTAATTTCGCTCTCTATACTATCATTGGTTAAGGAAAGAAAAAATAATAAAATATGATATTATTAAATGTTTGAATAGTGTTAGAAAATGGTTATTAGAACTGAGTATATTTTCGTAGTGTTCATTACAACCGATTCATAGATTGTTTACATTTTTTTAAAATTCCGTACAAAGAACGAGCTATCAGTAACAAAATAAATAAATGAAATAAAAATTTATTTGAATTCAAATATACTAGAATGGACTTAGTTGAAAAACGAAATAAGTCACCAATACAATAATCATTTTTAGAATAGGTTTTGGTTTTGAATTTATTTACAACCATTAAAAATTCAAAAATTAATTAACCTAAGCTAAATTGTTATTTTTAAACTAAATTATTTGTACAAAAAGTAACAGTAATTGTACAGTATTTCAAATTTTGCTAAGGATTTTGATATAATTTTATCCTATATGTTTAAAAATTCTATTAATATAAAGCTATGAAAAAAGGACAAAAATAAAAATAAATTATATTAGGTACTAAATATTATTAGATTAAAAAACTAGATTGAACAACAAGTTTTAGTATGGAAAAAATACTTCCAATTTCACATGTATTATTTAATGTAAGGAAATGTTTTTTTTTCTTCATTTTAACAGCCAGTGATGTGTATGACCTGTCTTTGTTTAGTGATTTTAATAATACTTCCAACAGAAACTTTTACGAAGTAAACAAACTCTTAAGACTAATAACTAAATTCTAACACAAAACGCAAAAAAATGTCAACAAGTAAATTTATTAAATTTCTATTTAACAATTTAATTTTCCTGAACTTTTAACATCATTTCTTCAACTGGCCAATTTATCACGACATATCAAGGAAAAAAAAATTTATCGTGAACTTTGCTGTTGAGGTTAAATGGATGCAAAATTGAGTAATCGGTATCCTTAAGCCTTAACAAACTTAAGTCAAGATTCTTAGAGCATGAACGAAGAAATGTATTCTACCCGTTCTACACGCGCTGTCAAAAGTAGTTTAAGGCCAGAACTACATGTCAGACTTTTCGAAAAGTTAACTCAAATTAGGCGTCTTATTGAATTACTTTTACGCTTCCCGAGGGTTCGTTGTCTCGAAAAATCTTAAAAGTTACCCACTAAAAGGAAATGGTATCCAAAAATTTATTTTCTGAGAGTGCCAGGAATCAGATTTGGTTATTGCGTCGAGTACTTTAATTATTCTGACTATTTTAGTAGTATGAATTATTAAGACGTAAATCTTATTTTGTAATTATGTAGGAATTTGTAATTGATTCCTATAATTACAAAAAATTTTTAAACTATTTTTATTCAAATTGTAAAAAGAAAAAAAAAAAAAATGTTAAATACATGGAAAAAAAAACTGTCAGCTGACAAGAATAAAACTCACAGGCAATACTGTTATTTAGGGTTATTCACAGGTTATTCTATTATTGTAAAATGGACCCTTTCTTTTAGGCAGAAAAGTATTGTTTATTTTAACAAACCAACTTCGGTATTTTAAAATAACTAATGACATTTTAACAAACACTCTCTGCTATTTTAACAAACAAATTCTGCTATTTTAACTAGAAAAATTTTGATAAAATAACATTGACGGCAACGTGGGAGAAGAATTAGTATGACCAGTCAACGCTGGGATTAGAACCTGAGTGACCCCATTTGAAGGTAAGTGCTTTGTTCCTTGAGCTACTGAAGCTATATTTCCCATTATGAAGAAAAATCTTAAACTGTCTTTAACTTAAAAGTCTTATTGATGTCATATTTAAGTGCAAAAACATTAAAAACTATAGTGACATTTAAATTGACTGGTAACTTATCACAAAATTATGTCTAAAGAATTATAATAATCTGGTAGAATAGAACTTTGACAAGAGAGTTGACAAGCAGTTTTTTTACTTGATATTCAAAACCATAAAAATAATTGCTAAACAGTAAGAGCGAGTATAGAAAATAATTATTAAATGTTTTGAAAAGGTTATTGTAATGTAAGCAAAAATGAGTGGCAACAACTGTAATTTGAACAGGCGGTTTTAATCCGTTCATAATTCGAGTGAAAAGCAAAGAAAAATTGCTGTGGCAACAATACAGGTTTAAACAGTCAGATATACAGAGAAAGTCTGTTAAAAAATGGGAATTCTTGCGTTTTGCGGATAACTGTTAAAAAAATCTGTATTTTTTAGACAGTTTTTTCCCCAAAAAATATGATGAATGTGTATTTTTTTTAGAATCTCTAAGGAAATGAATTCTGACTTTTTAGAACTAGAAATTCTCGAAGAAAGTAACCTCATTTTGTAATAATGCAATCCTAACTGCATAGAGTTTAAAACTAATTCCTAATAGTAAAATTTGTTAGTTGAATTTTTTATATAAAGTATTCCATAGACAATACCTTTAATGTGTAATATTTTAGAATTTTTAATAAAATGTGTGATCTTCTGACCCTTTTATAACTACAGATTATTAAGATGTTAATCTTATTTTACAATTAGTTAACAAAGTGTTTCATAAACAGCTCCCTTAACATCAATATTTATAGAATCTTAATGACGTGAAAAAAACATCATGTAAGTAGTCATTTAAATTGGATAAACGTTACTGAAATTTGATAAATTTCATCAAGAGTAATGATGGTGAAGGCTGAAGTAAAAACTTCAAAGTCACTGTTACTGTCCAATTTCACTTTCGGATGCTGGGCCCACATATATAGTGCTAATCTTAGAATGCCCTGTTCGGATGAAATTAAAAGACCAATTCGAATAATCTCTATTCACTTGTGTTCAGTTTTTTCCCCAACAAATAGACTAATAACACCTTGAATACCATTTCTGAACTAAATGATGTATCTGAGTTTAGTTTGTGCTTTCATGATGACATCTAGACTTTTTATTCGATAATCAGACTAATATATCGTATTTTCCATTCAAATTTCCTCACTAATGATTCTGCAATTTTCTCAGGCGTTTTGTTTTCTTTTCGGTTAGATAATAATTCATGATTCCTAATATGTATACTTATTTGAATTCATTTTCTATAGGAAATATAAACATATCTATGAGGGTGGTGACTACGGAATAATTTGAAGAAATAATATTAGTCTAAGATAAATCAAATCTCACAAAAACAAACCCTCAATTAAAAACACCTAAAATGATTCAAAGAGAGGAAATGTTATTATTTATAGATACAAAGGTAGATTAAATACAAACGAGACATTTGTAATTGCAGCAGACGTTTTTTTTAATCTCGTTGTCATGGCAACAATAGAATTTTAACTATTAGTGTTGCAATATTTGTTTGTCAGTGTTCGGTTCTTTTTTTTCTCCTTAGTAGCTTGAATCATATGTGAGCTTAACGAGCCTACTGTTGTTGTATAACCCGCAATAATTAAACTCTAAGAAGTGTCAAAACTAAGAAAATTTTGCGCAGATAATAATTCGGCAATGATTCTCCCGTCGATTGCACAAATCGCACAATTCATTAAAACAAGGACCAGAAGAGGTCTTGACTTATGATCTTTGACCAAGAACGAGTCTTACCACAGAGAGAATTTTTCGTGACGTTATTTATAATGGTCGACGAATTAAAGTTCGAAAAAATAATGCTATAACAGAGATTATTTATGGAAGCGTGCAAAGCGGAACTCATGAAAAGTTGAAATATCGAAAAATATCAGGTGCCGAGGTGGGTACCAGAAATCAGAAGCATGCAAGAAAAGGCATTTGTAAAAGATTATTGAGTCGCTATGAAACAAAGGAAGAATAATTTTTGACTCGAATCTTAACTTGTTATGAATCTTGGGTGCACCTTTAAAAAATATTAAAGTTTTGTTTGATGTTGTTTCAAGGTTGACAGGCGTAAAAAAATTGTATAAAATGAGGTTGTGTTTTGCACCAAAAGTAAGCCTCAATTTCAACCTCATTTACAACGTATTAAATAAACCTCATGCATAGCTCAGCAATACTTTTAGTTGAAATCCGGAGAAGCCATTCACACCTCAAATATACTTATTTCCTTAAAGTGTGAAAAAGAATAACCTGCACACCTCCAAAACAGCATCTCTAAGCTGATTGCTTTAGGATAGATTTCTATCAACCTCAAAACAACCTCAAGTGTGAATAAAGCAACTTTATACACCTCGATTATAATCGTTATTTTTTCTGTAGTTCTTGAAGTCAACTTCAAATAATCCTTAAATCAACTTTAACACCTTGAAACAACAGCAAATAAACCACAAAACACCTTTAATTTTGTAAGGGTAAATGTATCTGCTCCATTCAAAGCAAAATCTCGGTTATCTGCGAGGTTTTGTGTAATTCGATTTCTTTCATAAACGGCGAACAATTAATGCGCATTTTACTATGAGCTTTTATTATTTTAAGCTTAGTCAAAGCAAGCTATTGGTCCAAAAACCGCATCATTTAAATTTTTATAAGTAATATTTTAATATTTAGTTATAAGAAAAATATCATTTATATTTGATCTTCTCTCTTATATGAATTACTTCCTCATTTGGCTAATCAGTTATAAGTTCAAAAATGCTTGTACTTAATCAAGCGCTTTTTTGTACTATTCTTGTTTCGCAACAAACATTATGCAAATGAAAGGAATGTATTTTATTTTATTTTATTTTATGGAAAATATTAAAGCTTTTTATAATATAAAAAATATCTTAAGTAATGAGAAAATCATTGTTCAAACATATAAGCAGCTCAGAATAACAAAATATTCATACAGCACAATATTGTAAACATTTTACAAAGTGCATAGAATTTTTAGAAAATCATATTTTGATACTACAATTTTTTATCTTCAGTTTACATTATCGTTGTTGATTAAATTAAAAAAAATACAACAAGTTAACAGGCTTACAATATCTAGATATTTTAATTATTTTTTACCGCTGCATAGAATTTTTAGAAAATCATATTTTGATACTACAATTTTTTATCTTCAGTTTACATTATCGTTGTTGATTAAATTAAAAAAAATACAACAAGTTAACAGGCTTACAATATCTAGATATTTTAATTATTTTTTACCGCTGAAAAAATCGGTTCCTTAAAAATGCATCATTGGTTTTAATCCTTTAAAAAAATGCAGATTCTATAATAAATAAGCACTTTGGTTTAAATTAGGATTTGTAATTATTTGAAAAATAAAGACTTTTTGAACTCAAAATAATTTTTCTGAATTTTAATTGTGTTTCAACGCATTTATCTTTCCAGCAACTAATACCAGCACTTGGTAAAATAAATAATCGTTTAAGAAAATTATTTAAGAAAATAGATAACTAAACATCTTCTTATGAAGAATGTTTTAATTTTAACGAACATTTCTCTTAAACAATTTTAATCACACAAATAATAACAATAAATACACAAATAACCTTACAGTCATAGATTAAAGACCAAAATTTATAAATATTTTTTACAAATTTCTTTAAAGTCATACAATAGATGAAATCCTATAAATAAGTTATAAATATGTAAATAAGATTTTGCTGCAAGTTAATTTGCAAATTACTAAGAAGTGACTTTAGATTTCTTTTAAAAGTTTTTAAGATTTATTTGTATAATATTTATTTTCTTTTCAATTGAAATCCAAGTTTCAATTTTAATTGCAATTATAGAGTTTTTTTTTTTTTTTCGATTCATATGCTTTTTCCAAAAGGCAAAGTTACGAGACTAGAAAGAATACTAAAAAGTTTTCTCTTGATTTTTCTCTACATTTTAACAGACGTCTCATTTTAGTCTCTCTACCACTTGTTAAAAATGGCGTTTCGCCAAAACTACGCTCTTATTCTAACTCGAAAAGAAACAAGCAACAAACAAATTAGACGAAAAAATTCAATTAAGTTCTGTAAACGTTTAGAGCAATGGTTTACGTTTTAAAAAAATTACAAGTGGTGCAATATATTTTCTCTAGATAGAGAAAAGGAAATGTGTTGAGAGGAGACAGAAAAAAAACTATGTTTTTGTTTTTCAAACTTTCTTTTTAAGGAAACGATAGTATGATAATGCATTTTTTGAAAATGTAGCAGAGCGTTAAGAAAGTTTTATGAAATTTCCATAACTAGTTGCAGAATTTTATACGTTCTAAACAACTTTTCTGGAAACTTTTATAATTGTGTTAGCCTTGTTTCTTTAAACATTAGGTATGCCAGGTACAGGTGCAGAAATAGAGTTACTTTGTTAAAAAAATATATTAATAAAGTTAAAATCAATAGATTTTCCATTCCTCGTTTGAAAAGGAAACACTATAAATTAGGAGTATGCATTTAACTTTTAATAAAAAAACATTTTTTTGCATGAGTCGAGGGATACAAGATAATGTTACACAGTTTATTATGCAATTTGGTGAAATGGCTGGTGAGAGAGCTAAATTTGTATGCTATGGAGCCGAAAAGTTAGAGGATATTAGCATATTAGCTGGAGCTAAGAAAATCCAATGCTGTTACAAAATAATTCTGTCATAAAAAGAGAAGAATTCAGCAAAAAAGTCAGAAGCAACTTATACATACCATAGTTAAATGACTAAAATAGGTGATTTTCTGCAATGAATTTTTTTTACTTACTTATTCTTTTTAATGTGGGAAAAATAACATGCTCAAATGCGCAATATTCGATTTTTTTTAAAGACTTGAGAATTTGAATGAGGATTTGAGATTCATAAATCGTACGTGTTTCATTATTAATATCACTACGAATGTAATTTGTAATAAGTCTCGTATGTAAATAACAATTGTCATGCGCAGATTGTATTAGTACAGGGAGAAGTAATTCTGGTAAAAATACTGTACTGTGTGGTGATAATATTTTAGGTAATAAAAAACAAAACAACAACAACAACATAATTCTGGTTAATAAAAGAAAATTATACGGTATATAAACCATTCATTTAAAATTTTTTTCGCTCATATGGTAAAAAATTACCTTGAATTCTGGTCTTTAACATTTCAGTTCTTCTTACTCCATGATTAGCAAAAAATACAAAACTGAAAAGTAAATTTAACAGAATAAATGGTTTTTAGGTCATGTTCTGAGGTATCATGATAAAATTACCAAATTTTATCACATATTTCAGAGTTAATTTTACCAAAATCATTACCGAAGCGTTTCAGCAAAAATTATCGAACTTTATGGCGATTTATCAAATGGGATAATTTTGTTGTATTTTTTAATGACACTTGGAAAAGCCAAGCTTGCCAGTCTTTGCGAATTAAGTATGGAAGGTGCAACTTGTATTTAACGAGAGAGAACCACATGAGTGAAAATACGTCGTAGCTCAGAGCCCCGCGTATAGATGGCAGCACCACTCATTTGTAAGGTGAATTTCTCAATTTAGGCATAGATTTGAAGGGGAAGGAAATTTTCTCCAGTTCTCTGTACCCATGGTGGAGCACAGCGATCGACCACATGATTTTCGATTCAACAGATTTTACGAGGACGTATGTATTCGGTGGGTCTTAGCGGACGAGACAAAGGTCGAACACCTGCCCTTTTGGACCGGAGTCCTATTCTCTAGCAACTGGGATGGGCATTTAAAAAAAAAAAAAAAAAAATTGATTATTTATATTTTACTTTAAATTGAGAGTATTTACTGAAAATAAATAACAAAATGAAACCGTTATGGCTTTCTACCAATAGATTTTCTAAAAGTGAGAACCATTTTTTTAAATCAATACTTTAAGGGTTACAAAAACTTTGAAAATTTCAATGTGGAGAAATATGCAAAGATTTTTATAATCAAACTTAATGAAATTTTTACATTTGCTTAAATGTTAGGGAAAGAATTTAAATTTTTATTCTAAATTAAAGGAAAAAAAAAAACAAAGCTTCAATTCTAAGATGAAAATTATTTCTTACTAAGTTTTAATTAAATCAAGTATAAAAAGATCTTAATACCCTCTAAATTAAGTTTATTAAAAAAATAATTTCGTCAACTCTTAACTGTTAGCTAATAAGTTGTTTTGTCTAGATATTTATAATTAGTTTCCATTACACAACATGTATTCAGGAATAATCATGATTAATGTTTCCAGTTATAAAAGTACAAGAAGTCATTTTTCGGCTAATTGGCAACATCCCAAAACAGAAAAGATTAACTTTTTTTACAGTTATCTATTTTGTTTTTTTATAGACAAATTACTTATGAGTTGATGGAAAAATATGTAATTTTAAGTGATTAACTGATACATTTAATACGTTAAATTAGTTTCTTTATCTTAGATATTGTAATGGCTTGCAAGGAATTAACAAATATTTTCATTTCTTTAAAGGAAAATGTTTATTTTTAAAAGTAACTATTTCTTTTAAAGATAATTAGATATTGAGTTATGATTATGGATATTGCTAAATTTAACAAGGAAATGATTTAGCGTGAATTTCAAATTTTATGTTTGAAAATATTTTTCATGGCAAATGTTTTTTTAAATTTTTTTTTATAACTGCCATGCACATGGAATGTGTTTGGTTAAAATCTGAGCTCAATTTGCCTTAATTTGGAAATTTTTTTGCCCCTTATAACTAAATCCTCGATTATTTGATTCATTTGAATAATTATAATGAATACCCGCTTCATTTGAACAGCGTGAGAAAAAAAGGGGACCATCTTGAATAACTTTTGATGCAATGATTGTTTCCTGATATTCTAGGACTCAGCCTAAATGGCTCGAGTGGGTGACCTCAAATATGCAAGTGTGGCACATATACAAAATCTGACACATAAACGCATTTTCAAAGAATTAAAAGAACTTTTTTCAATGAATTTAGTCAAATAGGTCCTGATATATATATATATATATATATATATATATATATATTTCTTTTACTCCAAAATAACACTTTATTTTCTTTAAAATATATGTTTTTTTAAAAGTCATGAGTAATGAGGGTAGAAAAACCAATTTCTCTCTACATGAAAAAATCGTAAAACTCGCCACCGCTATTTTTGGGTGTACAACTCAACGTTGTATTTTGTTTCCCTGCGCAAAAACTATTAAACTAAAAAATCTTGAAATTACGAAGGTGCTTAAAAAAAAAAGATAATAAAAACACGTGATCAATTATTATGTATATAGAGGGCTATATTTTTCCATCTATAATATTTTATCATTAATTTAATATATATATATATATATTAAGCACCTATATATATATATATATGTAATATAGAATTTCTCATGCGAGTCTTCTTATATTAACGGCTAAGCTTAAAACATTAAAACATATGTTTCTTGTCAAGTTTAAGATGTAGAAGTCGATCTCTCACAAAGAACCATAAAAAGTCAGGATGAACCGGATAAAGCCAGATAAAAGATTCTCTTCTGAAGTTAATGGGCAATAATTCGTCGATAAAATGCACATTAAGATGGTCCCAAGAATTTCCCAGAACCAGAATGGCGTTATCCTTTTAGCGAATCAAAATCTCTAAATTTTATCAATTGAATGACGTTTCATTAAGATAAGAAGATCCTTGCAACCACTCCATTTCAGAACCTCAGTTTAAAAAGCTCGGGACAGGCAAAAATGCGTGTCTTTTCCATATTTTTCATGGCTAGATAAATCTCGGCCAAATCCAAACATCCCAGCAATGGGGAAACCATTATTGTACATCGCCAACGAACACTGTTTTCAATACTTCATATGACGTAATAAAATGCCTTTTTCTTTCTGAATAGGACGAAGTCTTTTCAATTATTTAGCCTTTAAAGGTATAACATTATATATATATATATATATATATATATATATATATATATATATATATATATATATATATTTAATCAGCCTGATAGTTACTCAAAAAAATCTGTTAGATCATCTAAACTGTATTTGTACTATAATATAAAATCCAAAAAAAGTAGTTTGAAAGCGATTTTTCTTCATTTATATTTAGAAATATATCAATAATTGATTTTGTAAATGAATGAAATTTCAAGGACGAATAATTGCTTTTCTTAGATCTAAATAAGTGCAAATATTGAAAAGAGCCGTGCTTGATGTATAATTTATAATTATTTTTAATTATTTTTCTTGCTTAATAGAATATATTTTGAATTGTAAATTTTAAAAGTTTTTCCATAATTTTAAATCACATATTTATAAACTAGAAAAGCCAAAATGATATTGGTTTAATTGAAGCATAGTATCTAGTAGATAAATTTAAGACGTGCGTTAATATGATTTAACGTTACACCATATTAAGGTTACAGCACATAACGATAATCAGGTGCAACAAGCCCCAATATTTATAGCAGTGAAGTAGTAAAGATAAGCATCGATTACTCTTTAAAACTAATGCATAGATCATTTCACAAGGTGAATTGCTGAATATTTAGGATTTCTCAAATAAATTAAACTTTGTATTAATTAATTTTAGTGTTAACGTAATATAATGAGGGGATTAAAAGCATTAGTTTGTAAGGTAATATTCTACACACCAATACTCTCATTATTCTCAGAGCTTTAACTTTATGGTATAATCTTAACAGAAATGCATAGCGCTTTCACCAATTGTTCGAAATCCATATCTATCTATAATCATTAGAATTGGTGAATGCGTAATAATGGGATATTTGATAGATAAATATTAAACACCTGCTATAAGTTGTGGCATTTGGGTATGAATATGAGTTTTGCTAAATTCTAAGTACACAAATCGGCGTGACATTTATAGATTTTTTTTCTGATATCATTTTACTATGGCAAAATGAGGTGAACAGTTGAGCTAAATAATAACATAATTTTTTATTAGTAATAATAATTGAATAGATAAAATGAATATTTTAGTGTCGTCACAGTGCAGAAATTTGTAAGTTAGATTTACGTCAGTTTTAACAGTTTTTAATTATTATTAGACATTGGCTAAATGTTGTAAATTTTTTTGCGAAATATTGCAAAATTTAAGTTTCTTGAACCATAACTTACTACAACTTATACTAATAGCTTAACTTACTACAATCTGATTAATTGAACCATGTTTTCCGAACAAGAGGAACCATAGCACTCCGTGATCAATTGGTTTAACTTATATTTTATCATGGTTTGAGAAATGGTTTACATTGTTATGTCACAACGCGATAGAAATTGCAGCATTATTTATCAATATACTTACATAGTACAACAATTGTTTTTACACAATTTTATCTGCTTTACAATGACTAATTACAAATTGCCTTTCTCGTATATTTTTTGACAATTTTATTTGATTTAAATAGGTATGGAAATGTTACATCTTAAAAGAAAGGGATTAGTGTATTAAAGGTTATGTAAAACACTGAGAGCAATTACTAAAGAGTATAGTTTACAAAAGAGTAGTTTACTTAAGATTTGTTTATAAAAGAGAAGTTTACTAAACAGCTGTTGATCCATATTTCACTATGAATTCAAAACAGTAAAAATTAAAAATAGACCTGAATTTATAAAATCCTGAATGTTGAATTTCACGGCTGAAAAACATGAAGCGAGCAATTTAGTACTTTGAGGAAAAGCATATAAAGTCCATCTCAACCAAGTTCATTAAACAGCTGTGCGGACATATTTACTTTTCAATGCTTTAAAAAAAAAAAAAAAAAAAAAAAAAAAAAACTAACAATATAGATTTGTAAAATATTGTGATTGCTCTTTTAGGTAAATTTAAAAGAAAGTAAAAAAACAATAGTTCCTTAATCATAAAAGCTATTCATGCCAAATTAATTTATTACAAAATGTGTGTTGCAATTTTCATCCAAATAGATGTTGATAATCAAAAGAAAATTAAATTATTTTTATGATACAAAGTCCATATGTTGTTAGATTGATTTAGAAGCAAGCAGAATGCAGTTGTATCCTTTAAGACAAATAATAATAATGAAAAAGCAATTCCAGTCAATTTAATTTGTTACGAATCTATGAGCCGATTCCCCTCCAAATATTTGTTTACTAGCGAAAATATGCTAGTAAACAAAGAAATAATTCATATTTCATGAATAATTGAAACGAATTGCTAGGTTGATTAAGACAATGTATCATTTGAGACAAATATTAGGATTATTATTTATCTATTGTAGTAGAAAAGAACTTATTTTTCTCTCTTCAGGTCTATATTTTATTAACTCATGCTCGATTTAATATCAAAAATAGCAGAAATATGAATATATAAAATTAAAAATGGGGGAGAGATTTTAGTAAGATAACTTCTCATTTATATTGTATCTCATATACTGTATTCCTAAGTTTTTTTTTCCTTTCAAGTACAGTCTATAAGTGCTTCTCATTTATATTGTGTCTCACATTATGTATTCCTAAGTTTAATTTTTTTCAAGTACAGTCTATAAGTGCTTCTCATTTATATTGTGTCTCACATTATGTAATCCTAAGTTAAATTTTTTTCAAGTACAGTCTATAAGTGCTTCTCATTTATATTGTGTCTCACATTATGTATTCCTAAGTTTAATTTTTTTCAAGTACAGTCGATAAGTGCTTCTCATTTATATAGTGTCTCACATTAAGTATTCCTAAGTTTAATTTTTTTCAAGTACAGTCTATAAATGCTTCTCATTTATATTGTGTCTCACATTAAATATTCCTAAGTTTAATTTTTTTCAAGTACAGTCTATAAGTGCTTCTCATTTATATTGTGTCTCACATTAAGTATTCCTGAGTTTTTTTTTTTCAAGTACAGTCTATAAGTGCTTCTCATTTATATTGTGTCTCACATTATGTATTCCTAAGTTTAATATTTTTCAAGTACAGTCGATAAGTGCTTCTCATTTATATAGTGTCTCACATTACGTATTCCTAAGTTTAATTTTTTTCAAGTACAGTCTATAAGTGCTTCTCATTTATATTGTGTCTCACATTAAGTATTCCTAAGTTTAATTTTTTCAAGTACAGTCTATAAGTGCTTCTCATTTATATTGTGTCTCACATTAAGTATTCCTAAGTTTAATTTTTTTCAAGTACAGTCTATAAGTGCTTCTCATTTATACTGTGTCTCACATTATGTATTCCTAATTTTTTTCCAAGTACAGTTGATTAGTGCTTCTCATTTATATTGTGTCTCACTTTCTGTATTTCTAAGTTTATTTTTTTTTTAAAAATACAGTCGATTAGATTTCTTATATAAGTAATTGTGTATTTTGTTACGATTAACATGTTAACAAATTATTCTTATAACAAGTTACTTTAAAAAGAAAATAATCTTTTTTCTTTGGAAAAATATCGACTTTTAAGAAGATAAAATAAAACAATGATAAATGAAGGGCAACCACGGCTGTAAATGCAGGACGGACGTGGATTGTCCTAGTAATAATTGCAAAAAGAAAATCATATTTTATTGACAATTTGGTAATATTTTTGATACATTTTCTTTATCATATTTATCACTTTTGTTAGATTCAATGCTTCTAAAAATAATCGCACAGCTATTTACTTTTCTAATAAACGAATAAAAAAAAATCAACAAAGCTTCACTTAACCAGTGGAACTAAGAGGATTTTTATTTGCTTTAGAACTTCTTTTCTTTTTCGCTTATGGTCGGAATGCTCGATAATCAAGATTTATGGAATAATATGTATTGCATACTCGTAGGTTGTTTAGGGGAGTTACAGCAAAAAATAAAAAGTATAAGAGGCAGGACAGAGATCGTAAAAACATTTGTGTTTTTCTAGAAGATCAAAATAATCATACATATTTCACAAATAAAGCCGTTATGGTAGAAAAAAAACGCGAAAAATCTCCTCCTCTTGGCTGTAGAAACACTAAAAAAATAACAATTTTCGCCATTTTGGCTGCTAAATTTAACCTTCCAAAGCAAGAATGCTACACCAGATAAAGTAATAAGAAAGCACAAAGGGAAGGATTGAGTGCATTACCAAGCATTGTGCATCAAAGCACCAAAAGTACGCTTTGAATGTAGAATGTATTCCTGCTTTTCATTCCGAACCTTTCGAATGAATTTGGAAGATTCGCTTTTCGAATATTCCAGCTGCAAATGAGGTGGAGAAATTTTGGCTGTGTCCTTGGTTAGGGAAAAGCCTCATCATTATTCCATCGCATGAAAGAATATGAATTTTGTGTAGAACGAAAATGGATTGGGGCGTAAAAGCGAAAGATTTGATTTGCCTTTCCATCTTCTGCATTCGTAGAAACCGAAAGGAATATATGTTTACGATTTTCTTTACTATGGATATTATTCGTGTTCGAAAATAAATTAAGTTAAAAGTGAATGGGGTTTACAATAAATAGAGCATCCGGTTTTTGTTGGAAGTGTCTACCTCCCTGGTACCTTAAAGGTGGGAATTGCATAATAAGGGTTGTATGTGACTAGCATGATTTTAAATTCTGATAAAAACTTAAATATAAAGGAGAATTTAACTTATTTTTGTATCTCCGCGAAAACAAACAAACTATTGGATAAGGTTTCGAACAATTTCAAGTTTTTTTCTTTTTTTTTTTAGAAGTCTGCAAATTTTGCATGTATTTATTGCTATAAATTTATACTATTTTTTGCAGGTTTCACTAAATAATAATATTATTATTTCTTTTTAATATAAAATTGATATAGATGCTAATATTAAAACTAGAAACTAGGCGGCAACATCCCTATAAAAAATAATTCCGGATCAAATGATGGTAAAAAGTATCGAGTACAAGTAAAATTGATTTTACCATAAAATCCTTTTTTTACTGTATATTTTAATTATCAATTAATATATTTTACTTTATATTTTAATTATTAAGAAATTTAATTTTTAATTGATAATTATTCAACTACAGTGACATAGTGATTTTACAATAAATATTACTGTAAGAATAATGGTATGTCAGATTTTTTTGGCCATAAAATTTTACGATAAAAAGTACCAGTTCCCAAAATACCGGTACATTTCATTGTAATTTTATATCGAATATTTTATAGTGATATTATTTATATAAATTTTAAATAGAATATATTTTTTATTATTACACTAAAACCATTGGTATTAGTAATGTTATCAGTATTTTACTCAACAAGAATTATTAAAATTAACTAAACGAAAAATTGTTATAACAAAATTTAACAAAATTAAATTAAAACACTTTTGTCAGTTTTCATTTAAATTAAATTATTTTCGTGAATAAAATCTCATTTTTCTCTAGAGGAAAAATGACAACTGCAAACACTTAGCAAAATTTAAATGTCTGAGTTGAAAATTTACTTTTTTTTCCGAGTTTCAAAAATGGATGGAACTATCTTTAAAATCTGACAACTTTAGCTGCTTTGCCAAAGCTGCTTTGTAAGTTAATTGTTATTTTTAAAATAAGTGTGTTTTGAATAGCCAGTTTGTTCAAAATAAAGAAACTTCATGATGTGGAAGGCCAAACCTAACACTTCTGCCTTAAACTCCCAATTAACTAGTCCGAAATAGGTTCTTAAGAAAAATAAGGAATGCACTCGTGACTCAGAAACTATCTTCTCAATTTAAAAAAATCATTTAATTTTGTTATATTTAAAACTACATAGTCGAATCAAATAGAATTTTTCTGGAATATAAGAACATTTTTCCAGTTTTAAGAATGGGAAGCATGGAAGAGACTAATAATCGAAAACGATTTTGATATAGTTTTTGTATTGTTAAAGCTGAGCTGTAATTTCTTTTCGAGTTTGATAGTTAACAAATCAAAATACAGTGAAAAAGAATACTTTATTTCTAGTTAACACGAAATTAAGGTCTCATTTACAATTTGAAATGTGTAATTAAATCTAAACGCTTATCATCATGCGTTCCTCTTAAATACATCTAGATCATACGTTTTTTTTATTAAGTATTTTAAATATTTCAGCTTTTGAAAACACCATTTTGGAGCACTTTGGATATCATCAGTATGGTGTTTACATTTGAATATGAATTGGTGGGAGCTTATTGTTTCCTTTAAAGCTGCAATATATGCGTATTTAAATCTTCAGTTAAGTGTTAAGGATAGTTTTTTCTTGCTTACTTTTATTTTTAAATTTAGATTGTATGAAATAATTTTATTTTCTTTAATTTCTGTTCGCTTTTGCTCAATCAAGCATAATTCAAATGCATTTTAAAATTGTCTCTGTGCTCTGTGATTTACGAAATAATTTTTTTAAGAATAAGTGTGTGTATGAACATTCTAAACTAACTGCTCTTACTTTATATTTTATAGTAAAAATAACTTTACTGACTCTTATGTGTATCATGTCCTTATGTTTTGATAAATTTTAGTTTTGCTGAACATCAAAATGGAAGAAACTATTTTACGTTAAACGCAGTGTAAATGAACATGTCTGGTGTTTCATTACAGCACGTTACAGAATTTAGTGTTAATATACATTAAGTACTTTTATATCAAAGGTTTTTACACAATTAGTTAAACAGATTTAAAAACACTAACATAATTAATAGACCTAATTAATTAAATATTTTTAAAAACAAAACCAAATTATTTGTAAAACGTGATCCTTAAAACTAGATAAGGCATACTAAATTGAGTGAACATTGTTATATTAAGTAATATTGTCTTAGTGATTTTATAAATTTTAGTTTTGCTGAACATCAAAATGGAAGAAACTATTTTACGTTAAACGCAGTGTAAATGAACATGTCTGGTGTTTCATTACAGCACGTTACAGAATTTAGTGTTAATATACACTAAATACTTTTACATCAAAGGTTTTTACACAATTAGTTACCCAGATTTAAAAACACTAACATAATTAATAGACCTAATTAATTAAATATTTTTAAAAACAAAACCAAATTATTTGTAAAACGTGATCCTTAAAACGAGATAAGGCATACTAAATTGAGTGAATATTGTCATATTAAGTAATATTGTCTTAGTGATTTTATAAATTTTAGTTTTGCTGAACATCAAAATGGAAGAAACTATTTTACGTTAAACGCAGTGTAAATGAACATGTCTGGTGTTTCATTACAGCACGTTACAGAATTTAGTGTTAATATACACTAAATACTTTTACATCAAAGGTTTTTACACAATTAGTTACCCAGATTTAAAAACACTAACATAATTAATAGACCTAATTAATTAAATATTTTTAAAAACAAAACCAAATTATTTGTAAAACGTGATCCTTAAAACTAGATAAGGCATACTAAATTGAGTGAATATTGTCATATTAAGTAATATTGTCTTAGTGATTTTATAAATTTTAGTTTTGCTGAACATCAAAATGGAAGAAACTATTTTACGTTAAACGCAGTGTAAATGAACATGTCTGGTGTTTCATTACAGCACGTTACAGAATTTAGTGTTAATATACACTAAATACTTTTACATCAAAGGTTTTTACACAATTAGTTACCCAGATTTAAAAACACTAACATAATTAATAGACCTAATTAATTAAATATTTTTAAAAACAAAACCAAATTATTTGTAAAACGTGATCCTTAAAACTAGATAAGGCATACTAAATTGAGTGAATATTGTCATATTAAGTAATATTGTCTTAGTGATTTTATAAATTTTAGTTTTGCTGAACATCAAAATGGAAGAAACTATTTTACGTTAAACGCAGTGTAAATGAACATGTCTGGTGTTTCATTACAGCACGTTACAGAATTTAGTGTTAATATACACTAAATACTTTTACATCAAAGGTTTTTACACAATTAGTTACCCAGATTTAAAAACACTAACATAATTAATAGACCTAATTAATTAAATATTTTTAAAAACAAAACCAAATTATTTGTAAAACGTGATCCTTAAAACGAGATAAGGCATACTAAATTGAGTGAATATTGTCATATTAAGTAATATTGTCTTAGTGATTTTATAAATTTTAGTTTTGCTGAACATCAAAATGGAAGAAACTATTTTACGTTAAACGCAGTGTAAATGAACATGTCTGGTGTTTCATTACAGCACGTTACAGAATTTAGTGTTAATATACACTAAATACTTTTACATCAAAGGTTTTTACACAATTAGTTACCCAGATTTAAAAACACTAACATAATTAATAGACCTAATTAATTAAATATTTTTAAAAACAAAACCAAATTATTTGTAAAACGTGATCCTTAAAACGAGATAAGGCATACTAAATTGAGTGAATATTGTCATATTAAGTAATATTGTCTTAGTGATTTTATAAATTTTAGTTTTGCTGAACATCAAAATGGAAGAAACTATTTTACGTTAAACGCAGTGTAAATGAACATGTCTGGTGTTTCATTACAGCACGTTACAGAATTTAGTGTTAATATACACTAAATACTTTTACATCAAAGGTTTTTACACAATTAGTTACCCAGATTTAAAAACACTAACATAATTAATAGACCTAATTAATTAAATATTTTTAAAAACAAAACCAAATTATTTGTAAAACGTGATCCTTAAAACTAGATAAGGCATACTAAATTGAGTGAATATTGTCATATTAAGTAATATTGTCTTAGTGATTTTATAAATTTTAGTTTTGCTGAACATCAAAATGGAAGAAACTATTTTACGTTAAACGCAGTGTAAATGAACATGTCTGGTGTTTCATTACAGCACGTTACAGAATTTAGTGTTAATATACACTAAATACTTTTACATCAAAGGTTTTTACACAATTAGTTACCCAGATTTAAAAACACTAACATAATTAATAGACCTAATTAATTAAATATTTTTAAAAACAAAACCAAATTATTTGTAAAACGTGATCCTTAAAACGAGATAAGGCATACTAAATTGAGTGAATATTGTCATATTAAGTAATATTGTCTTAGTGATTTTATAAATTTTAGTTTTGCTGAACATCAAAATGGAAGAAACTATTTTACGTTAAACGCAGTGTAAATGAACATGTCTGGTGTTTCATTACAGCACGTTACAGAATTTAGTGTTAATATACACTAAATACTTTTACATCAAAGGTTTTTACACAATTAGTTACCCAGATTTAAAAACACTAACATAATTAATAGACCTAATTAATTAAATATTTTTAAAAACAAAACCAAATTATTTGTAAAACGTGATCCTTAAAACTAGATAAGGCATACTAAATTGAGTGAATATTGTCATATTAAGTAATATTGTCTTAGTGATTTTATAAATTTTAGTTTTGCTGAACATCAAAATGGAAGAAACTATTTTACGTTAAACGCAGTGTAAATGAACATGTCTGGTGTTTCATTACAGCACGTTACAGAATTTAGTGTTAATATACACTAAATACTTTTACATCAAAGGTTTTTACACAATTAGTTACCCAGATTTAAAAACACTAACATAATTAATAGACCTAATTAATTAAATATTTTTAAAAACAAAACCAAATTATTTGTAAAACGTGATCCTTAAAACGAGATAAGGCATACTAAATTGAGTGAATATTGTCATATTAAGTAATATTGTCTTAGTGATTTTATAAATTTTAGTTTTGCTGAACATCAAAATGGAAGAAACTATTTTACGTTAAACGCAGTGTAAATGAACATGTCTGGTGTTTCATTACAGCACGTTACAGAATTTAGTGTTAATATACACTAAATACTTTTACATCAAAGGTTTTTACACAATTAGTTACCCAGATTTAAAAACACTAACATAATTAATAGACCTAATTAATTAAATATTTTTAAAAACAAAACCAAATTATTTGTAAAACGTGATCCTTAAAACTAGATAAGGCATACTAAATTGAGTGAATATTGTCATATTAAGTAATATTGTCTTAGTGATTTTATAAATTTTAGTTTTGCTGAACATCAAAATGGAAGAAACTATTTTACGTTAAACGCAGTGTAAATGAACATGTCTGGTGTTTCATTACAGCACGTTACAGAATTTAGTGTTAATATACACTAAATACTTTTACATCAAAGGTTTTTACACAATTAGTTACCCAGATTTAAAAACACTAACATAATTAATAGACCTAATTAATTAAATATTTTTAAAAACAAAACCAAATTATTTGTAAAACGTGATCCTTAAAACGAGATAAGGCATACTAAATTGAGTGAATATTGTCATATTAAGTAATATTGTCTTAGTGATTTTATAAATTTTAGTTTTGCTGAACATCAAAATGGAAGAAACTATTTTACGTTAAACGCAGTGTAAATGAACATGTCTGGTGTTTCATTACAGCACGTTACAGAATTTAGTGTTAATATACACTAAATACTTTTACATCAAAGGTTTTTACACAATTAGTTACCCAGATTTAAAAACACTAACATAATTAATAGACCTAATTAATTAAATATTTTTAAAAACAAAACCAAATTATTTGTAAAACGTGATCCTTAAAACTAGATAAGGCATACTAAATTGAGTGAATATTGTCATATTAAGTAATATTGTCTTAGTGATTTTATAAATTTTAGTTTTGCTGAACATCAAAATGGAAGAAACTATTTTACGTTAAACGCAGTGTAAATGAACATGTCTGGTGTTTCATTACAGCACGTTACAGAATTTAGTGTTAATATACACTAAATACTTTTACATCAAAGGTTTTTACACAATTAGTTACCCAGATTTAAAAACACTAACATAATTAATAGACCTAATTAATTAAATATTTTTAAAAACAAAACCAAATTATTTGTAAAACGTGATCCTTAAAACGAGATAAGGCATACTAAATTGAGTGAATATTGTCATATTAAGTAATATTGTCTTAGTGATTTTATAAATTTTAGTTTTGCTGAACATCAAAATGGAAGAAACTATTTTACGTTAAACGCAGTGTAAATGAACATGTCTGGTGTTTCATTACAGCACGTTACAGAATTTAGTGTTAATATACACTAAATACTTTTACATCAAAGGTTTTTACACAATTAGTTACCCAGATTTAAAAACACTAACATAATTAATAGACCTAATTAATTAAATATTTTTAAAAACAAAACCAAATTATTTGTAAAACGTGATCCTTAAAACTAGATAAGGCATACTAAATTGAGTGAATATTGTCATATTAAGTAATATTGTCTTAGTGATTTTATAAATTTTAGTTTTGCTGAACATCAAAATGGAAGAAACTATTTTACGTTAAACGCAGTGTAAATGAACATGTCTGGTGTTTCATTACAGCACGTTACAGAATTTAGTGTTAATATACACTAAATACTTTTACATCAAAGGTTTTTACACAATTAGTTACCCAGATTTAAAAACACTAACATAATTAATAGACCTAATTAATTAAATATTTTTAAAAACAAAACCAAATTATTTGTAAAACGTGATCCTTAAAACTAGATAAGGCATACTAAATTGAGTGAATATTGTCATATTAAGTAATATTGTCTTAGTGATTTTATAAATTTTAGTTTTGCTGAACATCAAAATGGAAGAAACTATTTTACGTTAAACGCAGTGTAAATGAACATGTCTGGTGTTTCATTACAGCACGTTACAGAATTTAGTGTTAATATACACTAAATACTTTTACATCAAAGGTTTTTACACAATTAGTTACCCAGATTTAAAAACACTAACATAATTAATAGACCTAATTAATTAAATATTTTTAAAAACAAAACCAAATTATTTGTAAAACGTGATCCTTAAAACGAGATAAGGCATACTAAATTGAGTGAATATTGTCATATTAAGTAATATTGTCTTAGTGATTTTATAAATTTTAGTTTTGCTGAACATCAAAATGGAAGAAACTATTTTACGTTAAACGCAGTGTAAATGAACATGTCTGGTGTTTCATTACAGCACGTTACAGAATTTAGTGTTAATATACACTAAATACTTTTACATCAAAGGTTTTTACACAATTAGTTACCCAGATTTAAAAACACTAACATAATTAATAGACCTAATTAATTAAATATTTTTAAAAACAAAACCAAATTATTTGTAAAACGTGATCCTTAAAACTAGATAAGGCATACTAAATTGAGTGAATATTGTCATATTAAGTAATATTGTCTTAGTGATTTTATAAATTTTAGTTTTGCTGAACATCAAAATGGAAGAAACTATTTTACGTTAAACGCAGTGTAAATGAACATGTCTGGTGTTTCATTACAGCACGTTACAGAATTTAGTGTTAATATACACTAAATACTTTTACATCAAAGGTTTTTACACAATTAGTTACCCAGATTTAAAAACACTAACATAATTAATAGACCTAATTAATTAAATATTTTTAAAAACAAAACCAAATTATTTGTAAAACGTGATCCTTAAAACGAGATAAGGCATACTAAATTGAGTGAATATTGTCATATTAAGTAATATTGTCTTAGTGATTTTATAAATTTTAGTTTTGCTGAACATCAAAATGGAAGAAACTATTTTACGTTAAACGCAGTGTAAATGAACATGTCTGGTGTTTCATTACAGCACGTTACAGAATTTAGTGTTAATATACACTAAATACTTTTACATCAAAGGTTTTTACACAATTAGTTACCCAGATTTAAAAACACTAACATAATTAATAGACCTAATTAATTAAATATTTTTAAAAACAAAACCAAATTATTTGTAAAACGTGATCCTTAAAACGAGATAAGGCATACTAAATTGAGTGAATATTGTCATATTAAGTAATATTGTCTTAGTGATTTTATAAATTTTAGTTTTGCTGAACATCAAAATGGAAGAAACTATTTTACGTTAAACGCAGTGTAAATGAACATGTCTGGTGTTTCATTACAGCACGTTACAGAATTTAGTGTTAATATACACTAAATACTTTTACATCAAAGGTTTTTACACAATTAGTTACCCAGATTTAAAAACACTAACATAATTAATAGACCTAATTAATTAAATATTTTTAAAAACAAAACCAAATTATTTGTAAAACGTGATCCTTAAAACTAGATAAGGCATACTAAATTGAGTGAATATTGTCATATTAAGTAATATTGTCTTAGTGATTTTATAAATTTTAGTTTTGCTGAACATCAAAATGGAAGAAACTATTTTACGTTAAACGCAGTGTAAATGAACATGTCTGGTGTTTCATTACAGCACGTTACAGAATTTAGTGTTAATATACACTAAATACTTTTACATCAAAGGTTTTTACACAATTAGTTACCCAGATTTAAAAACACTAACATAATTAATAGACCTAATTAATTAAATATTTTTAAAAACAAAACCAAATTATTTGTAAAACGTGATCCTTAAAACGAGATAAGGCATACTAAATTGAGTGAATATTGTCATATTAAGTAATATTGTCTTAGTGATTTTATAAATTTTAGTTTTGCTGAACATCAAAATGGAAGAAACTATTTTACGTTAAACGCAGTGTAAATGAACATGTCTGGTGTTTCATTACAGCACGTTACAGAATTTAGTGTTAATATACACTAAATACTTTTACATCAAAGGTTTTTACACAATTAGTTACCCAGATTTAAAAACACTAACATAATTAATAGACCTAATTAATTAAATATTTTTAAAAACAAAACCAAATTATTTGTAAAACGTGATCCTTAAAACTAGATAAGGCATACTAAATTGAGTGAATATTGTCATATTAAGTAATATTGTCTTAGTGATTTTATAAATTTTAGTTTTGCTGAACATCAAAATGGAAGAAACTATTTTACGTTAAACGCAGTGTAAATGAACATGTCTGGTGTTTCATTACAGCACGTTACAGAATTTAGTGTTAATATACACTAAATACTTTTACATCAAAGGTTTTTACACAATTAGTTACCCAGATTTAAAAACACTAACATAATTAATAGACCTAATTAATTAAATATTTTTAAAAACAAAACCAAATTATTTGTAAAACGTGATCCTTAAAACGAGATAAGGCATACTAAATTGAGTGAATATTGTCATATTAAGTAATATTGTCTTAGTGATTTTATAAATTTTAGTTTTGCTGAACATCAAAATGGAAGAAACTATTTTACGTTAAACGCAGTGTAAATGAACATGTCTGGTGTTTCATTACAGCACGTTACAGAATTTAGTGTTAATATACACTAAATACTTTTACATCAAAGGTTTTTACACAATTAGTTACCCAGATTTAAAAACACTAACATAATTAATAGACCTAATTAATTAAATATTTTTAAAAACAAAACCAAATTATTTGTAAAACGTGATCCTTAAAACGAGATAAGGCATACTAAATTGAGTGAATATTGTCATATTAAGTAATATTGTCTTAGTGATTTTATAAATTTTAGTTTTGCTGAACATCAAAATGGAAGAAACTATTTTACGTTAAACGCAGTGTAAATGAACATGTCTGGTGTTTCATTACAGCACGTTACAGAATTTAGTGTTAATATACACTAAATACTTTTACATCAAAGGTTTTTACACAATTAGTTACCCAGATTTAAAAACACTAACATAATTAATAGACCTAATTAATTAAATATTTTTAAAAACAAAACCAAATTATTTGTAAAACGTGATCCTTAAAACGAGATAAGGCATACTAAATTGAGTGAATATTGTCATATTAAGTAATATTGTCTTAGTGATTTTATAAATTTTAGTTTTGCTGAACATCAAAATGGAAGAAACTATTTTACGTTAAACGCAGTGTAAATGAACATGTCTGGTGTTTCATTACAGCACGTTACAGAATTTAGTGTTAATATACACTAAATACTTTTACATCAAAGGTTTTTACACAATTAGTTACCCAGATTTAAAAACACTAACATAATTAATAGACCTAATTAATTAAATATTTTTAAAAACAAAACCAAATTATTTGTAAAACGTGATCCTTAAAACGAGATAAGGCATACTAAATTGAGTGAATATTGTCATATTAAGTAATATTGTCTTAGTGATTTTATAAATTTTAGTTTTGCTGAACATCAAAATGGAAGAAACTATTTTACGTTAAACGCAGTGTAAATGAACATGTCTGGTGTTTCATTACAGCACGTTACAGAATTTAGTGTTAATATACACTAAATACTTTTACATCAAAGGTTTTTACACAATTAGTTACCCAGATTTAAAAACACTAACATAATTAATAGACCTAATTAATTAAATATTTTTAAAAACAAAACCAAATTATTTGTAAAACGTGATCCTTAAAACGAGATAAGGCATACTAAATTGAGTGAATATTGTCATATTAAGTAATATTGTCTTAGTGATTTTATAAATTTTAGTTTTGCTGAACATCAAAATGGAAGAAACTATTTTACGTTAAACGCAGTGTAAATGAACATGTCTGGTGTTTCATTACAGCACGTTACAGAATTTAGTGTTAATATACACTAAATACTTTTACATCAAATGTTTTTACACAATTAGTTACCCAGATTTAAAAACACTAACATAATTAATAGACCTAATTAATTAAATATTTTTAAAAACAAAACCAAATTATTTGTAAAACGTGATCCTTAAAACGAGATAAGGCATACTAAATTGAGTGAATATTGTCATATTAAGTAATATTGTCTTAGTGATTTTATAAATTTTAGTTTTGCTGAACATCAAAATGGAAGAAACTATTTTACGTTAAACGCAGTGTAAATGAACATGTCTGGTGTTTCATTACAGCACGTTACAGAATTTAGTGTTAATATACACTAAATACTTTTACATCAAAGGTTTTTACACAATTAGTTACCCAGATTTAAAAACACTAACATAATTAATAGACCTAATTAATTAAATATTTTTAAAAACAAAACCAAATTATTTGTAAAACGCGATCCTTAAAACGAGATAAGGCATACTAAATTGAGTGAATATTGTCATATTAAGTAATATTGTCTTAGTGATTTTATAAATTTTAGTTTTGCTGAACATCAAAATGGAAGAAACTATTTTACGTTAAACGCAGTGTAAATGAACATGTCTGGTGTTTCATTACAGCACGTTACAGAATTTAGTGTTAATATACACTAAATACTTTTACATCAAAGGTTTTTACACAATTAGTTACCCATATTTAAAAACACTAACATAATTAATAGACCTAATTAATTAAATATTTTTAAAAACAAAACCAAATTATTTGTAAAACGTGATCCTTAAAACTAGATAAGGCATACTAAATTGAGTGAATATTGTCTTATTAAGTAATATTGTCTTAGTGATTTTATAAATTTTAGTTTTGCTGAACATCTAACATGGAACATGGAAGAAACTAATTTACTTTAAACGCAGTGTAAATTCCTGTTGTTTCATTACAGCGCGCGACAGAATTCGGTGTTAATATACACTAAATTCTTTTACATAGTGGATTTTTTAACAATTAGTTACCCAGATTTGAAAACACTAACATAAATATACCTAAAAAATTGAATATCTTTAAAAACAAACCCAAATTATGTGTAAAACGTGATCCTTAAAACTAGACAAGGCATACTAAATTAAGTGAATATTGTCATATTGAGTAATATCGTCATATTAAGTAATATTGTCTTAGTGATTTTATAAATTTCAGTTTTGCCGAACATCTAACATGGAACATGGCAGAAACTAATTTACTTTAAACGCAGTGTAAATTCCTGGTGTTTCATTACAGCGCGCTACAGAATTCGGTGTTAATATACACATAAATTCTTTTACATTGTGGATTTTTTAACAATTAGTTACCCAGATTTGAAAACACTAACATAAATATACCTAAAAAATTGAATATCTTTAAAAACAAACCCAAATTATGTGTAAAACGTGATCCTTAAAACTAGACAAGGCATACTAAATTGAGTGAATATTGTCATATTGAGTAATATCGTCATATTAAGTAATATTGTCTTAGTGATTTTATAAATTTCAGTTTTGCCGAGCATCTAACATGGAACATGGCAGAAACTAATTTACTTTAAACGCAGTGTAAATTCCTGGTGTTTCATTACAGCGCGCTACAGAATTCGGTGTTAATATACACATAAATTCTTTTACATTGTGGATTTTTTAACAATTAGTTACCCAGATTTGAAAACACTAACATAAATATACCTAAAAAATTGAATATCTTTAAAAACAAACCCAAATTATGTGTAAAACGTGATCCTTAAAACTAGACAAGGCATACTAAATTGAGTGAATATTGTCATATTGAGTAATATCGTCATATTAAGTAATATTGTCTTAGTGATTTTATAAATTTCAGTTTTGCCGAGCATCTAACATGGAACATGGCAGAAACTAATTTACTTTAAACGCAGTGTAAATTCCTGGTGTTTCATTACAGCGCGCTACAGAATTCGGTGTTAATATACACATAAATTCTTTTACATTGTGGATTTTTTAACAATTAGTTACCCAGATTTGAAAACACTAACATAAATATACCTAAAAAATTGAATATCTTTAAAAACAAACCCAAATTATGTGTAAAACGTGATCCTTAAAACTAGACAAGGCATACTAAATTGAGTGAATATTGTCATATTGAGTAATATCGTCATATTAAGTAATATTGTCTTAGTGATTTTATAAATTTCAGTTTTGCCGAACATCTAACATGGAAAATGGCAGAAACTAATTTACTTTAAACGCAGTGTAAATTCCTGGTGTTTCATTACAGCGCGCTACAGAATTCGGTGTTAATATACACATAAATTCTTTTACATTGTGGATTTTTTAACAATTAGTTACCCAGATTTGAAAACACTAACATAAATATACCTAAAAAATTGAATATCTTTAAAAACAAACCCAAATTATGTGTAAAACGTGATCCTTAAAACTAGACAAGGCATACTAAATTGAGTGAATATTGTCATATTGAGTAATATCGTCATATTAAGTAATATTGTCTCAGTGATTTTATAAATTTCAGTTTTGCCGAACATCTAACATGGAACATGGCAGAAACTAATTTACTTTAAACGCAGTGTAAATTCCTGGTGTTTCATTACAGCGCGCTACAGAATTCGGTGTTAATATACACATAAATTCTTTTACATTGTGGATTTTTTAACAATTAGTTACCCAGATTTGAAAACACTAACATAAATATACCTAAAAAATTGAATATCTTTAAAAACAAACCCAAATTATGTGTAAAACGTGTTCTTTAAAACTCGATGAGGCATACTAAATTGTGTGAGTATTGCCATATGAAATAAAACAGTATGTGAAGAAAACAAAAACTTTTGATAGAGCGTTAAAAATTTGCTATTTATTTACCTTATCTAGATTCAATATGTTTATTGTTTTTTTACAAAATTTCACAGATTTCTTATTATGAAAAGAAAAAATTGCAAATTTCTTATTATTTTATTATTTTTACGTAAATTTTTTCAATAAAATCTTTTTCAAATAGTCAGTCGCTTTTAAAACACAAAATTCAGAATGTTTCTATAGATTTATTGAGTTAACTAGAGTTATACTTTGCTTGTTTTAATTCCTTTCTTTTTGATTTAAAGAACAATTCTCTCATGCTTTGGCGCATTTGTCTCTCATGCTTTGGCGCTTATAAAGCTTAGCCAATTACAAAGCTTAGCCAATTACTGACGAGATAAATAAAAAAATGAAGGCAAATGAAGATGAAACGTTTAAATCTAGAACAATTTATTTCATTTTAAATGTATTTTAAAACATTTTAATATTATTTTGTGATACCAAACAGTTTGATAGAAACAAAATATAACAGATAAACTGCATATGAGACAGAAAGAGAAGTTTTGTTACAAGTAACAAATTTTATGTATGCAAATGAACGCTAATTTGAAACAAAATTCCTGAGAGCTGTCTAGATTTACTAATTAAAAATGAGTGTAATCGTTAGATAAAATCAGCAAATACTAATTTAGGGCTCATAATGATATTTCATAACGTATGGATTAGGATATCAGATTATCATTAGGATATCAAAACATAATATATTTACCTAATGATATGTCTAGATATCATTATGATATGAAATATCATAATGATTATTACACTGTATGCAATGATACAAGAACAATTATTTAATAAGGAACGTTGTGACAAAATATAAAATATAACAAATATAAAAATAAGACAAATATAACAATATGGCAAATATAAAAATATTTGATTTTAATATTTGAGAAATGTATGTTTTAAAGCAAGTTAGTACAGAAAAAATCAATAATATTTGTTTCTTAAAATTCTTAAAAAAAATACTACAAAAATTTTAATTAATCTTCTAATTTTTTAGAAATTATTTTATTTTTTGAAGCAATATTAAAAAAAAAAATTATTAGGCACAAATCAAGTTAACGACTGAATATTTTAACAGAAAATATTGGTTATAGATAGGCAGAAATATATTTATCAAATAAATTAATTTTAAGAAAACTCTAGAACTTCAAAAATGCATTATTTAGAGTACTGCTCATTCGATATGATTACACTAAGCTAATTATGTTCCTTTTAATTAGTTTTATAAAGAATATAATTTCAAAGATTTTTGAGACGGAAGAGCTAATTAATTATTTTAAAAATATACAGTAATTGTAGAAATGTTTCAAAATGTAAAGAAAGTATGAACATAATACGTTGAATTTAAGCAGGATGATTTTGCTAATTTTAAAGTTGTATTTTTCATTATTGCATGTCTCTTAGAAAATGCAAGAAAAATTTATAAATTTGAGATTTCTTTATTTACACTTAAATATTATTTGGATTATCGATATAAACTTTAAAAGACAACACTTATTTTTCGTATCAAGTATTTTTTTTTCTGAAACTAATTTTAAATAAAGTTTTTTTCATTTAACATTAAAAAGTTAAGAAGTTTTTCTAAGCGATTACTAGATTCAAAATGAATATTCCTGAATTATGCATAAAAACATTTGTTTTTTTGTCAACATATATTCTAAATGAACTGTATTATAATTTCTTACATTTAACACGGGTATTAAAACTTATTTCATTAAATACTTATGCATTAAGTATTTTCAAATACAAAAATAGTTTTGCACCAATATTTCTGCTTGTGAATATACAGCTCATTGACTCTAATACAAGCTGAATTTTGAACGGAAAACTCAAATTTTCCCAAAATTTGAGGTGATTTGGTAAAATTTCAAAGAACCACACATGAATAAAATATTAAAATCTCGTATAAATTATGAAGCAGTCTAACCTAATTTTTTTGCAGTTCTGTAATATTCCTAACTATTATTTTCAAACTTCAGTTTTATATTCATTTAGGAGTTATTATAGACTTTTTGTGAAAAGTTTCGTTTCATAAATTTATGAAAAATCGTCTCATAATTTTGAGAATTTGTGAAAATAAGACAATGATTTTGTGGAAAAATCACAAGAACTAATGGTTTGTTCAGATTTTTTTTTTATGAAATGTCCATTTTTGTGAACACGTGAGAAGTCTACTCATAATTATTTCTTGATTATGTGAAAATTAGGCTCTAATGTTTTCTACTTGTTTCGAATTTTGTAACTAATTTTTCATATCATTGATCAGCTTTTGGACACAGCATGTATTCAATAATACAAAATTAAACGAAATTTTAAACAAATAAATGAAAGAGAATTTTAACAGAATTGAAGGAGAAAAATGTGATTTAGGTTTGTTAAATTCGAAATTAACTGAAAAAGTTTTTTTTTTTTTAGTTTCCATAAAATTATTTTTTCTCTAAATATTTTGTCATTCCCGATATCACGTTGATTTTTGTCAGAATTTAAGGAATATTTAATTAGTATTTAATGGTATTTCTAATTCATTACTTACATGTCCAGTCAGACGTGAAAGGGTGAAAAATTAAAAAAAAAATTGTGTCTGTTCAGAATTTTACATTTTTCTGTCATGACGGGTAAAACATTTTTCAAAAACTTAAGGAAGCACATAAGTATATATGAGAAAACTATTTTATATTATATTCGTTTTGATAGTAGCGTTTTGATAGTAACGTTTTGATAGTAACTTTTTGATAGTAAACGTTTTGATTTAAAACCATACAGCTACATAGATGGAAAATTTAGATTGTGCCGAAAATATAATATTACACCTTTAAGTTTTAAAATTTGCCTCAAATCTCTTTTTAAAATTTTTGAAAACCAAAAGCGCAAATAACTTAAAATTTTCACGTAATTTATGACGGAAAATAGTTTTGAGGCAATACAGTTAAAAGAGTTTGAGATATTCATAAAGAAATCGCCACAAAAAATTAAATTTTATTTTTTAAATAACTTCGTATTATCATTTTTTGTTATAGAAAAAATGTTAAAATTTCTCACTTAAAACACATACGCAACATTAAATAATAACTATATAGCTATATAGTTAAAACATTTCTCTTCAACTCTGAATTTCAATTTGCTTATCACGTTCGTTAACTAGAAAATTTTTTGAGGTCAAAATTAAAAAGACTTTTGATTTTGAAATCACTTTTATATTGGCTTATTATACCGCAAATTGCACTATAATCAAATTCCGATAAAAAGAAAATACAGACATTCGGAATACCCTTACGATTTACCGCAAAATCCATTTTTTTTGGAACATGTCACAAAATACAAAATTTATCATACTATAATTTTTATAGTAATAATTACCTTAAAATCACTGAACCACTCTGATAAATATTGTTGTAAAAATTATGGTATAATATTTTATGGTAAAAATCGATCTTAGATTAAAACGGATTTTACATTTGATACACCCAAAGTACTTTATGCTGTAATTTATTCCGGAATTTTTTGTAATGTGTGAAACATTAAACCCATTAACGCCTGAACTTTTTATATGCCATGACGTAAAAATAAACACTATTAAAAAGTTGTTAATATTTTTTTATCTAAATAAAATTTTTAACTACTTGATTTTTTTGAAAGGAAAAAAAAACATTTGCCTGATGTGAAAACAGTCCTGTTTCAGGTATGAAAAATTCTTGTGGAATTTATGTAATTTACGAAACGTATTTGTCACGCCTGGTCAACATGGGTGCCACAACCCATCATGTTCAGTTTTAGTTAAAATTGATCTCATAATCATAAATAACTGCTGAATTAAGAGTTTTCTAACAAAAGAGCGGGAAATAAGAATACTGCGCTCAGTTTCGTAAATGAGAAGAGGGAAAAATCATACAGTGAGTAAATGTCATATCCAGGTACAAGGGATAAGCGCACAAAACGAATATCGATTAAGTTTACCGATTAAGGTCCGCTCATCGTCAAAAAAATATCTTTTAAGTACACTTTCGGCGTTAATAAAAGCAAACACGTCTAATTTATTGACATTGGCAACAATTAAATACACATTAAACAAAACTCATTCATGTTTAAAGCATCAAAAAAAAAATAAATAAATAAATAAAATAAAAAAAATCAATTGCCTCAGTTTTATTCAACCGGCATAATTATTTTAACTTATTTAACAATTTCGTTCGCAAAGTAAAAATTTTCATTCATTTTTCAACATTAAAACCACGTACATATTGGCATATTAATGATCAAGAAGGAAAATAAAATTATCGCCACAACTCATCGCATCCAGTTTTCTTACAACTGGCTCTTACAAATATAACCTTTTGGCTGAGGGAAAAAAATTCCATAAATGAAGGCGCGGGAAAAACACACAGTTTAAGACAGCGACCTCTTGTGGTAAATGCCATCTACAGGAAAAGCGGGATCCGCATCACAAGGATCCAGCAGACGAAAGATTCCTGCAGAGGAATGATACCATGGAAACCCAAAGGATATGTGCCAAATTTCGGGATATGTGTGACATACACAGGACCTCATCATAAATGAAAGGAAGGTAAGAATTTCAGTTATGTTTTGGTTATTTTAGGATTTCTTCTCCCGAATATTTCCGGAAAAAGGAAAGGTTTTGATTATTATTGGAATTTGTTTTCCGCCAGTGAGAACGACACATTTTCTTCTGTGGGACCTTTTTAAATCGGTTTATGTTGTAAAGGAGCTTTACTATGTGCAGCGTTTAAAGTGAAAAATAATATATTTCAGAGTTTTTGAAATTTTTTTTAAATCAACCTAAATTGGTGAACTGGAACATAGAACTAGTTTTCTTTCATTACGTGGTTTAGTAGAAATTTAAATACGTTGAAATACGTGTTATTCCATTTTGTCATAAATTTTAAGGTGATTTTTAAAACAAGTGTTTTAAGTATGTAGTTTTGTAAACATTCAAACGAGTGTACAGCAGTTTATGTTATAATTTTTAATCAGTAAGTGCAAGTATTTTTGTATATCTCCTCATATAATCATGTTTCAACATGCATACATTTTTTAATATAATACCTTAAATGAACGTGGAATGTAATAAACTATAGCTATTAGTTTTTTAACGATACTTATCACAAATTTCGAATGCAGGGTAAACACAAATGAATGAAGAGATCTTAAATGTTTATAATTTTGAAAATATTACTGATATTTCAATAGCGGTACAAACGGGAAGAAAAAAATTATAGTTCAGTTACCTTTTTGTATAGTAATGATGTTTCTGGTGAAAAAAACATCAACATAATTCTAGTATTAAAAACGAGAATATAAGGTATTAAAATCAGTCATTTGGTATTTTTTACATTCAAATGGTAGCGATTTATTGGAAATTCTGCCTTTTAAAATTATAGACATTATTACCCTATATTTATTAAAAATACACAAAACTCGAAAGTAAATTTAACCAAATAAATGTTTTTTTATGCCATGCTCTAAGGTATTATGATATAATTACCAACGTTTATCAAATTTTATTACACATTATAAAACCATATTTTATTGTTAATTTTCCAAACTTATTACCAAATCCCTTCGGTAAAAGTTACCGAGATTTTATTTTTGTTCCAATAAAGCCAGAAACAAGGTAATGTTCAACATATTCTGGTAGTCTCGACCATACTTTTCTTCACAGTGTACATCACAGATTTTGAATGCAGGATATGCACAAATAACTGAACAATGTAAGTTAAATATATTTCAAGTTGTACACGAAATTAAAAAAAAATGTTACATATTTTTTTACAGCTACAAATATTCGTTATATGACATATTTGCTACGTATATCTAATCTATGGCACTATTTCTAAAAGTATGATGAATTAGAATTTATTTTGATTGATTAGAATTAACATCAATCGTAATTAACTTTAAATATGGTTGCACCATATTTAAAGTTAAAAACAGAAGTAAAAAATTAAAACTATTTTGATTATAAGTTTAAATCAAAGATTATATTAAAATTACATGTTGTATACATTATATGATTAATAGAATTTCGTTAATTGCTGAATAAATATTTTAAATATCATATTTTATCAGTTTTATAATTATAAACGTAATCAGAAACTAAAGAGTATTTTTAAATATTTGTAAAAGAAGCAACATAAAAAAGACAAGAAGTTACATATTAATACCTGATTTAAACTCAACAATGTTAAAATTTTTTTTAATTGATCTTTATGGTTATATTTAAAAATACCAAATGAGAATATGGAAATCAATAATTACTACTACTTATAATATGAAAATTATGTATAATAAATATGCTTACAATATTTTTAACGTTTCTCATCTAAGGGTTATTATTTAACGTATTGCAATGCTCTATTTTCAGTTTCAAATTTAGAAAAAAGGAGTGAAAATAATTTGAGTATTAATTAACATTGTAATCGTTAAAATTAAAATTTTTAATGTGGTTGCATAGTACATTAATATACTGAATAATCTTTTATTTTGTAAATAAATTATCGTCAAAGTTTAACAAACTTTCTTTTAATTAATTAGAAAAATGTTTCCCTTAGAGAAAAAAACAGTTAAGTAGAAGTTATAAACATGTAGCTCTCAAATAAATACATTTTATGCAAAAGAGGCTCGGTTTCATATTTAATAAAATTAAATAGAAGTTACATTATATTCTTATGTTTGTCCCAGTTAATTTTTATACTCTTGTATTCATTTAAAACAAAACTGTAATAAGGGATCTAATTTAAGAAATATCAAAATTCATGATTAAGAATGAACATACTGAAATAAATATAGCATTTTTGCAAGGTTTAACGTTTAGAACCCAATAGTAATAGGGTTAAAAAAAAGCATACCAATATTACTTGATGCTAAAATACTAAATTAATATGACTTATTTTACAAACTAATCATAAACTTATATTACTTATATTACATAATATATTCCAAAAAACTAATCAACAGCTTATTCATATTATGTCATAAAATTATGTTCTCAGGTTTTTAACAATCTCTTGAGTTAAATAACTTTTTATGGACAAAATGTTTTGTTTCAATTTAATAAACAGAAATAATTTTTTTAGATTATTATCAAAACAGGGACCTAAAAAAGTGACTGCGTACTGTTAATAAGAATTAAAAAACCATAACTATAAATTATTCGATATTAATCTTGATGTGGAAATAAATGTTTATAAGAAAAATCCTCAGTAATCAAATAACTTAAGTGTATTGAAAGCGGAAGTTTAACCCATATTATTTTCGTTTTTGATTTCTTTGGCGATAGTATGTGGGCCATAAAAATAACAGTGAAGAAAGGAGAAGAATGAATTGATTTTTATCCATTGGGAAATTATTACACATAAGTAAAAATGTCGTCTAAACATTATGTCTGGCTTATAACAACGACTTGAATAAAATAACTGATAGAAATATCGTTTTGTTTGAATTTCGGTATTTTAACAACATAAATTATTTAGATGATAAATAAAATTGCACTAAATATAGTAATGTATGCTCAAGACTGAAAGTCAAATAAATTATTGTATTTTAAATATTCTGAGGTGAGTATTGTTGATGGGACAAAATCTTTCAAATTGATATTTTAAGTGCTTTGTGAGCTGCTGTTTGGCCCATGTTACCTTCGTTTTAAATTTCCTTGGCGAAAGTTGTTGAATGCGTGCCAAAAGAAGAATGCACGAGAATGAAACAAAAAAAAAGTGTAATTTGTGTGTAATTCTTACACACACACGTGTTTTTTTTTTCTCCATATTTTTTGAAAAATAAATCAATATAGAGACCAAGAAAATCAAAACTTAAGTAAAGTACAGTGAGATAATTTATGCTAAGATACTTGCGTATGATCACATAAACCAGATTTAAGGTTTAAGATTAAAATCAAAAACGTTTATGAAAGAAATAATAAAGAAAATATGAAAAAAAAAATATCTTTCAATTATTTTTTCGAAAATGTAAAAAATTATTCAAATACGATATTTTTATAAAAAAAAATTTTTTTGAAAATTTTAAGGTTTTTTTTTTGTATTTAAGCATCAAATTTGTATAGTTTTTTTGTATTGTTCATAAACTTTATTTTTAGCTCATTTCCATAAAAATTCCTTTCTTTGTTAAAACTTACCATAAAATTTCACTTCTTTGTTAAAAATTCCCTCTTCTTAACTAGAAAAGTAACTTAAAAGAAAAATTAATGTTTTGCTGTCATATAAAACCAAGAAAAAAATACTTTTGCAATAATTTGAAAGGAAACTTTTTTTAAAAATATTAAAGGTACAAAACTTATATATATCAAATTTTTTTTGGAAAAAATTTTAATAATTTTTTATATATTTTTTGTTTACGATACAAATTTATAAAAAACTTTTTACTAAAAAATTTTGGTAAGAATTGTTTCTAAGAAAGATAAAATTCACTACAGATGATCTTATATTTTACCGAGTATTATCAAATTTTTTTCGTTTAAAATGACTTTAAATGCCCTCTTCCGGATAAAGTATAAAAACTACTATATAAGTGTATACAAATAAACTTTTTCCGGAAGTGCATGGGGATTTCAAAGAGACTATCTTTGATACTTCATTAAAATGTATTAACTTGCTTTTAAGATTTCTATTAAAAGAAAAATACTTTATTCATATATGTTTGTAGATTATCATGCTCAATTCTTCTAATAATATTTATTATTTCAATGTTTTTGAAAATCATAACATAAATTTTATACTAACGTATATATAACAGGATATCTTATTATATATATTTAAATCATTTATTTATTTAGTTAAGCTTTTAACCAAACGGTTATAGTTATTTTATAATTGAGTTTTGAAAATTTGTAATAATACTTTTACAATATTGTAGTTATGCGGGTAAAAGAAACTTAGTTCGTAGTATAGATTAAATAGTCATCTAATTATACTTTAACGTTTAGTAATGTTAAAAAATATTTATGACAAATTCAAGATAATAGTTGGTCACAAAATTTAAAATATTTAATGAAACGAAAATTCTACTGTTAAGCAAAGAAAAACCAATATCGATGGATTGCAAATTGTACGCAATTAATGAAAAGGTTTTAAAAACATAAAATAAAAAAAAACTGTTCAGGAATGAAAAAAAAACCCCACTTTATTTGAAAATTTTCTATTTCTTTAGCATTATAAAAATGTAAAAAAAATAATAATGAATAAAACAGCTTAAATTTTTGACTTTGATTTTTATTGCATTAAAATAATAAAAGTTTGGATAAATTCAATCATTTTTTTTTCCAACTAAACGTTCTACAAATAGTCCTATTTGTTTTTATTTAACATTATCACATTAAATAAAAGATCTTATATTTAAAAAAATCAAACAAAATACTAAATAATTATCTAAGCTTGGAACTGAAGAAAAACAAATTTTGGTCAAATGTAAAGATTTAAGATTTTTAAACCAATGAACTCAAATAAAAGATAAGTTATTAAATGAATGACAAAACTGAGACAAAAACTTATGCTTAATAATTTTATAACTTCATCTGCGTCAAAATGGAAATGGTAATAAAATTTAACATGTTTCAAGTGCTCAAAAATAGGCCCTCATTCTAAAGACTCGCTGAACGTGAATGAGGAAATGAAAGTGATTTAAAATCTCTTTTGTTTCCACAATCACGTCTGGCTAGTCTTGGGAATGAGTGCCTAATTTTGATATCTCGAAACAGGCCGAATTTTTGAAACATCTTCATAATTTTGAAGCAAAGGAACTTTTAAATCATCAAGTACTGGATAATCCAGTATAAAATTCTTTTTCGATTTCATTATAAGTTATTAGATAAATCATTTAGATTTAATTTATGATTGAAATAAATCGATTAAAATGTTTCTTTGTCTAAACAAATCAGGAGCAATTAACTCTGAATTTAAAAGTTAGACAGAAATTAAGGCACTTTTAAAGGCAACTTTAAAAGCAGACTAATGTGGTTTAACGAAACAGAAAATACAGACTCATTAAAAATCCGGTGTACTTTCCTAAAAAAATAGTTTAGAGCATATAAATTCATTTTTAGAACAGGACTTGTGACAGAAGTTGATAAAATATAAGACAGCGTGTATAGGGTGATAAATTTTCATGCTGCTACAGAAACAAATTAAAAATTGTGTAACAACTTAAAGTAGTTAATTGCCTTAAAAGTTCAAATAATCTTAAGTTCTCCTGGAGAATTATCTCTTTAATTCAAATTAAATTACATGAAATTAAAATTTAGGGAACAATAGCAAAGTAAAACAATTCTTTCTAGCATTTTATTTGAAATGGTTTCCCTTGAGTTTAATTCAGGTAAAGAAGTTAATTGGTGGACGTTATTTCGACATGTCAAGTCTTAGAAATAACAGTTATTGCTGCTGAAAAACGCTTCGCATTCATTCTTATTATTGCTTTTAAATGGTGCAAGGCAACATTAAACTTATTGGTTTTTTTTTTCACACATATAATAAGTAATTTAATAATTTTTAAAGCAAACTATTTATGTGAATAAATTTGTAAATTAATATTTTTTATTTGATTTCTTTAAATTTTGTAATTGACTTATTTTATTTTTATAACCGTAGTTAAACAGCCGATACAAATTTGGGTTAATGACTTTTTAATTTTCAACTCTGTAATTTTGAACCAAATCTACTGAGAAACTCTTGGATTAAGTATTGGGAGAATGACTTCTTAGAAGACTTTTCGACGAAACTAACTTGCATTTTCGTTACATGGAGAGGAAAACCACGAAAACCTCCAATGTTTAGTTTGATGGCAAAGGGACTCTTACCCATGATCCGTCTACCACTGAGGACATTTTACATTACCGCTGTGGTCAGCAAATGCCAGGTGCGGATTTCGAATCGACCAGTCACCGCAGGGATTCGAACCCGGTTCACCTCATTTTAAGGCGAGAGCTCTATCTTCTGAGCCACCGCGGCTCTAGTTTCATATTTATAAAGATAAATTTTGTGCTTATCTGTAAGAAAAGAAACCAGTGACGGTTGGCACTAGAATCTTTTTAAAACTTTCAGGATGTTTGCATAAAAACATTAATACCTTTGATGCATAAATGTGCTTTGATGTGCTCGCGAGAATCACATATGTTGGAAGCGCGAAAGAAACACGAGCTCACAGTTTTTTTACTTTAGTTCTTAAGCTTTTTTTTTAGTTGAATTCTAGATAGCCATTTCAATATTGAGGCGCAATATCAGGACAAATTCTCCTCGTATGATACAATGCCATACGGAACTGGCGAAATTGCATATCGTTAGTTGGCCCTAAATATGTATCATTTCAGCCCTTGCCAACAAATCAACAAATTATTAATTTATCATCAAATGCTTCAGGTACTTGAGCGCCGATGACAAAAGGTGGAATTCCCTTGCCTTCAGCATTGCGAGCAACATTGCTCTGGTTTGACTTCGAATAGGACCTGTTAATCTTGCTGGATTGCTAGCAAAGACCAGGCTTGCGGAAAGTTCAGGGTTATTGTCGTCATGAAGATACGACGAAGTCATGTAGATATTGCCTTAACTATATTTAGTTTTCTGAATTTTTTGAAAATTCAGAGAGATCATATTCTCCGTGCATATTCTCCTTAAACGCACCAAAATTCGTCTGACGTTCTTTCGCTCGCACATCAGTGTTCTATTCTCTTGTGATATTTATTTATTTAACTAGATAATAAAGTATTATTCGTCTCACTAAGATATTATACAGCTTTTACTTTGTTTATTGACTCAAGCTTTTTGATTAGGAATTGAACATACAAAATAAAATTTAAAAAATTTTGTAGTTTGATGGGACTATAACATAAAGTAGTAACATAAAGTACATAAGGTACAACATAAAGTAGCTTTAATATTTAAAACGCTGTTTTGCTAAATTTCCTGGTTTTTATTAAGAAGCTTTTACCTTCAACTTTATTTTTTAAATAGTGCGGCAGAATTATGGCTTTGTTTTTAGAGTTTTTTAAAAAGGGAAAAAATTAGATAAACATGTTTTTTGAATTGCAAAAAAGTTGTATGCAGTACAGTAATAATTTTTTAAAAATTAATAAAACAAAGTTATTTTAAGAAAGTTCTACCCTGCTGAAAATGGCTAAGACCCCTCCTTTAAGCAAGTCGTATAAATTTTAACGATTTCACTCCTTGAACATGGATTAGAAGTTATAAGAAAAAAAAAATTTTTGCCTAAATTAAATCCTCAAAACTTCTATGATGTATCTTTCCAAATTCAGCATAATAAGTAAGTAGGAACTAATAATTCAATTGTCTAAATAGCAATCTCAGTTGCGGAAATAGGTACACCACATAAAATGGAATGTTTTGTACACAAAACTGTTGGGAATCCGAAACTTGTGTTTAGTTTTATTCAATATAGCGTGAAAAAACTACATTGGAAATAATGCCTTATTTGGAATCATTTACTACCCTTAACTCCCTTGCTATAATCTCACGAACTCAAAATCTCTTTTTTTAGGAACAACTAAAAGGTTAATAGGTAAGAAAGCTTCACCTTTTTCTGCAGAGTATAACTTTTAATTTTAACGCGAATTAACCCGATAGTTTTATTTCAAAAACATATAATAATTTTTATATTTTTAAGAACGTTTTGATCTTTACAAAATAAAATTGTGGTTAAGGCGTCGAATTATTATTTTTTTTTCTTGAAAATTGCAAGTTGACGCTTATCAGAACGTATGTTCGACAAGGAAAGAAAAAGATCACTCATGTCTGATGACAGCAATTCACTTTGAATTGACTCGAAATAAACTCGTTCAATTAAAGTATCCACTCAAATTGACACCATGAATGACAGTATCAACTAACCTAATAATTGAATGACAATAGATACGTTCTTCGTTGAGGATGAAGAGTTTCCGAACTCGCCCTCATCTGCAATGCAAATTACTATCTTCAGTTGCGATAAAATATGCATTATGTAATTTTGAGAGTAGTAGCGATTTTTGTAATTCAAGTTAATGCTGTTATAGTGGAAAATCGTTAAAATAAAGGTTGGAGTTTTGAAACTTCACTTTCAAATGCGTCAGTAGTTTTAAGCGTAACTTTTGAAATGGGTCAGTATTTTTAAAGTATTGTAAACTTCGTTTCAGATTGAAAAACAATTCAAACTATATGAAAATATTACTATACTAATAATTATTCATTACAATATTAAAAAAAAAATAATTATAAAAATAATTGTTTAATATATTAAATAATTAATTTTAAGAAACATATTTTAATAAATATAAAATACATAAGTATAATAAAAAAATTTTAATACGGATGTAAAGTCTTTTATTACAAAATTTTTTTATACAGATAAAATACTTAAGTATTATATAAAAATTTCTATAAAGAAACAGTCTTTCTTCTAAATATATCTTCAGTATAAATTTTAGAAAAGTTGTAATTTTCAATGCGTATTGATTAAAATAGGCAAAATATGAAAAAAAATTTTTTTTTTTTAGTGTGGCATAGTTTGTCTAGTTTGGCATATTGAATGACAACATAATATCAGAAATATTAATTTGTTTTATACTGCAAGTATTTAATAATGCTTTTTTTTTATATTTGCATTAACTAGGCTAAGTTCATTTTAAAAGGAATGAGGAAGGACTTCGAATTAAAATTTTAAACATATTTAAAAAATTATCTAATTTCTAAATTCGAACAATGAAAAAAAAAAAAAAAACGAGATAGAAATGTTGAACACCATCGACTTAAACTATTATGTTTAAAATAGGTTTTAAATAAAATACAGTAGCTTCATTGATTATTTTATTTATTATTAAAAACAGCAACTTAGAAATGCTTTCAATTCAGCTAATATTAGTTGAAATGGTCTTTAAAAAAAGAAAATCAGATAAATTGTTTATTCTTTTTTTATTTATCATCTGAAAAAAATTGCATAAAATTGCTAAATGTTTTATACTTAAACTATAACTAGTTAACCTAATTATTAGCTAAAATGTGTGTAATCTCAAACTAGCTACAAGGAATTGTCAAATGCAATCAACCTAATCTAGTACAGTATATATTAAAATGGTTTAAAACTAAAACACTAAAGATGCGTTATAATTTCTCCTGATTATAGATAAAAATTTCCCCTGTCCATTTGAGTCGATACAAATGTGGCGCATGAGTATAAACTGCTCTATTTTCAAATGCTTTGATCATAGAATAGGGTTTTTGCTACTCGAGAAGAAGACACGCGACACACGACGTGACACAGACACGCGAACTCATCCCCAGCTGATCGTTTACAAGATAAGTTTCAAGATCGTTTTCAATCATTTCAATCGTTTACAAGATCGTAAACAAGACAGTTGTTAAAGTCGAGCTAAGTCTTTCCACATAAGTTAGAATGTTAATTAACGTAAAGTTAATTAAATACAACGCCGCATCGCTTATCGAATTTGCTAAAGTATCATTATTTCTCTTTTTCATCTTTTACTTAACTTAGATTTATTATTTGTTTATGTATTTTACTGTAACAATGATATGTGTTTGTTTGTGTACTTGATAATTTCGATGCATAATTAGTTTGCTTATATTCTAAGTGATTTGTGTTAAGTAGGAAATATATATTGAGAGTATTGAAATCCTTGAGAGAAAAATATAGAATGTGTTACTTAAGGAAATTGGCAATCAACGGGGTTGGCTTACTCGATATAGAATGGAAGAACAGTTGATAACGTAAACAAATGGCAAATTTTAACAAGCAATCAGGATCCAGATATCCACACTACCTGACTTGTATGTATCTCATTCTCAAGAACTTAGGCAATTAGAGAATATGGCTGTTTATGCTTAGTAATACATTGTCAATGGCAGCGTTTAGTAATATATTTTTCATAGTATGTTTCGTAAAAATGTATCGATATATATCTTAAAAATGTTTAAAATTTTCATGCTGTTTCTTTTCGTATTATTATTGTAATAAATGCTCTATTTCCTTGAATACTTTAAAGTTCATGACAGAAATATTATAATGTCACCAACGTACGTGTATTGTTCCATAGACAAACATATTTCAATATATTAAATGGGAATTTTTCGAGAAAACTTTCAATCGTATTTATTTAAAGAACACTAGCCAGGACGTAATAAGAGGTCTGGATGCATAATGTTTTACCACGACGTACTTAATGTGAGATGATTTTCCTCAACTGCTTCACGTCCAGCAAAACTGCAATATTATTAAAAGTGTGTATTGTATATTCATGCATTGAATCTTTATTTCTAATTTACGATGACGTGAGTTACGACACATGCAGCTTCAAAATTACTCGTAAGAGATAGATAACGGAGTCTGTTTCCACCCTTAGAAAAGTTTCTTTTTCTTATTCTCTGTTAAATTAACTGTATAGAGAGCTACGTTTTTTATTAGTTTTTTTTTCTTCAAGTAAATAACACGCCAAACAACACATACGATCTGTATATTCCTCATAAACTTTAATTTTAATTCGTTGTTAATTTTCTTAAAAATTTCCTTAGAATTTCACGTCTTGGTTAAAATTTCCCTTTTCTGTTTTTTTCTGGACAAGAAAACTAATGTTTATATGAAAAATTATAATAAATATTTTTTTGGTATGCAGCATTGATTAAAATACCACGTATCGTGTATGTAATAATATATATAGTTACCTTAAAAGAGTTGAGAACTATTTTTATTTTACGAAATATACGGTCATTTATCATTATTTTTGCTGTGACAGACATTTTGAATTATTAATATTAATTTCAAAAGTTAATTTTAAATTTATTAATACTAATTTTAATATAATTTTTATTAAAATATTTTGGTATGTCATAGTATAAAAAGTGCCATAATGCTTGATTAAGATATCACGAAAAGCAATCACAAAAAAAGTTAAAACATATTTATTTTACAAAATATATGGTCATTTAATATCATTTTTACTTGTGATATACAATCTGACTGATTAATATTCATTTTAAAAGCGAGAAAAAAGGAAACATTATTTTGAAATTCCGGCAAAAGTGGATATATTCATATTTCGGCTCTAATATTCATATTTTAACTCTCATCTAATCACCATCAGCGTATGTCTTTAACTAATTTAGATATAGCAACTCTAGTCTAAATATAAGTTCAAGTTTTTATTTAATCAAAGTAAAAAAATTCTTTTCTAATGTTTGAAAACTCTAGCATATAGAAAGAAGTAAGAATAAATGTTTGGTTACTGAAAAAAATACAACATCCGATGTTTGTAAGGTCACATGTTTCATTGTAATGACTTCTGAACTTTCACACGATAGATTTTGGGCCTTCATCTCTCTATTAAAAACTGCAGAATACAAGTAAATATTTATTCTTGAACTTTATCCAAACAAAAATGCTCAAAATAGAAAACCCTATTTCTGAAATTTCCATCTCTCGTTCGTAATATTTTCCTATTTTAAGATTTTTGTTAACATAACGGTATATTTGAATTTATTTTAGCATAAACCCTTCTTTAAATATTTTGAATTTTTCTCCTTTTTTGTCAAACAGACACATTTCCATATGCACCAAACTTAAAAAAAAATCAGAGAGATTAAAAAAAATCGAGTGTTTCATTACTAGAAGGGGTGTAAAATATTTATCTAGTAAAAATATAAATACAAAAAGAAAAAAATCCCAGTACTGGGCAATCTAAAGCAAATATTGCAAGGCATTTCTGAAAAATTTCTCAAACTATGGTAAAAATTTCAAAATTCATTTCTATAATAAAGAAAAATTTTTAAAAATCTGCGTGAAATAAAAAATTTTTTTGCAATGTTATAAAAATATTTTTAACTACTCCCTATTTATTCAAATAATAAACTAGTTAAATTAATCAGAATGTTTACCTGCATACGTGTATGTATCATATACAAAACCGCAATTCTTAAACGATCCACAATAAATTTGGTGTACATACGTTCGAAAACACGGTGGACTGATTTACCGTTTATTTGCTTGAAGTGTGGAAGTAAAAGGTTTTGTTCCGTTTAAATACCAAACCATCTTAACTTAGAAATGTTGAAAATTGAAAGATCTCTAAATTTTATTTCTTTGACGCTGAAAAAAGTTTAAGCCGAATTTCTGATTCCCAGAACCAACAAATCCATAGTAGCGAAAGATTTGTTACTTAATATCGGCCATAGAAACTGCAACGGAAATGCATTTCCCTTTCTAAATTACATTTAGAATTTTCAAACATCTTCGTAGATATGCATTTTATGATATTTGAATACATTTAACTTATTTTATGTAGCATTCTTCATCGTTAAATTTTAACAGTAACAAAACGTATAAGCATTTCTATAACACAAATTTATATTGCTAATAAAAGCTGCATTTTATGAACATAAATTTCTTAACAAAATGATAATTTTTTTTTAAAAAAAACCTAATATAAAATAAAATATTTTACTGTCGATTTCTATGAAGTGATTTGACTCAATTTAAAATTTTTCATATCGTGTTAAAGTATTTCAAATGAGTAGTTTTTTGGCGAGTAGGAACTATATATTTGTATCAACTATTTCCCTTTTAGCATAATTTTAGCTATTTAAGTATCGCTTTTAGCAGATAATTCTTTTTTATGTTTCACCTACCTTCCATTATTCTTTTATTCCAATAGTTCTTGAATATTTTTTTCAGAATATTTAGTTTCCATTGTTTCGGAAGAAATTCACAGTATTCTTACATTTTTTAAAATGTATATGACCTAAGTGGAAACAAGTGACAAATTTAATCACCTTTAAATGAACATGAAAAATGTTGAAAATGTGTTGAATTTTTTTCAAATTTTAATATTGCAATTTATATCTTTTTTCCATATTTTTTGTCAAATTAATGAGAAAAGCATTGACAATTTTTATTGATTATTCAGTAAAAACATCTGAGTTGTCAGGAAATGTGCTAACCTTCCAGCTGGTCAGATATTCGTAGCAAAGTAAAAACTCGCACGTATTACGTCATTCAAAATTTTAAAATGTTTGATGGTAAATTTTAAATTTACATTCTAATTAGCTTATTTTTTTATAAGAATTATTTTAAACATATATTATTTCCTTTTAATAAACGAAAATGAAATTCAATCACGACAACAATATATGAGTATAATGTCCAAGTATTTACGGCACAGAGAAAAATATGGTAATGACATTATGGCACAGAGTATGGTAATAACATTTCTGTTAGAAAAAAAACCAAAATATACGATATTTAAACCATTCATTTGTTAACGGTTTACCAGAAATTATGGTTTTCAAGGTTACAGCTCTTATTACCACACATTTAGTAAGAAACGCAAAACCGAAAAGTAAATTTAACCGAATAAATGGTTTTTATGCCAATCTCTAAGGCGTCATGATAAAATTAACAAATTTTACTACATTTACCAAATTTAATTGTTCCTTTTACCTTAATTTTCAAAGTATTTCAGTTAAATTATCGTGCTTTTCAGAGTTCCTAAAGAGCTAAAAACATGGTAAATTTTGCAATATTATTTTCGTTTTATCCAAACATTTTTTCTCAGCTTAAAATTTCATAAACATTTAAAAATGAAAATCATACCGATTTTTAAATTCGATTATTGACAATTTTAATATTATAGAGCAAAAAGTACTTGGAAGGTAAAATTATAATTGAAATTTAGGTACGAAAAGAAAAATAACTGCAATTAAAGCAAATATTTTTAGGGTGCTAAAATATTTTCAAATGATGACTTAAATAATACTGAGAGATATTATCAGGCTGTCATCAGTGTTAAAAAATATAAAACGAAACCAGTCTATAGATAGTATTGAAAATCACTGGGGTACTTATTAGACATTTTATAAATGCAACCTTATTATGCATACCTTAGCTGCATCGGTAAACAAAACGCTCCTTAAAATTTAGATTCGAGAGAACACAAAGAATATGCCCGAAAATAAGATTTCGATAAATTACCTAGAGCTGCACTTTTGTGAAAACTAGGCACACATTTAATTTCGATTTAGAAAAATTTTCCCATCCCTGTTACATCAGCTCATCGTGATGCTCTGGAATCTCATTTTATTCATACTATAGTGCTCACAGTTATGCTTGGAAGAACAAACAGCACTAATTTGCCACCCACTTTTGTTTTTTTTAATTTTTATTTTTAAACTTGATTTTATTTTAAATTTTTTTGTTGGCTGTTCAGCTTTTTCTTTTTCAAATCTATTATGTTTCCTCATTCACATCTGATGAGTTTTGAAAATGTCGTTGTTTTATCGTTATAATATGTGAAGAAAATGGAGTGTTTACTTAATCAAATATAGAAAAATGCTAATTTAATTTTTTTGTGTGCTGAATATTCAATAAAATAAAGGACTCTAAGACTATTTAGATTCTAAACATTTCATTGTTTAAAATCTGAAGCTAATCCTTGTCGAAGCACGTTACAACATGTATGTACATAAATATTCAATGTACAGTCGTTTTTCAACATTGTTTATATATTACTTAATTGCCATGTGAAGATACATCAAGGTGATTAATATTTTTCCTCGTCTTCCCAATAATTTCTTTTCAAAAGAATCTGGAAACTTTAAGATTTATTTTTCAGGAGAGAGTCTGAAGAAAAATCGATGCACCCGGAACTCCGTTTTACTAAGGTAGAAATCCTCTTTCGATATTTCTTTCTGACGTATTTGATAATGAATTGAGTCTATGTCGCTCTATTCGTCGAATAGATTTATTATTCTTTGATTCAGAAGCACGCGAAGCACGAAACAGTTATTAATTGAGTTATCTCCGGTTTTTCAGTTTTCGAGTGGAATAAAGGTTTTTTCTTTGTTCATTTAGTAGAGTAATGTGATCAGCCGGTTTGATTGATTTGATGTATTTAAAAGATGTGTTTTGGGTTAAAATGTAGTTTCTCTTTAGAATGTTGATTTGATGATGATTTATGTAGACTAAAGTAGATTTATCATATACACTGTAACCTATCTTTTCGCATAAAAATTTAAAAAAAAAAATTTTTTAAAAATTGAAACATTTTATAATCCATCAATTACAATTATTTTTTGCTGCGCGATGTCAGATGAGTAAGTATTTTCGTAATTGGTCAGTTTTGAATAGGAATTTAGTTATCGCATTATAATATTAGATTCAAATATTAGATTAAAATAAACTTTACGTTGTGTGATATAAAATAACTTGGAGTAAGTTGAAAAGTAATTACTTAATCTAAAGTTAGCGCAAGCTCATTTTGACAGATTTTATACTTTGACAGATTTTGACATCGTTACAAGAATTCTTTCGAAACCAAAAATAGACCTTCTAACATGATTATGCTGCAACACACAAAACTAAATGTTCGCAACAATTGTTCGCCAGCTTATTTTGGCAGATTTTATGCTTCTGTGGTTACAAGAATTCTTTCGAAACCGAAAATAGACCTTCTAACATGATTATGCTGCAACACACAAAACTAAATGTTCGCAACAATTGTTCGCCAGCTTATTTTGGCAGATTTTATGCTTCTGTGGTTACAAGAATTCTTTCGAAACCGAAAATAGACCTTCTAACATGATTATGCTGCAACACACAAAACTAAATGTTCGCAACAATTGTTCGCCAGCTTATTTTGGCAGATTTTATGCTTCTGTGGTTACAAGAATTCTTTCGAAACCGAAAATAGACCTTCTAACATGATTATGCTGCAACACACAAAACTAAATGTTCGCAACAATTGTTCGCCAGCTTATTTTGGCAGATTTTATGCTTCTGTGGTTACAAGAATTCTTTCGAAACCGAAAATAGACCTTCTAACATGATTATGCTGCAACACACAAAACTAAATGTTCGCAACAATTGTTCGCCAGCTTATTTTGGCAGATTTTATGCTTCTGTGGTTACAAGAATTCTTTCGAAACCGAAAATAGACCTTCTAACATGATTATGCTGCAACACACAAAACTAAATGTTCGCAACAATTGTTCGCCAGCTTATTTTGGCAGATTTTATGCTTCTGTGGTTACAAGAATTCTTTCGAAACCGAAAATAGACCTTCTAACATGATTATGCTGCAACACACAAAACTAAATGTTCGCAACAATTGTTCGCCAGCTTATTTTGGCAGATTTTATGCTTCTGTGGTTACAAGAATTCTTTCGAAACCGAAAATAGACCTTCTAACATGATTATGCTGCAACACACAAAACTAAATGTTCGCAACAATTGTTCGCCAGCTTATTTTGGCAGATTTTATGCTTCTGTGGTTACAAGAATTCTTTCGAAACCGAAAATAGACCTTCTAACATGATTATGCTGCAACACACAAAACTAAATGTTCGCAACAATTGTTCGCCAGCTTATTTTGGCAGATTTTATGCTTCTGTGGTTACAAGAATTCTTTCGAAACCGAAAATAGACCTTCTAACATGATTATGCTGCAACACACAAAACTAAATGTTCGCAACAATTGTTCGCCAGCTTATTTTGGCAGATTTTATGCTTCTGTGGTTACAAGAATTCTTTCGAAACCGAAAATAGACCTTCTAACATGATTATGCTGCAACACACAAAACTAAATGTTCGCAACAATTGTTCGCCAGCTTATTTTGGCAGATTTTATGCTTCTGTGGTTACAAGAATTCTTTCGAAACCGAAAATAGACCTTCTAACATGATTATGCTGCAACACACAAAACTAAATGTTCGCAACAATTGTTCGCCAGCTTATTTTGGCAGATTTTATGCTTCTGTGGTTACAAGAATTCTTTCGAAACCGAAAATAGACCTTCTAACATGATTATGCTGCAACACACAAAACTAAATGTTCGCAACAATTGTTCGCCAGCTTATTTTGGCAGATTTTATGCTTCTGTGGTTACAAGAATTCTTTCGAAACCGAAAATAGACCTTCTAACATGATTATGCTGCAACACACAAAACTAAATGTTCGCAACAATTGTTCGCCAGCTTATTTTGGCAGATTTTATGCTTCTGTGGTTACAAGAATTCTTTCGAAACCGAAAATAGACCTTCTAACATGATTATGCTGCAACACACAAAACTAAATGTTCGCAACAATTGTTCGCCAGCTTATTTTGGCAGATTTTATGCTTCTGTGGTTACAAGAATTCTTTCGAAACCGAAAATAGACCTTCTAACATGATTATGCTGCAACACACAAAACTAAATGTTCGCAACAATTGTTCGCCAGCTTATTTTGGCAGATTTTATGCTTCTGTGGTTACAAGAATTCTTTCGAAACCGAAAATAGACCTTCTAACATGATTATGCTGCGACACACAAAACTAAATGTTCGCAACAATTGTTCGCCAGCTTATTTTGGCAGATTTTATGCTTCTGTGGTTACAAGAATTCTTTCGAAACCGAAAATAGACCTTCTAACATGATTATGCTGCAACACACAAAACTAAATGTTCGCAACAATTGTTCGCCAGCTTATTTTGGCAGATTTTATGCTTCTGTGGTTACAAGAATTCTTTCGAAACCGAAAATAGACCTTCTAACATGATTATGCTGCAACACACAAAACTAAATGTTCGCAACAATTGTTCGCCAGCTTATTTTGGCAGATTTTATGCTTCTGTGGTTACAAGAATTCTTTCGAAACCGAAAATAGACCTTCTAACATGATTATGCTGCAACACACAAAACTAAATGTTCGCAACAATTGTTCGCCAGCTTATTTTGGCAGATTTTATGCTTCTGTGGTTACAAGAATTCTTTCGAAACCGAAAATAGACCTTCTAACATGATTATGCTGCAACACACAAAACTAAATGTTCGCAACAATTGTTCGCCAGCTTATTTTGGCAGATTTTATGCTTCTGTGGTTACAAGAATTCTTTCGAAACCGAAAATAGACCTTCTAACATGATTATGCTGCAACACACAAAACTAAATGTTCGCAACAATTGTTCGCCAGCTTATTTTGGCAGATTTTATGCTTCTGTGGTTACAAGAATTCTTTCGAAACCGAAAATAGACCTTCTAACATGATTATGCTGCAACACACAAAACTAAATGTTCGCAACAATTGTTCGCCAGCTTATTTTGGCAGATTTTATGCTTCTGTGGTTACAAGAATTCTTTCGAAACCGAAAATAGACCTTCTAACATGATTATGCTGCAACACACAAAACTAAATGTTCGCAACAATTGTTCGCCAGCTTATTTTGGCAGATTTTATGCTTCTGTGGTTACAAGAATTCTTTCGAAACCGAAAATAGACCTTCTAACATGATTATGCTGCAACACACAAAACTAAATGTTCGCAACAATTGTTCGCCAGCTTATTTTGGCAGATTTTATGCTTCTGTGGTTACAAGAATTCTTTCGAAACCGAAAATAGACCTTCTAACATGATTATGCTGCAACACACAAAACTAAATGTTCGCAACAATTGTTCGCCAGCTTATTTTGGCAGATTTTATGCTTCTGTGGTTACAAGAATTCTTTCGAAACCGAAAATAGACCTTCTAACATGATTATGCTGCAACACACAAAACTAAATGTTCGCAACAATTGTTCGCCAGCTTATTTTGGCAGATTTTATGCTTCTGTGGTTACAAGAATTCTTTCGAAACCGAAAATAGACCTTCTAACATGATTATGCTGCAACACACAAAACCAAATGTTCGCAACAATTGTTCGCCAGCTTATTTTGGCAGATTTTATGCTTCTGTGGTTACAAGAATTCTTTCGAAACCGAAAATAGACCTTCTAACATGATTATGCTGCAACACACAAAACTAAATGTTCGCAACAATTGTTCGCCAGCTTATTTTGGCAGATTTTATGCTTCTGTGGTTACAAGAATTCTTTCGAAACCGAAAATAGACCTTCTAACATGATTATGCTGCAACACACAAAACTAAATGTTCGCAACAATTGTTCGCCAGCTTATTTTGGCAGATTTTATGCTTCTGTGGTTACAAGAATTCTTTCGAAACCGAAAATAGACCTTCTAACATGATTATGCTGCAACACACAAAACTAAATGTTCGCAACAATTGTTCGCCAGCTTATTTTGGCAGATTTTATGCTTCTGTGGTTACAAGAATTCTTTCGAAACCGAAAATAGACCTTCTAACATGATTATGCTGCAACACACAAAACTAAATGTTCGCAACAATTGTTCGCCAGCTTATTTTGGCAGATTTTATGCTTCTGTGGTTACAAGAATTCTTTCGAAACCAAAAATAGACCTTCTAACATGATTATGCTGCAACACACAAAACTAAATGTTCGCAACAATTGTTCGCCAGCTTATTTTGGCAGATTTTATGCTTCTGTGGTTACAAGAATTCTTTCGAAACCGAAAATAGACCTTCTAACATGATTATGCTGCAACACACAAAACTAAATGTTCGCAACAATTGTTCGCCAGCTTATTTTGGCAGATTTTATGCTTCTGTGGTTACAAGAATTCTTTCGAAACCGAAAATAGACCTTCTAACATGATTATGCTGCAACACACAAAACTAAATGTTCGCAACAATTGTTCGCCAGCTTATTTTGGCAGATTTTATGCTTCTGTGGTTACAAGAATTCTTTCGAAACCGAAAATAGACCTTCTAACATGATTATGCTGCAACACACAAAACTAAATGTTCGCAACAATTGTTCGCCAGCTTATTTTGGCAGATTTTATGCTTCTGTGGTTACAAGAATTCTTTCGAAACCGAAAATAGACCTTCTAACATGATTATGCTGCAACACACAAAACTAAATGTTCGCAACAATTGTTCGCCAGCTTATTTTGGCAGATTTTATGCTTCTGTGGTTACAAGAATTCTTTCGAAACCGAAAATAGACCTTCTAACATGATTATGCTGCAACACACGAAACTAAATGTTCGCAACAATTGTTCGCCAGCTTATTTTGGCAGATTTTATGCTTCTGTGGTTACAAGAATTCTTTCGAAACCGAAAATAGACCTTCTAACATGATTATGCTGCAACACACGAAACTAAATGTTCGCAACAATTGTTCGCCAGCTTATTTTGGCAGATTTTATGCTTCTGTGGTTACAAGAATTCTTTCGAAACCGAAAATAGACCTTCTAACATGATTATGCTGCAACACACAAAACTAAATGTTCGCAACAATTGTTCGCCAGCTTATTTTGGCAGATTTTATGCTTCTGTGGTTACAAGAATTCTTTCGAAACCGAAAATAGACCTTCTAACATGATTATGCTGCAACACACAAAACTAAATGTTCGCAACAATTGTTCGCCAGCTTATTTTGGCAGATTTTATGCTTCTGTGGTTACAAGAATTCTTTCGAAACCGAAAATAGACCTTCTAACATGATTATGCTGCAACACACAAAACTAAATGTTCGCAACAATTGTTCGCCAGCTTATTTTGGCAGATTTTATGCTTCTGTGGTTACAAGAATTCTTTCGAAACCGAAAATAGACCTTCTAACATGATTATGCTGCAACACACAAAACTAAATGTTCGCAACAATTGTTCGCCAGCTTATTTTGGCAGATTTTATGCTTCTGTGGTTACAAGAATTCTTTCGAAACCGAAAATAGACCTTCTAACATGATTATGCTGCAACACACAAAACCAAATGTTCGCAACAATTGTTCGCCAGCTTATTTTGGCAGATTTTATGCTTCTGTGGTTACAAGAATTCTTTCGAAACCAAAAATAAACCTTCTATCAGGATTATGCTGCAACACACGTAACTAAATATTTATGCAAAAATAGTTTACAAACTCAATTTAAAAAGATTTTTCCTTTCAGGGTCACTGAAAGTCTATTCAAACCAAAAAATAGATCTACCAATGGAATTATGCTGCAACACACATAACTAAATTTAAATAGCAATTGTCCAAGAGAAATTTTTTTAACTCTGTCACTGTACCTTATTCACTGTATTTTAATACAATTTTTCCGTTAATGGTTTGCGTTAAATTCCACAAGACTTAAAAAAATAATTGAGCATGAACTACGACAAAATATAAACAAGTAGTAGCCCATCTTAGAAACTTTTCCCGAAATTTCCTTCTGATGAATTAGATAATGAACTAATTCTTTGTCATTCTATTCGTCAAATAGATTTATTATTCTTTGATTCAGAAGCACGCACAAGACAAAACAATTACCATCTCCAGTTTTTCACTTTTCGAGTGAAGTAAACTATTTTTAATTTAGTCGAATAATGTGATCAGTTCGTTTAATTATTTTGATATATTTAAAAGATGTGTTTAGGGTAAAAAATTAGTTTTTTTTAGGCTATTGATTTGATGGCGATTTATGCAGACTAAAATCTACCTTAAACGCTGTAACACCTCTTTTAGTATAAAAATTGAAAAAAAAATATATAAATAAAATTTGAACCTATTTTGCTAATTAGACAACCACATATTTTTTTTCATTGTGATATCATAAGAGTTTGAGAAATTTTTGTATTTGACCAGTTTTGAGTAGCAATTTAATAACTGAATAAAGCCATTAGCATTAAAAATGGAAGTTTTTGAATATACTTAATATTACGTAAAGTGGCCAGAAAGGTTTTGAATATAAAGTTGAAAATTAGTTATTTTATCGAAACAAATCGCAATCTGATTTAGGAAGATCTTATATTTCTTCGGTTACAGGAATTGCTTTGAATGCAAAAGTGAATTTGCCAACGGCATACTGAATTAAATTCACTTTATATATATTTTACCGATTTTTCTTAAAGCCATCTTATCCACCAAGCTACAACCCAATAAATTTATTTCAGATCAGGGGCTCTTTCCTATTCTTACTTTTCCAGAAGCATACGTACCGTATTCTACCGTAAAGTGCTCAACTTCACGTGCAGGTCGTCGGGCGGAGGATCCACGGCATGTGTTGGAATAATCCTCATGGATGTTTCCAAGACCGTCACCAATAGTCCATTATGCAGCTCTAGTGTGACGTAAATGAAGCACCTACCAGCCCATAAGTATACGAAGAAACAGTTCAGAATTGGAAAGCACCCTTAGCAGCGTATGATGGCGTTTCCGAGTAAGGGCTCCTATACCGTTTTAATCCTGATGATGCGTCCTTACTCATCTATAAAATTGTCGTAACATTTATGTGACTCCCTGTTATATATAACGTTTTTAAACTTGCTCATTACGACAAAAAAAAAAAAAATAAAATATGTCATTAAAAATTGTAGTTTGGAGAGAGAAGCCGATTGCAGATTTGGAATCAGCGATACGAAATTATCTAAGATCTGTTAAAAAAAATCTCATCAGTCTCAATCAATCTCAACAGGAAAAATAATTCCATGAAAAATTTTGTCACATGCAAAAAAATAATGTCATATGCGATGATTGTAAAAATGTCAGATTGCGATGTCAGATGCGATGATTGTAAAAATGAGAAGATTGTAGTCACAATATTAATTACTGAAAATGAATTATTAATAACTTCTAAAAAAACAGCATATTTTTGTTTCAGTTAGATACTAAATCATTGTTTTTCTTCACAAATATCCAATGACGGACAACTTTATATTTATTTATTTATATTTTAATATTAACCAAGTCTAAACCCTGTACGTTAGTAACTCATTAAACCCATGTTGAGTTGGTGGGACACAAGCTACAGGCAATTTACGAGAATTTGACGAGAATTTTTCTTAGCTGAAATATTACTGTTTTTACATCTAGGATATGCTCTTTTTTTATTTATTTTCAAAATTCATGTAGTAGCTAACAGAAGAAAATATTCATTCAGCTAAAACAAGTAGCTACTTTTCTTATAAATAGCGTTTTTACGTCATGGCATGCAAAAAATTAAAGGGATAATAAGTATAAAACATTACAGGAATATATATTTAATGCTCAAAAAAACTTTAATTTTATATTTGAAAAAAAAAAATTATTTGTAAATAAATTTACGAAATTTGTAGTTTATTAACAGTTAATATAAAATTATATCGTATTTTTAATAATAGTTATAAAAACTCATATCTAATGCTATAAAACTTCTGGGCTAATTATAGATTTGTATATTAAAATTAAAACGAAATTAAATTTAACCGAATATTATCATTAAAAATAATAATAGTAGAAGTATTAGCAAAAGATAAAAAATTAAAAGGCAAAAAATGTGAATTTTTATTCCGAAGCATAATAGGACAAACATTGTTCGTAAATGGCAAATGCAAGAGTAACTTTTAAGAAAAGAATGTAATTGCCATTTATTCTTAAAATCGATTCAATAATCCTTATTCTTAATTTCTTTATTCTTTATTTAACTTTTCTTTTGTTACAAACTACTTTAAGAACACGCAAAACAATAAGAGAAGAACTTCTTAGGAATTAAAATACATTTATTTATATGTTTTAACATAAGTCTTTATTTTTTTTTTTGTTATATAAAGGCTTAAGAATAAGAATCCTTAGTACAAAGAAATGCTCTTTTAATTGTAAAGAGATCTTATTTCTTTCGATTACATTATATTTTTTGTGTGTTTTTAAAAACGTAATCTTTTAGAAATATATTTTTAAAATTTACGATAACATTCCTTTTTAGAATGGGAATTACAATCCGTATGCAAGTTTTTTCTTCTTTTTTTTTTAAAAACTGCTTGACGTAATTAATTTGTCTTTAAAGTTTCAACTGACTTTTAAACTTTTTTTTTAAAATACGTTTTATCTATGAACTACACAGATAACTATTTATACTTCAGTGACAGTCATAAATATTAACTTTATTTTTAATGTTTGACTCTTTTGACTTAAACTAATAAATTAATGAGAAAGTCTTTAAGCGTGTTCATTTTTTTTATTTAATTTTTTCAAGAGTTTCCCAACAAACAGTTTTGCAATAAATATTTTAGTGAAAAACCAAAAATAGATATATTTTTTGTTAAAGTTTTGTTTCTTAATTTTTTTATTCTATTATAAACAAAAAAGAAATTTGGAGCACAAAACAATATATATATATATATATATATATATATATATATATATATATATATATATATATATATATATATATATATATATATATATATATATAATTGTTCAATTAGTAAAGACCCAGGTACGAAAAATATCATTGAAATACACATTTTACATTTGGAGAAATGATTCAAAATTATAAAACTGAATTTTTCTACTTTCAATTTCAATTGCATCAAAGGAAGTAAAATGCAGATTTTTTTCTTTTGTTAGTCTTTGGGTATGCGATGAGAACTTTATTTCGAAACAAATAAAGAGTCTGACATAATTAACTTTTTAAAAATTTTGAACGAGAGTCCATAATTAACTTTTTAAAAATTTTGAACGAGATATTTTTTTCCCAAAACAAAATATGATTTTTAGTTTCTTTAGTTTTTTAATTTTTTTTTCTCCTATAAAACTAAACATTTTTTGAACATATAACACATGGGGTTATCCATTAAACAAATTATAAGTACAAAGTTATGTAGCACTTTTTCAAAACGTTACTTTATTTTTTCAATTTATTTAATTTAACTGAAAAATAAAGAAGCAAAAAGATATATTTTTTGATAACAACACATTTTCATAAATATTGTGTTAATTGCAAAGGAGAAAATTATAAAAACAAGACTTGGCATATATTATTATATTAATTAATTATAGAATTAATAAATTTTGAAAAGAAATGGAAATATGAATAAATATGAAAAAAATTATCATAACTATAATTAAAAAAAAATTATTTAAGGTAAACATTAAAAAGAAGTAATTTTTGATAACACTGTTTCATAAATAAAATGTCAATGACAATTGGGATAATTTAAAAACAACACTTGACCTAATATACTCAAAATAGCTTGGACAGCAAATAACGTACGTAAAATACCATTGAAATAAACAATTAAAATCTTCCTACATTTGGAGAAATGATACAAATTTCTAAAACTGAATTTTACTCCGTTCAATTTTAATTACATCAAAGGAAGTAAGATACTGATTTTATGTTTTGTTACTCTTCGTATATGCGGTGAAAACTTCATTTCGAAACAAGTAAAGAGTCTGCGGTAATTTAGAACTACGGTTTACAACTTTTCAAAAGTTCTGGAGTGAAAAGCATTCTTGTGAAGAGGCATTCAGAATAAGGAACGTGTTGAAATAAATACCACAGGGGGGACATGATTTCCACGGAAGAAGTAATGCAATTAAATTTTGGCATTTTATTGTATTTGCAGCTCTGGAGTTGGATAGAATTGGCTAGTTTTAGCTTCTTGTTGTGTCGAAGTAAGTTAAAATGAGTTGCGTAGTTTAGAAATTATTTCTATTTAAGGTTTAGGAAACGTGTAAAATCATTCGACTAAGCTGATAAGAATAGCAATTACTAATTTTAGACATTTTTCAAGATAGCGTATTTTGTGATTAATTTATATTTCATACGCTGGTTTGATTGTATTAATTTTAGTTTCCTATTCAGTCTTATTGAATTGTGGTTTTGTTTAAAATTTTCCTATCCATGATTCAAACAAATTGAGAAATGTTCATGTAATTCAGGTAATGAGGTCAGTGACTTATTTTTGACATTTTGCAAGGGTGTTTTTGAAGTTATTTGCATTTAACAATCCAAAATTATAATAGCTATTGACTTATTCTAAGTAAATTGAAATAAAATGTGATTTGAAATAATTTCTGTTTAGGACTAAGGAAATTGAAAAGCATAGGAAAATAATATACTTAGATATTTGAAATGGCGTTTTGAAATATATTTATATTTCACGGATTGCTCATTCGTAAGATCTATTTATAATAATTTATGGCACTGTTATATACAGTGTCCAAAAAAATAACCGGAACACCTGGAATAACTTTTGATCTAATGATTCGCTTTTCACATTCTAAGACTAAATCTTAAGATTTCGGCATTGGTTAGATGGAGGTGAATTCGAACTTCTCAAGTTAATTAGTGCAGAGGATATTTTAATTTACAAAATTAGATACAAAAACATATTTTCTCTGAATAAACATACCTTTTTTTCCGATGGATTCAGATTTCTGCCGCAATCTGGGAAATATGGTTCCCATAGTTTAATCAGCAGGACGATCCAAAGTTAGGATCCCTTAATGATAATTTTATTTTTTGCGTATTTCGCCATGTCTTGAGAACTTTTCAAGCAAATAAAAATGATTAAAAACAAAATTTTAAAACTATTTGAACTATTTAAATTTTAAATTTCAGTTGCTTTGTAAAACTACTTCAAATAATTTATTTTAGTTACAAAAAAGTTTCAAGATCGAAAATTATAACGCAATAATTACTTTCATATTTTGTGCGAAATGTGACATTCCACTGTCTTAATTACCTTAAAAAATCAAATAAAGAATTATACGATGCAATCTGTTTCACTTTTAATGTCAAAAAAGAAAGAGAAAAAGAATTGAGGCTTCTTTATCGCGATTGTTCATTGATTTCTCGCCATTTATCACAAATGCCAGCTGCTGAGGTGAAGCCAATAATGCATCATTCGATTAGTTTTAACAGGCACAAGTGTTACAACTTCGATTTTTTTTCTTCTTTCATTCCTTTTACTGCATTAGAGATAATTATCCAATATGAAAGGAACAAAGAAAGATATTTTTGTGATATTATAAGATGTATTAATTTTAAAAATGAAGATTTAAATTTTCCTTTGTGGAAATAATGTAGTTGCTGTTTTCTGATAAATAGCTTTAGAAAGAAAACTTACATCTTGAAAGTAAGGAAATATCTATAAATTACAGCTCGATTATAATCAAAGGATTTAGTTTGAATTTAATGATGAATTCGATCAATTTACAGCTCGAATATACTGAAATTTGGATTGTTTACATTTCGAACATGACCAAAAACATGTAATTTACAGCTCGAACACTAAGAAAAAAATACTATTAGAATGTGGTAAATTTTACCTGACTCTCTGGGAACACTAAAAAGTTCGGTAAATTTTATAGAAGCGATATGATAATGATTTTGGTTAAGTTAATAACAAAATTTGGTTTCATAATATGTGATCGCATATTCAGGAACCTTTGTTCAACTACGCCGAAATTAAAAGATATTACACATTCAAAGTGTTATAAATTATGTGAATTTATAAAATAAGTCTAATTAAAAGAGAAAACAAATAAAATGAATTGAAAAATTGAAAGATTAAGACAGGATAAAGTACCCTTGGGTTATATAATCAATCTGATGGTAAACCCTCTGAGGAAAATAACCATCACTTACTTTGTGAAAGTAATTAAGGATTATAAGAATCAAAGAGAATAATTTCTTATGTTTCTTGATTTTTTAAATCCCTGAATGTTTTTAAGAGGAAGAGAATTATTTTATTATTTTTATGATGAAAAAAAATATTTTAGAAAGAAAAAACACGTTTTTCGTTGCTAATGTATATGTAAAACTGGATATATGTTTCAAGCGGGTATATATAAAATATACCCGGTTTTAGTCTAGAAGGTTCGATAAAACCAACTGGTATATTTCAAAAAATAATTGATTTACGTTCTAGAATGGAATTGTTGTTGTTTTATGAATCAAAATTTATTTTTCGAACAAAAGGACTAATTTATTTTTTAAGAAAAATTTAAGCAATTTTATTCAAGAAATTGCTTAGGGCTGAAAAAAAATCTAGGACCTTTTTATTTATCAAATACAATTGAGAAATTTTAATTCCTCACAGCATATATAATGGACATTTAAACTTCAAAATTTACAAATTATTTAAAAAATCTTTAAATTCTTATGAGTTAGGAACTTATTATCAAATTTAGTTAGAGCATGTTAACATTTAAAATATTTTAACAATTGAAACATTAAAAAACTTTTTAATATTTAAAGCATTTAAAGAATGTTTATTCTTGCAAATTTTTTTAATGTTGCTTAGGAAAGAAAAGAAAACTTTAGGAAATTTTGATTTATCAAATACAATAGAAATTTTTTAATTATTCACAACATATAACGGAAATTAAAACTTTAAAATTTATAAATTATTGGATTTAAAAATATTTAAGTTGTTAGATATTGGGAATTTATGACCAATTTGGTTTAAAACATATTAACATATAAAGCATTTTAACAGTCGAAACATTTTAAAACTTTTTAATATTTATTTAAAGTATCAAAAATTATTAAAAATATTATTATTAAAAATATTAATTATTAAAAATAATAATTATTAAAAATAATAATTATTAAAAGTATTTTGAGAATTATTAATTGAATTTTATTATTTAATGCGGAATTTAATAAAAACAGACTAACTAGTTACAGGGAAATTTAATTTAATAGTCATAACTAAAATAACTATCAAAACGAAAACCTACAATCGATTCTTTGCGTGAGAAAATTCTGGTTTACAAAGTATTTCTCGTTGAAAAGTTCAAAAAGTTTTTAAAAAATGGAAATTCAGCGGAAAGAATGACGAGTGCACAGTAAACAAACGCAGTGAAATGTTTTTTCGTCTTCAGAAGCATATTTCCTTTTATCAAAAAAGAGAAAAGATTCCAAACCACCGGAAAAAACTCTGAAGTTCCATTTGACTTTAGTCATACAATAAATTGAAGTGCAAGTCTGTTTTTACCGCCTGAAGGAAAATATGCAGTTTTTGATATAAACGTAAATGAGACTTTATGTTGCAAACATCAAAAGAATTGCCGGATGAAGGATTCTCTTTTAAATTTAATTCATAAACATATCGTATTTTTTGGAAGAACTGCACAAGATCATCATTATTTTTTTGACAAAAATAATATTTTTTTGGATGAAACTTTGAAAGTTTAAAATAAACATCATTTTAGTTTGTATTTTTAGCTGTCAGCATTATTAGTAATTTGAAATCTTACTTCAAATTCTTTATGAAATATGTTTTATAAAAAATATTTTTTGTTACGCGCTACTACAATAAATATCTTATTTTTTGAACGTTTAATAGCAATTATAATTCATATGTGCGTTGGTGTATTTTGTCTGTAATTATTTTACGTAAATGAAAGCTTAATTTATTTGTACTAATTTTAGCAAAGTATAATTAATGAATTTATAGTTATGATGGTTAACCCTAAAATGGGAAAAAAAGCAGTTTTTGGTAAAAGCAGAAATAATCTTTTATGTAAACATAAAACATAACCCAAAAAGTTTTCGGATGAAGAATTCCGTTTTAAATTTAATTCATAAACTAAGTGAATATTTTAGAAGGAAAGTATTGTAACGGCACTATGAATGCAAACATGATATTTTTGAATGAACTCTGAGATTTTATTTGAAATAAAGTTCAATTTAGTTTTTTCCCCTTAGTTATGAGTATTATTAGCAGTTTAAAATAGTAGTTTAAATTTTATACGAAATATGCTTTACAAGAAAATATTTTTTTTACAGGCTACTACAATAAATACCTTGTTCTTTGACATTTAATAACAATTATAATTTATATGTGCATTGGCTTTCTTTCCGTATTTTTTTATGCAAATAAGAACTTAATATTTATTTTGTAAAGTTGAATGTAGTAAAGTGTTATTAAAGGTTTTATAGTTTTGGTGTAAACATTCCTATAAAGAAATATAAAGTTCCTGATATAAACATTAATATGATTTTTTGTTAACATAAAACATAAGTCTCAAAATAATTGTAAATTGAAGAATTATCTTTTAAATTTAATTCTTATTGAATACTTTTGGAAAGAATGCATAGGATTGTCACTATTTTTTCTACAAAAAATAGTTTTTCCAAATAAACTCAGAAATCTTACGTGAAATAAACATTTTAATATTTTTTAGTTATCAGCATTATTTTTAAATCTCAGTTTGCATTTTATAAGAAATATGCTTTACAAGAAATTATTTCTGTAACTTGCTACTAAAATTAGCTTCAATAAAATGTTTTCGTCTTTGAATAGAGATTGTAATTTAAAATTATTTTTGTCTTGGTTAAAATTTCTCTGACATTATATTTCCTAAAATTAGCTTTATATGCTTTTAATATCTAAGACTTTTTAAAAAGGTATTTTCAGTAAAGGATTGTATTTATTACATATGTTTTATTTAATTATGTACATATGTTTTGTTAAACCTTCATAACTAAGTGCATTTAAAAACAGCACCTTAAGTAAAAATAGTAATAGAAGAAAGGAAATTCATGAACTATCAGAAAAAAATAAGTGCTTTACATTTAGTTTTAATCGAAAATTTCTTGTTTTTTTAAATGTTACTTGATAGCTAATTTCATTTACGATTATAGCTATTAACTATACGATTAGTTTTTAATACCACAAAAATGATGAAATAAACATTAAAAAATATGATCATGACTAAAATATTTGAAAAATCATATAATTTCCAGACAGCAAACAACTTTATGGCAAACGTTGCATTTGCGGTTTCTTTTGATTGACACACTAAGGTTGATTGGCTAATTATAATTCCTACATGGCAGAAATATTGTAATGCCAATATTGTTTCTTTAAAGACTGATTAAAAGCTCGCATAAACCTTCACCAAAAAAAATAAAATTTCTCAGTTTTTTTTTTTTTTTTTTTTGCAAACCTTGCTTTTGAATTTTTTTCTCTTTGTATATTAAGGCTCTCAAACGAAACATTTCTTTTCAGTGATGATGAGTAGTGTTTTTAGATTCAATCTTCATATAAAAAGGCCGTTTATGCAAACTTAATGCGAGCTTAACATTGTTTCAAGTTTGCATGATCCTCTATAAATCTTACGTAATATTTGCGATAATGGTTGCTGCTACATTAAAATATAACATTACCTTAGCTATCTAAAATATTTTATTTTATATTTAATATCCGTCGTTCAACAGCCAACCCAATTTTGGGTTTACGACTGCTAATGTTCAACTACATAACCTTGTAATTTTGAACCCAATCCAGAAGACAAGGGAACTCCTGGATCAAGTATTGGGAGAAATTTGCCTTCGTGGAGGATTTCTTGAGGGAACTAATCCGCATTTGCATTACATGGAGAAGAAGACCACGAGAAACTCCTACGGTTAGCCTGACGGCAAGGTGACTCTAACCCATGATCCGTCTATCACTGAGGATTTACGTCAGCACTGTGGTAGGTGCAGGCCGGATGCGGAATTCGTATAGACCAGCCATCGTTGGGATTCGAACCCGTTTCACCTCATTGGAAGGCGTACGCTCTATCTTATGGGTCATCAATGCTTTATCTAAAATATTAACTTATTATATCTAAATATATTACCTTCCAATGCTATTCGGGTTCTGACACACTTCTTTTAAATAACAAGAAGATTATTATTTTAATCTCTCATTTCAGACAGTTGTTTAAATTATGAAAACGTTATTTTGTTTCAGAACTTTATACTTTTTTTTTGTCTAAGGCAAACAAAAGGAAAAGCATTTTTTTTGAGAGGTAAAAGCGTGTTTTCTTCACAAGATCTACCATCTATCACATTTTTTAACCAAATCTAAACACTTTTAACTATCTTACGTATTTCTTAGACCACGTGAAATTTCTCTATGAAATAATTGGTCTGAAAGCTATGTGACTTTTTCTGTATCATAAATGTTTGCCTTCTTTAAATGGCTGTTCTTGCAAAAAGAATCCAGGACCATTTTTTTAAAGTAATAAATTACACCATCTTTACTCAGTATGCGGAAATTCAATTTATGATTTTGAAAATGGTTGCGTATCTTGAGTTTTTTAAATTTTTTTCAATGGCGAGCACTTTGGTCTATTTCTCATTGGCTTCAGAAGTGCCAGAATCGCTACTCTCTTATCGTTACCCACTGGGCACCTGTGGACCATGTCATACAACCACAAACTTGTTTATTAGGCTGGTTACATTCACGTAATCACACAAAATAAAGGACACAGAACAAAGAGAGAGAAATTTACATCCATGACTACGGTGAGATTCGAGCCCACAACCACTGGTCCGGTAGTACAGTACAGTAACCTTTAGACCTATGATAGGCCGTGTCATAATTGTTAAATGCTGAAAAATAATATTATTAAAAGTTTAGAAACCATAGGTTTTTCTTTTAAATTTATCATTATCATTTAAAATAATAATTGCAGCTTACGTCTTATTTATATGTAAAATCATTATTAGAGAGAAATGGTTACAAACGGGTAAAGGAGTTTAGACCATCAGGAGCATAGTTCAAAAAACAGAGTAATTATTTTTAAAGTTTTTAAGAGTATTTGTTTTCATAATGTTTTTATGTTAAAAATATGCAAAGAAGCACCTCTAGTAGACATGTACGTAGACCTCTAGTCCCATGACCGGCAGAATGGGGTTTCGAGTCCCAGCGTTGATACCCCTATATTTTCTTAATTCCCTTTAACACATGAAGAATTTCCAGTATCTCGCACTCTTCAATTTGTGACTTTGTATTATTAGATTGCGCTCTCATTGACACACAGATGGCAGCTCCATACAGTTCTAACCACAAAAAAGTCTACTATTCCTCATCTCTTACAATAAGAGAAACAGATTAATTAATTAAACCACTTTCCATGGTTTATTTGATAAAACGCAACTCAACCACAACCAAACACCAATACAAATTACCTAATGAAAATCCCAGCTCCAATGACCAGTTAAAGTTCCTTTTTTACGGTTTTAAAACCATGCAAGTTGTAAATGGTTAAAAAAGGTGTAGTTTTGTATTCGTAGTTTTTTAACCATACTAGATGTAAACGGTTCCAAAACCGTAAATGTAATAAATGTTCTTTACCTTAAACTTTACGGTTAATTGGAGGGACAGAATGCCGCTAGTTATTTTATCGTAAATTTGGAAGAAAAGTCTAATAGTCTAGAAACCGTTGCACTAACAAATTCAATTATACAGAAATCGATGTGGTTTGTATTATATGTTATCTATAAAAAATGAGCTGTCTTATAAAATATTAAAACATAAGTAGACTTTTGTCTAATTAACATTTTTATTTCCTTTCCACTTTAATGGGTAATTTTTAACAAAAATATATTCATAAAGCTATAAATACAACAAAAGCTATTCAGAAAAATTGAATTTGAAAAGTCCCGCTGTGGACTGATCGTTAAGACACAGTTCTCAATAGTATAAAGAAGTCTAGCATCACAGGCTGCGGTCAGTATGTGGGTGGGTGACCACTTTGATAGGCCTGTGTAGCTACCGAGGGTCTCTTGCAGCAGTTCTCGTCAAACTGGTCTACCACAAAGTGCTCGACTTTGCGCGCAGGTCGACTCTAGTGCGACGTAATAAAGTAACTTCCTACCTACAAATTTGAAGGGAAAAAAATCAAAATAAGCAACATAATGATTTTAGTTGCCGTGTGACTTATTTAATAAGTGACTGTTCCTTTCTAATCATTCTGAAAGACACTGATTCGTCACAGATTATAATGGCCCACCCAGTGCCACTGAGTAACAACTATTGAAAAAAAAAAAAAAGGATAACAAAACTGCTCATGAACAAACATAATATTTAGAAACTTTTGCACAATCAAATTGAATAATGCAAAAAACAATGGAGTTTGTATAATTATTTTAATTATGTGCATGAAATAATATTAATATATTTGAATAATTATGTGCATAAAATATTAAACCATAACTCTTGTGTCTACTTCGCATTCTTATTTCTTTTCTACTTTAACGGGAAATTTTATAACAATAGCGTATTCTTAAAACTACAAATACAATAGATGCTACTCAGAGTCGTCAAGATCAAATTAGGAGAAAAAATAAAGCAACATAAAGCCATATGACTTTTAAATCACAACCATGACTGTTCCTTTCTAATCATTCTAAAGGATATCGATTAGTCACAGATTGTAATTATCTTTTTCTTAATGGCACATCCAGATAAATTGCTTAGCTTTTAAATGAGCGCCACAGAGTGAACATAAAAGATGGAAGAACAGCTCAGACCTTTTTGTGTGTCAGCATCGCCGTCTTTTGATACCTTTCACGTTCTGTGGGACGAGAAAAGAGTTTTAAAATGAGCCTTTCCCCCATAACACTATATCTTCAAATAACTATTTTATGTCCCTGGGAAATCAATGAAGAGGTTAGATCTTCGTCGTCACGTGTTCTACCCAGTCTTCCTCTTCTCTTTAGTTCGGATGGTCTCCCACGGATCAACAAAAGAGTGCGAGGGTCATCTTTAATGGCCTAGGGGTGGAAAAATAAAAATAAAGAATGAATACTGGGATAGAAGTGAAGTGAAAAAAACGTCCATCAAAGCGTGAGGTGCAGCAGAGGATCTTCTTGGAGGAGTGGAACGTGCCCTGCGGAAGGTCTTACCCCTATTCTTCACCTTATTTCAGCGATTCTGTTTTCGTGTGTTTGTTGGTAAAACAAATCCTGAATTCTTTGCTTTTGTTTTTATTTCTCGGGAAGAATTTGTTGATTTGTAGACTGAATGTAACGCTTCTTTGTTTTTGTTGAATAAAGCACCTTTAAGACTCGCAGGTTTTATAAAATCTATGATGTATGAAGAATTTAAAACTCTATATTTTGTTCAACGGTAATTATTAAAAAACATATAAGAAAAACATGTTCAAAAATATAGATTCGTACATTTAGTGCTGGTTATGACCAAAATACTACACTAATAACGTAATATACATGGGTTGAGTGGTTGTATTAAGTGTTTAATGGTACAAAAGCGAGGGCTAGTTATTTTGCGATAAAAGCAATTAGCAATTTTAATTCTGTTACTTTAAGTGCACTCACTATCAGGAACATTGAAGCGTATTGATCCCATAATTTTAATTTACTGTTACTTTAATATGGTGCGAATTTCACATTTCTTTAACTTAATTGCTTCATACTATGGCTTAACTGCAGTCTTTAATGGTAACATGATGATTCAATTTAACTCCTTGATAGGGCTGCGGTTACTATGGAAGGGTATTATGGTTCTAACACCGATATAAAAATTAAATGTTGAAACAATATTGATAAAAGAGTAAATACTACATTAGAGAGAAAAAGTGTTTGGGCAAATTCAATGTTGCAGACTTTAAATTCAAAATTCAGTAAAATAATGTATAATTCTAATTCTAAACTTGATTAGTATGCTTATCATCACAAGAAAGCAAAGCCATCGTTTTGAAAGTCACTTTAAATAAAATACCACTTTAATAATAAGTCAGGCATGAAATGAATAGCTTATTATAGTAATATAATATATATATATATATATATATATATATATATATATATATATATATATATATATATATATATATATATATATAATATATATATATAATATATATATATATATATATATATATATATATATATATATATATATATATATATATATATATATATATATATATATACAACGCGTATGTGTGTCACCGTGAGTAAAGGCTGTCATCAAGAGAATATTGACTTTCACCGATGAATGTCAAATTGTCGCTTTGGTGAATGTCTGAATTATTTGTTATATCCGATTTGATATTAATATATTCGTTGCTATTAATACATTTATTCGTTATTTTAATATCTTCTGGTGATAAATTAGGAGAAACATCAGTGTTCGGAGTACCGGTTGAATGCATATAGAGCAGTGGCATTTGACTTTAAAAAAGCATTGATGTAGGGCATACCGGGCAGTGGTACTGACCATAAAAAAACATTAATGTGGGGTATACTGGACAAATTTTTTGCGAGATAGGTTGCATGTATTAAATTCTACATTTTAGATAGGTAAATCGTCAAAGATAATAAAGGAAAAATACGAAATTTTAACAAAACTTTAATAACATTTCAACAACTAAATTAAAAGCATCCTGGATTATAATCACAGAACAAAAGTAAAGACGTAAATCAAAGCGCAAAAGAGAAAAACAATAAAATTTTACGATGGTATATATACATTTCATTCATTTGAAATTCAGTTTAGTTCGTTATATTTCAGGAAGACGATTACAGAGAATACATTGAATACATATGGAAGTTAACAGGTTAGCCAGGTCACTAACTATGGTACTTGAACTCAATATGTTTATTGCAGCACAAATGTATACCGGGCAGTGGCACTTAACTAGATCTAGTTTATATTCCAGGTATTATATATATATAGTATATATATATAGTATATATATATATATTATATATATATATATTATATATATATATATATATATATATATATTATATATATATATATATATATATTATATATATATATATATATACATATATATATTATATATATATATATATATTATATATATATATATATATATATATATATATATATATATATATATATATATATATATATATAAAGTAAATATTCAGCTGATGTATGTGCAAATAATAACATTTTATTTGAAGAAAGTAACATTACATTTATGAATAAATTGCAAGAAGAGCAAAAATTCCCCCATCAAGTTCATTTCCTCATAATTCATTTTCGCATAATCAAGTGTAGGCTCAATTGAACAAATGGAAACAAACTCTTAAAAAAAAGCAAAGAAAGGCTAAAATGTTTTCCGTAGGCTGACTAAAAACATTTTCACTCCTGTATAAAGTGTTAAAAATTAAACAAGGAAAAAAAGAGAAAATAACAACAGAATGCTGAAGCAATCTCGAATACTTAATCAGTATAATATGAGGAAAATTATTTTTAAAAAAATAATCTCAACGGCTTTTAAATTAAAAAAAAAAATTAAAAGAAAACTCATGCATTGCTTGGTATCCCATTTTCAATAAAACAAGAAGTGTTGACCAATAATATAAAGTCATTTCTTTCCTTCATTCTTTTATTTTCTCACAAGAAGGAATAGACAATAAATAAAAAAAGATGTGAGAAGCTGATCAGAAGATTCTCAGACTTATAGAATCCATATTATCAATATCACATCAAAGTCAAATAATTTAGTCTTCGTATGACCTGTTCTTATATCAAAAATATTCAAATATCTTAATAACGCACAGTTAACTATTATCTATACATTAACTTTTAGAATAATCTAGAAAAAGACATAACTAGAACATCTAATAACGTACACTCTGTCTTATTTACATCTGGTAGACTTTTGAAGGGCTTAGAACTAACTGCAAGAAAATCTGGTGCCAGAATTGTTTTTCTCTTTTTTTTTGTATCTTATACCCGCCATTTAAACAGTTTCAATTGAAAAAATTTTTAGCAAAACATAGAGAAACCTTTCTCAAATATCTTTTCGTCAGTTGATGTTCATGTACTTGTCAATGATCGATAGGTATCACCTAATAGTTTGATGGTACATGTGTGGTAAGATAAATTGACACATTTTCGGTGAAGAGTACATTTCAAAGCCAGTATTTCACTGTTTACATTTGATAAGCACACTTATGTATGGGAACTCAAATACCTCTAAAATTAAAGTATTGTACAGTACATATTTGACAGGAGCAGTAGTATTTTCTTCTTGTAATTTTGCTTAAGTATTTGTTTATAATTAAAGCAATAAACAAGCAATTAAAAAGCCTTTTTTATCTGTATTACTTAGTTGAGTATTTCCATCCCGAGTTTTATCTATACATCATCAAATTAAATTGAATTTCAATCGCTTAATTCAAAATTTACTTATCTCAGAATATCAACCCAGGGCTTGCAAAACTAACCATTGATATTCTCTATTCGGATTCCACTGCTTCGAGAGATGACTACTCCATTTAGTTTTCAATATTCTATGATCTCTACTTGTCTACCGAAAAGAATAGGAAGTTTCACTTTTGTATCATAACTGTTATTAATCACAATTTATTTTATACCTGTGAACACTAAGCTCTGAAAAAAGAATAATTTACGTTCAACTAAACATTTCAACTAAACGCGCATTTTGAACTTGATGTTCAAACGAAGATAAAGAGAGAAAATATTCAAAGGTGCATCGATTTTATGCCATTAGGGAGATTCATGCATTTGCTTTAAAACTCCACAGTTAGATCTATCAGATTCATTTTAATCATTTCTTGGCAAAATAATTTCACTGTCAGATTTGAAAGTGGTACTAATGGTCTCCCTATCTGCGAGATTCATTTTAGGATTATTCTCATAATGAATTCGGAATTTATTCGAATCAATTTCTCTCCTAAGATTTATATAGATCTTTGTAATTAGTAAGCTCTTGTTGTGACTAATGATGAACGATACGAAGAATACAAATTTCGAAAGATGTATTTTTCAGTTAGCGTAAATCAATGGATAAAATTTACATTAATAAAATTTTTTATGGATTAGAATTTGAAAAAAGAAAACTATACCTCATTAAATATAGTGCTATTTATTACATTTATTTGGTTTTCTTTGCCATTAGAAGACTCGCTGAAAACTTTTTGCAGTGTGGTCATAAAAAAAAAAAAAACTTTCCCTGTATGAATCCATAAAGGTCTGTCTACCTACTAATTAATCGGAAAAAAATTTAAATAGTGTAATTTCTTTCTTATAATAGTCGATGAACTGCTGAACCATATTTGAGTTTATGACTATCAATGTTTAATTCCGTAACCTTAACCTTGTAATTTTGGATCCAATCCAGAAGAGACGGGGTCCCCTGGATCAAGAATTGAGACAAACTAGGACCTTTTATGGAACTAACTCGCATTTGCGTTAAATGGAGAGGAAAACCACGAAAACTATCCTCCAGTTAGCCCGACGACAAGGGGACAATAATCCACGATCCGTCTATATTTTCATCGTTGTGGTCGGAGCGGAGTCCCATTCCAATTCATATTAAAATGACTAACTTTGATGCATAGAGCAAAAACAGTAACATATCTAAAATGTTTGATCAACTGATCGAAATTTGACGTACTAAGACGTGATCTAAGTAATTCGGGAGAGAATTATGAACGATAAAAATTTTGCAGAATTTTTTTTTTAATTAAAATGAAATTTCTTTCTATAAAAATCTTAATGGATGATTTGGAATTAAATATCATTTCTCGAGTTAAATATAAATTTAAAAAAGAGCACCGAAGATAACCGATAAGATAACAAAGATAACCGAAGCAGTAAATCTCGTTTTTAGCTCTTTGTTTCAAATTTCATTCAATTCATAATTTTTTCCATACATTTTCATAATTTATTTTAATTGGTAATCTCCCAAGAAACTTATATTAAGAATTGCTGAATTTCACAATGAATAAATAATATATAATAAAAGCCGTCGTTTAAAACCTTCATTCAAATTCAAATTTAGACGAAACAAATAATTACAAAAATTAATAAAGGTAAACAATGGCGTTCTAAAATGCTTTTCAATAAAGATTAAGGCAAAATTGAGTTAGTCACAAACATAATTTTTTAAGAATGCATCTGAAAATAATGTATATTTGAAAAAGATTATCGGAATTAGAATGATAACTTATAAAGATTTTACATAAAGAAGGTAGAGATATTATAAAGCATATAACCGATTATTAAGATGTTAAATATTTTCTACCGATAATCTCATTCAAATAGATAAATTTATAAATCTTACTTCTAGATCTAAATGCAAATTTTCCGAAAATATCGTATCGAAAATGTAAATCAATTTTCAATTCTTTTTTCAAATCTCATTTAATTCAAAATTTTGTCCATACACGACTGTAATCTCATTTACTTTGATAGATAGACAGAAACTGATGTTAAATATTGTTGGAGTAATATTTCGGAATGATTATCCAATATTCGAACAAAGTATTCCTTTTAAAATCCTCCTCAGAATTTCAAATTTAGACAGAGTAAAATAGGGCAGAATTTTATAATGGGAGGCAATGGCGACGTGACATGTTTTTCGGTATGTTTTTATTTAAAGTTGAGTTAATTACAAATATAATTTTTAAATATGTGTTTGGCGTTATTGTTTACTTAATAAAATTATCGGACATAAACTTATTGATAAATTTATTTAATAAAATTACAGAAAGCATTAGAAATTTTTTTAAAGATTATGAACGATTATTTACATTTTAGGATTATTCTAAACCTTGATTTGAGGACAAATCAGTGTAGCGTCCGAGAAAAATGTTATGCTTCGATACGCCTATAATTATAAAAAAATATTAATTTATGTGTGCAACAAATATTTTCTTTAATTGATAACTAAAATCAGGCGCTAATCATCTTCATTAAACTTAATTTCGTTAATAAGCTGTTTTGATTTGTCATATGATATTGTGCATATGCTTTAGTGCAACATAGGTAAAATGAAAGGCATAGGTGTGTGTGTCTGATGCCACTTGCCACGCGGACAAGCCTGCTTGGTGGAACCGAGAAGATTTAAGGCAGAGAGTGCGTTTCTTGTTATTTAGTGGCGCCATCTTTTGGCCAAGAATCCGACTTCAGCCACACACACGTCTCTCATATTTCGCACCCGTTTATAGGGCGGACCCATTCATTCATCCATAGATCGTAATTTTGACCTGAATCAGAGAACGATCGATCTCCAATCCAGTACCCCCAGAGGTATTGATTTGTTATGGGATCATGGAGGACTTTTGTGACTCGACAGATTTAACGTGCATCAGTCACTTTACTACACGGGGAGTCTTCGGCCGGCGGGGTTCAAACCCACGAACTCTATGGCATAGGTAAACTGAAAGAGTTGAGGCAATTTGAGGACATACGTAAAGATCTGGGAACAATTTTGTTCTCAAACTTTTACATACATTCTCTTACCATTCTTTGAGGACAAATAATAAAACTTGAGGACTGTTCTCTAGTTTTGGGCACATCTGGTTCATTTATATATATTTGTCAAGAAAGACTACTGAGGTGTCATTCTCGAATTTGTATGAATTGTTTAACAACGTGTTTCTTAGACTTAGAAATGTTATATAAAATTTATTTTATCTTTTTTTAACCAATTACTTAGAGATAAGTTATTAAAATATACAATCTTAGCTTTAAGCAAGGCGCAATTATTTTCATCTCGAAGTCAACAAGTAGTGATGAGCTGTGAAAATTTGCTTTAAGACTATACTCTAAAATTTAAAATTCTAATATTTGTTTCTTTAAAGAGGATAAAACTAAAAGGTTAAATTTAAAAACTGCAGCATAAATAAGCATAAGTGGAGTAATTTTAATAAATTGCATAAATATACATTTTACAAATATTTTTTAAGATAACTTATTTGCTGAATTAGAACTCAAACGAAAAATTGCAAGAAATTATTTTTTTTAAAAGTATTTAGGGGGATCTGTTCTCTGCTCACAATCACTTACTAATTTTGTTCTTTGTTGTACTCATCTCCAGATATTCTTTTAAATATATTTACTGTTATTAAATGCAATTTTTATTTCTTTGTAATTCCTCTTAAAGGTTTATTTTTTCCTCATTTTATCTGATCAAATACAACATTACAAACTATTTCCTTTCAAAGCTCTCAATAACTTTTTGCAAAATTTGTAAGTCTACAGCACCTACATCAAATTCTATAAATAACTAAGCCTTTTTCGAGAACGCAAACGATATTAAATGCATTTCAAACGATAAAAAAAAAACTTAAAATTTACTAGCAGCATTATTTGACAAAGAATATAAAAGAAATTTCAGCTTCGTATAACCCTTGCATTACAGAAATACCCCTTCAGAAATGGAAGGCTATAGTAGTCTAGCCATATAAATATTGTCTCTAACAGCCCTTGCCTCCAAGCTTCTCTAATCCAATACCATCGCCACAGAACGATGCACGATATATAAATAACCCCGGGGAGAAGTAAAATTATTCCAAGCCTCCAGAAAGAGGGGCGTGCTAGGAGATAGGGGGATCCTTCCTGACACAAAAGCAGCGGAATTCCTGGATTGCCTGGAAAGCGGAGAGGTTTAGACTGTGGCAATTTCCACACCATCGTGCAAATAGGGAAAATAGGGCAACAGCTGTTGGAAGAACCTTAACTCTCCCGCTCGTTCGACTGGAAAGTTCCAAACCTTCTTTTGCCAATTGTCCGGAATCGTTTGCCACATATAAAAGGAAAAGTTGAATCCTCAAAATGGCACCAGCTTTAAATCCATTTAATTATATCTTCGAAATAGCATGTCTCAAACTTATTTATTTAACTTTTGTCTGAACTTGAAGGTCGTTTCAAGGACTTTCCAGATAAGTGGCGTCTTATCAGCAACTCGGGAGGCTTCCGAGCTCTGAAAGAGCTGGATTTAAGGAGAATTGAACATGAATAGCAGCAATGATGTGTAATATCCGATAAGACCAAATTTATGAAATTAAGCTTTATTAAAATATGTATTGTTAGTTTGATTTATAATGTATATCAATATTGAGAAAAGATTAAAACCTTTACAATTAATGCAAATACTAAAAAATTTTTTAAACTCTTATATATAATGCACGGAAAAAATATTTTTGCAACGAATTATCTTGGTGTGAACGAGTTCTTTTATTGTATGGAACTATATTTGATTCTATCAGTTAGGTCTGAATATGATGTGGCGAAAAAAATTTCTGAGTTGAACTTTTATAGACTGTATTTTTGATTACGATTAGATTTATATATCAAGGATTTTAGATTCGAATCTGTTAAAAATTACAATTTTCTTTATTTTATTTTTATCAATTACAACTAACTTTATAAATCAAATATTCTAAATTCAAATCCTTTAATGCTAATTTTACTTAGATTTTCAATACAAACGAATGAGGTGGATTCTTCTTGGCATAATCAGTTCTAGTGAAATTTGAATATGAAGTTTTTCTTTGCTTACTGAAAAAAGCGTTTCATAACTGAAAAACATATTTTTAAATTGATACAAAGACCATCTTCCTTTTATTAAATACTGTTTACAAGTAATTTCATTTTAAATTTAGTTTTCACTTTAAATCAAACACCACATATGAGATTTAAAAACGCATAATTCATAGATTTAAAATTCCATTGATGCCGTAATAAAGATGTGATTAATTATTTTTCGTTCTTGTTTACATTTGTTGAATTAAAAACCATTTGCCTTTCCAAAGAATCAGACGAATTGAAGCTAATTTCTTAGTTAAATCAAAATTATTAGATGATATGATAAAATGATCGGCTGACAAAATGATTAAATTTATTTACCAATTTTGAACAATACTTTTTATAACTTTACATACATTTTATAAAGCATAAAAAATGCCTTAAATGCATTAAATACGTATTCCATATACATATCAAAAATAAGTTAAAATTTTAACGATTTAAAAAAAAACAACTTTTTATCGCGTTTGAGCTAGAAAAAAATAAATTTATAAATTTGCTTCAAATTTAATGCAATTTAAGTATTTAAACTTATAAAAACTAATCAGATGATTAAAATAATGATTTTAATTTGTTCGAGATGCATCCGTTTAATCTAACGGCCATGATACCGATTTTTGCTTTCAAAGAACAAGATATTTATTTATTTGAAGAAATTTACTGGATAAAATTATTTAGATTCAACTATTAATCTAAGAAAGTAAGACATGGACAATTATTTATTCTAGAAAAAATAATTTCATGTTATTGCTAATAGTATAATGGGGTAAACATGAAACATAATTAAAAAAATAAAAATACTTAAAGGGATGATAAGCTATGCGAGGAATATTTTTATGCCACTTTGATTGTAAAGTTCATTTTTTAAAAATGTAAAATGATATCGTAAATTTACACATTCATATTTTAATTAATTTTAATTCTTTATCGTCGTATAAAAGCGTTTTTAAATTTATGCATTCATATTTTAATAGTATAAAAATGGAATCTTAATTCAGTTCTTTTAAAATGGGTTTTTCTGCTGGAATTATATCGTAATGATTCTTTCAAAGTATTGAAGAAAAAAAACTTTCGAACTTTTGAAACTGAACTTTGCATTGAACTTTTTGTCAGTTTATCTTTATCGGTGAATTAAAGTAAAAAATATCGGTAAAGTAGAAAATTGCCCTAGTTTTTTAATACAATGCATTTCTATAAAAGAATTCAATTAATTTTTTTAACGTGATTGAAAAGAATAGGTTTCTATGAAGAGCTGTAAACAGCATTTTTTTTCTCTTATTTTTCACGTAAGAAAAAACACTTTACATTGAAACAAATGTAATCCTTCGTTTAGATTCCAATGTCTATATACGTTTACTTCATTTTTTATAAAACGCTATTCAAAGAGGAACGAGACTGAGCAATTTGTTCAATCCAATGTCTAGGAAAGTAAGATTGATAGTAATAATTGATTTTAGCTAGAGCAGAAAGTGAATCGGTTTTAATTCCTTAGTATTTCAGATCGACTCTGTAAGATTGAATTAACTTGAATCTAACACATCTCCCCTGAATATTTAATCATATACAGGAAGTGCATTTACAGTAGTTTTTTCTTCCCTTTTGAATTATAAATAATTGTTTTGATAGCTTTTTAAGATTAAACAGGAATTTGACTTCGATAAAAAGGAAATATCTGTTTCAAATTATTCGAAAACGCTATTGCAGAGCTTTTACATAAAATTTATTGAATCTTAAGTGGGAAATGGTTACGTTTTATCAAACTATACGTAAATTCATTTATGAAAATACGTACACTGTAAAAAATTCTAGATCAAATTACGGTATGAAGTATACTTGTACAACTTGCGCGCATATTCCATAAAATTCATTTTCTGTAAAACATAATACCGTAATTTTTACAGAAATATTTAATTAGAGTGATTCAGAGATGTTACAGTAATTATCACTGTAAAAATTACGGTAAATCAAATTTCAGATCAAAATGGGTTTTTCGGAAAAAAAGTACAGGCACCTTAAGTCTGATACTTTTTACCATAATTTGATCCGAAATTTTTCTTTTGAAAACAATAACGATATTTAAAAATAAATTAATAGCGGAATAAATATGTCTAATCGATGGATTCAGTGGACAATTCAAATTAAACTTGAATAATGATCAACGATGCCACTAAGACAATGCAAGAGCAATAGTTATATACGAAAGTGAGTGTTTGACAATGAATACAGTAGAAAAAAATAAATTATTTATATTTGAACGAAGGATCTTGAAAAGCTTCTGGTGCAGTAAAGGGAAATAATGTATGCGAAATAATTAACAACTTTGAGTTATGCAACAAATTCAGAGAAGCAAATTTAGTGAAGTTCATTAAAATTCAACAGATGAGATGGCTGCAAAAATATAACTTTTCGCTAGTGGGAAGGGAAAGAAAAAGAGATGTAGACTACGTATAAGGCGGTTAGATAATGTAGAAAAGTGTTAGAGAAGGGTGAAATTTAATAGATGGAATACTTCTGACAGATCAAGATGAATAAAGTTGCTTAAGATATTCATGGCTTGCAGTTAATTGTAGTGCTAGTAGGAGAATTAGTACAAATTATTAAAATGTTCTTCATTTTGTATGATTGTTCTGTACACTGTAAAAAATTCAGGATCAAATTACAGCATAAAATACCGTTACTTTAGGTGAAACATCAGTAAAATCCATTTTTAGCGTAAAATATCATACTCAAAATTTTACAGTATTATTAATTTAATTAAAGTGATTTAGTGATTTTATGGCAATTATTACTGTAAAAAATTACTATATATCAGTTTTTTTTGTTTCGCAATATGTTTAAGTGAAAATGGATTTTACTATTAAAAGTGCCAATACCTTCTGTTGGCACTTTTTACCACAATTTGATTCGGAATTTTTTTACAGCGTAATTCAATTAGAGCAACAATTCTTTTATTAACGATTTTAAAAATAAATTGCATATTACATTTTTATTGTTTTAAAAAGTTAAAAAAAAAAAAAAAAAAAAAAAAAAAAAAAAAAAAAAAACAATTTAGGAAATTAATTTGCTGATAGTTTTTGTTTATCAATTGTTAAAAAGATTAAAGAATTGCTTTAATAATATAAAATAATATTCATGAAAAACTAGAAGCAGTTAATTTTCAAAAAGGTAAGTGGCATTAGTTTCATATCAAATATTAAAATTAGCCCTTACACTTGTCAAAAATTTATATTTTAATTACCTCAATACATATAGCAAAATTCTAATTTTAGAATTTCTGAAATAGTACTGCTAGACAGAATATGCTGGGCGAAGGGGGAATAGAAAATGAAAATTATTCATGAAGAAACGTAGTTAGTGTTATAAATTCATTAAGGCCACTTTAGTAATGATCTTGACTCAGTCATTAATGGTAACCATGTAATTAATTTTACATCTTTCAGGCTTTCTAAAAGGAGTATCTTTTCTTAGCAACTTGCGAAAACATGGCGCAAAATGTAATTATTCTCTCTTTCATCTTTCTAGAATGTTCGATAGAAAGAAATGAGATGAGTGTTATTAAGAAAATTAAAACTTGTTCTTACGACAAGGGAGCAGGTTGAAAAAGAACTACAGACAAGTGAGCTTAATCTATGCTGTATTCCAGCTCTCACAAAATTAGGTATGTCCCTCAAATTTGGAGGAACGTGCCCAGCTCTCGATTTAAGAAAGAAGTTTTTGAAAAGAGTTGTTTTCTTGTGTTTCGTCATGTTTCTAATGAGAGTTTGTTACAAGAACTAGAAAGATGCAATTAGGAGTGAATGATTAATTGAAATACGTAGGTAAAATAAATCTTCTGAAGGTAGTAACTTAGAAGTTTTTTTAAGCAAGTGATTTGGTTTTTGTTAATGACAAGTATCTATCATGGAGCTAGCTTACAAAAAAAAAAATGAAAAAAAAAAAACGGATCACTGATTTTTTTCGCATTTTTACATGTTACGCTAAATTGAGATGGGGAATCTGAATCCTAATAGAGGAAATTGAATTTTAACATGTGATTGAAGGAATTCGAATATGTACATGAATCTAAACAAATGACACGAAAAGCAGAATCTTAACACATTAACTCAAATATGTTCTTAACGCGTGGCATGAAATACTGCATCGTTATATGAAAATCAACGTACGACATGGAAAGATTGAATCTTAGCCTATGGCATTATGAGCCAGAATCTCAACATGCAATCTGAGGTGCTTTCATCTTAACAGGTGAATCTTACCATGAGACATGGGACTCTAAATCTTAACATGAATCTGAACTTAGACCATGAGGTGCCAGAATCTTAATACACGAACCTGATTCTGATTTTTAGCGCATGGAATGAAAAATTGAATCTTAATATGAAATTTAAAATACGACAAGAAAAGCCAGAATTTTAATACACGAACCCAAATCTGATTTTTAACGCATGGCATGAAATATTGTATCGTAATAGGAAATTTAGCGTACAACATCCAGAGCCTGAATATTAACATATAGTAATAGGAATCTTAATTTTAGGGTACAAAATCAGAATTTTAACATACGACAATAAGTGCCAAAATCTCAAAATGCTATATGAAGAGCTTGAAACTTCACATGGCACATGAAAAGTTTTAAAATGAAGAGATGAATCCTATAACCTGAACCTGACATGATAAACCTGAAATTTAAGACATGGCATAAGGAGAGGGAATTATAACACGTAAACCTAAATCTTAACATGTGCCCTGAATTTTAGCATTCAATTTGAGCAGTATTTATGGCGAAAATTATAAGTGGAAACTGATTTAATATGACTATTTGCTGAATGATGAAATTTATTCGGAAAAATCCTTTTAACTTTACTTAATGTAAATATAATAAAAAAATAAATTTAAAAAATTTACGAAAGACTTTTGGGGGGAAAGACGCTACTTTATATACATATCATGTTATCGTAGAAATTCTGAAAAGTTGTTATCAACTAACAATGTGGTGCAGTAGGTACCTATTTTTTTAAAAAAAACTGTACTGCTGTGAGGGTTTTATATAACTTTATTAAATGCTCTGTTTTTAATGCAATACGATTTTGTTTTGCATTTATTTTATTTCCTTCATAACTTTTAAATAATGGTAAAAAGATAAAGAATTTAGTAAGCATAATTTCAAAATGACATACTCAAATTTCTTCAAAATTCATTTATGCTAAGAAAATTGTTTTAACTAAAGTACTTTTTTATTGAAAAGAAGTTTTCATAAAATTGACTCCCCAAAATTTTTAATGAAAAAAATTATTTAAAATTACAAATACCAATATTATTTATCATTTTTGTCTATGCTAAGTTGAAGTAAAAATCAATCATTGTCTTAATTTAAGATCGTTTTAATCCTTCTTCCTGAAATTGAAATAATAAATAACGTCTTAAAAGAATAAATATTCAAAACTGGAAAAGGTACTTTATCTTTTTGAAACAAAGCATATGTGTTTAAACCCTATGCTCTGCCTGGTATTTGCGATAGCAAGAAAGAAATTAATCCTAACTTCACTTTTCAGTTCTTGCTACAATGCGTTTAGCCTTTGCCTTTTAAAACATTCACGTGGAAAATTTAGAATGTAACAGATAAAACTAGATTCAATTTATAAAAAGATTTTGTTTAGAAATTGAAAAAAGAATATTAATGTAAGTTTTTTCTTTCAATTAAATAGTCTTATAAATATATATATATATATATATATATATATATATATTAAAAAATGCTGTTTTGTATAAGAGAATGCATTTAGTTGTGTTATTCAACAACAGTAAAATAGCTTTTGTAAAAAATTAATTATTATGTATAAATGGAGATTAAATTTAAATTAAATAATTTATACAGAATTTTCTAATTATAAATTGAATTATTTAAAACAGATATCTAGACAATATAATTCATAGACAATTAATTTCAAATAAATATATAGAAAATTTATAAGAAAAATGTGAGGATAATGTAAACATGGTGTGAACAAAACCTTTATTAATGCATATTTATAAATATAGAAAGAACAATGTTCGCATTTTAAAATCGAATTTTAAGGAACAAAATTAGAAAGCATTTTTGAAATTAGTATGCTGAATTATAAGGATAAGAAAAATTAGAATCACCTGGATTTTAATTGAAGTTGCTTTTTTTTCAAATTTATAAAAAATAAATTAATAAAAGATGTTTTTGGCGCAGATTTATCTAAACTGTGGTTTGAGTAGCCAATTTTCGAAAAAAGAAATATAAAAGAAAGTTAGTAAGTCTCCATTTTATTCAATAATTCCTTTAAAGGAAAAAATCTTAGTTAATAGAGGTAAAAATTAGTCAACTTAATTTAAACACCTGACAAAACTAATAATTTATTCAAATTTTCGTTTGAAAATATAAATTTATTTGTCTTTTTTAGAAGAAGAAAAAATTACCCATATACAGAATTAATGGTGCATTTTCAGTTTGACAAACAAATGAAAAAATTGTTTATGCCATAAAAAAGAAAGTCTTGTGGAGTGTTCGTGAGAAGTTACTTTTTAAATTCTTCTCTGTATCCTCAAGAGTTTAGTCATACTTTCATAATGAAACACTGTTACCATTTTCAGGCAAAAATGTAGTTTAAATTCAGAATTATGACACTGTTTAAAAAAGAAACTTTCAAAAGCAGTCAATGCTTTAAAAATATATGCTCTGGGGTTCAAACTTACAAAATATATTCATCTAAATCATGCATTGTTGCCTTTTGTAACTTGTAGAAAATTTTGTTACTTGTTTCTTAACTAAAAATTAGCATTGGAGACAATTTTTACCAAATATATCATTACAATAGGGAGTATCATACTATTGTTATAATATATTTCGCTTTGGCTGTATTAATGCAATACTGTAAAGCACTGGTTTTGCAGATATAAATATGAGGACTAGTAAAGAGATTATATAATTCAGTTTATAAAAAATTGATATTTTTTTTAAATTTCAGCAGCTGTGTACTGGTAGCTTATATATATATATATATATATATATATATATATATATATATAAATATATATATATAAATATATATATATATATATATATATATATATATATATATATACACAGTACCACTCAAAAGTATCAGTACACCTAGAAACTTATAAAAAAATGGCAAAATTCAAAGTGTCATAACTTCTTTGAAAATGATCAAAAATTCTTCTGCTTTAACTCATTTTGAAGCTTAAAATCTCTACTTTTATGTTCTCTAATTGTTTTTAATTAATATATTTTGCAACTATGTACAATTACACTCTAAACAATCATAGAAAATTGTATTAATTTTTTGTGAAGTTTGACGCGATGTACGGGCACAAAGGGGTTAGATATTGTTAATTTTTAATATACCATTGAAAAATTTGGACTTTCAGCTTTCTCGTAATGAATGTCCTGCGTTTCTTAGACTTATAATAGCAGATCGTTTTCGATACGATATTTCCTTTCCTCCTGGAGCCATTGTAATTAGACAGTTGTATATTCAATGTCAACTCATTTATTGCTCGAAAAATACTGTTTAAAGTTTTAAAACAAGAGAATTTTTATCATAATTACATTTTTGTTTTCAAATTTTTTCTGAGAAAAATACGAAAAAATAAATTTCAAAATATTAAATTGTAAACGTTGATTCTTATTTCATTATAATATTTTCCAAAAAAAAAAGTAAAAATTGTTATTGTAGAGGCTGTTGGTTGCGACAGCTGAGATAGCATGAAAATCCGAGGTAGAAGGATCGAGGTTTGGATCGAAGACCGAAGGTAGGAGGACGAACCTAAATAGTTCCAGTGCGGAATTCATTATAATTGCTGAAAAATCATTAAATTCTGAAAAAAAACCTTTTTTTTATTTCACAATAATTTCGTCAAAAAACATGTTTTTTTGGATATTTTTTTTTAAATGAAAGCTAAAAGTCCAAATTTTTCAATGGTTTAATAAAAATTAACAATATCTAACCCCTTTGTGCCCGTACATCGCGTCAAACTTCACAAAATATTAATACAATTTTCTATGATTGTTTAGAGTGTAATTGTACATAGTTGCAAAATATATTAATTAAAAACAATTAGAGTACATAAAAGTAGAGATTTTAGGCTTCAAAATGAGCTAAAGCAGAAGCATTTTTGATCCTTTTTAAAGAAGTTATGACACTTTGAATTTTGCCATTTTTTTATAAGTTTCTAGGTGTACTGATACTTTTGAGCGGTACTGTATATATATATATATATATATATATTCCGATATATATGACCCGATTTTCAGTTTACGACTACCGATGTTCACCTCCATAGCTTTGTAATTTTGAAGCCAATTCAGAAGAAAAAGGAACTCCTGGATCAAGTACTGAAAGAAATTTGATTTCATCAGAGAACTTTTTTGGTGGAACTAAACCGCATTTTGAGTTTCATGGAGAGGAAAACTACGAAAATCTTCATGGATTAGCCTGACGGCAATTGGACTCTAACTCACCATCCCTCTACAACAGAAGATATTTAGCGTCAGCACTCCGGTGCGAGTCGGGTGCGGAATTGCTATCAACTAGCCATGACTGGGATTCATACCCGGGTCCCATTATTGGGAGGTGAGAGCTCTATCCCCTGAGCCACCCTGAGTCATCATAAAAAGATTTCTATATACTAGGCTTATTGCTAATAGCTTGAAATAAATCTAGTTAATTGAGTAAAGGGTGATATGTTTTCTAATTAGCCTTATGATAAAAAGTCTTTTTTAATAACTCTAAAAATTATCAGATTGATTAGAAAGAAGATTTTTCTCATTCTGTTTGTTACATTGTAAACAGATTGCAATAGTTTGCAGACAGCCGAATTTTTCAACTAGCATCTAATACATTCAAGACACTTTTTTAAACGTTTGCTGATTCTCAACTAATTTAATATAGATCAATGTTAGGAAACTTTGTTATCGGTCAGTTGCCAGTAGAAGCATATTTGACAGTCGCCATTTCCGCCGAAACTTGAAAATTCTTAGTAATTAAAAATACTGTTGATGTTATTACTTTACAAATTTTCCCTTCAAAATGCATGAATTGACAAAATGTAAACACAAGAAGGCGTTGGAAATTAAAAATGCGATCATGATTGTGATAAAGATAAAATAGAACGTGGACTAACTGTTCCGGTTATGATTCCAGCTTTCCCGTGTAATAAATAAAATAAGTTAAAATTGAGGCTTATGAAACTAATGGGAGTAATTTCATCCAGAAAAGTGCCGACTGAGCAGTAATTTTTAATCGCCACTTTTATATTTAGTCGCCATGCGGCTGGTAGTTACCGTTAATTTTACCCTACACTAATCAAAGTCTTGAATACTATTTAACTACAACTCTGATTTTCCTTATCCCACACTGAAAAAGAGTTAAGGTCAAAATTACCGGGATATGGTAAAATTTATCCTGTTTCTGGCTCTGTAGGTACGCCAAATTGCTCCGTACTTAAAACAGAAGCACTTTGGTAAAATTAACTACAAAGTATTCTTTTATAATATGTTATTACACATGTGAAAATATGTGACTTTTGTAATTTCATCATGATGCGTAAGAGCAGGGTGTAAAAACATTTTATTCTGATAAATGTATTATTTAGTTTTGTGTATTTTACCAAATGAGTGATAGGACTTTTAATTTTAGAAACTGGATTCTCCCGTAAATCGTTACCATATAAAAGGAAAAATTACCAAATGAATGGTTTGAATACTGTATATATATATTTTTAAACCAGAATTAGTTTTTTGTAGCAGGTACAATACAGTACGATAGTTTTACCAGAATTTTTCTTTCCGTGCAATTTAGAGACATGAAATCATTCCCCCTGTGGTACTTCATCAGGCTCAAAAATCACATTTCCTAAATAAAGCAGTGAGGAAAAGCTTATTTACTACTGTCTCTTTATGTGTCCGTAGCGCTGAATTGAGGATATTGCGGGCGACTATATTCGTTAACCTAAACTCTAAGAGCAACAATTCTGAAACTAAACCTAAAAGCATGGGCTCTTAAATATTACAGAAGATGGATAATGGTGTTCGTTAAAATTTAGCATTTTTTATTACTGTCTCTGTATGTGCCTGTAATGCTGAATTAAGAATATTGCGGGCGACTATACTCTTTAACCTAAACCCTAAGAGCAAAAATTCTTAAACTAAACCTAAATGCATGAGTTCTTAAATGTTACAGAAGATGGATATCAATGGTATCCGATAAAATGTAGCATTTTTTATTTATGTGTATTTCTCTGTATGTGTCCGTAACGCTGAATTAAGAGTATTGCGGGCGACTATATTCTTTAACTTAAACCGTAAGAGCAGGGATTCTTAAGCTAAACCTAAAAGCATGATTTCCTAAATGTACAGAAGAAGGATATCAATGGCATTCGATAAAAGGTACCATTTTTCTTTATTTATCTGTATTTTTCTGCATGTGTCTGTAACGTTGAATTGAGAATATTGCGGGTGACTATATTCTTAAATTTATGAGCAGAAGCTTTTTAAGATCATAAAAGTTGAATATCAATGGTGTTCGATAAAATTTAGCATGATGTACCTATGTACACTATTACTCTATAAAAAGTCTTTTTTTCTCTATTATACCTGTAACCTCTAGGTCTTCAAAATGAACAAAAAGCTATGATAATAACATAAAAACATAAATGCTAAGTTAATAACAATAGGTAATGCTAGCTTTATTAGCATTATTTAATACTTTGAAAAAATGTTCCCCTCGTATTAAGAAAAAAAAAATGCTGAAACAAAAAAAGGACCTGATAAAGTGGGAAAAGTTTATATAATATTTCAAGACTTGACAAAAAAATTCTATAATTAGTTTTCAAATCGTAACCTAAAAAGTGCACAAAATTATAGTGTCAAAAATTGTATTGAAATAAAAACTTGTACGTGCCTCGAACACGTGGTGATTTTTTGACATCTGGTACTCGAAAGATAGTAATCGTAGCTACAAATTTTACCACAAACATTATTTATATATCTGCGTCGATGCGGGGAACTTCATGGCTCTCCTGACTCCGAGACCGCCCCGTATTGGAGAGCTAGAGAACGCCTGAGGCTTCAATGACTTCGGTCAATATTTGTAATTGCTTGCTCATTGTTTCGCATTGGCTTCTTTTTATAAATGTAATATGCCTTGCCATTGGTAATAAAAAAAAACGTTATTTATGTTCACTTTATTATTAAACTGAAATCTATTTTAACAATTAATGAATCGAATTGCAAGATATTTATTGTTATAGAAACTATGCACTTATTATGATTCAAACAATCAAAAATATTATCTCGGAAATATTTGTTTACATTCTTAAATTCAAAATACCGATATAACAGTAATTTTACAAAAGTTTTTACTCAACATATACAATTTCTATTCATCCTCTATAATAAATTACGCATTCATAACATTTTAAACTTCGTGTAGAGATATCAGATTTCTATTGTTTTTGATTAAAAGATGCTTCAAACTGAATTAAATTTTCTATTTTACCGTCTTTGTGAATAACGACAATATCACCAAGCGTTGCTGCAGGGAATATTTTTGATTTATCTTACATTAAATATTTCTTTGAAACAGTTTCTATAAAATTTAATGTAGTGAAGTTACTTTTCAATTTGAAAGCTTACAATGCTCAAAGTTAGCTTGAATAGTTTTTTTTTTATATTTTAAAATCTCGGAAGGTTTACATTTTTTCTTACGCAGCTTAATTTTAAGGATTAAATATATATTTTTTCTGCTAGAAAAATTTAATTTTATATTAAATTTATTTATAATATATGCATGTATTTTTAAACAGAAACTTACGCATCAAGCATAGTTTTTAGAATCACAAAAATAATTTAAATGCATATTAAAAAATATATTTTACTGTTGATAAATTTATCAAATAGTTTGGTAAAAAAATATAATTTTGTTGTAAGTTTCAAGCTCAAGAGGCGTTTGTAACTCTTATGAAGAAAAGTAGGAATTGAACTTCAAAAATTTACAAAAAAGTAGACCCATAATACGTTTTATAGCTTGTGAGAAAAGTAGCAAGCAGTATTTTAATTCTTTTAATCATTTATTGTATTTGTAACTTTATATTTTATTAATTTCAAAACCTTTTAAATAATGATTCAGCATAAAATTTGCATTTCATGCATACTTTGTGCTTATTAAAAATAAATTTTGCCTATTTACCTATTATCAAATAATAGCAGTAATAATAAACCCTTTAAAGAGTAACATGAATTGGAAAAAAATTTTCATTCTTTGATAAAGCTTTTGTATATTTGTTATTGCTTTTAAAGTATAATACTTCATTTAATTTCAAAAAATATATATATATGAATCATTTTAAAATTTTATGCCAATCAAACCTGATGATTATCAGTGAATCAGTGAATTGGTTAATTTATTAATAACTTAATTATTATTTTCTAAGTATTGATTGAATGATTTTGATAGATCAAATTAATCATAAATACTATGACTAATTTCTCTGAATAAGCAATCGTAAACGAATCTTAATAATTAGCAAACTAGCATGCATCAACATCTAAAGTTACATTTAAGAAATATTTTTAAATTAATACTAGAAACTAATTCAAAATTAAGTCAACAGTAACCTTGTTATAAAATTATTTTTTCTTCCAGTTTTCTATTCACATTTAATTTTATATTACAAGCTTCAATGTTTAGAAACAGAAAATATTGAAATTTTAATAATTAGTACAATACCAAAATAGTAAAAGTTAAACAACTGAAATTAATATTTTAATTATTGAATTCCTAAAACGAATCTTAAATCAAACTTGACGAAACAACTTAGATGTAAAATTAAGATTAGCCTATTTATATTTATTTCTTATTTAAAATAAAAGGTTTCATGATTAGAAACAGCAAATGTCAAAAAAATATTGAAATTTTAATAATTAGTACACCGGCATACTACAACACTTAAATTTCAAAAGTGATACATCTGGAATTAATATGTTAAATTAATGCATAATTCTAAAAACGAATCAAAAATCAAAACTGCCAAAATAACTTAGGGGTGAAATTATGCTTATCTTGTTTTCCATTTACATTTTATTTTACATTACTAACCTCAATGTTTAGAAAACGCTAATAGCACAAATTGTAATAATTAGTGCACTAGCATACAGTAACGCTTAAATGTTAAAAAATGCAATACAAGAAAGAATTTTTTAAACTAATGCATATCTCCAGAAATTAATCCCAAATGAAACTAGCAAAAAAAAAAAAAACTTTCACCGATTCTGTTTTCTATTTACGTCTTATTTTACATCACAAGCTATTATGTTTAGAAACAGCAAATAACAAAAAATATTGAAATTTTATGGCACTGGCATACTGGCAACACTTTAACATCAAAAGTTTTACATCTAGCTATAATATTTTAAATAAATGCATATTTCCAAAAACGAATACAAAAATCAAACCTGCAAAATAACTTAGATGTAAAATTGTGCTTATTCTATTTTCTATTTACAACTTTTTTTACATTCTAAGCTTTAATGTTTAGAAATAGCAAATCCCGCCAAGTATTAAAAGCTTATACATTCTAGGTGTACTTTTTGGTGTTTGTTTTTTCAACAGAATATCGAATTTTCTTATTCTTACACGGCGTAACTTTTTTGGTCAAAGTCTCAGGTGCAAAATACATTTTAGGTCGTGATTTCGTTTTCTCGCCAACGAGTGATGGTGTTTTGCGGTCGCGTTTGTGCAGGCAATGTTATCCGATAAGACGCTCTGTGCTAAAAATGAGCTTCGTAAATATTGCATTATCCATAGCTCGGTGTTATCTTTTTTCCCTAGTTCGAGTTCTTTTTTCTTTTTTTTTCCTTTTTGCTTTCTTTCATTTATTATTAAATTCCTTTTTCTCGCGGGAATTGTCGAAAAAGGCAGAAAAAAACTTTTTTTTCTCTTTTTTTCTGTTTTACAAATTAAACAGCAGACTGTTATTTTTTTCTTTCTTTTTTCTTTTCCTAAAGGTAAATATTTAAAAGCAATTCCTAAATTCGAGGAAGAGTTTAAAGAAATGCAAACGCAGAGTTTTATAAAAATTTTAGGAAATTCATGATTTTAATCTCTACTTAAACAAATAAGATTTATTCTCGATAAAAAGTAAAAGTAATGCTAATTTTTCGCTTAAAAATATTCAATTTCAATTTTAAGTAACAAATGAAAAAAATTATCTTCTTTTGTTTGATATAAATAAGATTTAACCCTTTTAATTATAAACGAAAGTTAAAACTGATTATTTTATAAAATTTACAATAAAATAGAATTTTCTTTTCTAACCTTCAGCACTTAATCTACATGAAAATGTGTGAAAAACCGTTAAAATGTGTGGAAATTGCAGGAATAATATAGTATTTCTAAAGACATAAAAAATATCATTAAAATTAAAAATAAAAAATAAAAAAATTCCCAAAATCTCAAAATATGCCCTAAAAGAGGAAAAAAGTTCAACTTTGCTAAAAATGAAAAACCCATTAAAATCTGAGGCTCAGTAATCACAACTGAGTGAATAACAAACTGTAATTTCTATGTGGTATTCAATACCTAAGCCATTCGATACAATTGATTACATTTCATAACTTGATGACGTAAAGCTATAAAATTTGAAATGTAATATGCAAACAAATCGATTTAATTTGATACATAACGACAACTTTACCAGCTCAAAAATCGAACAGTGTGTTTACAGAAAGCCATCTGATCCCCCCCCGAAAAAAAAGGGTGCGCCACGTGGGGGTAAAGTGTCTGAAATCTAATTATCATGAGACCGCATAATTAAACAAATTAAAGCTAGTACAAACACAAATCTTGTATTTGTAATAATCTAGTATTTCTAAATTATTAAAAATGTTCCTAAAATTTATATATATATATATATATATATATTATATATATATTATATATATATATAATATATATAATATATATATATATTATATATATATTATATATATATATTATATATTATATATATATATATATATATATATATATATATATATATATAAATAAGATCTCGAAATCTCAAAAATTGCTTTATTTCCCTAAAAGTGTAAAAGAGTTCAAAACTGCAAAAAAAAAAAAAAATTCAAATGTTATTAAAACTAGAGGCATAGTTATCACTAGTGAGTGAATAGCAACCTATAATTTTTCATGCAGCATTCAATATTATGCAAACGTTATAATAAATCTTACATTTAATAACTTGACGACGTAAAGCAATAAAATGCGAAATGTAATATGCAAGCAAATCGATCTAGTTTGATAAATAACGATAGCTTTACCAGTATAACAGCAGAAAAAGCTGCTTACATTAGGTAATCTGATTTCCCAAGAAAAGAGCGCGTCACGTGGGGGTAAAGCGTCAGGAGTCTAATTATCATGAGACGCATAATTAAACAAACTAAAGCTGGCACAAACACGAAAGGTTCAATTAGTTACAACAAACATTGCATTTGGGGCCGCGGGGCTTGGAATTCCATTAAAAGCAGAAAACAATCGATTTCGAGTTCTGCAGTCATTTGGAGCTTTTGAGAAATTTTCATTAATCAATTCCTTCTTTTTGCAATTAGTTAAGGGAGTTTGTTTTCACTAATATAGTGGTAGAAAAAAAAACAGACTTCAACCATTTTGGAGTTTTCTTTATTTTTGCATATTACGCTCTACAGTAGGATATGGTAATAAAGAAAATTTTCTTCCCATAGGGTGTTTAATTAAAGTTGATTAAGATTTGAGGATGAATTTTTAGTTTTAGAAAATAAATTTTATGCGTATGAGGTCTGATCAAAATGAAATTATTCGGATTTAATTATGGTTTTATAATATCTTTGACGAAGAGAATAATTCAATAATATTTACTAATCAAGGGTTAGAGAGTTTAAAGCGAGGTTTTTTTAATGTTATTGATAAGATTGCTCTTACTGATTAACAGGTATACTTATTTATTCACTAATTCGCCAAACAATCTATTCTTTGGTGTATCATACACTGATTCATTAAATCATCAATTTACTGATTCGTTGATCCAGTGATTATGGAGAAAAAATTCTGTTAATTTTATTGAAATCATTACCAAAGCTCTTCAGTGAAAGGTACCAAGCTATTTGGAGTTCCAGTAGAGTCAGAAACACGATAAATTTTACCATATTCTGGTAGTTCTGTTAATTTTATTGAAATAATTACCAAAGCTCTTCAGTGAAAGGTACCAAGCTATTTGGAGTTCCAGTTGAGTCAGAAACACGATAAATTTTACCATATTCTGGTAGTTCTGTTAATTTTATTGAAATCATTACCAATGCTCTTCAGTGAAAGGTACCAAGCTATTTGGAGTTCCAGTTGAGTCAGAAACACGATAAATTTTACCATATTCTGGTAGTTCTGTTAATTTTATTGAAATCATTACCAATGCTCTTCAGTGAAAGGTACCAAGCTATTTGGAGTTCCAGTAGAGTCAGAAACACGATAAATTTTACCATATTCTGGTAGTTCTGTTAATTTTATTGAAATCATTACCAATGCTCTTCAGTGAAAGGTACCAAGCTATTAGGAGTTCCAGTTGAGTCAGAAACACGATAAATTTTACCATATTCTGGTAGTTCTGTTAATTTTATTGAAATCATTACCAATGCTCTTCAGTGAAAGGTACCAAGCTATTTAGAGTTCCAGTTGAGTCAGAAACACGATAAATTTTACCATATTCTGGTTGTTCTGTTAATTTTATTGAAATCATTACCAATGCTCTTCAGTGAAAGGTACCAAGCTATTTGGAGTTCCAGTTGAGTCAGAAACACGATAAATTTTACCATATTCTGGTAGTTCTGTTAATTTTATTAAAATCATTACCAATGGTCTTCAGTGAAAGCTACCAAGCTATTTGGAGTTCCAGTTGAGTCAGAAACACGATAAATTTTACCATATTCTGGTAGTTCTGTTAATTTTATTGAAATCATTACCAATGCTCTTCAGTGAAAGGTACCAAGCTATTAGGAGTTCCAGTAGAGTCAGAAACACGATAAATTTTACCATATTCTGGTAGTTCTGTTAATTTTATTGAAATCATTACCAATGCTCTTCAGTGAAAGGTACCAAGCTATTTGGAGTTCCAGTTGAGTCAGAAACACGATAAATTTTACCATATTCTGGTAGTTCTGTTAATTTTATTAAAATCATTACCAATGGTCTTCAGTGAAAGCTACCAAGCTATTTGGAGTTCCAGTTGAGTCAGAAACACGATAAATTTTACCATATTCTGGTAGTTCTGTTAATTTTATTGAAATCATTACCAATGCTCTTCAGTGAAAGGTACCAAGCTATTAGGAGTTCCAGTAGAGTCAGAAACACGATAAATTTTACCATATTCTGGTAGTTCTGTTAATTTTATTGAAATCATTACCAATGCTCTTCAGTGAAAGGTACCAAGCTATTTGGAGTTCCAGTTGAGTCAGAAACACGATAAATTTTACCATATTCTGGTAGTTCTGTTAATTTTATTAAAATCATTACCAATGGTCTTCAGTGAAAGCTACCAAGCTATTTGGAGTTCCAGTTGAGTCAGAAACACGATAAATTTTACCATATTCTGGTAGTTCTGTTAATTTTATTGAAATCATTACCAATGCTCTTCAGTGAAAGGTACCAAGCTATTTGGAGTTCCAGTTGAGTCAGAAACACGATAAATTTTACCATATTCTGGTAGTTCTGTTAATTTTATTGAAATCATTACCAATGCTCTTCAGTGAAAGCTACCAAGCTATTAAGAGTTCCAGTAGAGTCAGAAACACGATAAATTTTACCATATTCTGGTAGTTTTAACCATACTTTTTTACTCAAGAATTTTTCGATTTCGGTCACATTTTTTTACCCATTACTTTCTTACATTACTGACTATTTTCAGAGTATATATTTGAAATGTAACGAGAACTTCTTAAATGTATTCTTAAAATTAAAAGCAAGCAATCTTAAAAATAACCACTTATAATATCACTTAATAAACACCACTTACAAGGAGGCTAATCGAACAAAACGTGACAAAACCAGAAGAAAATATAATTTTGTCGAAGGCTTTTTTTTTTAAAATCGTCACTTTTTAAATCCCATACATTTAATGCTTTCAGAGTGAATTTAAAAAAAAGGAATGTCCATATTAATAGGAAATATTAATTGAGTCATGTTGTTAAATTATGTTGTCCGAAGTCTAGAGTTTTCTGCTGCAAGACTAGCATTTGTTTAGAAATCCATGTTAACAGAAGGAAAAAAAAACTACATGGTTTACATTGTTTTATTTTCTTTGCTTCGAGGGCAATGACATTAAATGCAGCGAAGAAAAATAAAAATTAAAATGAATGCGAAGAAAACAAAAATGAATGCGAAGAGAAAGAATAACAAAACGAAATAATGAGACAACATGGCTGTAGTTTCTTCATACATTTTAATAATTTTAATGTGCTAAGAAATACTTTTAAATGGTAATATAGAAAAAACTTATCCAGACTTCAATTATTTTGTAATAAACATGGACAAAAACAAAATAACATTTGGAATAAATATATGTCAAAATAATACTCTGGTAGTGTGTACAATGCCGGAAATTAATCGCAAAATTTTGAACTGGTTAAATATTTCCCACACTGCCAAGATATTTTATATTATGCCAAGTAACAAACTAGATAAGTATGAAATATATGATTATTTCATACTTTTAATTACTATTATGATTTATTAATATCAGTTAATAACTTAGTGCAATAAGTAAATTAATATTTTACTTCATTTTTTTTCATAAAAGTTTTAAAAATTTGCAATAATTTTTTATAATTGGTGATTGTTAATAGCTATTTGATTAACTTATTCGATCGGTCAACATTAATATTTATTTAAATAATCCGGCAGGGAAGTTTGGGTTAGTGCGTAGTATTTCGAACACGTCAGTTGTTTTAAAGACAAAGGGTTATTTTTTCTGAATCCGAAGGTCGGTATGCTTTTGATTGGTATTTCTTAAATATTTTGAGGTAAAAGATCATTAATATACATTTGGCTAGAATTCCATATATTAATGCTTACGATATAGAACAAAGTTCGGTTATCGAATAAAGAAAATTATCCATGTATGCAATAATCATCAACTTCATTTTAAAAAATAAATAAATAAATAATAATATTAAGGTTATTGTTTCTTACCAAAATATTTTGCCTAAGGAGCGCTTTCATTGTATACAATACCTAGATAATTTAGACCTAATTAAAAACATCAGGCATTGTAATTAATAACGGTATTTCATACATTACCGGTAACATATATACTCAATGATTAATTTTCTAACATTGCGAGTTTTTGTTAGTATTAATCACTGACATAATAATTGAAATATCGAAATGAAAATACGATAAATTTAAAAAAAATTTTCGTAGAGGAAATTTTATTTTGCTACGTTTCTAAGGCAGCGAAAATTATTTAAATAATTCAAACATTTTAAATTTAATGAAACCAACAGGTTTTTTGAAATTTAATGTTATTATGAAATTTAAAAAAAGCTTAATATTAATAAGATTTATTCTCGCTTTTTCATTTAAGAAAAATTTACAATGCAAAAAAAAAAAAAAAAAAAAAAAAAAAAGAAACTTGCCACTTTGTATAACTTTTGAGGTAATGATCGAATTTTCACGTTCTGGGACTCAATCTTAATGGTTTGAGAGGATGACCTCAAACAGTATAACTAATAAATGCAGATAATATTCTAAGTCATGAAATAAGACACAAAAACTTACTTTTTCTGAATAATTCTGTTTGAATATCCTCTTTTTTAGTGGTTATTTGTTTTTGCTGAATATGGTAAAATAACAAATAAATAAATTGCTACTTAAGATTTTTACCGAAAATTTTCTAACAGTGTTGTCACGTTTTATAAAACAACCTAGTCTTTTGAAGTTGGATGACCATTCCCTTGTTGTACGGTCACAAGGTCCGGAGTTTTGTTCACCTTCACCGTATCTGCAGATTTTCGTCAGAATTGCTTAAAATAATACATACTAAAAGCAATAAAAATTTTAAAGCAAATAATTCTTTGAGGCTTCGTAAATTTTTGCGGAAAAGTATTACCCATACTAATGGCCATTAAAATCCATAATAGCATACTCCTGCTTCGATGATACGTTAACACTGTTTTCATCACACCTTCCGTTCTGTTTTAATACTATTACCACGGCAGAGCAGATGCAGCATTTGATTTTGATAAAGGCATAGTAGGCATGAATCTCAGCCATCTTGAGTCATTTATATACTGTTTGAAGCTAGCTAGAAATTAGATAGTTAAGTAAAATATTTCTATAAGTATAAAGTATTTTTATGGTTGATCTAACAATTTGAAGTATAATTGATATGAGTTATATCTATTATAGATTACCAGAATTTTTCAGCCGAGTGTTTTACATAGATTTATCAGGGTTGTGAATTTATTCTTAATATTTGTAAATACTCGTATCAGCTTTGTCACATTAATATTTGAAAAAAGCAGACCGGCTAGTGTAGGGGGCAGGAAACTGTCCTTGCATCAGAAAGGTTCTGGGTTCTAATCCCGGGCAAGGCATGGATGTTTCTTTCTCTCTATCTGTGTTCTGTGTCCTTTCTCCTTTGTGTGTGAATGTGACCCGCCCTATAAACGGGTTGTGGTAGTGTGACGTGGGCGACGCTGCTCCACTGCCGTGGCTTCGCCACAGGTGCTCACTGGGTAACGAAAAGAGAGTTAGCAGTTCTGGCACTTTCTGTGGCCAATGAACAATAGTTCCAAGTGCCCGCCATTTAAAAAAAAATATTTGAAAAAAAGGGAGGAAAGTAAACCTTGAACACACTAACAAAATTACCAACATTATCTCTTACTATAAATTTCAAAGTTTTTTTTTCCACCGTGTATTTTTATGCCTTTAACACAGCTGTGATGTATTTATTTTCAATATTTAAGAATACTGACTTAACACCCTCTGTTTCAATTTTTTATAACTGTCGTTGAACAGCCGACTCAATTTTGAGTGTACGATTTCGAATTTTCATCTCCCTATCCTTGCCATTTTGAACCCAATCCAGAAGACAAGGGAACTTCTCCATCAAGGATTTGGAGAAATTTGCCTTGGTAGAGAATTTTTTTCATGCAACGAAGTCACATTCGAGTTAAACGGAGAGGAAAACCTTGAAAACCTATCACGGTTAGTCTAACGGCAAGGGAACTCTAACCCTTGATCCATCTACCACTGAGGATATTCATGTCTAGACTCTGGTCAGTGCGAGTCGGTTGTGGAATTCATATCGACCAACTGTCGCTGGGATTCGAATCTGGGTCAACTGCTTGGGAGGCGAGAGCTTTATCGCTTGAGCCACCTAGGCTTAATATTTTATTTTATATTTAATTTTATAACCGTCGTTGAACAGCCGACCTAGTCTTGGGTTTACGACTACTAATATTTAACTTCGTAGCCTTGTAATTTTGAACCAATCCAGAAGACAAAGAAACTCCTTGATCAATTCCTCCTCAAAGATATGATATGTTATTAGAACATGGATGACCCGACAGATTTAACGTCCATCAGTCACCATTTACTACACGGGGAGTCTTCGGCTGGCGGAGATCGAACCCACGACCTCTTGGACATAGGACCAGTGCCCTATCAACCAGCGCTATTCCGGATCCTCTGATTTAATATTAAAAAATTTTGAAATTTTGTGGTAAAATTGCTATATTTTCATACATTTTTCATGATTTTTCTTCCATTTCCAGCTATCACGGCTGAGTATCTACTCTTAATGTCTCTACATCAATGCCAATTAGATTTTCTTCCCTTAATTTGATAAATCACCTTTTATTACGTTGTCACATTTACCGAAACACCCCGAGATAGCAGAATAAAAGAAAGAAAGGAAGTCAAGTGAAGCTGACTATTTTTGTAATGACGGATCATTTAGAGTAAGGTAATTTTCAACTTCTCTCTTCGCCAAACGAAAAAGAAAAAAAAATGAAACTTCATTAACTGAGGGAGATCTCTATCTTTCACCTCATTAGTATTGAGATAAATTTGGCGATACTTTTCAGATAAGTCAAACGGAAGAGAAAAGCCGGAAACAAAATGATGTCATTTTGGATGTTCTTGAGAGGGAATTGATCTTGGAAGAATAACCTCAAAATGGTCATTTTGTATCAAGCTTTATTTCAATCAAAAAAAAATTGAGGGTGTTAAATAATGAGAGAAAAATATAAGAACTTGGTTTTACCACTTTATCGAAGAATCCAAGAGGTAAAACGAAAATATAAATAAACGAATATAATTTTTTTAAACATAGGAAGGCATAAGGCCGGTTCTCTTGAGACCGGCTATTGCAAAATCTTTACATTCTCTTTTACGTTTTTTACTATGTATAGTTTTAATATAGTGTACTTGAATTGAATATTACCATATTCATAGTACTTGCATTGAGCATAATCTTTACTCCAATCATGTATAATTCTTCCCACACTTTGCAATTAAAACATAAAAACAACCATTGGATGCATCTAGGCCATGCGCGCATTTTCGCAATTATATGTATATATATATATATATATATATATATATGTAATACAAAAGTTATAAAAATACTTTTGTATTAATAAAAGCATTGAAACTTATTCATTTTCATAAAATGTCTTAGTTAAAAAATTAAAGTACAGATATTCTATTTTGGGATTTCAAGGCTGTAAACAAGCCAATGAATTATAATTAGATTTATGTTTCAAAAGAGGAGTTATTTTAAGATCTTTCACTTCCATATAAGGAAAGATGAAACGATTTTCTATGAGTATTAAATTATTTGCGATGAGGCGTAGGAATACAAGGAATGCAATATGACTGGCATTTTCACACTTTTAATTATCCTATAAAACGCAGGACCGATGGTTTTTGCGTGGTTTTTTGTGTTTTACTTGTGCTAGCTAAAATCCGTCAGATCTGACGAGAAAAGTGTCTTTCCCCCATCAGTCGGAGAGGGGAGGAAACTGTTGCTTCACCACCTTTTAATTAATAAACAGCTTATGCAAAATATGGCCGCAGTACTAATTTCTTTTGGACTAATTATTCCCATATTAATAACGGGGTTTTGCTCTGTTATTATATATATATATATATATATTAAATTATAAATACTTCCAATGAACATTATAACACTAAGCACGGAACAAATACGCAAAGATTACGAAAATAAAATATTTTCTTGTAATCACAATATAAACACATAATGACATAATATAGTCATTCGATTATATAAGGATTTCGTAGCAATGATTTAATTCTGTATATTATATTAGAGGCTTAATCGAGTTTGCTTTTAATCTAACTAAATGGTGGTGTATATGTATTGGATATGATACGACTGTTAATACAGAGTAGTGTTGCAAATCCATTAGTAACACTATAGTTGTGATATTAATTTAATGTACGATATTTGATAATGGTAAAAGAAAATTCATTTTAAATTAAATTAAGACATGATTTTTCATAAGGTAGACGTACCCTTTCATATAAGATTTGTGATACTGTTATCAATAAGTTTGAAAACAAAAATTGCTAGATTTCTTTAAAAGAAAAAATAACATGATAAGGTGAATTGGAAAGTTTGTGAATGTTTTTTACGGTGTGTTATTCTATGTATGTCATCGGTATAGGTTGTTTATGACACATCTGTTGTTCATATTCAGATAGAATACTGCATGTAGAGTCACAGACAAACATGATTCGAATTGTATTTGGTCCTCCCCCCCAGAAGGTAAGTGTAATTTTCAAATTAATTTATTGATTCACGTACTGAGACCAAAGTAACAGTTCGCATCTGAAATAATGGTTGTTTTTTCAATGAATTATATGGAAGAGTAGAACTATTTTCAGTGCGATTTGTCACTTAAGCCTAGTCATTTGTATGGCAGGTTGTAGGAGATTGTGTGACATGTCAAGTAGTTGCAAAATGTTATACATGTAATGAGATCAAGGTAACAGTCTTCAATTGTAAAAATGGTGGTTTTTCAATGAATTGTATGGAAGAGAAGAACTATTTTCAGTGCGATTTGTCACTTAAGCCTAGTTTTTTGTATGGCAGCTTGTAGGAGATAGTGTGACATGTCAAATAGTTGCAAAATGTTATACATGTGCTGAGATCAAGGTAACAGTCTTCAATTGTAAAAATGGTGGTTTTTCAATGAATTGTATGGAAGAGAAGAACTATTTTCAGTGCGATTTGTCATTTAAGCCTAGTTTTTTGCATGGCAACTTGTAGGGGAAATCATGATAGGTGAAATAGTGGCAAAATGGCATACGCTTGATGAGATCAAAGTAACAGTTTTTAATTGTAAAAAGGTTTTTTTTTTCAATGAATTGTATGGAAGAGTAGAACTATTTTCTGTGCGATTTGTTACTTAGGCCTAGTTTTTTGCACGGTAGCTTGGAGGGGAAAACGTGTTGTGTCAATTTGTGGCAAAACAGTATACACCTTCATTCTGTCTTAATCGTGTGCCCGTTTCTGTATTTAGAATGTAAGTAATATTAAAACTGAAATAAACTTGTTGTGAAACAAATTAAAATCGCGCACGGTATGTGAATGTGAAGACACGGTATCAACATTTTAGCTCGCTGCACTAACTTAGAACCCAATATTACAAAGATAATACATGCATCTTTTACTGTAACGGCATACAGATACATGAAAAGTTGTGTAACAATTTCGGAATTTCGGTGTGTGTAACAAACGGGCTCATTTGTGCGAGTGTTTTGACGAGTATGATGTCGCGTATATTGTGAATGATTTATGCTAAATATTTTCTCCAAAGAAATTATTCAGCAATAAAACGAATCTGATAAATACTATTGCTATAAATAAAAAGTTAATACAAGTTATTTAAGATTTATTTACTATAGAATGGTAGAGAAATTTTTTTATCAAAAAATTTTGCATTGTAGAATAATATCATGCGATTACTTTATAATAAAGTAACATCAATTTTAGTTTTGATCCTTTAATTTTGAATAATCTAAAATCAATAATTAATGATGCAGTAAAAGCACATATTAATATTAAAAATGGATGATAAATATACATTACTGGGAACTAGATTTCAAGTGAGAGATAAATAAATTACATGTTTATGATGTTGCAACGTTTTTCTCTCTGATAATGATGGACAAAGCTATCGGGGTATCGTTGCTTATATGTAATCGTATCATGTAATTTTTAAATGAATGAAATAGTGAGATAATATTCTTTTTTTCCCAAATAGGAGAAAAGTTACTCAAAGGGAATCGTATTATGTTCTGAATGTTTACTTCTTTTTTAAGCTTCCTCGTATAGAAATCAATTGCCCGGTTTTGAATCTGGGACACTTAAGTTCTTCTAATGATGTTTTGTTACGCAAAGTGTACAAATACTTTGGGATGCATTCTGCAAAAAGAGTTAAGAAAATCCTTTGAGTGCGAAGTAGAGAGTAGTTAATGCTAAATTGGTACATTTTATAATACTAATTTCTTGAGAATTATTTCGTTGCAATATTATATCAGGAACTGTCGTATAGTACTAAATATTTATCTTGCTTGAAATGAGTGAAAACATTACATGTTCTCAAAGCACTAAATGCTTTTTTATGTATATAATATACAAATAAAACAATTAAAGCAATATCATGTTTCTCGTAGTTGAATTAGTACTTTATTTACGTCGCAATAGAGCTGTTGGTGACGGCCTGGAAAACATTTTCGAGGTTGAAACATTTTCGAGTGGGGAAATAGTGAGATAAAAAAAAAGAATATTATCTCACTATTTCCCCACTTTTGCAACTCTATGACCAGCTCGCGAAGTCAAGCACTTTACGGTAGAACAGTTTAACGAGGACCAATACAGCACACACACGGTCCCTTCGCAAGCTGATCAAAGTGGTCACCCACTCACTCATTGATCTCTGTGTTACGCTTACCGTCACTCAAAATTAAAATCAGGAGAAAGGACAAAATTTAGATTTCTAGAACATTTCAAAGACTAAATAAAACTACCATGGAAAATCTCCATCGGCAAATAGTAACTTAAATACGGATAAAGTAATTCAAATAAACAATTAGGTTAAAATCTTATAATGTCACCCCCATCATGGGATTAACCCCATCATGGGACTAACTCGAAAACAGCAATAACTTTTGGACTTGACCTTTCCTCAAATTTGAATTTTTTTATCACGCAAAAAATACGATACAAAAACAGCCGCAGGAAAGGGTTAGGAGAAAAAACAATCAGAGTCCTTTCTAGGCTGATACCGAAAGATCACCGTGAATAAACTTGGTAAGTCTCTCTCTTCATCTATTCTAAAAGAATGTTTACACTAATGTTATAAAGCAAAGTTGGTTTAATTGTATATGCTACTGCCAAAATGGTTTAATTATAAATAAAATATTATTTGTTTAAATTTAAAACGTGTAAGTTTCCATAATTTAATTTAATAACAATAACTATACGATACGGACTAAATAGCGCCACATCTGCCTGTTCAGCTGGGAACAGCGTCTTACAATTACCCACTGTAGGACCTTGTTTTTTGAAAATTACAGATTTTCTGTAATGAAAATGATGTAATAACTTTATACCATGCGATCTTAAAAGACAAAGAAATAGAACCTTTCGCTTTAGCTTCACTTAGTTTGGAAGTATTTATTCCAAGAAAAAAAATAGAACAGCCATTATTTTTATAAAATTCCTAGATAAACACCAATGATTAAGAACTTTTGTCATTTCAAATCCTCTAATCCTCACACATATAGGCAAAAAGATGGATTAGTTTTTATGTTTTCATTGATTATTTATAGCAACGTTTATTGATTATTAAAAAAGTATGCAACGTTTATAGATTATAAAAAAGTATGCAACGTTTATAGATCATAAAAAAGTATGCAACGTTTATAGATTATAAAAAGTATGCAACGTTTATAGATTATAAAAAGTATGCAACGTTTATAGATTATAAAAAAAGTATGCAACGTTTATAGATTATAAAAAGTATGCAACGTTTATAGATTATAAAAAGTATGCTACATCTTAAAGTTACAAAAAGGTGTTCATCCCGAAATGAGTTTCTCAAGATAATACACTACCCACATACGTTTTATTACTCACATGTACCATTTTTTTAGATCATTCTAGACAAATTGTAGTGATTAAAATCTTTTATCTATTTCAAGTTCTCTAATGCCCATGTATTTAAACAAAAATTTAGAATATAATGTTTTTTATATTATTAAAAGTATGCAACGTTTATATACATTCATTTTAAATGCGTTTTCATTTCATTTTATATGCATTCATTCACAATGCATACATTTTGAAAAGTATGCATTTTATAGATCGTAAAAAATATTTAACATGTTCTTCCAGAAATGAATTTCGTAGGAAAAGTCTCTACCCATCAACGTCTTATCAGTCACATGTACCATTCTTCTTTTTTTTTCTTTGATGGTTTTAGATACATCCTGTGCAACGTTAATTATAAAAGTATGAAACGTTATATAGATTATGAAAAGTATGTAAAAGTATAGAGAAGCATGCATTTTATAGATAGTAAAAAGTAGGCAACGCGTTCGTTCCGAGAGCAATTTTTCAAGATAGTTCACTACCAATACATGCTTTATCACTTGCATGTACCCAACAACAGTAAATTCAGGGTCATTTTATAAAGAAAATACAACTAATGACGAATGGAAAATACAACGTTTGCATTTCCCGAATATAATCGAAAATAATTCTCGATTCGATTCGTTTTATAATTATCAATTTCTTTCAAGGAAAACAACTTCCATATATTGGAAAATAAAAATTTCCCAGTGAATATATTATAAATAAAAAATATTTATTCAATACACGATTTTTGCTTCATTAAAAAACAAAGGTTTTAGTTTAAAAATAATATATTTTTTCTCTCTCTCTTTCTTTTGCATTGTTGACAAATTTCATTTTATTCCTTTAAATAACAATACAGATGAAAAGGTTTCTTTAAAAAAATACTAAATAAAAAATAGACAACAATTCACCTGTGTAAAATTTCCTCTTGAATCTCCTTTTGTGTAATCAAATTCTGATACGAAAAAAAAAAAAGATTAAATCTTGTAACAAAAAGATTATAAATAAAAAATGAAACAAGCATGTTTTTTATAAGAATTTGTTGATGTAATGTCTCAAAATATTTTTTTTTTGTTTATACTTATTGTGTTTAAGGTTTCCTTGCTTAACATGTAAAGAATCTATCTTTCTTTTTATTTTCGCATTCTTACGACTTCCAGAATATTTTTTTTTCTGTTTCTCAGCAATTATATTTTCATTTTTCTTTCTGTTGAGGTAATTTACCTTATTAACAACAGTAGAATGGAAAAATCTTTTTGTGGAAAAAATATTTATGATCTAAAAGAATTCTCCGGAGACAGAAAAGTTTCTTCTCAGAATATAATAAAAATTTAATTTTAACTGAAAACATGCTTTTGTGATGAATGATTTAAAAAGTATTTCTGTGCAGTGTTATGTTCTACATTACATTAGCTCAGATTTACTTAGGTCTACATTAGTTTAGATTAAAAGAGTAACGATTTTGTATTAATTATTCAAATTGAGTTACGAAGAAAATTAAATGTAACATTACATTAATTAAGATTTTATTCAGCCTACATTAACTTAGATTTTGACACTAACTATCTTGTTTTCAGTATTTAGATTGAGTTACGAAGAAAATTAAATGTAACAATTACGAAGAAAATTAAATGTAACATTGCATTAGTTTAGATTTACTTAGTTCTACATTAGTTCAGATTAAGATAGTAACTAGTTTGTATTAGTTATTTAGATTGAGTTAGAAAGAAAATAAAGCTTTAATGTATGCAGAAATATCATAATTTTTAAAACTTTTACTTTAAGATACTGATACTTTAAAATAATTTATGAAGGGTAAGAATTGTCAAGTAATAAATATCTCTTTTGAATAATAAAAATGCATAAGTTATAAAGCAAATACACTTTAACTTACGGCCGTATTATAAATTAATAAATAAATTACTATTTTGTCTAAAATCAACTCAAACCATTTTTTTAAATTATTTTTTATGAGGGACAAAATACAAATCTCATTTAAGATACTTTTAGATTTTTAAAAATATAAGTTTTATGATTGTCTTTGAAAAATTTCTCCACCAAATTTATTTTAAGTTATTATGAAAATTGTAATGACAGAAGTAGTTGAATGTAAAATTAAGGTTATATTTAACAACTAAGATATGTTATGAAAAAGAAATTTTAAAATGCGTAAGTCAAAAACTCTGTTTTATTATATAGTACTTTATGCAACTAGTAACCTGACATTGTAGCATCATAGCGATGCTTTGCTTTGTTATGATTGTAGCTTTTTCTGTTCGACTTAGAAATTTGAATGCTCTTAAATCAACATTTCAGTTGAGTGTCATTTTGTGATTTTTTATCTTTAGGGGGTCTTAACTTTTGATCGCTCTCCTGACCAAATTATTGGGACCATATTTCCCAGATTGCAGCTATCCCCTATATTTTTGGGGTTAGAGATCCAAACCTACAGAAAAAAAGGCATGCTTATTCAGAGAAAGAACGTTTTTGTGTCTGATTTCGTAACTTAAAATATCGTCAGCACTAATAAGCATATTTTAGGTCACCCTCAGGAGGAAAGAGATGGAGTCCTAGAAAGTGAAGATCCGATCATTTGATCAAAAGTTATTCCTGATGATATGTTTTCTTTGGCTCAATATACATATATCTCGATGTTAAAATCTTATTCTAATGCCTTAATAAGAGCTAAAAGTAAATGAAACTGTAAGTTAATCATTATTTATATTAAATTCATAAATACTAAATGTGTAAAAAAAGTCATTTAAATGTATTCAAATCGTAAGTAGAATTTTAAGACACCCAAATTGAGAATTAATGTGTCAAGTAAAAGATGTTTAAAATTGTGCAAAGCATGTGTCAACATAACTAAAATAGGCATTGAGTATTCTCCAAAATAGGTTCTAGTAGGTTCTAGGTGGTATTTAGATTAAGTGTTATGATGAATTGAATATTATAACACTTAATCTAACACTACCTAACACTTAATCTAACACCCTAACACTTAATCTAACTTATATACACTACCTAAAATGTATTCTCAGAATTGGTCTTGAGATTCCCCAAAATGGATGCATAATGTTAACCATGACAGACATGGGCCATGATCCAATTTAGTATTAATCCAAATTTTGTAACCTTATATCTAACAATCTTTCAACACATATTGTTTTTTTTAACCCAATTTAGGTTTTATTTTTTTTTTCAAAAGAGGTACACAGTGATATTCAAAACAGGCATGGGACATGATCCAATTTAGGACATGAACCCAAATTGCTAACCTAATACATAAGAATTTTTCAACACAAATTTAGGTCGTTTTAATTCTACCCATTTTAGCTTTTTTTGCGCAATGCAAGGACTTTTAAAATATGTAAGTTCTAGTTTTCTCTCTCCTACTTCGTCCACTCTGTTAACTTCCATTTATTAAACTTCATTTTACAAAATTTATTGAAAAGAAATTTTAGTGATTTACACTGTAAATTAGACTCATATGTAAATTATGTTACATATTTTATGAAAATGAAAGATATCAGATTTAATAAACGTTTAGTTTGCAATTTTTCCATAAATACTAACAGAGTGAAATATTTCTATCTTTTATAATAATAATATTGTAGAAAAATAATTAATGCTACATATAGTTAACAATAATGTAGGTGATAAAACTAAGATGTTTGCTGTTTCAAGTTACTTATTTTTTATTTAAAATTTTTTGAAGATTTAAGTGAACAGAGGGGTACATAATTCAGATTCAAGTAGGAGGGTTTTTTATTTTTTAAAAATGTTATATTCTAAATCAAGAAGTGCACTCCTGTTTGAAGTTTTATTTGTAAGATGCACTCTGATTGGAGTTGAAATTTTTATAATTAAAGAATGGAATATTTAATTTTTTAAGAAAAAATTCTAAATACCTCTCCATTTTGACAATGACTCATATATCACAGTGTATATTTCTATATGACGTAAATTCGCAACATATAAATAAAAACATATAGACTATACAAGCAGAAAACACAAAGTTTTTAACTAATAATAAATTAGAACTTGAGGAAAACTAAACCTCTAAGCTAACCATTTTTTTAAAAAGTAAAACAGCGTATTTGGTGACAAAAGTGTTTCAAACTGTAAAATTCTATTCTAAAAAATTTATTGATTCACTATGGTTCTCTGGTGTATGAAAAACAGTAACAAAAAATGTAAATAAAGTTTCAAAAGTAGTATGAATAGGTGCGAAAAAGTATTTCAATTCTGTCAAATATGTAGAAAGTATTACAAAACTGAAGAAAACGTTTTACAATGGTGCAATTTATAATGCACCATTTGAATTTATTGAATTTTCCACACAAAAGATTTGTTAAAATTTAGATGACTTGTCACAACGTACATTTTTAATTTAAGTAAAAAAAGTCAGATTTATTTAAAAATAATAAATATGATTTTTTGTTTAATAACACCTTTTTTAATAAAAAAGAGTAAGTATATTTTTCCTATTTTAATGTTAATTAAATAAGTTAAATTTAGTTTATTTCCAAGATTTTAGATAAAGTTTTTTTTCTTCAGATTTCGCACTTTAAAGAAAGCTTCTGTTCCATAGACAAAGAGGTTTTATTCTTTTCTTTCCTTATTTTTACATTCTCTATGGATGTTTGAAGTTTTAGAATATTTAAATATTATAAAAAATAAAACACTGAAAATGCGACTTAAAATTATTAAATATTTAATTTTCATAAATAAATTTAGAAATGGAAAATGGAAAACTGCAAATACAGAAAAATTTAAACATTTATTTCTTTTCATAACTAATAGACAATAAACAGCATTATATTATTCAAATTCTGTATAAAAGTAATAAATGATAAAAAAAAAAGACATTTTAAAGAAACTATTTGGATATTTTATTTTTCTTTAAATGTAAGTTCGTCGAAGCAAATAGGAATTTAATTTTAAATTTTGCATTTTAATTTGATGAACTGCTCAGGTGAATGATGATACAAAACACTTTTAGATCATTCTTAGTTTTTTTTTTTTAATTTTTAGTATTTTTTTATAAATCTTTTAATTTTTTTTATAAAAAAAATGAAATCAGCATTATTTATTTATCGCTTTCAGAAATTACATTCAAGTAAAATTTTTACATACTTCAATAAATTGTATCTTGATGTTGCAAAATTAAGACTATTGCGTAGTGTGCGTAATCCTTTTTTAGAAACTCTGTTAAAAGTATTTACAAATCGTGATTTATAAGTGAAGAAATAAAAGCACTAAGTTTGATACTATTGCAGAAAGCGTGGGGAAAAACAGCAAAATCTGTTAGATTGGATTGATCTGTCTCAAACTCGAAGATGTTTTCAAAATTTCTTTAAATATAAGTCGCAGATTAATGATCAATTAATTGAATTCTTTTCTCATTACACACACACACACATATATATATATATATATATACACTCAATTGAGGCATTTTTCAGTGAAAAAACTGTTTATATATTTATTTTTTAAGAAAAGAATATAGAAACGCTTTTTCGAGGTACAAGGTTAAAATTTCATGATTTGCATCATGCGTGGATTACGTATTCACTTAATGGTGAATTTTTGTTGTGGGATTTTAAAGGTAAATGTAAACAGGAAAAAGGTTAGGCTAATGATAGAAAAAGCCATTTTGAAGAATGTCAGGATCTCCTTCCTAAGTGAAAAATACAAAGTTGATGGCTGAGCGCAAGACAGTCATTAGGCTAAGTTTTATGATTACCTTACAAAATTGTATAAATTCGATGATATGATTTCGGTCCGTTACGTGTTATATCTTTTCCCTTTATATGCCGTATATTTTCAATTAAATTTAAAAAAAATCTTTAGATTTATTTAAGTTGATGGCTAGTAAATGTGACGGGTTATAAAATTATAATTAATAAGAAATTAGGGATATAGATATACTCACATTTATAATAATTTTGTATATAATCTTCAAAAAAAAATTTTTTGTAAGCAATCTGTATTTATAATCTTTTATTGTTCAAGCGCTTCTATTTTTTAGATAAAAAGAGTTTTTTTTTTCAGAAATGAATTTACAAATTTAAAATTTTTTCTGCTGCTGCAATGTTTGAATCAGTGTCATGCATTCTTAAGAAACAAGTTGTATCCAGCAATCAAACTGGTTTTGACATTTTTAATCCAGGTTTTTTTCAATATGGATTCGTTGGATTTCCTTTCATTCTTTGCTAAAATATAAACTAGCAGCTATAAATGTAAGATTTTTCATTTACTTTTTAACAATGTTTCTTAAAATATACACAAAAAAGGCTTTGTATTTTCAGAATATATTTTTACCCAATATAATAAATAACTATTGTTCGTACAGTGCTTAAACGTTGAGGGTTAATAAAATAACCCGTGAAGAACCATGCATGAAATAATATTTATAAAGCCTTAATTTAAAGCGTACTTTCTGGTAGCTTATAAACAGAAGCATGTTTAAGCACTTTGAAGTAAAATGTCTATTTTAATGCAGGGTGATTCGTATTCAGCGCTTTTGATATCATATTGAGAACAAGACCAGTAAGATGTAGCATTTAATTATTAGCTTTTTGCTTTTAATGGGGTTATAAATAGCAACTTGGCAATTGTGTGAAAAATATATATGCAGAACAGATAAAGAGTAAGAGCAAAAGTTTTAAAATCAGTGAAAAGTAAACATATAATTTGTTAGTAATTAATATTAGTAATTAAATTTAAAATCTGAATTCCTGAATTTGCAATGCTTAATAATAATGGATTATACTAATCAGTTTAAAAAAATTCGATTCTCTTCAATGGGTTTTTCAGCTTTTTTAAAAATCAGTGTTTAGATTTTTTTTCCTTGAAGCAGTTTTAGGATTCTATTTTGTTTTAGTAGTCAAAATTTTTTATTACATTTTTAGGATCAACTTTAAAAAAATACATTTTAAAATCTTATATAACACTACATGCAAGTTTTTCCATTCTATTATGTAAAAATGTAATATATATGCATTTATATGTAAATTAATCAATTGGTGTAAACATGTGGATAAATAAATAAATAAATTTCAATTTCAATTGGAAAAATTGTACTCACAGAAAAGAAACACTTCAATATCAAATCAAATACCATGCCGGTATTAAACGAAACAAAGATATCTTGACTATATATTGTTGTTCTAACTCCAGACCTTCATTTCCTCTTTATTTATTTATTTATTTAATGTTACTCGTATACAGGCTTACATGAGCATTACAAAGTACGAATTTTTATTGTCTCGCAGTGGACTTATCGTTACGACGCGGTTTACAGTAGGTCACAGAAGTCAAGCATCACTGGCTGCGGTCTGTGTGCGGAAGTGTAACCACTTGGATCAGTCTACGTAGGGACCGAGGATGTGCAGTAGTGGTACTCGTTAAACTGTTCTACCATAAAGTGCTCGACTTCGCGTGCAGGTCGTCAGGCTACCAAAGCAGGGGAGACATCCCCTTTTTCAGAGGATCAAAATTGTGATGGTATGTCTTCGGATCATCCTTAGGGATGTTTCCAAGACCGTCGCCAATAGTCCATTGGGCAGCTCTAGTGCAACGTCAATGAACTACAACAACAACAACGATTTTTTATTACATATTTCGACGTATACATAAGCAGGGTTGGGTGCTTATAACGAAGTATGGTTTATAAGCATTTGATAAGTTGAAGATCATGTAGCACAAGTTAGAGAACGCCATCACAAAGATGTATCATCCAGGGTCGGAATTGAATCCGCTACCTCTCCACTACAGAGTGTTTGTCAGGTGGGCAAAATCAATCATCTTTGGAGTCCCCTTTTCTAATCATTTTATGAAAAATAGAGATCTAGATAGGTACGTAGGCACTTTATTTTTCTTGTAAAAGAGCTGCACAATGATCCGAAGACATGTCCTTACAATTTTAATCCACTGCAAAGAGGATGGCTCCTCCCCTGGAATCTGCGTGCGAAGTCGAGCACTTTATGGTAGAACAGTTTAACGAGGACTGATACCACGCATCCTCTGTCCCTACACAAGCTGATCAAAGTGGTCATCCACCAGCTTACTGACCGCAGCCAGTGGTGTTTGACTTCGGTGTCCTACTGGAAACCGTGTCTTTACGATAAAGTCCACTATAGCAATAAAGTCCACTATAGAAAGATAGTCCACTATAGCACTAGAAGCAATAAAGAACAAATTATTTTATTTACTAAGCGTTATTCGATGCGCGTGAATTTATTTTTATTTATTTTGGCACCTATTACAAGTGCAACTTTTGCTAAATCCCTTGATTTTGTTCTTTGTACATCAGCATATCTTAGGTAGTATATACCTTATCGCTAAGTTACCTAACGTATGGTTTAGTCAGTGCGGTATCGGTCCTCGTTAAATTGTTCTAACGTAATCGTTCAACCCACTTCACCCAGCTTGTTGGTGTACCAAAGTGTGGGAGTCAACTTCCCTGTAAAAGGTCAATATTGTGATAACAAGTCCTTGGATCATCCTCAGGGATATTTCCCACACCATCGCCAATGATCCATTGTGCAGTTCTAGAGAGACATAAATAAAGTAGTACTACTTAACTCTGGGACAGTTTGAAAAATCTTTAATATTCTTATAAGCTGAAAGCTGTATTCGATGAAATCAGAGACACAAGTCGTCCCGAAGACTAATCTTAAAGACCCGGTTCCCAGTGGAACACTGACGTCAAGCATCACTGGATGCAGTCAGTAAGCGAGTGACTGACCACTTTGATCAGCCTGCATAGGGACCGAGGTTGCGAGGTGATCCTCATTAAACTGCTCTTCCGTAAAGTGCTCTGCTTCAGATGTAGGTCGTCGGGCTACCAAAGCTGGGAAGCCATCCCATCTGTAGAGAATTAAAATTAGGATGGCATGTCTTCGGATTGTATGTCTCAGGGATGTTCAACAGACTGTCGCCAATAGCCCATACAAATTACATTTTATATAATTTGTAGTTCATTTACATCGCATTAGAGTTGAATAATAGCCTAATGACAATGGTCTGGGAAACATCCGTGAAGATGATCCTAAGACATGTCAACACAATTTTGATCCTCTGCAGAGAGAACGGCCATCCTGCTGTGATAGCCCGATGTCCTGCACGCGAATTCTGGCAATTTACGGTAGAACAGTTTAACGAGCACCGATACCGCAGGCTTATCCAAGTGACAACCCACCCGCTCTCTGACAGCAGCCAGTGACGCTTGACTTTGGCGATCTACTGGAAACCTTGTCTTACGCGAATTAGTTATAATATGTATAAGTATTTAAAATTGTTTTGACTAGTTTAGATAGACTAAAATGCTGTGCTACAGAGGGGTTAGATAAAGATTTTTTATTCATTTATTCATAAATTTATACGCTTTTGTTGAATAGAGGAACGACTTGCACACATTACTGGGGACGAATTAACGATACATTGCAGTGTTACGGCTAGAATCGAACCCTCTTACTTCACGTTTCAGAAAATTTTGAAATACATTAGTATTTTATACCCATCGAAAAACGAAGTGTCTTTTTTAACCACATACGTAATTAAGAAATTTAAAACCTCAACTAACTAAATTTTACATCAATAGCTAACTTACCTCAATTAACTAAATTTTAGTCATTAAACCTAATGCACCATAAACACGATTTTGAGTTACATTAGTATTTTTTGCTGCAGTTCTGTAGTTCATTTTCATCACACTAGAGCTGCACAATAGGCTATTGGCGACGGTCAAGGAAATCTCCATGAGGATGATCCGAAGACCTGCCATCACAATTTTGATCCTTTGCAGAGGGGATGGCACCCTCGTTTTGGTAGCCCGACGACCAGCTTCTGAAGTCGAGCACTTTACAGTCAAACAGTTTAAGGAGTACAGATACCGCACACCCTCGGCAGTAAAGTTGCATTGTACATGTACGGAATTGCAAAAAATTTTAAAACAAAATCCACAAAATACTATTTAAATATAAATGTGAAATTAAAAATATCACATTTATGATTACACTTATTTTAACTAATGTAAGTAGGGATATTATGCTTCATAAAAACATATGCAAAAAGTAATCTAGAGTTTTATGTTTAATAAAACTTATGCATGCTTATTAGGTTCGGTATTTAAAATTAAAAAAGACTTTAAAAAAATTAAACCATGTGATAGCTTACTTAATATAAAAATGGAAACAGGGATTTAAAATTTAATAAGCACAGAGTATTCCAGCTTCTACTATAAATATCCGATATTAAACTAATTCCGGATAGTTGCCATTTCTTTCGAAATATTCAGTGAAAAGAAAAATTAATAATACCAGGAAATTCCATTCTGAGAGCATAACACTGGGTGATGGTTATTATAACATGAAATGGAGTAATAAATTTTAATCGGAAGAATGTTAATGAGAAATTCTCGAAATCATTTTTTTCTTCCATTCTCGAAAAAAATAATTAATATAAAAAAGGAAGGTTCTGCGAAAGTTTTTTCGTTTAGTTCAATATTTAAATAGTGATGTTTCTCTCTAAAGCCCAATAAAATAAGTCGATGAGTTAGATTTTTTTTTCTTTATCGCTCCTATGAACAATCTTAATTTTCTTTTCGTTTAAGAATTCTGCTTAAAGATTTAAAGTTTACCTAGATTAAATTTTATCAAGGCTTAATACAGGAATCCAAAATTTCTATAAATATTTTGTAAGTTTATATTTTCTTCATGGTCTTAATAAATGATGTCATATTTTTTTTTCATTTAAGTGCACTTGTTTTAAAAAGTTAAATTTACTTTTCTTTACTTTGTTAAAGGTAAACATTAAATGTTTCATATAATTTAAATATTTTGAAAATTTAAAAATATATCTGAAATTGTAAGAATTTTTTATAGATGTCAAAAGATTTTCTTAATACATTATAAGACTTGTTGTATCACGAAAGTATTACAGCGGATTTTTTTGAAATTGTTCATCATCATTTATTGTGGATTTCCTTTGAAAGAAACTGGTTTTGAGTCCAATCTATTCAAATTGACAGTGTGTTTTGTAATGACCGCCCTAAATACATACTTTAAGGTCTTGGTAAATATGATTGCCAGAAACATCTTCAAATCAATTTTGGCAATCAAACTAGTTTTGATCTTTATAATTTCACCACCCTAATTGGTGAATTGAATTATTTCGATGAAATTATCCCTTTTTCCTCATTGAAAAAAAATTTTGCGACCCCTAATGTTTATTTTTGTAATTTCATTTTTGGCAAGGATTTTAGAATAAGATTAAATACAAGCATTTAAAGGCGATTCATAAATTTCAAATGCAACATTTTAATGATGGTAATTACACGAAAAAAATGACTATGTCTAAACGCTATGCATGGTGCTTAAAAAGATATGACCAATATGAAAGAGCAACGAAGTCCTATACAATAGGAATGAAATGATCACATGTGTATATGAGGTTGCAAACGTTTCCGGGGCCACAAGTGGGTTTATAACTATAATATACGAAGAAAAATTAACAAAAATTGATCTACATCATTTAATTTGATACTGTATTATTATGCATGTTACGCATTTACGACCATTATTGCTATGGATGTAAAAGTTTCGGAAAGATCCTTGGGGACACACAATTCATTGATGATGTATAGATTTGATTAGTAACTGCTGGTTAGATTAGTACATTCTTCTTTATATCTTCTGCTCTGCAACAAATGAAATTCATAGTTTTACACACTTATCACATACATTTTTGAATATACTATCCAGGAGTAAGATTGGGCACAATTAACTCCATAACCTTGCGCATTTGAATTCGACCAAGAAGACAAGAGGAGCCCTGAGTCTAATGTCAATAACTCAATTCCATGCGTAACTTTCTGAACAAAACTGATGCGCATTCTTGTTGAATGAACGTTGCGTTTTCTGTATTATGCTAAGGAGAAAAAATATGAAACCTTCCCACAGTTAGTTCGATGGCTGTGTAATGATAACTAAAGTTATAATAGTAATCACCAGAATTTGAAGTGACCGAAAATGAGTACCGTATCCTTTACAAAACCGAACTCGGATACTACAATTTGCAAAACTATGTGTGAGAGCTCAAATTTTGTTGATAAAGAGGATTCTGATCAAAAGTTCTATTGCTTAATACTAACTTTTGAAGAAAAAAAATTTTAGTACTTAAGTATGATTGTTTCAGTTTTCTCACTCTTAAAAAATCAAGTCTTTAGAGTCTGAATTTAGTAGTATTTTTTTAAAAAAATATAATTGAATTTGTATGAATGTATTTTGTAAACTTATTTAAATAGTAAAAAATCCGAATTATTCTAAAGAGTATATGCATTTGTAAAGAGTTCCAAAAATATACTCCGTCCCTTCTTAAAAGCATTAAAATTATAATTATGTAGATTTTAAACGAAAAAGAATATTTTGAACTGAATCTAAAGAAATATCCTTTGAATTATTCTTTTAAAAAAGTATTAATTTTAGCACCCTCAAAGTGTATGAAAAAAAAAGATATCTTTAAAGTATTATGACATTATAACATTCAATATTAATAATGAAAGTCATAAAAACCTAACTTTGAAGGAAAAGTACATTGAAAAGATTTTATTAGCCTATCTAGCGTTATCGGCATAATTCTAGTTGAAAGTCCCCAGCACCCCGTTGCAATATCAGCGAAAAATTTCGAATCATCGGTCCTTTTTTTACCCCAATGATTATGTTATGTTCTCTTTTTTCATCTTCTAATCGGAACTTTTCCAACTACGCGTAAGTAATATTTCGAATGGTTAGGAAAAAAGTAAAGCAGAAAGGAACATTTTTTTTTCTTTTGTCGTTCTTTTTCAATGATGAACCAGCAGAGGTATGGCGGCCCGTGTAACTCGAATGCAATATACTTCCCTTCCACTATTGAAAGAATCAGGGTGGTGACAAATTGGGCGGGCTCAGGTCGTTAGGATCTTCCTTTTAGAGAGACAGACAGCAAAATACGGCAAAAATAAAAGAAAATGGCGATGAGAAAGAATACAGAGAGTTTGCTTCAAGAAAAGAAGGAAGAAAATCCGCCTTTTCGAAGTAATCGATAGGCCTACTTTTTTTCTTCTTTTTTTTTCTGGAATAAAACTTCTTCTCCAAAAAGTCTCCAACCGGTATGCTAAAACTCAAGGATGGAAGAACTGACAATGATTTTTTTTTCTTTTGTAAAGGAAGATATTGTAAAGAATAACTCTCCTCCTAGCTCCTTCCTTTCAAGAGGAAGATTCGTCCAGCTTTAGCTACAATTTATTTTGTCCCATCCGTGATTTAGAAAGTAAATTCAATGAGTTAGCCCCAGATCTTTTGCAGTTTTTTTTAAAAAACTCATTTGAGCTGTTTGGAGGGGCGTGTTTATTCTACTGCAGAAAGGATTCGTGATAGGAATATTCTTCTTAAGAGTTCTAGAATAATTTCTGTTCGTATATGTTCGTTTAGAACCTTACTGCTGAGGAATCTTGTGTCTATATTTTTTGCAATCTTATTTTAATTTCAAGAGAAAAAACTGTTCCAAAAAAATGTGAACTTGTTTGAAAATCATTGGTAAAGGAATTTAAAAATATATTTACAGAAATACAGATTTATGTATTTGCAATGTTTTCGAATGACGGCAAATATTCGAATTTGAATTTAAACTTCCACCCTTTAAAGAATTTGCTTATTCTTAATTGTAATTTATTATTACTCCATCAGTGATTTGCAAAGTAAATTCAATAAGTTAAGCCTAGATCTTTTTCAGTTTACTTTTAAACTTATTTGAGTCGTTAGGAGGAGAGTATTTACTACAAAAAGAGATCGTGATCAAAGTTATTATTTTTTCTTATTAATTCCAGACTAGTTTTTATTTCTGCTCGTTTTAACTTTGCGCAATATTGTGAAATCATATGTCTATTTTACCTCATGTTTTATTTATGCTCATTTTAATTTTTGTAAAATTTTTTTGAAAATCATCGGCAAATAAATTTAAATGCACGTTTATCGAAGTAGATATCTATACCGGTATATTTTCGAATTTGAATTTGAACTTCCAACTATTTTCTATTAAAAAGAAGATTTGTTCATTTTAACTACAGTTTATTTTGTCTCATCCGTGACTTAGAAGGTAAATTCAATGAGTTAGAAATACTACAAGAAAATGTAGAACTAACTCATTTGAGCTGTTTGAAAGGAACTGTTTATTCAACTGCAGAAAGGATATTCGTGATCGGAATATTCTTCGTAATAAAATTCTAGAATCATTTCTGTTCGGATACTGCTCGTTTTAGCATTGCATTTTACAGAATTCTACTGCCGATTTGCCGTGTAGATTGATTAAAATAATTTAAGTTTCAAAATAAAAACAAAATTATACAGAAAACTTGAAACTATTTAAGACGTCACATTAGTACATTGGTACATTGGTACATATACAGCAATAATGAGACTGATAATAATTGTAGTGTACTAATGCTAGTTTTTTTTTTCTATCATAATGATATGCTGAATTCAGATATGCATATGTTCTTTAATTCTAAATCATTTAAGTGAATTTCAAATTATTTTAATAAACAGTTTATTTTATGTTTTATAAAAAAACGCTACAATTAGACAAATAAAGATAGCTTAAATGTAATAAATGTGGTTCTTTTTCTATGGACTTCTTAAAAATAACTAATAAAACTTACAAAAATTTATTTAGGAACAGAAAAAAAATCTATAAACAAATGTACAAAACACGTAATAACAAAACACATAATAAACAAAGCAATAAATTCTGATATTACACCGAACCGAATATGTAACGAACCGGTTTCGAGCCTGTTACATCCATTTCCGATTTAATTTATATTCTTTTTACTCATTTTGCAACCTCTTTTGTTTGTAATGCTAACTAAATTTTGTTAAGGATACATTATAAACAGTAAAGAAATAACTCCAGCGAAAAAAAAATTATCAAATATTTGTTGTTTGCTTTGTTGTGTTTACGTTGCAAGAATCCACTTCTTTGCTAAACAAGAATGTTAAATGTTTGCTGTTCTTATCTGTATACTGGTTGATATTTCACCACCAAAAACAAAAATTTCTTTTTCACCTGTGAATTTTCGCAAATGTTTAAAAAATAGCTTATGTGGCAGGGTTGACAATAGATTTTCTATTGTAAGGAATGGGGAATTCGTTTTTGTTTAACTAAAATAGAATTGCATGTTGTTTTTTTTAAAAAAACCTTTTTGACTAGTAATTCAAAAAGTAAATTTCTTTGATAAATTAGCGGGCGTTTTATAAAACTTAAAATTATTTTATTTTTTAATAAATTTTCATACAAACGTCGCCCCTCATCAGATTTAATTATTTGCATAACTTTGAGTTTTATGTAAATATAAAAAAGTCTATCTAAACATAATCTATTTTGCTTACTATTCTTAAATTTTTTTTGTAAAAGAAAATTAATAGAAATTGATAGTTGGAGTCTGAACCCATTCTTGAACAGTGAATTTCGATTAAAAGTTTTAGTTGGGCTGGACGTTAGTGAATGTGACCCTAGAGAGTAAAGTAACCAAAGTAACCTGTGACCAAAATAAAGAGGCCTACTTTAGCTTAGAGGACTACTTTATTTTAAGAATAGTTATTGCTATTCTTAAAATCTAGTTAAAATTCGAGAATCTAGTTTTACATTTTTAGCTGTTTGTAACATTCCGTGAATTTGTGTTGCCATACTGGAAAGGACTAATATCAACACCAACGAGATTTTAAAAGAGACTACCAACAAGAAATTATGTAAAAACAATACATTTTTCGTAACTCTACGTGAGATGAAAAAAAAAATAAAGAAACACTTCTATATTAATTCTATGAAATCAGATTTCATTTTAGCAGCTAATGTTTTCTGCGAAACTTTTACATGGCAAAACTGTAAGCACAATTTCAAAGATCATGCTTGAAGCATTTAGAAGTGGGATCCTTTTTACCATGTGAAATTTGCATCAACCAAAATTAACGATGACCATATTTTCATCGAAAACAAATTTAAAAAAAGGATTTTTTTACTTTCTAACTCACAGCATAAAAAATTTAAAATTATATGTATATTTATCACCTAAATGAAAGATCCATAATTTTCGTCGGCTTAAAATTTATGCATTATATTAAAATGTTGAATCTATCGCGTTGCGAAGCAATTTGAATATTATTCCCAATGTATATAGCGCAAAAATTAAAAGGATTAACACTCAGCTGGTGTATAGGCACATCTATTTTATTTTTAGTCTTTTATTTAAGTATATATTTTGATACGCAAAGAAACTTCGTCGTTTTTAAGCTATAAATTATTTTCTTGAAATAGCTATTACATATATTTTGTTTATTGTTTACATAAAAATTCTTAAGAATATGTATGTTTAAATCATTTCAATATACAACTTGTGCACCAAAAGAGTATGTAAAGCACTGAATATATGAAGATTCGCAAAACGCACACTTTGTCTTTAATTGTTACGAATAAAAAATCTATGTTTTTACGTAATTGTTATTAATAATTCTCTTTATTAAACATTTCTAAAAATTCTGAAAAATATAGTAATTTTAACAGTTTAATTTAAATATTGCGAAAATAATATTCCGCATAAATTATATATTATAAAATAATAAAAAAATCATTGAAATCACCAATTTGAAAATTTCATACGCTATTAAAAATTACTTACAAAGGAACAAATGTTGTTTATTCATAGTCTAACTATAGAAAAAGGTGAATAATTTTATCACTTAAAATGTATATAGATAAGTAAAATAAACATGATGCATTATATTTGTTAGTAAACATAAAATATTTTAAAATGTTTAAAATTATATACAATTACCGTTACTATTAAATCAAAAACAAATAAGGAAACAACAACTTTTAAATTGGATGTCAAAACATTTAAAAATAAAAAGAAATCAGTGAGTCAATTTGTGTTAACCCTCACTGGATTGTTAGTAACATGTCTTTTTTCAGATAAGCAAAGCTCAGTTTGGTTAAAAATCTCTCATTGAAGAAATTTGTTAGCAGAAATCAGCATTTTTTATTTCAAATTATCTCGACTTAATACTTTTTATGCATGTATGATTATTATTACTGCAACCGAGTAAGTTCAGAATATATATTAACTTTAGAATATATACTTCAGAATATATATTTTTATATAAGTCATGAGGTTAAGCACTTAGTAAAATTAAAAATAAATGGGATTTTGGAAACGTAGATGTTATATAAAATAGGCGTTTTATGTGAAATATAAAAAAATTAAAAACATGTATCTTACCACCATAATACACTGAGAGAAAAAAGCAGCGTCAAAACTACCAGAATATGTTACAATTTAACATATGTCTGGTTCAACAGGAACACCAAAAAGCTGGGTACTTTTTATCGAAACTCTTTGATAAAGAATTTGGTAAAATTAATGATAAAACTTGGCTTTATAATATTTTATAAAATTTGGTAAATAGGTGTACATTTTCGTAATTTTATCACTACCCCTTAGAGCCTAGCATGAAAACCATTTATACAGCTTTGTATTTCAGCTTTCTATTCAGCTTTGTATACTTTTTAGCTTTGTATTTTTTTAATGAATGTGCGGTAATAAGAACTACAAATTTGAAAACCAGAATTTCCTGTAATCCACTGCCATACGAACGGAAAAATTTTCTAAATTAATGGTTTAAATACCTTATAAATTGATTTCATTTAACAGAACCATGTTTTTTTTTTTTTTTTGTTTTTTTACCAGAATTGTTATTCTTTACTTCTTTTAGTTCTAAGACATCTTTCGTTGCTAAAATAATTTTATAATTTCCTATAACTCTCTCTATCTGCAATAAAGTTACTAGGATACCGTTAATTCCGTATTTTGTTAAAACGAAATTTATAGAAATATTCATAATTTTACCTTTCTTTTGATCCAAAATGGTTTCGAAAAATCAACCAAATAAACCGTAAAATCTTCAACTCAATCTATATAATCATTTTAAAAGCATTTCACACTATACTAATTAGTTTCAACAAGAACAAAAAGACCGAATTAAACTCAATTCGCAATTTTGTCAGATATTTCCCCTTAGAATTAACCTTTAAAAAATACAAGATGGACGCTATCTATTTCCTCTTTAAAAGCTACCGTTGTCAAAGTACCTGAATACTATAAAAAGATCATGGATTCAATTCAATGCTCACAAAAATAAATAAAGCATTTGAAAAGAGCTTTCTACTATCTGTCGGTTTTTAAAAGCTCTTTTGATTAATGCATTCATTAACTAGGCTTAATGACTCATCGCTATTTGCATATTTTTAATTGAGCGTTGAAGCATATGCTGATGGGAAGATGGATAGAATTATATGGAATGAAAAGAACGCGTTTCAGATCGATTGAATACTTTTATTTAATTTTTATTTTTGTTTCAACAAGCAATAGAAGGAAAGTAGACATGGCAATTGCTTTATTGCCGCCATTTTGGTTCTCCTATTCTGCATTGTTAGGTTTTGACTAATAATACGATTTTCGCCTGACTTTTCATACCCATTTGTTAACATCATAAAAATTACTGCATATTAAAAAATGCAATCTGAGAACATTTTTTACCCCCATACTTTAATTTGAAATTGGATTTTAAACTCACAATGGTGTAGAAAACATTTCAGAGAAAAAAAAAATTCGACGATAAGAACATCTTGGGGATAAGCTGCAACTTGAGAAAAGCGTCGAAGGAGCTTTTGGCAAATAACCATGATCTTGTGAAGACCAGGATTTTGTGTGCATGCCAATAAACAACAAATTTCCTATTTCCAAGCTGCTAATGAGAATTTTTATTTAATTAATTATTTCATCAGAGCAACATAATTGAATTTTACTCTTGAAATTAACTGCAATCGGTTATTATCTTATGGAGAAAGATGGTATAGGGTTATCATTATTATATACATCAATGTATTTCTTTTTCTACGTTGTTAAAAATAAATAAACAAGTCAGCACAACTAAAAAATATAGTGACTTTTAAAAAATCAAAGATTATCTTATGAAGAAGGGGATCATAAGACAATCATTATGCTCTTAAAGGAATATTTTTTAAATAATAAATAAGCGAATCAGCACCTTACATTATAACTAGAGATTTAACTGCCTTGACAATTAAACATTAACAACTGAAGTATGTCAGAAAAAGTACAATAAGTGCAGTTTTGTGTTATATCATATAGCGATTGAGAGAAATCACTAGCTAAACTATATTTGATCCTAATTTTTTATATTTTTTTAAAGTAAATAGGCATAGGAAAATAACTTTAACTATTTTATAATAAATACTAATCACACACTGAAGAAGACGCTTGTTTAAAAGAAATTAACATTTTAAAGTAAGGAATTCGGTTCTTTTAGTGGCAAATCATAATTCGCATCGAAAAACATGAAACTTAAAACTTGAGGTAAAAAAGTACAGGAAAACTTAAAAACTTGAGGTAAAAAAATACAGTTTGCACCAACTGTAATTTTATAACAAATTCGAAGCATATGAAATATTTACCTTAAATTTTTTGACTTTAAATTATATTTGAAAATAAAAGTTTAAATACTTTCAGGGGCATAGATCTATATTACTTTAGCTAGACTTTTATTTTTTCCGTTTATTTTTTCAGTGAGTAAATTAGTACTTATTACGATTAAAATATCTATTACCATTAGCTTTTACTGGCAGTTTGTATACATTAAATTATTTTAAAAATTATAACCATAGCCAAATTTTAATAATTTCAGTTTGGTTTTAATCATTTTATTAAAGTAACCCCATATATGTAGCTACATTTGACAATGGAATGTACTACATTGTGATTTCAGTTAGAAAACTCCACCATCCTAAAAAAAATCCAAATGTAACGCTAAATTTTAAAGAGCTCTCTTATTTTAATGGCCGTAAAAATTTTATATAAATGCTTCATCCTTCATCAACAAAAGAATACATCTGAGACAACTAATTATTTGGAAAGCGTATCAGTGATATTCCCTACATTGCTAGCTGAAATTACTTAAAAATTTCAAAAAATTAGAAAGTACAGTATTTTTCTTAAAATACTTTCGTCAAGTCACTCATAGTTTAAAGCATAATTTATTATATCGAGTTATGATAACTTATTTCAGATATTTGGATGATAATCTCTAAATATCATGATATCTCAAGCGCGTTGATAAGACTATTTAAGACACATTCTAGAGACTTTGCTTATCATAAAAATTCAAATGTGACATTTAAAAACAAAATTCTCTAACGAATGAGTTGCGTTAGATAATTGGATTCAACATTGAAATAATTTTACATTCTTTATAATTTTCGAAAACGGATGTTTAGTTTTGAATTCTATCTTTGATGTTTACTTCTCGAATATTTGAAAATCTATAACAGTTAGGGAATTATTTGATACGGGGAGATTTAAATTTTCCCCACGTACGAAACTAGCAATGACAAATGACGTCATGGAATTGGTGCGTCGTCTCGACTGACATTTATTGCTTGCTGATTAGGCAAGTAATTAGGATTTGTAGGGTGAGTCGAATACAAGACAAGTGCATTGTAAATGATTTATGACTTCTTGTTTAACAGCTTTAAGGTTGTAACTTTATTTGTATAGTTGTAACTTAATTTTAGACTCTAGTAAACTTTGGAACTTTAATTTTTAAAGATTGATCGAATCTAGCATAACTTCTAAAATTAAACAACCGACACAGTTCTAAGTATACGACTATCAATGCTCAACTCAGTAACTTTGTAATTTCGAACCCAATCCAGAAGACAAAGGAACTCCCGGCTGAAGTATTGGTACAAACTAGCCTTTATGCAGTAGGGGAGAGTGGGGTCAATTGTAACAGGGTACGATTTTCAAATTTCGAGTGTCGGGTTCTAGATTTGGTTCCTAGGTGGCGCACAAGGTGTATTTAATAAATCTACATGACCACCCCTGCTGGCAACCGTTTTTATGTTTTTTGAAAGAGTTACATCACAAAAGATATTTTCACGCTACGTAAGAACTTTTTTTGGTATTAGAATATTATATTGTAAAAGTAATTTTGTTTAAACAAATAAAAATTATTAACCGAATATGTAAGTGGACACCTTAATTAACATTTAAAAAAAAAGATTAGTTTTGTTAATTAACTAGTATTTTTTTTTAACAAATGAAGATGAAATTGCGCCTTGGGGACGATTGTAACAATAAGTAAAGGGACGAATGTAACAGCTGAAAATAAACAATCGTATGTTTACAAACCATTACTTAACTCTTTAAGAACCACCAATAGTTTCCTATATCATTTATATTATGTTGCATGTGCATTATTTTATTTGTCACCTTTCACAGCATAAATTAAAATTTTTAACCCCTTAACGTTAAAAGTTTAACCCTTTAGGTCTCTGCTCATTATTATTTTTACTCCTAAAATATCACTACTATTTTGATCAATAAAAAATATATCACAACTATGATAATATGTATAATTAACTATGTTTTAGTTGAATTTATGAACTGTTACAATTGACCCCGTAAGTGGGGACAATTGTAACAAGTGCACGACTGTCAAAAATTGTTAATAACTAATATAATAACATTTAAAATATGGTATTTTTTTTCTAGTAGAGGATAGTCTACTTTACTCGTCTGTCAATTAATACTAATAATATATTGGATTTTTTGTTAGTTAAAAATAGTTAAGTAAAAAATGTTACAATTGACCCCACTCTCCCCTACTCTTTTTGATGGAACTGACCTGCATATTCATTACTTGGAAAGGAAAACTACAAAGACCTCCCATGGTTAGCCCCATGGAAAGGGGATTCTAACCCATTATCCGTTTACCACTGAGAATATTTTTTACAGCATGTTCAAATATCAGGAGAACGTACTGGTCATTGCGACTGTAGGGTATTTTTTTTTATCTAGGTAAGGACAAGTCATATAGGTGCGAATTATACTGTTGAAAACTAGTCCTAGATTAGTTTCAGAAATAGGTCTGAGCCATGCGTTTAAACACGGCTGAAATGATACGGTTGTCGTTCATAATACCAGGAATGCAAATCAAGAAATGATCGATTCACATATCCAATAGTACTCTCTATAATCTCTGGGAGTGGTAGATAAGTATGACGATGTCCAATGCAAGTTAGTACCATGGGTTGTCAATGATGTCGTCAAACATATATGTGGCTATCATAGCTCTATATATAGACCTAGCATTCCCCTGTAAAGATGACCTGCCGCGATTTATGAGAACAGGTTAGTCATTGATCACACCACTGAAGGTGCTTCAAGGAAGGTGAGCCACCACAGGTCCAAGTGGGATTTTAATGTTTTCGCTTGTATTTGAAACCATTTTTCATTTTTAAGTTTTATTCTCAAATAACTTAGTTTTAGATGCTTTCAACATTGATTTTTTTCGCCTCAGCTTCGTAGCTTTTTTTTGAAAATTTTTGTGTTATTTCTCACTTAGGATTTATGACCCACAATGAACATATTTATGTTTAGTTCCAATTTCGACAAAGATTCAAAAAAATATAATCTAAAGGCAGCCATTAAGCTTTTAAGTGCATTTACTCACATTTAATTGTATTTACACACATCAACGAACTAGTCAACATTGTTTTATTATTTTATTTGTGGAATAAAAGATTAGCATGTACTGTTACACATCCATAGAAGTAGTAGCTATCGAAGGGAGAAGCTATCTTCTAACTAGATATTCATTGGTATTTGATAAAGGCGATAATTAATATACATGTATTTAGTTGGCGTAGATTCATGAATGATTTATGAGCCAAACAGCATCTTCTTATCATCGCGGTTATATTATTATTTCCAGTTACCCTTAGCGTGATGGAATGAACCCCAAAATTGATGGAAGATCCTCTCAATACTGATGATTGATCACATTTTGTTTTAAAAAAAAAATTAAAAAAACTATTGGAAATGAAGGGTTCAAGAATGTATAGAGAGAAAATATTATTGTGAAACTACTTTGGATGCATAGCACTAATTTCTTGGTTAAAACTGTGATCAGCTAGTAGAGTTAAACATATTTAACCTTTTGTTAAAGGCATTTGGTATGATGAAGGCATTCTTGTCCACTCATTGTACCTGTCTTAAGCAAAGCGTTAATAATATAAAAACTCAAAGAGAAACAATATATTAATATTGATCATGATCTTTTAATATGTTTTTTTTAGATCAAATCATATCAATAAAATACCTGAAATGTCATGTCATCTTTATAAATCAAATTACATACGACACTGTTAAAATAAAATTTGATAAAAAAATAGGTGATTCATAAATATTTTTCAGAGTTTTCTGTTTTCTGTTATTAACATTTGTTTTCTCTTGATTAATTTCGAAGATTCCATTTACAAGGTAAAAAAATGACACCACAAGAATGTTTTGATTTATCCAATTATGTTGCTTACAAATAAATTAATATTTTCTCAATCCTAATGCCTTTAGGGCTTTCTGTTCGTATTTTGGGAACATGGCTTACAAAAAGACAGCGAGTGGTAATTTGATTATTTCATTTTTAGCATTATTTTTTGAAAATTAAGATTTTTGTATCCACCTTGAGTATTTTTTTTAATATGAAAAACTTTACATTGATTTGAAGTTTAAGTGAATGAGATTCTTTTTAAACTAAAGAGTGGTAGCTAATAATAAAAAATATCTACTTTGTTTAAGTATAAATATCCTACAAATTTTGTTGAAGGTAGTTTTCTTGTCATCACAAAACTCTAGTTGCTAATTCTGATATTACTTTATACTGATCACGAATACACCGTTATTAATTTTTTTCTCCAAAACACTGCCAGAAAAAAACCGTTATATGTATAATTAATTAAATTAATGTCTAAGAGTTTTAGTTTTCACTTTACATTAAAAACTTATTTAATTTTTCAAAATATCCTATTTGTGCCAGAAAAAAACAATTATATTTGTAATTAAGTGTTATAGTCAGCTATGTAGTTGATAAAACAAATTACCTGGTATAATTTTCAATACGCTTGATCATAATATTACAATGCCAGAAAATATCGTTGCATTTGTAATTAAGTGTTTTAGCTAGCTCTTTTGATTAAAAATGTAGTTGATGAAACAAATTACCCATTATAATTTTAAAAAAAAAAACTCTAAATATAATATTACAGATCCAAAATAAAACCCCATTATATTTGTTATTGTTAAATGTTTTAGCTAGAACCATACATTTAAAAAAAATATAGTTGATAAAACAAATTACCTTTAATGACGTTAAAAAAATCCTAATTATAATTTTTCAGTGCCAGAAAATACTATTATATTTGTAATTTTAATGGTTTTTTAACAAGCACCGTTCATTAAAAAACAAAGTTGTTAAATCAAAAATTTTATATACTTACATATTTCACAGGAAAAGAATTTTCTTTTTGGAAACATTTAAAAACACAGTCGTATCAACTCTTTTAATTTTTGTTCGATTTGCTAAAACAAATAGAAAAATTTGCATAAAGTTTGTTGTCATTTTTTTGCAAGTAGTATTAGAATTTTTCTTTTAAACAATCGAATTTTCAGTGAAAACGACTGAAACGACTGTATTTGCAATACACAAATGAAATAAATTGAATGGAAATTGGAAACGTAAGAAAAAACTGCTTTAAGTGTTAAAGGTTTATAATGTATGATTGTTTGAATTTTTTTTAAATGTCTAAAACACTAATTTTGAGAAATAAAAAAAAATATTTTTTAGAAATATTACAATGCTGTTCCCTTTTATAACTGTTCAATTTACATACGAGAATGTTAATAACGATTATTTTTTATTTAATATTCGCTCTAAAAATTAATTAGGATAATAATAATTATTAATAAATTAATTATAAATTTAAGCTGTTGGGTGGAAATAGGTTTACTTGAAAAGGGTGCTGAATGTAATCGGCCACACTACTTTCAGGAATTTAAAATATATATATATATATATATATATATATATATATATTAAAAATTCATTCTGAAAATAATATAAAATTGATGGTATTATGACAAAATATTAAATCAATGTTAAAATTGGCTGTATGGTGAAAATTTGAGATTCAATTGATTTTATTTAATTGCTTTAATTTAATTTTTTTTATTCATTAATTGTATTAGTTTACTTTAATCAAATGTAGTATTTTTAAAATATATATTAATGTCAATGTTTGAAATAACACAAGCCATTTACTAATTTCTTTTTATTTCAGGTAAGATGATGCTTTTAAGTAAAAATAACTAAAAGAGAAGTTTTTAATAACTTGGAAATGAAGAGCACAATGATGTTTTTAAAGTTTCTAAAAATTTATGTAGGTATGATACACATTATTTTTTTTTCTACATAAAAAGTTGTGAAACGAATTGAGAGGAATCGTTGTTTTATTTATTTGGTGAGGAATAATGTGAGACTTAGAAGTATGTTTCATCGTACATTGTATACATTTTAAATTGAACACCATATAATGAATCTATCCTATCAATTTGTGAGATAGTTCCTAGCTGAGTTCCTTGTCATGGACCTTTTAAACGCACCAAATTATGTCAAATTTTTACTATGTGAAAAATCATTTAAGTACTGACTTTTCGATCAGACCAGTTCAGAGTTTATGTTTTGAAATTAATTAGATGCATTTTAAACTGAATGCTATAGAGAAAAATAATTAGTTGTTCAGCTAGCTCATAGGTTCCATGACATGGATTCAGTTCTGACTTATCGAACAACCCAATTTATAATTTTCTTAATTCTTCATTTAACAATAATTAATCTATAAATATTTCAAATAATACTGAAAGAAAAACAAACTAACGCAGAACATATAAATATCTTAAATAGTAATATTCAATTCATCATTTTCAGAAATTTAAGAACAATTTTACTGAATCAACCGATCTACTTGAGTTGAAATAATTGAATTTTCAATTTTCTGATGCAGAGTTTAGATGAGTTTTTATTTCAATGAAAAATATCAATTTGAAAAAACAAATAATAGTTAGATATACAAATAATAGAATTATAAATAATAGTTTGTTATGAGAACATTTTATTTGGCATTAAATCGGGTCTTTACATAATAATAAATAAATTATCTTCACACTTTTGCCTGATATTTAAGACGATTTGATTTTTTTCAATTAAGTACGGAAACGGTTTAAACCGTTATGGAGTGAGATACACTGGTGTCATACTACAGAGCTCGCTAAACATAGCGATAAAAAGTAAGTCTATCAAAACTTTTGCAGTCAAGTTTTGAAAGAAAAACATTAAAGCATAAACAAAACGTGAATTGAAGTTTATTTTTGTAATAAAATAAACATCTTTTCACCTCTGACATAGGTTATTTTATTTATTTATTTTATAGATTACAGATTATTGTACTGAAGGAATTTAAAATATGCTTTATAATTAGCTGATGGGCTTAAATTTATTAACTATATTTATTATCTCTTAGGAATAAAATATGATTCACATATTTTAGCATAGTCTTAGCAGCTTTGTTGAAATTAAAAATTTCTGATAAAAAATAATTAAATATATTTCCAAGAATTTCAAAATGTTTTTTTTTTTACAATTCTGGGTAAGACCGATAGAATAATTCTTACTGCGACAAAACAAAATCCATATTTTCTAAAGTAATTGTAGCAATCTAGCAAATGTATGTTTTCTTAAAAATAATTCACTATACCTTAATAAAAAAAATCAAAACTAAAATAAATAGAAAACGATTACAAGCCTTTTGGACTTTATTAAAATTTAGATTCCGACCTTTACATCGCTCGTTTCATAACTTATCAAAAGCTTAATTATCACCAATTTAGAACCCACGCAACATTTTCAGAATAATTTTATCAATATTTCTTCCTAATTTAATGAAAGAAAATTATCTACTTGAAAAGCAATGATCCTTTTTTTCCCTTCAAAACACTTTAAAGTTTCGGTTCGTAATGGAAAATTTTGAAGTACTTTTTGGAAGAAAGATAATCTGATATTCAACTTCTGGTAAAGAGGTATTTCGTTTACCGAGAAATTAATATTGATGTGACGCTTTCGGTCATATTATGAAATAAATCGGCACCGAAAATTGACACACTAGGATTATTTTCGAGCTACGTTTAATCACTCGATGCCTGTCCGGAGGCTTGTTGGAAACAAAGCGATTTTTTTTTGCCCATCGAGAGTGTTCATTAAACTCCTAATGATCAGTTTGTTTACACCTTTCCATTTAATGAATGCCATTATGGAAAAGATTATTCATACTTAATTTAAATGAATATTTTTAATTTTTATATCCATTTTAACTGGTCTTGACTTTATAATTAATGAACTTTTAACTGAATTTCCCAAATTGTACGGGAATATAAGTGACTTGTAGTCTAATCGCAAGTTTTAATCTAAATGTTTACCCAAATGCTAATCATATTTTAGGCTGTTTGTGATAAGTAATTTAATAAATGTGAAATTTATGTACTCTTTAATTTAGCACTAGAATAAACACAAAATGCCTTAAGTGTACTATTTTTGTAACTGCACCATATTGAATAACTTTAAATAACTTTTTATCTAACCACCAGGTTTACACGTGGAGAATTTCTTATAGTAGGTAAAGTAAAAAAAATAACGAGTCAGATATTTTATTTTGTTTTATAACCACCGTTATTTTATAACCACCAACAGCTGATCCAATTTTGAGTTTCCGACTACCATTGTTCGACTCCGTAGTCTTGTAATTTTGAATCCACTCTAGAAGACAAGGACACTCCGGGATCAAGTATTGGGAAACCATTACTCTCGTGGAGGACTTTTTGATTTAACCAATACGCATTTGCTTTGCATGGAGTGGAAAACCAAGATAAGGATACCAGAGCCACAATACCATGCTAGGAAAATCCATTGGTTGCTGTACGGACCAGTTGAGCATAAACATCTTTTGTCTTCTATCGTTTGAAAATTGTGTGTTCAGTACATGAGCGTTTGTTCAAATTTATTGAAAGTTATTCGCACTGTTAGAATTTTCATTCTAAAATTATGGTTTAACAACCGGCAGCAGTCTGTCCATCCAATCAACCCTAAAGTTTATGGTAAAGAACATTATTTTTACCTTTCCGGTTTTGAAACCATTTACAATTATTATGGTTAAAAAAATGAATACAAAATTAAAAGTTTTTTAACCACTAACAACTAGCATGGCTCCAAAATAATTGAAAAGAACCTTTAATGGACGGTGGAGATAGTTTAACTGCTTTATGGTGCTTCCATCAATGTCTAAATTAGAGTATCGTATTCAAATTATGCAAGATCACAAATTGGAAACTGTATAGGAATTCGAACCTCCATTCTGTCAGATTGACAGTTTTGCCTTCTCGGCTATAATATACACCCATCCGCTAGGAAATAAGTGACTTCATTAAGTGGGCCTAGTTTAGTTGGTGTAATAAAATTTTGATTGTTCAATTGTATTAGTTGAAAGCAGATAAAACGATTTTTCTAACAGTTTGAATAATATATTTTTTTATGGTTATTTGACTGTTTCGTTTGAATATAGTAAAATAATTATTAAATAAATTGTTATTTAACCATTTTTTTTTTAAATTTCTAACAGTGCGGGAACAGATCTGGGCTATGGTATTGATGACTCAATTCTCTACATTTGAATTTCTCCACATATAAATTCCATCGGATGTGTAGCGTTTTCCAGCAACAGAATGGCTACACGAGAAAGTTTACCTGAACTGTTTGATTTTATTGCTTTTCTAGCTTTATTAATGCTTTCATATGATGATGTAGTCTAGCTTCATAGCTTCAGGAAATTAATAAGCGTGTCATTTTACGATCGGGATCCACATTGTGTGTCATTTTCTCGAATGGAATAAAGCAGAGGGTTACCGACCTTTTACCTTTGCTCGCATAAGAAGTACTGCTACATTGCAAATAAGAAATGCGCAAATTCTTTTTTGTTTCTGTAGCAATTGCATATAAGACTTTCTTTATCCCTCTAAATAACATAGTTTTAAATTGCCTGCCTGTATTTCAAAAGGCAAACTTAGGACATACTCATTAATTATCGAAGGCATTAATTAAAATACGCTTTATTTTAAATCATTGTTTATTTAATAAACCAATCGATTGACATTTAAAAGAATTTTTTTTTTTTTTTGTAAACGTTTGATACATACTATAAAGTATGTATCAACTAATATGTAACTAATATGTAACATGTAACACTAACGACTCTATTCAGTTGACATTTTCATACAAAATTTTTCTGGAAATTTTTCTTTTAATTTAAATGCTTTAACAAATTTCAGTTTTCAAGTCTTAGGCATATAACATGTTGATAGAAAATCAAACTTAGGCATAAAACTGTAGATAAAAAATGTCATAGTTTTGTGTCAAATATACACGATAAATGTTAATTGTAATGAATGTTAGCGTAAATTATTATTTTGTTGAACGAACTAATTCCTCAAAACGATAAACACGTTTTATTCAATAATAAGCAATATAATCTATTTCCAACTGAGTTTTGGAAAATTAAACTTATTTCAACAGCCTACATTTTACATAACTTTTTCAAAAAATCTACAAGTAAAATTCGAACATATTGGGAGCGTTTTAATTAGCTTATAGCGATACCTGTTTCATAAACACAAAATACTCCTCCGCTATTACGCAAAAAACGTTTCGAAAAATCAAAAATTTGACCAATAGAAAGTGTTGACCAATTGAAAAATAGAAAGCATTTTATCCAGTACTGTACACATTTATATCTATTTATTCAGTACTGTATATTATTATAACATCGAAATCAATTAACACGCTGATTGAAGTTGTTTAAATAAGTCCTAAATGATTTCGATTGCAATAATTATAGAAAATCTTTAGAAAGACAAGTATATTGAAGAAAAAACAGTATTTATTTTAACAGTCAAAAAGAGTAACAGACACTTTCATTTAAATTTGCTCAGATTTTCAAAACATCAAAATCAATAAGAATAAATTGTATATGCATGAAAATTAAACTTCGTCTACATTGAAATCGTTAATATTTAATTCATAATGATGCCGAAATTCATACAATAGAGTAATTCTCCGGCGAATAAAGAATTACATCATCGAAAGAAGAGATTTAAAAAAAAAAACGAGTACATTGACAGAAAAAAAAGTATTTTAAAAGTTAGGGACAGTAGCAGACAGATTAAACAAAATCTGCTTAGATTTTTAAAACCGCTAAATCAACTAGATTAAAATTCAAATGAAACATTAAAACCAGTACCCATCTACAGCGATAATAATTTCAGAAATAATAGAGTATTATACTGCAAAAAAATTTTGAATCAAATTGATGTATAAAGTATCGGCACTTTGCGTGCATTATCTGTAAAATTCCTTATACTATAAAATCCATTATAATAAATATATATAAACCGTTAAAATATTAATCCGCAATTTTTTTAAGTAATATTTATTTATTTAAAGTGACAGTAATTATTACTGTAAAAACTACGGTTTACCAGATTACGATCGATCATATTTTCCGGAAAAATATATTCTACGATAATAATAGATTTAAAAAGAATAAAACTGCGATAGATTCTGCGATAGATTTTATGAAAGAAATAGATTTTACAGTAAAAAGTACCTGCAACCTGAGTGCTGGTACTTTTTACCATAATTTGATCCGTATCTTTTCACAATGTATTTCCAGTAGCTAAAAAAAATTCCCCAAAATTATAACATTGATATAAAAACAGTATTTTTCATAAACGTAAGTTAAAATAAAGACATAAAAGTATTCACAGTTGAAATCATTTATCTTTTCCCTGTTCTTCAAGAATTGCAAGCGATGTGTTCAGTTTATATATTTCCCTTACATTTAAACTCTTCTTAGTTGTAACATTGTGTCATATTTATTTATAACACTTATTTCTTTCCCGTTATTTCTGGACTAAAACAATTTTTTCCAATGCGTCAACTTCAAATCTTTTCAAAGCTCGACAGACAGGCCTCATTAATTCTTGCTCAAGCTACACAGGATTTTGTGCACATATTCTTTTACCATTATTTCGAGAACAAGTGAAATAAGTTTATTCTATTCAATAAATTGCATTGTTCCACGCACTTTTCGTGTATTATTCTAAGCTACTTTTATGAAAGAAAAAAAAATACTGAATATTGCAAATTTTAAATTAAGTGCATATAAGTCTAACATTATTTTAAGTGTTATAAATGCAATACGAGTCATTCTCTGAAAGTGTGATGTTAGTTTTTTGACTTCATCATTTTTATTTTTATTTAAAATCTCATTTGTCTTTATTCATCTCTTATTTTTTTGCTAATAGTTTAAAAGTAAATAATAAACCTTTATTCATACCTTTAAAGCTTTACAAATTCATACGTTATAATCGTCACATTTATATCAGTGAGTGAATGGATGTATGAATGGGTCCGCCTTATAAATAGGTGTGACGTACGGTGTGGCAGAAGTAGATTTCTTGGCCATAGATGGTGCCACTGAAAAACAAGAATCGCACACTCTGCCTTAAATTTGCTCGGTTTCACCAAAGCCTCCTAGATAGGGTCTATCTAGGAGCCACCCTATCCTATCTAAAGCCACCCTATCTAGGAGGCTTTGGTTTCACCAAGCAGGCTTGCCCGTGTCGCAAGTGGTATTAGAACTAACCAACCAACCATATCATAAATATTTACGATTATTACGGATGTCACTTCTATTTTTGGTCAAGATTATCTTATAGTCAGATCTTTAAGAATCATATAGCAAAATTTAAAAAAAATGATAGTACTGTTCAATGATTGCCTGGACAATAAACTGCGATGGTATAAAGAAAGAAAACAAGTAAAATAGAACGTACTTTTATAGGGGATAGTCCTTTATAATATGGGTGTCGTGTTTAATACATCTTGTTCATTGTTTAAATCTTGCTTAATAGCACAAAATAATATAAAATATCGGTGTCATGTTTAAAAACTCTTGCTTAATGTTCGAAAAGTCTTGCTTAATAACGCGAAATAAAATAAGTTGAAAACACCTTACCATTCAGAGCGTTTTTTTTTTTTTTTTTTTTTTTTTTTTTTTTTTTTTTTTTTTTTTTTTTTTTTTTACAAAATCTACTTAAAATTGCTGTAAACTTCTTCAGTTTTCAAGAATTTCTTTTTTATAAATTTCCAAACACGATTCAGAACAAAATAACGAAACAAATTTTTCATGAAAGGATTACTTTAAATGCTCATATCTGGCACAATTGTTAAAGATGTTTTTGCTATTAATTAAAAATTACTCCAAAAAATTTTGCTTAATTTTATTAAATATTACACAAATTAAATAAGAACACGTAATGTAAAGAAAACTAGTTCTAACGTAATGTTCACATCTTAATGAATATTTAATCTACATTTAGGAAATTTTGAGCGATCATTAGATATAATAAGCAAAGTGAATGTCATAAGTTACAAGTTTATTGCTATATATTTTGGTACAGGGTGCTCAAAAACACAATTTTTCGTTTGTTATTTATTGCGGGTCTCTTATATCTCTGAAAGCTTTAAAATTTATTGACACCTATGAGAAATTACATTAACCTGAAGAGTTTCAAAGTTATATGTAATTCTATAATTTGGAAAACACAATTTCAAAAACTGAAGGTGTCTCTATCATTATTGTAGGGTAATGTAAATCGATGTAGCCAGTTCCGGAAAATAATTTTTAATCTGTATTTTATACTCTAGATGTTTTAATGAAAGAAAATAAAAAATAAATATAAAAACTTAAATAAAAATAAAATAAATACAAAAAACAAAATAAAAATGAAAACTAAAATAAAAATAAAATAAAAACTAAAAAAAGTACTAAAATAAAATAAAAAATAAAAAATAATAAAGAATGAATAAATATAAAATAAAATAAAAATGTAAAATAAAATATTAAAAAATATAAAATAAAACATATATAAAATTAAATACAATAAAATAAACACACAATTAGGGATGTGTTTTGCTTCTTAATAAGATCTGAAGCTATTAAACATCTAGAATCTTTAGAGTTGGAAGTAAATACAAAGATCTTTGTATACTATTCACATTTAAAGTAGAAATACGCCGTTTATCATTTTAATTCAAAATGCAACTTTCATTTTCTGCATAAAACTTTTTATCTACACAGAAAATATTCTCGAATAAAGTATTTACTTAATTTGCATTAGCTTCTTCAACATTTTAAGAGCTGCGTAATGCCTTATTTGAAGAGACGAAAAAACGTAATGTCTTTCTGTTTATTTTTTGAAAGAAAAAAAGAAACTTATGCGCCGCCAGTGAAAATCTTAGCCAATGTTGATCAATACTTTAACTTGATTTATCATTCCCATGGTACTCTTGCGAAAGAAGTTCTGTCAAAAGATTTCATTTTGCAATCAAATTTCAATTGAAAAATTCAAAAAGAGTAAAATAAAACTTAATAAAAATCTCGGAAAATGAAGGAAAAATAAATTCTAGGCTGAAGCAAACCATGCATAATACATTGATTTTGAAGACAGATATCTTTTAGCCAGTTTACCCACATTACATAAGCTGCCTATTTTGAAGACCAGCGGCAAAGATTTCCGATAAAAACTCATCGGTGAATAAATGAAAATGGAAGATGAAAATGGTTCTTCAAATTTTTTTAAAAAATTGAAATTGAAGAGTAGAAGAGAAAAACTGTTTAATATATTTTTTTTCGCTATCGTAAGAATGTAAATCAATAAAAACATCAAAAAAATACATGTTAAGAAATATATCTGTAATATTTAATGTATTTTAGTATGCAGAATATTAAGTTAGAGGCGATGGAAAACGGAGATTAATTTATTGTTTGAATTCAATAATTTAACTAAAGTTTAAACACTTTTTTTGTTTATTTTTTATGCTTTTAAATACACCTGGAATTGAAATATTAACTTAAAATAAATGCTATTGTGAAAAATTTTAAGAAAACGTACAATGTGAAACAAAAATATTTTTAATAAATAATTTAGCTTATAATGCAAAAATTTAAAATAGCAGGAATCAAAAATAGAATTTCATGGATTGCTATATTAAATTATGTTAGAAATTACATATTTTTAAAAAAAAATGTTTTCGGATTTAAAATCGAAAAAAAAAATATCATAGATTTATTAAATTTAACTGACTACAAGATTTTTGAGAAGCAAAGATTTTTGTCAATTCAGTGTTTTGGAAAGATCTACAAGCACCAACAGGTTATATACTGTTTGAAAATTCCTTCTATTCCATAAGTTAGGTATATTGAATACAGTAGTTGGAAAAATCTGATTTGCTGCCTCTTAAAAGGCATTAAAGACTGAATTGGTTAACAGGATTGAAAAATTCAAAATAAATTTCATTTAGGCTAATTATTATTCGTAAGCTATGTTATTTTTTTGCTATGAATATTTCAATTAAATAATAATTTATGTTTTGAAACCTTTTTTTTTAAACTTCAATGATTTTTAATTGTTATTTTTAGCAAATTTCTACTGTCATGCCTAATACAATCTAACTAAACTCACAACTTTTTTCTTGCCTTCACGTAGGAATAAAAGTCAATTTTACGTTGCATTGTTAATGAAACCGAATAATTCTCGCAGTTAACGAAACAATTATCAGGATTTATTACACATATTTTCACATTCTTTTAACTCAATCGTCCATAGTCTATATATCTTAACTGCCGTTCCCTGTCTCGAGGACAAATTACTGCGCGGAGAAAAAAACTCTGCAAAAACTCTTGTTTAGTAATGGCATTTCTAGAAATAAAACTTAATTCTGGTAATAAAATCAAAATATAGGGTATTTAAATCATTCATTTTGTAATCTTTCCGTTCGATAAGGGTTAGCTGCAAATTCTGATTTTCAAAATTTTGTATTTTTTGTATTTTTTAACATACATGTAGTAAAAAATACAAACTTGGAAAGTAAATTTATACAAATAAATGGTTTTTAAGTCATTTTCTAAAGTATCAAGTGAAATTAGCAAATTTTGCCACATTTATTTTCAAACAGCTTGGTAAAAAAAATCATATATTATTCTTATTTTTACCAAAAACTCGTTACCATTTCGCTTTAAACAAAGTTATTTGCATTTTGATAATCCCGTAGAGCCAGAAAACGGTAAATTTTACCATATTCTAGTACTTTCTTTAAATGAGCCATTAAATAGTTAAACGGCAAAAATTAACTGTCAGAGATATTTTTTATATTTTTTATTAGAAAACTGTTTACACGTAAGTCCACTGTGGCCTAATACTTTCAAGCAAATATTATGAATTTTGGTAAGAAACATATGATTTTTTTTAAAATTTTTGTTTTGAATTCTTAAATATCATTAAATCGCTTACGTTCGGTTTTGTAATGGTCCAGTTACATTTGTATTAATAAATTTTAAAATTATTTACTTTCATTTTTGAAAATGATCCTGTAAAATTTCTTTTAGTAAATTTTGAATATAGTAAAGGTTTCACTATTTATCGAAGATGAGCTTCTAAGTACCCATAACATATTTAATTAAAAAACAATATCCAAATTTCAGTCCTTTTCTAGAATTCTCCTGTTTTAATTTAAATAAATTGAAACACCCCAAAAAAGTAATCTATAAACTTAAATATTTGAATTAGAAGATATTTAATACAATAACATACTATTATCTTAATACAAATAAACTTTTATGCATTTATTTAAAAATTCCGACGGTACATATTTTCACAGCAATTTGTTTTTTAATTTCCCAACCCAATACCAATTATTTTCTGCGATGTATTTTAACAAAATATTTAATCAAAGAAAAATATTTCTTTTTTTTAATTTTTCGAAAGATTAAATCTAGGAAACTGTTTAAAGATGATAAAATAAATCAAACCTTGTTTTTCTTTGATTGTATTATACTAATCTAATTCTACCTGAATACATTCATTAGAATTATTTGTTTTAATTTGTATTTTTCTGGATTTTTTTCATCTTTTTTAACGAATTTCGTGTACTGTAATTATGTTCAATAAGTTAAACATTTTATGATTAAAATTTTTCAATAATTCACATTCACTTTACACGAATTTCTGTGTTTTAAAGATGGAATTAAAAAGCTTAATTCAATTAAATCCTAATATAAAAGCCCAATGCGCAAAATCTTTCAATTATTAAGTACCATTTCCCGTGGATTCATTTTCGCACATTTACTGTAAGTATTCGTAATTATCTATTATTGCGATGCCATTAAGTTCTAAAAACATCTTTTGAACGTTATTTAAATTTTTTTGCCATTTACTAAGTACCACTCCATCCATTAAAAAGCACTTTAAATGGATGTAAATTTATGGAAATGCATAACTTTTCTTTATTATCTCAAGTAGCACCGCCATAAAAATTTTATTTTCAGTTTACATGAAAAGGTCATCAGAAAATACAATAAAGTGAAAGAATTTTCTTTGTATAAAGCACGTCATTTTTGAAAGCAGGCATAAAAGAGCAGAGAAATCATTTTTCGCAGTTAATTTTATTTTTTGAGTAAATCAAAATTGTGCCGTTATGAATACTTAGTTAGTAGATTTTATGACTAATAAAAACGATAATATTATTGAAATTAAGCAACTCTTATTATTTTTCTTGTATATTACTGTCAGATGAAAGACAAATGCCTAAAAATCCTATGAATGGTGTTACTGTTTAGAATACAATTCATAATTCCTACTCAATTTTAAATAAATTAACACTATATGTCAGATGAAAATCGATGTGAATAATTCAATTAAATAGAATAACGGTTTAAATTCTATTAAACTAAATTGAAGTGGGCTAGAGTAGTCTGGTTAGTAGAGCATTGGACACTTTCCCAAGAGGTTGTGAGTTCGGTCCCCACCGACCAAAGTCTCTCAGTGTAGTAAATGGTGTCTGGTGCAAGTTAAATCGGTTTAAAAAAATTCCTCAATTTTCTTATAACAAATAAGTACTTCGGTGGGTACTGAATTGATGATTGGTCTCGAAGTAGAGATCAACTCTGGTTGCCTTCTCAAAACCTTCTCTGGTTCTGGTCATAATTACGATATGTGGATGAATGAATGGATGTATGAATGGGTTAAACCTATAAACGGGTAGTAACATGTGTGTGGTTGAAGTCGCATTCTTGGCTGAGTGATTCCTTAAGTTCGTTTGGTTTCTCAAGCAGGCTTGCTGGTACGCTAGTGGCATTAGAAACAACAATAAATTGAAGGAAATGAAATGAAGACTGATGCTAAAAAAATCCTCTTACAAATTATTTGAAAAATAAAAATGTTATTATTCTTTTATTCTTATGATTTTAAATTGTTGATGGTTACACTGAGAAAAAAAAAACTATGGTCAAAACTTCTGGACTATGGTAAAACTTCTAGATTATGGTAAAACTACCAGATTATGGTAAAACTAATTGTGATTCTGGCTTTATGGGAGCATCCAAAATCTCGGTAATATTTACCGAAACACTTTGATAATGATTTTGGTAAAATTAATAATAAAATATGGTTTTCAGTGTATGGTTTACTATGATTGATGCAAACTTTAAAACTCAACAATGATTTGCTTTTTTCAACTTAAATCATAATTTGCTCTTTCAATTACGTGTATTATATAATTTATTCTTAAACTTAAAAAAATAGAGCACAAGATATAAATTTGGACATCCTTTTTTATTTTTGACTTAAATTTACTTTTTTTTAGGGAAAAGCAAGATTTCATTTCACCTGCATTAACAACAAAAAAGTTAAGTAAGTGAGAGGAGGCAAAATAATCACTAAATATTAATTATTTTATTTATACAAATAGTTTGTGACAAAACCTCTTAAGGAACGAAGTGTCATTATGGTCCCTCTATAAAAACTCCACACTTAAGAAGTTTGAAATATTTTAAAATAGGAGAGAACAACGCAAAATGACGTAAAAATCATTTTTACAGAATTTTTCTTTTCAGAAATCACAAACTTAACTCTCTCATGCTACCCAACCACTATTTAAGTGCTCCCACATTTGGGCCATACGACATTAAACTATGAACCCACAATTCCCCGCGAGTGTGTTCAGTGACATTTTCTCCCGAAATGACGCAAGTTGCATCATTCGAGATGGATTAATATTATCATCGCCTCATTAGGCTATTTACGAGGATAGCCTAATGAGTCCAATGATAAGTCGTATCTTTTATTACTGTGTCGAGTTTTCCTTTCTTGAAGACGTTATCTTCTTCCTCACTGACCAGTTTCTAATTTTAAGAAAACTCAACCACCTGTTCTTGAAAACGCAATTGTCAACCACTTCCTCTTGCAAGCACTTTCGTCAAGTGACTTGATCAACCCATCCTTGCATGATGTTCGGGCGATGAAGCTGAACATTGATGTTTTGCAACTCTTAGTTCTTTTAAATGTTGAGAATAGGAGTAAATACATGGGATATAGGATATATAGAATAATGTATGAGTCTAAGTATGTGAGTTTTGAAATTATGGGCCGCTTTCAATGGAAGCCTTATCTGCTGCAGTCTAAAAGTTTGTAATCCAGAGAACATCAATGACTCTGGTTCCAATCTAGTTGAAAGAATGGTTGCAACTGCTCTTATCTATCTTATGTCCACAATTAACATCAACTATAGTTTTTATCACCAGTCTGTAACATTGTTCATAGCTCTTTTTAAAAAGGTGTCCGTATACACTGGTGTATTAATTTAAGAGAATTTGCAGACTTGGTCGATTATCTCTAGAACTACTAGACCGATTTTAATGAATTTTAATATGTACACATACGCTGATATAATACAAAATAAATAACCATTCAACAACTGTAATTCATACGCGTGATCGTGCGTAACACTCATATGAGTCAGAAGATATGAATACAGCGGTTACAGAATAAACAATAAAAATAGGTTAATGGGGGGTATGGTCCCCTGTTACAGATATACAGGCCTTGCAACGTGATTTCATACTTGAAATATGGCAGATTATCATTTCCTGTGGCAATTGGCCTGAATTGTGCGGTGGCAATTTCTTACCTTACGACTCCAACGAGTGTTACGCACGATGATGCGTATGTATTACAATTGTTGAATGTTTGTCTGTTTTGTGTTGTATCAATGTATGTACGAAAAAAATTTCATTAAATTCGGTCCAGTAGTTCTAGAAATAATTGATCAAGCCTGCAAATTCTCTTAATTTTTTACACCAGTGTATTGACCATTGACCGTTTTTACACCTTTACATGTTAAACATAGTAATGGAGTGCCATTCTTTAAAAATCACAGACGCTCACAGCCTAGAATTTTCTGAAAGCTTATAAGTATTTATTTTTATAATTAGTGATTAAATTATCTAGATATTGCCACTCTAATGATAATTTTTAAAAAAAATTAATCATCAAGTTTGTAATAGAGTATTGCATAAGGAGGAAAAACTGCTCATTTTTACTGTCCTAAAACGCAGAAATGATTGGAATCTTATTTAACTACGAATAGATTTTTTTAAACTCTAAATTGTTTGAGCTTGATTTATCAAAATAAAAAAAGTGCCAAAAAATAAAAAAATACATTTTCCGGAAAATTAGTTCTTAAATAGTAATAAATTATATTCAATTATTGAATTTTGCGAAGAAAATAAGTATTTTTCAGATGGAACCATTAAAAATATTTGTAAAAAGTAAATAAAGACATCAATAGAATTACCTTTTTTTCATGTTAGTTTTAACTTTCCTCTAGCCAGAGTAGTAAGCACTGCAGAAATATTTTATGAAATATGTCGTACAACCTATTGATTTTTCAAAAAACAGAATTATTATTATTTTTTATTTCAACAGAATAAATTTAGATACAAAATTCATATACTACTTGCAAACAGAGTGTATTATTATATATTTTAATGTAGTATTGTTCTGAAAAGCTTTAGATACATTGCGACAAGATTGAAAAAAAAAAATCTAAAAGAAAAAGATTTTATGTTATAGTGTAGTTTCTGAAAGAAATCGAGAAGAAACATTTCGTTGTGTTTTCAATTTTATGAGAGGGAAATATTTATAAATATTTTATTCTACAAAATATTGTGGATTCTGTAAGGAATCAAAAGATGGTAAAATTGAGATTAAAAAATCTCATTTGTTATCATTTTCAACAAGATCGTGCCGAAACTTCGAACAATATATTTTATTTATCGGCATTGTTAGGAATGAAAGAACAATTTATGATTTGAAAGTATATTAAAGATACCTACATTTAGTTTAATTTGATGTTTTTATTTACAAAATGTATGCTTCTTATATTATGTAAAATTTTTTATTTCGGTCTATATCTTTTAACTATATTGTGAATCCTGTATAATACAATTAATATAGATGATTCGCCCCTTTTAAAATATATTAATTAAGTGTCAAAAAGTTCGGTCAACTCTACTAGAATATGGTGAAATTTAACATCTTCTGGTTTTATGGGATCACCAAAAAGCACGGTAATTTTTACCGATGCGCTTTGGTTAAACTAACAATGAAATATTGTGTCATAATGGTAATATGGTAAAATGTGGTAATTTTATCATGATACATTAGAACATTTTTCTACATTTTTTAATAATGCTGATTGTTAGTTTTACTAATTGTGTGGTAATAAGAACTATAATTTTAGAAACCAGAATTTCTGATAAAACCGCTGTTATGCGAACAAAGAAAATACCAAATGAATGCTTTGAATACATTATATTTTGGATTCATTACCAGAATTATGATTTTATTTTACTTCACCATACTGTACGGAACTTTTACCAGATTTTTTATTCTCTAAGTAGCAGCATAATCACTGTCTTGATATTTAAAGACAATAAAAACATTCCACAAAAATCAACGTACATGAATACAAATGGAACGTCTTGGTTTTTTGTCTAGGAGACTTGTAAAATACCAATCTGGAAACAATACAAAATTAAAGTTTGTCCAAAAAAAGTCACCATTGATAAGAGTATAAATTTCAAGAGTCTTTCAATTGTAAGTTTAGTTCTTGAAGGTGGTAAAATTAGTTAAATATCATATCTGATGAATTTAAACTAAATTATGAAGATGCCAGTCTTCATTTGCGGTTTTTTTTAAAAAAGAGATAAATGTAATACTGAAATCTGAAAATAAAAATAAAGAGTAGATATATTGGATACAGAAAACGTTTTTAATTCAAAATGTCTTTAAAAAATAAAAATAAGAAAAAATTATGAAGGTTTAGTATTTTTTTTTAGTCTGTTACATGTTCTTTTATTCACGTTTTAATGGCGTTTAATAATGGTGGTTAATGACGTTTCTTTTTTTTTTTCTTTAATGGCGTTTACTAAGTTTTACTTTTTTATTTTGCCAAAATAAACTTTTTGTGTGTAATATTTTGAAGTTTTTTTTTTATTTTTCACAAAGCAAGTCTCAGCAGATGGCAACACCGATTTTCATCAAAAACTGTACTTAATTAGTTTTTAATTGTTGCATTTTTACTGCTTAAGTGGGGGGGGGATGGAATGTCCAAATATTGCGAAACAGAATTCTTTGAAATTCACTATAAAAGTTGTTACATTAATATAAATTAGAAGGAATAAATTAAATTTTATTTGACTAGATTGAACTAAATTTGTTTGGTTAAATTAAAGTTTATCAACAATTTGCTAGATAAAATTCAATTTCTTGTAATTAATATAAATTAGAAAACAATAAGGTAGTTAAATTCTCTTTTATGCACATATTAAAAATGAAATAAATTCATGCATATAATTTAAATCAAATCTAAAGTACTTCTTACAATTCATTTTTCACCTTTCTTGCTCTCATCTGATATGCCCTAATATACCGAATATTTTTTTCTTGATTCCATTAATATAAATTAGAAAACATTAAGGTAGTTAAACTCTCTTTTATTCACGCTTTATTAAAAGAGAAGTAGATTCATACTTATAACTTTAATGAAGTCTAAAGTAATTCATACAATTCATTTTCCCCCTTTCTTGCTCTCATCTGATATATCCAAATATACCGAATATTTTTCTTGATTCCATACCAGATATTAATTTTATCAAATTCATGAATTTGACTACTTTTAGAATGAGAAAAATATCGACCGTCAATCGATTCAAAGGGAGAAAATATTTAACGGATAATATCAAACAAAATTATATGTTCAAATACTTCAAACTCAAGTAAATAGATAAAAGCTTGAGCAATTGATTAAACTTTCATGAGAATCCGCCCCGCCATTGATGATGTAAAAAAAAGAACTACCCGTAAAAAGAAGAACTACCCGTAACTATATCAATATGTACATTTTATTTTATCTGTTTCTTCCCAGTTGACTACTTGAAATACTATTGCTGTATATTTAATACTTGTGTAAGTATTCTTATGAATACCAACACTTCAACTGAATGTGTGCTTATTCTACATTAGAAGAAGAAGAAAAATAAAATAAACTCGAATATTCTCCAGATTTATTTAATAGCGAAGAAAAAATGAAAATATAATCAAAATATAACTTAACTAATAATTGAGTACGTGTCTTGCAATCAAATTGAAATTAGTAATTTTGCAACATTTGATACATTTTTTATGTTTATTTATCTATTTATTTTTTAAATTTAGTGTCGTCATCGTTTGAGAAAAAGTCATTAATTGATGGTCTTGGAACAATAAAATGATAATCCACATTTTTAAACTGTTTGCACTGAAAAAATGTATAATCAAAACTAACAAAACATGATTAAATTTACCATGTTCCTAGTTCTAGGGTAACATTAAAAAAAAATCGATAATTTTTACCGAAGAATTTTTGGTAAACATTTTGGTAAAATTAACAATAAAAAATTTTTTATAATATGTAATAAATTTTGGAAAATGCAGTAATATTTGGTATTTTTATCAGAATAGGTGGCGTAGAAGCTATTTATTTGGCTAAATTTAATTTTCAGTTTTGTATATTTTACTAAATGTGAAGTAATTAGAACTACATTCTTGAAAACCAGAATTTGCGATAAACCATTAATATATGAAAGGGAGAATTACCAAATGAATGGTTATATTTATGTTTCAATCACTAGAATTATGATATTTTTACCAGAAATGTCAATACCAAATATTGTGGTAATTTTAAGAGAAATTCTTTCTCTGTAAGGAAGATCATTTTTGTCAAAACTTTTGTATCCACTAACATGTTTCTTTTCATTGTGTTTTTATTTATTGGAAAATGCGAAACTTTTTTTAAGTGCTATAATCTGGAAACTATAATAAAAAACATAATTTTATAAATTTCAGTTTTGTAAAAAAAAACAATGTCTATTTCAGGCTGCTGTTCAGAAATTTTTTTTTTGAAAAATTTATTTTTGTGAATACTAAAATACCTTCCTATAGCAACTTCAAAACATACAATCTAAGACAAATGAGAGCAAAGTTTTATAGCATACGTATAATATAATAAAAATGTAACAATGCAATCAAGTTGTTTGTAGGAATGAAAATAACTAAGACAAAAGTAAGCAAAAGAAATAAATAGCCTGTGATAAAGTTTTAAACCGCAAGATTCAAAAGTTTTACATAAAAATGTACGCGAATATAAATACCAATCCGATATAGTATAGGATGAACATACCAGTAAGAACGAAAATCATTATTCTTTTGTCAACCATTACCACACACTATACAAGACAGAAATATTTTAATTCGTAAAAGTAATTATCGGTGAGGTATGAGTGAGGTATCAAATGTGTTGATATTTTAAAATATATTAATATTTTTAGTGTACCTGTAATAAATAAATACATTGAGTTGTAGACAAACCAAAAAAAAAAAAAAAAGGAAAAAAGGGAAAATTTCTGCAACGCTACCAGCGGCAGAATAGTTGCCAAATCTTGGCAACTTCTGGGCAGCAGCCCGCAAAAAAAAAAAAAATAAATAAATAAATAAATAAAAACTTAAAAAAATCTAGAAGGGTACTAACTGGAAAGGTATAATTCGTAGCCATTCCGAGCTAACCCCTACATGTTTTTTTATTTATTTATTTTTTAAATTAAGCATAAAATTCATTTGGAGTCTTGGCAATTGTAGTTGGCGTTTAAGATCGCAGTACGAAAATATCCCCCAGAAGGTAAATTTACATAAAATAATTGTAGCAAAAATATCGGAAAGTAACGCGATCGCTCAGAGGATAGAACGTTCGCCTTCCAATGAGGAGAACCGGGTTTGAATCCCAGCGATGGCTGGTCGATACGAATTCCGCATCCGGCTTGCACCTACCACAGTGCAGGCGTGAAATATCCTCAGTGCTAGATGAATAATGGGTTAGAGTCCCCTTGTCGTCAGGCTAACCGTGGGAGGTTCTAGTAGTCTCCCTCTCCATGTAACGCAAATGCCTGTTAGTTCAATCAAAAATCCCCCACGAAGGCAAATTTCTCTCAATACTTGATCTAGGAGTTCCCTTGTCTTCTGAATTGGGCTCAAAATTACAAGGCTACGTAGTTGAACCAAAGAATATGTAATGTGTATATGTAATGTCACATATATATTCTTTGGTTGAACATTAGTAGTCATAAATTTAAAATTTAGGTCGGCTGTTCAACAACGGTTATAAAATACAAAATTACTTTTTTTACCAAGCTTACTTTTTTTAAAAATTTTTTTTATCTTCCCCACAGAGATTTATTTAAAGTTTTTTTCTTATTTATAAATTTAAGCGATTTTCATGTTCTTTCTGGTCAATTTTTTAATAATTACTACTATTTTTTATCAATGGAATCTAGTATTTGTTAAAGGTTCGGTTTGCTGCGAATATTGTTTTATTTCATGAATTTTTTTACCGTTGACGGGTTAAAAGAGATTATCATATTCGATGGTTTCAATTAAGTTTAAAATCTACCTTTAGATTTGATATTTACAATCAGATTCAATGGCTCTAATCAGATTTGATATCCACATTCTGATTTGGTTGAAACAATTAGATTCGATGGGTTAGGCTTGATGTCCAGAATCAGTTTCGATGTCTGCATGAAATATAATTGACATTGACAAAGATAATGCTAATGATATGATTCATCAGTATTATCTTTGACTTTTTGCGTATTTATGATGTTTTGTAGAAAGATCAGTCGTTGCTTCGGGTATAATAAAATTCTGTAGGATAAAGATGGGATTAGAAAAATGAAACCAAAAAAGACAGATACTGACAGATACTCTTGTAAATAATTAAAATACACGCTTAGTTTTTACGGTTAACTGCAGAGGAAAGAATAAATTTGATAAACAGCAGGAGTAAATTATTCCAATCAGAGTATAGGCTAATAATTTGATTTAGATTTTTGAGGAATTTTTTTTTTTAAATTAAACAATCCACCTTTAGAATTAGAAGGTCCGACTCACCAATCATTGTAATTAAATTGTCTTTACCAATATAAATGGGTACTGAAATATTTGGTCTTATATAAACAACACATTTTTAAATCAAAACAAATCTTTAATTTCTAATTCGACTCACACCGGTACTCAGAAAAAAAGTTCTTTTGATCTTCAGGTTTCATGATCTTGTAATATTGCACCGGCATGGCAACACGACAAAAAAAAAATTACCATGAACCAATTATTTATTGCCTTAATTTATTTTACCCATTCCCAATGAATTATTCTCAATTTACCGATTATTTATAGCCTCAATTTATTTGACCATTTCTCAAATAATTATCCTCAATTTACCAATTTTTTATTGTCGCAACTTATTTTACTTATTCACAATTAATTATTCTAAATTTGCCAATAATTTATAGCTTAAACCATTTAATTAACACCAGATGTAGAAATGTTTGGCGATTATGTCACGAATGCTCGAATTTTTTGTCGCGAACAACAAATAAGTAACAAGTACATATATAGTTCTTTTTTTCAAATGAATTTCTTAAAGATGATGATTAAGTGTTTTGTCTTCCGGCTTATAACAAAGTTTTCATTGGCGCCAATCCTGATGATTAGGAAGGCGGAATTTAGGTCGAGGGTGTCTTTGTCATTCATACTACATATCACATGCCATCGCCATCTGGTTAATATTATTAACTTGAGATTTCTCTCGGATCATTTCCGATTGTATGTCTTCCAGAAAGCTTTTCCCGATAATCCAGTTTCAGTCCACACCATTAATTCTACAAGGCGCCTGCATTAAATTGTCTTAAACATGCCTCGACCAATCACAAATTGTTTTGTAGAATGTAACGCCCATAAAATATTTTAAATGAATATATTAAAGTGTTCAAGTAGATTAGTTCTTTTACTCATTACTATACTCTTGACAATTACTTTCAAACAATACTGACAATTTTAAACAAACTGACAAGGTTGCGTGGTTATGCGGATGTTTTGTTCTTTTTTATGTTGAAATGTTGTTACACTATTTGTTGAGAGAAATATGGTGAAGAAATATGCATTCTAAATGCATACTAAATAATATGCATACAATAATATTCTTACTAAATAATATACATATGCATACAATAATATGCTTACTAAATAATATACATATGCATACTAAATAATATGCATGTTCAAGTAAATTAGTTCTTTTACTCATTACTATACTCTTGACAATTGCTTTCAAACAACCCTTATTAAAAAATCGAAGTATAAATGAGGTATAAACGAGGTATGATTGAAAGGTATAAAGGAGGTTGTTATTTAAATACTTCGTTAAGGTTGAAAAGGGTGCAAATGAATACCTCAAAATCAACCTCAAATATACCTTAAATATACCTCCAGAGGTATATATGTTTCAACCTGAGGTATTTAATTTTACATATGTGGAGAGGTAGATATTTACTACTTTAAAGTGTTTTATTTTCAACCTTAGGTTATTACTTATCAGCCTGAAGTATATTTTTTTACACTTGTGGAAGTATTTTTTCAACAACCTAAGGTGTGTCATTTTACACTTCAGGTTATTATAAATCTACCTCAGGTGTATTTTGTTCTACCTCAGGTAATTATTTTTCAACCTCAGGTATATAATTTTATGCTTGTAGAGGTATATATTTATCAACCAGTGGTGTGTCGTTTTACACTTCTGGTTGTTATAAATCAACCTCAGGTGTATTTTGTTCTACTTCAGGTGATTATTTTTCAACCTCAGGTATATAATTTTATGTTTGTAGAGGTATATATCTATCAACCTGTGGTGCGTCGTTTTACACTTCTGGTTGTTATAAATCAACCTGAAGTGTATTTTCAACACTTGGAAAGGTTATTTTTTTATTAACGTCATGTGTTCCATGTTCTACCTTAAGTAATTATTTCGTAACCTGAAGTATATATTTTTGTATTTTTAGAAGTATTAATTTATCAACCAAAGATGCGATATTTTACACTTCAGGCTTATGTAGCTCAACCTAAAGCTGTTTTTTCAGTACTTACGAATGTGAGGTGTTCACCTAGTTGATTAATTTTTAACCTAACTATATAAAAAATATAATATATATATAAAGATATTATCTATATTATGTGAAGAATAATGTATGTCACTACATTTTTTCACTAGTAGAGATCTTCATTTATCAATTTGAAGTTTTTAATATTAAACTTTCGTCAGTAATTGCTTCTTTTGTTAAGTTATAAAAGAAAGTTTCAAATGCATAATTCTTTTGTAGTTTTAATAGATTGAATTAAATCATCTTAAAATAACACTTATCCAAATTCTACAATTAGTAAAAACTATTTATGGGAACTCATATTTTTAAAAAATAGTTGTCTAATGTGCTTGAATTTCTTAAGCTATAAAACTACAAATTTAAATAATTAGTCAGCTGAAATTCAATTACTTTTATTTAAAACTAAAATTTAATTTTTTTTACAAATCAACAAAATTATTTTAAATACTGTTTCCGTCTACCTGTTGAAACTTGTAATTATTGGAACCTAAAAGAAAAAAAATGAATTAGTAAGTAAGTCATATTTACAATAATAGTGGCAGGTTTTAAACTATTAAAATATTAGAAATTATTTTTTTTATGATTTAAATTAACTGGATGAAGTTAATTTTCTTTTTCAGATAAATAGTAGTACTCTTCTGCTATTTCTATTCAATCCTCATAGCTAAAAAGCATGACAGGTACCACAGCCACAAAATAAAGTACATTAAAGTCAATACTACCATTAACAACATTTACAGAAATTCAAAGATATAATTCCAATCTTAATATGCAATTTTAACACTTTGTATTTTTCTATACATTTGGCATCATTATGGTACTTGTAAGTTTGATAATTATATTTCCTTTCTTTTTTTTCTTACAAATCTTTAAACTCAATAAGCCTAGTCTATATATTTTTAAACTTTTTGTCAGACTTTATGAAACTAATAGCTTTTTTTATAAATTTTAGACGCTGATTCTGAAAAGGACTTCCTTTATTGTCAATCACATAAGAGTTTCTTAAAAAATAGTTATTTTAATATTTTTTAATAAATGTAATCAAGAATCAACAATCGTCTAATAAATTAAATTTTGAAGTTATGTACCAATTTTTATTCTTTTTTTACACTCAATCGAATAGAACAAATTACAAGTTGATAAGGAGCATTTATTTCAAAGTTGTGAGTAATTTTATGTGAGGAAAATGTCTAAGAGAGAATGATTTGAAATAATACTTTTAAAATAAGTTGAGTACAATATCTTCTATATAATTTATAATACCAAGCAGAATAAAACTAATAGCTAGTTGTTACAAACATTTGTTTAAATATAAAAACACATCCCATAAGATGAAATTCAAAAAATTGCATATTACTTTTAACAATAAATGTGTTTTTTTGCAATTGATTTGAATCAATTCAGCATTAAAATTGCATAAGAAACTATACTGGCTTATTTTTAAAACATTTAAGATTTCTGAAAGTCGCTAATGTTTGAAGTAGTGAACTATAAACAGCTGCATAAAAATGCTCATAACCTTGAAACAAATTGTCATATAAACTTGAAATCGGGTTAAATTTTATTCTATTCAATATTTTAATAAGTAATAACAATCTGCTTAGTGAATAATTAACGTGGGTAAATTGAGGAAAAATAACACGTAGTGAAAATAGCAGTGTGATCAAACATAAAAGAGTGAGCTAGTACAGTTACTAGTTTTCAATTATCAAATATCTAACAAACTATTGTTATAAACAATTGAATAAATGCTGTAGTTTATTAGGACAGATTACTTTTTCTTTATGGTATAAATTCAGAACTATTTCCTAAGGGAAGGCTGAGCAGTAACTTGCTAGTCACTTCTACATTGCTGCTGCACATGTGCTATTTACAGCCTAGGTCATCTCAGCAATATCAGGGAACAGTGGATAAGCTCTGTAAATATATATATGTGTGTGTGTGCGTGTGTGTGTAAGAAAAAGAAATTGCACGTTAATCAGATTTTTAAAAAAAAATCAGATTTAAAATGCAGTGTTATTATACATATTTTGACTCATAAACAACAATATAAACTTTGCAACAGATATCCAAGCAAACGATAAGCATACAAAGAATAGTTATATTTGAATAAATTACAAACAATAAAATATAATGTGCATAACCTGCTGTAACGATTCACCAGTAACGTTACCCTAAACAGCGACGAGAAATATTTCGATTGTTCTCTCTTATTGCTAAGCCTACACTAATAGCTTCTAAGAATATCCTCCAACTTAAATTATTTAAGATCAGGAGGCATCTTTAAAACAAAAATAATAAAATTTAAGTTTGAAAATTGAAGCATATTTGATTAAAAGTGATAAAACTAAATTAATAAATGTCAAGCACACTTACCGAATTTCGAATACACTTTCGATTATCAACACACACGCCATTTACCGGTTCGCACGGAACTCTGGGAATTGAGCTAGTTAATATGAAGTGTACTTTAAACAACCTTAAAACAAGCTTAGGTATAAATAAAATGACTTCATACACCTCAAAAAATACCTCACTCTCTTTAGTTGAAATAAGGTATATTTTTTTATACCTCGAAAATACCTCACTCTCGTTAGTTGAAATAAGGTTGATTTTTTTATAGCTCATAAATACCTCTTTTGTTACAAGTGTAAGAAAAACAACCTGGTATACCATGGAAACTACCTCATCAGTCTGGTTGATATGAAGTGATTTTAAAATAACCTCAAAATAAGCTTAGGTATAAATAAAATGACTTCATATACCTCAATAAATACCTCACTCTCTTTAGTTGAAATAATGTATATTTTTTTATACCTCGTAAATACCTCATTCTCGTTAGTTGAAATAAGGTTGATTTTTTTCATACCTCATAAATATCTCTTTTGTTACAAGTGTAAGAAAAACAACCTCGTATATTTTAAAACTCCCCTTATCAGTCTGGTTTGTATGAAGTGATTTTAAAACTACCTCAAAATAAGCTTAGGTATAAATAAAATGACTTCATATACCTCAATAAATACCTCACTCTCTTTAATTGAAAAAAGATATATTTTTTTATACCTCGTAAATATCTTATTCTCGTTAGTTGAAATAAGGTTGATTTTTTTATACCTCATAAATACCTCTTTTGATACAAGTGTAAGAAAAACAACCTCGTATAGCTTAAAAATCACCTCATCAGTCTGGTTGATTTGAAATGGATTTAAAACAACCTCAAAATAAGCTTAGGTGTAAATAAAATGACTCTATATACTTCAATAAATACCTCCCTTTCTTTAGTTGAAACAAGGTAAAAATTTTTATACCTCAAAAAAACCTCTGTTGTTACAAGTGTAAGAGAATCAACTTGGTATACCTCAAAAATAACCTTATCAGTCTGGTTGATTTGAAGTGAATTTTAAACAACCTCAAAACAAGCTGAAGTGTATATAAAACAACCTCGTACACCTTAATTACAACCTTTACGAGGTATAATTTTTATTGCTGTTTTCTGTGCAACCTTAAATATACCTCAAATCAACCTTAATACCTCAAAGATACCTCAAATCAACTTTAAATATACCTTAAATTTTCGTAAGGGAATACTGACAATTTTAAATAAACTGACAAGGTTGTGTGGTTATGCGGATGGTTTGTTCTTTTTTATGTTAAAATGTTGTTGCACTATATGTTGAGAGAAATATGGTGAAGAAATATGCATTTCTTCTTTTATTAAATGTGGACTATGAGCCCACTATTAATCAGGTCAAGGTGGCACAAGGAATAGAGCGTTCGCCTTCCAATGAGTTGAACCGGGTTCAAATCCCAGAGATGGCTGGTTGATACGAATTCCTCACCCGGCTCGCACCGACCACATTACTGGCGTAATATATCCTCAGTGATAAAGGGATCATGGGTCAAAATCCCCCCGACCATCAGGCTAACCGTGTTGGGTTTTCGTGATTTTCGTCACCGTGTAACGCAAATGCGGGTTAATTCTATCAAAAAGTCCTTCACAAAGGCGAAATTATCCCAACACGGGAGATACCCATCATACATGACAAATTTTAGAACTTTTTTAACAGCGTATGCGTTTATCTGTTACTTTTAATTTTAAATTAAAATATTTGACATTGAAATTTTTAAACCGTTAATAACTTAAATAAATTTAAAGTTCCAAATCAGCATTTTTTCAAGATTATAATTTTTTAAAATAACTAATAAAACTAACAAACTAATAGCTGATTTATCAAGAATTTTATATTTACTATTTTAAGTTTTAATCAAAATAAATAAATAAATTCATGAATAAAAATCTTAAATAAAGTTTTTGTTTTCATCTTACATTTTGTTTTAATATTGACGTGTTTTGTTTAATGTGACGTGACTAAATATATTGACGTGTAAGACAGCTAGTTTTACGAGGCGTCTGCAAAACACATTGATGCATATGGATTAACAATAAATTTGATAAACGTCCTCTATTGAAAAAAATATATTTTATACAATGAAAAACAAATTTTTGTCTTAATAGAGCTGTCTATATTTCTAAATATAACTGCATTTGGAACAAAAATTAAATTTTTATTTGATGCTTCTAAGTTATGGGAATTATTTTTTTCAAGCATGATAAATGACTTTTAAAATTATTATATTTCTAAAAGGTTCTATATTAGTTCTAGAATTTAATTTTCCGTGATTCGATTTCTTCGCTAGTTCAAGTTCATAAATTTTCGCACATGTTACTGTTAAATACTCTTCAGCAAAATCTGAAAGTACTTTTCTTACCCAACTTTTTTAAATCCATAGCAACTAGTAATTTAATAGTATGTTTAATACTTCATTTTTAGGATATTTTTATATCGTAAAACATTGTAAATCACCGGAATGTTTGGTGCATTATCCATAAATCCATTCAACCGTAAATTCCATTATTTGTAAAATATTATACCGTGATTATTACAGCACTATTTATTTAACCAGGGTGATTCAGTGATTTTTACGGTAATTATTGCAGCAAAATTACCGTATATCATTTAACATGTTATCCATAACATGTTTCGGAAAAAATTGTTTTTTTTACCGTAAGTTGATCCGGAAATTTATAAATTGCATAAATATATAAATAACACTGTCATTTGAATTATTTAAATGAAATCGAATTATAAAATGGAGACATAGTAACTGCAAAACAATAAGAAATGATTAAAATAAATTTGGATAAGTTATGCCTAAATGAAGAAAAATAATTTATTTAAAAATGTTTCGTCATACTAAATAAACATTTTTCTTTTTTTTTTTAATAATTTTTATAGATCTTACTTAATTTGAATAAGAAAAAATAGATAGTTTCTACTAATACCAAGTACTACAAAATATTTTTAGTATCGAAAAATCAAGTATAGTTGTTAGTATATATATTGCGCTGTTAAAAGTAAAGTATCTGTGTGTAATGCAGTTATTTGTTGTTGAAAATTCAATGATTGTCGTGCTTCTTTAAAAAGAAAAATTTTTAACAAGAAAAATGTGATTATATGGTTATGATAAACGTATTTACATTATCAGATGTTTTTGACCAATTTTTTAATTTAGCTGTTTCCTTTGGGAGGTAAAAAAGATAAATTTAACAACAAAAAAAAATATTGTAAGAAATTATAACAATAAATTTAAGATTTTTATTGTATGCTGCTTATATTTTCATTAGAATCTCGTGTGCGAGGAATTTTGTATTATTTCTTATCTTTCTTTGTCACAAAAAATATTATATTTAATATAATAGTATAATATTATATTATAAAATAAAATAAAAGGAAAAATGTACCTTTTTTAAGCAATAAACAGCATGATATGATATTTAAATGTTCACCTTTTATTGTTATAAAATTTTCTATGAAATTATTTTGAAAATATCCATTAAATATTTAACATATTTTTTATTTTAACTAAAATTTTTCTATCACTATTAATTTTTTTTTTGAAAAGAATTTTTAAGGTGGGATTCGAGATAATCATTCACATCATAATATGAGGATGTTAAAAAGTGTAAAATAAAGAAAAACAAGTACTATGAATAACTTTTTATCTCATGAACAGTTTTTTTTTAAGTAAAAACATTTATTTATTTTTTAATGAAATTGATATTGAAATTATTAATAAAAATAATTTCGGAAAACTTATTTCTACTGGAGGCATTTTTCAAATATATTTTGTAATACAACGTTTAGCATTTAATCTAATATTAATAATATTTCGAATATTATGTATTAATTAATAAATTGCTTTTCATTTATAGAAAAATAAGAATATAGAAATAAATCTAATTTATAGAAATAATTGCAATGCGCTGTTAATTAACTGTTAAAAGTACTGGCACCCTGGATGCAGCATCCGTAAAAAAAACATTTTTTCCGTAAAAACCATTTTTATCTTTAAAATTTTTACAGTAATATTTATTTAATTGCATCGATTCAGTAATAATTTTACAATAAATATTACTGTTAAAATTATAGTATATCTGATTTTTGTTCCATTAAAGTTTACGTTAAAAAAGGATTTCACAGTAAAAGTTTGACAGTAAAAAGTGTACCGGCACTTTGAGTGCCGGTACACTTTTTACAATGAATGTTTTAACATCATTTGCTGAACAATGAAGTTTGTCCTACTTTAATGTTCCTGCACGTCATTTAAATTCTTTTGTGAAAGAAGTAAACCTCCAGTATACTTTTTAGTGCTTCCTCCACTATACTTTTCATTGCAATTACAAATATTTTGAGCAATCATTAAGTTTCACCGCTCCTTAAGTCAAGGCGAACAAAACTGGATTTGGTTCCCAATTCAGTAAAGTACATTTCTCGGTAAAATATATTTTGTAAAATGAATGTTTCTAAAGTGAGATAAATCTAAATATTAATAAAATAACAAATCCTAACTTCATGGAATGTTAAATTTTGGTTATCTATATTGAATCTAACTTTCATGTATATTTATGTGTACTGTATATAATAAGTATAACATTTTTAAAATAATGGAATAATTTTTTTAAAGTTAAAGCTGAATATTCTTTATAAGTTTTTTTCTCAATTTTAGTAAATACTTATAGTAATTAAAACTATTTAATAATATCCTTAAATAAAACAAACTTGAGGAGCTTATGTAAAATAAACGATGAATGCTGCATTAGGAAAATTGAAACTATATTTAAATGCAAATTGATTGCTTGTAAAGGCAGATGAGAATTACATTTGAATGTCAAAAGAGAGACACCAATACTATTAAGCGCATGATCTATAACTATAATCATAATAATAGCTAATACTCTACCACAACTATAGAACGTTGTTGGCTAACACGACAATCATTATTGTCATTGCTATAAGCTGTAATGAACCAAATTACTACAAAACTAAGTCTTTAATTCAGCTTAACAATTTAATAAAAGTAATTGTATTATGTATTAACTCTGTCCACGATACAAGGACAAATATCTGAGTCAATTATATGCAATAAAACTAAGAAATTGTAAAGGAAATTATATTTCCGAGTTGTTCTTAGATTATATTGTTCTCATTCAAGCGTGAAAGTTATGTGATCAAAGTCAAAATGCTTTTTATTTTGTTTTTATTTATTTTAATCTTCGACTGTTAGTTCCGGTTTTATCCACACAAAAAAAACACTGTTCAGTTTCCTTCTTGTTTCTCCCGTTGCAAGAAAATTTTAGAACAATTTTAGTTGGTGGAAATAAATTTTAGTAGTTATTTTGCGTTAACAAATAATGCATAAAACATGTAATTTTAATAGTGCACATTTTTTTTCTATTTATAAATATGATTTCTTTAAACAATTATAGGTTTAGATTTACAGTTATCATAAATCTAGGATTATTAATCGTTTTATTATCTAAACATGCAATAGAATTAAATATCTGAAACCATTCCTCCTATACTTATCAACACATTTCCTACATAATTTTTTTTAAAGTATCATTTGCCGACCGTCCTGTGTAGGGGGCAGGGAACTGTCCTTACATCAAAAAGGTTCCGGGTTCGAATCCCGGGCAAGGCATGGATGTTTCTTTCTCTCTCTCTCTCTCTCTGTGTTCTATGTCCTTTCTCCTTTGTGTGTGGGAATGTGACCCGCCCTATAAACGAGTTTGTGGTTGTGTGAATGGTGTGGCAGAAGTCGAGTTCTTGGCCATAGATGGCCCCACTGAAAAACAAGTACAATCGCACCCCCTCTGCTTAAACAGGCATACAACAAAAAAAAATATTTAAAAAAAAATAAATAAATAAAAAGTATCATTTTTATTCAAACTCTTACATTCAACTACAATTTTCACTAAAACTGGTAATTATCCTATAATTTGAAACTGTTATAATGAACTATAATAATAATTTATTTCATCGTAGCTTCTCTCTTTTTAAAATACCATGTCGATTTAAATATTAATTCAAACTATCATTTTTCTTATCATTTTAAGCTTTATTACACTGAAAAAATATTTAATGTATAACAAAGCCAAAAATGGTAGAAACACCACCAAAGTTGTTTTGTGAAACGCTTATACATAAATTTTGAATCTAGGTGTTACATTACGCAAACAATATCCTTTTACACGGTGGTGAACTACCACTACAAACAATAAGTATCAATTCACAAGTATATAAGACATGTTAACTTGAAACCATCACGAGGTATCTTTGGGCCGGTATAGATGGTCGGTAGGGCGCTGGGCCCATGTCCGAGAGTTCGTGGGTTCGAACCCCGCCGACTGAAGACTCTCCGTGTAGTTGGTGACTGATGCACGTTAAATTCTGTCGATTCGCAAAGTCCTCCATGTTCCCATAACAAATCAATACCTCTGGGGGTACTGGATTGGAGATCGATCGTTCTCTAATTCAGGTCAAAATTACGATCTGTGGATGAATGTATGAGTGGGTCCGCCTTATTAACGGGTGTGACGTACGATGTGGCTGAAGTCGGTTTCTTGGCCATAGATGGCGCCACTGAAAAAAAGAAACGCAGTCTCTGCCTTAAAATTGCTCGGCTTCGCCTGGCAGGCTTGCTAATGTGGCAAGTGACATTCGAAACAACAACAACAACGAGGTATCTTTTGATAGATGAAGGTTGATATAGTCAAGAATTAAAAGCCCTTTAATGGTGATCTGCGGACGTGATATGAATTTGCCAACGTTATTGGATGGTCAACATAAAATAGTTTATTTGCTTATATATACTACTCAAAGGAAAAAAAATCCGTGAAGCAGAAAAAGTCCCCCGGTTAATAAACAATGTTGAAGAAAAAAAATTATGAACGAAATACTATTAAAAAAATGAAGGAAAAAAATATGAGCGAATTATACAAAAAACAAAAAATAATACTATATACAAAAAATAAATAAATAAATAAAATGATATAAATTAAAAAAATAAATAAAGAAAAAGAAAAACAGCCTAAATCAATTAGTGGTATTAGTTCATCGAATTCTATCATATATAAAATTCTGGAAGGGGAGTAATGTGGTGTAACTACCACTATAAACAATAAATACTAATTCACTGGTATATAAGACCCTGAATCCATCATGAGATATCTTTAGATAGATGAAGGTTGATATAGTCGATAAATAAATCCCTTTAACACTACTCTGTATAAATTATTCAGTAACACTAAAATATATAATTACAGTAATATAAGATACAAAGAGAATACAATGCAATGCAATACAATAAAAAGTAAAAATCCTTAATTCAAATTTAATACCGAAATTAGTTCGCAAAATAAAATTAATTTGCAAAAGAGACATACAAAGAAGATATTAAGACAAATTTGTTCTAGGTTTAACAGAACGGAAGCGTATTAAAATTGTACATTATAAAATCATGTAATGCATTTCACAGAGATTAAAAATTTAATAAATAATTATTATCATTAAGAAATAAAACATACATACATATTTTATCGGCGAACTTTTTTCTGTTGGTGTACTGTAGCATAGAAAATAACAACAAACTCTCGCATTCGGGATTGCAAACAAACTACAAAGACATCAAAAGAGCGACAACATCGGGGTTTCTGAAAGTGAAAATAATTCTTTAGTGTGAATGAGGGAGTGTTTGGAGCAAGCTTACTTCATTTTATGTGTTTAGATATGAATTACAACTTTAAAATTGGATAGGAAAGCTAGATTATGGTGTTAATCTGAAATAAAATGTCCCTTCACGCAATGTCTTGGGTTGTGAAACATGATACTCGTAAGATCACATTACGCTATAATTTTTATAGATATTGAGTTATCACATAGAATTCTTATCTTAAATTAAAGAAAAAAATTAAAATGTCACAAAAATTCCCCCTCTAACACACCTAAAACAAATCAAAGCTATAGTTATTTATGTTACATCTGTGCAAGTAATCTTATGTTAAAATCATTAGCTTACTCAATTAAAAATAAAACATAACAGAGCATTTATTTTCTCAATCGAAGAACATTTAAGAATATTAAAGACATTATTAATATAATTAAAAATAACACATTTACAAAATGGTTTGATTAAAAAGAGACTATAAAAAGAGTAAAAATCAAATTTTTAACATAAATATTCTTTTTACCCAAAAATTTAAGTTTATTTTTTTCCTTTCAATAAAAATGCTTGACAACTTGTTTAATTCATTAGCTGCTGTATCTAATTAGCTAGTTATTTAAGTCTTCTGTAATAAGGAATATGAAGAGAGAAAATGTGACTTTCGCAAAAACCATCAAAAGGTGGTGCACAAATCTTCATCACATCATGCTGAACCAGAAAATTAAATTAATTTTGAATTTTCATTTTTACCATCTTCTGTATGAATTGTAGTATTTTGATAAAGTTTTAGGGGTTTTTTATGCGCATAAACGACTATTTACGGTCACTAAGCGCATAATGATTTAATTCGTATTTGACAAACTTTTTTGTTTAAAATTATATTTAGATTGGTTATTACTGGATACCTTCTATACAGAAATGTAGTTTCCAAATTTTTAATAAAAAATGAAAACATTGAACCCATAACAAGCATTTTTATCATTACGGTTATAAACTAGGAAAAAATACCGTTGAACTCTACACTGTAAAAACTCTGATGTAATATCTCTCCAAACTTAAGCACTAAAAATAAATTTTTTTTTTAAACCAAACATTAAATATTTGTGCTTCCCGAAAACTCCAAGGTTGTCGCTTTTTGATTTCGTCAGTAATTGTTTACAATCAATAACAAGTTAGCAAGAGTTTGCATCTGTCTTCAACGTTACTTTTCAACAGTAGAAACTAAAGTTAACAGTTAAAAAATATGTAGGTATGATTTTAGTTAAATAATAAGGGTGAGCCACGATGTGATAGAGCGTCGCCTTCCAATGGGGTGAACCGCGTTCGAATATTAGCGATGGCTGGTCAATACGAATTCCGCATCCGGCTTACACAATGGAGACGTGGCATATCTTCAGTGCTAAACAGATAATGGGTTAGAGTCCCCTTGTCGCCAGACTAACCGTGGGAGGTTCTCTTTGTCTTCCTCTCCATGCAAAAGCGGGGTAGTTCCATTAAAAAAGTCTTCCCCGAAGGCAAATTCCTCCCAATACTTGATCCAGGAGTCCCTTTGTCTTCTGGATTGGGTTCAAAATTACAAGACAACGCAGATATACATTAGTAGTCGTAAGCCTAAAAATCGGTTCAGCTGTTGAACGACGGTTTTATAATAAAATACAAAATGGACATTTATATTTTAATTTTGAAGTCTCTGTAAAATGTATTAAATGATGTTATAATGTATACTTTCGGTCAGCTCCAGCTCTGTTAAGCCTAAATCAAATTCGTCTTAACATTTTTTTTTCTGCTTACGTGTATGTTTGATTCTTTAAATTCATTTTTCTTCCTCCCCATGCAACCCAAAATCGGGTTAGTTTCATCAAAAAAGTCTTTCCCGAATGCGCAATTTTTTCCAATACTTGATCCAGGAGTTCCCTTGCCTTCTGAATTGGGTTCAAACTTACAAAGCTACGAAGTTGAACATTAGTAGTCGTAAACCCGAAAATTGGGTCTGCTGTTCAACGATGGTTATAAAATTATAAAGTTATAAGAAAAATAGTTGCTACCACTTTTAGTGTTCAATAACACGAAAATGTTTTACAGTGTATCATTGTCGCGTTTTTAGGGAGCGTCTAAAGAACACAAGTACTCCGAGAGCAACAAATAAAAAAAACAATTTAACAAATAAAAGAAATATAACAATATAGTAAAATATGAAAAGTAAAACACAGTACAATACAATTTACAAAAAAAAAAAAATGCTTTGATGCAAGGATGCAAGTAATAATCATCTGTGCCAAATCTCCAACTGTGGAGTCCAAGTTCATATTTCCCTCATGAACATTGTGTAACTACATTTTAATTAAAAGATGATCAGATTGAAAATATCTTATGCCTATTGCTTCAAAGTTTGCAATGCTTTAGTGCCTATTGCTTCAATTTTTTAAACGATTCAAAAAGTATATGAAATGAATTTATCATTAATTGCAACCTATGTTATTAAAAATAAATTATCTGATTAAAACTGAAACATAATAAAGCGTTTGTACTAAGTAAGTAACAAAATCCGGGTACTAAAAAATTCCATCCATCTCAAATTCACCTCTTGAAGGTACTTAATATTTTTTCTTTCATTCAACTAAAACTCTTCACTAGCACGTTTCATTCCTGACCTGCATGGCGTTGCAATTAATTAGCTAATTAATTGAATTAAGTCTTCTACAAAAGGAATACGAAGAAGGGGAAGAAATGCGACTTTAGCTCGCAAAGGCCGTTGCACTAATTGCATATTTCGTAAAACGTCTTAATTGGGTTCACCATGGAGTTGTTCGCCAAAAACTGTACTTTCTTCTTACGCTTCAGCCTCATCTTCTACTAAGATCGATAATTCAGCAAGAGTGGCAGGATCGAAGAAAATGCTTGATTCAGCTTCTTTGTGCGAAGCTCGCTCCAGTGGATATCCTTCTTTAAGTTCATGCCACATCAAAATGTCGAGGTAGAGTTGGTTTGATAGGATATATCGCATCTTTGGCTCGAATTCTTTTATCAAAGTTTCCATTTTGGTCTTAAGTAGAAGAGATTTTGGATAGGGAATAAGCTCTTTCGGAGAAGGAAATATAATTTTTTTTTTTTATTATTTTCTGGTTGCAATAAAAATGATAAGTTAAATTTGAAATTTCCTTTTTTCATTCATGCTTGAGTTTTTTTTCTAACGCAAATGCTTTTTATTTAAACATACTCTTTTTTAATCTCAATATTGTATTTTATACATTTATAGTTCAAATATCTTTCAGAATAATGATAAAATTGGAAGTACTTTAGAGTCGGAATCGAAAAAATTATTTCCTCTACGCTCCCTCTGTTAAAAGTAGGTTCTGTAGGTTGAAACGCGAGAAAAAATGATCGTTTAAAAATTATTTAGACAATATTTTTATGATTATGTAAACAAAAACCATTACTTGAATAAATATCAGGACAATGGTTTGAAAAATCACAAACTTAATCAATTACATATTAAAGTTTTTGAGCCATTGATGTACAGATTTATTGAAAAAGAACACAGAAGATTAACATGGTATAATAATAATATACTGGAATTCAGTAGACGTTTTAATTGAGTACAAGTCAGATTTTGAGTCAAGCTCTCAGGAAAATCCAAAATAGAAATCAAATATTTGAACTAGAGATTCCATAGTTCGTCATTTTTTAACTAGTAATTATTTTATATTTTATATTTTTTATGTGTATAAATATTTAAGTAAAGTTCATAACATATTTTTAATCTCATTATTTAATTTTACTTTATGAAAATTAGATAATGAGTCATCTTCATCATGATCCATCCATGAAATTTGATCTGTATTCCTTATATATCCATTCATAAGAAACAATATAACTTTCGCATTCATAATTAAAATTTTAAATTAGCAAAAATATAATTATCACGCTTACTTTGAATTGCAAACTATCAGTCTCGATTTCACAATAACAGAAGACTTTAAATATTGTTAGCAAGATTGATAATTTTTATAAAAAACGGGATAGTTGTCTATCGTTAAAGTGCATTTAACAAATCATCAAAAAAATTAATGAAAAAATTAATTTTCTGAACAGAAAATTTTTGAAATAAAAAATAATAGAGAAGCTAGAATACATTTGGTAACTGAAAAAAATAAATTGGGGCAAAACAGGACTAAATGGGTACATCAGAATAAAATAGAGTAACATTGACAGCGTAATAGTGTAAATACATAATTGTGTAGTATAAAAATAGGATTGAAAGTACTCAAAGATTAGTACAAAAAAAAAGGATTTTGGAATTTACACTATCCACAAATGCCTAAGCTGTAACCGTCACCTAGATTCATTTATGACGTACCATCTTCAATCCATTTGTTTGAAAGAATGGCTGTTGATACGTGAACTCAAGGCTTACAGCTTTTGCTGTTCGTCACGTCGCTATAACATAGCAATATACTTTTTTCTTTCAGATATGTGTATTTTTGTTGTTGGCTGCGGATGAGTTACAACAATTTCTAAATCTTTATATACATATATTTACATTTTAACAACATCGATAAATTAACAGAACCATTTTATTAGACTGTTATTTCAGGTCGCCATAATTTTGTCAATTATTTATAGCCTTTAAAAGACCGAATGTCTCGTAATAAATTCTAATCTACGGAACTCCCGCTATTGATGAAGATAGACAGGTTTAAATCAATAGCCTCAGGATGTCTTTTAATTCGGGAAATTTATTAGTAAGTATATATGTCCTTAAAATAACGAGATTCGTTTATCACCTGAAACGCTTTATTCTTATATAATTCCTTTTATAGACTAGAAGTGTAGTTGAAGCTGATATTATTGAGAGATTCAATGGAACGCCAGAAACCAGTTGGAATTTAAAACCCAGATTTATTTATAAAACACTAACAACAATAACATACTGCGCAGATTGATGTGAAGAAAGAATTAAAATACACTGCCATCTGTGAAATATTTATTAACCATCCTTTTTTCTTAACAAACATTTAATAAAAATAATAAAAAAACAATAAAAATCCTTTTAGCATTATTTCCGATTTCAAATAAGTAAATATATATATTTTACATTTAAATTACATCTATAAATTAATGCAACTATTTCATTAGAGTTTTATTTTATATCTAGATAATTTGTCAATTTAGTCTTTCAAAAGACCAAATATCTCGTTACAAATTCTAATCTAAGGAACTTACATTATTGCCGAAGATAGGCAGGTTTAAATCAATAGCTTCAGGATGTCTGTTAATTCAGAAAATTCATTAACAAGTATGTCCTTAGAATAACGAGATTCTAACTGAACGTCAAACGCTTTTCACCGAGAAACCTTAACTCCTAAATAATTTCTATTATAGACTAGAGATGTAGTTGAAGTTGCTTTATAGAGATATTCGATGAAACGCGAGAAACCAGTCAGAATTCAAAATAAGTTCAAATTAAATCGAAGGAGAGCTTTGAAAAGTTGTAAGGTTCGAATTTAAACGGTCAAGGGAATAAAATGTGTTTATTTAATGAAATGCGTGGTGGAATACGTTTGCCTTGAATTCGATAAAGTATGTGTATTGATTCCTGCCAAAAGGTTCTTTAGATAAAATTAATTTCATAACAGGCAGTTTTAAAGAGTGTTTGGATTGAGAACACAGAATGATGTTTAAATTTGAAAAAGTTTAGGAATCATCGCCAAAGGTCTGTTTGGTTAGTAGATTGAAACATTATTTTAGAAAGTTCGCCTTAAAAGGGGTTTCAGGCTCCTTATGCAATTTCGCTACATTGTTTTAATAAGAGCAATTGAAGAATAATTTCTTTTATTAAATCAAGCGTATAGAAGTAGTTATTGCGGAAAGCAAAACTAAATTTTAATTGTAAAGATTAGTTGAAAGAAATAGAACAGTTTAGAAAAAAAAAAGAAATTTATTGCTATGGCATACAGGAAGATTTTTTATTTCGGTACTGATTAAAAACATCTTAAAGCTGCACTGAGAAAGAACAAGTACGGTCTAAACTATTAGAATATGGTAAAATTTATGGTTACACCAAAAAGTTCAGTACGTTTGACCGAAGCTTCTTGATAATGGTTATGGTTAAATTAATAATAAAGGATGGTTATATAATATGGCATAAAACTTGTCCTTACCTTCATTTTGTGAAACGTAAAGGTTAAATTAGGTTTACCTTGCTTACTTTATGCTTTTTTCACCTTATAGTGAGAACAAAAGTATGGCAAAAACTACTAGCAAATTAAAAAATTCCACGTTTTTGGCTCAAAAGGAACACCAAAAACACAGTATTTATTACTGAAGCACTTTGGTACTGACAAAAAAAAAACATAAGTAAAATTAACAATAAAATATGGTTTCGTAATATGTGATGAATTTTGACAAATGTGGTCAAATGTGTTCATTTTATCACGCTTACCTTAGAGTAAGGAATAAAAAAAAATTCGGATAAATTTAAGTTTCAGTTTTATATTTTCTACTAAAAGTGAAGTTATAAGAATTATGATTTTGAAAAGCAGACAATTCGGTAAACCGTTACCATATGAACAGAATAATTAAAAATTGAATGGTCCAAATACCGTATAATTTACTTTTATTATACAGCATTAGTTTTTTTTTTTTTTTTTTTTTTTTTTTTTTACCGGAAATGTTATTACGATACAGTGCGGTAATTTACCAGATTTTCTTTCCCTGAGTAATTTATTTATTAATTCTTAATGTTCAACACAAATAAACACTTTTTTTACGTCTTTTCAGGTAAGAGGACTGAATTTTGGAATGCTATTTTTATATAAATTACAATATTTGGAGTACACAAAGAAAAATCTATGAGGTGAAATTTTTAATTTATTCCGTAAATGTTATTACGCATCCATCGCGTGCAATCATGAACAAAAAAAAAATTCTTATTCAAGACAACCATTAAAACATCTTCCTTTGAAACAAAACTTTATATTAGACTAACTAAAACATTAAGTTTATCATTTTAACAACGAATGCAAAAATTTAACATTAACTCGCAGAACTTTGAAGAACTTTTGTATTTTAAATTGTGGAACTTTTCCATACTCTTTAGAAGATTTCTAGAACTTCAAAAAATATGAGATTCATTATCAACTTAACATTATCTCGAGACTTCAATACAACATCCATGAAAGATTTACTTAATTAATACAATTGCAGAACGCATCATAGGATACATGTCAAAAATTTAATATTAATTCACAATCAACAACTAAGCAATGAAAATGTTTTATTTACTGACTTCAAAGCAACTTTTATATAAAAATTAAAGTTTGAAGTATTTGATAGTTTCAAATGAAAATTTGTTTACCTTTATAATGTTTCAAACTGCATTTGTAAAAATCATTTTATTTACATAATTTGGGTATATTATTATGAGTGTTGAACTCGTCGAGTTTATTTTGGTGCTAACTTGTGCCATGATTTTTACCAAAAATATTGCATATTATTTTACAATAATATATCATACTCAACCCTCTTATTGCATATCTTATCTTAAAAGTAACCACTATGTTAAGAAACACGTTAGTAATGAAGGACGCCTAAATCACAAATCGATGTGTTGTATGTTTGCATAAAGAATAACCATGAAAGACTAACTATTGCTGCATTAATTATTTATACGATATTACGATTACTATGTAATTTTTCATATTATTGATGACTTTAATTTGGTTTACAAACCAACAACGGGTCACTCTGTGGAAGAGAAAATCAAGTACTGTTTTAATTAAATTCAGTTAAATGTATAACAACCGGTAATTAAAATTTTGAAAAAATACAGCGGATAGGTCAGCAAAATGTAGGTTTTTTATCCGTTATGTTGTCTTATACATAACCTTACACTGTATACTTTAAGAATCATTAAACAATTAGGATACCTCCAAGTTACCTCATCATAGGTAAATTTAGAGCCCCTGAATTAGAGAAGGCATAGCTAAATCGTGGCATTTGTCGATTCAGGAGCCAATCAGGTTTGACACTTACGCGTAATGTTACTCACAGGTATCCAATTAAACATCCTTTAAATCACATTGTAAGGCAAAATTACATCACTTTTTCCGGAATTGCAAGTACCCAAATGCTGTTTTTAATTCAAAACCCAAAGTTTATTTTAAAATTATTTTTTAAGTGAGGTTTGATACACTCTTTTTCCTTCACTTTTTTAACTTTTAAGGATCTTTTTTAAAGCTCTTTCATCAAGAAATGTATAAAAACAAACAGTTAAGAGCCTTAGACTCAATGCGAAGCTGTAATTTTATATTATATATTTACCATTTACGCTAGAGAATTGATTGTGTTTTAAATAGAAAAGAGCCTTAAATATTTATAAAATTATAAAACCTTAAAAAAAAAAATTCCGAATTCATTGGCAAACAGCAAATATCAGGTATTTCACAAAACTCTGGTTTTGACTCCTTGTTTGCATTTTGCAAAATTTTCAAAATTAGCAAAATGGCTAAAGATAAACAAAATTTAGCTTAACAATCACGAATAACTGTTTGAGACTCGCAGCAGTTAATAAAATTGCAAAAGAAATTTTTTTTTACTAAAAAGCTTTATTTAATGGGACGGCAGAGTCTTCTAAAATCAATTTTAAGTAAAAATTCTATCTGTATAGTAGCCTCACTTGTTTTGGAAGAACTAACTAAAACATTTTCATCCTTTTTCGTAAAAATTTTCGAATCAAAACATCAGTTTTCAGTGAGAAATCGGTTCTTTCCCCTACAATACCTTTACTATGATATACAGAGCAATAAATTGCAGTTTTAACATCGCTGCGATGAAGGGGAAAAAACCACCAAAACATTTTCACTGTTCCAAGAACTGATCGCAAAGCCGAGTTGAAGAGTATTTTTCCTGAATCATTCTTTCTCGTTTTCTTTATCCTCAACTTTAACGTTTCGACAGTCGTTCGTGTGGAAAACGAAAAAGGAAAGACATAATTCGCCGTTTCCTTTGTTTCCAAGGATTTTGCTCCATAGATGACTTCCGACTTTCTCCGGAAACGTAAGATTTGAGGAAAAACCCGGAAATAGGCGGTCGTTTTCATCCCTCGATCAATCAACACTTCAAGTTTGGAACAACATCTAAGAACGTATCAAACGACAATTTCATGTTTTTAAATAAAATTTTCAGCCTGAAACATCCATTAGTTCAAAGTCGGATTTGAATTTTTTTTTTTAAAACAAATTTTTAAGTCGTTCTATGTTAGGCAGTTTTGTTTAGAAGGCATCTCTATTTATTTATGCGAAAATCATGAAGCATTTATTGATATTATTTATTTCGTAAAACAAATATATTCATTGAACATAAACACTTTTGAAAGCAGCGCTTTAACTGTTTCGTAAGAATTTATAAACTTTTTAAAGTATTGAGCTAAGGAATGATTAACACTAAAAAGACTGAAAAATGCTAAATATCTAGTAATTTTAGAGAACAGAGAAATTAGATTCCCAAAATTTAAAAGTATGATAAAAATTAATTTTGAAAGATTATAGTACAGACTTGATCATCAGAGTTTCTTGGTATTTTACATTATTTGGATAGAAAAATCTCCTCATAAAGAATTTTTTTACAGATTTTTTTACTCAAAGGAAGTGTTTTCCACATTTGGTTCTCTTTTTGAGAATATTTTCGAACCTGTATACGCATTATTCATCTAGTTTATTGGCTTTCGCTTCATTTCTAGACGTTATGCCGTTTGGAGCCGTTTGGAGAGAATGAATTGATTCAACTCATATGAACTTTTCACACAAATGCAGAATAAAATTTTCGCGAATAAGTTACTTCTTTCCATATATATATATATATATATATATATTAAAATACGTTTTTTTTTTCAAAGTTGTTATTCCATTTTTAAATTATATTGGAAGTATATATTATTTTTTTATTTCATATCGAATAACCTTAAACACAAAGGAACTTTTGGATCAAGCTTTTGGACAACCTAGTCTTCTTGGAGAATTTTTATGAATATAACCAGCAATTGCGTTACGCGGAGGGGAAAACCATGAAAACCTTCCACTGTTAAACTGACAGCTAGGGTATTCTAACCACTGATCCATCTCCTACTGAGGATGTTTTACGCCAGCCATGTGATTCGCGTGAGCCATGAGAAGGACCCGTATCAACCGGCCACCACTGAAATTCGAACCTGGGAAATCTCGAAGCGAACGCTTTATCCCCCGAGTCCCCGTGTCTCTTAAAAATGATTTAATTCTGATGAAACTTAGAAACTGTAAATTTTTATTTTTCTCTCTACAGCTTATATTATACAATAGTGCCTCGTTTTAACGACGCTCGGCGGATTGGATAAAAACGTCGTAAATAACGAGACGCGTTGCTATATAAGGGAAATGAAAATTTGAAAACTAAAAATAAAATGCTATAAACCGTGAAAACTAAAATTTAAATGCGTATAAATTTAATTATCTATTGTTAAGTGCCTACATACGTTCTGAAACTTGAATGTGATTTATTTCATTAGAAAAAAAAGTTAAAACAATCCGACACAAAAATTTTATGAAAAAAAAAATTTTGTTTGTTGACTCTTTTTCTTTGCCATAAAGTGTGCAATGAATTTTTCAACAATCCAGGACATCCATGTCTCTCTCTTTCTTCATTTCCGTTGAAGAAAATTCTCAGTCGCCGCAGTATAACTACGGATTTAAAAAATGATGGTGATCTGAAGATTCACTGTCTTCCTCATAACTTTTGAAATGCTGTCAGTGTTGTTCTGGGAATGTCTGGTGTCGGTCGAAACTGATGTAAAACTACCTTTTCTGAAACCATTATTGATATAGTTTTTCGAAAAAATTTTCCGACTGGACAATATTGAGTTTAAAACTTCTAACACGTTTACTTTTCTTTTTTTGTTGGATATTAGAAGTTGTAGGGCATATCAAATCGTCAGTATTTATGGGAAATAGTATTTGAGGACGCTCTGAATTCTGGGATTTTTTTTTTTTCATTATTGATATAGAAAGTAAAGGGTAACAAGTTAAAAAACGCTAAAAGCAGGATATCGTTATTTACATCCTATACGTTATCCTATACGTTATATCGTTCTATGGGATCAATGCATAAGTAAACAAATGAACACATTAATAAATTCATATTATATGAAATCAGTTAAATGCAATGATTTAAGTTATTTATTTTTGGAATAATAGAAAATAGGAGAGAGAGAGAGATGCAGTGGCCCCTCCATCTTTGACGTATTAAATCTTGAAATATTATATTGAAAGTAGAAGTTTAAATTTACATATAAAATGCAAAATAACAACATTCATTTGATCTTATGAGAATAGTTTATGACGTGAGTATGAAAATTTAGGTAATAATAAAGTAAAGTTATTTTCTTTAAAAAAAGAAAACTACATTTTTCAAGTGACCAAAAAGGAGAAAATAATTCAGTTTTTGTCAGATCAAGATACAAAACCGTAGGAGGCATAACTTCCGTTTGAAGTTTGTTTTTGGTCTGACGAAAACGGAATTATTTTCTCTTTTTCAGTTTACTTGAAATGCACAGCTTGTAAAATTTTTATTTTATCATTTTATTTTATTTTATTTTTTACCGAAAAATTCATTTTTTCCAGAACATGTTACGGAACAAAAAATCTGATATGCCGCAATTTCAACAGTAATAATTACCGAAAAATTACTGTTTCAATCTAATGAAATAAATACTACTTCAAAAGTTTACAGTATAATATTTTACAGTAAAAATGAACTTTACGGATGATGCCTAAAGTGCTGGTACTTTCAACTGTAATTTGTTCTGGAAATTTTTACAGTGTAGTTAATCTGAGATAGTTTGTCGCTAGTCAACGCCGAATTTCTTTCACCGAGCATTCACCGATGAATTGACGAAATTTTTTTTGCATGATGATGCTTATCCACAATGCTCAGTAAACTAATGTCTGTTATGCACAAATTCAAATTTGACGTGTTCAAGTTTGACTCTTGACACTTAGCTGATAATGAGGAACCATTATAATAAGTATTTTAAAATCTTGATCAGGCTTACAGATAGTTTCGAAATACAAAAAAAAAAAAAAAAAAAGAACGTCAAGAATGTTAAAATTGCCTAAAATTATCTGTTGTTTACGAAACATTTGGGAGCAAACTCAAAACTGTCTAAAGTTTACCAAAAAGTAGACGAAAAACAAATATATACACTTAATTTTCTTGAAAAATATGTAGAATTGTACATTTTTATTGCTTTTGAGATTTTGACGTCCCTTTAAAAATTTGAAATATTGGATCCAAGTGAAAAACGTCGAAATCATTTTTGAAGACGGCTTTAATATTGATGATAAAAGGAAGAAAATATATGAAGTATAAACTTTTCTCTGTTGCAAAGATTTATCTGAAGTTTTACATTCTTTTTTATACCTTTAGAAGAGGGGAAAAAAAGTATTCAGTTTCATTCTAAGTTTAGTGACAAAAAAAGTGTCTTTTTTTTATGACCTGCATCAGATGAAAACCAATGTTGAAAGGTTAAAACGTGTGTGGAAGAAAACTAGTTTCCTTCGCCATTTTTCCATCTTTCTCAGTGGAACGTTTTTATTTTATGGATTTCGTTATATGAGTTTTTTTTTTTTTTTTTTTAAAAAAAAGGAAAAATGAGACATTTTTAGTAAATCCGCAATTTTTTTTACACACTATAAACTCTGAGTGAAATGGTTTTAAAAAATAAGGTTTCATATCTGAAAGCGATTATACTTTTTATTTTCATTTTACTTTCTTTCATAATTCAGTTTTCTTGTTTGTCGTTGAAATTTTTTTTCATAAAAATAAACTCTCCACATCCATGTATTTTTGTATTTTTTCTTTCAAAATTGTAATAAAATATGTCCTTTCATTCTATATAGAATAAAGTATACATTCATTCTATATACAAATAGACTTTAAATATATATATATATATATATATATTTAAAGTCTATTTGTCATATTTAGCGTACTTAGGTTTTTACATAATTACTGACTAATTACATTATTATTTTTCTCTTCTAAAAGAAAGTTTAATTCGATTTTAAAATTAAGGGAAGTTGGTAGGGCCCTACATATCAATAATTCTAAAACAGTCCTTTTTCGATGTACCTTTTTTATGAAACTACTCATGATATAGCTTTGAACTATTTTGGGGGTATTTGAGATTATATCAGTTGTTTGTTGTGATAATGTTTTAGCGTTAAAAGATATACTTTTTCAGTGATGAAATATTTTTGCACAAAAATGATTAAAATTTTCAAAAAATTTAAAGTTTCCAGTTCGTAATTTTTAAAAACAATTTCTGCCAAATATATTCATTAACAGTTATCATAGTGAAAACATTGTGACAAAAATTGAAGCAATATCTTGTTTAGATGCTGCGAAAAAGTACATCGAAAAAGGTCAGTTTTAGCATGATGGGCATATGCCCCCTCTGACTCCCCTTAGATACATTTTTAGCATTTCAAAAGTTCCAATCACTCATTTTCATGCTTATTGTTATAATCTACTCGATAAAATCATTTGATATTTTAAACCATAATTAGCTACACAAAACATTTTCCAGTGCATAAAATTTACTGAAATACTACAGTTTACATAAATAGAAAATATTGAAACATATTTTCATACATTGTTAAAGAATAAAACATAAGATTTATGAGATTTATGAAACAAAAATCACCACAGGTGGAGAAAAAAAACAAGTTTTCATATTCCTTTGAATTATTAAAAATGTCACTGTTACTTATATTCAGGTTTTAGAATGTCAAAATATAAATCCAAAATATTTCATGACTGTTCAATTATTTGTACTGCCATTTCATTTGTATTCATTTTTAGGTTACACCTCGTTGCTCTTTTCCAATATATTTATTTTATGTAATTCTTTTTATGACAGTATATTCTGAAAATGCTTTTTACGAACGAATAATATATTGAAGAGTGCAAGAAAACATCAACAATACTAGTATTTTATGGCATCATTTTGCTAGAGGCAGCGACATAAAATGTTTCTTACCAATCCATAAAATTTCATGACGCGAAGAGATCCACACCTCTCGCCAATCTCATTCAATTAATTTATTTTATTATTTGGCGATATTTTTTTTCTCGCTGATACAGTAAAAATGGAAACAAATGACTGCCAAAGAGAAATTCTATAATAAAGAGTAAAAAGAACAGGTATCGGGATACGACGTGGCGTAACTGATATCACTTTACAAATTGCGACCAAAAGAACCGAAACTTTTGATACAAATTGCTTTTGTCACTAGTGCTCCATTAGTTTTTCCTCCTCGAAACCGCAGGATATGCCTTATCTTTGTAACGGATACATTTTCCTTGTTTTGTTATATCGAAATTGAAACAGATGTTTCGCAGAGGTGTATGTATTGTGGAATTATTTGTGGAATTTTTAAAGTTGCTTTTCGAATGGCAATATATTCGAAATATTTTGTTTACTGGAATTTGAGTTTTGTATACTTCGATTTTTTAATCATCATTTTATTTTGCATCATTTTTAACGATTCTTTATCTTTATTAAAATTTTAATCTTATTTTAAAAAGGGATAAAAGTGATTCCACATAGAATATGAACTTTCATAAAAAGAAATTTAATTAAATGAAATTGCATTTTATGGACTTATTGAAGAATTACAAATTTACATAAAAAAAAATCTTTTGTTTATTTATGTTCTTATACTCGTTACTTAAATTTAAAATGAATCTAATTCGACCAGATTTGTGCAAAAAAAATAATCTCAAATAATTTATTTTAATTCCGTTCTATAAATTATAAAACTTTTTCTTATGAGCTGTATGTATTGTGGAATTTTTTACGGAATTTTTAAAGCTACTTTTCAAATGGCAAATTATTAGAAACATTTTGTTCTCTGGAATTTGAATTTTTTATTGTAAATTATATATATTAATTCAATTTTTAAGATAATATGCGTTATTGCATATTGTTTTAAAAATTGATTCAGCTGTTATTGAAACTCGTATATTTTCATGTAAATTCCTTTAAAATTTGTGTAAATTGAGATTTTATTTTAACGGTGTGGTTAGATATGAAGGTTAGATAACTTAAATACTACCAATATATAATTTAAGCGAATGATCTAATTGATGAATTATCTAACGATAACTACAACGATTAGTAATTTTGAATATTTGAATAGCAAATTAACACAACATTTTTTTTTTTAATATTCGACAATGTACAGTGTGTTTATCTGTCTCTTAACATTGATGTAGGTTCTTCAAACATCTCAATTTTACTAAAATAAGTATTTTGATTACTATATTTTACAGGAAAAAGAATAGAATCGTTTTTCTAAATGCTGAGAGATGCAAAATTGTGCATGTCCTAATAGTTTTTGTTAATAAAACGTATTTAATTAAATGCATTGAAAGACATAATTTTAAAGTAAAACTATTAAAATGAAAATAGGAAAATTATTATACCATTCATGAAAAAAAAATATTGTTATTAAATTAAAGACTGTTCATATGGGTTTTTTTTTGCCCTAATTTATTTTAGTGTATGGATACATATCTTGTTAAAAAAAAAGTGTTTTGTTTTTATCCTTTTTCAAAAACGAAATGAATATGTCCTGCAGAATTATTTGATAGTCCTTACCATCCATTTCATGTAACGCAAACACTAAATTATGTTTGCCTTGCTTATATTTAGGCATCCCAACCACACTAAAAGAAAGTATGCTCAATGCTATCAGAATACGATGAAATTGACCGTGTTTCTGGCTTTGTGGGACCATCAAATAGTTCGATAATTTTTACCAAACTGTTTTTGGTAAAAATTATCTAGTAATTAGTAATGACTTTGTAAAATTATTATTAGTAATGACTTTGCTAAAATTAACTATAAAATATGGTTTTATAATATGTGATGAAATTTTGAAAATGTGCTTAAATTTTGTAATTTTATGATGCTTCAAAGCATGATATAAAATCATTTATTCGGTTGAATTTACTTTTCAGTTTTATATTTTTTATCAAATGAAGGATTATAAGACATACATTTTGAAAACCAGAAGTTCCGGTAAAAGTTACCATATGAATAGGAAAATTACCAAATGAATGGTTAACCCATGAACTGGTATTTAACCATTATCACACTCCATTGTCACACAGTACGCTCATTTTCCCAGAATTGCCTTCTCCATGCTGTATGCTTCCTCCGGAAGAAATTCTTTTTTAGCAAATCTTTACTATAGTACCCGTCTGGGCAGTCTGAAATTTTTTTCGCTAAAAATAACTTACAATAAAATATATTATTTTTAGAAATAATTTTGATTTAAAAAGAAATTTATATTATTATTATTTTTATAGACTGATTGTAATTGAATAAATGAATAAATTGAATTCATTTAAAAAAAATAATTCTTAATAAGAATATAATTAAAACCTTATTCTTAATATCCAAGTCAACTGGATTACATTAAAAGTTTTAGTTACATACTTAACATCGTATTTCTTACATATTAAATTAAGCTGTTTCTGTTTATCATCTAAGCAACACATCCCTTATTTAACTCTATTTTGATGTCAAAAATTATTAGATTCTTCTACTCTGAATAATATAATTATGGAAATGTATTTGATTACAAAGGAATAATGAGAAGTTAGTTACTTGTTGTTTTGACTATGATAAATTTATCGGAATTAAATGGTAAAGGCATTGAATGTTTTCTTAAATAATTCCAATTTCGGAAAGTACTTGTTATTATTTATATCAAGACAGAATTAATATACATTAAAATATATAGTTAACTAGTAAAATAAAATATAAAGTAAAGTTCTAAACAAATTAGTGAGATAAAACCTTAAATGAAATACATAAATAACTAGAAAAATAAAAGTTAATTGCACAGTTAATTAGAAAGTCATTTGTTAGTCAAAGTAACTACAAAGTTAAATAAAAGAAAATTAAATTAAGGTATACTTTATTTATATATAATATTATGTTGAATATATATTTAAAAAGTTTATAAGTTCATTGTAAGAAATTAAAAAAAAACCATGTCAAACTTTCCCTCCAAAAAACGTTTTATTATGTAAACTGCAATATAAAGTAAAGTTCTAAACAAACTAGTAAGATAAAACCTTAAATGAAATACATAAATAACTAGAAAAATAAAAGTTAATTGCACAGTTAATTAGAAAGTCATTTGTTAGTCAAAGTAACTAAAAAGTTAAATAAAAGCAAATTAAATTAAGGTATACTTTATTTATATATAATTTTATATTGAATACATATTTAAAAAGTTTATTGTAAGAAATTAAAAAAAAAACCCATGTCAAACTTTCCCTCCAAAAAACGTTTTCTTATGTAAACTACATTGTCTTTACTTTTAACCCCTTAATAATCGGTGAATTTTCAAGAAAACGGTCATAAATGTGTCTATTTTTTTATCCCTGAAAATTATATGAAACTATGTGTATGAACAATATATATATATATTCATTTTTAATTTTTGATTTGTTTTTAGCTTGAAATTTTTAAAAATTTTATATTTTAGGAAAAGCAAACATTCAGTGTTACTATGACTTAATGTTGGTTTTCCAGCAAGCAAGGAAAATTTTAAAAATATATGTTTTAAAAATATCCTGGTACTGCTATCTGGTGTGTAAAATGAGAAATAAAATGTTTCTCGGGCAGCAAAGAAAAAAAAAATTAATTAGTTTCCAGCCCATCAATATTACGGGAGCGAGAAATAACAAACGAAATCTCAACATGTCATTTTCACAGGAGCGAAAAGTAAGGGGTTAAAAAATAAATTTTATCTTGAGCACAAACCAGGTGTATTCACAAAGAGCCTAACTAGGTAACTTTGCTAAGATTACAAATAACGTATCACAAATACACGCATTTGATTAGTGCTGATTAGCTGACTATAGTGCTGGCAACTGGTTTAAAATAAACTAACTATCTATAATTACCTTAAAAATATCCTGGTACTGCTATCTGGTGTGTAAAATGAAAAATAAAATGTTTTCCTGGCAAAAAAAGATTTATTAGTTTCCAGCCCGTCATAACACGGGAGCGAGAAATAACGAACGAAATCTCAACCCGTCATTTTCACGGGAGCGAGAAATAACGAACGAAATCTCAACCCGTCATTTTCACGGGAGCGAGAAATAACGAACGAAATCTCAACCCGTCATTTCCACGGGAGCGAGAAATAACGAACGAAATCTCAACCCGTCATTTTCACGGGAGCGAGAAATAACGAACGAAATCTCAACCCGTCATTTTCACGGGAGCGAGAAATAACGAACGAAATCTCAACCCGTCATTTTCACGGGAGCGAGAAATAACGAACGAAATCTCAACCCGTCATTTTCACGGGAGCGAGAAATAACGAACGAAATCTCAATCCGTCATTTTCAAGGGAGCGAGAAATAACGAACGAAATCTCAACCCGTCATTTTCACGGGAGCGAGAAATAACGAACGAAATCTCAACCCGTCATTTTCAAGGGAGCGAGAAGGAAGGGGTTAAAGTAATTTTTTTCTACAGTGTTTCACATTACTATTTTTTTTAAATTTAAAATTATGGTAAGGAAAATAGTTTTAAATGCACACATGATTTGAGATCTCAAAAGCATTTTATTGTAATTGCTTAAACTGGTGCTTGAAGTAAAAAAATTCTCAACCTAGATGTTCATAAATTATTAAAAAGCTAATAAAATTCCTTCTATCAAAGAAAAAAATTAAATACTGTATACATTTTCAATTCTCTCTTTTATCACAAAAGTTAGTTGGCTCATAACACATTATAGTCTATATTCAATTGATCTTTACTTAGGAAAATGTTTAAACCAATAAAAACTTAAAACGCGTTCAAAAGAAGTTGGTGATTAGTTATAGTGTTTTCAATTTAAAATCTCCACACAAAAGTAACAAAAATAAACTTTGATGCTATGAAAGAAAAATGTTTTTAGTGTAGGGTTATAGTTCCTAAAAGGTCTGATTGTGGCAGCAGAAAACATAAAAAAACCTGTTTTTTGTGTAATATTTTTTTTTAAAGTTTAAGTTTTCAGCATCAAATGAGAAGACATGTACTACATTGTCGGCTCCCTTTACAAGAGTTTAAAAAAAAACCTATAGAAAACAAGTTTTTTTTCAAATGCTTTCTACCATACTTAATGTTATTCTTCGTTTAAGTACTGATAGATAGATTGGAGAAAAAACTACATTACACCTAGTTAAAGCCAAACAGACTGGCAAAAAAGTCGTTTTAAAGCTACAACCGCTCTTTTGAAATTTTCTGATTCTAAGAATCCTAATAACATTGTTCCATTAGTCCAAACACCGACATTAAAATTCACGAAAAACAAACTGTTGCTGCAACAAAATAAGAACCAGATCTTAAGGATTTATAATTAAAATTTCAAGGAAAAATAAATAAATAAATGAAACCTCGAATTTTAAAACAGCCCTCCTTTTATTAAAAAAAAAAACTGTTTTTAAAAGTTTTTTCCTTCCCAAGCGTCTTGGTAAATGCATAACTGCAGTTTGCATTTCTCATCAAGGATGAGCAGCTTCCCGTTTTTCTTTTCTTTCATCTCCTTTTCTGCAAGTATGAAGATAACAGGGAAATAAAAAGAAAAATGGAAAAAAAAAATCATAAAAGAAATAATCATCTCTTGTGGAACAAACATAGGAACGCTCTGGTTCGTTCTCCCAGCTGTTTCCTCTAGTAGTTCTTTCTCCAGGAAAGAAGATAGAAAGCAAAGAAAAAGGATCTTTATTTTGAAAGATATATATATATATATATATATATATATATATTTATATTTTTGTTCTTTTTTGCTTTCCTTCAAGCAAAGCCGGATATTAAGTCCATAGACGTGACATTTAGCCTCTTAGATACGCTTCTTCGCGTCAATAGTTGGAGGAAAAAAATCTTTCAAATACAGCACTTCAACTGTCCTTGCACCACCTATAGATATATCCTTTTTATTATTCTCAGAAGGGGAGTTTTTGATCCGGAGGGTGGAAAAGAGTTGTGAGGAAAAAAAAAAAAAAAAAAATGAATAATTCTTATGCGCTACTTCCAAATCCGTTATTGTGCGTGGTCCGTATTGATAAATGCTTGGCGATACTTCTGGCTGAGCAATCGATCGAGGGTGTTATCAAACTGTGTTTATCATTTCTAATTTATTTGAAGATTTTTTTTTCGTCTCTTCATGGCAATAGTTTTATTTTGTCATGAAGGTTCAATATAAATGCTCCACAGGAAAAAAAAAATTCTTGATTTTTACTGGAAATAAATCTCGTTAAGGAGAACAAAAGAAAAACAATGATGCTGACATGGCTTGTTACGTAAAGTAAATTAATAATTAGTTTCAAATTTAATTTTCACTAATATTGATTATGTATTAAATTCTATTTGGATTTCCTATATTTTTATGTTATTAAAGCTGCATTAAACTCTTCTTCTTGGTTATTGTACTGAGTTAAAAAGAAAAATACGTATCTCTGACCTTGTTTTTATCACTAATGATAAATTGTATCTTTGGGAGAAAGATCTAAGCTGGCGACTGAGATCATTGCAGAAATTTAAATTCTTTCTTGCAAGCAAAGACGGTCATTCAGGCCTTAGACTCTATAATTATAGCTTCTAAGATTTGCTTCTTCCTGTCATTAGTTAAAAAAAGAATTCAAATATAGCACTTGAACTGTTCTTGCTCCACCAATAGATTTAACGTTTATATTGTTCTCAGAAGAAGAGTTTTAGATCCGGAAAGTGGAAAAGATTTGTGATAAAAAATAAACAATTCTTAAGCGCCACTCCCTAATCCGTTAACATGCATTGTCCGTATTGATGAATGCTTGGTGATACTTCTTTCTGAGCAATCAATCGATGGAGTTATCAAAATGTGTTTATCATTTCCAATTTATTTGAAGTTTTTGCATCTTCAAGGTATTAGTTTGCCGTAAGGACTCAATACAAATGCTCCACAAGAAAAAAAGAACTTGATTTTTACTGAAAATAAATCGCGTTAAATAGAACAAAGGAAAAACAATGGTGTTGTCATTGCTTGTTGCATAAAGTAGATTGATAATTAGTTCCAACATTATTTTCCCCTAATATTGATTATGTATGAAATTCTATTTGGATTTCCTATTTTTATGTTGTTAATATGCAGCACTAAACTTTTCTGTCATTGTTATTCTACTGAGTTAAAAAAAAAACGCATTTTTCACCTTGTTTTCATCCCTAATGATACTTTTCTATTTTTGGGAGAAGAATTTACGCTAGCGACCGAGATCAAATGTGAAATTCAAGTTCTTCCTTTCAAGCAAAGACGGATATTTAGACCATAGACCCGATAATTGACCTCTTAGATTTACTTCCTCGTGTAAATAGATGGAGGAAAGGAATTTTAAAAACATCAATTCAACTGTTTTTGCACCACCTATAGATGTAGCCTTTATATTGTTCTCAGATGAAAAGTTTTTGATCTGGAAAATTGCGATAAAAAAATTAATAATTTTTAAGCGCCAAGTTCATATCCGTTATTGTGCGTGGTCCGTATTGATAAATACTTGGTGATACTTCTGGCGGAGCAATTGATCGATGGAGTTACCAAACTGGGTTTATCATTTCTAATTTATTTGAAGATTTTTTGTCTCTTAATGATGATAGTTTTATTTTGCCATGAGGGTTCAAAACAAATGCTTTGTTCAATTTCTTTTTCAAGAAAAAATAACTGATTTTTACTGGAAGGAAATCGTGTTTAAGAAAAAGAGTGGTATGAACATGGTGTATTACATGACTTAAAATTAGTATAAATATTATTTTCTACCAACATTAATTATTTATGTAATTTTTACATGGAATTCCTATTTTTGTTTCATGATTGCATTACTAAACTTTTTTTACTTTGTTATTCTAACTGAATTCAAAAGAAAAATAGGTAACTCACAATAGGTCGCTCAACTTCTTTTTGCCACTAATAATACTCTGTACCTATGAGAAATTGATCTAGACTAGGAACAGAGACCAAGTAAGAAATTCAAACTCTTTATTTCAAGCAAAGACGGGTATTAAGTCCACAAACGTAATATTTAGACTCTTATATAAGCTTCTTCGATAAATTTTTACTGAAACAATCGGTGGTAAGAGGAATAAAATAGGGATAATACTCAAAGATATTTCACCATAAGAACATTATCAAGAAAAATTTGATCCAAATCAGTTTGCAAAATCAAATTATATATATATATATATATATATATATATATATATATATACATATACATATATATATGCATATATATATATATATATATAATATATATATATATTTATATAATATATATATATATATATATATATATATACATATACATATATATATGCATATATATATATAATATATATATATATTTATATAATATATATATATATATATATATATATATATATATATATATATATATCTTCCCAGAGAAGACCAAGACAGTCTAGGATATATTTCAACCATATTAGTTGTAAACGTTTTAAATACTGTAAAGGTAAAAAATGTTCTTTACCTAAAATTTTACAATTAATTGGAGGAACAGACTACTCCTGGTTATTTTACCATAATTTAAGAATGAAAATTCTAACAGTGTATATGGCCATTTTTAGAATTTGCATAACTTCGGAAAATTTCTCGAGTCTTATAAGCCTATCTCACTTTGGATATTATTTCAAATTTATACAAAAATATAAAAGAAAAATGATTATTTAAAAATAAAAAGTCCTTTTTAATTCCTAACTTTTACTTTTGTATTTTTTCTAAGATAAAAAATTGAATAAATTTTGTTACTTAATCTGTCAGAAATATTAACTTAATCTATTGAAAATTCACGCCTCATTCCCCCTGTCTGCCTCCTAGTTCATTAATTTTGTGAATTACCGATCTAATTTCAATTAATCACATCGCAAATTAATTTCGTTTACTTCGTAAAGGTCTTTTAAAATATAGATATTGCGGCAAAGGAATTTGGGAAGCTTAGTTGCGGCAGATTACAAGATCGTGGCAAATGATTTACCTTGTTTGTCACCTACAGTCTTGTAAATCTTTCATTTTTAATTTGTTAAATTTTAGCAAATACTTTGGAAACCTTCGAAAAGATTATTGAGTTTGTGTTTACCTGTTTTAATTTATTCATTATTAGTCATCACATCATTAACTGTTTAATTCTGTCGTAAATTATTAGATAGACGTCTAATAGTACTATTACTAGTTTGTACGAAAGTTTTTTGTAATATATAGAAATTTCAATAATTTAAAAGAATAAAATAATTATCATAAATTAAACATATGATATAGATTCTTTTAATTGGGAAATAAAAATAAATTCAGTATACTTATTTATAAATAAGAACGATTGCGCTTTTCAAATATTATATTTTAACGTGTTTGATTACAAATTTTGCACCAAGAGAAAATGTACTGTCAAAACTACCAATAAAATTTATTGTGCTTCTGGTACTAGGGGAACGCAAAAATGATCGGTAGTTTTTTTCGAACCTCGTTCGTAATAAATTTGATAAAATTAACAATAAAATATAATGTGTGGCAAAATTTAGTCCATGTGGTAAAACTTTGTAATTTTATCTAATCTTAGAGCATGGAATAAAAACCATTTTATATAGTTAAACTTACTTTTCAGTTTTGTATTTTTTACTAAATGTTTTGTAATAAGAGCTGTAACTTGAAAATCAGAATTTCTGATAAATCGTTACTTATGAACGAAAACATTATCAAATTCATGGTTTTTAAATTCCGCATTTTTTGGTTTTATTACCAGGATTATGGTCCGTTTTTTTACCAGAAATATCATTACCATGCAGTATGGTAGTTTTACCAGAAATGGTTGTCCGTGTGTTATTAACTGTCATATTTTTAAGATATTTTTCTAAAATTGTAGCCTTTAGATTCCGAGTATATCTTTTTTTCCCCAACACATACCCAATTGACCCCCGTCATTCAGGTTATCAGTAAAGCAATTGGATGAGCCAACGTTGCTAACGTAGTAAGGTCAGATAGTATTGGATAATGAAAGAACATCTGAGCCTAGCCCGGGATTTAAACCCAGGACCTTTTTGATGTGTGGTCATTTCTCTGACTACTACACAGTCCGGTCGGAGCAAATATATTTAAATCAGACTTATCAAAATCATGATCATTTGAAGAAAAAGCGAGTCTTATTAAGTCCGCTGTTTAATAAAACTCATTGTTACAACCAACAATAGTCAAAAAAACTTACCGAAAGAATTGTATTTGTTTCTTTCAAACTAATTTCATCAAATAACTTAATAAAGAACTTCGCAATTAGTTCTGAATTCAATGATTTCATTCGACTTGTATCACTATAACTGCAATTGAATTAAGCTTATTAAATTTAATATTCATTTTGTACAACTATTGTATTTTTATTCATTTTACATGGGGAATTAGTGTACAATTTACATTCTTTTGTAGAAAATACAGGTAAAGTCTTTTAGAATTCTCTATGATGCTTGTTTAAATGTTTAACTATCATATGCCTCACAAAAGATTAACAAAATGTGTTTTCTTTACTAACTATATTAACTATTTTGGACAAAAGCCATGTAATTGTATCTGGTATTATGGACTGAAACCAAGAAAAGGATAATTTAGTAATCCAAATAGCTTACAGCTATATAGTGATAATGAACATTTAAATTATAAATTTGCAAATATATATATTTTTAAAATAAGTGTTTCGTTTAGATACAATGCATATTCTAGAAAATTTTTACATATAATTTCGAAGAATATAAATTTTTATACTAAAAACATAACTTTTATTGTCTTTCTGTGTCAACAATGGATTAGATTTACATTTGGTGAACATAGAATGCTTTGATTTGCAAGCTTTCAACTTGAAATGTTTAAAGTTTGTCAAAAATCGTTCGGTTGATCAAATTCCTTGAATATATTGCTAAGTATTAGAATTAAAATTTCAAATAAAGTTTTTCAACATTTTGCAATTCTGATTAGAGAATTTGGTTTAGACTCTTTGATTCTGGTCACATAGGTACTGCTGCTTAACTGCATTAAACAAAAAACAAAATTAAAACTACTCTTTTCTATTTTATTCTAAAGGTTTTTGAATTTTAGGTTGTCTGGAAATTTTAAACTTCTCTTTGTGTGATTTACATAGTTGCCGGTTAATGAAGATGTAAAATTTTTATTAATTCGTTTCGTTTTCATTAAACTGAATTTTAAGCTTTACTTGGTCTCCACTTAGTTAAATGCCTTAGTTTAAGACTAGATTTTTAAGTGAGAAAAATGTGAACTTTTAATATATTCTAGAACTTATGCCTGCACCCTGGTGGATTCGTGGTGTTTTTGAAGCAAAATTTGAACTCAGCACCATTAATTTATATGGTATAAATTGGCAACGAAAGTTGTTACGAATTGTATGTTTGAATATTTAAATTTAAAGTTTTTAAATTCTGTAATTTTTTAAAAGTGAATGAAAGTGGCTTTCCTCCAGGTTTAAAAAATTTGAACTGGAAGTAATTTGGGATGCACAAACTTATTTTAAGTAACATTTAAACGTCAACTATTTAAAAATATGGAAGTGAAATGTATGGTATTATTTTTTGTAGGTTCATTTATTTTTGTAGATTTTTTTTCTTTTTTTATAACTTTCACAATTAGAAAGATTAATTCTTTTTCGGCTTTAAAATGTTCTAATTTAAAACACAAGACAAACTATAATCTATTTGTTAATTTTTTTATTACGAGGCGTGTTTTTTTTTTTTTTTTTTTTTTTTTTTTTTTTTTTTTTGCAGAAATACTTTAAGGGAAAAGTTTCATTTCTTGGGGAATAAGAAATAAGTTGAAATTACTGTTACGATTTGATTCATAATTAGTTATTGTAATTCAATCATTCTGATAATGATTGTCTTGCTTTTAATTATATTCCTGAACGCTACATTTACTGTTAATTTAATTCCAAATTGAGCTTCGATTTTGCATGTTTACACTTAATTTAGTATGATTTGTTAGTCCCAGAGTCTTCTTTTCTTCTTCTTTAGAGACACAAAATTATGACGTCACATTCTTACTTGACCCTTTTGATGTTCGTTAAAGCTATTATATCGTATTAAAAGCCACAATTTCATATCTCAGATTTTATTTTATCTTGTAATGCGTTCTAAATATAAATTGATTAGTTGACTACAATTTCATTTTACAGTTTTTTTAAAGTTTATAATAGAAATATAGGAATTAATTAATATCAAGCTCCGATGTTAAGGATAAGGCAAAGTTTACCTTCATATTTTCAAAGTAAAAATAAGATGCATACTTTTACAAAACTTAATTCAGAATATTATTTCTGAATAAGGGTTCCTCTCGAAGAAATATTTATAATTCTCAGGAGAGTGTAAGAAACAGAATAACCAGAAAAATTTTAAAATATTAAAAATAAAAAAAAAGTTAAAATTGCGTAAGAAATCAAAGATAACTAGTACATATAAAATAAATTAACCAATATTTGTAAGAATAGTTAGAATTTTGATTTATAACAGGCTGCGCTTTTATGTAAGATAATCAAAAACAATAATTTCTTGCATTTAATTTATTTTACATTAAATTTATTTCTGATAAAATTTAATAAAATTAAAAAATTTTTTTCGTTTAGATTTAATATGGTACTTAATTTAACATCTTTATGTTATTTCAAAATTTTTTTCGCATTTTTTTAGTTTGCCTTCATGATTAGAATGGACTTCTAAATCTGGCTCTCTAAAATATTCATAAGAAAAATAAACTGCAAAAGAGCATAACTTAAATTCTTTGATAAAATTTATTTTAAAATCACTAAAATTAATTTATTAAGAAATATTAAATTTTTACTGTATCTAATATTTTTGACACTTTTATTAAGTATTTTTTTTTTACTTTTATTTATTTATATTTTTATTCTAACTCCATGCCAATAATTAATATGCAGTAGCAAGATATGAATAAAATTCCCTAGGAAAGTTCTTAATCGGATAAGTATTACTCTTTTGATTTAATAAATATTTAATATCAGGTGATTTCAGTTTTCAATGTTAAATTTTTTTAACTTTATTCTTAACATCAATTTCATCAACTAAACAATGATTTAATTGATGTAATACTTTTCTTTCACCTTACAATTTGTTCTAAATTTTGTATAAGAATATTTTTATCGTCTTATAAATGTTTTAATACTATTTTCAATATACAAATATTTATTTATGAATGCTTAATTTGAATCATGAAAAGAAAATTTCTATTTTTGAAATAATAAGGGAACAATGAATTCATATATCGTCTCTGTTTATTGTAAAGATTAATATTGATTCAAGTCAAAGTGGAAAATTTTAATTAAATAATGCTATTATATTATTGGCAATGAATTATACTGATATTATGTAAAAGTTGAAGCAGAGTTAATAAATATTTGCTCCATGATTTTGTTTCAAATGTTTTTTAATGTAAAAAATTTCTATTATTGAGAATTTAAAGAAGATAAAAATTATTTTTAATAGTATTTTAATTACATTGATAGTTTTTTTATCTAAATATACCACCAGAATACTACCTTTATTTATCATAAAAAAATAACATTAGTAAAAAGCATAATAAGAAGTTGCATTTAACTAATTTATAACAGTATTAAGAAAGTTCCAAAAAATCGAAAACACAGCAATGAAAGAACTACTAAACTTGTGACGTCATAAAATGTGTTGCGGAACCGATGGGGGAAACTCGGTAACAGCACATACTTATACATATCTACTAACCTTTTATTTACACAGAGTTGGCATCCGAGATTTCTATATTGGGCTTTGATTGTATTTGGAGTTTATAACTTAAATTGTGTAAAAAATCAGCTAGACTAATGTTATAGCCTTACTGAAAATTCTGTTTTTGTAATTTTTATACAGATTTTAACTAAATTTAAAGTGTTGATTCTAATTATAGAATCAGATTTTTCTTAACTCTACTTTGAAATAATATATTTTAACATTTGAGAAAATAAAGTTATTTTCCTATTTCGCATCGATTCTAGTCAAAATCAAGGCAGACAAAATATTCCAGAAAAAAAAATTATTGTAAGACTGTAATAATTGTGTATTCTTACAACCACGACCTAGTTACATCAAATGTAACCAAAATCAGGATAAATAAAATGTTCCAGACGAAAATAACTGCAAGGCTGTGATAATTGCGCATTCTTACAACCAAACATCCTAGTTACGTTAAATCCGCAAAACGGGAGCCGATAAAAACAAAAAAACTACTTTTGCATGTGATATTTACACACCTTATGGTAGATGTAGTCGAAACATATTCAAAATTTTAAATTTCATTTCAAAATGCATCTGCAGTGGGTGCCGTGTCATATTTCATTTAATTTATAAATAGAAAACCTTAATCGGCTCCTCAAAGGCTTAAACTGGAGTTCCAAAATTATGCAATATGAAATGACATAATTACGACTATTTGTGCACTTCTCGGAGAAGTACAATAATTTTCAAACATGGAGTTTGGCTGAGATTAATTCGTTTGGCGATTAGTGCATTGGAATGGAGAGCCAAAGTGATAATTGTTAAACGGGAATAGGTTTGTGATTTTCCCGTAACAATCTAGACTCGGCACTAAGTATTAGCAACGCTCCAGAGAATGAAAATTACCCAGTCGTCGTATTAATCACGTCGGGCAGTTGGAATTCCAGTTGTTATCGTAAATGATAACATTTGAATAAATATTATAAATGATTGGGAAACTCATATCTGGGTTGCAGTTTGTGGAATTTTCATTAGAGAAACGTTATTTAGAACTCGACTAACTTTAAGATGAGTGGGCGTTCTTTTAAATGCGTCGAAAATATATTTATATATCTTTTAGTTTAGTTTTTTTTTATTTCCAAGTTTTGTAGAGAGCAAATGACACTGTTTAATATCAGTACACTAAGTGAACTTTGCTACACTGGCCTGATATGAATAATAGCGTCGGCATAGACCTAGAACGAGCCCAACTGTGTATAGTGGAGTTTTTATCAAAAACATAAAAATATCCTATAAGATAACTGGTGTGTACTTGAAGCACATATCTTTGTTTGCAACTGCAGGAACTAAGCCTTATAGAGTTGACTTGATACAAAACAAGCACAAATTCAAAACATACAATATTGTGTATAAAATCATTAACTCTTATTTTCTCTATAACTTAACTGACCGGTTCCTAAAAGGGAACGGACAAAACTCAATGAACCTAAATTTATTTTATTTTATATTCGTCGTTGAACAGCTGACCCGTTTTTGAGTTTACGGCTGTCTATGTTCAACTCTATATCTTTGTAATTTTGAACTTAATCCAGTTGACAAGGGAAATTCTGGAACAAGTATTGGGAAAGACTTGTCCTCGTGGAAGATTTTTTGATGGAACCAATTTGCATTCGCGTTACATGGAGAGGAAAACTAAGAAAACCTTCTTCGGTTAGCCTTATGTCGAGGGGACTTGGACCCATGATCCATCAATCACTGAGAATATTCAGACCAGAGTCTCATCATTAGAAAGTGAGCGCTTTATCCTCTGACCCACCACGATTCGACCTAAATTATTTGCACTAATTTTTAAATCTCCAGTTCTGCGATTAACACGAAGAAAAACATTTACTACAAATTTTCGTGAAGATTCATTAATCAGCCAAAAAAAATCATATTTTTTTATATTTATTTATTTGTTAATTATTATTATTATTATTTTTTATTGTTGGACCTGTTACGACGCGACATTTTTTTTTTTCATTTTAGATAGTTTAGATAGATTCAAATAATCAGGCAAAAAAATCATATTTTTTTATATTTATTTATTTGTTTATTATTATTATTATATTTTTTTTTGCTGTTGGGCCTGATACGACGCGACTTTTTATTTCATTTTAGATAGTTTAGATAGATTCAAAATCCACCTCTGTTGGAATAACATAAAGATTTTGAAATAGTTATATAGGATAAATATGAAAGATGAATTGAAATATTATGAAGGAAGAATCATATTCTTCTGAAATAATATTCTGGTATTTAAAGTTAATAAAAAAATCTAGGCAGGCATTAAAAGCTTACAAATATTTAACCGATGTTGCCTTTAACCGTTTTTAATTAATGTTTTTTTTCCGTAGGATTGAGGTACTCTTTTTTTTACTTTCATATTTTTTAACTAATATATGATAACACATTGTTTATTCTTCAGAGGTTGGTTATTGAAATAAATAGACTATTAAAATTATTATAATAGGTTATTAAAATTGTTTTGTTATTATTATTATTATTATTATAATCGTTAATAGTATAGTTTATAAAAATAATTTTTGCATGGAGAAAAAACTATTGTACAATTACATTACTTTATGATAATAAGATTTCTGGTAAAAAAAAAATCCTAATTCTGATTAATGAAACCAAAATGAACAATAACCCGACCACAAGGGATTTCTAACGCAATATCTGTTTACCAGTGAGGATAGTTTAGGATATTTTACGTATTTAACGTAACCTAATTATCCATCATTTTTGCATTTTAAAACTTTACCTATATCATCATATTTGATTCGATTCTGGTTTGCTACTTAATCTAAAATATGGCTTGATTAATTTCTCGCCATTCATTTCTCGCAAAAATTTTTTCACCATTCTGATTTTTTTATTGGTTTATGTTGATTGACTTGTCTTTCCATTGCTTTTTTCCGTCGTTTTTAAATGTTTTGTTAGAATCTCAATCTTTTTATGCGTAACATCAGTTGTAATAGGCTCTTTTACAGCAATCAATATTTTGGCGACACTATTTTTTGCAAGGTTTGCTTTTGTCTCTAAAACTTTTAAAACTCTTTCACATCTTTTTTGAGATCTATCTCTTTATTTTTTTCCGACACTGATTGGTCTACGTTATTAACTGACACAATTTTCTTAAGTAATGCTTGGTGATATATTTTACTCTGTAATTCCTAACTACCATCAGCCTGGGATATTAACAACACTGACATTTTTACCATGACTGGCAAACACGGAAATATTGGAATCGCTGATTTATGTAATAAATTATTCGAATTCCGAGAGTAGCTTTCTTGTCACTTTTCGGTTAGTTGGAAGCTAGGAAATTCAACTATTTTTTTTTTTTTTTTTTAATTTTTCATTTTGTTTCATTTTTATGTGTTCAAAAAATACTGGAGGAGGTCCTTTTTTACCGACTTTTTGCTTGCTCTCGCTATCCGAAAAGTACAGCTTTCTTTTCTATTGTTTAATGTTTGATTAGTTTGATAAAACCATCGACGAACTTTTTGTATGTGACTTATTTTCTTTACAGTTAAAACATGTGTAATTTGACTTAAAATTCAAAGTATTTCCACGTGGCTTATCTCTGACAAGACTTTTGTTATTACTTGACTTATATTATGAAGTTATGAATATATACCTTATCTTCTGTTATGAATATATACCTATTCTGTATTAGGAATCCCATATTGGTTTACCTACTTTGGCAGTAGTGGAAACAAACAGACCACCTAAACACATTGATTAATTATCCAATGTTTCAAACATTGTTCAGAATGACTTAAAAACAAAATAGTGATACCAATTTTAACATCAAACATATGCAAAAATCGCGTTATATTTATTGCTCGCTTGCATTCTTTAAGAATTTGTAGTTGCCTCCTTATTTCTTCGCGCTTGACTTTCATTTTAAATATTCTCTTCTTTATTTCTAATACTTTGAATTCAATCTTAAGGTCTCTTCTTTGGCTTTTTCTTTTCATTTTCCTTTTTATTTTATTCCATTCCTTTCCATTCTTTTCCACTTTTGCCTGGTATACAATCCTTTCCATTAACAATTTTATCTGTTCTTTTTCAAGAGATCTACCCTTTGCAATGAACTTGTGTATAGTTGTCTTAGACATTTCTTTATCGTATCTGCTTCAGGCTGTTATCTTTTTACCTTTGAAAACTTAGTTTTATTGAATATTATGTGGCAATAGTGCACCCCCCCCCCCTGATTTCTGATGTGATCCTATTTAAGCCCTTTATCCATCATCTTTAGCACAAAATATATATATATGTATATATACTACTAAGAAAACGAGGAAAAAAATTCACTTCAATTTCATGGTGATCCTTACCCTATTACATTGATATATTTTATTTTGGCTATAGTAATACAATATTATAATATTAGGGAGCACTTTATTTTGCGGATATAGTCGTGTGAGCTGAAGACGAAATTATATATTTTCTTTATCCTTTTTTCCGGCTTTTTTTTTAATATTTTGAAAAAAATTATTTATTTATGCTTATTTTTCTTTTTAAAAAAAATATGTTGTGTCATTTTCTTTTAGTATTAATTTATTTTATTGGTTCTATGTACTTGCAACTTCTACGCAGTAAATAAAACTTATTCTTTTTTTCTAAATTCTTTGCTGTCTTTTCCCTTTAATTTATTTTTTTTGTATCTTTATTATGTTTATATATATATATATATATATAAACAAAATAAAGATACATATATATATATATATATATATATATATATATATATATATATATATATATATATATATATATATAAACAAAATAAAGATACATATATATATATATAAATTCTAAAATTATATTTTAATGCTGTTTTATTTATAGAAATAAAACAAAAATAGAAATTATTATTTATTTGACATTTATTTTAATGCATTGTATAATTTAAGTATTTAAAGAAAGCCCTTCTTTTAATTTTCGAGCTAAATAAGAATAAACCTGTATCACGCTTTATATTTTTCTTTCTTCAAAAACCAAACAAAATGTATATGGAACAAGAAGAAGATTTTCAATTTAAAGGTATTGATTTTCTTGTCAGTATTGTTGAGCCGTGAGAAACTACCACGTTATGTTTATTTATCTTTTTTTTTTTTTTTTTTTTTTTTGTTTAATATAAAACTTTTGAAGTGGAGTGAAGGATTTCGAAAGAAACTGATGAAGTTCTTTTTATTTGAAAGAAATCCTGAAAGGTGAGGGCTTATGGAAGTTATTGATTACGTAAGATCTCAAATGTCTACTTTAACCGTAATAAATGAAAGACTTAAATTTGCTTTTTTTTCTTTTAAATACAAAGTTTTATCCGCGGCTTTAGGGAATAATTAAAATTTATAGAAGTTTAAAGAGTTCAATAAAGATAAATAATATTTCTTCCTTTATGCTTTAAACTACATAATGGAAAAAAGGTCGAAATTACCTTTAGAAGTCCCCCCGTTTTTCTGAGATAGATAAAAGAACTAAGAAATATTTTTAAAAAAATGGTGTAGAAAGAATAAGAAATAAATTGTTTTTCTAATTCCTATCTACCAAAATAGTATTTTATAATTAAGAGAAATATATAAAAATCGCAAACTTAATTCTTAATCCCTTCTGCATTATAATATGAGTTGGGCAGATAAAAAAATCAGACTGGTTCGAAACACTGCACTTTATCTGGGGTATTATAACATTCCGACAATTACCAAACTAGTTATAATTTTTTTTAAATAATCGGAGACCACCAGGATCTTGTTAAGCAAACTGATAACTATGTGGGGCTAGTAGTTATAAATAATGTCAACCATCATCTATGAAAAGGTACGGAATCGAGTTTGCGTGTCTTATGTACTAGTGAACTTGCAATTGTATTTTTGTAGTGGTAGATACACAACAGTACACCACCACAATAATAATATATGTCATAGAATTCGATGAACGGATACTACTAGTTGATCCATTGCTGTTTTTTGAGAAGCTGTGAGAGCTGTATTTAGATCACCGTACTGGAACCGAAGTGGGCGCATCTGTCAAGGTAGGCGTGTTCACATCTCCTCCGAAGGTCACCAATGTGGTGATGGTAGATATCGACAATGTCAACCATCATCTATGAAAAGGTACACCATCATAGAAACGAGTTAACACGTGTTATATACTAGTGAGTTAGGACTGTATTTTTGTAGTGGTAGATAAACTACAACTATAATATTTTAAGTGCAATGTAAAAGATTCATTAAATTATTATTATTAGGAAATAATCTGTAAAACCTATTCTACCGTAAAATCTATTCTTACCGATTATACCGGGAGTTTTACAAAAATGTTTATTGAATTTGAGTGATTCAGTGATTTTACGGTATTTATTACTGTTAAAATTATAATATACTATTTTTTTTTGTTTCATAAGATGTTACGTTAAAAATGGATTTTACGGTGAAAAGTGTAGGCGCTTTTTACTGTAGTTTGGATCTAATTTCTTTTATGGTGCACAGTTTACAATTATTTTCTGCTAAATGTTTTGAAACAATATCTTCGTGAATGAAAACACGTAAATACATCCCATTTCTCACACAACGATTTTTTTGTATGCAAAAAGTTTTAAAAAAAATAAAAAACGGCGCACGCTGAATAACTTTTGATCTAATGATCAGATTTTTACGTTTTAAGACTCAATCAAACCTGAAATCAGACACAAAAACGCACTTCCTCTGAATTAACATACCTTTCTCTCGACGGAATTTGACCTTTTTTTTTTTTTTTTTTTTTTTTTTTTGATAGCGGGCAGTTGGGACTATTGTCCATTGGCCACAGAAAGTGCCAGAACTGCTAACTCTCTTTTCGTTACCCAGCGGGCACGGCGGTGCAGAAGCGTCGCCGTCGCCTACGTCACACTACCACGACCCGTTTATAGGACGAGTCACATTCCCACACAAAGGAGAAAGGACATAGAATACAGATAGAGAGAAAGAAACATCCATGCCTTGCCCGGGATTCGAACCCAGAACCTTTCTGATGCAAGGACAGTCCCCTGCCCCCTACACAGGCCGGTCAGGGGATTTCAATCTAAAAAGTCAGATATTTAAAATTCGATTTCACAGAAACTATTCGATGGATATCACTCAAATTTGACATTTTGCCTTATAAAATAACATTCTTTAAAATTATGCAAAAATTGTGTTCCTTATAATTTAAAATTTTTCTGACCATTCTTAAATAAAATAAATAAATAATAAATATTTGCTAGAATTTATTTTTTACATGAACAATTATTTTGCAAATATATACAAGTCTTATAATTGCGTGTAATTTTTTTAAAATTCGTATAAATAGATCTCAAGAGTATAATTAACATTAAGGGAGGCAAACTTTGGAGGGCTCTCCTGTTCTAACTATTGGTATCCTACATCCCAGATTCAGGCTGCTCCCAATAGCTTGGGGCTCAGGAATCGAAAACCGGTAGGTTTATCCAGAGAAAGTACGTTTTTGTGTCGAATTTCGTAACCTCAAAGGTCGTCGACACTATTTAATTAGCACATTTGAAGTTAACTCCTCGAATCATTAAAATTGGATCAAAAACCGTGAAAATTTGATCATTAGATCGAAAGTTATTCAGAATGATACGCTTTATTTATTTTTTCTTTTTGGTATAACTTTAAAAATTTCATTTCTGTTGTTTTTGGTTTGTTATATCTTCTAAATCAGAATCCCCTAGATTACCCATTGAATGACTTTGACAACTTTTTGCTACGCATATTGCAGATAAAGATACAAAAATGAATCTCGATGTTGTAATTTGGAATTAACAGACGAATATGTTTAGTTGATTATTCAAATAAATCCTTAACATTTCTAAATTATACTCATAACAGAATATTCTTAGAAAAATCATTGATCGACTCTAAAACAAAATATAAGTTTTTTTACAAATAGGTATCTGATGTACTATTAACAGAACAAGTATAATAGAAATACCTTGTTCGCTATAAGGCCTAATATCCTATTTCGCAGAATATATATTAGATTTCCATATGCAATTCTATTTATCAATTTTTTTATTAGTTAAAAGTGCTGATATAGGCATAAAGTGTATCTTGAAGAGTATAATTTGCGAACTGTTGTGAACGTGTGGCAATCTACTAAGAAAATTTGGTAGCGTCCTTCTCTATTCTTGCTTGCATTTTTAGTAGGGCAATTGGTTTCAACGTTAAAAACCTTAAAAATCAGGATTAATAGTAGTCATAGAATAGTCTAAAGATGCGTTCCATACTAGGACACTAAGGCAGAAGGGGTAAAAAGTAAAAACATTGAAACTTTCAACAACCTCCTGAATTATTTGTAATTACTTTTTAAATTTTTCAAGGTTGTGTCCACATTTTTTTTTATATCTGAGCCTGCTGACTTGAAATTAATATCTCAGCTAAAGTGGCAATTCAATCAATAAAGAAATTTGACCCTGCAATCTTTTGCAAATAGTTGAATTTGGAATTGAAGTACTCGCGCAGGATCAAAGCTAAACGAAGAAAAAAATTTGTTTATTATATTGTTTAAAACTAATTTAAGTGTAAGGATCTGGGGAGCGATTGAAGAAGACAATTGTACAGTGAAATTGACTCGGTGACCAATATAGTTTATATGTTGTACTAGATAACTTAGAAAGGTAATCGTGACCAATCTGGTCAACAAAGATGGCTCGTACTGTTATGAAGAAGGAAATTGCGTTCTTCGTAGTTTAAAATTTAGAGGTTGTAGAATTCGATTTCTATATAAAAGGGTGTAAAGTTAAAATCTTTTCTTTTAATGAGTAAAAAATTAAAACACCCTGAAATGACAGTATTAAATATTATAATTATGCATATCATAAATCACATTAAATGAAAAATATAAAGTAGAAAAAATATATTTTAGTTTATAAATCTATATTTTAATATGCTTTAATTTCATTTCAGTTTAATATATTTTTAAAAAAAAAATATATAGCAGACAGTTTTGTCGATTAATTTCTTTCTCGTAAGTTAGTAAGAGAAGATTCACAGCTAAAAGGCATGTATCAAATGACATTAATAAATTACAAACACATGAAATCTTTTTATAAGCATTTTTTTTTAAAAAAATGACAATTAGCACGCAAAATTTATTTTTGAGAAAATAAGCATGTAAAAAAAAATTAATATATTTAGTTTTTTTATAAAAGTATATTCATCTTTTTGTTATTTCGACTTTGATTGATGAGGTAGATTGTAAATTTTCAGAGCGAAAAATTGTTGCTTTAACGATGTTTTCGCGTTTAATTAGACTTGGAAAAAATTTGCTTTATGCAAAATGTTTTTAAATGATTAATGCGTTACTAAATGTTACTTTCAAGCAAATGTATTTATTCTTTAAAAATTCGCAATCTTTATTGCTGAAGTTACTAAAATAATTTGTTAAAAACAAGCATGTCGTATTATCGCTTAGTATGTTTTTTTTTTTTTTTTTTTTTTACAATTTTGATATCTTACACAGTAAATTTGCCTTTTATTTATGTCACAAACAAAATATGCAGTTCATTTTTAACAAAATAAAAAGGAACTGGCGCAAACATACTTCTTCACACTCTTTCCGAGGAAGTATTTTCTAATATAACAAAACTTATGGTGTATTTGAACACATTAAGATTTTTTTTTGTTCAGAATTGCATTAAGTTATACTGGTATTACTAATTATTAGAGAATCATTATAATAAAACAACAAATGTATGAAAATTTTTATCAATATATACTATATTTCATTATTCAAGAATCGAGTACTCTGCCAAATTCAAATATCAATCGTAGTCGTTTTTAAAATTGCCCAACAGTAGGTTTTGTGTAAAAAAAGTAAAGAAAAAAGTTCTAGATATCTGAAGATTTTATATTCATGAAATTATAAATTTATCTGACGATGATATATTTTTATAAGTATTATAATTATTAAACATTAAATTAGAATATGTTGTTAATGTTGTTACTTATGACACATATCAGCAAGCCTTCTATGGGAATCCAAACGAATAAAAGCAAAGGGTGCATGGCACTTAGGCCAAGAATACGACTTTAGCCACATACACGTCATAGTCCGTTTTACAGAGAAGACAATACGTTTTACAGTATTCCATTCATTCAACCACAGATTGTAATATTGACGTGAACCGGAGAAAGATCAATCTCTATTTTAGTACACCCATAGGTATTGATTTGTTATGGGAACTTTGAGAACTTTGTGACCCCGACAGATCTGTACCATTTAATAATTTTTCTTCTGGTGGGATTCGAACTCACTCGAATATTCACATCTTACTAGCTTACAACGTCTTACTTACCAGGCTATTCCGGCAAAATTAGAATGCGTTGTGTATTTTAGCAAAATTATCAATTTTTAATTTATTATGTTTTATTATTATAGTATTTTAATACCACTGAGGCATTTTATCTGAAGTTGAGAAATTATACAGATTAAGGAAAATAAGACTTACAATTCAAAATAAATAACAATTACCAAACAAAAAATATTTTTAATATGATTTTTTTTAGTTTAATAATTTTATTTATAGTATATTATTATTAAAACAGAACAATTCCTATGATTTTAATATCTTCTTTTTTTAATTAAACAAAATACAAAGTCGCAAAATTAAATATAATTTATTTTCCCTTCATGTTATTCGACTCCTGTAGATGATGAAAAAAATTTAATGACACAAAGACATAAATGTTTATCTGGCAATCCCTTTACAATCCGCGTTGTTATCTTGAACATCATGACCAATCATCATCAACCAATCTTCAACATCATGAACAGAAAAGAAGTGTTATCCGATGAGATGAAATAAATTCCTCCCAATAAAACAAATGGTGAAAAAGAATTAAAATATATGCACGAAAAGAGCATAGTTGACATTGCATTTTTAACAGTTGACATTGTGTATTGTTCGGTGTTTATACTGGTCCTTGGTGAAAGTTTGATAAACAAAGTAACACTAAGTATATAACGGTTAAAAATATGCTAGCAACTAGCATAACGATGTATTTTCAAATATATATATATATATTGACGTAATGTATTTGTATCAGTACGGAAACTGAGGACATCCTTTTTTCCTTACAAAAGGAAAACAGCAAAAAAAAAAAAAAATTAAATCTAAAATGACAAAACTTCTTTGAAAAAAACGCGCTTAAAAGCAGCAGAGATGTCAAATAAAGAATAAATGCTGCAACGAAGGAAACGAAAGAAAAATTTAATAAAAAATATGACCACCGAAGCCGACGTCTTCAGGGGGTACCGGCCCCGGTAGCCATAAAACAAAACCTTTTCTATTGAGAGAGAGGCAAATGCCTAAATAAACTCCCTCAGTACCCCGAAGGTTTTGTATAGAAGTCCAGGAAAGAACATGAAATACATTGAAACAATTCAGAAAAGAAACTCAAACAAAATCATCAGAAAAATAAAAACTCACTTTCACCTGATCAAACAGCAATTTCATAAGCAATCCGAATGAAAAGGAAACACTTAGAACTAAAGAAAACAGGGCCCTCTATTACAATGCGCAGATAGAGAAAAAAAGAAGCCAAGGATTGTTTATTACAATCGTAGCAGTTCATAAAAACAATAAGTTAAGTGCAAAAAGTGATCTTAAAAACAATATATAAGTGAAGCATGTAGGTTATATTTTCTTTCATAAGGCAAAAAAAGTAGTGTACTTTTTCCGCTTTTTCACCTCATTGTTAATACCGAGAATTTGAACGTCAACTACGATATTTATCACAGTAATCGATATTAGCGTCGTTTAAAAGCTTAATTACCGTTACGGATGAAGAGTCCTAAATATTAAAAAGAGACTATTTATAAGGGTCTTATGCTTCTTTGAAGAAAACTATTAATTTTAATAATTCAAATAATGTAAAATTTATGGTAGCTAAAGGTATTAATTTGACAGGGATTTCTTTTACCTTCAGTAACCTAATTTATTTTATTGGCAAGTTCGTTCATATGCTAGGTGGTTTGACCAATTTATAAATTTTAAGTTAGATGCCTTTGATTAGAATTGAAAATATACGTTGTATAACTCATATGATATTTGTTTTAATGATATTATTTCATTGCTGAAATTTTAGCAATTATAGTTAAAGCGAAACATACGTGTCTTATTGTCTTCGACATGGTATTTTGCTTCTCTTTCTCTTCATTGTTCATACCTAGACTTTCAAATACAGCAAAGGCATTTATCAGAGTCATCGATATTAAATTTTTTTAAATATTTTACTATCGATAAAGTTATTAATTTTTCAGGGTTCACTGGAAACTTAATTTATTTTCTTGGCTAGTTCAAGTTATGTATTTGTACTGATAAGTCATGTATTTGTACTGATTTATGCGTTTCCAGTTTGATATATTTGATTAGAAAGGAAAATATGGAGCAGAGTAGCCGAAATCGTACCACTTTTCACGTTAAAATTTTTATTAGTCGCAGATAGCTGACGATTACATTTGAAATATTTTAATAATAATATACAGTCATTCAACTTCTTATAATATTTTGGTAAATATATGTATGCAGTAATTATTGTAAATTACTTTAATTGTTTTCACAAGGTCTACAAGGTTTCTAATATTAGGAAACCGGTTGCCTAAATTGTAACATCCTCAAAAATATTGAGTATTTTTGATTAATTAGATAAATAGTCTACGTGTAATCGAAAATCACTGTTTAGTAGCATATAATAAGAAATGAGATATTAATTTCTTAATTGTTACATATATAGTAACAGTATTATAAGCCTATAAAATGTTAAGCAAATGCGATGCTACATGCTACAAAGTTCAAGTGTGACTTTAATATGTGCTGCGTTTCGGGATTTATTACCTACTTTCATTTTTTTTTTAGTTTTTATAAAAAAGTTTTCAGCATAAAAGGTATAGGATATCTATCAAATCACACTACTAACTAATTATTGTTAGATCACTACTTGACTCCAGAATGTTCATTATTCAGATGTTTTTTTACAACCTTTTCCTTCCCGGGAATAAGGAAAATAAATCTTATCATAATAATTTTAAATCTTACTAAATTTATTGAAATAGTTTTTTTTCTGATTGATTCACGTACAGATAGAGCTTTTCTGCTGTCAAAAACACTGTTAGAATTTTCATTCTAAAATTATGATGAAATAACCGGCATCAGTCTGTTCATCCGAGTAACCGGAAGTATACGGTAAAGAATATAGTTTACCTTTATGGTTTTGAAACCGTTTGCATCTAAGATGGTTAAAAAAAAAACCGTAAGTACAAAACTATATGTTTTTTTAAGCATTTACTGTTAGCATGGTTCCAAAACTGTAGAAATAAGTTTAACTGGACATTGAAGATAGTTCGGAAGCTTTATGGTGCTGCCATCTATGCGTGGATGAATGATAGAATTATCTTACAATTGTACAGGGTCACAAAGTGCTGGGGAACTGAAACTCTTTGCATTTTGAAGGGAACGGAGGGAATATTGCAGGGATATGAACCCTCAACGCTGGGATACGAACCCTCGTTCTGTCAGCCATGAGACTGAGAATCGTATTAGGTGAGAGTAGTTAATAAACGTTTTGTCACACAGTTAGCAGTTTGAATGCCATCTAATTTATGATTATTTACTGTTTTGTTTGAATATGGTAGAAAAACAATTAAATTAATTATTATTTAACCATTTTTCCGAGTAATTTCTAACAGTGGAGTGTGTTTAGTTAAAATTTGACACAACAAATCAGTTAAATCCTTTAAACAGTGTTCTCAATTGTTGCAGTTTTGCTATAAGCTTCACTCCCCACGAAATGAGAAATTTGTCCATGAGTGAAAGTTAGTTAAGAAATTGTTCTCGTTCACTCTTCGTCAGTTTAGGTGAAGTACAGTTTAAGTGACTTAAAATCGACTTGTTCTGTAGTTGAAGTTGTCAAGTTGCTATTAATTGTACTGGTATGATTTAGAAATTCACACGATGTACGATTTAGTCAACTACGTAACGTTTTAAACCAATTCCAAGCCTCAAACACAATAGTTAGCTAGCAATGAAACAAGTAGACTATATACGACAGAATAAGTTGATTAACAATTCAATACATTTACATTTCATTCAATACATTACATTCGATACATTCAATGCATTACAATACATTTAAAACCTTTACGCTGTAGTTTTGCTATCTTTACACAGTAAACTTCAAAAAACTTTTCCTTACAAAAAACTTTTGAAACCGATTAACTGAAATGAAACATTAATGCAAGTTCAAAACGACTTGATTCTTCTGATTAAATCCACCTGAAAATTTTTTTCATGATTCCTGCGCTAGAGCATTCACTATATGATGCTTCTTCGGGTATCAGTTATGATACACGATTTGACAACTCTCCTTTACGTATTATTCTTGTGAGATTTATTTTAATTATATTATTCCATTGCATGAATTTGTATAAATATAGTATAAGAAAAATTGAGTAGATTAAAAAGTAGGTTTTTTTTTGTTTTAAAAATTATTGATGATTAAAAAGAAAACAAGAAAAGTTGTTACTCTTTACTTTTCGTTATTTTTAATAATTCTATAAAAACGCAGATATTATGATATAATGAAATCATTTGCTGTGCATTAAAAGCTGGTTATAAAATAAATTTGCTAAGAATCAGCCCATAAATTTAAGAACCTTGGATGATAAGTCAATCTATCCAGCGTGCTCTAACGGAAACGGAAGTAAGTTTTACTCAAAATTCCTAAATTTTTATTATAAATATTACGGAAACATGTAAATTGATTTTGAAGCAGTTGTTTTAATATAGTTGATAAAGATATTGTTGCCTATATCGTTTTCGTTTGATTAAGCTATTAAACACAAAAAGCATAAATTTATAAGTTCTATAAAGTAAATTTAAATTATCAGTGCGAAATAGATAAAATGCACATTATATGAGTAGACTCTTAGCTACATTAAGTAAAGAATTATGCAATAATTTCGATTATAGCCTGTCTAAGGAATTCATATATCTTATAAATATTACTATAATTCATATTACTATAATGCATATTACTATAAATGGTTCCTAAGCTTGTATTTCCCTCAGTGCTTTGTAGATTAAAATTAATTCAATCTGTAGTAGAATTGAGTTAAATTAGTATCTCATACTTCTCCATATTGATTTAAGTAACACATATATTACCTCTAGTTCTAAGTTCTAAAGCGAACGGTGTTTTGAAAATTATATTAATTTTCAAATAATATAAAAATATTTTCTTCGCTTCACTGTTAGCAAATTTCTCTACAATTTTGTAGTACTTCTACTTTTTTTGACCTAGTTTGCTAAGAATACACTACTACTCTGTAAAATGCGGAATTTCCTTAAAATTAAGAGAGTTCGGTGTTAATTTGTACGGTCAGCTCTCTTTTTGATAAAAAAAAAAGTCCCTTGCCCGTAATTGTAATGAACTTCAGCAAAATTTGTAAAATTGAACTTTATTTTATAGGGAAATTTTATAGAGATTCTTTACTCCATTTGGGGGACTTATGCCCTTGTCATGTTGGTTACAGCATCATGCTATCGACATAAAAGTCGTAAACAGCCGGTGACAAAATACATTTCTCTCACATTCCTTCACATTGGTGGCAACGAAAGCGCATTTCTTTTACTTTTCGATATTTGGTTGCAGTACATAATTTCTAGTCGTTCAACCACTTTGGTTCGTCTTGATTCGGCTATACCTAATCACCTGAGCTTCAAATAACGCCAATGCCTGAACTGAAGACAACTTTTACGAGAATAACTTAAATTTACGGTCAGTATCCATAAATTTAAAGAGAAAAAGTTTATTGGCAAACCTATTTCTTGAGGTCACTGTCGGATCTTATGGTTACTAACATTAAACTATTTTTACCGTAAGTGGCTGGAACATTTTTTATTGATCACTGACCGTATTCCAGTGGCACAAGTTTTTAGAGTGCAAAAAGAAATTTTGCAAATAGAGATGTATAGGCAAAATTGCATTAAAAGTTTGAAGTAAATGAGTCAGAAAATTAAAAGAATAAGTTTGAAATAAATGAGTCAGAAAATTAAAAGAATAAGTTTGAAGTAAATGAGTCAGAAAATTAAAAGAATAAGTTTGAAATAAATGAGTCAGAAAATTACATGTTGTAATAACGATTATTCAAGCCGAATACATTTAGATACATATGTCGGAATTGCATATTTATGCAGAAATTTAAAATGACTCCATTGAAATATATTCATCAATATTAGTAATGTATTAAACTACACGTAAATTAACAAATATAATTTAGTACAAGCAATTTTATGTTCAGATTTCCAAAAATATAGTTTTTTTTCTTCATGAAAATTGCTAAATGTATGATTTAGCGCATATTAGCAATTTAATTTGGCTTTAAATGTAACAATGAGAACAGCATAAGAAATGAATTTCATCAAAATATTTTGCACTATCTTGAGTAAAATATATTCAAACTTTTTAACATCGGTAATAAAAATGGAAACCCTTCAGAAAAACTTATATTTTATGTACTATGCAAATATTTCTTCACTATGAAAGGGGTGGTGGAACCGAAAATTCTTTCTAAAATATGAAATATAGATTTTGAAGTCAAAGGAGAAAATTTAAGCTCAATGAAAAATTGACTTCTTTAAATGGACCGTCTATAAATCTGGAGTGGAATGCCTAACATACAGAGAGGCCATAAAATAAAGTATAAAAGCATTGAATAAACATAGAAAATAGCTGCCAGGCTCTTTAAATGTGATAAAAGCTCTAGAGAAATATTTTGAAAATAAATATTTATGCAGTTAAGAACTTAATCAATGGATAGAATTCCGTTTAACTTGACCCGCGATTACAGTGTTCATAGATTTTTAGAGTAAGTGGTGGAATTTTACTATTAATAAAACTAAAACTGAAACTTGCTATTTCAGCATCGAAAATTATTATTAGAACTGCACCCCTTACTCTCTTATACTCGGCTAGCCCTGAGAGTATATTACGCAATCCTATATAGTTCTCTAAACTATGGTATTTCTAAGTATTTGAGTTAAACGGAAGAAAAGAGGACATTTATAACCCACTTGTACATTTAGACAAGAAAAAGCGTTTAAGGATATTATCTTTACGAATTTCACAAATATATTACACTGAAAATAATATCTTTATCTTCCGGATATGAGATTTATCTATAGTAAACTAAGAATAAAATGGTTAAAACTACCAGAATTTGATAAATTTTGCGCGGTTCAGGCTCTAAGGGAACATCAAAAAGCACGGAAATTTTTACCAAAGCTCTTCGGTAATGATTTTGATGAAATAGGCAATAAAATATGGTTTTATAATATACGATGAATTTTGGTAAATGGGGAACTTTTATCACGATTTCTTAGAGCATGGTGTAAAAACAATTTATTCGATTAAATTTACTTTTCAGTTTAATATTTTTCACTAACTGTGTGGTAATAAGAACTGCAATTTTGAAAACCATACTTCCTCGTATACCATTATAATATGAACAGAAAAACTACCAAATAAAGGGCTAAAATATCGTATATTTTATCTTTATTATTCAGAGCTATGATTTTTTTTTTATTATTAGAAATGAAATTATCATACAGTAAGACAATTTTATCTGAATTTGTGTCACTATGCAGATTAAATAAAGGTTCTTATAAAATAAATAAATTATAGGTTCAGTCTATTAATTAATTGTAAAATGTTAAAAATCAAACAGATTTGTTTTCAGAAAAAATCGGGTGAATTCGGAATCGCCGCAGATGCTACAGGCGATGAGTGGAGTGGGGAAAAGTCTGGCATCCTTTTTGAAATATTTTTCCAATCATATGCTCCAATTCTTATGTAATTATTTTATTTAATTTAATAATTGCCATTGAGCAGCCAATTCTTTTTCGCGTTTATGATTGTCTTAAGATGCACAAGACAGTTCGTTTATTCTTTTAAAAATGTATATGTAAATGGGCAACTTTTACCGTCGTGGCCTCACAAAGTAATTAATGCAAACTGCTTCTGTTTTCTCTAATATAATTTATTTTTTTCTTTATTGGAATGCATTATAATCGCCTTAAAAAACAAATAAAAAAAACTTAAATATTTATTCGTATCCAAGAAAAAGGAAAAAACCAAAAAGAAAACATTACCATAACAAATCATACATAAGAAAATAGTTGTGTGTTATTTCAGAATCATTGTACTTACGAGAATTATGCAACCATTGCATTGCAAGAAATGCAAATATACTCACTGTAAAAAATTCTGATTCAAATTACGAAATAAAGAACCGGCACTCAAGAGTGCGACTCTTTTTACTGTAAAAATAATTGTTATCGGAATCTCATGTACCATAATTTTTACTGTTATAATAACAGAAAAATCATTGAACCTCTCTAATTAAATAAACTTGAATGTAAAAATCGCTGTATATATGGATTTTACGAATGATGCATTCAAAATTCCGGTACTTTATACTGTGATTAGATCAGGAATCTTTAATATTGCGGATAATTTATATAACACACATTTAGACATTCATGATGTTTTAACTTTATAAAGACATTTCCTTCCTTATTTTTTAATTTAACTTCCCATGTCTTCCATGTTCTATTAAAGGCATGGGTTTAGAAAGAGTATTTTATATGATATAATTCGAGTACAAAAGATATTGAAAATTTGTCGTTAATAGTCAATAAAAATTAAGCAGTCCATACGTTATTTCTTTAATTTTTAATGGGTATTATGTAATTCAAAAAAAAAAAATTTGTTTTGAATAATGTATGCACTCAGAATAAAAATCAGTTCATTTTATGTTCAAATTTCTAAACTTTTAGCAAAACTTTTATTTACATAATAAAACATTACTTATAAAAAATATCAAGATTTTAAAATAATGTAATATTTAATTAAAAATTGCCGATGAATTTATTTGACTCAACTTTACAAAAAAAAAAATATTTCATAAGAATTCATTGTTTTGATGTACTTTAATTTAAAAGCTGATTTAAGAAAAAACTAAATTCTTCCTTACGCATTATACACTCAGATGAATTTCGAAAAGCTGCTTTGTTTTGAAGAAAATTTCAAAAGAACCCTCCTCTTCTCTTCCTTGAAAAATGTTAATTAAAAAAGGGAGTAGAAAAACTAATTAGGGAGATTAGAAAGCTCATTCATCTTACTAGTTTTCTATAAAAGTGGTGTTTCGTCAAAACAATTGTGATTAATAGAGGGTGAATATGCCGCAGGATTTGAAACCTTTTCATTAATTTATTAATTTAATGGAAAATATTTTGACAATATGCCCCCACTGACGAATGGGGGCTTTTGTAATTTTGCACTATCTTAAATTCCGCTCGTTATTTAATAACCGTTTTGTTTAGAAAATGATTTACCGCGTTTTGATAATTACGTCTTAGTTGAGGAAAATTAAGGTTTGCATTGTCTTATGATATAATTATGTCTGTCTTTCAATGTTTAAATGAAATTAATTTTGTGCTTTATTGTTTTCGTTTCTTTTGAAACTTGCAACTGATTCATTTGCCTTGAATGTTTTTATAAATAATGGTTTGATTCTAGCAATTTTGAAATTTATTGTCAAATAAATTAAATCAAATTACGTAAAATTCCATTCTGAAAACTAAGGTTTTAAAAAAAAGTAAACAATGTCCGTCTTTCAATGTTTAAATGAAATAAATTTTGTGTTTTAAAGTTTTTGTTTCTTCTAAAATTTGATATGCATTCATTTGTCTCGAATAGTTTAAATCTTGTACATTTCTTCTACGTAATGTGCTGGTTCTGGCAATTTTATTATTTATTTTCAAATGAATTGAATCAAATCATTTAAAATTCTATTCCAAAATGTAATGTTGTAGAACAAGTAAACAGTTGTGTTCAAGCATAGAATACTCAATACTTATTTTAATCAAATTTTTAAAATAAAACAAGCAAAATTTAGTTCATAAAATTTAAATACAAAATTTTGAAAACATTTCCTTTTTTTTCTCTATTCTATAATAATACCGATAACAGTGCATCATTGAATTTTGTATTTTTGAAATCTTCTATAAAGTTTTTGATCAAAATGAGTTAAATTTAAAGCAACTGTCAACAGCCAAATTAAACACCACTCACATATGCTGGCCTATACATACACATATTTATTAAACAAATAATATTTTTTAAATATTATATTATTTTTTTATTATTTTTTTATTATTTTTTTTATTATTATATATATATATATATATAATATTAGTAAATGATCTAAACTTTTATGAAATAAAGGAGCATCGCAGCTTTAGAAAAAAAAATGAATACTACTTCTTGAAGTTTCCTGAATTTGTTTAACCATTCTTGTACTTAAAAGTATAGAAAACAGGCAGAAAGAAAATAAAGCTTTTAATTTTTTTAGAACTTTGAAGAAAAAGTTCTTGAAATTATGGCCACAGCATAACATAAGCGTTTTCAACTATTATAACTATTATCTTTATCGATAATCGTAATGGGGCAGGGAACTGTCCTTGCATCCAGAAAGGTTCTGGGTTCGAATCCCGGGTAAGGCATGGATGTTCTTTCCTTCTCTGTTCTATCTGTCCTTACTGTGAGAGCGACGTTGGCCCACCTAACATGGTGCCCTTGTAAGAGAGGTCAACAATATCGCCCTGTAGATGCCTGAATTGACGGATGTTAACATCCATTAGAAAAGGGCATTAGAAAAAAAAAACAATCGTAATTTGCTTTTAAACCTATATTTGGAAAAAAAACTTTTAAATTGTGTTCTACTTTCAATAACTATTCTAACGAATAAAATTCTTTAAAAAAAATTTAAAAAAAATTAAATTCTTAAAAATAAAAACTTAAAAATGAAATCCATTTAAGAATTTATTGTAAAGAAAAATGGGCATTTTTCTACGTTTACAAACTTCTTGGTTTCACTTTAAAACGAATTAAGTATGACAGTTTTTTATGATTATAAATTCGCACCTCAAGGTGCAAAGAAATTACAAGTAGCTTAATAATATATACAGAACAAAGACTGTAAAATAAATATTTCTCTTAGTGGCATTGCCAAATTAGAAATTTCAAGAAGCCGAAAAGTATTTTCTTTTCCCGAAGGCATGAAGAATAAGAGAAAAATTGTATTAAAGTTTAAAAAAAAAGTTTGATTTTTCTTTTGTTAAGAGACGAAAAGTTTTCCGAGCTTCTTAAAATATATGCCTGATTTTAATTTTAAATGTATTTTTTTATAAGTAAGATTTAGTAAGCTTTTTTTTTTTTTTTATAAATGAGCAAAAACCTAGTTCTTTTAAAAGAATTAAGTTAAGGGAAAACTGTTGCAGAATAACTACTTCTTTAACAGTAGTAAACAGAACAATCATATATCAGAATTGTGCAAAGTTTCAGGTATACCTTTTGATGCTTATAAATACCGCAGATCTTTTGTGGAACTATAGCGAAAATTAAAATGTTGTGATCAATTGTGAAATATTTTATGAAATATAGAGAGAGTTTCAATCAATTCATGGTAATTAATGAAAAACGATGAACGAGTTAAAAACAGTTTTTTTTATTTAATTTAATAAATTTTTCTTAAATTTTTTAAACATTGTGTAAAGCTTAAAGTTTTTAATTTGACCCTTGTAGTAATATTTTATTTATATCACATTAAAGATGCACAAATGGCTATTGGTGACTGTTTGGGAAACCGTTTTGAAGACATGCCATCGCAATTTCGATCCTCTTCAAAACGGAATGACTCTCGTGCTTTAATAGCTCGATGCAGAAGTCCAGTAATTTTCTTTCATGTCTGTTGGAGTGGAATCTTGCAGTCAAAGTTTCAAATTTTTTTTTGCGAGATAGATAACTTCAAACTCTATAGTAGTGCTGTACTGTTTCTGTCGTTTCCAGCAAACTAGAAGCAGATTTCATTTTCATCACCCATCAAAATTTCAACTATTAGAATATTAAAATTTTAACTGGAGTAATTTCGTAAATTTATTGTCATTTTATCACCAAACGAGATTTGGATCACTTTCCGTTCTTTGTAACTGTTTCATTTTCTAAACTACTTTTAGAATGTCAAAACTACCACTAGAATTGCTGAACCACCACTACCACTTTTTATTGGCTAGAGAACTTAAAAGTTTACCTAGTAAAGTGTTGCTTCAGCTGTTTTCTGCGAACTGGAAGAAGATTTTATCTTCATCGCCTATCAAAATTTCAATCGCTAAAATGCTGAAATTACAACTGAAGTTCCTCCAAATTTTTTTCATCATTTTGACCCTAAATGAAATTCGGATCTCTTTCCACTCTACAAAAATGGTTAAAAAATATGTTAATTAAATAATAAAATAAAATATATTTTCTAAATAACATTTTCTGTTTTTCAGGTATGCTGCTTTTTAGAAGAAAATTATTTTTATTTTTTTAAACCTAAAAAAAAAATTTTAAGAAGTATTCCTTTTGTATGTACTTTGAAACTCTCTAAAATTCTCCATTCTTTCAAAAGTAATGCACCTAATGTTTTTATTTCAGTGTGGAAAAGACTTTTTTCCCTTTTTATGGCATAACTAAATGCGCATTTTTCAAATTGTTTATTTTATCATTTTAACCATAGTTCAATGAATCAATTCAACTCATTCTTCTCAATAAATATTTAAAATAATGTGTACAGTTATTGTAAGATATGGTTTGATCAACTTTCAAACAAATGGTTCAAGTCACTATACAAATATTATTTTATTTTAACAATAGCTCAATCAACCGATAAAATTCATCCTTGACTCAATGTGCAAAAATAAAACATACAAATATTTAATATTCTTGAGGTATAATCAACTTGAAAACTAATGTTTCTATGCACTATACAAATATATCATTATTATAACTATAGCTCAACGAAACAATAAAATTCAGCCTTGACTCAATAAACGTGCAAAATAAAATTTCATTTTCATGTGATATAATCAACTTTAAAACAAATGTTTCAATTCACTATACGAATATTACTTTATTATTTTCACTCTAACTCAACGAACCGATTAAATTCATCCTTGACTCAGTAAATATGTAAAGGAAATATAGAGATATTTCATTTTCCATGTGATATAATTAAATTTAAAACAAATGTGCCCATTAACTATACAAATATTATTTTAACTAAAGCTGAATGAACCAATAAAATTAATCCTTTGCTCAATAAATGTGCAAAATAAAATATACAGATATTGCATTGTTCACGTGGTGCAATCAACCTTATAACGAATGTTTCCATTCACTATGAAAGTATTATTTTATTATTTTCCCCATAGCTCAACGAACCGAGGAAACTCATCCTTAACTCAATAAATGTGTAAAATAAAATATACATTTATTTCACTGTTCGCGTGGTTTGTTTAACCTGCAAACAAATGTTTCTATTCCCTATATAAATATTATTTTATCATTTTAACTTTAGCTCAACGAATCGATACAATTCATTCTTAACTCAGTAAATGTGTATATTAAAATATACAGAAACTTCCTTTTTCAGGTAGCATAGTCAACCTTTAAACAAACGTTTTGTTTTCACCGTACAAATATTATTTTAACTATAGTCCAACAAACTGATAAAACTTATCCTGGACTCAACAAATCTACAAAATAGAACATACAGATAATTTCCTTTTCAAGTAGTTTATTTAACCTTCAAACAACTATTTATTTTTACTATACAAACATTATCCTCAAACCTAAAGCAACAAATTCATTTACAGACAAAACTGTAGAATTACAATATCAAAATAACCTATTCAAAGATAAAACCACAAGAGGGATAAAATTTACACTCTGAAAACTTTGTCTAAACCAAACCTATTTTTTATTAAGTAACAAATCAGACAAACACGTCCCAACACGCTCAGGTCTAAATTTAAAACCACCAAGAAATGCTACAGGCTTTAAACGAGCCTCTGGAGAAATATCATCCAATTGGAAGTGTTGTTGGAACACGAAAATACTTAAAAAGTTGTGTATTACACACTATCCCAATACCATTAATTCCCCCAGGCCAATGAAGAAGGAGTTTTAAAACTTTTAAACTAGTCGAGTCTTAAAAGTTTTATGCAAATACCGTTCGTAATAAAGGTAATGGGTACGCTCGGAGATTTCGGTCCTGAAATATGTTAATCGCGTCAGCTTTCACTTTTGATTACGAACGATGGGAGTTATCTCTGGAAGAAGCCTGGCTGTATGTCACGTGTCTTATGTCTTTTTATTTTCGATTTTTTTTTTTTTTTTTGGTGGAAAGGTATTTTTTTGCTGTTTTTTATTACTTCACATTTTTCATGTTTAATGCGTGATTTTAAGGATCGTTTTTCTTCTAGGATTTCGGGAAAAATGTGAATAAAAAGTGTCTCATAAAATGAGATTTTTAAATTGTGATTGATATTTCGGTTACTGTAGATATGTGATTTATTTTTATTGGATTTACAAAGTAATATCCTTATTAAACGAAACAAAAAAACATTAACTTGTATTTTTTTTGTTGGAATTTTTCTTTTATAAGCTGCTTTTTTGTATGAATATTCTAAGCTATAAACTAAGCGAAGTTTTAACACTTATAATAATATTTCTTTATTTATGATGAAGAAATTGAGAAAGAAAGAATTGCTGAAGTTTTAAATTTCTTTTTCTCAATGATAATTGCAATGAAAAACTATCAACTAAACAAAGTCTTACCACTAATAATAATAGTTTTATTTATGTTGAAGAAATTGACAAAAAAAAAAGAGAAAAAAATTATAACTTTAACATTTATTTCTTTTTTATTTTATTTCTGAATCTTTGCTGATGATTTAAACGATAATTAAATAGAAATGTATCGTTCGCTAAACATTTGCATCGAAAGAATTCTGCCCATAAAATTAAATATTTTCCTAGTCAAATTTCAAAATTAGTAACCAAAAATCTCAAAAGGTCGCGCTACCGTTTTCCAGAACTAAAAAACAAAATTTTATTTTCATGTCAGTTAATTTTTTAATTAATTAACGTCATGTCAGTTTTCATGTCAGTTTGTTAATTTTTCTCTTAGATTCCACCACTTTCTTTCTACAATTGGATAAAATGTTCACAAATGTGTTTTTATTCTTAGAAAATAGACTTTTTTTTTAAATAAACAAATATTTATTTATAGTTCTTGGTGCAATTGAGACGATTCGCTTGAATTGTGTTTAATTAATATTGATTCTTTCATCCAATAATGGACAAACTATAAATAGATAAAAGTATGGTTTCATTAAATATTTTTATCATTTCTGAAGAATATTTTATCTGATCAATCTGGTATCAAATATTCATAGACAGATACACAACTTCATAATACTCAATGAAAGAAAATCATTCAAAATACTTTTAATTTGTTAAAAAAAATTATTGTTTTATCTACAGTTATATGCATTTTAAATCATTCGGGTCTTTAAAAACATTGTAATGATTTTAGCAACTAATCTTTGGGCTGTTCCGTAACATTCTTTCAAGCAAGCTCAATATACCTATTTTTTTCTTCTTCTTTTTTTTTTGAAATTTTGAATTTTTTATAAAATTTTTGTAATTTTTTGCTTTTTTTTTAAGAAAAATATTAAATGATAACGAAACTTTGCTCATACAAAATCAATGATTTGTATTCATATCTTCTAAAGGTTAGTTAACGTGTTTCACTAACTAATTCGATTAATTAAGGGTAAAAATCTAGTTAATTACTCTCAGCGTAAGCTCGAGGATTAAGCTTACTTTGCTGATTAAGCTGTACTTAGAATAAGTATAGATTACAAGTTAAACGTTGTTTCGATTAAAATTATCTGATTATCCGGAAAAGAAATAGGGATTTGAATTTCTTTCCGAGAACTAAAAGGAAAACTTCTAGTAATTTGAAGGAAACAAATGGACCTGTCAAAAATCCAATAAATGAAGAAGCATAATTTAAAACGCAATTCGAAGTGGAAGTGAATTTATTTTAATGGCATCCATCTAAACCTTTAAGAAGTTACAGAAATTAATCAAATTTGATGTAGCACTCAAAATATCCGGCCATAGATTACATTAATTTGTTGGAAACGTATGTCAAATAAAACCAATTTCTTCTTAAAAGAATTACCTTGTTTTACGAAACTGACCTTATTTCTTCAAGAAATTAAAAGAATAAATCCGTGAGGTTTTAAATTTTATAAGGGAGTAAATTGTTCTCCATTTTTTTATTTGGGTTTTGATAGTAAGTTTCCATTTTATTCTATAAATAATTTTGAAAATGAAGTATGTAATATCATAAAAAAATTTTTATGTTCTTTCTTTTGCTTATATAACACTGCAGAAAATTGCTAATGTGTTTCAAAAATGGTTATTGAAACAATGGAGAATAAAAAGTAAAAACTTTTACCATTTAGCAAGTGTCTGAAATATTAGATAAAGGCTGTGAGATAAGTTTTTGGAGCCATAAATGCATAAAAAATTTCAAAAGCTTGAAAAACAACAAAATTTTTATTTTTTTATTTATATTTAACAGTATTTTTTTCATACAAAAATATTTTTTTCATTTTAATTACGCATTTTATAAATAGTATTTCCTATGAGATTTTTTTACAACCACAATTGAATTTAATTTTTTTTTTCTCTTATGGATTACATTGTTTTATATTTTGATGCTATGAATTTATGAACTACAATTTGACTGATAATTTTTAAAGAAACTTTGGTAAAGCATAGATTTTATGTTCTTTACCAGTTATTGTAAAAAAAAAAAAATTTAAAAAATAAAATAAAAATTTTTAGCTAGAAAACATAAATAATACCAACGGAGCTGCGGGAACTCGGGGAAAAGAGATTTTACCTTCCATGAAGTGTCCCAGGTTCAAATCGTGGTTGATGTGAATTCTGCCCCCAGTTCTGGCATTAAAGTATTCTCAGTTTTAGGCAAATCATGGATCATAATCCCCTTATCGTCGGGCTTACCATGGCAGGTTTCTGTGATTGTCATCTCCCTGTAACGCTTAGCTTAACGAAACAATCCCCTACGAAGGCAGTTTCTTTCAATGCTTGATCCAGCAGTTCCTTCGTTTACGGGATTGAGTTTAAAATTAGAAGGGTATGGAGTTGAATATTGATAGTTGTAAGTTCAGAATTGGGTAGGATGTTCAATGCTAGTTATAAAATATAAAATTAAAACCCACGGTGCCGTAAGCATAAATTACATTTCTTTAAAGTTTGTTTTAAAACTAAAGAGGAATTAAAAATCTATGATGCATCATTATTTTCTACTTTTACAATTGCTTTTTGATTATAAATCAAAAATATCCATTAACTTAAATTTATTACTCTGTATAATATATGAATGTAATGACCTAATATAGCTTTTCACTGTTGTTGCTATTCTCTTATTCGACAGAAGAATTCGTGTGATTCTTAATTAATAGAAAAAATTTGGAAATTATTTGCTCTTATCATTAAAAAATTAATAAATGTTATTATGGTACTTACATGAACATTATTTATCTTTTATTTAACATAATTTTATTTTAAGTGATATTTAATACGCATTTTCTTAAGTCATCTTCAATACAATTTTCAAACGTTTATATTTTACTTATTTTGCGATTCAAGCATATTTTTAATATTTTTAATAAAATGTAAAATAGCTATCTTGACAGTCTAATTCAATTTAAAGGCATTAAACTACAAGTAGTGTTTCATTATAATAATACAAATTTAACTCTTTATAACAATATTATTGCACATTTTGTAATAAAGATGGAGACTCCAACTCCTGCTCGCTATTGTACTCCAAACCTTAATAATTGGTACAAAATTATTTTTTATTTGCTTCGGAATAAAGTATTTTATCTCCATTTTATCCAAGTTTTTTTTTTAAATGTAGGCATAAAGCAGTTTTTTTTTTCAGGGTTGAAAAGTATTTAATTATTTATATTATTCATGTTATATATACGGTGAAAGGAATTATCTTTGCTTACGCTTCCTAGATCCAAACAATTTCCTTGGGTTTTTATTAAGATCTATTAATGAACATAAATCATCCGAAATAGTGGCTATTCGCTCACCAGCTCTGATGATTGATTTAGAACAATTGTTGTTTTTTCACTGTAAAAAATACCGGATAAAACTAAATAAGACTGCTCTCTAAGTGCAGCCTCCTAAAAATCCTTTTCCATTGTAATATTTTTTTTTTCATTTTTTTTTTTTTTTTTTTAGTACTTTTGCAAAATTAGTAAAAATAGTATTGTTACATAATTAAGTAATTTCAAATATTTTATACTGCAGTTTACAATATTAATATTTAGTTACAGCGCAATGATTTTACATCACATTTTACTGTAATGCATATGTAATGTAATGTAATGTATATGTAATGTAATGTAATGTACTTTTCACAAAAAAAAAACCGTTTTTGCGGTACAAAGTACTAGCACACAATTTACCAGTACTTTTTATCTTAGCTTTATCCGGCATGTTTTAAAGTGTTAGCATGAACCAATTTTTTCTATGATCTATATTATATTAATATAACTACTAACCTCTATATGTACTAAAAAGAATTGTTTACTTTCGTTTCCCGTGTTCAAATATTTCACTGATGATTCGATTAAGATCTACAGCTAAAAGCAAATAATTTTGCAGTGTAATCACTTTTAAAAACAACATCTAAAGTTAAACGTTTATTGCTATAAAAAATTTTGTGAGTTCACAACCGTCATTTAATATTTTTTTCTTACCAAGCAGGCTTATATTGTTGCGTAGATAAGTGTGTTATAACTAAAGGTGAAAAAACACAAAGAATGACAATCTCAACTTTACTTTATTCAGCAGAAACGAATATTACTTAAGCTTATATACAATTGTCGAATATTCTGGAAAATGGCATTTCAGAATCCGAAAATTCTAGAAATTGAATAATTAACAACATAAACATTAACGAATGAATGAAAGGAAATTTTCGTTAGAAGCAACTTTTAGGCATTTTGCCCCAGGCGGGATTCGACCTCCCATTGTTTGGATTAGTTATCCTATGCTTCTCCACGTAGCTACAAGTTTTGTTGAAATATATTAAATGCAATTTTGTAAGCATCATCACATTGTGCATGAAGCTGATAGTTAAGTTATAAATTATTTAACAAATATCTTTAACGGTTATTTATAATAGTATATTAATGAAATTTACGTACAAAATGCACAGTTTGAAAGGGTTAATAAGTTGAGACACCAATTCAAATAAGTTTATCTTAACCCACTAAATCCTGGATATTATTTATATGGCGTAACGCGAAAAAAAGCTTCTATTATAAAGGTAATTATTTTTATAACTAAATTAATATTTTTTTTCCGTTAGCTACTACTTGAGTTTTGAAAAGAATTAAAAACATTTGCTCTTGATGAGAAAACAAGCCTTTTTCAAATCAGAAGAATTCTCACAATTCCCATGAAGTATATGTCACCCTAGGCCGAAATGGATTAACGTTGAAAAAAATACATATTTATATGAATGAGATGTACCATTTACTCTTTTTAAACGTGAAAATAAATTGTGAAAATCCTAATTACTGCAGAATTTTTTTCATTTGATGGTTTATGTAAAAATTCTTTGCATGAGAGATTGAAATGATCAAGAATAATTAAAAATTTGACACAAATACTTTTTACGTATCATAGAACTAAAATGTAAAATAAAAGATTTAGAGTTATTCTACATAAATGCACAATATTAGAGTTATTCTACATAAATGCAGTTATTCTACATAAATGCACTAACATATATTCACGAAATTCAATCTTAATTCAATAATATTAATTGATATGAAGCATAAAAGCTCAAATTTAAAACAATGAATCACAATGGATTATTGTTAAATAATGCATACTTTTAGTAAATTCGTACAAAGGAGAACAAATACATGACTAAGAGACTGCATATTATAGCAGAGAGTGTCAAGTTTTCACATCTACTGAATCAACTAACCGTTTCTGTTAAGAGTTGCTAGATGGCGCTGTTGCAGTATGGCCAGACGAAACTTTTTTTTAAAGAAAAAGCATAGTGACGACGTCTAAATGTATTATGAAAGAATATGCTACGCTCTTAAGTATTAATGTTCACGAATAAGGGACACAAAAGTATTTAAAAGGAAAACAATACTTTAATGAATTGAATTAATTTTATGCTTATAAAACCAAAAATACACGAAAATCAGTCAGGGAAAACTGGATTCTACCAGGCGAGTTTTTAATGTCTAAAAATAAATCAACAAAGCGGTTTTTTTACCATACAACTTCATTTTTATTATACATAGAGAGACATATTAAATTACAGTTTTAAAAACACTAAATAATGAAAGAAGAAAAAAAAAACTGAGATTAGTATAATTTACATTTATTTTATAATATATATATATCATATAAATCTATGAACACAGTCAACACATAAAATAAAAATATTTATTGCAAAAAATATTTGAAATCACAAAGAAGCACCAGAAATTAACTACTACTAATAGAGTTTACGAAAATTCACGAGTTTTTAAAGTAAACAAAAATTAAATAATAAAAAAAAACGGTTAAACAGATTTTGGGTTAAAATTATTAGCGCAACCAAACAGATCTATTTGCTTTAATTTTTATCCAAATGAACTTGTCACAAAACCTTGGTAAAAAGTCTTTGTAAATGTAATAAAACAATTCATTTACTAAATTATTTTCAATTTTGATTCCAGAACTGGCTTATTTTAATGAACAAAAAGGATTGCAAAGCAATCCTTGGGAATGGCGAGTGGCAGCGAGCATGGGGCGAAATTCCCTTGTTTCAATCTATCTTTTAAGTGGCAGTATTTTATCTCAATTTAATATTGAATATCGTTTAAACATATACAATACTAAGAAAAAAGTTTTGTGAAAATTCCTCCCTTATGTTTTTAACAATGTTAAGAAACATTTGGTAACACGACGAGATGTGCAATTGTATTAAAATTTTTACTACGAACATATCTAAAATAAAACGGTATTTTGTATTTCAGACGAATTCAATATCGGAATTTAAAGCAGCATATAATAACCGGTTATTGGTATAAGTTTAAGCAGAATGAGTTAAAAAAAAAAAAAAGAATATATAAGTTTTTCTGAAAAGAAACTAAATTACTTTCCAAATAGAAATCGATACAAATCTCATTACCTGCAATGTACACAGCTATTGAAAAAAGTAGGGCTTTTATTTCTTTTAAAATACATTTTAGTTTCCTTAAAAAAATAGAGAGGAAGGAAAAACTTCAAAAAAATATAGAGAAAAAAAAAGACAATTTAGGAAATTTAGAAAACAGTAAATCAATTTTCTTTTTTAGAGGTTGTCGAGTCGACTGCGAGTTATCTTTTAAGTCTCACGCATTTACAGTAGGATGAAAATTTTAAAAAGAAAAAAAAAATCAAATGTTTTAAGAAGAAATTCGCAGGAATTTCCTCTGCCTTTACTTTAAAATAATCAACCATTTTACATGCACAAGGTGTGCTTAAAGAAAACACTCGGGGAAGTTTAAATAAGTATTCAGACGATCACTCTTGAAAGGTTTTGTACTAGGCCTTGGAATAACTTTCGAAAGAAAAAAAAAACACAAAATTATAAAATATCAAAAATAAATTCTGGTTAAAGTCAGTGCTAAATGTGTCTGTAAAAGAACATTCTAGCTTATATAAAAAAAAAAAAATAGCGATAATGTTTTTTAAAAAGAATTCTATTTTTCGTGCATTTCTTATTCATGTTTTATTTACCAGAGATTGTTAGAAGATTTTTCTTTCGTTTTCAAACTGGTTTTTCTTTTAGAAATGCCAATGCGCAGTTATTAATTATGCTTTTTCTAAAGAAAAAATGGAATTAAATTGTTTTAATTAATTTTTTCAGTCCTTCGTACGGAGGAAAAAATATAAAATACTCAGTAAATCAGTACTGATTAACGCTACGAAATCTTGCTCAAAATGGAAAGCTTAAAATAATTCCAATTTCTTTTATTTAATATCATATTTTGTCCTTCCCCATGGCTTTATGTTATTAGATGAAGCAGAAAATGTTTTTAGGAGTTCATCCCATGAAAATAATATCATCTGACGCGTTGTTCTTGCCCGAGGCATAATCATGATAGACAACATTTATCACAATCATGCCATTTTCTTTGCTACTTATCCCTTTTAAGGAGCCGATGAAAAAAAAAACTCTTTCCAAAAAATCTACATTAAATCTGCACAGTATTAATACAATTTAAATAGGTATCATTTATACTAATATAATAGATTGTGACTAGATTAGTATGTCTGGTACCCTTTTAAACTGCCCTGATCAGCATTATTACTAGCAGTGCCTATTTATACTAGCAGTGCCTATTCTTTCTTTATCAGGCGTCAATAAAAGTCATGGGAATTTTTTACATTTCTCCTAAACGAATTAGTACCAAATTTCTCCGTTGATTTTGCTTTCTAGTACATAGTTAATTATTTTTTCTTTCAAATAGTTCACGTTATCAAAATTAATTAACTTCCATTACCGTAAATAATAGTTTAGCATTGCGTTTGTCTTAAAACGGATTGATACCGTTTCTTGCTTAGTTTCGCTTTCTTGTACACAGCTTATTTTTTACTTCAATTAGTAAATATTATCAAAAAAAGTGATTAAGCATTATTGGCGACAATAAACTGAACCTACCATAAGAAAAAGATTTAAAAATTGATCGTTTGCTTAAAAAAGACAGTAGCTTATTTTAAGTCATGAAACCTGTGTCTACTTGGAAGAAGTAAACCAAATAAGCACACTGAGCAAACAATTGTGGTAAAACTGCCGTACTGCATGATACTGATATTTCTGACAAAATAAACCATGATTCTGGTTAATAAAACTAAAATATATGTATTTTAACTACGTTCAAATGGTAACGATTTATTGGTGATTCTGGCATTCAAAATTCTAGCTCTTATTGCCTCACATTTAGTAAAAATAAATAAATAAACGATTAAATGGTTTTTATTTCGTGCTCTAAGGTATCATGATAAAACTACCAAATTTTACCACATTTAGCAGAAGCAAATTTTATCGCCCAATATAAAACCACATTTTATTGTTAATTTTACCAAATTCTTTACTAAAGCTCTTCTGTAGAAATTACTGAAATTTTTGGTGTTCCCTTAGAGATAGAGACACTAAATTTTACCATATTTTGGTCGCTTTGACTTTTTTCTCTGTTCTGAAACAATAATGTGGGACCTTAAACATGATTTCGTTGCTGTATCATTAAAAGTTGTCATTTTCAGACTTACTTCCGATCAATTAGAACTGTAATGAGTAAAAAGAGTAAAACAGTTTAATTAAAACGATAATTCGGCTCAATTTAGCATTATACTAATCTGGCAGCAAAATTGCTAAATATTATGGTTCAACAAGCCTCAAAAGTTTCAGCAGTACACTATCAAATTATGTAAAAGCAAAATAATAAAAAATTTAAAAAAAAAAACAAATCCATCCTTTAATAAAAATTATATTCTGTCTAAATTTTCAAAGGTCCTTAACCTGGAATCCTAAATCTTTATCGAGCAGACAGTTGGTTCAATAAGTGCTCTAGTGAAAGCTTATTTTGATTTTCAACTAAGCGCAGCTTTTGGAGAACAGTTTTCAAAACACAATCTAAGAACACCAGCCGGAAAGAAATATACAGCGTTAAAAATGTCAGGCGTAAATTGGGTACTGTAAGAAAAGTAAAAGTAAAAATTTACAGCACCGTTGCTATGACTACACCTTCATTCTGGGGGTTTATTCCCAGTGAATTGTTTTGGAATCATGGCCAAGTGACAGCTACAGAAATTTTGCTTTTCTTGCAAATCTTTTTCGTTAGTACTTACAATAGAGGAAGTCAAGCGTGAAGGAAAGGATTTCAGGCAAAACAGTTGTAAAGCAGGCCTGGTTTGAGGGAACTCGCGTAAATTCTTTTCTATAACTTTTTAAATTTAACTTATAAATTTAAGTTTTGAATTGATATTTAAATATAAGTGCAATATGTAAAAAAGAGTAATAAATCCAAAAAAGAAATAAAAGCAAAACGCGCTGCAAATTTTTTTATTATTAGTTTATGATTTGTTTTAAAGAAAGTTTTTTTTTTCCTTCTTATTTTAAATATGCAGTTGGAATTTAAATAGTACTTATAACTTTTTTTTAAAAGGAAAATAGTTTTACTTTAACTACTAAAATCACAAAAACTGTTAAAATGGCAACATCTAGGCAAAATTAACCCCAATTCCAACACGTTGCAATGCGCAAAGGTAGGAAGCTTTTTACAATTTACTAGAGGAGGATACTAAATATTTTGTTCCTTTTTCTATTACATACTGAAGTTAATTTCCATTTCTACTGTATTATAACCAAGCTATTTTAATTCACATTCTAAGTGTGGTGGAGGTCTGCTTGTTGTCAGCCCAGTTTTGGCTGCGCCTGCAGGGGATTTGGTGCTGCCGCCCCATAGGTTTCTGACTTGGTGCCTTTGTACTTCGAACGGTCGGTCTTTGTAATGTGTGTCTTCCTGATTTCGGTCTCGACTATAGTGCCCTTTTGTCTTGCGTGACTGGGGGTCTTGTGCCTTGAGAGTTCGAGATTGCTTGGCTCTCTTGTGCTGAGCGGGGTTGTCTGTGACGACGGTCATCAAACCTTTTGTATATGGGTCCTTGTGGCCTGGTTCGCGTAATTAAACTCCCTTAATTTACATTCTAAGTGTAATTCTATATGAACTTTTAGCAACAGTACAAAAATAATAATAAATCTAAAAACTTGTTAGTTTTTATTCCCTAAAAACTAAAATTTTGTCAAAGTTAATTCCGGTATTTTAATAAACATTTTACAGTAATTTAAAAAAAAATATTGTTAGATATATGCAACATAAGGGCAGAGAACTTCCAACTATAATTTAAACAATATGACAAAACAAAAATTTGGAAACATTTTTGAAAGTATTTTATGTTGTAAAAATAGGAAAGAAATAAAAATGTCTAAGTTTAATTATTTTGATAAATCAGAACTACAAGAAAAAAACAACATGAAATGACAGGTTAAATAGAAAAATGCTTATGGAATAATAATGTTTAAGGTGATACATTATAAGAAGATTCTCTAAGAATGTTTAAATTAATAACTTAGTTTTAATAAGGTGATAGAATAAAAAATCTAAAAACTCAGTTGTTTTCCTTAATTCTTAAACTTTTGAGGAATTACGCTTTTAAAAATATTTAACTTTGATAAAGCAAATTGGTATAAAATAATTACTGAAAACATAAGAATTGGATTATGCAATGCCCTGCTTCACGGTTTTTGAGCGATATTAACAGTCATTCCGGTCATTTGTTTTCAATCTCAGTTTTAAAAAAAAATGTGTAGAGTTGTGAAATCTTATCTTGTAAAATGTTGATGAAAATTGAAAGAATTGAATGATAATTAGGCCTTCGTGTTCCTCAATGGTCTTGAATCTGTGTTATTTACAAGAGTCCATATAGCAGTAATTTCACTTTATCTTGAACGTGGCCGATATATGTGTTTTTATGATTTTTACCGGGTTAGTTGGTAGAATATTAAAAATATAGTATTACTTCCCATAATCATGGAATCACGTCTCATAATCATATAACTGCTTCCTATAATCATATAATTGCTTCCTGTAATCATACCATTTATCTAATAATCATAGAATTGCTTCCCATAATCAGAAAATTTAGTCCCATAATCATACCATTGATTCCGATAATCATAACATTGATTTCCATAATCTTAGGATTGTTTCCTATAATCACTGCATTGCTGCACTGTTCCTCATAATCATGGTATCGCTTCCCATGACCATAGCATTGCTTTCCGCAATCACAGCATATTGCTCACTATTATCATAGCATTGCTTCCCATAATCACAGTATCGGATCATATAATATTAGCATTGCTAACCATAATATCATCAACTTGTGGTTGTTATAAATTTTGAATAGCAGAAATTTATTCTGAAGACCTTCTGAATCTCAATAGGTTTTGTAGTTCTTTTTATTTACTTAATGATATCAGTTTTTTTTGCAAGTATAATAAGTGTTTAGATAATTTTACATTAAAAGTTTATGGATTGGTGGCAATTAATGATACAACATTCGAAATTTTGAAAATTCAATAGAATAACTTTTATATATAGCATTATTTAAATGCGCTCTATCCGGTTTAAAGTCTGAGATTTTTTAAGTTTTAGCCATTTTTTCGGTTTATAGATCGAGTTTTGTATCAATAAATATCTCCACATGTTTCTATCGAAACTTTTCATTCTCAAGTCAGATAAATCCTCAATTTCTAAATTCGGCATTTGCTGTGACGGTTTTTTGAAAGTGTTATGGTCACATTGAGATAAAAAACACTATAAAACTGACTAGCAGTCCCATGGAGCTTCTTTTTTTTTCCCTAGGGGAAATTCCGCGAGGGAAACTGACAGGGAAAAAACTGTCAGGAGAATTCCCAGACACGAACGCAAAATATATTTTAAAATCCTCTGAGAGTTTATTTCTTTACAGGATAAATTGAGAAGGGTAGTTCGACTACGTGCTGGTTACGAAGAATTCCCCGAATTTTAGAATATTGCCAGAAATATTTTGCCATTTTCATTCAGAGGGGATTTTTCCGATAATTAGATAGCATATAGAACAGGATCCGAAAATCCCCATGAACAAATCGAAATCGTTGAAATTCCATTTGAAAAGTATTTTAGTAAAACGATATTTTTCTCTCAGCCATATAGTTCTCTAAATAGTTCGTTGTTTATTTATTTTTTTTGAACCGATTGTATTAAAGTGATTCTTTTTTATGCCTATATGTTTGCTATAAAATGTCACATTTACAAAGTATTTCAAAATGGTTTAAATTTTAAGTGTTAAAGAAAGAAGTTTGCTTAAGTAATACAAAGTATTGCAGTATTGGTCTATGCAGCAACCTGGCGTATCAGTAACCCCCAAAGCATAAACATCGATTTTTCTTTTTTTCTAACATTTGTGGAAAATTATTAATAGAATTAAAATAATACTAATCTGTCACATTTACACTTAATGTAAAGTGACAAATTAATCTTAAATTTTTTTTTCTTTAAACTTCATTCTTTTTTTTTTCAATGTAGCAATTATATTTATTTTAACTTTCTTGCTTGACCTTCCCCATGGTCAATGAGGTCATCGAACTTCCTGTGGGGGAGAATCAACACCTCTTTTTTTTACTTTTTTTATTTTTTTAGGGGGGCTAACTAACCAATCTCTTTCCTTTAATTTTCAAACTCTCATCCTCTTTAAATTTTATTGGCTGTAACTTTTCTGGTCCTACACCAGTTAACGAATTTTTAAGACACTTTGTAGACACATTTTTTCTCGAGCCTTCTGGCTGGTGACTTCTTTTCCCGAGATGCGGACTTCGGTCCGTATCGAAGGATTTCTCTTTACATCTTTTCTTAACCTTTATTTTAAATTAAATCCATAAGCGTATCCAATTTCTTTCAGTTAAACATCCTTTAATTTTTTTTTTACATTAAAGACCCTTCTAAATTTAAGCTTTCTCACTAAGAATATCTTTTTCGATAGTTAAATTCCCCTTTTCTTTATTTTTTAATTTGATGCATGACGCCTTCTTTGTTTTAATTCTCTTGTCACCCATTTCAAATAAATGCCTTTCTTGTGTTATTAGATGTGGTGAAAGACATATGTTATTAAACAAAATGATATGTTTATAATTAAATCCTGAGCTGGAGAATTTATTTACCTCTATTTTCTCAAGGTAAAGGTTGTCATTTATCATTTCCTCCGTATATGGTGAGTACCTTTTATTATTGTTTTGGGAATGCATACTTGTTAATTTTGGAAACATCAGCTTACTGTATTAAATTATATATTCATATCTGGATATAGCATGACTTTATCTTATTTATCTTCTAATTTTTTGATTAATTCTTTGTTTTCACCCCTATTCTAAATTTGGTGATACCAATTTATCCAAACCTCACACTTTGTAACTCTTTGAACCTATTGGGTTATTGTTATACCACGATTGCATTGTACAACCACTTTTATTAACGATCACGCCCCCCCCCTTTAATTACCTTTTATATATTTCGGCCTTAATTTGATTATTATAAAAATCAACCATGTACATTTTTTAATCATGACTACATCCAAATATATGCACTTATTCAAAATGATTTCAACCCACCATCTTTATTCTAATATAAAATAAATTTACTTTAATCGCACCATCACATATATTAATTTAACTGTAACATAATCGAACATTGTAACTGAACTTACTCAAAAATTTGGAAAATATTTCAAAACAATATGCATTCAATATATAAATTTTTTACAATATAATACAGTGCCAAAAGTCAAACTTTTTCAAATGTCCTGCGAATTTAATTTATTCGTCAGATATCTTCCAGCCATGTACCAAAGCTAATTTTTTTTTTTTCAAAATAATGTTCCCTTTAATATATCTGTATAATATTATACCGCGTCTAAAGAAGTAGTCAGAGGATGTTTAAATGAAATCTTTTGGTGATATTCTTGGAAGGGTTCAAAATTTTAAGCACAAACCTCCACTTAATAACAAAATTGAAAAAGTAGCTTTTAAAAATATTTAGAGTGAAAAAATAGTAAAATAATTTTAATCCGCATAAAAAAATAAAAAGAGTTTTTTCTGCCATTTTTTTAAAAATTTCAGTTATGCATCTGTTATTCTGCGTTAAATATAGGTTGAAATTTTGATTGTCTATTATTTACGATATATATTCTACTTGAAAAAATCAGGTGACAAATGAAACTGTAAGAAATTCCGGATCAAATTATGTTATAAAGTACCGGCACTTTCAGTGCATAATCCTCCGTAAAATCCATTTTTTCCAAAAACCATTATACCGGAATTTTAACAGTATTTTTTATTTAATTATAGTGTATCAGTGATTTTATTATAATTATTACTATAAAAATTATTATACATATGATATTTTTTTTGTCGTAACATGTTCCGGTATTAATGGATATTACGATAAAAAGTACCGGTACTTTTTTCCATAATTTGATCTGGAATTTTTTACAGTGTAATTTTTTCCAGCATATAATCCATTCCAGCTAAAATTTCAGTGCGCTAGTGGACCCGAAGTTGTTTAAAATTTTTATTAATGATATTTTTTATCTGGTTATAAAAGGGCAATAAATACTTATCATAGCCGTCAGAAAATGATTGAAACTTGCAATTTCTCCTGGAACAGAGTTCAAGCTGAAGCTAAAACATTCTAACTAGCCTGAAGTAATGTAAATGTTAAAAGATATGAGGTAATCTAAAGTTACTCAGTTATAAAATTATTTTCAAAACTTGAAAGATCGATCTGACATGTTATTCAGCTGCTTATCGAAATTAGAAATGTTAGTTATTTCTTTCACACAGTCAATTATTTCTCGTCTCTCTCCCAGATTTGTTACTGTTTACGCTTAATTAAACGTGAACTAAAAATTAATGATCAAATAATTCTTTAAAATAACGTACAAAAAGATGATAATGATCTTTTATGATGTTGATCTTTTTCAACCGTCATTATTGTATAACGCAATTGTATAACGCCATGTAACGCAATTGCGGGTTAGTTCCATCAAAAAGTCCTCCACGAAGGCAAATTTTCCCCAATACTGGACCCAAGAGTTCCTTTGTCTTCTGGATTGGGTACAAGGATACGGAGCAGAACATTAGTAGTCGTAAACTCAAAATCGGGACGACTTTTCAACGATGGTTATAAAATAAAATAAAATAAAATAAAAAAATAAAATTGGCAAACATCAAATACATAAAAATTATACGCCAAAAAATGTTATAATATTTTTTCTACACTTTTAATTGAATATAATAACTGAGATTTAAAAATGGAAAACGTTTTTGTGCTTAATATATCCAAGCAACTAGAGCTTTTGGAAATTATATATATATATATTTTTTTTTTAAATTTTTCTTCTCTTTTAAATCCTTTTTTTTTTCAAAATTCCATTCAATTTCGTAGTTTTATTTAGAAGAGTTTATTTTTCTTAAGCTTGTATATCTGAAGATTGGATGCGAAACAATTGTAATTAAATAAGTTCTGTAATTAAAAATGATTTTTCTGTTTCTTCTTTCAGTAATTTCTTAGCCTTGATTTTTTTTTTTTTTTTAAATCTGAGATGAACAATAATCTGCAGACCCTGTGATAATCTGCAGCGCCCTCTGCAGGACAGTTTCTTTTACAGCGGTTTGCAGTAATCCTATAGTATTAAAAACTTTTTGTAAATGTTATTAAAAGTTTATAGCCAAAGATAAATGCATTTTGCTATTAAAAGTTTATTGCAATCTGCCTAATTTAGATTTTCTTTGCCGATTTTCTGACTTGCTTGAAGGCATATAGACTTGTTGTCGTAGGTTTAAAAATATATGTTACAGTACACTTGATAATACTTAAATTAGCCTAGAACAATGCAGCATCCAGGCGATGAACTGGATTTTTTAATTAGCTTATGACATATCTAAGTGCTTATTTAAGGGCGTTTGAAAGTTTACAAAATATAAGCTTGCATGAGTTACTGTATGAGATTTGATATTAGCTATAAACTGTATTAATACTGTAATAAAAATATATTTACGTAAATTCTATAGGTTCTTATATTTAGAATGTAAAAATTAGCATTTTGATTGCTTTCTTTAAATTTCTCAATTTTTCGCTCTTTGACTGTTAAGCTACAACATGCTTCGTTTTGGACATTATTTTAACCGTAAACAAACTAGTTTTAACTTTTTTTTAATCAAAAATAAACAATGTTTTGCGAAAAAGTTTTATACAAATTTACTTCTTCGACAGTAAATAATGGTTAAGTTGGAGATTAAAGACGAAGAGGGAATAAAAACAAGGTACCCCAGATATATTCATCATTCTATATATTCTTAGAATCCATGTAAAAATCCATCTAAAAGTCACAAAAGTAATATTTAACAGAAAAAAAAAAAAACATTATCAGAAATTGACGAATTAATAACCAGGAAAGCACGCTTTAAAACCTCATTATATGTGATTTCTAGAACTACGAAGAATTAAAAAGTAACAACTAGAAACTCCTTTACATACAGTGCGTATTTTAAATCGGTTTTGATGGTCACTTTCCTCAATTGTGATTGGTCAGATTTTGACATTAGTTTTGTATTACCTCGTTTAAGTATTAACATGATACATGCGTACGTTTTCTATTTCATTTTTAACGCGGATCCTATGAATATACATTAAGGGTGAATATCATGGAATATTTTTGAGAAAGGATGTTCATACAAATTCGAAATTAATATTTAATTTTGATTTTAAAAAAAAAGAGAAAAAAATATTTTGTAAAAATTGAAATAAAAATAGTATGGTCAAATGGTCATGGCTTCCAGAATATGGTAATTTTTACCGGGTTTCTTGCTCTGGGAGAGCATCAAAAAGCAAGTTTTTTTTTACCGGAACGCTTTGGTAATGATTTTGGTAATGAACTAACAATAAAATACTGTTTTATATGTCATGAAATTTTATAAATGTGGTAAAAATTGGTAATTTTTATAATACCTTAGAGCAGGGCGTAAAAACCATCGATTCGGTTTAATTTACTTTTCAGTTTGGTACTTTTTACTAACTGTATGGCAATAATAACTAAATATTTTAAAACCAGAATTTCCGGTAAAAAAAATTATCAAATGAATGCCGTACATTTTGGTTTTTAAAACCAGAATTACGCATTTTTTTTTAAGCGAATAAAATTTGTGGCACTGGTAATGAGTGGCATTACCATAAAGTAAGTAAATTTACCAGCATTTTTTCTCAGTCTAAACAGTCTGCATTCATATTTTCTAGATATTGGACTAGAAAAAATGGCAAATAATTTCTTAATCACATATAAACCAAACAAATTTTATTGCATATTAACAAAAAGCAGCTTATAATATCGCAGATGTCAAAATCTTTTGTCTTCAACTGCACTTTCAAAAAAACCTTATTTCTACAGTCACCGCATACAATGTCTTAGAATACACCCTTGCATACCGAATTTCCGTTAAGTGCTACCCTTCAAGCCCTTTACCTCCACGCAGACCTAGTAATGCGTTTAAAGTGTTTCACTTAAGAAACAGTATCCTATCAAAATGTGCTTAATACTCTTAAGATAAATGTTGCCTCAAGCACACCTTTTAAGTGCCATTTAACGTTCTTTAATGGCTTTAGACATCTAAAGGAGCTTAAAAGACCCGGATATGTTCGAAAAAGGAAACTTTTAATCGGCCTTTAGTCTGAAGAATTCGGGCTTTTTCGTATAGGGTGTAAGTGCAGCCTTAGTAATGAAATAACGAGATTTTTTACGCCCGAAATCATTATAAGATTTTTCTATTAAACATATTTGGGCTATAATTATATAATTTTGCCTGAAATTAGTAAGTATAGCCATTAGTTAAAGATTTAAAATAAATTAGTTTTTTTAAGGCGCTTAGTACAAAAAGGATCTGTAAGATATACGCCGACTATTACGCAATTCATTATTATTTTTTGTTAAGTTTTTTTAATGCGTAATTGGAAAAGTTAGAAGATTTATAGATGTTATTTAATATTGGGTTTATGGAAGTAAAGAAATGTTCTTAAACGTTTGTTAATTGGTGTCGTTATTTATGGTAGAACATAGAACATACTATAAACTAATATCGGACCATTTTGATGGCATCAAAAGCATCTATCATTTGGTTTCAGTGTGTACAAAACTATGATAAACTCAAAACTGTGAAAATTGTTATACGATTTTTTTATTAAATATATTTAGGGGGTATAATTGTAATTTTACCTGAAATTAGAAACTATAGCCATTAGTTACAGATTTAAAATAAATTAGTTTACTTTTTAGGGCGCTTAATACTGTTGTTTGTCAGAAAAACGATCTGAAAGATACATGCTGGCTATTATAAATTAGTTTCTTTTTTGGTTTTTTTTAACGTTTAATTGGAAAAATTTGAAGATTTATAGATGTTATTTAAGATTGGATTTGTTTTAGTACATAAATAATGCTAAACGTTTATTAAATGGTGTCATTATTCATGGCTAAAAATTAAAACGTATAATAAACTAATGTTGGACCTTTTTCTTAGATTGAGAGCAAAAATATAATAACTGGTATCGATTGTACCTTTCTGTTGCACTGTAAAAGAATGCCAATTATTGTTTCCGGAACTTCTCCGTATATTTAAAGATATAAAGCTTTGTTGACAAGATGGTTTTTTTCCATTTTTCGCCCTAATTACAAACGGATTAAAACCGCCATTTGAAGTTTTGCGTTCCGTAATATAACTTCAGCATTTCTCCAATCGTTTTACGATTATTTTCTATCTTTACTCCTACTTTTTTGCAATTATTTTATGGTTTTGACCATCACATTTATAAGACAACTGTTCTACCTTATTATCAAATTGATGTAATTTTAAAACGAAATTCTCTTTATCACAATATCTTCGGTTTAAAGCACTTGAGTCGCAGTTGTTCAAGTGAAAGATCTGATGAAAAAAAAAAAAAAAAAATAATCAATTCTCCCAGTGTTATTATAGTTCATTATATTAGAAAATTTAAAAAGCGATTTTGCGGTTTATTTTAAATGATGTATATATGTATATATATTTCTTTATTTTGAATCTATCAATTGGGCGAAATGTTTTTTTCTTTCATTAATTTTAACTCATTTTTTTTTTTTTTGGCGTTTTAAGGAGTGATTAAAATGGAAACACATTTATGTTAAATAAGAAAATACAAATAAACATTAATAAAAATAACATTAATATGAAAAAACATTAAAATATAATAACATGGATCCTTGTTCAATAGAATTTACTTTTGAGTCTATATTATATTTTAAAATACTTGCCATTAACCAATGGAATTTTGTCGAGAAGCCATTAAACTGATTACGTAAAACTTGATTGTTCAGTCTGAGTTAACATAAACTATTACAAAACATAAGGTGAACTTATTTATGCAAATAAACTGAATTTACTCAACCATACAAAAAATATATTATTAAAGTATAGAAAAACGCAGTTTGTACTCTGCTGATGTATAGCTAAATAATAACTGTGTTGCTCCGGATATTTAAAAATAAATTAATAATGAGTAAATAGTGATTATTATAATATGTTTAGGATATGAAATTTATGGATATAATATGAAAAGTAAGGCATGTTCCCATCCGTTAAGTGTGTGCCAGACAAACTAGGCAAGTTTCATCAATAATGCACTAACAATACATCATAGTTATATCAACAATACATCACCTTTCGATATATTGTTGATGTTGATTTGCCTGGTGATTTTTACATCACAAATTATTAAACGAAGGTATTTAGTTTTATTGAGATTCTGCATATTATGTTTGGTCCGGTGGTTCAGTGAAATTTCAAAAGGTTTGAATTATTAGGGGACACATACATAATTTTAGATCTTTAATTACATTACTTTTTATTATTAGTTAAAATTTGTGTTTTACAGTTACAATGTTAGTCAAATACATTTTACTTTCAAATAAAAATCATATTTTTCTTATATTAAAAAAATTTCCGTTACTATCTTAAGTGAAAATTATGTCTACTTGAAACAAAAAAAAAAAAATTATTTTATTATTATCATAACTATAATGTTCTATTAAATAATAACAATAATGTTTTATTAAAAGCTCACTTCAAATATATTTTTCGACGCAATATTTAACACGATATAATGTAATAAGTTATTATAATATAATTATTTATTTTCTTTTTATTATTTACTGCAAAAATTTGCTTAACAGTATATCTTTTTAAAACTATATGTGACAGAGGTGTATAAATAATTCCTTTATATTTATTAGCTCATTGCAAAGTTTCCAAAAAGCAATTATGTTTCATTTTTTTAACCATGCGCATTAATTTTTGAAACTCAATGAAGGTAATTTGTTTTTTGTTTGTGTGTTTGCTATATTTATAAATATGCATTAATAAAGGTTTTGTTCTCACCATGTTTACATTATCCTCACATTTTTCTTATATATTGTCTATATATTTATTTGAAAATAATTGTATATGAATTATATTGTCTAGATATCTGTTTATAATTAGAAAATTCTGAATAAATTATTTTATTTAAATTTAATCTCCGTTTATACATAGTTATTTATTTACATAAGCTATTTTACTGTTGTTGAATAACACAACTAAATGCATTCTCTTATACAAAACAATATTTTTTAACACACACACACACACACACACACACACACACACACACACACATATATATATATATATATATATATATATATATATATATATATATATATATATATATACATATATATATATATATACATATATATATACATACATATATATATATATACATATATATATACACATATATATACACATATATATATACACATATATATATATACACATATATATATATACACATATATATACACATATATATATACATATATATATATATATATATGTATATATATATATATATAATATATATATAATATACATATATGACTATATATATATTATGACTATTTAATTGAAAGAATAAACTTACATTAATATTTTTTTTTTCAATTTCGAAACAAAATCTTTTTATAAATTGAATCTAGTTTTATGTGTTACATTCTAAATTTTCCATGTGAACGTTTTAAAAGGCAAAGGTTAATAAGGTTAAAGGTAATTAATAAGGTTTAAAACTACACGGTAAAAATGGGTTTTACGGTAACTCAAGGTGCCAGTACTTTATATCAAAATTTTATCAGAAATTTTTTTACAGTATGATAGAAATTGAGCTCTATTAATCTGATTACTTATTTATTTTTGCTTTTTTTCATGAAATTGATATTTTATTTCTCATCACATTTATTTAAAAAAAAAGTAACTGTACATAAATAGACAGAGAGGAGTATGCATGCGTAGGGTAATTGCGTAATTTTGATTATTTTGAATAATCATAATGAATAAAATGCTTAATCGAAGGCTAAACAATCTTATGAAATTAAAAAAAATATTAAGTGCTGCAAAATGGTCTTTGAAACAAAATAATAAAATTCCAAATAGTTGAAATTTTTTTATCTTCAAATTTGATGGTTTTGCGCCAATCCGGCAATTTATTTTTATCTTTTGATGCTCTAAAAATATTTTATATGATGTGTTGATAGTTAAGCTATTGTAACGTGGCCAAATACTTTTGTATTGTTGCACAATACGTATAAGACAATACTTTCGAGAATTTTTATTTCTGTTCTTCTAGCAGCCGGTGCTTTCATTGTATCAAAAGGTGACGGGTGTCGTTTTGGCCCTACATTCTGACGTCATCAGCTGACATGGGAAATTTGACTGCGTTGTAGAATGCGCGGCTAATGGAGAGATTTCAAATATCAATTACAAAATAACAAGCAAACCCACTTAACTGAAATGGGTGCCTATCGTCATAAATTGGCAAGTTTCATTAAAAAAAATAACATGCAGGTTTCTAATTTACATTACAAGATTACTAAAAACTCCGTGAAATTATTCATAATTACCAAAAAAATATTTATTTTTCTAATATTAGTAATGAAGCTTAAAAATCTTTTACTTTCTTTATATCTTTAAAGAAAATAGCTGAATATGCATTCCGGATACATAAATTATAAAAACTGGCTTATTAACTGAGATGGGGGTGGTTAGTAAAATTTAGTGGCTAGTTGAGGTAGCATCAATGCAGTATTAAGCATATTTTTGGCCGTTTTAGTTACATCTTAATTTGGATGTGATGTGGAGAAATTTATCCCAGAAAAATTAATAAAATCGTTTAGGAAAAAATGATTTATTAAATAAATGTTAAAAAGAGTATTTCCACATTCAAAAATTATAAAAAATAAAGAAAAGAAGTCCCTCAAAATGATAAAGAGTAATTATTCTCTTCATAACTAGAATATTATGCAAAGATATCTATCCATTCAACGGTTGGGAGTGAGTGGCCCAAATGCCCCCTAGTTCAATCGCCTATAATTCAAAATTGAAAGTAAATGAATCGTTCTCGATTCATTTACTTTCGGCAATTTACTCAAAGATAACATTGCCAAAGATAAAGCCTACCCCCCCCCCATAATCAAAGCAATTTAAAATTATCTACAGAACTTTTTAAGCAAATAGCATTGCTTCAAATACAATAAAAATATAATCAAAAATTTCCATACTTTCAAGAGGAATAGAAATTGAGAAGTTATTTCAAATTTTTGACTTAAAATGTTTTAAATTTTAAAACTTTAGCTGTATATTCTTTTGACCAAAGACTATATTAAATTTTTGCTTCTACTAATGGAATCTGAAATAGCTTAATATAAAGAAATAATAATAGCTTAATTTGAATTTTAATTTGAATAGCTTAATTTTCTATTTGAACTTTTACTAAAGTTCTTTCAAAATTACAATATTATAGTTTATAAGCAAAATGGTCTTTGCTTTTTCGAAAAGTTCCGAGATACATAATAATAAAAGTTTAGACTTTTTTTTTACTTACATAAATAATAAAAGTTTTAACTTACATAGTAAAACGCAGAAGAAAAATTAAAAATACTTTTGATAAATATCTTTTAAAATATTTAAAAACATTAACATGGCGTAGAGAAATAATTTTTTTTTCAAATTATCAATATTAACTTAATTAAAATAAACTTTTTCAACTAATAGCACTATTCACCGGTTGATAAAAACATTTTATATCTAGGTTTAATATCTAAATTTCAAACAATCCACTATCGCTAAATTAAAACTATTTCCTGTCACTTAAAAAAAAAATTATCTTAAACGCAAAAATAAAAATAATAAAGTATAAAACGCGAAACATTGAAGAAATAAATATTGAAGCTATAACTTATAAAATGTTATATAAATAACTATTTAAATTATAAAAACTCGATAAATATTTAATGTTTAAAATATTAAAAAGACATTAGCGTGTATGGCGCGCATATCAAAGGATCTAAAACCCGCGAGATTTCCATCATTTATTCCCGATTTCAGCCGCTGTTCTTTCTTTTAGAACGTTATTCCAGAATTCTTTAATCATGAAAAGAAAAAAAAAATTTCTTAATAAGTGTCACACACCATCATCTTAAAAATTCCTAAACTATGTTGAGATTAAATTCATCTGAGTCTGATCATATCCCGCCTTCTTATCTCCAGAAGGCTTAGCGTTGAATTTTAATTAACTCATTTCTATGCATTTCTTAAACGCTTTAATCAGCGATTTTATCCCCAAGTTGTTTATTTTTGCATAGAGTATAAAGTGGAAACATTTACTCCTGATTAAAACGCTTAGCGTCCGTCAATGATAACGCAGTGGCAAGTATTTCGCATGCGTTTATTTTTAACTTAAAAATGATATTTCAATCTAATTTAAAACTCATTTCCGTTTTTTGCCAGAAGTTAAAGAGAATGATATTAATTTATTAAGATTTAAGGTTTTCACTAAGGGAACTCGACGTTTCTGCATAATTGTTTGAATTAAACAATTCGATCTATATTAAACATGTAATTATTTTTAAAATGTTAATTCATTATTCAATAACAAGTGCTTTTTATTTGTTTTCTTAATGTATGATAATATATCAAAGCAACGAGTTATGAATTAGAATTTTTACCAGTTTCATACTAACAAGTAAATATTTTCGTTGATTAATTTACATGTTTAGCTCGTGCATTGTTTAGCACTTAACACAATTGGTAATGCAGGGTTGTTTACATGATATTTGCTATTATTAGATATTTTAATGGACAAAGCTTGATACTATTTTTCTTCAAAACTACATATTTATGCGTGAGATAATTTTACATCTTTAAATGCTCGGAGAGTCCCTAACCTGAAAATGTAAAGAAACACGTAAACAAATTGTTTTTTTTTAGGTATCGAAGATACTGCATTAAACAGCATTACCAGAATAACGTACATTTTTATGTTTTAGAATTACTGCAAATGGAACAGTATACATTTTTATGTCTTAGAATTACTGCAGAAAGAACATCATTACCGAAACAACAAACTTTTTATATTTTAGAATTACAGCAAAATGAATAATATTACCCGAACAAAATGCATTTTTATGTTTTACTATTACTGCAAGATTATCAGAACAGAATATTTGTTTATAAATACTGCAGATTAGAAAACCCACATTGTTATTTATTAGAATTGTTGCAAACTGTACAACTTTTAAAAACTGTTTACATTGTTATATTTTATAAGAATTGCAAACTGAACAAAATTAACAGAAGGTACATTTTTATATTTTAGAAGCACTGCAAACTGAAAAACATTACTGTAACAATATGCATTTTTTGTTTCTGAGATACTGAAAACAGACTAAACTAATTTAACAATACTGAAAAGTTCATAAACCATACAAAAAATAACTGTCTACTTTATTAGGAGACAATCGTCTTGTTTATTGTTACACTTATTGTGACATCTAATGTACAACTTGTTCAGGCGCTAAGAACCATAATCAAAACTCTGAGCGTGAAGCTCCATATTGCAGTAAACCCCAGCAAACATAATTATGAAAAGCCTTAAATTGAAATATAATATCCTCCGGTGAAATAAATAAATTGTATTATTGTGTACAAAAATGTATCTATTCGCTTAAAAAGTTCTGTGTAGACATGGCAAAATACGCAAAAAACAACTTTACCATGTAGGGGTTCAAACTTTGAACCGCTCTCCTGGCCTAATGATTGAGATCATGTATCTCCCAGATTGCAGCCCCTCCTCCACCTAAATTTTAAAGTCAGAAATCCAAATCCCTTAAAAAAATTATTTATATATATATATATATATATATATATATATATATATATATATATATATATATATATATATATATATATATATTAAAAATGATCCCCTCAAACCATTAAGATTGAGTCCTAGAACTTGAAGATCTGATCATTAGATTAAGAGTTATTCAGGATGAGCTATTTATTTATTATTATTACTTTGCGCATTGTACAATGCTAAAGTAATTAAAATGTTTATGGTATGAAAAATAAATAGTAGTATTTTGGTGAATTGATTATATTAACTGTAATACAATACAAAAAAATTAAATTTTTACTAATTTTTATAATTAACTGAGAGAAAAGTTTGGCATTACTGGAGGGAAAAAACATTTTATGCACTGGATGAGTAAATTGAGAAAAAAATAAGTTGTAAAATGTATAGAAATGTCAAAAAATAAATTTTCAGATAAATTTTATATTAATGTTATTTTAGCAGTTAAAATTTCGATCCTTTTTACCTATATACATCTGATTTGAAAAACTTACAAATAAGATGTTTTAAACTGATTTGTAAGTTTTTATTTTTATTTTTTAAAACTTAAGAATAAGGAAATAAGTAGTTTTTCCCCAGAAAATGTCAAAAATGGTCTCTACTGACCAATCTTTTAATGGAATGGCCAACTTAAGAAATAAGTAGTTTTTCCCCAGAAAATGTCAAAAATGGTCTCTATTGACCAATCTTCTAATGGAATGGCCAACTTAAGAAATAAGTAGTTTTTCCCCAGAAAATGTCAAGAATGGTCTCTATTGATCAATCTTTTAATGGAATGGCCAACTTTCACACTTTAAATATAATCGACAGATAAAATAAAGTAAAAATTTTAAGTAACAGCGTTTTACACAAGAAATAAAAAGTATAAAACTGGTTTATTTTCAAAGGTTTAACACAACAAAGACACACAAAAAAGAAAAAAAAAATAGAAGAGAGATTAACAAAGAAACGAGGAAAAAATATCTGTTAAAATTAAAAAGTAAAATGATTTAAAAATGTAAAAAAAAAATTAGAATATAAAAAATAATAGATGAAAAATAATAGTTAAAAAATAATACATAAAAAATTAATATACAAAATATAAACAAAAAGTGAGAAAATAAAATTTAATGAAATATATATAATTTCTAATAAAAGATACAATTTTGGTGCTAGGGACACTATTGTATTGATATATTTTGCTTTGAATATGTTAATGCAATATTAGATAGCACTGTAATTTTTAGATACAATCGTGTGAGCTGACAACGTATTTGTATCTTTCAGTTATTTTGTTTTCAGGCTTTTCTATAATATATATATATATATATAGTATATATATATATATATATACTAAATAATATATTATAATATAATATTATATATATATATATTATATATATATATAATATTATTATATATAATATATATATATATTATATAATTTATATATATATATATATATATATATATATATATATATATATATATATATATATATGGGTCTGTGTGGAGAGAGAGGGGATAAGAGTAGAGTAAAACATAAAGTAAAACATTTTTCGTCATATTTATAATATTTATTATTTAGTGAAAAATTTACCCTAAGAATATAATGGATTCTTTAAAAATATATTCCTTTTAAGAAAAATCTAGCTCACCTGCACTTAAAAAAGAACGTGCAAGTTAAATAGATTTATATAATGCAAGCAACTTTAAATATATGGTTGCTGTAATGATAAATTTAAATATCTGCCCGCCGTAGCGGCAAACAATCATAAATAATTTATTACCTTTTTACACTTCATCCCTATTTATTTCCCTTTTTCTCATTTTTTTCTATCCTTTTATGCAATAAATGTTCGCATAAATTATTAACACAGCGAACTTAAAATTCCTTCTATTCGTTTACTTGACATCAAAATCTAATTTTTTTCAGCCAGTTGAATATTTTTAGAGAATATATCTGACATTATTTGTGAGAATCTTAATTGTTGTTATATACTTATGAGAGTAAGAAGAAAAAAAAAAATCTTGTTTACCGTGATTTCTTTTTTAATTATTTCTTTTTTTTTTTTTAAAGTCATGTCGATAAATTATATGAAAGGACATTTATATTATTTTTTTCATGAAGAAAAATGCCATAAAACTTATTTCTTAATTTAAAAAAAAATTACCCTAAGAATCTCATAAATATAAGCAAAAATAAAACCTATTGAATGTCAGCACTAATTGCATTGTGTTTTTTAGACCAAATTAGTAATATAAATTCTAATTTATGATAAATAAAAATGCATTGTTAAGACAATTTTGTTTTCGGGGAATTAAGTTAATTTTTTCGAAAAGTATTTGTAACGCTGCACTAATTAATTTTATCACAACCTTTTCAACAATTCATGTGTAAATGAATTATTGAGAAGGTCGTTAAAATTATTATGATTATACATAAAAAAAATTATTATGGTTATTCGCTTAAGTAAAAATTAAAAAAGCATATAATTTCAGAATTTAAATAGACAATTTCCTTTTTTTTCAACAATTTTTTCCAGTTTTTCGAATAACATGAAATTTTTGTAAGCTCAATAGCAAGAACAATAGTTGTTTATATATTAATGCAACTATGTTTTGCGTTCACTAATTTTAAGATCTAAAAGTGTTGAGAAAAGTGTGAACTTTATTAAATTTGAAAATACTTTTAAAACAATAGATGGTTTCAGTTTTTAAAATACTTAATTTTTGTTTTGAATTATCTTAAATTTAAATTTTACAAACACTGTTCAGTTATGTTAATGGCGACCGTTTTTTGATTTTTAAATTTTGTTAACTCTCAAAATCGCTAGTCTAAGTTCTCTAGAAATTTGAATGAGTTTAAAATTAATTTTTATAGCTTCTGTTCTTATCATCAACATCATTAAAGATTAATCAGAAAAATCTCATTTTGGCAGTGTATAGTCATTTTACTAGAAATACTAATATTTGAAACAATTGTTTACTCGAGCATTTTTTTACTCGAATACTTATTATTTGAAGCATATTATTTAAATAATTGTTTTTTTTTTAATATGGCAGTATTCATTAGACTTTGTTAGAATTAAAAATAGATATATTTTGCAATAAAAGTATATTTAAGTTAATTTCTAAGTTGTATCTTTTATTTCGATACCTTTTTTTTGTAGTCAATATGCAAGTAATTAATGTAAAAATGTCAAAACTATTCCAGCTTTAAGAAACCGAAAATATCAGTGGCATTACTAATTACTCGGTCATTTAGTTTTGATTATTACAGTGATATAATTTTTTAACGCAACTGACAATAATTAATATTTTAAATGTATGAGCACGCTTTTCCGAGGTATTTCTGAACGTTTGAAAAAGTATGTTCATTTGAATTTATTTATTATCTATGTATTTGACTTATGCGATTAAGTAAAAATGTACCGTAAAATCAATCATTAAAGTACGGTAAAAAGTACCGGCACTCAGGATGACGGTACTTTTCACAGTAAAAACCATTTTCACTGGAACATGTTGAGGGACAAAAAATCTTAAGAACCGTAGTTTTTCCTGTATTAATTACAGTAAAATCACTCAAATTATATAAATATTACCACAAAAATTACGGTTTAATATTTTACTATAAAAATTTTTTTTTACGGATAATGCACCTAAAGTGTCGATTAATACCTTAATTTTTGCAATGGAATTCTTTACAGTGTGTATTAGATATTCTGTATTAATGTGATCAAATCTTGTGATCAAATTACGTTATAGATGGTTCGTTTCTCTTTATGAATGCTTACGTTGTACATACGACAAATTTACTTTACGCTTTTTTTACGCGACAAATTTACTTTATCCGCAAACCTTTTTACATACGGGATATTTTTACATTATCTCAGATACTAAGATCTATATTTAATTGATGTATTACGTCATAGATGCTTTCTTTTTTCTCTGTTATCGAGATCTGGTTGATTGATTATGTTGCTCATAAGACTATTTTATTGATACATTTACATACATGTCAATGTCAGCTATAAATAAACAAACTAATTCAACAATTGTAGCTGATTCTAATGATTGTGTGTAAGAATCTCAAAGACATAAAATTAGAGAGTTGTACCAGTTATTTATTTACCTGTTTATATAAGAATTACTTTTTACATAATATTACATTCTACACTGAGAAAAATACTATGGACATAAGTACCAGAATATGGTAATATTTACCATGTTACTGGCTTTATGAAAACACCAAAAAGCTCTGTAATTTTTACAGAACCACTTTGATAATGATTTTGGTAAAATTAGATAGGAAATATGGTTATTGAAATTTGATAAATGTTGTAAAATTTTGTCATTTTTCTTATACTTTTTTTATTACGTAACTATTAAAGCGAGCTATTTTTTTTTTATCTTTTTTTTAATATAAATCGATTATCAATGTAGAATTTTTTGAATTAATTATCATTTTGAAAACATTTAGTTTTTGATAATTACCTTCGAATACTTTTGAATAAAAACATTTGACGTAATTTACAATTTATAAAAAAAATGAAAAAAAAAGGAAAAAAAAAATCTTTTTTTTTTTTTTTTTAATAAATAAATAGACAGCTCATATAATAAATAGATAGTATACTACATAATATAATGGATAATTAAATTTTATGAAACTGAAATTCCGTTTGAAAACTGCAATATAAACTTCATATGTATTCGGAGTTATTTTATAATTTTATCCATGAATTAATTATGTTAAATATAAGTTAAATTGTTATTTCAGACTTGCTATTCTTTAATCATATATCATCAAGGAAATTTATATTGTATGAAATAATTAATCTCATATTACTCAATATATTATTAACATTGTCATAAAAATGACACGCAGTATTTCTTAATTAACTTTTTCTTCTTTTTAGAATTATAATTGATGATTTTAAAGAAAGAATGGAGCGATGGCAGTTGATGACTGCTGCCCTCTATCGAGCTATTCCTGCACTTATTTTTCTTATATCAAATGGAATATCATATGGTAAGTTTAATAATTATAAACTTAATATCGACTTAATTTTTTCATATAATATTCTCGAAAAAACTAATTGGGTGCAATATCTTATTGATACTCAAGTTTTCTCGAAAGATATTGTGAAATACATATAATATTAATATTTACTTTAATTGGCTCTATAACTTTTAACTATTCTCTAGTCAAATTGAGACCATATATTCCTAGTAGCGATATAATATTTTGAGGACAAAACCTTTAAATCTATCGGGAAAAAAGAAAATAATTAAAATAAAATGTTGTCGAAAAAATATTTCAATAATTCACCAATTATTTTTCTTCCTGTGTTTTAATTTTTAACCAAATAAAGCTATAAATCATATTCAGAGAATAAAACTTACGAGGTTGGTAATAATTAATTGCATATTGCTTGATAGAAAACTTAATTTGTGATTAATAATTTTTAAAAATTTTCTTATTAATATAAATATTTTAATTAATTCCAAGTTTCCTTTTTTAATGTTAGAAAATCATCTGTTTATATTCACGCTAGATGGCAGCACTAAAACTTTATCTTGAAATAGCCCCAAAAATCTAATGACAGTATAAACTTGTTTTTCTTCTTTTCTTTTCCCATAAATACTATTATTATTATATTATGATAAATTTTATTATATTATTATTATGATAAATAATATTATATTATTATTATGATAAATAATATTAACTTATTCGTGCAATTTTTGTCATGATTTGTATGGAATATATTCTTATGCTTTTTTTTTTTTTATTTTTTATTTTTTTATTTTTTTTTTTTTATTTTTTTTTTTTTTTATGCATTTATATTGCGTGCCCACATTAATTTAAAAAATAATCTAATTCACTTTGCTGCATAAGTATTGCTTCTTTCTCTAAAATTTACAAATTAAAAAGACAAATATTTAATAACACCATTTATTAAAAATAAGCAAATATATTGTTTACCTCAGTTAAATTACCAATAATTGTGAAATTTGAAATGCTTTTTAAAAAGAAGTGGAAAAATAAAAACTTATACGTATCAGTTCTGTTTCGAAATATTTAATATCACACAGTGTAGACGGACTGAAACAAAAATTGACTGTCAACAAAATTAAAAATTACATCGTTCTTCGGTGATTAACTAGCTCAAAGATATTTAGTTACATAAATCTGTATAAATCTATATTATTCATAGGTAATCGATCTGTCATTTAAATCCATATAACCAGGGCTTGATTAACCTCTGAAAATAGGGGAAGCATAATAGGATTTTGGGGCCCGCTTAAATTGAACAAAAGAAACTTTTGATATTTTTCACTCATAAACAATACATTTTAAAGAGACAAGAACCACGTGAAAACTATTAGAACCTTAGAAAGGAATACAGAGATCTTATGCAATCATATTGGACCCTTCTTTACGTGCTTTATAGTAACAAAAACATGATGGAGTAGCTAGCACATATGTTAACAAAATTTAAATATTTCACTAAATTAAATTATAAAATTACTTGTTGTTATACGAAAGGTTCTTTACAAGATTAGTCTCTTTTTTTTACGCCAATTTGTTTACTAGCGGCAAAACAATTCTAATTCTGCATAAATTATTGTTACTGCACCAGAAAAATCATACCAAATAATTTTCTAACATGAAACAAAAATATTTTTTGTACTAATAGATATTTAAAAGTCTTGTGTGTTTAGTTCAACAATAAAAAACAGAGTAAAATTAAATTGAGCACACATGATAGAAAAAAAAAAGATTAAAAAAAAAAAAAAAATAAGAAGAAGAAAACTCATAGGTTACCATTACATAGGTTTTTTTCTCGCTTTCAAATTCGCAAAATCTTCAGTAATATCTGCAAATTGTAACCTATTTGTAATATCACTCTCTATTGCTAAAAGGGCTAAACCACTTAATTTAATATTTGAAAGAGTTGATCACAACCGATTTTTTATTCTTTTCAATGCAGAAAATGAACGTTCACTAGTGCAGTTAGTTATTTTAATTGAGAGCATTATTTTCAAAGCTGTCTCAGCATTTGGAAAAGTATGTCCAATATCCAATGTTTTTTTTATTTTTTTTTTTATCATTTTTGACTTTTCAATAAGTTTTAAATCATTCACAGCAAAATCATTAAATTGCAGAAATTCGTCTCCGAATTCTTCTTCAATGTCATCATGATAAACACTCTGAAAAGCTTTTGCGCTTTTTTGAATGATGTCTTCAGACAAAGTTTTTGTAGACATGAATCCAAACCTGGATTCCAAGTTTTTGTTGGAGTAATTTTTTTTTTCTTATTTCTCTTATTATTATTATTATTTTTTTGCAAAAAAATAAGAAATTGGGCCCTTAATTTCAGTCATTTCGGGGCCCCCCCTAGAATTTTACAGGGGAAGCACTTGCTTCCCGTGTCTTTTCGGTAATCAGGCCCTGCATATAACCAAGCAAACACTTCGTAAAAGTTTTAAATAATTAAATCTCTCTCTCTTTTTCTTCTTTCCAGTTTTACCAATACTCCTGTGACGGGTGTTCCCTCAGTCTTACAGTTTTGAATCCGTTATATGTCTAAAGGAAAAGACTCGTTTAAGGTGTATCACCCGGAAAAACTTTTCTTCGAAATCCAAAATTTCAAGTTGATAAAAAATTTCACTCTACTTACACATTTTTGGAAATTTTTTTGGATTGAAAAAGTTAGGTCCTTTGGAAAGAGGTTTTAAAATTTTTTGGCGGGGGTATTTGAAATCGTCCATTTTAATAATTTTCTTTTTTCGAAAGCATTAAATGAAAAATGTCTAGTTTAAAATTATGAAGTTTAGAGTGCTAGCTATCAAAAAATTAAAAGTTATATGTAAGTTCCCCAAAATTTTTGATTTTGAATCCGATGTCTAAGGGAAAAATGTCTAAAGGAAAAGACTCGTATACGGTGTATCACCCGGAAAACCTTTCCTTCGAAATCCAAAATTTCAAGTTGATAAAACATTTTACTCTGCTTACACATTTTTGGACATTTTTAGGATGGAAAAATTACGCTCACTTTGAAAGGAGTTTTAATATTTTTTGCAGAGGGAATTTGATAACGTTTCATTTTCTTTTTCCGAAAGCAATGAAATAAAAAGTTTAAACATCTAAATCAAAATTATGAAGTTTGGAGTGTTACTAGTAAAAAAAAAGAGAAAATATACGTAAGTCCCCCAAAATCTACATGAAAATCTAAATTTTCATTGACAAATACGCATAATACAATTCTCCATCTAATCTTTATATAAATTATGTAAATTAGTTTCTATTAATATTAAGTAGATTCCAGAAGGTTTCATGTTGGATTTAAGGTGGCCTAAAATGTACATTTTATATACTGTTTTTATAATTATTGCTTAAAACTCTATGATACTTCATATTTTTAAACTTGAAAACTGTAGTTAGAAGTTTATTTAAATGTATTTTTTTCTAATATAAAAATATACTATTTTTTGAAGGATTTTTTAGGCTTGTTGTGGGCGACCTAAATATTTTTCAAGTAGCCCATTATATTTTTTAGTAAATGAGTTTCCAAAATTCCAGTGACAAATGTGTAATAAAACTTTAATGAAATAAAATTTTGAATTCTGAAAAAAAAAGTTTATTTTATAGTTATGTTCTACTAGCATATCTTTACTTGCATTTATTCATTTCTACATTTTTTTTTTTGAGTAATGAGGCAGTTTTTGAAAGAATTTTTTTTTTTTTTTTTACATTTCAATAATGACGAATAAAATGTAAAGTACTTTTAAAATACCTAAAGAAAATGATCAAGAAAATTTTGAAAGGTAAAAGACCTTTCGCGCTTGTCATCCTGAATTTTGAGTAAATTTTATTTTATTTCTTAAATTATATTTTCCGACCTTAAACCGGTTTTGATAATAGAGTATCATTGTGTAAGAGTATTTAAATATTACTGATTTTTATATGAAATATAATGTATGTAACCCTAACGTTTATAAAATCAAATCATCGTTTTACTGGATTCAGAAAATTAACAAACATTATTTTATTTTTCTTAGTATTTCCTACAAAACTTTTAAAAAAACGTTCTTCGATTTTTTTTAATGGGAAGTATTATATCGCCCTACTTAGGTTTAAAAATCTGTACTGATTATACTGATAAAGAAATTAAAAAACAAATATTTTTTTACAAATTTTAAATAAAATATAACATGAAAGACATATTTTCAAATTTTAATTCAAAATTAAATATTATTATATTTTTTCTTGAAAACACTGATAGCATATTTTCATAGCTTTGCCATATTTTTTTTTCCAATTTCGCAATTGGTAGGATTTTTTTTTTTTTTTAAAGAAGTGAATCAATTCTCGTATTATAAGTAGAAAAAGATGCTTAACTTATTTTAAAATATTAGCTTATTTATTACATTAACTTATTTATTTGCATTTTTAAAAAATGATTAACTATTAATAATCAATAGTTGTACTAACCCTTCGCAAAGTTATTGTTGTTAAAGCTTTATGGACAAAACAATATTTTGTAAGCTTTATGTAAAAGGATGAATTAAATGTTTTCAATAAGGAAAATATGCTTCTTTTCTTTTTAGTTTACCTAATATATATGTACCTCATTAAATATAAAAGAAAATAACGAAATCATAAATGAAAAAAAAAAAAAAAAAAAAAAAAGAGAAAAAAAAAAACAATTGTTTTAATCAAAGCTATATTTATGAGTCAAATACTTAAGTTTAAATAATTTAGATTTTTGTTAGAAAGCAATTTTCAGCATTTTTAATTTTATTAAAAATTTAGAAATATTCGATTGACATGCCCACTCGAACATGTTATAAATTAGAGTTCTGTTGAAAAAAAACTTTTAATAATGTAATTTATATTATATTTTAAAAGAAAGTGAAGGGGAATTACTGCTAAAACTTTGAAAATTATTTCGGCTACGGCTGACCTGCAATTCGCAACTTAAAAATGGAAGATTTAGATAATCCAGGGTTATGCAAAGATTCTATGCTTAATTAAAATATTACCTTAGCAACATTATAGAGCTAAACATTATCGAACATTAAATGAAATATCTTATGTCTGTTATGGTTGCGAACAAAAACCATGCAGAATGCCAATTTCGGTTGCTATAAGTAGTATTCTTGAAAGAAATATTATGAATTAAGCTAATCATCCTTCTTCTTTAAATAAGCTGAATTACCTTAGCATTTAATGAAATTATATATATATATATATATAAGTTCAAAATGAAGATAAAACAAAGGAAAATACAAACTAATGAAAAAAGGGGAAAAAAGAAACAAAACTGGGAGAAGGAAAAAAAAGGATAGAATACTTTAAAGATAAAAAAATCCGGAGAAAAAAAAGATATAATCTTTTCATCAGCCCACACGATTATATCTGCAAAAAAGAGTGCTTTCTAATATTGTATTAATATAGCCAAAGCAAAATATATCAATACAATAGTGTGAGGAGCACTCAAAAAATTTTTTACAAAAATTACAACAAATATTATAGAACTCAATAAGTAAAAATAACACGTGAAAACAGAAAATAAAATATAAATAAAAAAACAGAATAAAGCATAAAACATAATCTATAAAGCGAGTAGCAAAATCAAATGAACTTACATGAACGGGAAATTTTTCAAGAATGATTAAAAATATTTTCGTAACAAGATTGCCAGATTGCAAAATATGAAAACAAAAGTGCAAATTGAGATAACGTAACTGGAGGAGTTTTGTTTTAAAGTGCGTTCTTACTGCATTACTGAACTGCGTTTGATTTGTTAGTTACCAAGGATGGGCCCGAAAATGGATGTGTGCAAGGTAATATTATGCCGGATAATTTGTATGTTTTACGTTTTATTCTGTTTTTTTCTTTATATTTTATTTTCTGTTTTTAAATGTTATTTTTACTTATTGCGTTCGATTTTATTTGTTGTAATTTTAGTAAAAAGTTTTAAATGCTCCTCACACTATTGTATTGATATAGTTTGCTTTGGCTATATTAATACAATATTAGAAAGCACTCTTTTTTGCCGATATAATCGTGTGGGCTGAGGAAAATTATATCTTTTTTTTTCCTTCCCTCCGGATTTTTTTTTTTTTTTAAGAATTCTATCCTTTTTTTTTCTTCTCCCAGTTTTTGTTATTTTTATTAATTTTCTTTTCCCCCTTTTTTCATTAGCTTGTAATTTTCCTTTGTTTTATCTTCATTTTGAACTTATTTTATGAGTTCTATTTACTTGCAGCTTATGCGCAATAAATGAAACTTATTGTTTTTCTTAATTTTCTTCGTGTTTTTTTGTATTTATTTATTATGCTCTCTCTCTCTCTCTCTCTCTATATATATATATATATTATATATATATATATATATATATATATATATATATATATATATATATATATATATATATATATATATATATATATATATATATATATATATATATATATATACACTATAATAGTGGAAATATTTATTTAGTTATTTGATTCCAAAGCGCTTTTTCCGTTGAAAGGGCGTCATTCTGTTAGAGTTAATGTTTGCTTTTAAGAAGTGAAAAAACGAAGTTGAGTTTAGTTCATTATGTATCACGTGATGCAGAATTCAAATATATAATTAAAATTTGAATTTATATTGCAGTCACATTTAGTTTAGCATTGAACGAAATTCAAAATGTAAAGAGGCACTAGTTTGTTAATAGAGGAATAACTAGTAGAGGAACTAATACAAGAAATAATATTATGGGTTTCTAAATAATTTTAGAATTTAATACCGAAAATTTAAGTGGAATAATAAAAGAATTTATAATATATAAGAATTTTAAGTGGTAAGACGTCTATGAGTTATAATTAACGTGCACTTTTAAGAAGAAATAGAAAATAGAAATTGAATTTAATTAACCAAGATTCGTATAGATTTCAAATATATGATTATAATAAGAATTTATAAAGCTATATACTCATATTTAGATTTGCAAAGCGTGGAACTCAAAATGAGAAGAAATGCTAATTCATCGTTGAAGAAAAAATGTGGTCAAAACTAGCAGAAAAATTTATTTCTATTTGATAAAAGTTATCGAAGGTTATATGATAAAATTTACTAAAGTAAATGATAAAATTTCCCCTTAGAGCCAGAAATTTCTATGGCATTGTTTTACTCTGTACACTAACAAAAAGTATCGCCATAAATACCAGAGAATTCTAAATTCAATAAGGTAAAACTGTCTATTATAGTATGATAAAACAGACGTACCAAAAAGCTCGGTAAATTTTACCGATGCGCTGTGGTAATGATTTTGGTAAAATTAACATTGGAATATGCTCTTATAATATCTGGCAATTTTTGGTAAGTGTGGTAAAATTTCGTCATTTTATCATTTGGTTAACCATTTATTCAGTTAAATTTACTTTTCAGTTTTGTATTTTTTACCAAAAGTGTAGTAATAAAAACTTTAAATCTGTAAACCAGACTTAGCAGCAAACCATAATCATTCGAGTGGAAAATGATACATAATATAGTAATATTAAATTTTTTGGTTACATTATCCAGATTCATGGTTTCCTCTTCTTTTTTTTCTTTTTTTTAAAACCTGAAATATCATTACTAAACAGCATTGTAATTGAAACCAGAATTTTTATCTCCATGATTAATTAGGGAAATATATGATAGTTTTTTACAAGCTTTTTTAAGTGACTAAGACGTTGATAAAAAATTAGAATTAATAGGTTCTCTTAAGAACTAAAACAAAAGAAGTTGACGCAGAAATCAAAAATTTAATTTCATGAAGAATTTATATAACAGTCATACTCGTATTTACTTAGCAACGAGAGAAATTCAAAATGAAAGGAAAAGTGAATTTATAATGGTAAAAATCCCCTTTAGAAGTATTTATGGTTTCTGAAGGTTTTATAAAGTTAAAAGAACGTTAACATGTTAAAACTAAGATGTACTTTTAAGATATTCGTACGTTTGTTAAATAAAACGTTACTTCTAATTTTGGGTATTATATTTGAATAATCCATATAGAAATAAACGTCAGTAACTTGGTTAATGCATTAACATACTAAATTAAAATGTACTAAGTTAATGCATTAAAATTAAAGTGTACTTTTAAGAAATTTGTACGTTAGTTAAATGAAACGTTATTTCTACTTTTGGATATTTTATTTGAGTAATGAAGATAATAACACGGCCATCGGATGCATATACGAACCATTTGTAACGAATTAAACTACATAACGTTTGTATATCTATTCCGTTGCTGATCGAAGTATTTTACACTGTATATAACATTTAACTTTAAATAAAATAGTTATTTTAATAACCCTTGTGACTTGTATGTTATATATTTTTAATGGTTTAAAGTGCTTTAAGAATTCAACTGTAAAGCAAATAATACCTGGATATAAAGCAAATAGTTATTGCACTACTATCATTAAAACAGTTTTCTTTTAAAAGTATGCGAGAAATGTAATAATTATAATTGCATCCGAAATACAAGTAAACATTGAGCTTAAACGTAATTTGGTCTTTTAAGAGAATTAAGTCGAACATTTTACTGGATAAGGCAATCGCATTCAAGTGAGAAAAAGAATGTTGAAAACATAACAAATAAAATATAGAATAAGTAACATAATTTTATGGAAACAGTATGCCACGATTTATTTTGTAAGCATTATACACAGTGATGTTTATTTATTTTGATTATTTGAATTGGATAAATGTTTTTGGTTACCGAAGTAATTTGTTTATTCTAATTCAGTATGGATTTTGATATTAGTGTTGAATAATCCATGGCTATGTTTCATAAGATTGAGTCTCACAATTTTTGATTATAATTAATTCGATTTTTTTCCTCAAAATATATGGTACAAGCAATAGTTTTTTCTCATTTGTTGATTGCATTTAAAATGATGAGCAGATTTTCTAGTTCAAAAATTTTTAGTATATGTTTTGAGGGGAAATATATTGCAATTTATTCTGCACCGGGATAAAAATCTCGGTAAACTCACCGTATATTTCTGAAGAACATTTTTTAATGACAATTCTGAAAAAAAAAAGAAAAGCATAATTCTGGTAACAACAACCACAATATGTAGTATTTAAACCATCTATTTGGTCTTCGTTCATATGTTTTCAGAAATTCTCGTTTTAAAAATTCTTATTAATTCACATTTAGTAAAAAATACAAAACTGAAAAGTAATTTTAACTGAATAAATGATTTTCATACCACGCTGTATGGTATCATTATATATTTGCCACAATTACCAAATTTCGTCTCATATTACGAAACTATATGTTATTTAAAATCTTTACCAAAATGCTTCGGTAAGAATTACTGAGCTTTTAACTTTTTCTATAGAGCCAAAATTACGGTAAAATTCACCATATTTTGGTTGTTTTGACCATCCTTTTATCTTGAGGAGAAAAAAAAAACTATGATTCTTACTGAAATTCAGACTTTAATCAAGTCAGAATTAAATTATTACATTTCTTTTTCGTATTTTATAAAATTATTGCTGCAAGGCTGTCAATTACTCCGCTTTTTACAAAATGTCTTCCAATAGAGTTGTGATCTAAAGATTATTCAGAATTTCAAGCAATTTTGATAAAGTTTTATAAGCCTCACCTTCAGAGATCTGAAACAAAGTGCAGTTTTAAAAGGACTTCTGAATCATTTATATCTTGTGCAAAAAATTTAGAGCATTATTGCAGAAAATTAACTACCCATAGAATAAATTTTCCCAAAAATCGTAGAAAGTTGGCATCTCTGGAGCTATTCGAGATTTTGAGAAATGTAACAACTGGAAATAGTCTGGAGCTTGTTTAAGTAATGTATTTTTGAGATACTATACTGCAAGGCTTCTTAAACATCCAAAAAGTGAATTTAAGCCTAAAAGTCAAACTTATTTTTGAATATAAAATAGAAAAAATAACTAAAAATGGAGAGTACTTGTAGTTTTAAATTTTGTGGCCATTATATTAGAAGTAAACATTCACATTAAGAAAGTATGCATAGAAAAAAAATTCTTGCACTCAATGGTAATTCTAGGAATGATTTATCAGAATTGATAATTTGAAATCACCGAAAACTTCTGGGCTTAACCATTTCCTTTAAAAAATACTTAAAAAGAAAAAAAAAAAAAAAAAAACATTTGGCGTTAATATGTTTAAGATGCGATTTTTTAGTTAAATAAAAAAAGCATTTGATGCTCAATTTCGATATTACTACCATTCCGTTATCTTTTTCTCTTCTTTTCATCAAAATAGAGTTAATCGCACCACAGTTTGGTGAAACTGATCTTTTTTGTTTCTCTTTCAAAATAGTGAGTTAAGCATGCCACGATCTAGTGAAAAAAAACTTCTTTTCTTTTCAAAAATAGTGAGTTAATCGCGCTATCAACTCACTGTTATACCACTATTTTCCTATGTTTGGTTAATCCAGGATTATGCTAAGTAGTTAATTCTAGAAGTGATTCATTATTATCAATATTTTTGAGTCTTCCAAAGAGCCAGGGTAAATTCAGCAATCATTTTTCGAAAATTATTTGTAACAAATGAACATCTAATATTAATATATTTTTAGATATGATTTCTTAACAGCAAGATTAATAGATTTTGTTTTTAAATATTGAGTTGATCGAACTACTCTTAGGCTAACGTAATCCCTTTTTTTCTGTTTCATAATAGTGAGTTTACCATAGTTTGGTGGAACTAACCTTTACTTTTTTTAAAATAGTCAGTTAATCTTAGCTCGATTTGGTTAAACTGAACTCCTTTGCATCCTCTTTCAAAATGGTGAGTTAATCTAGCCACAATTTAAAGAAACTAAACTATAATTTTCTAAATTATTTGGTTAATCGGACTTCAGCTAGTTGATCGGACTTTGGCTCAATTATTCCTCTTTCTTTTCTTTTTCGAAATGGTAAGTTAATTTCCGATTCGGTTAAACTATGCCTCTTACCTTAAACTTTCAAAATAGTTAATAATACTATATTTGTTATATTTGGGGAAACCGGGGGTTATCAATATTTAGCACTTTAAGTGACACCATTTACTGTAAAAAGTAGTTCAAAAATTATAATTAGGGTACACACAGCTAATCACATGGTTAAGTCTAATTACGCGGTTGGGCTTGGTAACTGCTCTAAGGCTTGGGTTTACTATCACGTTGAATAAATTTACAGATCAATTAATTAGAAATCTGCAAGCGACGTCACGTGTGTGCGACGAACCTTATTGGCTGATCCAAGCGTGATTTCACCAATCCAATTATATAGTTCGTCAGAATCTTTTGAAAAATGGAATTTTTTCATTAAATGCCTTTGATTTAAACTAAATTATATATGATTCTGTTTTTATCAGAAGTCTTCAAATATAACATCATTGATGCCTGTTAGTTGCAATCACTTTTTAATATTTAAAAAAAATCATGATATGTTGTTAAATATGTAATTAAATTTTGCTCATTATGGGAGATGAACTAAAGCAGTAGAATAGGTGGTCTATGTCTTCAAGTTAGTGTTTCTAAAGTTATAAGAAATCTCGTGTTTACTTTGTTATGTGTTTAAAATGTGTTTCTATATTTCTAAATAGTTAACGGTAAAACTAATTCAACGGTGAAATATAAAATTATAAGATATGAAAAGCAAAATAGAGAAATGGCACTTATTCGTTTAGAAATAAAATATTAAATTGTTTTTTGACGCTAATGATATTAAATAAATTTGGTAAAAAGTATTATCGTAATTGGTTCAGTATTCATTGGTACCAAATATAATAAAAGAAGTACTAACATATTAGCTTTTTTGGTACCAATGCTGTGCAGTTTTAACAGAGATATTATGAAACGAGGGTTGTTACGACCCCTTTGAAATGGATAACAACAGACGAATTTTGATTATCATGATTTGGCCTCAAGCAAGAGCATCATACCAAATGATAGTGAATACAGTTATTCTTTTTTTTTTTAAGAGATGTACAAAAACGCGTTTTATTGAAACTATTAACGTAAAGTCGCTAGGGCAACACGCAATAATAAATGTTAAAAAAAAATATTTCATCTCTATTTATGGTGTTGTATGCCTTTAATATTTGATCAAAATTTTGCTATGCTGTTCAGTGCTGATTTATTTCTCATCTATTGTTTTTGCTTTCACCCTTTACAAAGAACTTGTATTTGGTAATTATAAAATAAAATAGAATAATAGAAAAATGGATAAAGCTTTACGGTGCTGAAAAATTAAGAAAATAATTACATGAAATCAGAAACTTAATATATTTTATTTTCTTATATTGTAAGAAATCAAATTACCATTTGATTCATAATTCGTCCTTGAGTTGATGAACGATTTGAGCGATGAAAATTCAATTATAATAAAATATGTATGGAAGTTGATTTACAATGAGCAAGAGGCAGACACTTGATTCCTTTAGTCACTTTATTTTTTAATCGAAACAAAAACTCTACGAGTAAAAATAACAACGTAGACAAATAAAATTTACACTGGTTATAATTTTCGCCATATTTTCCATATTATCTGCGATAAATCTAAGAAAGAAATCTTCAACAGTTTTAGGGTGTTCATCTGCCAGTGATGAATGATATTTGCTTTTGACAAAGCTCATTGAAGAGTAAGAGTAATAAGAAAGTAACTCATGTTCCTAATTGAGAAAGGAAGAAAAAATGTAAAAAAATATTGATTTTTTGTTTCCATTATAGGATGGGCTCACTTATCACTAAAAATCAATCTTTCACGTAACGCTTGTGGCAAGTGTGCCACGTTTGGCTACACCTGGGTTAGTTCAACTCATCCCACCCTTTAAAAAAATATACTACGCTAATTTCATTTAAGTTAGTCCCAAATTTCTCTTTCTCTACGCTATAATGAATTTGCCAGTTTTAAATAGGGAACTTTCAATGATATGTAACTAATGTAACGGGTAGAAATTGTTTTTAAACGAGAAAAAGTGTTTTGAGTATGATTTGAAATAATTAATTTAAAGATATAATTGCATGTAAATTGGATATAAATGCTAAGCTATATTGATTTTTCCCTACGTCTACAAGTCTTATGAGGTTATTTAAATATTTTATTGTGATTGAAATTTTTCTCCGTAATACAAATACATGTTTACGTAAAGCGGAAAACTGTATAAAACGGCTTTTTTTTTTCAACACGGATTAATTCTGTTATCATGATTTTACTGTGAAAAGAAATTGAAAAAAAAAATTAAAACATGATTAATATTTTATTTATTTCTTAAAATGATACTAAGATGTTTTAACAATTTAAAAATATATTATTTTTAATTACACATTTTAAGATAATAATTCAAACATGAGTTGATGCATCTTTTACTTTATTATAATATTTTTTCAAAATCAAAGCAATGAAATTTTCATTAAAAACTAATAATTTTCAGCAATTATTGAAAAGAAAGCAAATTATTAAAAATTATTGAAAATCAGAAACCAAGAAAGTTTTGTTTTGTCATAATCATATCTTTACCGGCATTGAAGCGACTTTATTTTGCACTTTTCCCCAGACATTTGACAACCTGAATTCCATTATAGTCGTGTGACATTTCTACCTGCGACTCCATTATCTTGGCGGCAGTTTGGCGATCAAACAGACGTAATAGACTCGTATTTTTTAACCTTGAACACGCTGGTGCAATGTTTTTATTAAATACAATTGCCTTTTTAATGTTTAAATGACTATGATTTAAGGAAATATTCAATTTGTTAACATTGACTTACTTTAATTAGCAATAACAATGAGATTTATTTGAATTAGCAACTAGACTAGGGTTTCAATAATGATTTTCTAATTTCCTAAGATTATTTTCGTTCTTATTTGACTTGTTCATTTCTTGAAACTTCTTCAGGGAATTAAAATTTTGTTATCCTAATATTTATTTACTGTGCCATGGGATAAATATTAATCATAAATAAAATTACAAATGAGTTGTTTAATTTAATAAGACTTAAAAATTTATTTACTGCTCTAAGGGTGTTAAATATTGAATTTAATTAAGAGTAGCTTAAATTTGGTTACTCTTTAAAAAATCATAAAAAGGAAATAATCAGTATATTTATCAAATACCGGAAAATTGATCTAATATATAAAAAATGTACGAGTTTAAGTATCCATTTAAGGGATAACTTCTATTGGCAATAAATATAAATTTATAAGTAGCATAATTTTTAATCTCACTGGACATGATATACAGGTTATCTGAAAACCATTAATAGGATTTACAAGTTTTTGAAAGACATAATTCGAATCATAATTAAAATTGGCACATTTTTACTTAACTTTCTCAAAATTGTATTTTTTCTAAAACCTTTTAAAATATTTCTTCAGATTTTGATATCAAAGTTATTTATGAAAATATATATTAAAATTTTGAATTTTTACCTGGTTCACAGTACTAAATATTATAATCCACCTTCTTTTTTCTCTCCTTTTTTTTCTTGATTTAAGGGGTTTCATGTTAAAAGTAAATTTATTCTAAACTCTTTTTCACCCTGAATGCCTTTACTTTTTTTGCTTATATTTATAAAAAAACGCAAAATTTTAACATTTATAAATCTTACAGCTCATTCACAATTAATATGCATTGAATATAAAGTGATCAAATTAAATATATATATATATATATATATATCGCTTCAAATTAAATTTAGATCAAAATAAAGAAAATTTGATTTAATTTATTTGAATGTAGAATTCACAGCTTTTACAAATAAAATAAAAAAAGTTTTTAAATATTTTACATTTTCGAGTACCGAAATGTATATTCATGTCGGGAATTCGTAAGAATTATTTTCATATCAGCCACATTTATTTCATTAAATTAAATTAAATATTTTTGTTTAAGTCTAGAATTTACTAGTACTGAATACTACTCCGATTCTATTTCCGTTTAAAATATAAAAAATACAGTACATTGTTTTGTAGAGTATTTTTAAATAATTTACTGAATTTAAAATTGTGGGTAGAGAGAAAAATATTACTTATTATATATCAAATAAATTCATTATCTTTTAAGTAAAAAAAAAAAAGTTCTTGAACATTACTGTACCACATAACCTTAAAATGCTTATTTTGGAGTCTAAAATTTTGTACATTTTCTTTCTCTTTTTTTTATCCTTACTCAATTTTGCATTTTCTTTCTAAGTAATCAAAAAACGCAAACCAAAGTATATATTTTTGTGCTTCCAGATCAACTTAAAATATATAGTTTTGACTAAAATGGACAAGTATTAAAAAATCATTCCCCCAACTTATCTTTAAACATTATTTAAATACATTTCTCCACAATATTTGAAATCCATCCATTCGCTATGTAAAGAATTATGAAAAAAGTACCACCACTCAAAATGCCGCTTGTTTTTACCGACAAAATAATTTTAACCGAACATGTTACGGGACAAAAAAAAACTTATATACCGTATTTCTTACAAAAATAAATACTATAAAAACACTGAATCACTCTAATTAAATAACATTGTTGTGAAATTTACAGTATAATATTTTACGGAATTTCACGAATGACGCATCCTATGTTCTGGTACTTTATGTTATAAAATTATCCGTTTTTTTTAAAAATTCACATATTTTTAAGCACATTCTAATTTCAATATTTTTTTAATTCATCTATTATAATTAAAATTGAATCCACATTTTGTCCTGCATCGCCCCTTCCCTTGGCGAGCCTTTCGCAGGTAGGATGCAGCCCTGCAGCAACCCTACTTTTCGGGGTGTTTTGCGAGGGTTTGTGAGGAGCAGCATCGAAAGGAGATCCCTGGGCTCTCCATCCTCTTCTGAATCATTCAAAAAGCATCATGTTGTTAGTTGCAGTAGGTTTTATCCTCATCCTCCTCATCGTTTTCCTCATCGTCATTGTTGTCTACATGCAGACAACCTGATGGGGAAAACTTCGGAAGAAAAGAGTGAAAACGGGAAAAAGTCCAAGAAGGGACCGAGGAGGAGGAAGAGTAAAGTTTGAAGAGTTTGTTGTTTTTTTCTCTTCTTGGATACGCCATCAATCTTTTTTCCTCCTTTATTTCATCTCCCTCCTTCTTATCTGTCGCTTTCCCGGATCTTCTTCAAAGTGAAAGCTTCTCCAGGTAAATTACTTAAGATTTTATATGCGTGTGACACTGATTTGTTTGAAAAATTGAATGTTCCTTAGGATGATCTTAAAAAATGTTACGTAATCTATGATGACATTTAAATATCAATGTTTTTTTATTGGTTCAATTTATGGTTTTGGATTTAATGTTGCTTGTCTAAGAAGTGTTCATATTTTTTTATAAATAGCCAAAGCCCATTTTTAACATGTTAATTCAAAATTATTACTATATTTAGAAATATGTTTTTTGATATAAATGCACACGTGTTAAAATAATTTTGTGGTAGTTAGATTCGATCAAATTTTAAAAGTTAAGGGTTTTTCTAAAATATTACTCTATGAAATTGAAAGCATATGATAACATTAAAATTTATATATGGTGCATATGTTTAACACAATTTAGTAAAAATGTCATGAAGATGTATAAAAGAAAAAATAAAATTTTATATACAAGTACTAATGTTATTTAAGTATAAGTTTAATTTTTGTATTTAATATGAGATGAGTATTTGAGAAAATACCTATAAATATATTTTTTAAAGTTCACTTTAGGAAATTTAAAATTATATTAGTTAAAATTCATATCTAGATAATATTATTATTAAGAAACATATTACATAAATAAGTATATATATTATAAATAAATGTTAAATTTGTTTCTGTAAAATATTTTGGTTGCACATCGATTTATTTCTTAAGATATAATAAGACGAACTTTTTTACTTCATAAAGCAATATTCTTAGAAAAAAAATTTTTTTTCGTAGATATGCATACATGCATGTGATAATCCTCGATAGCCAAGAAATAAAACAAAACACATAAAAAATGCTCTTTGATTCAATAAATAAATTAGTATTAATGAATAAATTAGTATCATTTAGAAAAAAAAATTGTTCATAAAAGTCTTTCGTTATTACAAAAAATTAGAATAAAATCACTTTTAGTTTCATTAGTCGTGTTTGTTAGAAAAAATATAAAAATGAAATAAATAAACGTGTTAAAAGTAAGATGTTAAGTGATATTTCAGAGAATTTATGAAACGCGAGATTAATAAAATATAGAAATAGCAGATTTTTCTTTTGCCAAAACAGCTTTTACGATAAAATATAAATCGACTCTTTTAAAGATACCTAAAAAAATTACTGAACAAATGTATTATTCAAATTAAATGCATCGGATTATTACCTATTTTTATATCTAAAAAGTCTTCAATGCTCGCTAAGCTCTAAAACTGTTAGTCTGTAACTTATACTTGATTCATGATTTTCTCTCAAATATTTATAGAAATCTTTTCGAGCTCGATGTTTTCTTCAGCCAAACTTTTTAGCTTGAAATAATTAAAATTTTACAGAGCAATAAGTGCTTTACTATGTAATGATCAGTATAATAACCAAACCGAAAATTCAAATTATGAGTTTAAGCAAACTTCATTTCTTTTAAGAGTAGAGCACATTCAAAATCAGACTATACTATTACTATAGACTTCATTTTGGGAGTAAGTGCGATAAAACAACTGGTTGACATACAGAAACCCTTCCTTCAAATACCAATAGGTTAAACATAACTTAATCAGTAACTTAAGCCATAATATACTACAGATATTCTTCAACCTTAATAAAGTGTTAAATTAAATCGTGATTTTGCCAAGTTCAACGGTCGCTTTGTGTAATCAAATTTACGATGCACACTGACATATAGTTACAATTAGCACCACATAAAGATTGAATCGAATTTAATGATATTCTGGTCTAAAACGCTCCAAATGTAAAATAGTGTGCTTGAAGTAGGCTGATTGGTCGTTATCTCTTAACAAACTGCTGACGTCATTTGTTAGCATTGCAGTGAGCATTTCAATAAGATATCAGCAGTTTGTCAAGAGCCGGAATTTTCAATTAGCCAATGGCATACACTGTAAGAAATTCCGATCTAATAAATCTAATAATCCGATCATTTGTACGATAAAAAGTACCGACACTCAGGGTGCCAGGACTTTTAACCATAAAATCCATTTTTACCGGAACATATTACGGAACATAAAGTTTGATATACTTTTCGTTTTACAGTAATAATTATCGTAAAATCACTAAATCACTTTAATTAAATAAATATTATTTTAAAATCTACGTTATATTTTCAGTAAAAAATGTATTTTGCAGTAAAACGGATTTTACGGATGATGCACCCAAAGGGCTACTGCTTTATACCGTAATTTGATTCAGATTTTTTCATAAATATTACTGATTTCAAAAATTAGCAAATGGATTTTACTAAGTTTTTTTTTTCTCATGTGTATCCCATGATTAAATTATTAACACAGAAACAATTAAATTATTTTTATTAAGCCCTTTAACTGCTTCACTTTTAAGTCAAATATTTAAAAATATTACCTTAAAAAACATAAATTGCAAAAATTTATTCAGCTTAATCAAATAAAAAATCACATGAAATACGGTACAAATTTTCCATGATTTATGGAAATAAATTCGTATCGAGTTAAAATTCAACCTTAAGATACTTTGAAAAGCATTTTATGAAATCTTTCTTCATATATGTTTTTTTAACTGAATATAAAATTTAAAGAAACAATTAAAAAATTGATGAAGTAAAAGTTCTTTTCAAAAAGAAAGTAATCATATTAAATGACGTAAGTATCTCCAATGTTTTTAAATCAGCTGTAACAAAATTTAATATTTATATGCATTGTTTGAAATATTTACTGTATATTTTAAAGATTAATGCTTGAAACAGTTAAGGAAAAGAGTTTAAATAATCACAATTCACTTGATGAAAAATTTATGACCGGAAATGGAAATCTTGAGATATACGCTTGTGTTAAATTTTCTGCCACAAAGTAAATAACACTTGTAGTTGGAACGAAGAATATATATGGAAATTACAGAAGAAAAAATTTAAAAACCTTTTTTCGTTTTATTCATAACCAGGGAAGTGAAATATCATTTTATTAATCTTCTTTTGAAGATAATATTCATTCAAAAGACTGATGAAATCTTTTTTGTTAAAAAAAAAAAAATCACATTTTTTATGAAATCTAATGTTTAAATTTAACGTAAAGAACATTTTATACGATGATATTGAAGAATGAAAAGTTTTGTAATAAAATGATATATTGAGAGCTTGCACAAATTATCAGGAGATACACTTAAAACAATAATTAGTGGACGCCAAATCTAGCAGGGACAAAATCTATTGGGAACGTGATTTTATAAAGACAAATTTTTTGCATAGACAAAATCTCAAGCACGGTAAACAATTCCGTAATATATTACGGTATAAAGTACAGTCACTTTGTATCCATCTTCCGAGATATTCATTTTACAGTAAAATTCATTTTTACTGCAAAATATTATACCGTAAATTTTGCAGTAATATTTATTTAACTTGAGTGATTCAGTGATTTAACAGTAATTTAACGCTACTGTATACCGTTTTAACATTCACAGAAGTTGAATTGAAAGAGATTGTTTTTGATTAAATTACTGTTTGAAGTATCGGCAATATATCAGTGTGACATCCGTAAAATCCCTTTTTACCGCAAAATATTATACCCCATTTTTACTGTAATATTTAACTAAATTGATTTAGTGATTTCATGATAATTATCTGATATGCCATAATTTTTACAGTAACAATAAATTCCATAAAATCACTGCATCACTCTGATTAAATATTTTATTTTATAATCATCGTTGAGCAACCGACCCAATGGTTTAGGTTTACGACTACTAATGTTCAACTCCGTATCCTTGTATAAAGTACTGGAAATAAGGTACTTTTAATTTTGTGCCCATCCAGAAAACAAGGGAACTTATGGATCAAGTATTGGGAGAAAATTGGCCTTCGTGGAGAACGTTTTGGTGGAACTAATCAGCATTTCAGCTACATGGACAGGAAAACAACGAAAACCTTCCACGGTTATACTGATAGCAATAGAACTCTAACCCATAGTCTGTCTACCACCGAGGATATTTTTTACGTCAGTACTGTGATCAGTGTGAACCGGGTGCGAAATTCGTATCGACCAGTCATCGCTGGTATTCTAACCCCGTTCAATCATTGGAAGTCGAACTCTATCTACCCCCTGAGCCACCACGTCTCTTAAATAATATATAAAAATTAATATAAACATTGAGGTGTATCAGACTTTTAGTTCCATTACATTTTCCGGTGAAAATTGATATTACGTTAAAAAGTACCGGCATGCCGCACCCGTACTTTCATAGCACGTATAAAATCTTCACTCAACGAAATACTGCATTAGCTTGCTCAGTTTTGATGTTTTACCGACGAGATAATATGCATCTGTGATTTTTCTTTTCAGATTTAGATTAATGAAAATTTTTGTTAGCGGTATTTCAAAATACCGTGGATTTTAAATTTTTTTATTGGATTCTGTTGAAACTGATATGACGTAGTGCAAGATGTAACTATTCACAATTACTCAATGTTTTATTAAAAATAGAATATCTGATTTAATTTGGTAAGTTAGTTTAGAATAAGATTATAACTTGTACTATTAAATATGTAATAGCTCAGAAATGTATACACCAGCGTCTGTATAATATTTTTTTAAGGAGTCTAAAATTTTGATGTAGAATAGAAGTAGAATGTATATAATAATAAGTAATAGTATCTAAATTTTTTTAGTATTTTATTTTTAATTCTTAGACATTTTTTTTTAAATGAAAAATATAGAAGCCAATCAGAACAGTTTCACTATTCTTTTAAAAATGAATATCTTTAATTTTTAAAATTAAAATTTTAACAAAATTAGATACAAAAATATTCTGTTACGAATTCACCACATTTAATTTAGTAATTAAAGAAATAATTTTCTTTTTGTTTATAAACACATTACTTTTATATGAGAAACATAATGTTTATAAGAAAAACATATTCATGTTTTATATGGGAGTTTCGAAATGCATTTTTAAATTCATAAAAAAAATTAATCATGATTTTAGCTAATGCTAATCTATTCCATGTTAATCAATGCAAATACTAATTAATTTGTAATGAATATGTTTAATTATTTACCAGCATGATCTTTTAAATCAAGTGTCTATAAACTGAATTTTTTTAATTTGATATGAGTTAGAGTAAATAAATATTTTATCCATTTTTATGATATAGTTTTCCTTAATCTGAAGCTTCTTTATTCAAGAATTCTAATTAAGCATATCATATTAAATCATATTAAACCATATTATAATTCAAGTTTGTTGCAAACACAATATCATTCCAAGTTGAACAATATTACGTGCAAAAAACTAATTAATTTGATTTCGCAGAATACGGTTCAAGGAACACCTTATCAAAATTTTCAAAAATTTGCTATATCTTATTAATATGCATAATGAAATTACAGCTGATAATTCTAAATCTGAGATACTTTGATATAACTTAAACTAATTAGGGCAATACCGTGTTAAGCAATGTAGATAACAATTATAAATCTCAGATAATTTGATATAACTAGAAAGGATATGGGCAATACCGAGTTAAACTTAATTTTTCCAAAGCGTGACATGTTTACATAAAACTATTCATTTTTTTTTGGGGGGGGGGGGGGGGGTAGGGAGGTTTTCTTGTTCGGATAATTGAATTACAAATTAACCAGCACAGTTTGCTTAAAAAATATTATTACTTGCATGGGAATCATGGTATAATTCACCGTGAAAAAAAGCTCTACTTAAAAATTCAGGAAGGTTTTTTTATAAATATGACAGTACTCTAAGTCATTCAATGTGTTAAAGTTAAACTTCTTGTTTACATGATAATTTGAGCTATATCTATTCAAAAATTAAGTCTTACTCTTCTGAAATACAAAATCACCTTAAATGAGATAATTTGATATAATTTTCAAGGATTTCGGCAATAAAGTGTAGGCCGAATTTTTCCAAAAGTTACATTTTTGCACCAAACTTTTCCTTACTTCATTTTAGTTTTCTTTCTTTTCATAGTTAAATAACAAATTTATCAGCACATTTTAACTAAAATATATTATTACCAGTATGGGAATCGTGGTAGTTTTCACACTAACAACAGAAAAATAAGCTTGCGTGAAACAAGTGGAAAGTTTTTAAATATTACATTACTTTAAGTCCTTCAATATTTTAAAGCTAAACGTCTTGCTTAAATACAAATTTGAGCCATATCTACTCATAACTTAGTATTACTCTTCTGATATACAAAACCACAGACATCCAGCTTAACGTAATCCCTTGATTACTTACAAAAATTTTACGAAACATAAGACCATATTTATCAACATGAGAACAGACTGTTTACATTCTCAAGATAATTAAATTCCATTATCTTTATTACTTTGATGTTCTCGTAACTTTCTTGGTGAATAAATTTCTCACGCGACGCCAAGTCTTCCTCTCCCTTTAGTTACACGTTTTTCCTGCTGTTCTGTTAATCACTCATTCATTTTGGAAACACAGGAAATTAACAATGTTAAACGATGCTCCTGCAGAGGCCGGTCTTTATTATGACTGTAAGTGTTCTCGTTTATCGAAGACTGATTAAAGAAATTGATTGAAGGTTCAAGAAAGTGGCACTGCTTAATCGACAAACTTTTCATGTTAAGAAGACGCGGTGATACTCCCCTTAATCGATTTAGTCATTAAACTGAAAGGGGCATTTTTATCATAGGCCAGCAATTCTAATTTTTTTTCCTTCTCCGTTAAGGGTAAATTTTTAATTTTTTATTGAATAAATAATAGTTTTTTTTTCGAAAAATATTCCTGTTGATAAGCATATGACATTAACCCGAAATCTCCAATTTTGAAAACCAATTTTGCCATGTTTTTTGCTTTGCCAATTTTGCTAATTTTGCCTTAATTTTGAAAGATTAATTTGAAGGTTTTAGTACATTTTCAGAAAAAAAACAGCTCAATGATAAATCGTAAAAAACTACTTTCATAATGATTGGCTGACAGTAATTAATTTTTATTGTACGAAATATAAGTTGGGTGCAAACAGTCCACATATAAAAAGAACGATAAAGATTCAATATTTTCAACGCTTGGACAGTGTTTCGTTTATAGCTTCCTGCTATTGTGCAAATGGTTACATAAATGTAGAGTGCGGGACAAGGTGAAGCTCGTTTAGTTCATCTTTATTTTAATTTTTTCCAATTTTTTTTATTTAAAACCAATTACGCTCTTTAGTTTTTTGTGTCAATATCTCTGATACTATTATTGTATTAGGTCTTTGAAAGTTCTACGAGACATAGGAAACTGACAGACCGTAATCAGTGTTTTTTATTACCGGTGTTGAACGGCTGGCCAAATTCGGAATTTACGACAAACAATGTACAATGCCGTAACTTCGTAATTTTGAATCTAACCCAGAAGACAAGAATATTCCAGGATGAAGCATTGAAAAAAACTACCCTTCGAAGAGTATTATCGGCTTTGGAAAATTTCAAATCGTCAGGTTCTCATACGCAGCTAACGACTATGCTTAAAAAATAGCATTTTTAACTCTAAAGACTACAATTTATTGCCTGAATTAGTCGAACCGTATTTCAAATGTTTCAAAAACTAATGTTTACAAAATAATAATTAAAAGTAATACTAACAACATTTCTATTTCAAATATTTATTAAATATAATAAATAAAATTCATAGTTAGAATGATTTTTTTCATAACACCGTTTAATATTTTAAAATATCAGTGAATTTTCAAAATTATGTGTTACGAATAAAAAATAAAACTTTATTTTTTATTAAAACCAAATTTTCTTTTATTTCTGAGAGAGAAAACGTTTTACTCACATCTTGACAAAAAAGTGATTATTTTTTAATTTATGTTTTTAATTTAGTTTTATGTTCTACATGGAGAAAAAAACTACCAGAATATGGTAAAACTTACCCCATTTCTAGCTTTATGCAGACACCAAAAAGCTCGGTACTTTTTAACAAAGATCTTTTTCAATGATTTTGGTAAAATGAACCGCGAAATATTATTTCATAATATGTGTTAAAAATGTGATAAATGTGAAAAAATTTGTTAATTATTTTTATGATACTTTATAGCGCATGACATTAAAAAATTTATTTAGTTAAGTTTACATTTCAAATTATTTACTAAATTAAATTTATATTTCAAATTATTACTATTTGTCTTTTTGTTACTAAATATGTAATAATAAGAATTATAATTTTGGAAACCAGAATTTAGGTAAACTGTTACCATGTATGAACAGAAAAAATGGGTTTAAATACCATATATTTTGATTTTATTACCAGAACTACGATTTGTTTACCAAAAGAGTCCTTACCTACACTAAGGTAATTTTACCAGAATTTTTTTTCTCCATTTTAGTATATCCATTTTATCATATACAGCCAATGTATAAAGACAATTGATTCATCAACATAATAAATTTCCATCAGTAATCCTTGTCTAATGAAGTTCATTTAGTAATAAATGCCTCTAAACATTGTTTGAAGATTTAGATAGAACTGGCGTCTAAACGAAATAAATAAAACTCTCTCTTGCTTAAAGACAAATGGAAAAGATTTCCAATAATGACAACGAGACAGTTCTTATTGATTTTGAAAAGTTCTTAGCTGTCTTAGAAGTTCATCCTCTTGATTAGATTTATCGACTTATATTTCTTTTGATATCCCAACTAAACTTACTAGAGTTACTCTAAAAGAAAACTATGCGCATTAAATACAATCAAACAAAATATATATTTTTCGACGATATGAAATATTTTTAAGAATATAAAATAAGTTTTATTCAATTCCTACTATTATTTCACACTCTCTTTATATATATCTAGATATGTGGTTAAAACTTTCAGTCGTTAATAAAAAATTTTTTATTCATCCACTCAAGCTCAAATACATTTTTTTAAACTTGTAGTGGATGATACTTGATGTTAAGGCAGTTTTTTTTAAATCAAATACTAATTCATAAATTAAATTTTAGTTTTATGATATATATATATATATATATATATATATATATATATATATATATATATATATATATATATATATATATATATTATATATATATATATATATATATATATATTATATATATATATTATATATATATATATATATATATATATATATATATTATATATATATATATATATATATATATATATATATATTATATATATATATATATATATATATATATATATATATATATATATATATATATATATATATATATATATATATATATATATATATATATATATATATATATATATATATATATATATATATATATATATATATATATATATATATATATATATATATATATATATATTTATAAATAGGTATTTAATTTGGTAAAAAAAACGGTATTGCTTTGTACTAAGTGCAATATAAATCAAATTCTTCTGCATAAACAAATCAAGTTATCTTAGTTTATTCTTTTAGAGTTTATTCCCTTAACAAATATTTTAAAAATACATTTGAAAACTGTTGAGTCGAAATCTTTGATTTGGTAAAGAAAGAGACTTAAATCAAGTTTAACATTCCACGGTTAATATTCCTAAAATATTTTTACTTCTTTACTTTCGATGTGATATTTCAAAAATTCTGACCATCCCTGAAATAAAAAGTAAGATACACATTCTCTAAATCCGTTAAAAATTCCATTGGAATGAAATGAAAAATGGCAGCGAGAGTAGATTTCATGACAAATTGATCCGGAATTAAATTAATGACTTTTTTACTGCCAGTTGAGATTCAAAAAGAAAGAGCTGCAAGTATTTTTTTTGTTGAATAAATATTTCTACCGAAAATTGTTGTCATGTGGAGTTTCATTTGAGAACTTAATTTTTCAATTTAATATTAATGACTTGGAAATCGTTTCTCATCGCAATTGCAATTTAAAACTTAATTTAGCGTAGTTCGTTCTGTTTCTTCTATTTGCTATCATATGCGATTTATTTTCTTTTAAAGGATGAGATTGTTTCGCAAAATTAGTTTTATGATTTATTTTAAAGAATTTTAATGAAATATTTTATGTTTTGCACTGCTTTATTTTATCAACTATTAAGTTATGTTTTAATTCATTTAAACTTAAAGTGTTTGAATTTTTAAACGTTTAATTATTTACAATAATTTGCTCCCTTTGCTTAAACAATATAATTTTTGCTCCATAAATCTTTTTGAAAAAATATATAGGAATTGTCATACAATTGGAATAAAAGTTTAATTTATTTTAGAAGAATATTAAAGTTTTAACACATTCGTTGTCAATTTTTAAATATAATAATCTGTAAGCTATCTTTTGATTTTACTATGCAATGCTCCCTTATGCTGAAGATAAATCGTTTTTTTTTAAATCCAAGAGTATAAAATAATTTTTTTTTTTAAATTACCTGGAAACTTTCAATATCTTGAGCAATTAATAGTGTAAAGTGATACAAAGTCTCGATAATATAAAAGTAATAGTGGAAAGTGGTACAAAGAATCAGTGGTGAGGTAAGTGATTCAAATTTATCAGGAACGCCCTTCATACCATTATGAAAAGTAGTTCACATTCTTCTAACATGCATGATAATAAAAGAAACATTTTAAGAGTCTAAGTATTAAAATCATATTGAAATTAACTTAGAACTAATATTTGCTACTATGCAACTATCATTATTTAAAAGTAATGAAGATATAATCACAACAACACTGTATAATTAGAAAAAAACATTTATTGTTAGGATTTCAGCGGCTGGGTGGCGCAGTTGGTTCGTCGTCAGCCTTCTGAGCCCATCTTCAGCGGCCATGTCGTATGATTATGCGGTATGTAAAGGATCCCTAGTGTGCCTTATGGGCTCTTGGCATTTCCGGCAAAATTAAAATTCCTAGTGCACTTTAGCAACCAAATAAAGTCTCGGTGCTGCCATCTGGTGTGGCAGAAACTAGACGTCCAAATTAACATGGCCAACGGTATCTCACCCATTGTGGTGGTCTTGAAAGAGTGGATACCACTTATGGAGAACGCACTAGGTCTGCTCATCGGGAAGACTGATTGTGCAGCCCATAGGAAATAAAATAAAAAATTGTTAGGATGCCAATGATTTGAACTTTCAGAACGAATTCTGAATTTTGAAACTGCTAAAAGTATACAAAAATAATGGGGAAGTATAAAATTTCATTGTAGAGTTGCAATTTAAAGAAAATTTGTTTTTGGGCCTCTGAGCATGCGAGTTTTAATTAATATCAGACATTATTGCACAAAACAGAAGATCAAAAGAGTTACCATTGACCGATTTTATGCATTACTTCCAAGATCAATAAAAGGAAATAACACTTAATTTTAATCGATTTTTGTCAAGTCTTAAGGTGTCTTGAAGTGTTTGTTGTTATTTATGCAACTTACCAATACCAGCAAGGTTGCTTGAAATTAAAATAGTTTCTAAGAGTCCCATCTATGTTCAAGAAAACGACTTAAGCCACACACACGTCACAGCCCCTTTTTCATGGAGGACCCAATCATACTCTATTGACTCATCCACAAATCTTAGTTCACAAAGTTTGATCTGAACCAGGGAACGATCAAGCTTCAAATCAGTTTCCCTAATGGTATTGATTTGTTATGGTAACTTGGAGGATTTTGTGACTCCGACAGATTTAACGTTCACAAGTCACCATTTAATGCACAGGGATTCTTTGGCTGGTGGGATTGGAACTCACGTTCTCACGAACACGAGCCCAACGTCCAACCAGGCTATCCCCGAAGTGTATACTTACAACAAAGTTAAATAAATTTTAAAATTATTTAAAAAATAAAATACTGCCTAATTTTTTTACTTTTCTTTCACTATTTTTATTAAGAATAAGAATGCAGTATTAACTTTAAATTAATTTAAAAATAGCAATAAAATATACCAGAGCTGACAAATCTTTTTCGACTAGTTTGTCTGTTAAAGAAAATTTTCTTCTTCTTTTTTTTAAAAATTTTGATGTATAACTTGCTAATCTTCTATTTTAAAACACTATCTTTAAAATAATGTAGTTTGATTGCAAACTATACAAGTATAACGCGCAACTATATTTACGCTTTAAATTAGCTGCACTACTTCAAATGAAAATAGAAAAAGAAATACTTCAGTAAGATAAGTTGAGTATTAAGCTTAGGTAATATATAGTAAACTATCAAATCAATTTGATAGAAATTATTTTAGAAGTTTCTTAACTTTTCGTGTAATTAAAGTGCATGAACACAATTCAAATTATATTATTCATCGCCTTCATTTTATTATTAAAAAAAGATGCATTCTTTAAAACACTTCAACTAAATATGATTTTTACTTATTTACGGGTTAGAGTCAATTTACCGTCTACCAAACCATCGTAGGTTTTCGTGGTTTTTCTCTCCATTTGAAACAAAAGTTAGGCAATTCAATGAAAAATTTCTCCCGATACCTGATTCAGGTGTTCCCTTGTCTTCTGGTTTGGGTTCAAAATTACCAGGCTACCGAGTAAACTCAAAAGTCGTAAGTCTTGGTAGTCGTAAACTCAAAATTGGGCCGTCTGTTCAACGACGCGGTTATTTAAAAAAAATCAGTGTAACAAACACGGGGTTAAAAATATTAAAACAATATTTTTATTTTTGCAATCTTTCATTCTGTCGGAAGGTTTTCAAACTACTGAGGTATCGATTTTTTCTTCATTATCGCTCTTGTAATTCATCGATCTTTCAAACTAAAACGGTTGTTTCACGAAGATCGGAAGAAGGAAGTGCAAAATCAGCTACAAGCGTCTAACAACTCTCATTAAGGAGATGTATGGTCATTTCTTTGTTGGAAACACCTTCAAAGTTTCATTATGCTTGGTTTAACACTTGATAAACTTTCCTGGTTCATATTCTTCACAATAGAAGGATGGAATATTTATCTTTACAATCCATCAGCTACTGTTTTGTCGGGAAGAGAGATACATAGTATTAAAAACGCAGTTATTTTAATATTTTCAGACAATTATTTGTTGGCGCCCCGACAGTCTTGCTGTCAGACTGGTGATGGTGCTTGAAGAAAATAGCAAAATTATTCTCAAGGCTGAGAAAACTTCATTTTTTTTAAAATTTTATTTTTATTGATTTAAAAAATAATGTTATAAATTTTGAAATCAAAAGGTTTTTTTTTTCAATTAAGGAGTAAGATAAAGCTTTTATTTATTAACTGTATTAAGTTTCAAGATTAGATATTTTAAGACATTTTTTCTTGTATTTTTCAACTTTAAAACGTTATCTTTCGAAGTAATTAAAATTAACTGAATTTCAATTTTTGTTTGATCTCTGATAACAAATACGAACTCAATATTAATTCTACAATTCTTAGATTATTTGAAGAAAAAAAAGTCAAAAACCATTTTGTTCCTCAAGATTTTGAAAAACAAATTAAACATTCATGATGTTATAGTTATAATTCGTGGTCACATATATCCGATTCCATTTCAGACCCATTCATGAATCTTTAGAATTTTTAAAAATAATTTTGCTTTTTTTCATCTTTAAAATAAATTTTGTGGCATAATATTTTAGAAAAGTAAAAACTAACAGTCATAGTTAGTCTTTGGAACTTAAAGCTGTTTTAGACTTTATCTTGAAAACAGCTTTTTTAAATCTTGAAAACAATCTAAACAACTTTCTACCTTTAAAAATAACTTTGTAGCACTGTATTTGAGAAAAGCGAAATCTTAAATGTTCATAAGAATTTTATAGTCATACGTCCCTGATGCCTAATTTAATTTGAGACTCAATTCATTAATTTTTAAATTATTATTTTCAAAAAATTAAGCAGTTTTTATCTTTAAAAAATATTCTGTAGCATTTTAAAGATGTAAAACTTAAATATTTACATCTTTAAGTTAATTCTTGTTTTAATAATCATAAGCGATAGCTGAAAATGAGTAGAATATATTTTATAATGTATTTTTAGGTTGTGTTTTCGTAAGGCTGCATAGCTTTATGATAAATAATTTTAGTGTTAACCATTTGACTCAGATGAATCATCCGTTTTCCTTTGATATATAAATTTTTTTCTGCTCCAATTGCAAGCAAAAATATATTTTGGTATTTTTTTACTGATAAAAAACAGTGGAATAATTACAAAAAATATCTGTTAGGTTATTATGCTTGAACTAAACTATAAAATCCAAAAAAGTAGTTTGAATTCATATTCAAAAACTTGTCAATACTTGCAGCAGTCAATGTTAAAAGGGGGTACGTAAAATTTTTTACGAAAATTAGTTTTTTGTTGGTTTTTGAACATAATTTTTCAGACTTCCCTAGAGAAGAGAATTCAAAAATTTTGATGCAATTAAAACAACTGGAATGCTGAATTTCTTGCTTCGCCTCGGTCGCTTTGGACGAAAAGGTTCTTTCCATCCATTTTTCACCGTTTGCAATGTAAATTCTTTCCAACTGATTTTAAATTAACCCAAATTTTAACAAACCATGGAGATTTGAAGAGATATTTATTTCGTTTCCATCTGGAGACCAGCGGAATTTGTGCTTTCGGCGATGCTGATGAAGATGCTGAACATATTCTTCTTCATTGCAATCTGTATGCGAGTGCCCGAATGAAATTAAAGAGTGATTTGAGGCGTCTTTCTATTTGTTGGCCTCCTGTCTTATCAGAACTGGTCAAAAGTATTGAAAGTCTTGCTGCCTTGCGGAATTTTGTTTTCAATTTAAATTTGTAAATTTTTCTTCTTTTGTTTCCTACTTACAACTGTAAGCCTCATGTTATACTTTGTGGTGCATGAGGAGTTTTAAGTCGTTTAATAAAAAAAAATTTAAAAAAAATTAAAACAATCTTTTTACAATTAACACAGTTTTTTTTGTTATTCTCGAAAGTGCAGATTTGCAATTTCTAATGTACCCCTTTTAACATTGACCACTTCAATTTATTTTGTAAATTAAAGACATTTCAATGATAAATAACTGTTTTTCTTCAATCTAAATAACTGCAAATAAGTGCAAATATTAAAAAAACTTATTGTTCGTAAGTAAGCAGTGCTAGGAAGATTTTACCTTTTAACTTTAAAAAATATACTGTTTCTTGTAGTATTTCATAAACGTAAATTATTAAAATGCTTACTATAATACTTTTCACTTATTTTGATTTAAGTTACAAAAAATATTTTTAATGAAATTCTGTGTTAAGAGGGTAACAGAAGATACAAAGATATTTTAACTAGATTCAGTATCAAACTCACGAGGGCCGATTTTCAGTTAATTGTATGACTCTTCAGATGGTGCTTTTTGTTATGGCATATACATGAATTTTTAATCATTTACAGCCACTCATAAAATTATTTGCAACCAACTGTTAGAATGCTTCTCTCAAGGAGGATACATTCCTAGAAACAATATCATCAACATAAGCCGCCAAAAGCTGAATATATTTGTATAGGAGATTTATGCGAGAGTCAATATTAACAACTGGGATAGCCCTTTCCAGCACAATACTCAAGAGATTCAATCTGTCGAACAACTTTTTCAACGCTTAGACACTTTGACAGGGCTCCCAAGAATTTGATTTCACAATTGGTGTTATTCATTGTACACATTACAAGCCTAGCAAATTAGTCTTTAACTCTAAATCCAATCTATATCCATAAATCAATTCCATCTATCTATTTTAGATCCATTTCATTGGATGCATTCACATACACACTACCAAAACACTGGCTTAAAATCAATTATCAAGTGATGAGGTCAATTAGTCAATGAGTGTTTGTATTAACTAAATTATTTAAAAAATTAATAAAATTTCATTAAACTTAAAAAATAATTATATTTTAGTAAATTAAAAACTTAACTATTCATTATATTTTTTAAGCCATGCGTGGTCTCTGAAAATGAATAGGATAGATGTTGCAATGTATTTTACAATGTTTAATATCAACACTTAGATTGACACTCTGAGCGGGCTCAAAAGAATTTTACAATAGTTGTCATTTATTGTACACATTACAAGTCTAATGAAGTGGTCTGGAATTCTAAATCCATTCTAAATCTATCTATATCCATCTATCTTTTCTATCTATCGAATCCATCTATTTTAAATCCCTTGAATCCATTAGATGCTTCATATTTAAAACTATCAAACACAGATATAAATTCAATAAACAAGTAAATAGTTCAATACGTCTTAAGTGTCCGTAATATTTAAACTATTTAAAAATTATATTTTTTTAACTTTAAGAAGCACTATATTTTAGAAAATTAAAAACTTGAAATATTCATTATATTTTTTAAAGCCATGCGTGGTCTCTGAAAATGAATAGGATAGATGTTACAATGTATTTTATAGCGTTTATTATCAACACTTTAGACTCTCTGAGTGGGCTTCGAAGAATTTTTTTTCACAATTTGTGCCACTCAATGTACACATTACAAGCCTTAATGATTAGTTTGGAGTTCTTAACCCATTTTAAGTCCCTCTGTATCCATCTATTTATTCCATCTATTGACCCCATCCATCGATTTTAAATCCATTGCGTCCATTAGATGCTCCATATCACACTATCAAATACTGACTTAAAATCAATAAACGGAGTGATGAGGTCAATAAGTCTTAGTATTATTTAAATTATTTAAAAATAACAACATTTACTTTCAAATTTTAAAAAGTACCATATTTTAGAAAATTAAAAACTTAGATATTCATTACGTTTTCATAGTCCTTGAAAGTAAATAGAATAGGTTTTGCAATGTATTTTGAGATGGTGTTTTGATAATCTTGCATTGCCTAGGGATAAATAACCACACTTGTATGAAACAAAGATATTTGTAATTAAAAACAATCCATGCAGATAATATTTTTTCACCGCAATTCTTTATAAGCCTCAAGAGTTATCCAAGAAGAATCACTCTTAAAACCACCAAGTGCACTTTCATGAAGTAGAAGATCCTTGTCTCAGCTTTTATCTTTTCTTTACCTGTCTTAGCTTTTAATTTGAAGAATTCTGAAAAGATCTGAAGCGAAAGCTTCTTAGCTTAAACATATTTTTTCGCTTAATATTTCTTTTTTGAAAAAGTATTACCCGAGAAGAAATTAATTAAATTATCTCTTTTTTATTTTCTGGACGAATGTTTCAGAAAAGTGGGAAGAGTTTCGCTTGTTTTTTTTTTCAGAAATCAACGGTGTCTTTCCTGACAACTAGTCAAGAAAATTTGAAAAAAAACTTTTAATTAATAAATCTCTTAATATTTATAGCAATATTCCCTGCTTTTGACAATTCATTTAAATTTCTTTTTCAAAATGAGGTGGTAAAATGTTTTAGTAACGCAAAAACTAAAATATTAAAAAAACAGGTTGACTGCATATGATTTGTTACGTTAACAAGAAACAGAGTCTCACAAAAAATAAATAAATAAGTAGATGATTAAATTCTATTAATAGTAATATTTATCACAAACATACCGTCTTTATTAAATGTAGCGATTTTTTTTATAACTATAATAAAATTTAGGATCCAAAATAAATATTTTTTGAAAATATAAGTTTTTAGTGCAGTTTCAAGTTCACAATATTAACTCAAGCATCGAAGATCAATTCAAATCTACAGAATCGAATAGTTTTATTTTGTTAACTTGTTGAGCAAAATGAGTCATTGTCCAATTCTTTGCTCAAAATTTAGTTTCAGGGACGGCAGTTCATTGTTAACACAATTCGTAGCAGACATAATTCGCCATAGTAACAATTTGCCGTGAGTAGAATTTCCTTTGGTTTCGATAAAATTCATCGATTTACGAAGTCGAAGTCAAGTTTTAATTATTATTTCACTTGGCTAAGTATAGTATTTGAATCTGTCATAAAATAGTTGAATGAGATTCTATCCACCATCCTTATTGAAAATATTCTAGATTGTCCAAATTTAATTTTTTAAGCTTCATAATTCTCGAAAATATATATTTAGTAATTATGACTTTTTCTTGTTTTTCCTTTATTTAATTTTAGTTTTCACAGCGTGTAATTTCTTTTTCGAATTCAAAACACAATGAAACGGAAATAAACATTTTTGCAACAGAAACTGCGTGTCATCTCAGGAACTGGGGCTTTTTAAGATTTGACAACAGGAAAAGTTACTAGCAAAAATATTTTTTAAACAGAATGAAAAACAAAATATACAAAATGTTTTTTTTGACAGAAAATTTGGATTGATTTTTACGCATTACGATGGTATATCGGTTATTCAAGAGACAGACTTTAAATTACAACAATTAAAAACTGCAGGTAGCATATGAATTATGAAATCATGTGAAAATTTGCTCTCTACACTGCAAAACTTGTAGTGCAATAACTATCTGAATTTGGTTTAAAAAAAACTTTTAAGATGTTTGAATGATTACGTTATTTTAAATTAATACAGATTCGAGTTTTCGTACTCAAAAGGGTCTTAACAGCAACAATTGTTAAAGCTCACACGAAACTGCATCTCTGTGATGAAGTAGTTAGTGTTTTTCAGAGTTCTGTAATTTGGCGAATAATTATTTTATACTAAAACTAAATTCTTGTGATAGTCGGGGATATTTTAAACGCTTTGCTAAATGCTTTAAGACCGCTATTAGAAGTTAAAGGTGCATAGTTGTTCAATTTTTAGATATTGTTCATATTGCGGCTAAAATGGTGGTTTGTTTATATAAAGTGTACTATGTGAGTTCTTGTCGGATTGAAATGACAATCTGGTCAGTGTTTAGTTAATAGCAAGAAAAAATTCGATCATTTATCAGTAATATTGATAGTGGTCGAATATTTTTCAAATTATTTCAATCTTGTATGATTTCAATTTTCTTGTTCCAAATAATTTTAATAACCATGTAACGCAATTATGAGTTAGTTTCATCAAAATTCCTCCATGAAGGAAAATTTCTCCAAAGACTTGATCCAGAAGTATCCTTGTCTTCTGTATTGGGTTCCAAAGACTTGAAAAATTTTTTTATTATGTCATTTTGCATTAAATAAGAAAACAAAAAGATGACTTATACAAGCATTGCTCATACCCCTCCACCCTTTCTGAGTAACAATATTTAACTCATAATTCCCTCTCGTCTTAGAAGCTTTCGTAACATTTGAGTGACCACACATAAAAAATATAGTTAGATTTTATAGGCAATGCAAGAATTTTGCTTTCATTAATAGTTACATTTCATTGAAACCGCAAGCAATTGAGCCTACGACAAATTTCCATTTCAATGAGTTGCACGACGAATTGTCTCTGTGATGAGTTACGCCGCAGACAAATTGCCCCAGCGACGAGTAGCGCCCTTAATAGATTATTTTAGATACGAAATTTACGCGACGATATGCCGCCAGTGCCAGACTATGAATTTGAAAGAACAAGGTTCGAGTAAAAAGAACAGATTGTTTTTTAACCCTAATTAAGCGTGTGTTTCTGATTGGATATTAGATATATACTTGTTTATATAAGACAGATCTAAATCAGATCTGTCTCATACAAACAAGCTAAGATCTAAACTAGATCTGTTTGGGAAGGAAAAGGGGCCACTAACGGCCTCAGGTGCCTAGATAAATTTCGAAGATGATGTGTTTGAGAAACTGTATGGAATGACTATAGCCGTGCTATGTTGTGGATAGTAGAATACTCACCTTCATTATGTTTTCTAGGAAGTATTGTGATATTTAATTTCGAGTTGTTTTATTTCTTGCTTAATAAAAGCTTTTTATAAGTTCAAAGATCAGTCATTAGTTATGATTAATTGGCAATTTTTTCTACACACTTTGCTATTCCAATAACCACAATGATACGTGTGCAGCAAATTCAGGTAGAGTGGTTTTTCATAAGAAATGATACTTATAAGAAATAAGGATTTGATTTAGAATAATTGTTTATCAGACCTTTGTTGTTTTGATTTGTTGATGTTTGAAATTTTATGTAAGGAATTTCTGTATGATAAGCTACTTTAGTGAAAAAAATTTACTCCAGAAATAAATTTTGTTTTATCAGTTTTGGGAATTCTATTTTTGGCTTTTATTGCTTCAGCAGTAGAAAACAATTAGTTGTTAAGCCATTTCTCTAGATATCTGTCGTGAACCAAATATATTGTTTTTTCAAAGGCAAGGTTATATTATAACAACCATTGTTAAAATACTAGTATTTAATTTTTGGTGAAAACATCTGTACCCGAAAAATAATGTATTTAGAATATTAATTTTTAAATATATATCGATTAAATAAATCACCAATAAAAATGTGAACAATCAAAAAATTTAATAAAAAGCATAGTTCTAAAATGAATAAAAAAAATTCTCATGTGAATATCAAGAAATCATTTTAACATTCAAACGTGCTCAAGAAGAAAAATTTAAGAAAGCAATATTTATATTCATTTCAATACAACAACAGAGAAAACTGAATAAAAGAACAGAGAACAATAACAGGTAGAAAACCAATCACTTATCCAACAGAAATTCCATTTGGAAGCAAATCCAAAGTGGAAGCCAAATAAAAGACTACCAAAGAAAAAAAAAAAAACATTGGAATAAATTGATTTTTTCCCCTTAGGAAAGAAAATATTAGAATTTGTCACTTAAAAAAGTGGTCCAAAGAACCGATACGGAACTTATAAAACGTCGAAGAACCGTAAGAAGATGAACGTTTTTCGTAGATCAAAGAACAGAAGTTAAGTACTGCAAAGGAAAATTTGCATATTTCAATTTCAAGTTCTCAGAACTAGTGTTTGACATCCGAGAAATAGGAAGGAAATGGTTCCCAGTTCGTGCTGTTTGAGATTGTCACGCCAGTTCGTGACGAGGCTCGAGTTTAAGAGGATTTCTTGGAGCATTTCCCATTTCCTGATATGCCAATCGAAGATTCTCTATGATGGACTTGGCGATTTAGATCAGGATTTAAACGATACCTTCTCGTTGGGTCATATTTAAAGGGATCGAATGTTTGTCGCCAATGTATTCTGGCATGTTATTGGAAATGGAAACGGGTCACTATTTGAAATTTAAATTTTTGAGTGTTTATTTTTAAGTCTTAGAGTGCTGTTGCTACTGCTTTTATTTATTTTAGACTACTTCCGTTGAGTTAGGATTTTTATTATTATCACGCACTGGCATACCGAATTTAAACTCTTTTTAAATAAGATTACATTATTTATTTTTCAGAAATTGTATAGTACAGTTAAATAATTTTAAAATGTGTATGAAAATTATTTTTAAATTTAGATATAATGATTAATTTTTGGAAAAGTTGTTTGTATTTTTATTGTGTTTATATGATTATGCAAAAGATGGATATATGTTTATGTTATTTACAAAAATAAAATATGATAAATAAATAATAAATTTTTAATAATTCTAATAGCAATAAACATAAAAATGGATTGAATATGAGACTGATATATGATTATGGCTTAATAGTCAAATGCGCCTATGCTATGGAAAATTGAAATTAAAACAAAAGTGTTCATATTTAATTAAAGTAGAAAAACTAAATGATGCTATAAACTATGCTGGACGTTAAAACAAAAGAATGAAGAATTAAAGCAAAACAAAGATGGATATATCAGTACAGGTTCTCGATATTGTAAAACATGCAATAATCTAAATGTGTTAATCTTCATGAGGATTAATGGCAACACTGTAAAAATGTTTTTTAATGGCGGGCAGTTGGCAACTGTTACTCAGTTGGCAACTGTGGCTAAACCACGGCGCTGAAGTAACGTCTCCCACGTCATACAACCACAAACCCGTTTATATGGTGGGTTACATTCGCACAATCACACTGAAGAAAGGACATAGAACAAAGAGAGAAAAAGTTACATCCATGACTACGGCGGGATCTGAAACCACAACCACTGGCTTCGTAGTCCAATACAGTAACCACTAGACCAGTGATCGGCGTACTGTAAAAATTATTGTTTCTGTTTCTGGTGACGATACTACTTTAAAAATAGTGGTAAAAAAAAAGCATGCGTCTTACAAGTATTTTCAACATTATCGTCTTTTTAAACAAATTATATTTATATTTTATATCAATATTTTTCCACTTCTGCTAGGCACTGCTGTAAATAAAACAATCTCATGGCATAATTCATAGGCATGCTATTGGGCACTTCTGATAGTTAGCACTTCTGACCTAGCACTTCTGATAGTTAGGAAAAAATAGCAAAACCTGGAAGATCGTCTTTTCGTTTTCCGTTTCTAATAAGACAGAGATAAAAATTTTGAAATGCAGACAAAATGCGTCTTTTTTGCATGCGTGGCTGTCAAAAGGAGAGATAAAATTTTTATGATAGTATCTGTAAGCACTCAAGAGTAATTTGTGTGTATATACCTTTGAATTGGAATGCAATAAATACAATAAATTATAGTGTGGTGCATGTAATGCACTAAATTACTCGTATTTTGTTGTAACTTCGAATCTTAAATATAATGTATATCATTCAGTCTCGAAATATATTTGAGATTTCCTTTTTTTATCCTTTGTATCTTTACATTTTATTGGCGTGGTTTTACTACAAAACTGTAGGACTACAAAACTACTACAAAACTACAAACACGCTGTTCATAGCTGTAGGATTTTGTTTTATGTTTAAGCCTACCTTCGAATTACCAACATGATTAACAATATGCTATAAAGAGATCAATAAGAAAGCCAGTTCAAAATGAAGCTGGATGATTTGTAATTACAAAAAGTGTTAAAATTAAACGTGCGATTTTACAGCAATTGGTTGATTTCATAAAAAAAAAATTTTTTTTTGGATTTGTTTTAAAATTATGGTTGTCTTAATTACGCTAGGTTCATAAGAAATTAAAGTTATTATTAAAAAATTATAGACTGAAAAATATGGAATATTTTTGAACTGTGGAATATATTTATTTTAATTACACAATTTAGTTGGAATAAGTTTAACTTTATTTATTTTCCCGACATTCTAAATGATTGTTTTTATTTTATGGTCGAAGATAAATGATATTCAACTACGATACCGTTTTTAACTTATGGGTATTTGCAAAATTTCTAATTTTCATTCACACAAGTCGGTTCTTTTTGTAAGGGCGCGTTTCTCCGGTATTGACCTTAATAGGTACTTGAGATGCTCCCGGAAAGCACCGACCTCAGTGCTGACGTGAAAGATCCTCAGTAGTAGACGGATCATGGGTTAGAATCTCCTTGCTGTTGGGCTAACCATAATAGGTTCTCACGGTTTTAGTCTCCGTGCAACGCAAAAGCAGGTTAATTCCATTAAAAAGTCCTCTACGAAGGCTAATTTGTCTTAATGGTTTATCCAGGAGTTTTCTTGTATTCTGAATTAGTCTCCAAATTACAAGGCTACGGAATTGAACATAGAAAATTGAGTCGGCAGTTCAATGGCGGTAATAAAATAAAAACTTTACGTACGCAATCGGACGTAAATGACATCACCTTGCGATAGGAAAGTGACGTAAGAGAGCAAAATTTCATTAATATAAAATTTCAAGTTTAGATACCAAAATTGCAAGTTGCGTAATCTCAAAAGTATAATTTATTATTAATCCTTTCTTTGAAAAAAAAAATTCATAGATTTATACGAAAAACATATGTTTTATCAAACAATATCTTTACAATAAGAAATTTTTACATTTATATTTTTCTTCAAAATTTAAATCATATGATATCGGTTTCGGATGCATGAGCATGGTATCGATTCGAAAAGCCTTTATATATCGACTATAGCCACAAAAATATCTAGCGTTGAAATAAATTCGTGAGACCAAATACCCGGATTCATATTTTATTGATCAATGACGCCAAACTCAATAAAAATATATGAAATATATCTTTTTCAAACATATTTTCTTTATGCCAAACTATTGCTGTGTGGTTTGGGGTAAAGCGAATTCTCAAGCCCCATTTATTTTTTACTATATCCTAAAATGTTTTTGGAGTATGATTTGATGGAGATTTATATTTATCTTTTATTTTCATTTTCAAAGAAAGTCCAGAAAAAAATGTGCTAAGAGCAAAGGTATAAAAAAAAAAAAATTCAAAACAAGAACAGAGAAAAATAAAGCTCCTCTTGAAGGAAAAAATTCTTTAAACAACCATATCTTCCGGAAGAACAGGGAGATTTTTTTATGCCTTCTAAAACGAGAGGGTGCAGAGAATTGGGGAATGATAAATTATCTTCAGATAGTCTTAATGGATGATTTGACTCAGGAATTGTATACAGTTAAAGTTGTGGGGGACAAAAAATTTTTCGAAAGTGAAGAAAGAAGATTAGATACTCTTTTAAAAAATATCAAGTTTATGAAATTTCTTTTCTATCGGGTATTAAAAAAAAGAGTGGTGCATTATGGAAAAATAATGCTAACTTGTTTTATTTTTATTTATTTAAGCGCGTTTTCCAAAATTAACTCAATCCTTATAGGAAATGAAGATTGTTTCCTAGCTGACTTACGGATCCCTAATTGATTTATAATTTATATGCAGTATTGGTAAAATGAATAATCCGAAGAAATTGAAGCAAATATAGATATGAAGATATGATATGAAACTTAATTTGCTTCAAAAAGTATGAAGATGGTTATAAGAGTCGTGTTTTGAGCACTCAAAAATATGAGCCCAGACAACAAGACTCGCCAGATGTGAGTAAGGAAAACAAAAGTGTTTTGAAACAGTAGACGTAAAGTAACCAAAAATTAAAAATAATTATGAAAAAACTATACTAGAAAAACAGTGTTTCGTGTTTTTTTATCTTTATTTTTCTTATGTTCCGTTCAAGGCCACCGTAAATTTTCTAATGTTGTTTTAACCGTTATTTACCATTTTTTGTTGGAAACTATACGTTTCCTATTTCAAATAATTTTTGTTTTCTAAATTCGTGACTCGTGAATCTTGAGAATGAGCTCCTATTTTTGCACGCTCGAAGCATGCAGACTTTTATTACAATCTTTTTCGAAGCAAATGAAGTTTTATGTTATTAAGTATGCTTTATAGTGATACATATGCTGTCGCATATCGGTAAATGACAACTTTTGTCGAAGCTTGCAACGACCATTTTGCTTAAAAATTAATGTTAGAAAAATAGTAATGAAAAACCAAATATATTAGATATGATGTTTTAATACCACGCTCCATGCAGTTCACCCTTTTCGAATAGAATATGAAAAACAATTATCTTAAAACTATCATAAACGGTGTTTATCGGTTAAAGCTAAAAAAAATTCCCCATAAATTTTATTTAGTTGACTAGATATTTAGAACGTACTTTGGCTTCATTTGCCAAAAGCTAATGTGTTGTACACAGTGGTGTTTACAAAAGTTATTTAAATTTCACTTGAATAGCTTGAGATGGCTATTTTGACATCAATAAGAATGCGTCCAATTTCGATATGCTTTTCCCCACTAACTAATAATTTGCAATCCTTAAGGTGCTGTTTTTAATGATTTCGTTCTTAATTAATTTTCAAAAAATAAGTTCCTACGTGTTGAGTATGAAACACCTTGTAAATTCAAACTTTTTTTTTGAAATAGGTCTAAATGATTAGGTCTAAAATGCAAGCGTTTGTTACTGAACTTTTAATAACTTGGTTAATAATTGAAATAAGTATATCGTAAGAAAAGAAATGCAATGTTTAAAAGCTCCCTGTGACACAGTACGCTGTTCGAAATTTCACGAAAAAAAATGGATAAATAACGTTTATTTAATTGTTATTTTATCATATTCAAATAAAACAGTCAAATAACTGTAAATAAGATGGTAATCAAACTTTCAACTGTGAGAGAAACCGTTTATTAACTGCTTTCACCTAATATGGTTAAACAAGCAGGATTTTATTACACTAACAAAGTCCACCTAATAAAGCCAATTAGTTCCTTTCGACTGCGTACATATTATAGACAAGAGGGCTAATCTGTCAGTCTCAGGAAATGCAGAACGGAGGTTAGAGTCCTAACGTTGACACCACCATATATCCTCCATTCCCTTTAACACATGAAGAGTTTCCAATGTCCTGTACTTTCCAAATGCCCATTGCTTAACGAAATTCCTAGCTCATATGATCAATTAAATTTCTTTTTCACAGTTTTTAAATTATGCTAGTTGTAAATGGTTAAAAAAACGTATTATTTAGTAATCATTATTTTACAACCATACTAATTGTAACCGGTTTTAAAACCTAAATGGTAAAAAAAAAATATTTCCCTAAACTTTCATGTTAATCGAAATCCACGTGGTCTTCAATTTATAAATACCAGAGGCATTGTCAGTGAGCCTTGGATCGGTACCGATCCGTAAATCAAATGGTACCCACCGCCCAAAGATGGTTAAAATATTTTCATTTTGTTTAATTAGTACTTTTCTAGGATTTGTGCGACTTTATATTGACAAGAAGCTAACTGGGAGCTAAGATAAAAATTAATCAGATATTAACTCAAAACCAAGATCCGTCAATATGCCTTGCATGCATACCCTGTATATCTTGTTTTGATTTAAAGGCATCTTTAAATACAATTGAATTAAAATTATTAAATAAAAATCATATAAATTATAGACTATTAACCTCATCATCATGTCAACGTCATTATCATCTTTTCAGCTGGCCGTGGTAAAATTATCAAACGTTGACCGGACTCCAGCAATACACAAGTTGGAGAGCATTGCTGTAGGTGGTTGCGAAATTATGTGGATTTATTCTTCAACACTCTCATACCCAACAAATAATTGCTACGGGGGGGGGTTTACGGGTTTACGTTTAGCAGTTTAAAAGTTTAAAATATAAGAGATTATTTTAATTTTTATTATTCAATAAAATTTAAAACAAAATTTATAAGTAACATTCCTTTGAAATTATTTTTCAGAACATCTTTAAACGGAAATGAGGCTTATTTGATACATTTGTTGTTACAGGAGTTTTTTTGCCATTAACAGTTTAGAAATTAAAATATATTAGCGATGGAGTTTTAGTTTTTCGCTTTTTTAAATAAAATTTGAAAGATTATTTTTTATAACATCTTTAAATATAAATGCTGAAAATGCAGTTTATCAGACACAAATGTAATAGTAATCAGAATGAATGCCTTTTTAAAAATGATTTTAAATCTGATTAAAATAACAATTGTCATTTTAAAAGAGTACAAAAATTTTTTCTAAATGATTTCTTCCTATAAAACTTTGCTGTATTATTAGATTCTATATACACTTTAACTTTAATAAAGTGTAAAGTTTTAAATCTTTGTCTCAAATGTCCACCTGTACTTAATTAAATACCTTAGTAAAATTATCTAAACTAGCTATTTTTACAGATTAAAAGTAAACAAAATTTTACCTGTCTTTTATTTGCATGCTGCAAAATTCTGGTAATTTTATTCAATCATAAAAAATAAATCAATCAATGTTAAATTCAATAATATTCAAAAAATAAATAAATCATCCATTCCTAGAAACAAAAATTAACTAATGTAACGATCAATTCCTTTAGTATTCAGAGCATTTTGTTTTTACCTCCATTTTCTTTAATTTTACTACAAAAATTGTTTGTAAATCTTCCAAATATGCCATTCCTCGTTACATGCAAGTTTTATATTGCGAATAACATATCATTACCAGTTATGAACTACCATGACCCCGCAATTTCAGTTGTAAAAATAAAGCAATATCAGACGCAATCTAACGATAATATTCTTATAAAAGCATAATTCCTCAGAGACTTATCATAGCACGCACGGAATACCTTTTCTACTGAATTGCGTATCTTGTATTCTTGGGAACATGTTGAGGAAAAAACGGAGAAATTAATTGGAGTGGAAAAGAAGACAATATTAATTTTCCTGGAACATTTAAATGCAGAGCACCAGCATGGTAAAATATACATTTAGTTTAACGATATTAAGCTTTATGATGTAGGAAAATGATGCATTTTTTCTGAATGTTTCTTGGAGAAATTATAAAGGGCTTTTTATCAATGAAAGCACGCATTTTTTTTATATTTTGGTCCCTCTCCCTCATTTTTTTACAGCATTATTATTTATAAATTATATTGGTTTCTTTAATTCGATCAATTCTTTTGTTTTATTGGTTTTCTCTTTTCGATGGAGATTGCTGGTATCAGTGATTTTATTTTAAAACTAGTGTTGAACAGCCTATCCGATTCTGAGTTTTCAACTATCATATAGTCAACTAGGTAGCCTCGTAATTTTGAAAGAAGACAAAAGAACTTTTGGATCAAGTATTAGGCAGCCATGATCTGTCTACCGCTGAGGAGATTTTACGTCAACACTGTGGTCGCCGCTTATGTTTTATTTCAATTGGGAACAATTCTCAAAATTGATTAAGCATCATTAGCATGAATCATATTATGACTATATTTTACATTTCGCATGAACGAAATAATAACAGTTCTCTGTCAATGTTGCATTTTAGTATGTAGCTTTCTTAATTCAATCAGAACCGAACAGCCTAGATAAATCAATTATCATTAGCATCAATAACTGTATGATGATTATTATCGGCTCTCCTACATGAATAAGTACTTTTTCTTCATCCAATTCGTTATTTAGTTCATAGTTTTTTTTATTAATTTCAGCTATAGTACCAATTACCAACATTAATAAAGCATTACAGGCTTAAAAAATAGTATAGCAAGTCTTTGCTTTTCTCCATAAACTTAGTACAATTTCTCCAGTAATTATATTTTTTAGTAGATGGTTTACTTTTCAGTATAAAGTTTATTTTTTAATACATAGTTTATTTTTTTTATTTTCAATAGTACCTATTAAATATTATAATAATTACAAACTTTAATTAAGCATTATAGGAATCAATAGTATGAGGATATACTACGATTCTTCTTAAAATGAATTCGTTTCATTTCCTTATTCATTTTTCTCTTTAGTACTTAACTTAATTTTTAATTACATTTAGTTCGCTTTACCAAAATTAATGAAGAAGCACTGGCGTCAATAATAGTATGGAGTTTTTCTACCATACTATTATTCGTTTCATTTCCTTATTCATTTTTCTCTTTAGTACTTAACTTAATTTTTAATTCCATTTAGTACGTTTTACCAAAATTAATGAGGAAGCACTGGCGTCAATAATAGTATGGCGTTTTTCTACCATACTATTATTTGTTTCATTTCCTTATTCATTTTTCTCTTTAGTACTTAACTTAATTTTTAATTACATTTAGGACATTTTACCAAAATTAATGAAGAAGCAGTGGCGTCAATAATAGTATTGCGTTTTTCTACCATACTATTATTCGTTTCATTTCCTTATTCATTTTTCTCTTTAGTACTTAACTTAATTTTTAATTACATTTAGTACATTTTACCAAACTTAATGAAGAAGCACTGGCGTCAATAATAGTATGGCGTTTTTCTACCTATTTCATAAGCGATGTAGTATTAATTCTCCATCAATTTTGCTTTAATTACTTGCATATAAGTTCATAGCATTCCCCTCATTATTTTTGTTATTCTTCATATAAGTTTTCAAGACATAACTTTTTTTATATATCAAATGCCATAGATAGCTCTTAATTTTATTATAATCGATAAAAGCAACACGTGTGTTAAAATGATTTTAGTTTCTCGTTTCAGCAAATTCTTGCATAGCTTTCTTTTCGTTTTAAGAAATAGTTTCACAATTTTCAATGAATTCTAATAATCTCAAAGTAACGCATCTCAGAAACAAAATAAGCGGAAAATTTATACCGAAGACGTCATCAGGATAGAATGAAAAATTTAGAAAATGCTTACACACGTCTGAAAATTTAATAACCTTTAACGATATGTTTCCGGAAAGCTCTGAATCGCAATCGATTCACTGCCTTCAAACGAATCAATAAAGAATTTTTGCCGATCAATCAGAGAACAGAACAAAATTCTCCTTCAAATTCCTCTGAGCACTTTTCTAGGGAAATAAGGTAGGCTGAAGGAAAAGATTCGTGTTTCTAAAACAACAACGATTTCATATATTTCATTGCATCCCCTTTTAGGTAAAGCGGAAATTTCCTAGAAGCGTTTGAGAAAGATTTGAAAGTTTAAATCGTGTATTGATGCTTGATTAACTCTATCAATTAGATTTTTTTTCACTTCATATTAATAAATTATGAAAATTTAGCAATTATTTTCATCAATACGGGTTTCAAATAAATAGTTTATGTGATTTGGGGCAAAATGATTTAGATTCGAGTTTTGTACTTGCCAATATAGGATTTGCAAAATTGAAGTTATTTTTCCGAAGTTTTATGATACGATGTTATTCTAATTATGATACGAAAATAACGATTTACGCTTCTTGCGTTTTAAGAAAAATTGCCAGATTTCTACAGAATTTTAAGTATTTCAAAAGAACTGAACATAAGGATCTACCAGATTTTAAAATTTAAATTATAGGTTGCTAATTAGTTTTTTTTTAAAATTTTAGTCACATTAATATTAGATTTGAAGTAAAAGATAAAGTGTTCAGAAAATTAGCTGGAAAAAAAAACGAAAACAGCTATTTATATTACTATATTGATAATTGCAGTTGGAAGAGGGAGTTTCGGGAAAAGGTAATATCGGATTTCGAATGAATAGATCGTGTAATTTTTGCCAAAACCATTTATAATCGAGTTTCGTATTTCCCTATGAAGGAATATATATATAATAATTATTTTTTTCGGAGTTTAATGATATGAAAATTATTGTAATTATGAGGAGAAAATATTTTATACATTTTGTGTTACACGAAAAAAAGTCGGATTTCTACAGAGCAAATTTTAAGTATTTCAAAAGAATATAAAGAAATAAGAATATAAAGAATATATATAAGGATCTAACAGGTATTAAAAATTACAATATAAGTTGTAAAATAGATTTTAAACATTTTAGTCATCAATGCATAGCATTTGAAGTAAAAGATCAAATGTAAAAACACTCAGATGGGAAAAACAGCGAAAGTAGCAATTTGTATGCATTATTGATAACTTCAATTGGAAGAAAGAGTTTCGTGAATGGTTAATATGGGATTTCAAATGAATAGTTGGTACAAAATTTGGGCAAAATTATTCGGATTCAAATTTCATATCCACCAATATAGGAGTAGTTAAAATATAATTATTTTGGCCAGAATATTATACTACGAAATTAATGTAATCATGATTCAAAAATAATGCTTTCTATTTTTTGAGTTTTAAGAACAATTGTCTGATTTCTAAAGGGTAGATTTTAAGTATTTCAAAAGAATTAAATATAAATATCGAACAGTCATTAAAATTTAAAATATCAGATGTGAAAACATTTTTTATGTAATTTAGTCACATTATCCGAACGATGGTTGAAGTAAATGTTTAAATATTCTTCAGAGAAAAGCAACGAAAACAGCAGTTAAGCAGCATTAAAAAGAGACCGTTCATGTATTACGTAAGCACAAGATGGGGGAGCAGGTATTATGAAATGATTTTTGCTGGAGTTTGATTTAGATTATTAGGCTAAGCATAAGCAATGCCTACATAACATATTCAAATCTTTTTTATTTTCAAAATTTTCATAAAAACCAAAATTAGCAAATTAACAAAAATTTCACGAGGAAAAAATTAAATTTGGAATAAAAGTTAAATTTCGGAAAAGAAAAAAATTCGAAATGAATTTCTTTGAGTTTGCGAGGTCAACTGTCCAACATTTTATAAAAAGAAATAAAAATATAAATATATGCAAAGTTAAATCTTTTATTTTAACTGATCACTAAGATTAGACTACAGTAAAAGTAAAAAAAAAAAAGGAAAAAAAAAACAGACGAAGGAGTTGTCATTTTCTTACTATATAAGCATGAGAGAGAGTTTGTAATATGCTTATATGCTTATTTTTCTGACAAGGGGAGTCCGAAATTGCCAAAATATGCTTACGTAATGTTTGAACGACCCCTAACAGCAATTGCTAAAAAAGATGAATAATAAATTTTTAAAGTTAGGCTAAGGTTATAGATATAGGAATATAAAAAAATATATTAAGTTCTTTTTGGTATAATGGATCTTTGCCTTTTTGGAGTAGGAAGAATATCTGAATTTAAAATGTTTCATAGATAAGGTAAAATCTGTTGAATTATTAAGCCTTCAAATTACATCACTGTTGCCACCCGTGAAATAAGTACTACCGTTTAAAAACAGATAACAAAATAAATAAAATACAAAGAGATAGCATACTCCAAGGAAAATAAATAATTCTCTTTAAATATTCAAAGATGGTATTTTATGCAAAATAACGAATATCTTCTCAATATATATTTATGATAAATCTAAGCCATTTTTTTAAATTCTCGTTAATTTGTATTTTGTTGAACAAAGCCTTACATGCTTAAATATCTAAGATCCTTACGTAGTTAAGCATTTAATATAACAATCTACGTTACTTTTTAATACCATCACTATCTTGGTTTGAGAACTTCAATTTCTTTTTATCGGTTTATTATAGTTCCATCTCTTTCAAAAATATGTAAAAATTATTTAGTATATTAAAATAATTCAAGCTAATAACGAACGATAACAAATAAATTAAAGGAATAAGAAATTTCATGAACAAATTCTTGCATAGACTTCTATTACTAAATATTTAAATAAATTGCATTTTCGTTATAAGAGAAAAAAAATATTCGAATGGGTCTATTATTAACAAAAACAATCATACGTATTTAATACATTACAGTCTTATTCGTGTCCATTTAGAATAAATTCGAGTACATTCTTTTCTATAATGGCTGGTATATTGTGTAAAAAATAAGCATGTTCAAAACTATCAAAATATGTTCAAAATTAACCGCATTTCTTGCTCTTGCTCGAAAATTTTTACCAAAGCGCTTTGGTAATGATTTTGGTAAACTTAACAATAAAGTATGTTTTTAATATATGGTTTTAAAATATGTGATAAAATTTAGTAAATTTAGTGAAATTTTAATTTTATCATGATACTTTAGTAGAGCATGTCGTAAAACCATTTATTCCGTTTACTTTTCAGGTTTTTAGATTTTACAAAACGTGCGCAAGTAGAAAAACAGTCGGATAAAATTACCATAATGTATGTTATTGATATTCCTGGTAAAAAAAAACAACAACATAATTCTGGTAATAATAACCAAAATATACGGTTTTTAAACCATACACTTGGTAATTTTTCAGTTCATATAGTAATGGTTTACCGGAAATTCCAGTTTTCAAAATTATAGTTCTTATTTCCGCACTTTTAGTAAAAAATACGAAACTCAAAAGTAAATTTAACCGAATAAATAGTTATTATCCCGTAAGGTATCACAATAAAATTACGAAATTTTACTTCATATTTTAAAGCGATACTTTGTTATTATAACCAAATTCTTTACCAAAGAGCTGCGGTTAAAATTACCGGGCAATTTGGTGTTCCTATAAAGCCAGAAACACGGTAAGCTTAACCATATTCTTGTTGTTTTCATATATATATATATATATTTCAATGTGGTAATAAGAACTATAATTTTCAAAACCAGAATTTCCGGCAAATCTTTACCATATGAATGGAAAAACTACCCATTGAATGGTTAAAATACTGTACATTTTCGTTTTATAAACTATAATTATGTTTTTTTACCAGAAATGTTATTACAATCTTTGCCATTTTGTTTTACCCTGCCTTATATCTAAATTGCATTGTGCATTGTAGCGCTCAACAAATAAAATATAAAGACCAATTATAAATGGAAAAAGGAAGTTCGGACTCTTCAAACAAGAATTCCAATTACTATTCTTCAGAAAGAAAAAAAAAATGACGTTCCTTCTTTATCACCTGAATTCACAATATCTAGTACTCATTAAAACAGTATTAATAAAGGATAGGTTTGAATAATCATCAGGCAAAGAATATTACTAAAGTCAGCAATCGGCTATCATTAATGATCTTGGGTAAATGAACAACATTTTCAAAGAAATTTTTTATGAATTTAACGTAATGTAAAATATGCAGCTTTCGCTAACTGTGAAAGCGTTCTAATTAAACTTTGTATGAATGTTTAAATTTTGATATTAAAATATAAATTTAATTTAGGAGAATCGCACTTTTTATGCAAAGATGTATATCGTTAACTCGAATCATTTCTTCTTAATTATAATAATAGATTTTTTAAAATATCTTTTAAAGTTGAAATATTTTGTGTGAAATAACGATTTGAAATAGATATTACATAACAGTTTATAGTCATGCGTGGAGTCATCTGATTGTTATCGTTTTTTGCAAAGTCAATTTTTCAAAACACTCACTCAATTAAATAATAGTCAAGAAATCAATTGGTTCACACATCATTGCTGGTAATTTCATCAGCTTTTAAATCACTTATTCACTCCCTGAAGATAAAACTGATTTTCTTTAAGAGAAAACTAACTGTGATCAGACAGCCAATAATTTTATTCTGGTTCAATTTTGCACTGATTTTTCCGAGTGTGCCTTAAGTACGATCTGAAAACCATAACTTTTTTCTGGTTCAATTTTGAACCGATGTTTCTGAGAGTGTACTAAGCATGATCAGACAGCCAATATTTTATTTTGGTTCAACTGATTTTTCCGAGTGTGCCTTAAGTACGATCTGAAAACCATAACTTTCTTCTGGTTCAATTTTGAACCAATATTTCTGAGATTGTACTAAGCATGATCAGACAGCCAATATTTTATTTTGGTTCAATTTTGCACTGATTTTTCCGAGTGAGCGTTAAGTACGATCTGAAAACCATAACTTTCTTCTGGTTCAATTTTGAACCGATATTTCTGAGAGTGTACTAAGCATGATCAGACAGCCAATATTTTATTTTGGTTCAACTGATTTTTCCGAGTGTGCCTTAAGTACGATCTGAAAACCATAACTTTCTTCTGGTTCAATTTTTAACCGATATTTCTGAGATTGTACTAAGCATGATCAGACAGCCAATATTTTATTTTGGTTCAATTTTGCACTGATTTTTCCGAGTGTGCGTTAAGTACGATCTGAAAACCATAACTTTCTTCTGGTTCAATTTTGAACCGATATTTCTGAGAGTGTACTAAGCATGATCAGACAACCAATATTTTATTTTGGTTCAATTTTGCACTGATTTTTCCGAGTGTGCCTTAAGTACGATCTGAAAACCATAACTTTCTTCTGGTTCAATTTTGAACCGATGTTTCTGAGTGTGTGCTATGCACGATCAGACAGCTAAAATTTTAATTTGGTTCAATCTTGTACCGATTTTTCTAAGGGGGTCATCAGTACGATCTGATCGCCGAAACTTCATTCTGATTCAATTTAGCACTTATTTGTATGATATTGTCTTAAATACAATTTAAAAACCAAGCCTATCGAGTTTTATGAGAGTGTATTAAGTATGATCTGAAAGCAGAACTTTATGATGTTTAGACCTTGCACAGATTTTTCTGAGAATGTACTAAGTGAAAAAAAAAACTTCTTATTTGTTCTAAGTAAATAAGGTTTTAAAAGCTTAAAATTCCAGGTCAATGAAAATTTTCAATTCTAATCAGGTTGATTTACCCCCCTTTTCGGCACCTAATTTCTGAAATGAGATTTGTAAGCTCTTTTATGGGTGAGACAAATGCTTGAATCTTCGTAGCAATTTTTCCCAACAAAGTGTAATAATGCTTATACAAAACTTATTATTGTATTATAGGGCAGATCTACCCCCCCCCCAAAAAAAACTGCTTTTTTAGTTGCTAACTAAATATAGAAAAAAACCTCAGTTGTTGGTAATAGTTGAATCACGAGGGCCGGGATAGCCTGGTCGGTAGGGCGCTGGGCCCATGTTCAAGAGGTCGTGGGTTCAATCCTCGCTGACCGAAGACTCCCCGTGTAGTAAATGGTGACTGATGCACGTTAAATCTGTCGAGTCTCAAAGTCCTCCATGTTGCCATAACAAATCAAAACCTCTGGGGGTACTGATCCAGGAGTTTCCTTGTCTTCTGGATTGGTTCAAAATTACAAGGCTACGGAGTTGAACATTAGTAGTTGTAAACCCATGAAATTGGGTCGGCTGTTCAATGACGGTTATAAAATAAAATAGTTGAATCATTACTTTCACGATCTGCCTTTATTTCTAGATGTCTCTCATTAACGATATGTTCTTCTGAGATCATTTCTTTGAATACACTTTTTAAAAAAATTAAATCTATTATCTTAACAGACTTTTACCACGTGAGAACAAGTATTCTCAGTGAAAGTCATGAAAGAAATCTGTACTCACACAAGATGCGAATATGTCGGAAGAATGTGTATCGATCAGTCATCGCTGGGATTCGAACCTGGGGCACTTTATTGAAAGGTACGAACCCTGTCTCCAGAAGCACTGTGGTTCAAGTGTTTTAATCATCATACATTATGATAACGAGAATTTCGCTTTAATATTTATCTATTTGATAATGTTTAATTGTCTAATTTATATGATGTCCAAAATCAAACAATAATTGCTAAAAAAGAAGAGCACGTTGTTAGCTTTTACAGTGATTGCATTCTTTCACTTCCACTGATATACAGACTATTTATAAAACATTAATAACAAAAAAAAGTCGTTTAGTTGCCTAGCAACCAGCCAGAGTTGCGGTTATTATATTTACAAGAGTTGGCAAACGATTTAAAACAATTATTTAAACTGATTCTCCATTGATTTCGGAACACGCGTGTAGAAAATAATCGTAGACTAATTGGAGAAAAGGTGAAATTCTATTATGGAACTCAAAACAACGTGGCAAACACTAGACTATCAGTTGACGGTTTTAATCCATTTGTGATTAGGGTAGAAAATGAAGAAAAACCGTTTTGAAAACAAAACAGTTTTGAACCGTTAAATTTAGGGAAAATTCCGAAATAAACGACAAATATTTTTTACAGTGTATCAATTAAATACTACCTATAACAATTGTACAAAATTTAAGATTAAAATCTAGTCATATCATTACAAATTTTTAAGTATAGTTGAGTGCATCGCAAAAAGAACTATAATACTAATAATAATTTAATGGAATTAAAAATAAAATTTAATGCTACTTATTCAACAATTTTTTGTTTGTTCTACATATATAGTTATTTTATCGAAACGAACTGAAGAGTTTTCCATTCGAACTGAAGAGTTATTCGAACTGCAGAATATAGTTCATGTGAAAGTAAATGTGTTCTTACACTGCAAACAAAAATCTTTTATGTCAAACAACATTTCAAGGAAAACGATCTATTGCATATTCTTTTTAAAGTGACGGAGGTTAAGGCGAGGGGTAAAAAAAGTTTCTTAAAAGTATATACCGGAAGTAAAACCTTTTCTATTAAAACACTTTTTAGAGACGTTTTTACAAAGATAAGATAGGAACGGTAAGAGCTTTAACTCTTGGACAAATTTATCGTCCATTTTCCTTTCCTTTTCTACCCTCAAACAGATAAGAAATAGAATCTTTGAGTAATAATGTTGTGAAATATGTCTTTTTTTAGATCATTGATTTTACTTTTCATAAATATTTCTGATATAAAGAAATAACTCATCTTTTTCATTAAAAAGATTTTTATTTAAACCATTATCTGAAATGCAGTTAATAAATAGAAAGAATAAAATGTAGAGTTTAATGGCAAAAAATCGACTGTATCACTCAAATTTAAACAACATTATGCAATTACGTGATTCTAAACTAATCATGGCGGAAAAATGAGGACTGCATTAGTTTGTATGAATATAAATTTAATTAAATGTATCTATTTTTAACCTAATCGAGATTTTCTTAAGATGACCAAAGATTTAAAAACTAATTAAAGAAAATTAGGAAGAAGACAGAAATGTGCGAATTGTTTCATACTATTTGAGGAAACATGGATTTTTTTCGCAACATATTTCAAATTTAGCTGCAAAGCGTGTCAATAGATGGAGCTAGTATAGAAAATTCATTGATTAACTTTGAAAAATTTACTACTTATAAGTTATAAAATCAGTTTGAGAACAATATTTTTGAAAACACCACCGCGTGATGTGTACTCCAAAGATAAAGTTAAAAGACATTTCTTTAAATATTTCAATTAGCTAATTCTGATTACGCCGCGAATATTATTGTTGTGTAGCTTATTAATCAACTGCGCCCTCTTTTGACAATCTCTGTAAGTGATTTTAAACCTGGCTTAAATAAATTTATGGTTTCCACCACATCAAACAATGCACTTTAACCTCCTTCCCTTTGTCTCGTATATATTTGAAAGCAAATAGATTTTTTGAAGCGTAAATAGCATTAAAATTTCGAAATTAAACATAGAGTCTTAAAAAATAATCAAAACATTAGGAGGTGAAGGATTCGTCTTTAGTTAAATAAAGCAAACCCTAATAAGTGTTTCAAATTAAGAAATAAAAAGCAAAAAAATAATAATACTTATACCGCTACTTCTATGCATCTATTACATCAATTTTGTAATCTTGGTGTTGTATATTAATCTATATTCATATAGCAAAATGCAAAGTATGAGATTTGTAATATTTTTTTAAAAATTTATTTATTGTTTTCACAGCTGCCAATACAACTCCTGTCACTTCTTCAGTGTCTTTAGAAGAAGATGCAACAAGTAAATAACTATATATTTTAATTCTTATTCTACTGTTTCATGTATAGTAATCATTTCATTCAATGTATTAAAACATATTTAATATTAATATATATATTTAGCTAACTCCTCGTCATTTCTTATAGGTTCGAAACTATACATAATTCTCGATTCCTTTTCTAAACTATTTTAGTCAAGATAGTAATTTAAAGGATTTGATATCATAAAAATGAATTTTTATTTTATTTGTTTTTTTAGGAATTTTATTTTGGGACTACATAAATAAACTGAGGATAATTATTGTATATATACATTTAAAACAAAAAATGAATAAAAATAAAATTTTCATAGAAATATAAATTTAAAAAAAATGTTTCTTAGAAAAATAGTTACCCTAAGAAAGGAGAAAAAAAAAGCGATAAACAAAAATAATAAAATCTGATAAACAATAAGAATTTTATAATAAAAGCCAAATCTATAGTTGACTTATGGAAAGTGATGTCACACCTTTAATAAGCAACTTACCATAAATATTGTCAAAAATAGCAATAGAGCATTTTTCTATACATATTAAAAGAATATTTAAACATAGAGTAGTATTTTACTAACTCTCCTGCAGCATTGTGATGCATAATATTTGCTTATTTCTTACAAATCTTTCAAAATTTGTAAATGCCTTATAAAGTTTAATAAAATGGATATTGATCCTAAGAATAAGGCATTGAGATTATTTATTGTATTAATATACAAAATGAGAATTAGCAGAAAACCTTTTACTTAGTAACTTATAAATGTGTCAATTTCCTTCAAAAGAGATTTAATAAAATGATAAGAACTATTATTTCATGTAATAAAATTAATTTTATATAATGCATACGCTGATCAGTTTGTTTTTTACGATTTAATTTAAACCTAGGCAGTTTCCTCGTTAAAACAGGGTGCTTGTTTCACACGCGTTGTCACCCCTGTTGTCTAAATTCCTTTGAAAACACTCTAAAAATCATTCAAAATAGCATTAGAAAAGCTCTCCAAAGCTATGGCAGTAGTTTTACTGACAGTCGTGCATGGCAGGCATTGCGCAAAGCGTACTCCGAAGAGACGTATATATACGCCAGGCTCGCATCATCTTAGCGAAGCGTGTGTATACGCCCACGGCAGTCAAAGGGTTAACAAAAATGGACTATAAGTCCTTAAATAAATGTGTTTATTTTTACTGATGAATACATACGTGTCAGAACATGTGTACATTTATCAGTACTTTAACATGTATTTATTATTGAAACCTTAGTAATTTATCGGCCAATTTCATTTCTTTAAAAATAATGATGGTGTTTTCTTTTCTATCACTGTCAGACTACAGACTTTTCAAACATTTTATCAAAAACATGGAAGCAGTCAAATGGGCAACGGAAACAACAAGTGGCAAAGAATATATTCAATGGTTTGCATTGTAATAATTTTTTTTGTAGTTACTGCAATAACAACCAATAACACCTTATAAGCAGTTCCCGCTATAGTTCTCTGGTCTTGAATGGTTAGTTGGTTAATGTTAAGACAATTTACGATGAATCTCACAATGTTTCTTTTTATCGTTTATCTACATGCAAATTTTATGTAAATAGAACAACGAAAGGTTGTTTTAAAACAGTATATACTAAATCAATCATTAATTTAAATTTTTGCTCCTTAAATCTGGGATATTATGAAATTAGGGCCCCCGATTTATGAGGTCAACTCCTCTTACTGAAATAAATATAGAAATACCAGTTTAAATATAATTTTTATTACCATTTTTTTAAAGTAGAGTAATTTTGATATTATTGAGTAAAGATAAACGGGAAAAAAATATAAATGTAATATTTAAACTTCAGATAAATAACAATGTGCAAACTGTTCATTAAATACTTTTAAACTGTCTCAATTCCATTTCTAAAGTATCTTAATTTAAAGTAGATGTTAATAAACTAAGACTAGATGAAACCATCGTTTCCTTAGTGACAGCTACATATTCAGAAGCTTTTAGAGTTTAAATGGAAATGTTATAATATCTGATGCACATCAAGCTCGATATTGTGAAACTGTTACCCTAAGGAATCTGACCATCAATTTCAAAGCGAACTAATGAACATTTGTCGCAACTCCTGAGAAGGAGCTTGGTAATAAATTTAATGGAACTAGGCGAGTGAAATGTAATCCAGTGGCTGAAAATGTATTCGGTAATTGATGAAGCAATATTTAGCGGTCATTTTATAACCTCTCAGAACTGCTCTTACCTCTATCTCTAGAAGAGATATCGGCATTATAAGATAGTGGGTGTGAAGTTTATATAAGATGCTTTTTCCCGTCATTCTAGAACTACAGTTTTAAAAATGTGAGTAATTTAGAGTTAATTTAATTTTTATTAGAGTTATTTAATTTAATTTAATTTAATTTAATTAAAAGTTTTCTCGAAATTGAGAAGTGTCAAAAAAGCTACAAAACAAGTAATAGTCAAATTTGAAAACCTTATATACACTGTTAGAAATTTCTCGAAAAAAAATGGTTAAATAACAATTTATTGAATGGTTATTTTACCATATTTAATCAAAACAGTCAAATAACCATAAATAAAATGGTAATCAAACTGTTAGGTTTGAGAAAAACTGTTTATTAACTGCTTTCCCCAAATGCGGTTAAACAACCAGAATTTTATCGCACCAACTAGAACGACCAAATGAAGCTGCTTAGTTCTTTGCAAATGCTTACATATCATAGCCCAGCGGGCTTATCTGTCAATCCCATGACCGGCAGAACTGAAGTTCGAGTCCTAATTTAAACACTCTAATATTTCCTCCATTCCCTTCAACACATGAAGAATTTCCAGTTTCTGGCACATTTTAATGCACATTACCTAACGCAAAGTCGAGCTCCTATGTCCAGTTAAACAATATATTTTTTTTATGTTTTTGAAAATTGCTAGTTGTAAATGGTTAAAAAACCGTAAAGTTTTGTATTCATGGTTTTATAACCATACATTTTGTAAATGGTTTCAAAACCATAAAGGACAAAAATATTTTTTACCGTGAACTTAACGGTTAATCGGATAGACAGACAGCTGCCAGTTATTTTACCACAATTTTTGAATGAAAATTTTAACAGTGTATAAAGAGTTTGCATACATTTAATTTATTTAAAAGTTTTTAATAAGAGCAAAAATTAAAATTACCAATATTCTGACGTACAGGTCCTATTGGGATAACATAAGACTATACATAAGACGTATAGGTCCTATTCGGACCATATTTTAATAATTCCTATTGCACTATTCTTGGAAATTAGCATTCCAGGGTTTATCATTGCGGTAGCCACTATATAAAAGCTTCTCTCCTCATCCTGTACTTGGGGGTATAACTAAGGTGGTTAGAGCATCTTACTACGAGTCCGAAGTTCCTTGCCTCGGATCCAGCCGACAATCAACGAACATTTCTCTCACATATCGTCCACATCACTTTTGAGACTATGTATTTTACTCAATAATGAGTATATGCTTTTTCAATTTTGAATACATGGGGTGTTCAAATTCGAATATAAATTTTTTGGATGCATTTTGAGGCATTTTTGCTCCTTTCAGAGGAAACGTTTTATACAGTGTATACAGTGACAACTACTAATGAAATCAGTGGATTATAAAATCTACCTATTTTTAATCCTTTCACGACGGGAGTTGAAAATCCTCGCTTACTGCTGAAGCGTGGGACATTTCTCGCGAACCCGAAGTGTTTTTTGCTGTTAAGCCTAGATCCACGAAATTAACGAAAAATGAACGCCTTCTTCAATAATGTCGCCCCCCCCCCTGCAAAGTTGATAAACTGCAGATAATTTTTATTCGCATGCAATATTTATTTAAATTTTATTTTTGTTTCATTTCCTTCTTAAACTTTTTTTAGGTATTTATTCACCATTTAATGACTTTTGACATTATCAACTATTATTTTTTTTTCGATGTTTGGAAATGCTATGAAATAAGAATGTTTGAGGCACTATATTTTTAATAGCAAATAGCAAAGTAAAAGACTTTTTAATGTCGAATGTTTTAATTATTCTAATAATATGTCAATCAGACTTCACCGCGTACTCGTCATAAAACATGCGGTTCGAAAATATTTTTTCCCCCTCGTGTTTATATAATCAAAAACTACATGGATGTGAGTATTGTTCGAAACTTTCTGCTCGAAATGTGAAACATTTCGAGCAGAAGGTCAAATCTACATGCATCTCAAATCCTATTGAGATAAAATGCCATCTTGAGCTTAAAATAAGATTCTAAAACGTTCCAGAACATTGTCAGAAATATGAGGCGGCATGGAATGAACAAAAAAAACACTCTGGCACACCGGTGTGTCGGCGGGGAAGTGAGAGCGTTCGGCGTGAAAGTGGCGTAGACGTAACTGACTGTCAAAACTGACTGTTAGAAACTACTTTGTAAAAATGGCGAAATAATTTATTTATTTAATTGTTGTTTTACCATATGCAACCAAAACAGTGAAATAACAATAAAAAAATTGTGATATTAAAGTGAGATATTGAGTGAGAAAAATAGTTTATCGATTGCTTTTTTTTAATGCGGTTATACAACCATAATTCTAGCCTCACCAAAAAAGCCCACCTTATAAATAAATCATTTTGTGCAGTGCAGCGGAGTACTTACTGTAGCCGAAAGGGCTGATGTTTCAATCTCGTGACCGTCTGAACAGGGGTTCGCCACCCAGCGTTGCCATCAAAATATTCCTTTCATTCTTTAAATACATTAAGCGTTTCCAGCGTGTTGCATTTTAAAATTGTTGATCCTTTTACTATTCAATTAGGAAACCATCATTCCCGCATAAATGGTGCCTCACCAAAAAAGTGCAATGTCCGTTTGAATTTCATTTTTTATGGTTTAGAAACTATACTAATTGTAAATGGTTACATCCCTATAGTTTTCATGCTTCTTTAATCTTGCCAGTTGTGAATGGTTTCTAAACCATAAAGGCAAAACATATTCCTAAGCATAAAATTATGGTAAATCGGATGGACAGACTGCTGCAGGTTATTTTACCGAAATTTCAGAATGTTAATTCTAATCGCGTGCTTTGATAAAACATGCTTAAAAAACAATACGAGTCTGATAGTGTTTAATTAATGTATTAGATAAAGAGGTAGAGGATTCTTGTTTTAAATAGGGATCCCCTATAAGCAAAAGGAGATCCAGAAATATGGAAGTTTTAAGAACCCGAGTTGTCTTCAAAGTCTCTCTGAATCACCATGAATGTCATTGTATGATTTGAAGACTTTATAAATGATTATAGATGAACTTATGGCTTTTCTTTCAAATTTCAGAGTGTGACCGCATGTTTGTAAGCAACTCAGATGGTTTGAAAAATGGCACATTCAGCGCACCATACATAATAAATCAGCAAAATTACTCTCGACAGTGCATTTACACTTTCATTGCCACAGAAGACGAACGTGTTCAAATTACTTTCACCCATTTTGGACTAAGAGGAGCTAAACCACAGTAAATATTGGTTTATAACACTTTTTAATTGATATACAAGGTGATTGTAAATTACGTTTGAGTACTTCTTGTATTACTATAAGGGTACTTCAGAACCCTTGTGTTTTTTTAAGGTATATATCTAAGAACAAGAGATAGTAATTAAATTAGCCTGCTGGGTAACAAAAATAAGGCATTTGCTGAAGCCTTTATCGGTTTTAGCACAAAATCAGATATTATTTGTTGGAAATATTAATTACATTACATTATTAAATCATTGTGAATTCATGATCACGTGATTAAGAATTTGAGATTTATTCCTTGCTTTCGCTTTAGGTGGCAATTCGTTATTAATTTTGTCTACTATAATTTTTGGACTTAAATGGCTCACGACGCATTGCTGTTTCGCATATATTTTCTTTTAATTTTTTTATATACTCGTATTAAAATTAGTTTAGATGTTTTAAAATCTAAATATTTTTAGTAAGAAATGTTGATTAAAATTAAACAAAGAGCAATTAACTACATTTAAAAAAATTCTGGATCAATTTGGGGTAAAAAGTACCCAGCACCCAGGGTGCTGGTACATTTACTGAAAAATCCATTTTTACCGGAAGTTGTTACAGAACAAAAAAAAAAATCAAATATGCCGTGATTTTTACAATAGCAATAACCGTGAGACGCGATGGCTCAGGGGATAGAGCGTGGTGAAACCGAGTTCGAATCCCTGCGACGGTTGGATACGAATTCCGCAACCACATTGCTGACGTGAATTATCCTCCGTGGTATATGGATCATGGGTTAGAGTCAACTCGCCGTCAGGCTAACCATAGGAAGTTCTCGAGGTCTTCATCGCCTTGCAACTCAAATGCGGGTTAGTTCCATTAAAAAGACCTCCACGAAGGCGAATTTCTCCCAATACTTGAATTTCCCCGGAGTTCCCTTGTCTTCTGGATTGGGTTCAAAATTACAAGGATACGTATTTGAACAGTAGTTGTAAATCCGAAAATCGGGTTGGCTGTTCTGCGATAGTAATAAAATAATAATTACCGTAACATTTATGGTATAATATTTGTAAAATTTACTGCATAAAATTGTCTAAATATTGTAAAATTTACGGTATAATACTTTACTGTAAAAATGTTTTTTGAGATTTTTTTTTAAAAGATGCTACTACAGTGTCAGTGCTTTATACCGTTATTTGATCCGGAATTTTTTACAGTGCATGAATTATAAAATTAATACATTGAACATTGTATCAATAATTAAAACATGTTAATTTTCTTTTACTTTTGTGAAACACATGTTTAAATTTTCCCAACCGATAGAAATTGAATAGTATTATTTATTGATCGCAGGCCTTAATTTATTTAAACTCATTCGGAGGTAACGGAGGAACTTCTCAGTATGTTTAAAATTCAGATTGCACTATAAAAGAAACTGAGCACAAATTCTTTGTTCGTCTACAAAGAAAGGGTAGTAATTCCATTAGGGACGCTATTCTATCGATCTACCTGTCAATTCTCAAGAACTTCATTTCCCCCTTCAGCGATAAAAAAAAAAGTACTATTCCGTAACATTTTAATGACAAGAATTTTTCCTTTTTTGTTTCCAGAAAATTTATTGACGAACAAACTTCTTAGGAGCATAATTACTTCAGAACACTTGTGCTCTTATTTTTTTTTTTAGATTCCAGCAGGAACAAGAGATAGTAATTAAATTAGCCTGTTAGGTAACTTCCCAATATTGCAGTTGCTGAAGCATTTATTGGTTTTAATAGAAAATCTGATATGGTTATTTGCTGGAAGCAATTAATTAAATTGAATAATTAAATTATTGCGAATTTATGATCACGTAATTATGAATTTAAGCAAAGTTTTATTATTTATTTCAGAAGGCAATTTTTTTTCAAATATGTGTTTGTTTGCAATAATTTTCATTCATTAAATCCTTACAATATAATGCTACTTTTCATAATCTTTACTCTAAAAATTAAATTAAACCAAAACCAAGTTCGTTTTCATCTATATATATATATATAATATATATATTATATATATATAATACATATATATATATATATATATATATATAATATATATATATATATAATATATATATATATAATATATATATATAATATATATATATAATATATATATATATATATATAATATATATATATAATATATATATATATAATATATATATATAATATATATATATATATAATATATATATATAATATATATATATAATATATATATATATATATATATTATATATAAAGCGTAAATGGAAAACAAAAAATTTGACTAATTATTACAAAAATTAGTACAAAATCGTCATGAGCAAGGGCAATTGGAAACAACGGAATCAAACAATTACAAGGCGCAACTTCGTCTCGTCTTCTGTATTGCAGTAACTTTTAAAAAAATAAAAATTTATACACATTTATCAAATACAATATTGATTATTGAGCCACGTGGCTCAGGGGATAAAGCTTTCACCTTCCAATGAGGTGAACCGGGTTTCAATTCCAGCAATGGCTGGTTAATACGAAATCTGCACCGACCACAGTGCTGATGTAAAATAACCTCAGCGGTAGAAGGATCGTTGGTCAGAGACCTCTTGCAGTTAGGCAAAACCTGGGAAGTTATCGTGGTTTTCCTTTACATGTAACGCAAATACGGGAGATTTCCATCAAAAAGTCCTCCATGAAGTCAAATTTTCCCGAATACTTGATCCTAGAGTTTCCTTGTAGTCTAGATTGGACTATGGCGTTGAAGATTGGTAGTTGTAAACCAAAAAATGGGTCCGTTTGTTCAATAACGGTTATAAAACAAAATATTGATAGTTAATCCACCGTGGCTCAGGGGATAGAGTGTTCGCCTCCCAATGAGGTACCTCAGGTTCAAATCCCAGCAATGAATAATTGGCATGAATACTGCTCCCAGTTTGCACTCATCACAACGCTAACGTAAAATATACTCCGTTGTTGACGGATCAGGGGTTAAAATCTCCTCGTCGATGGGCTAACCATGAAAGATTTTTGTGATTGTCTCCCCTTGCCACGTTAACTACGAGTTAGTTCCATAAAAAATCTGTTCGAAAGCTAGTTAGTCGCAATGCTTAATCGTGGATCTCTCTTGTCTTCTGGATTGGGTTCAAAATTATAAGGCTACGAAATTGAACATCAACAGTCGTAAACTCAGAATTAGCTCATTTGTTCCAATCCGGTTATAAAAAATAAATAAAAAATGCTGATAACTAGAAATCAAGTGGGTAATTGTCCATCTCTTATGCTGAATCAATTCTTAAAGGCTTCTTAAAAAGATCTACTAAAAATACCCCATAATTGGTTACTTATTTTCGTTGTAATTTGTTCCGTAAAAAGAAAAACAAAATCCCTAAATGGAAATCCCTAAAAGGAAAAATAAATCTGTAATTTGTTGTGTTTCATTTTAGGTGTAATCATGAATACATCGACTTGTATATGGAAATTGAGGATCCCTCTGTGGAGCTTATTCGTACACCATTTGGAGGAAGGATATGCGGGAAAAACATCCCCGTTTCTCGAATATCTATGTATGAAACGCTTGTTCTTGCATTCTACACTGACAGAACGCGTGTGACACCAGATCTTTTCGGTGGCACTTACGAATTTATAGATGCAGGTAAGAATTGATACAGGTTGTACAGGTGCGGGTCAAAAAACGGACCACTCTGACTAACTTTCGATCTAATGATTGGATCTTTACATTCTAGGACTCAATCTTAATGGTTAAATGGGGTGACCTCAGATATTTTTTTTATTAATTTAATCAATCATAGTCAAACAATTTTGAATAAGGTATACAATTTCTTACATCATTTTAAAGTATGTAAGTTTGCATGGTAAAATATTGAATTTGTGAGAAATCGGTTGTATAATTCCTGAGAAATCGAATTTTAAATATACAACTCTTTCAAAATTCAATTTCTCAGGAACTACTTAAATGATTTCACTTAAATTTTGTTTTTTACTATTTAAAATTTCATCATTTATAACTGCATGATTTAAACTAATGTAAAAAAATTGTATACTTTGCAATTTAAAATTTTTCGAACATTAAATAAAATAATAAAAAATAAAAAATATTTACTAAATTTATTTTTTACATGGAATTAGCTTGGGATAAACGACTTTTATAATTGTATACAAAAAAATTTCAATTCGCTTTCAATATTCTCGACATATAGGCAAATACGCAAAAAGTAAAACTAACATTAATCGGTCGTATTGGGGGTCGCATCTTTGCCTTGCTCTCCTGATCAAATTATGGGTACCATATTTCCCAGATAGTAGCTACGCCCTACATTTTCTACTACCCAGTCAGAAAACCGAATCCGTTGAAAAAAAACTATGTTTATTCAGAAAAAATACTAATCAATTAGCATTTTCCGGTCACCTTCTCTAACCTTTATGATTGAGTCCTAGAACGTGAAGATTCAATAATTAGATTAAAAGTTATTCAGGGTAGTCCATTTATTTTTTTGCGCACCGTTCCTCTAATATATATTATACAAGACACATATATGTTATAACACTTCTTAAGATGGAAGTTTTATATTTTCAAACCTACAGAACCAGTCTGACAGGTTTGCTAATGCAAAAAAAAAAAAAAAATTATTTTGTCTTGAAAATTTATAAAGATGTTAAAAGTCGATATGTTTAGAGGGATCAAGTGCCTATTTTTAAGACTGAAGCAGAGCCGGGAATGCGAAAAACGAAGAAACAGATTTGAACAGGTGACTTAACGTTGCCAACATAAAATGGAAAACAAGTAAAGCTGAAAAAGTGATACATCTGTCTGAGAGGACTAAATGCCTGAGTCGTAAAATGCCAAGCATTTTATTTATATATATTTTATGCATGCGTCATTTGAAAACTTAATTTACAACGATAGTTGTTTATCCTTCGGTTTAAGTGTGATTTTTGTGAGTCCAGATGCAAAATTTTCCAAACCATTTTAAAATATGGTAAACTATATTTGGTATTTAAACAACGTGATACAGTTTGCACAATGTGGTGTAAGCGATGGGTGCAATTAGTGGAATATGAATTTCTGCTCATATAAATACTATTGTTATTAAATTTAAGATTAATTCTTCAATGTAGTTGTGGTTCCAGTAGATTGAGTTAAGGCGTAAAAAACTAATAGTTGAATTAAAAATCAGTAATTGAAAAATAGCATATGCAGGTCCAGTTTATCTTCTAGCAGTTTTCCAAGTTCCAAGGAATTTCCTAATCTATAACTCGGTTAATTTGCATTTTCTGTGATGAAAAGTTCTAACAGTGTACTTTAATTATTTGATAAATTATAAAGCAAGATATAGATAAACTTATACTGCGCAATATACTGTTCAATATACAGTGAAATATAGCAAGTAACAAACGTATACTGTGAAAACGTATACACTGGGTCCGTACCAAACCTTGAACAACCTGTTTACACTATGTCAATGGGTGCTATAGCTTCCTTGGCTTATGTATGTTCTTTGCTTATACATTATAGCTTAAAAATAACTTTTTATTTGTCTAACAAAATGTTCTAAAGCATTTTAAAGAACTTAATATCAGAACTCTGTGAGTTTACCTCTTAGAAGAAAATAAAAATTGTGAAATGCTGTATACTTAAATCCATAACCGATTGCAATTTGAATTACAGAATAGCAATGTCAATTATACTATAGAAATGACAATTGTACTAACAATGCAAATTATACAATTTAAAAAAAAAATTCTTTTCAAATATTAAGAAATTATATTTATTTCAGCCCAGTATTTGATGGGTACCCCAACACCAAATACAGTATGCAGTTATAAAGTGTACAGCGATAGAAAAAGAGAAGGAGAGATGATGTCACCCACTTACCCTGGAGTTTACCCTAAAAATCTTCGTTGCAGCTATAATTTTTATGGAAAGAGAGGTCAAAGAGTGAGGCTTGAGTTTATGGACTTTGATTTGTTGTATGGAGGACCGCAGTAAGTGATTGATTTTACTATAACTATACAATTTTTTTTGGTAAGTTTTAATCTTTAAATTATTTGAGGGAAGGTAATTCGAGTTATAAAAATTTACTAGAATTTACTTTAATGCATTAAAACTATATGCATGATTTTTTATTTTGAAACATATTCTTTTTAAATGATTATGGTAAGAAAAACGTAGCTGAAAAACTTGTCAAGTAATATTTTGAAATTCTTGCCTTTTTGAGTTAGGAAACATGTTATGGTCGATTGTAAGTATTGGATGTAAAATGATTCCATTTTATACATTATAATCCTACAATTTAAATTATTCTATCTAGAATAGTTTATTATAGGACATAGGCTTCATAAACGATGATTTAAAGAAGTAGAATTTAGTAGAAAAACATGTTAACAGTATTTTGTACTCATAACTTGTTTTGTACTTGTAGCAGTACTCATATTTTCAATATAAGTAAGGGTTGTATTTATTACTCATTTGTTAAAAGCGGTTAAGTATAGAATTATCCTCTGTGGCTCAGCAGGGTTCATTGAGGAATAATGGAGCTCGATCCACAGTCGCGGGTTAAGTACTTCAAAACTTCATATAGATGGGTACTAACTAGTTTCAAAAAGTAATGGTGGCATGTGCGCAATTCTGACCACATCATGTCGTAAGTCTAGAAAGTGTATTGCTTCCTTTCTTTTTTATTTTGTTTAAATTGTGACGCAATATGTTTAGAAAAAGAAATAAGCAGAATATATGTTAGTTTTAAAATAAGATATGAATGACCTGCACAAATTTGAAAGAGAGGTTAGCTTAATTTCTTCTTATTTTTTTTATTAATATAATTGAAAGTGACTCACTATATAACTAAGAATTTTATATTGAAGTGGGTCACTTATTAATGTCAGTCATCACATAGACTCCCCGAGATATTTTGTTTGACTTTCTAAAATAATATTTTTGTCAACTGTGAAGCTGTTATACATGTACAAGGGTGTTTTGTCTACTTCTTTTTTTCCGAACAATTACTACTTTACCGCTTTCCATTTATTGTTAACCCCTGTAGTGGACTGAAACTGATCGTAAAGGAACGGCTCCCAGTAGAGCGCCGAAGTCAATCATCACTGACTGAGGTCAGTAAGCAGGTGGGTGATCACTTTGATCAGCCTACGTTGGGACAGAGGGTGCAATGTATCGCTCCTCGTTAAGCTCTACTGTAAAGTGCGCGAGCATGTTATAAGGCTACCAAACCAAGGGAGCCATCCCCTCTGTAGATGATCAAAATTGCGATGGTATGTCTTTGGATCATCCTCACAGACGTTTCCCAGATCCTCGCCAATCGTCAATTGCGCAGCTCTAGTGGGACGTAAGTAAAGTACCTACCCGTCTAGCTACCGTTTATTGTTAAGTTTGTAGATTTTATACTCAATACAGAAATAAAAGTTTCAACATCTACGAAAACGTAGTATATATCATCTTATTCATGTCATTTTTTTAAATAAAGGTAGGATCTGGATTGGATTCAATGTAAAATTTGAGAACGTAAATAAACAAATGTATACAAAGTAAATTAAAGTAATGATCTTTCGTTAAGGAATAAACTAGAATAGTTTTGGCTCGTATCTTTAACTTTGAATAGTCTCTTCCATTGCATATTATTAAACTCTCACCTTCTACACAATAAAATTTGACTGAAAAAGTATTCAATTAAAGTTTAATGAACATTAAAATTACCTTATGCAATTAAAAATGTTTTTCCTTTATGTGTCAACTATTTGAAATGTCTTTTTCTAATACTCAATAAATATAAAGAGATTAAACCTTTGACATATTGCTCGGATTTATAATTAGTTCTCGACCTATAACCTTTAAAGTTGATTGGCAATTATTGCTTTTACTGACTGTAAGAATTTCTATTCTGCGACACGAATTCTTTTAGTTTCGTACTTATTATTTTCTATAGTAATGCTTTTTCTCAGTATGTATTGGCTGCGTTCTGTTGTACTTTCTTATGCATGTGTTTCTTCCTTCACTATGTTAAAAAAAAAGAGCACTTTAAATGTCTTTTTATCTAATGGTCGGATCTTTCCGTTTTAGGACTCAATATTAATGCTGCAATGGAGTGACTTCGCATATGCTAACTAATCAGAGCATACGATATTTTTAATTATGAAATTTTACAAAAAAAAAAAAAAAAAAAAAAACGTAATTTCTCTGAATAAACATACCTTTCTTCCGACATATTTAAGTTTCTGACTTTCATAATATAGAAGGTAGCCGCAATCTGGGAAATTTAGTCCTATTATTTTTGGCAAGAGAGTGGTTGAAAGTTTAAATCCTTAATTAATTTTACTTTTTTCGTATTTCAAAACATCTTAAGAGTTTATTAAGCGAATTGAAAATTATTTGCACATAATTATAAAATTCGTTTACCTAAAGTTATTTCTGTACTAAAAATATTTTTTTTTAAATTTTATTGAAATATTCGTTATTTTTTAATATTTTATTTGTTAAGTTGTCAAAAAGTTTCAATTTTAAGGAATAAAATTTTCTGCCTCATTTTAGAGAATATAATCCAACATTTTGAAATAAAAAGTTTAAGCGAAATCAGTGGTACATTTCCTAAGAAATCGAATTTTAAAAATACAATACAGTGCACAACATAAAAGAAATATCTTGAATAACTTTTAATCTTATGATCAAATTTTCACGTACTGAGTGTACTGGGTGACCTAAATATCGATTTGTTGATCTTGTAGTACTAACTAATAAGTTACGAAATTGGGCATAAAAATGTACTTTCTCTGAATAAACATAGATTTTTTTTTTCTGTATTTAGATTCTAAACCTTAAAAATATAGGGGGTAGCGCAATTTGGAAAAAATTTTAGGGACGCAATTGGGACCAGCCGCAATCTGATCCCTGTATATGATAAAATATTTGTGCAGACGGTATTTTATGTTATGAAATAAATACAAAAAGTTACTTTCTCCGAATAAATATCCTTCTTTTTTCCCGATGTATTCAGATTTTTTACGTTCAAAATTGGTAAAGGGGAGTTGAAAGATTAATTAACATTAAGCAATCCAAATCTTTGACTGTTCTCCTGTTTACATTATTGGGATCATATTTTGCAGACTGCAGTCACCCCACATATATTGAAGGTCATAAATCTGAATCAGTCAAAAAATGGACGTGTTTACTCAATGAAAACACGCCTTTGTGTCTGATTTCATAACTTAAAATATCGTTGGCACTAATTATTTAGCATATTGAGTTCTAGAACTTGAAGATTCGATCATTAGATCAAAAGTTAGTCAAGGAGTCCCTTTTTCATTTTCGCGTTGCATATTGTAAACTATAAAATGGAAAAAAAATGTTTTTAACATTTTTCAGCTAGATTCATTTCAGTTATATCTTACAACTCCAACAATTAATATTTGCAATGTGTAACTTTGAATCTCTTTTTCAGTTGCCCATTTGACTTTGTGAAGATCTATGATGGAGAATCTGAAGAATACCCACTCATAAACACATATTGTGGCCAACAAAGAAATTTAGTTGTTTTTTCATCTTCAGAAAATCTATTTGTTAAATTTGTTACTTTGCAAAGAAACGCAGACACATCTAATCGTGGTTTCAAAGCAGCTTTTGAGTTTAGCGAACGTTACGTTAGTTTAGGTAAGTTATAAATGTTTCGCAAAGTATTCACAGAAGTCAAGAATGTCGACTGTCACTTATACGTGCCAGTATGAATCGCTCTCATGTCCTGGTCGACACATGCCAGAAAGCTTTCTCGTTCACTCCTTCTGTGACATATTTTGGAACGTTTTAAAAACTGTAATTTTAGGCTTAAGATGGCATTGCCTCTTCATAGGATTTGAGATGCATGTAGATTTGACCTCTTACTTGAATTTAGAAATATAAAACTTGCATGCTCGTGGTTTTTGATTATATAAACACGAAGGGAAGTTAATGTTTCTGAATGGCCAATTTTATGATGCCTCTTTAAAATGAGCACGTGGTACAACTCTGACTTAAGTTATTAGAACAATTGAAAAATTAGACATTAAAAAAGTCTCTTAATTTAAATTTTTTTTTGCTTTCTTTTATTAAATTTCAAATTTAAAGAGACAAATGTGTATTGTAAAAAATCTGTAAAATATGACACAGTTGTTGTGCGTGGATTTCGATTAATAAGCACGAATGTTCGCCAGTTTTTATGATGGCTCTTTAAAATGAGCACATGGTACAACTCTGGCTTAAATTATTAGAATATTTAATTTCAAATTTAAAGAGACAAATCTATATTGTATGTGTAACAAATGTGTAAAATATTGCATTGGTTTTAAACATTGAAAAGAAAACAAAGTCAAGAATGTCAACTGTCATTAAATACTAAAAAAATTGTTTAAAAATGTAATGAAACATGATGAAATTCAAATAAATAAAGTATCTGAATAATTTTTCTCTTTTGCAGATTTTATTAGCAAAACGGATGGAGAGCATATTAGAGGCACACGTAAGAATGCTTTCTAAAATCATATTACATGTTCATTTTGAATCAACGATCTTAAATAATATTTAAGTAAATAAGTAATAATAAGTTTTAAAGTTATAATTATAATTGTTATTGTTTTAATCAGAATTATTATTATTACTTCCTTTACTTATTTTTTTGTTATAGATATTATTATTATTATTATTACTGATATTATTGTTATTATTAATATAATTATATTGATAAAACATTCTTATTGTAATAGGAACAATAATTATATTTGTTTAAATTATTAATTAGCATTTCTAAATTGAAAATGAAGATGTCATTATTATTAGATGTCATTAATACGAACTATTATTGTTATTGTCATTATTATTAATATATTTATATTAATAAAGTATTGTTATTGTAATAGGAAAACAGTAATTATATTTGTTTAAATTATTAATTAGTGCTTCTAAATTGAAATTTAAGATGTTTTTTTTATTCCCACAAAGTCAAATTCAACATCCTTTTCACTTTTTTTTTTTTAGAATGTGATCAAAAAATCCTAAGTAAAGGAGGGTCAAATGGCTCAGTATTTTCACCAAATTATCCATATCCTTATCTTTCGAATGTTGTTTGTCGTTACTATGTATATGGAATGCAAGATCCTCAAAGACTAGAGAGAGTCAAATTGAAATTTGAAAAATTTGAAATACCTGCGATTAATAATACGTAAGTATATAAAGAATAAGTAAGTAATAATAAGTAAGTAAGAATGAATTAAATAACGTGTTATGACACATTGTACAATAAACCTCAAATAACTATCGCTTACCTATTATTTGTTTAAAATATTCATAAATTACAAAACTTTTCTTAACAAATCCGCAACTTCAATTGAATTAGAATCTTTTTTTTAAAAGATTTTTACTGTTTATTTTTTATATATTTTTCTTTTTCAACAGAAATTCCTTGAACTTTTAATAATTTTTGGCAGAAGCATGGCAAAAATAGACTCTTTCAAAATAGTTATACGATAATAAGATAATTATGAGATAAAATAGTTATAAGATACTTAAAAGATACGATCTGTAATGATTAATCTGATATAAAAAAAAAGCAATGATTGGGTGCTAGAATGAAAAGAAGTGGTAAGGAATTGTAAAAAAAGAATAACAAACTAAAGAAGTAAAAGCTAATTGTTAAAAATTGGTATAGGCTGTAATACTGTCGTGCAACAATAAAAAAATCAACCTAAGAGAGAGAAACTCAAAATTGAAATATTTATATATTTGACATTTATGTATCTAATTTTATGTATCTAATTTTATGTATCTAATTTTATGCATCTATTATGTATCTAATTGACATTTATCTATCTAATTCAAAAAAATATAAATAAATAAATATCTTTTATCACTTTATTTAAAATTCTATTTTAGCTTTCATAGTATTAGCAATAAAAAGAGAATAATTATCAAGCCACTTTTCTCAAAATCTACAGTAAAGCACAGAATTCGATATTAAACTTAGAATCAAAGTTTGAATATGAGCTTGAATATTAAAATTTATTCTATATGCAGGACCCAGTATGAAGTAGAACAGAAAAATTGATTTTATATAAGACCACAAATGCCATATGATCTAGAGAATATAACCGCTTCCCTAACTGACAAAGTACCGATATGATACATGAAGGTAAGAAATGATTAATTCAAAAGAATAATTATAAAGTAATCTAGCTGAAATGACGATAATATTTTCGAAGAAAAGGTAAATAGACTTGAAATAAAAATATCACAAATTTTCTTTAAATCTGCATTTGCTTAAAACACGAGGATAAGACCTATATTTTATTGCACGAAACTTTATGTGTGGCAATGTGACAATATTGAAAGAACCGTGGCATACATTTGCCTGAATGTTTAGAATATATTTGTTCTTTATATTAAGAGAAACTTTTAGGATGCTATAGGCATTATGAAATTTAAATTATATAACATATTATTTTAAAGCTAATATAGGATGGCCTATATTTATATATTGCTAAACAAGATCACATAAAAAGTTTTTTTACCTTAAAGTATAATAAAATGTCGGATAACGAACTCAGTTTTTGTTAAAATTTACTATAGATGATTCTGGTAAAATTACCTTATTACCTTACTGCATTGTAATGTCCTTTATCGTATTAAAAACATAATTATAGTAATAAAAACCAAAATATAAGGTATTTAAACCATTCAGTTGAGAATTTTTCCATTCATTTGATAACGAAATACGGTAAATTCTGTTTTTCGAAATGATAGTTCTTATTGCCACACATTTAGTAAAACATACAAATATGAAAAGTAAATGTAACTAAATATTTTATGTTCTTGTTAATATTACCAAAAAACATTATTAAAACTCTTCGGTAAAAATTAACTAGATTTTTGGTCTCACCGTAGAGCCAGAAACATCGTACATTTTTCCATATTTTGGTAGTTTTGACCATACTTCTTTTCAAATTGCAAAAATAAAAATGTTCTTGCCGGGTTACGAAACCAGGTATACCCTTAGGTAATGGGAGGGAGTTACAATTTATACATTATCTGAGTGCATTTACTCTGAATATAAGGATTACTTAAAAGGAGAGGTTTATTGTGCGTATTATGTCTTTGCATGATCTCGTTTTCAGTGACTTTGTAACCACCTTTTCGCTGGTTTAGAAATATGATTGGAAAAAAAAACTTCGATAATTTTTAAAGCTTTTCTCTGATGTGTTATTTTGTGTTTATTATATTTCATTTTTTGTATCATTACAACTCATCTTAGTTGAAAAGAAAAAGAAAAAAAAATACTTATTTTTCCATTTGTTAATTTTAGTTGCACGGATGGTTTTCTAAGAATCTACCTTCAAGGACAAGAAGAGAGGTACGAGTTGGAAGCATTTGATCACAACTTATGCGGTGCAAATCCTCCACCGAACTTAAAATCTGAGGGACCACGATTAGTCATGATTTTCAAAAGTGGAACAACCCAGGGTCAGGGATTTAAAGCTCGGTATAAATTTGAAGCAGGTACGCAATAAATTGTTTTAAATTATGTCGAATGTTTAGCGTTCCTTAATTGTGCTTGTTCTTTTTCTATGACTTTTCATTTGACTTTAGAAGTTAATGTACATGCTTTAAGAAGGTAGGTAGGTACTTTATTTATGTCACAGTAGAGCTGCACAATGGGATATCGGCGACAGCCAGGAATTTTTCAATCGCATGCTTTTAGTCGCACGAACGTGATGAAGGGTTTTAATCGAGGAAAATTAAATATTTACAAATTAATTATATTCAAAACTTAATGTTTTGACAGCTTGCAAGTAGCAATTATTAAACTAATTAAACTATTAACTGAAGAAGTTATTAAAGAACTAATTAACAAATTAATATTAGAACTAATTAACTAAAGAAGTTTTACGCAAGCATAGTACTAGTTAAGTTTACTTTAATTTGACAGTTAATTTTTAGCACATGAAACGTTTTTTTTTTACCTGCTCTACCAATTATTGTTTGCACCCAGACATTTTTTGGAGCAGTTGATCCTTACGTTTTGAGACATTTAAAAGAAGATGACGACGTATATGATTCCAGTGAAATTTTCTAAGTTTTATCATTTTATTTTTTACACATCCATAAAGCGTGTAATGTAAACTAAAATAATTTTTAAAAAAAATACAAATTTCATACATTTCAATACAATTAAGTTTAGGTTTCAGTTTGAAGAGCATGTTTATGCTTTTAGCACTATGATGTTCGATTGGATTGAATATAATATTTAATGTCGGAGTAAACAAATAAAAAAAAATAATCTATGTGTTACGCGTTTCTTAGCTCGTTTTTTGCAAAAAATTTAATAACATTATCAATCATTCGTATATTGACAAAAGCTGAGTAACTAGTGTGCAAAACTAAAATATATGAAATGTCCGGTAAATATCCGGAGTAAATCTATAGTACTATCTTCCTTAACCCTAAATTTATCTGCTACCACAAAGCAGTCCGAAAGTTGCTTATTATTGTAAATTTAGCTTATTCCTTCAGATATGTAGCAAAATTTGCAAAATTATTTGAAATTTACATTTTAAATAAATACAGATTGAATAATAATATACATTACAATATATTGCATATAAAAACTATATGTTGCCTAAATTTAATATGAGTAAAAAAGTACTAAAATTGAATTTTTTTAAGGTGTAAATCTAAACCCAACTAACAGAGATAAAAATTGTGGCATTTTTTCAAATCACATTTATAATTTTGATTCAAATAAAGTTGAATCTCAGTGAATTCTTTTCCGTTTAATAAATGAAAATTAATCTCAGATACTGAGACAATATGTAGCGCCCCCTGTCGTGCATTTGGGTTTCCGATACCGGGCTTACAACTTTGTCAATTATAAACTACTTTAGCCCCTATTCTTTTTAAATAATCATAAACTCGTTTTCTTAAAAAGATTGTAAAAAAATGGGAAAGTTCTTCGTTATTTTAACTTCTAATACAGTTCAAAACATTTATATTATACTTTTGTCTGAGTTTTTGAGTTAGTTGATTTTGCATTTATTGCGATTATTTTGTTCTAAATTCATGTGTTCGATCAAAAGACGTTTCCATTAAAGTTTCTACACTGATCACTTTAATAGAGAAATGAATTTAACAAATGTATTCTTCGTCAAATGTCTCCGTATTTAATATTGCAAATAGCAGACATTCCTAGAAATCTTACCAATGAGAACATTTTAGTAAGTTCATCTCATATCAGTTTACTTCCGAATGAATGAATATTTTAATAATCGGAGCAGAGAATGCGTTGCTTAAAATGTCTCTAAACTTTGATAGGAATTTTTAAAAAAATTATTAGATTTTGATAATCATCCTTTCAAAATATAGTCAACTGCAATTTAATAAATCAACCAATGCAATTTAACCATTTCAATTTAAACTAACTTTAATTCAATAAAACCTAAAATACTGTTTGCCAGATTTTATTAATAAGATTTATCAGGTCTTGCAATAGCAAGTTACATATTGTCGAAATATTTTAATCTGCTTTTTGATTTGGTAGATACGGAGCTTGTAAAATTAAAAATTTGTTTTACAGACTTTCAGGTTCTGGCTCTTAGGAAACTTAATTCTTAGAATTTAATAAACTTAATATTTTTTTATAATAAAAGCATCTTAAAAAAAAAACTTTACCGTGTATGCATCCGCATTATCAATTGTTAATAATTTATTTTAATTAAAAAAATAGATTACCAAGTGCCTGGAACTGCATCTCCGAATGGAACGTGCCAGTTCTATTATCGTAGTGAAAGCCAAAAAGATGGCGATTTCAACTCTCCTCATTATCCGGCTAATTATCCATCTCTAGTGCATTGCGAATATCTTTTTCTTGGACTCGAAGGAGAGCAAGTCAACTTAGTTTTTAATTATTTCAAGACAAAAATGGACATCGAAGCTTACGGTTATAAGTAAGTTAAGCCCCCGTTTATCTGGTTGACGTACTATCTAATTTATATGTTATACAAAAATTTTTTTATGTATAAAATTAAATGTATTCTCTAAAGATGTACGCAAAGCTTTTGAAATTTGAATAAGTTATTTAAAAAAATCTATTCTTTAGCGAGTGCCAACACAATCTTGAAATTAAAGAAAATATTTAAATTATTATCAGCCATGTTGTTCACCAAACTCTAAAACTGATTGTTCACAATAAGTGTGCCTTTGAGCCGTGATGGCTCAGGGGATAGAGCTTTCGCCTTCCAATAAAGGTGAACTGGGTTCGAATCCCAGCGGTGGCTTGTCGATACAAATCCACATCTGGCTTGCACCGACCACAGTGCTGACGTGAAATATCCTCAGTGGTAGACGGATCATGAGATGGAGTCGTCAGACCAACGGAGGTTCTCGTGGTCTTCTGGTCTCCATTAAAAAGTCCTCCACGAAAGCAAACTTCTCTCAATACTTGATCCAGAAGTTCCCTTGTCTTCTGGACTGGGTTCAAAATTACAAGGCTACGAAGTTGAACATTAGTAGTCGTAAACCCAAAAAAAATCGATCGGCTGTTCAGCGATGGTTATAAAATAAAATGTGTCTACTCTAACATTTAGGAAATAATGTAGTTTTATTACCATAAACGATTACTTTAAGTTAAACTGATAATGCAAGAGTTTTTTCTTGAAATGGCCAAAAACGGCAAATTTGATAAATTCTTCAGATATTGTCTAGTTTCGTTCAAAATTTCACTGTTTCAAGTGAGTTGGGTTTTTTAATGTTTTTTATTAGCTACTATTTAACAATATGATGATACATTGAACAAACTTACTCTAAAAGTTAGGGTATATTACTAAATTAATCAAAAACTAGGAGCTCAATAAAAAAGTACTGAATTGCAATAAAAATGTAATTAGTTACAACTAATGGTGATAGAAATGAAATAAGAAAAATTTTAATTCTATAAGCGTCAAAAGCACTGCAATTTATTTATTTAAGTTTCAGTTTACACTTTAAGAAATGACATTACATGTGAATGCTGTGGAAAGATATAAAAATTAATAAATATTGTTTTTCTTTTTTTTTTTTTTTGCAAATTTGACTGTTGTGTGAAAAAAATAACTTTGATTTAAAATTATCTATAAATGTTTTAATATTATCATTATTACCCATAGTGAAATTTGCCAAGAAGATTGGATCGAAATATACGAAATCTATCCCAGCGGCAGAGAACGGAAACTAGGACGCTATTGCGGTAGGACAGCTCCTGGTCCTATAATGTCCGAATTAGGTGTGGACACCATGAAGGTCATCTTACATACCGATGAAAAGAACGTGGCATCGGGATTCACGGCCACCTACGAATTCTTCGCGGCGGACACGCGATACGTCGGTAAGAATTTTTTTTCATTACACCTGATATATTTTTAGTACTATCAATAAACGTACTACAAATATATCAGTAACATGTTATTAGCTAATCATGATGAATTTAAGTATAGATCTAATATACGAGTTGAACAGAAATTTAGTATATGCTTAGCATAGGAATTTAGCAAATGTTTAATATAAAATTTTAGTATAATGTATGTAGCACAGATGCTTTAAGTCTGATTTAGAAATTTAGCATGTATTTTGTATAAAAATGTATCTTTATTTTACATGGAAATATAGCTTACGTCTAGCGTTAAAACTTATTATATGTTTTTTTTTTTTTTTTTTTTTAATTTAGTATGTATTAAAGGTATAGGATTTATATATTGGAGGCAGAAGTTTGGTATATGTCTAGCATAGGAATGTAGTCTATGTCTATGGCAGGAATTTAGTATTTTCTTTAGCATAAGAGGCATCTTAAAATAAGTATGAATGCATTATTTAATGATTTTTTTTAATATACAGTTAGTTATTGTAGATGAAATTATGCAATAATATGCGATGTGACTTACTGAATAGTTGAATTTGAGCGTTTAAGTGTAAAAATTAGTTTCTCTGACAGAATTTTTTTTTTTTTTATATTTTAAGTGTGAAATTATTTCATTTTTGTTTCAAATAATTACTATTTCAAATTGCGCATGTTAAGATGCATTAATTAACACGCGATAATTCGTAATATTCGAATTCATTTCATTACTACTTATTAGAGAAAGTATTTATTTAATAGAAAAATATTGTTAAATGACGCATGTGAGTATTTTCTTTGTATCATGATGCAATAGGCTGTAAATATAAAATGTAATTATTTTCTAAATAAAAAAGCTGTTAAATATGTTAAATTAAATCGTGATATTTTTATCAACATCAATGTTTTCATGAACAACATCATTCAACATCAATGTTCAACATGAAATGTTTTTAAAATATAAAAAGTCAATATAAATAACTGAAAATCAAATGTATTCACTCATTATACAACTCGTCTGTTGGATTTTTTTGTTTAAATATTTTATACGTCTAGACTGGACTCTTACTCTTTTTATATGTTTTTAACGCATAAACTATTATTTTTTGTTTTGAAATCCCACATAATCAATGTTAGAATTATCTTTCAAGAAATGGAGGAAAAGCATATCATAGATATAATATCTTTTGTTAGTTTCTATTATAACGATGCGATTTTTTCGCTATTATTAACTCCAATTCAATAGAATTTTTTAAGTTGTAAGTTGATCACCAGTTTGAGTTGAGCTGAATAATCCAATACCAAGTTAGAAATAAAATTAAATCGTTCTTTTATAAGTTGGTCACCAGTTTAATTAGACCATGAAACTGTTGCTCTATAAATTGACAATTCACAAAAATCAATTCCATAAACCGTACGATAAGAACCGTAAGCCGCTTTGGACTATTCATAAAAAAATGATTTCTCTAATTTTATATGAAGATATATTTTGTATGTATATTGTTTCAAATTCCACATACGTATTATTCCTATAGATTGCGGTCGTAATATATCCGATCTTCACGAGGGAGTCCTGATGAGTCCTGGTTATCCTGGTTCTTATCTGCCGAGTCTTCAAGTTTGCAATTGGTTCATAACCGTCCGAACACACCATAGAATCCTTCTTTCATTTGTTTCTTTTCTCATTGAAGGAGATCCCGAACGTAAGTGATTTATTTTTTCTAAACACCCATAGTGCTTATTCTAAGAGAAGAGCAGATTCTTTTCAAATGCTTCTTTAAGTTTAAGAAAGTTTCATAAGAATCAGAGCACACAGAAAAAGAATCTTTCTTTTTCTTGTTTCTTTGCTTATTGAAGGTAGAGTTGAATACTGATTCACTGATTCGAATCAATAGTGATTTAAAGCAGGATTCGTATCAGTTGAATCAAATCAATGATCCGAATCAGTGGCTCGAATTAATAGTGATTCGAATCAAAATCCGTGATTCGAATACTGATTTGAATCACGGATTAGAATCATCATAGTGAACAGATTCTATTAATTCGAATCACTTTGATGATTCGTTTTGCCCAACTCTAATTGAAACATATTCCTCGTTACCAATTCATATCTCAATCGCCTACTTTTTTTTTTTTTTTTTTTTAATACAAGAACAGATTCTTATCAGTCGAGTCTTCAATTATGCAATAGTTTCATATACTTCAGAGTTCAAAAAAATAAAATTTAGTTAACTTATTTTTTATTTTATTGAAAAAGATCTGTATGTAAGTGATTCAAGTGTGAATGACTTGTTGTTTATTTATCATTACAACGCAGGTTATTTATTACATATATAGTTGTTTAAAACGCATGTTGTTATAACACATGTTGTTATAACACATGTTGTTATAACACATGTTGTTTATTACACTAGTTTGCTTATAGCACATATTGTTATTTATTTATTTTATAATCAGAGGTTGTCTATTTATTTATATTCTCATTGACCTAGTCATCAAATTAGCAATTGGTTCAGAACTATCCGAATACTCCATACAATCCTTCTTTCAGCCTTTTTTCCTCATTGAAATATATTTCGAACGTAAGTGATTTATTTGAAAAACGTATACTGTTTTATTTTATTTTTTATTTTTTAAAGCAATACCAAATTGCTAACAGCCGAGTTCTAAAATATGGGATAGGCTTATAAATGTGAGAGCAAAAATAATAATTATAAAAAACTTTAATTTCTTTTTTCATTGAAGGAGTTCTCGAAAGAAAGCAGTCATGTGGAAATGCATATTAATTCTATTTATTTATTTTGTAAAATACTTCAATGTCTAGTTACAGCATTATAGCATATTTATTATATTTAAGAATAATCCATTTTATGGATAGAAAAATGAAAGCGTTTCTAAAGAGATTCGCCTTGATCCAAATTATGAAATGTCTAATCATTCATTGACGCTGCTGGCGTAAAATTTTTATTTTTAGCAATGTGATGATTTTTATGTTTTAAAATAAAATGCGCTTAAACAAAAAGAAAACATGATCTTGGATTATCCCGAAAGCTCGTGCCAGCAGTTTTAAATATATCAGAGTGAAAGAAAGCAATTGAGGGCGTACACATTTCTGAATTGCAAAATTCACAAAAATAATAGCATTGAAGCAGGTATTTTTTCTAGAGCCTCTGTTTTTAGTAGCACTGTTACTGTTCAATTTTTGGATTAATAAAGAAAGAAGATGAAAAATAAAAAAATAAAAAACAATTTTCTCGTAGTCAGTTTTTTTTATTTAAAAATCAGACGAAAGGTAACACTTCGTTGATAGCAATTTTATTCAGAAACTCTGCCTGGCGAGTTTACGCATAACTGGATGAATCAATTGAATGAATCAAATATAAACAAAAAACATAAAGAAAATGACCAGAAATAGCGAATAGAAAAAGCAGAGCAACTCAGTAAAAGTTGCTAAATCTTATTTGAAATGTTCTATCTCATTTACAAGATGTATACTCTTTCGTGTGCATAGATCCATGTGTGCTCTCTATTCCGTTTTATTAAGTTCAGTCGAGATACAATTTGTTTGCCGAAATTCTTGTAACAATCTGAATGTTTAGAAATTACAAGTTGTCTTAAATACGGAGAAAGTTTGTAAAACAGAATTTTACGACAAAATTTTATAAATGTGCGCAAATTTTAAATCTGCGGCATTTCAATTTTCCTTTATAAACATCATGGAATTTCAGGGTATCTCAATAAAATGGATCATAAAAAAAATTTCATATTTTAATTATTTAGAATGAAAGTTACCAGAAAATGCTTTTGCAACATCTTAATGTTGTCTGGTATTTATTGATATAATCAAAATAGTTTTAAAGCTGGTAAAAATTAATTAATCGTAGTTTTTTTACTTAAATTAACATTATCGAAGTGTTATATTAAAGCATTTTATCTTCGTGAGCATTTGCCCAGCATATCCTGGAAGAGAGAAGGTCCCTGCACGGATCACCATAAAGGACAGATTTGATCCTTTAGTAGTACGAACATAGTGACATTTTTCTTAATTTCTCCACTATGTTCAGTTTACGTTTGTTACGTCGGGCTACTAAGTGGATCCGTGGGGTGACCATATCTCTTCCATCAGGTGTTGGTTTTGCCCATTATATCAAATAGTCTGCTCTAATAAAATCAAACAATGAAACTGATTTTCACAAATTCAGAGAAGGATCTATAAGAAATTAACTTTTAAAATAACATTTAAAATAATAAGTCAAAAAAGAAAAGCGCTAAAAGCAGCTAAAACCAAATTTGTAGAATTTTAAACATATGTAGGTTATCAAAACAGTACTTCATCAGGAGACCCATAGTCTGCCCACGCACAGGAGCGTTTCTGTCGTTAGTGGCGATACCACTGACAACTAAACTAAAACTCTTTTTTTTTGCCTGATTTGTGTTTCAAATTTTCTAAATTATAATTTTATCTGAGTCCTTCTAATTAAACCAATTTCTCGTCTTAATATTGCACGCATAGATGAAAATCTCATGCACATTGAAATGGTTTAAATCGTTCTTTCTTAAAGGATTGAAATTGCTTATGTGTAATTATTTTTTAAGTCTATTTCATATTTATTATTACTTGCAATTTACATTTAAAATAAATGAAATCTCTATACTATTTTATCTATTTAGGTCGTGGATGTCCCGGTGCTGTTATAAGAATATATCCTGAACTTGGTGAACCCCCAATGGAACTTTGTGGAGAATCCCTTGCAAATCACACCAGAGAAATTCTATCATCCTCCAATATTATGAAAATATCGTTAGTATCTTATTCAACACATAAAATATTCACATTCATACAATGCTGCATCGTTTCGCAGAATATATAAAACTGTTTTTATTCATAACATTATAAATGATGTTTTACGTTTTCAAGTCTTCATACTTTATGATCGTTATCTAGTTTTCGTTATGCGTGAATCGATTTTTGCGACTTTATTCTATAAGTTCTCTTTTATGAATATTTTAACAATGAATTTTATTACCAATTTATAAATTTTATAGGAAATCTAGTTTTGTTTTTAAAGTGGACAGTGGCTGTTTATTTATTTTTTTTTTTTAATATTATATATCCTTTTTTTTTAGAATTCTATTTTTTAGTACCTGCTATGCATACGAAATGTATCGTTATGCTAAGTTTTAAAATGTTTAAATTTAGCGAGGCATCAATTAATAGTCTTGTTTTATGACACACGGTTAATATTTTCCTTGCACAATACTTTTTTTTATAGTATTTTATTTATTTATTTTTTATTTTCGGTCAGAAATAAAGTTGAGAAAAAATGCAAAATGGAAAGATTTCAAAATTTACATTTTGAAAAGCAATTATTTTTAAACATTTTGGGTTATTTTTTTTTAATAAAATTGGAATTTTTCCTACCTTTGAATATGCATTTTTACGAGCATTTTATTTAAGATTTATTCGAAATATTTTTATAGCCAGTATTTTTTTTCTTTAAAGAATTTTCCGTGTGTTATTTTTTAATTAGGTGCAAGTAAAAGTTTATTTTTATATTTTTTAAAAACCAGGCACAATTTTTTAAAACCTGGCACGTCCATTTATATGCATAGCTTGCAAATGATAAATTAAGTAAATATCATATAAAATAAAATAAAAAAGAATATTTTAAAAGCCACTGACCTCTTAAATAGAAGAAAAGTTGAAAAAAAATGATTTAATTAGTTTCGTTGGTGTTTTGTTGTTTTTTGTAAAAATTGTTTTGTGTTTCTTTTTGCTTTATAATATTTATTTATTTATTTATTTTATAAAAAAGATGACTATTTTACCAAACTCAAAATTTTGTTAAAGAATTTATTTGATTAAAAGTTGCAAAAGGCAAAAAAAAAAGCAATGAGTATTTGTAAAAAGTTAAAGCAACTAGGTAGTTGCACTTCAAGCGGAAGAAGATCACGATTACCCACACATGTGACCCATCACGTTAGCGCCAGATAAATGGCGTGTTAAAGTTGAATAAAGTTTCGCCACATACATTAAGATGTTAGTTGACGTGAATTTATTTAAATACAGCGCACATTGAATATGTTGAAATTTAATTCTTTCTCGTCTACCTCTTTTTTTAAAACTTATATTTGTTATTTGTTCATGTATTTTATTGTAACCGTGATATATTTTTGTTTTGCGTACCTGGCAACTTCGATGCATAATTAGTTTGTTTATGTTCTACATGGTTTTGTGCCTGTTTTTGCGTTAAGAAATATTATTGAGAAAGAATTAACATTTTTATGAAAAAACGTAGAATGTATTACTTAAGCTGATTTATACTTAGCGGACTTTGTTTACTCTAAATAGAATGGAAAGAATGTAACGTAAACAAACTCCCAGCTTCTACAACCAATCAGGATCGAGATACTCTCACTAAATCACTCGCAAAATAATGACGTCATTTAACACAGACTGATATGGTTAAGAAATAGACATAAAATTCTTTTTAGTTTCTTACTTTCTGCAATCAAAGAAAATTGAAATAAGCATCAAATTGAAATGTATAACAATTTGTTTTCAGTGTAAAAATAACATGCTGTCTCTAAAAAAAATCTATCTACTACTCTTTTGAATCAAAATATTAAGGCATATTATTTTGAGAGTATAAACAATGACATAATATGGAGGAAAAAATACTAAAAGTGATTATGCTTAATTTGTAGAAGATTATTTTAAATTATACATATAAAGAAAATAATACAAATAAACGAGTTTATAAATTCGGTGGTTGTTTCGGTAGTATGCATATGCATCTTGGTCATAGACTAGGCGAATAATTAATCGATGCAATTCCTTCATTTTCTGCATTGGCACAAACGAAAGTTTTACTGCAAAATACCGAAACTATCATACTTTAAAAATTTTTTTAAATAAAAAATAAAATCTTTTATGTACAACAAGTATCTTTTATCTAGTGTTACATTTTCCAATATTATGATTAACGTGTTGTTTAAAGTGTTTGAATTTCAAATAAAAGATTTTATATTCAAGAACTTTATGTAGTTCACTTTTTTTAGAATTTATGTCTTGTTTACATTTTTTTTTAAAAAAAAGATAGAGAATGTTCCAGAGATATAACAGTTAAATATTAACATTAAAATATTTCTGTTCCAGATTTGTAACTGCCGATAAAGCAGTGGGAGCAAAGGGATTCCAGGCAACGTGGACGGAGGTTAAAGAAGGTATTTAACAATTTTCTATTAGACAATTCAAACTATATTATCTATTTCAAAAATCAATAAATAAGTCACACATATGATTATAAGGTAGGTAGGCACTTTTATTTACGCAGCATTAGATCTGCATAATGGGCTGACGATGGTCTGAGAGACTTCGCTGAGGATGATCTGAAGATAAGTCATTGCAAATTTGATCCTATGCGGAGAGGATGACTCCCCTGCTTTGGTATCCCGATAACCTACCCTCGAAATCGAGCACTTTACTGTAGAACAGTTTCACGAGAACTGATATTGCGCACCCTCGGTCCCCACCCGGGCTGATCAAAGTGGTCACCCAACCGCTTACTGACAACAGTCAGTCATTCTTAACTTCGATGCTCTACTGAGAACCGTGTCTTTACAATCAGTCCACTACGGGACCATTCGATTGTAAATAGTTGGTGTTTTAAACGAAGAGCTCTTTACAATTATGCTTCGAAATAATATTTTATTTTCAATGACCATGATATAAACTTGATAGTAAAAGTTCATAATGAATGCATATGGGTGTTACAAATATATGCAAGGATCATCAGTATTAAGAGACACAAAATAATATATATATATATATATATAATATATATATATTAATATATATATATATATATATATTAATATATATATATATATTAATATATATATATATATATTAATATATATATATATATATTAATATATATATATATATATTAATATATATATATATATATATATATATATATATATATATATATATATATATATATATATATATATAGTGTCATACAATTTAAGACAAGGGGTGGACACTCGAAAAGTTGCCCAATTAGAAGAAGATCAATCAAATATAGTAGGAACAAAGCAAAATAGGAAGGAAAAAGAATGAATTGAAAAAAGTATTCAAATATATTGAAATGGAATAAATAAATAAATAGATTTCCACGTGGGTTCGTGAATAACGAATGTTATAAAAAATAGTTTGTTTTTTTTAGAGTATGAAATGCTTCTTAGAAATAGAGGTCAAAAAATGAGCTTTGCAAATACTTCAACAGTGCGGTGGGGTATAGGCTGCACTATTATTATTAGTTCTTGCATTTGAATCGTTTATGAAATTTATTTTTGAAAATCAGTCAGAGTTTAAATAAAAAGATAAAAAAAGTAAGGTTAAATATCAGTGGCATTTTTGAAAATGTCCTTAAGCTTAAGAAAAATACATAGATGAATATATTTTATATAAAATATTTCAGCTTAATTATAAAAAAAATACTTAAAATAAATCTATATAAAACTTAATACTAATCTTAGAAAAATGAAGAAATAAAAAAAAAAAAAAACAGTTTAATAGAAATAGGGCGAATTAATAAAGCTAACATTTTCCAGTGTTTTCTTTTAATTTATTCCTTGGATCAAATCTGAAATTAAATAAAAATGTGTGAAATCCTCATACTTTTTTTTGCACATTATCTGACATATGAAACGAAACTAAGAATATCCTTAATACCCAAGAGACTACACATTTATATTGCAGTAGCGCATTCCATTTGTAAAAATAGTCAAATGAATTGGCAAGAATAGGGAAAAATGATTTTGGCTTGGATTCAAAACAGCTTTTTTATTAATTAGCTAACAATATACCCTGTACACTGTGAAGCATATAGTATTCAGTCTCTCATTATATCCGGAAAGTAGGTCATTGGAACGGAATTATTAGGGCAAGTTAATTGAAAATTAATCTAAAAATGTACAGATGCATATTATTAAAATTCTCGTTTAAGAGAAAATAGTTAAAAATGACAAAAGATTTTTTTCAGATATTTAAGAGAAAAAAAAATTAAGCTTAATTGACTTTCTGATTAACATTGTCACCTTATATTTCCGTACTTGGGTAGTAGCTTTAGTGACTGTAGAAAAATAAATTTAATTCCTGGAAATTTTGACATTCATTATTCACTTATCGGTTAAGTGTTGAATACTTTTGTAAAATATTATTCTTTTTAATTAAATATGGCAATGTTCATTGTAATGTAAGACGGAATATATATATATATATATATTTTAATTTATTCAAAACGCGTGATTTTTTACAGTACGCAAAAATATAAACGGACCACCATGAATAACTTATGAACTAATGATCGGATATTCACATTCCAGGACTCTATATTAACGGTTCGAGGAGGTTATCATCAAACATGCTAAGTAATTAGTACAGACAAACATTTAAGCAACGAAATCAGACACAAAAGCGTCCTTTCTCTGATTAACATTTAATTATTAACATTTTTATGATTAACATTTTTAAACCAATTAAGATTTCTGACCCTCAAAACGTAAGGGATAACTACTATCTAGGAATAATGGTTCTAATTGTTTAGCCAGGAGAGAGATCCAAAGTTGGGAACTCTTAATGTTAATATAGCATTTTGCGTATATAGCCTAATCCCAGGAACTTTTAAATAGAATTGAAAAATTTTTGCACGCAAACATAAAACATGTTTATCTAAAGATAATTTAATTCAAAAAATTATTTTTATTAAATATTCATTTTTTTTTTTTTTTAAATTTTATTTAGTACTAGTCGAAAAAATTTGAAATGTAAGGTTTTTTACATAATTTTCAAGGATGCAGTTTGGCATGGCAAAATACTAAACTTGAGAGAAATCTGTCGAATAGTTCATAAAAAAAACGAATTTTATATATGCTACTTTTTTAAAGAAAATTCAGTTTGTCAAGAACTATTTGACCGATTTCACAGAAAAAATTCGTATTTTGTCATGTAAAGCTACATTTTTAAAATTATGTAAAAAATTGTAAACCTTACATTTCAAATATTTTCCGGCAAATATTGGATAAACTAATAAAATATAATAAATAATTACTAAAAGTTATTTTTTGCATGAAATTATCTTTAATTAAATTAATTTTATAGTTGAATGCGAAATTTTTTCAATTTGCTTGAAAAATACTCAAGATAGGGTGAAATACTCTAAAAAAGTTAACATTAAAGGGTCCAAACTTTTGAGCACTCTCCTGACTGAACTAATGAGACCTTATTTCTCAGATTGCGGCTATCCCTTCTTTTTTGAGGGTTAGAATTCCAAACATGTTTGTTCAGGAAAAGCAGGTTTTATATCTGATTTAGTAACTTAAAATACCATCTACTCTAATTAGTCATAATATTTGAGGTCACCTTGACGTTCCTGAACCATTATGATTGAGTCTTAGAACAAAAAGATCCAGTCATCAAATCAAAAGTTATTCGAGGTGGTCTTTTTTTGCGCACCGTACATGCTGAGTATCACAAGTTGTTGCGAGTTAAAAAAATAATAACGCTAATACTAAAATATGTTTTGAACATTTGCTTAAGCGAGAACATTCACAGGAAATTTTGTCCAGTGCGATATCATTCCTTTGAACCATAACAGCTTGCAAATTTGTTGCAAACGTAACAAAGTGTAGAATTTAATTTTGTTTACTTTCAGGTTGAACCATATTTTCTTTCAAATCAAATTAAATCAGTAATGTAAAATGGTTATATTTCAAACCACTCAAAGGTTGCAAAAAAAGTTGAACAATGTTATGGTAAAATAAACTATAAAATTTCGAACAGTAACAAAGGAATTCAGTTTATGTTTAATTTCAAAATTGCAGCACACATTGTGTAAAATATTTTATTTTTTTTAGGCTCTAAATGTGATCAATTCCAATGTAGCCTGAGTAGATATTGCATTTCAGAAAGTGCGAAATGCAACGGACTTCCCAACTGCGGCCTCGACGACACATCCGACGAGGAGGAATGTAAGAAATGTTTTAAATAAATCAATATTCAATTATATTTAATCATATCTAAAGTAAAGTGAAGAACAGAATTCAATCTGGATAATTTTTCTTTTAGCCAGGCGTTTGACTTTTTTTTTTTTTTAACACAAATCAAAACGGCCTTCAGCTCCCCCTCCCTTAAAAGAAGTTAAATTTACTTGACTAAACGAAAAATTTCCGATGTTAGTAAAAAAATTGTAAAAATTTAATTACTTTTCTTTGTAACTGAAATTATCTGGTATATAGTTGCAAAACGATTTCTGCAATGATGTGAGATGGTCGTGATAGATATTAAAGTTTTTTCCTGGTATTATATTTTCTTATTATTATATCTTCTTATTGTTATATCGTCTTATTGTTATATCTACTTCCGATTATATCTTCTTATTACATCTTATTATTATATTTTCTTATTATTATATCTGTACTTTATTGTATCGTTGGTGCTCTTCAGCTAACCAGTTAAAAGATAATTCGATCGAATCGACAATCTTTTTCTTTTTTTTTTAATTTTTAATGGCGGGCACTTGGAACTATTGTCCATTGGTTACAGAAAGTGCCGGAATTGCCAACTCTCTTTTCGATACACTTATAGACACCTGTGGTGTAGCCACGGCGGTGAAGCAGCGTCACCCATGTCACACTACCACAACCCGTTTATAGGGCGGGTCACATTCACACATTCACACACAAAGGAGAAAGGACATAGAACACAGATAGAGAGAAAGAAACATCCACGCCTTTCCCGGGATTCGAACCCAGAACCTTTCTGATGCAAGGACAGTTCCTTGCCCCCTACACAGGCCGGTCGGCGAATCGACTATCTTCAAGCTAAGGAATTCACGCTATCTATCTACCTATAAGAATCCATGCTTAATGGTCGGTGGTTGAACTATGGTCTAGGTCTATAGTCTTCTCATATAAACTGTCACACTTGGTCTAACTTCATGGAAGACTCTACGCTGGCAAGAATTGCACTGATATGAACGACAGTATGCTTTCTGTGTTATGAGAGTTTTGCAAGGTTTACCTATATTACTTTCAGGATGGCAATTCTAGCTGTCATGTGATGAGGCACGCTGTTGTGGACAGTAAAGTGACAGTGGAGTTAACTAAATCAACTGTTTTGCTCAGTACCCTGTACTGAATTGTATCGAAAATCTCTGAAACAAGTTGGATAAACGAATTAAGGGGTGATGCAAATGTTCAATATTTGGAGAAAGAAGTTGGATTAAATTCTTCTAACAGTCGTACAGAGACTTGTATAAAACATGACCACGCAAGTTGAAGTAGTAATTGCTTCTAATGAGAGCTCTACCAGTTAATAAAAACAAATTTGGTTTTTTAATCTTACTTAGTAGTTTTCTAAATTCTTATTGGCAGATATTGTTAGCCTGGACGTTGCTATAAGACCCCTGGCTCAAAATTCAATTTCAACTAGATCTTATAATTTAACATATATTAACATTTACATTAATTTCTCACCGTAAGTAGTCGAACAAACTAATAATGGCATTAAAATTTCACTGCTTATGGTTTTAGTGTTGAGACCAACGATTCCAGATTTATAAGGTTCTTCAATGCTAATAATTATCATCTAACATTATCATCTGACATGTTTTTGGAAATAAGGTTTTGAAGCTAAATTCAATTTAAATTAAATACTGTGATTTTTCTGAAAACCATCTTGCTCTATATTCTTTGGAAAAAAAGACATTTTTTATGTCATTCGTTTTCGAATCCCCGTAGATTGTAAAACAAGTTAGTTTTAATTAGAATGTTGCTACTGTTTTGTTTATACATTACTTTTTTTTCCATACAGGTCTTAGAATACATGGTTTAGACATTCACCTCGTCGTTGGGTTATCGTTTGTAGGTGCCATCATAGCTGTAATCACTATGTGTGCCATATTCCACCGAAAGTGCAAGCGACGGCGGACACCTTCGGCGAGTCAGCACCTTAGAAATCAGCCAAAAATGGCCACTACTCCGCACATTGCAATACAGGACCACGTGTAAGACAGCCAATAATTACGACGCCATCTTAATTACTTTCCCTGGCATGTCACGGGGAATCCTTATGGGCAGCTATTTGGAAGATGAGCTCTTTTCAGTGTCAAATATTTTCACTAATTCCGATAAGCACTACATAGATTTTTAAATAATCTCCGTTAGAACACAATCATCTATGCATTTGGAAACACATTTCATTGTATTTTGCACTGAATATTAAACCATTTTTTTATTTTATTTTGATATGCTCTTTGATAATAAAGGTGTAATAAATTAGTATTTGAATTATGTCGGAGATAAGTATTGATCAGTGAATGTACTTCAACATTCTAAGATCCATGACAGAAATCGTGAGCGATTTCAGTTTAAAAACCCCTTTAACGAACGCGTTTCTTAAACCAGTAAAAAAAAAATCATTTTTTAATAAAACACATTTTTGAACCTCGTGCTGTCAAAATTAAAACAAAAATGCAAATATAATTAAAATTTTTATTTTAATTTTGTATTTTGATTAAATTGGTTATATTTTATTTGCGAATTAACAAATTTTATAGCTTACAATCGTAAAAAGATTTCTTCTTAGCTTTAATCTAGTAATTTTCGATTCTTGATTATATTAGAGTGTGAAATTTATAGCAGTAAAAAAGTACGAGCCTACTCGAATCATCTCAAGTTTACACAGATTGAAGAATGTTTGGTGAGGCCTGTTTAATAAGGCCTGTTTAGCGAACTGTAATTATTTCGACGCCTAGGTTAAAAGGCTTATTAATTCTTATATTGACATATAAATGTAATATTAGTTGTAATAAATGCATGTTATCTTTATTCCTTAAGTATATTTTATTAAAATATAAAAAATAGGAAGCAGCAAATAAGATATGTTATTTCAATGATAATAACGAAAATAGAATATATTAATCGATTAAAATATGTTATAGTAATTTGACAAAAAAAAAAATGTTTATGAAACAGTCTGAAACACTAAAGTAGCAGTACTGTTTTGTTGAATTTAGCAGAATAATACAATATATTTTTTTAAACTTTTTTTTATTATTGAATGCTTAACTAAAGACATTAATCCCAGCTGGAAAAGGCTAAAATGCCCGGAGAATAAAAATGACGAGATACAATTAAAAATAAGTTCATTTATATATGCACTCTTTTTTTATTACATTTCATGGAAAAAATTATTATTAATGATACAATTATCAACCGAAAGACAAAAATGTTTTTTGTTATTACTTCTAACTAAAAAAAATTCTCTGATTCTTTTAATAAAAAAATCTTTAATAATTATCATCATCAATCAAAGTTATTTTTTAGTAGATAAAGGTTTGGCCTTGAAGTGATACTGACCATTAATTAATGTTTGCGTGTAAACATACATACAGTTATTCTTAGTAACTAGTTTTATGATGTATTATTACACGGAATATAAGAAACACATAACTTCTGTATTATGTTATAAGTTTTTTCAAAAATTTGAAACTTGATTTTTTAAGAGACGTTTCGAAATATTTATACTTATATTGTAATTATAAAAAATATTAATTCCTAAAGCATTTATATAGATATGTACAAGCAAGTTTTTCCAAATTAATTTCGCTAAATGAAATTGAAGCTAGTTGCATAATGAATAAAATCGGAACATTTGTAACAACACAATTTTATCATTTAGTATTAAAAAATAATGAATCAACTGTTGTTATGTTACTTTAATTTGAGCTTGCTTTCTAGAAAAAATTAAATAGCATAATCATATTCCATTCCAGAATTGATTGGAATATCAAAAATCAATATATTCTTTTCAATATAATTTTCTAATTGGTAAAAATCTATGGAAATAAATATAAAATGTGTGTATATTGTGTTGAATTTTTTGCTACAAAACATTTGAACATTTAATAGTTCTAAATTAGTAATAAAATTTTTTAAAAGAAATATGATTTTATAGATTTCCGTTATTTGTAAATTTAAACGTTTTTTTTTTTTTTGAGTAACAAATGCTGAACCGTTACTGAACTATAACGGGATTTCAATGAAAAGAGCTCATTTTCTGTATAAGTAAATATATAAGAAATATAAAATCTTTTTATCACTTTCTACTTATGCGCAGTTTAAAAGTTGCGGTTAATGCTTCCATGAACCATTCCTCGTACCAAAACAAAAAATGAACTAAAATAAAACTGCATTTTAAAATGTTCACAAATTCCTAATTCACTAATTACGATATGGTTTATTATCAGTAACGCGCTACCTTTCAGAAATCATTTACTTTGATATAGGATGTGATACCCACACATAAATGTTCGAACCACGTTGCATTGCTTGGCCCAATATGGCAGCAGGATTTAAAGTTTATACCTTTTTTTATTTCATTTCACACTTTAAAGCAACTTTTGTTGTAATAATCACGTTCCAGTTAGAAATGAGTTAGATATAATGAAATATTATTCGAAAGAAATATATCAAAAGTAGTAAAATTACATGATCTAATGTAATGGTTTCGAGTATAATATACGAGATATACAAGGTCATTTCATAATTCCCTCCGCCTGTAGACGTCATTTTTTTTTACTACAACTGGCTTCAGTGGTACATGTTACTGCCATCTACCGGCAATTGCTTAAATTAAAACTTGAATACTTTCGGAATAATTCCATATGTTCTTTTTTGCCATATTAGTCTTCGTTTTTTTACTATAACGCTTCAAAACCCCGAAGGGAATTATGAATAACCCTGTACATACGAGATACGAGAATATATTTGATAAATATACGAGAATATGTATTTATCATATGAGTAGTTATAAAACATATGGTCTTTATTTACAAATTATTCACCTATTTTAAGCATTCCCGATTTTAACAATTTTTTACGTAAGCGTTGTTTTTAAGTACATTGTAAAAAATTTGGTGTATAGTTGCCAACAGTTTTGGTGTTTAGGCATACTAGAAGATTTTACATAGCATGCAGTGATTTTTTCTTTTTCACTGTTATATTTGTATTTATTTTTTGTTTGTTTGTTTACAGCAACACATGTTCAAAAGCACATTCAAATCAATTCATGACTTTTTTGCAAAAACATTTTGATAAAAAAGCTTATATTTGCAGTAATTCTTTCAAAAAGTTTTAATTTTGTCAATTTTACGTAATATTTTGCAAGATAACTGCAGTTTTGTATTTAAAAAGGCATTACCTCAAGACCAAGAATCGGGGCAACTATGCACCAAGATTTTTTACAGTGTAACACGACTTTCTGGCGTTTCTGTAATAATTCTCTTTCTGATTTATAAAGGATTTTTTTTTTCAAATATAAAATGACAACGTTGTTTTTTTCAATCAACTGTTCCAATTGTTTTTTTAATAAATAAACATTATTTTTGTTTTTTATCGGAAAAAGTCAAACTGTAAAATATTTTAATTTATATTTTTGTGGCTTAGTAGCTTTTTTTTGCATAAAAAATAGAGAAGGCTTAGTAACAAAGGAAATTCGTTTGTTTATAAAAAAATGGAATAGTGTGAAAATTTGAAGAAAAAACTAAAAAAGAAACACAGTCAATAAAAATAAATAATTAAAAGAAACTTTTCATTTTTAAATAAATCAGCCTAAAATGGAGAAAAAACGTAATATGACTCATTATTTAAAAATATTTTTGATCCATGTAAAATTTAGTTTGTTTATGCCAAAGTTAGCTATAAATATTATTATTTTTGCTTACAAATTAATTCAAATGAAAATGATTTAACATAGAAATATACGTTATTACAGCAATTAACCATTTGTTCCTAGTTTACTAATATGGTATGTCTAGTTTTTTTTTTCTTAATTTATTTGGAATTTAAATTTTTCTGAAATTTCATTTGAGATTTACAATTTCATTTAATTTATTTAAATCCTGCGTAGCTTTTTGGGAATCCTATATTCATTAAAAAAAAAGGCGTAAATAGAAAGAATAGTTTGTAATGAAGCCTTATTTGTGCTGATTTCTTGAAACATGTGGAATATTTTGGTGTGATATTTAGGAGTTGCTACTTGGAAGATGCACATTGACGCTTTTCCTATTACTGAGTTAAGCACTGTATTTCCTGTAACAAAATAATTTTTCAATGGCTGACAAGTAATAGTATTGACTTTTTCTAGTTTATTTTTTTAAATATTAGTAATGGAAAGAAATTAATGTCAACGGAAATTTTTGAAACATTTAAAAAAAAATTTTTTTTTTTTTCTTTTTTTGAAAAATACTTTTATTTTATTTCAATAAATCTTATAAGTTTAAACATCGATTTGCTAAGACAAATTACTATTAGAATAGGCAACGATCATTTTGATGAATTTTTAGTATATTATGATATTAGCACAATAACACTTTTTTTATATAATTATTTTAAAATTGTAGTTCTTACTAAAACCGTTTTTATTAAATTGAATGTAAGGACTTATTTACCAATGTTTTTCAGTTTTACAGAAGTTCCAAAATTGATTAAATTACATATTTGCTGTTATTTTCAAAATTCTATTTCAATATTGATTAATATACAGTCAACCAACTTTTTTTATACAATTTTCTATATCAGTATATATTTTTGAAGTAGCTAAATTATATAATTATGGTTATTATCATCGTCATAATGAACTACGGATTTTTACTAGAACAGAAGTATCGAAATATACTATTTTGTTTATCTTAAAAGTTAAAGTAAAGAAATATTTAGCGTAATTTTTAAAATAATCTGAATTTTTTCTCTATAGTTATAATTACAATATGTTCAAATCAGGTAATGCATATAATATATACTGCAATTAATAAATTTCAATATTTATTATTTAACTAAATAATATTCTAACTAAATAATATTCTGTGTTATTAGTGTATTATTTAACAGTCACATACGTGGTCGAAAAATGTATTTCAGAATGAATTACAAAAACGAAATATTGAAATATCCAAAAAAAATCACATAATAAATAAAAAGTTTACTGCATCTAGCTACATTATCAACACAATGTAATGCAGTTAACTTTGTGTATTATTTTATTGAATAAATTTTTTTTTTTTTGCAGAATAAGAGAATCAATTAGCACTTAGAAATTTGACTGCAAATATTCAAGATAAGCACACATAACACAAATAACAGCAAAATTGAAAAACAAAATTTTAGACAAAACTGAAAATTTATCTGAAAATTTATTTATTAATATTATTATTTAATTATTATTAATTATTAATCAGTAAAACAAATTTGAAAATTTGTATTCGCATTCGTATTCATATCTCTTAAAAATATATCAATCCTTGAAAATACAAAATAAAAGTGCGTTAAAGCTTTGGTGCATTTCTTAAAAATAAATATCAATTATCATTAAAGTAATCAATTATTATCAAAGGGGAGAGTGAGGTCAATTGTAACATTTTTTACTTAACTATTTTTAACTAACAAAAAGTCCAATATATTATTAGTATTAATTGACAGACGAGTAAAGTAGACTATCCTCTACTAGAAAAAAAAAATACCTCATTTTTTATATTAGTTATTAACAATTTTTGACAGTCGTGCACTTATTACAATTGTCCCCACTTGCGGGGTCAATTGTAACAGTTCATAAATTCAACTAAAACATAGTTAATTATACATATTATCATAGTTGTGATATATTTTTTTATTGATCAAATTATTAGTGATATTTTAGGAGTAAAAATAATAATGAGCAGAGACCTAAAGGGTTAAACTTTTAACTTTAAGTGGTTAAAAATTTTAATTTATGCTATGAAAGGTGACAAATAAAATAATGCACATGCAACATAGTATAAATGATATAGGAAACTATTGGTGGTTCTTAAAGAGTTAAGTAATGGTTTGTAAACATAAGATTATTTATTTTCAGCTGTTACATTCGTCCCTTTACTTATTGTTACAATCGGCCCCAAGACGCCATTTCAGCTTCATTTGTTAAAAACAATGCTAGTTAATTAACAAAACTAATATTTTTTTTTTTTTTGAAATGTTAATTAAGGTGTCCATTTACATATTCGGTAAATAATTTTTATTTGTTTCAACAAAATTACTTTGTTACACTATAATATTCTAATACCAAAAAAAAGTACTTACGTAGCGTGAAAATATCTTTTGTGATGTAACTCTTTCAAAAGTACATAAAAATGGTTGCCAGCAGGGAAGTACATGTAGATTTATTAAATACACCTTGTGCGCCACCTAGGAACCAAATCTAGAACCCGAAACTCGAAATTTTTGCTCTGTTACAATCGTACCCTGTTACAATTGACCCCACTCTCCCCTACTATTCTTCAAAAAGTCAATTCTATTCTTACAGTCTAGATAAATTTATACCCATTTTGTATACCTTTTTGTTAGTTGGATAAAGTAACGAATCCTGACCATACATTTCATGCATATGTTCCCTCATTTATTTAGAAATGTGGTGTTGTTTCTTAAAAATGAAGTCAACGAACTAATTGCCTAAAACTCATAGCATATTGGTATTAAATAATTATGTTATTTATAAGAGTATTTATTAAATGCTGAATGAGATTTGATTGTGAAAGTGTGCTTCCTCTGAAATACTGCTTTATAGAATGACAAAAAAATATTTACCTTTAACTCGGATTTGATGACTATAATTACAGATGTCTTAAAATATATGTTAATTGTTTATTAAAATAAATGTTTCAATTTTTATTCTATTCCATATTTTGTTATTATATCTGTATAGTACTCTTTTGTATTTGATAAATGTGAAGAAGTCTTTATTGAAATATTGCAATTTTCATTGAAAGATTCATCTCATATGGGCAAATAGCTTTCCAAATAAATAATTTTAAGGTGCCGCATATCAAATTGTGCCAAATACAATGTGATTTTCAAACAACTATTCAGTTATGAAACCTGGGAACTTAAAATGTTTGGAGTCAAGAAACCTAATGTGCCACAGCTATTTATATTAAGCCATTGGAAACAAATATATAAAAATATATTTTAAATTAATAAAAAAATAAAAAAATATTAATTTTAAATTAAATTTAGTGAAATTGAAATTTATTTACACACATGAATTAGACAGATTGAAATAAAGCTCTTTTTTGCAATTTTATTGCACTTTGCAAATTACAGTAATATTATTTTTTTTATATTACAAATTACAATAATAGAAATGTAAAGTTTCTACAGTTTCTTAAACATCATAAAACACCTTAATATATCCTGAATAAATAGTTTTCGAGTAACAAAACTCGATAAAGTGTAAATTATATTATAATCAATTTTAGATACGTAACAGAATTTTTTTAATACTTTATCGGAGTGATATAATTTACGTTGTCGTAATATATTAAATACTTTTCGTAAAACATCAAGCAATATAGATTTTCCAAACAAAAAGAAAACCTTTAAATTATCTCATTCATGTATTGCACAAGAAATCTTTTTTGCATGTATTTAGTAATTACCAAACAATGACTTTAAAAGAAAACACTTTTTATTATGTCATGTTCCTTGGCATGTTTATTATGCTTGGCACGTTTTTCATAAAGAAACCAACTCTACATACATTTATTAATTTAATTATACTCTATCACTGCTATTTTAAACATATTATCTTGATTTAAATGTAAAAATCATTAAAACAAAAGTAAGGACTTTATTTTTAAACAAATTTTCGTAGTTTTAATTTACAAATTATAATTTTTTCCCCAGAGTTTATTCTTTATGACACAATCACAGTTTTTTATAACTGACGTTGTTTTGCTTCATCTATTTTGTTTTAATTATTTTATTATTAACCATGAACATATAGTTTTTTAAGTCCTTTTTTAACAGGCATTAGAAAAAAAAGCTATTTAAAATATTTATAAACTTCTAATTCCATCTAAAAAAAACTTTTATTTCGTTCTTACATATATTTTTAATTGTAATTATATTTTTAGAGTTTATTATTTTGACTATTTTATTCTTTTTATTTCTAGGTTTTAAAGAAAATTAAATGTTTTTATCCTTACTCCAAGTGATATGTTCTTTATCTTTCTAATACATATTTAACAGAAGAAACTCAATTTTTAATGTAAATTTCTCAGCAGTTTTTATATCACAATAATTCAATGTTGATCATTCTCAGTTTATGAAAACATTTTAATTATATCTTTTAATCCAATTTCCTAACAAGTATGCCGATAACAATACATGAAACATTAATTGGTCACATTATTTTGTTATAGTCATATTTATTTTAATTTTTTTTTTCATAATTTTCTAAAAAAAAATTGATTTTGAATAGTTATTATGCGTTTTGAAGAAGAAAAAAAACGCGGCGCTATTTTTAATATTTTTTTAGATATAGAATTTTCTATAAAAGTGGATTTCTTTTTTTCTGGTACCAGAAATTATGATTATAATATATCAATTTCATTTTTTATTTTGAAATACTTTGTATTTTATTCTAATTAATTAAGTAATTCTGTCTATTTCTTTGTGATTTTTTTTTTTACTTTTGAAATATATTTTAAATCATTTAATTTAAAAAATACACTTAATAATTTAATACTTTTAAATAATTTAATTAAAAATACAATAATTTAAATTCAACACTATCGTCCCGCATTTTTGTGGATGTAATACCGATCATTTTTTTTTAATGTTCAGTGTGCATTCATGTACATGTTCATGTTTTTATTCCACTCATGACTTACTCCACTTTGTTCATGTATTTGTTTTATTCATGTACATTCATGTTTTTATGTTCAGTGTACATTTTTTACGTACATTCTTCTTATAATGACTCAGTTACATATTATAATCTTATTTTAAAACACTTTGTATTTTATTGTACTCATTAATTTTTACTGATTTTAAAATAATAAAAAATAGCGATGGAACTAAAATTGCACAGTAATTGAAATATCGATCATACTGAAAAATTAAATGAACCTAGGTAATTGAAAAATTTAGTGTTCATTCCTAAAAGAGAAATGCTATTTGCCCCAGCTATCAACAACGTAACTTCCAGCATGTTTTTTAGATATCATGTTTATCATTCATCGCAAGTGTTTCTTTTTAAATAGAATTTTCATCTATTTGTAAGTATGTTGAACTTTCCAACAGAAGTATTCTAAGATCATACCTGCTTTGTAAGAACAATTTAAAAAAAAAAGATAATATCCTCATGAACTATACATATGGTTCTTAACGTTGTAAAATTCTGTATTGATGTTTCCTTTTAAAAGAGAGAAATTTATTCCATTGAAATAAAATATTGTACCCCATCTTTAAAATATTTGTAAAGTCTATCATTTTCATGAAAATGTTTGTGTAAAATACTTCTTCTTGTATGAAACGAAATGTTTAGAAAATAATAAAACGAGATCTGTTTTTCTTTGAAGTATTGATTTGCTCAAAATAGTTATAGTATAGAATTCATATATTTAATAATAATGTTCATAATTAATGTTCAGACGGCTAATCTCATGCCCGACAGAAAAGAGGTTCAAGTGCCAGCGTTGGCACTACGATATTTTCTTCATCCCCTTCGCATGAAGAGTTTTCAGTATCCTGCACTCTCCTATTTGTGACCCTGGGCTATTAAAATACGATACTATCATTCACGCGTAGATGGCAGCACCATAACTCAAAAGTCCAGAATTTCCCCTTTCTCACGATAGGTGAAACAGACAAATGAATCACATTACACGATTAATTTGATAAAAACAAATCTCAACCACAACCCAGCTCCAAAGTCCAGTTAAATTTCTTTTTTTACGGTTTTGAAACTATGACGTATAGTACTATACTATAGTCATGGGTTTTTAACCATATTATTTTTAAACGGTTTTGAAACCTTAAGGGTAAAAAAATCTTATCGTTACCGCAAATGGTTGCTGAATGACAAACATGGTGGCGGATACTTCACACCAAGCAGTGTAAAAGAACATTCTAGGTGTTTCACCACAACAGGAACTGTCTTAGGTTTTTGGTGTAGTGGATCACTTAGAGGAACACTACGTTCATTTAAAGTAGTTGCTACCATTTTTGGTGTTCAGATACACGTAAATTTCAAGCGTTGTATTTTTCTTTTAACTCGATTACAGCATTAACCAAGCTTCCGGTGTGAGGAAAATAATGCTGCTAGGTGTAATAGAACAGAATGCATTTTAATATAAAGTAGTTGCAACCACTATTGGTGTTCAGATGCGCATTATTTTTTTCTGCGTACAATCATCTCCCATAAACATCCGAATGTCTTGAATGTTGCATTCAGATCGACTCGTACCCACTCCAGCTCTTGGTTTTTAAGACCTTTGTAACTATATAAAAAAAAAAAAAACATAGAATTTTAAAAGGATAATTCTCCACCCCTTACTGAGATTCTATTTTTGAGGTATTTGCACGTCTTTTTAAACCAACTTTAGTTTAATTTCTTGAAACGCATTTTTTCTTTTATGGAGCCACCGTATCAAAAGATCAGCGACTATTAAGATTATTTCAACTCCTTCATGTATAACACAGGCTAACCAAAACAAATCCTTTCTGAATGCACTATAATAAACAATATATTAGTAACAAATTTGTACTTGATTCACCCCCTCCTGAATTAACAAGAAACGTAGGCAGAATCAAACAATACAATTCACGTTATTTAACGTTCTGGTTATGCAATTCTTTACGACGAATTCTCTGAATTCCTGCCAAACGTAAATTCCATTTGCAAAAAAATCGATCATAAACAATGAATTTCCATACATATGTTACTTAGCTGTAGCTAGTTTTGTGGTTGTAAATATTAAAAAGGAACTACATGAAATAGGAAGTGTCGCTGTACTGTTGCCTTGACACTGAGTAGCGCTGAACAAGCTTAGGTCAACGGCAGGCTGTTTTGACCATTTGGTTTCCATAGAAATGGTGAAATTCCTTTTGACTGCCCGGTAAAGAAGACGCAGACCACCACTTGAAGCTCATCATGGCTGCAGGTAAACTATTTCGAATCAATTGATTTTTTTATATGTTGTTAGCGGGAAATTCGACTGATACTTTAAAGAGTTTGTTGTGTTGTTAATGTTTTATAAGGTTTTTTTTCGTATTATTTTGGTTTTGTCGATGAGATTATTTAAACTTCGTGCGGGTGTGTTGACTTTTCATGATGGAAAAAAAGCTCAAAGAAGGTTTTGTAACAGTGAAAGTTCTGATTATCATTATGAAATATTGTGCATTTAGTTTATTTCTAATTTCTTAAAAACTAAAAAGAAGAAAAAAAAAATGCCAGTTTAGAGTATTTGATTATTCAGGAAAAAATCTGCACAAAGTTTTGCTTTAAAATGAATCTGAAGCATCACATTTTAGAGGGGGAAAAATTGGAAGCATCAAGAAATTTTCTATAAAAGAAAATTATTATTCGAATTGTTTCATCAGAATTGTTATTTTTTTAAAAAAAAAGTAAATGGTTTAAAATATTGCGGTGTGGAGGCTAATAAAATAAATAATTACTTTTATTGAGATTTAATTAAAAGGAAAACAAAAGAATAAACATATTATGGTTTGTGAAACAATATTTAAAAAACAAAAACAAAAAATATTAACAAAATCTAACAATTAACAATGCAGGTAATGGATGTAATAAACAAGAAGACAACTTTCACTGAGTGAGGTCACACAAATTAGATGAAAGGCGATTATTTGAAACAATTTCTTGTTTTTACCTCCGATAAAACTTGTTTCGATGTTTATTGTTTTCTAATACAAACTATCAAATTCTGGTAGTGTTTTGGTTTTTTCCTCTACAAATTTGTCTATGACATCAATTTTCGTCTTCTTTTCATAATCGGTAATAATTTAAAAAATTAAAATTAAAAGCAATCTTTCAGAACTCTCTTTTATACAAAAATAAAATTTTCTATACTATAAAGAAAAATTTTTAAGCTGTAACAGTTTTTTAACTAATTTAAATATTTGGAATTTTTATAAATAAATTTCCACTAAATAAATGCTAAAAGGTAATATGTTAAATACAATGGAAATGATACGGATGCTTTTTTAATCACTTCAAAATTTACATGTTGACATTTTAAAAGTTACTGATTTATATATATTTTCCTATGCACTTCAAGGCTGTAGTGCATTGGAAAAGACCTTAACAAATTAGAAACAGCGTTTATTTATTATTTGTTTTAAGATTTTAAAACAATATTTCTTATAACAAACATCAGTGTACCTCTTTAGTTTCCTTCAATTAATAAGAATTTAACAGGTGCTAACGAATTTATAATTTGGACCGAATAATTTTGCATATGCCTAAAGGTTTTGACAATTTTTTTAACAGTTACCCTTCAACTTTTAACCATTTTTTCTTGAAAATCATTTAAAATTAACCTGTAAGGTTAAAAATAATGTTTACAAATTTTAAAAATAAATCGGTTGAGAGTAGAACAAATTATAGAATGCACCGTTAATTTATAAAATATCACAATCATGAATGATATGACTAATCTCAAATTTTATCAATTGAATCTTTTGATCCCAGAGAAAAAATATAGAAAAAATTGAAAAAATAAATACATAGGCTATATTTTTATTAGCTTATCAATAAACATACTTAATAAAACATTTCTGTTTTAAAGATGACGGTGATAAATATAGCTATTTAATATTGTTAATAAATAGGAAAAAACTGCATAAGCAATGTTTAAAACTTCTGTGAATAGGTTAAATATTTAAATTTTTATTGATATTTAAAAAAAAAAAAAAAAAAAAAAATATGCTGCTAAATCATTCTTAAACTAGTAAGCATTTTTTTCTGTCAAACTTATATAGAGTGTTACTGATTCTAAGGATTGTTGTACCGATTTTCTGTAAATTCATAATGAAAATATCATTTAAAGTCTAAAGCTAAATTTGTAAAAAAGATGAAAGAATTCCTAATTTCTAAAATTTCTAACTTACCCACACTTGAGGTAATATAGCACATCATGATGGTTAATAGGAATCGAGGAATAGGCAATTAATAATAAAAATAGTATGCGAGGCAAAACTTAACTTTAAATATACATTCACAGGTCTCACAGTTCATTCTGTGTAAGTGCAAACTGAGTAATTAAAAACAGCCAAAACTTTAAGAAATTGGAAAGAGAAAAAAAATCAAAAAATGTTTAGCGTCGAAATAACATTTATTAATTTTTTGTTGTTGTCAGTTTTACGCAAACAAAATTCAATGATATATGTTATAAAATTATTCTTTATATTTTATTTTTATTTACAAAAATTGTTGATAAGTGTACTTCTAACGTGAAATATATTCTATATGTTCGCACCCATCCACTGGTTCTGAAGTTTCAGGAAGTAATAATGTAATATAGAAGTGTGAAAAAATTCAAAAATAAGAAAGCAATCATCATACAAACTGATGATCACGAAAAATTGCCTACTATGGTTTACTTGGATAAATGACTTCACACAATATGGCATGTTTATGGTACTTGTCAATTTTCTATCTGAACTGTACTTATAGGACCCAGATTGCTACAGATTAATGTATAATAAGAAAAAAAGTATGTTCAAAGCAGCCAGAATTAAGTAAAATTTACAATGTTTCTGATTTTATAAGAATACCAAAAGGCTAAGTAATTTTTACTTTTAATAATGAATTTGATAAAATTAACAATAAAATATTACTTTATAATATGTTTTATACCTTGACGATAGTGGTAAAATTTTATAATTTAATCATGATACTTAAGAGCAAGGTATAAAAACGATTTATTATTTTTAAATAAATTCTCACTTACGCATTTTTACTAAATGCGTTGTAATATGAGTTCTAATTTTTAAAACAAGAATTTCCGGCAAAACGTTACCAAGTGAAATGAAACATTATTAAATCAATGGTTTAAATATAGAAAATCTTGTTTTTTTATTACCGGAAGTACGTTTTTTTTTTTAAATCAGAAATATCATTACCATAAAGAACAGTAATTTTGCTAAAATTTTTCCTCTTGTGCCAATTCCCCATAAACGTACTCTTTCTGCCAAAATTATAGAATTCTCACAGAAGAGTTTTCAACTTAGCAAATGTAGATAATATTTTTATAAGAAACTAAGCCCCCCTTCGTTACACCTGTTTATGCCGTCTCAACCTATGTATATAGTTAGAAATTATAGAGCTAATCTGAGCACAAAATTGTGCAATTTTTCTGCATCCTTAATAAGGTGTCAAATTAAACTATATCGTGCAAATGGATTAATGGAATGGATTATTTGCATTGATGGATTAGTTTAATCATATAATTGTGTATTTTAAGCTTAATTAAACGGTATTATGATTTGATATTTAAATGAATCAATCTAATAACTTGATAAAGTTGTCACAAATGCGCACGATTTTATGATAGTGGAAGTTGCCAATATCATTATTGAATGTTGGATACGCATTTTTTGACAGTGTCTAGTCCATCTTGGCAAGGCAGAAGAATGTTTTGGAATTAAAAACACCGCATGGTGACTAACTTAAAATGAAACCTGTGTCCTTTTCTGGGAATTTTTTTGCCCTAAAACGACAAAATAAATATCGCAAGCCTATCAGTCGGCAAAGCAGGATTTATACAAGCCTTGAAGGTTCATAACGATCGGAAACAAGAATTTATACTCTACTTTCACCGTTATGCAAATGAGTCTCAATATTATTTATGTAACTAACGAATTTTGCGAATGAATTTAGTAAATGAATTTTGCATGGATTTCTAAATACTATTTTAACGACATTACTTTTTATTATTTAAATTTAAAAGAATGAAGATGTAAAAAATAAATATAGAACTATTTCTTCTGTTACATTTACGTGTAAAAACTTTATGTGGTTATTGTTTTTAATGAAACAATGTCAAATTTCTGGTCTTTACGAGCGGAAATTTAATATACTTTTCTATAAAGAATAGGTTTAGTTATCAACATCATTCAACATTAATGAGATGAATTTTAGATGCGGTGAATGTATGCATTGTACTTCCACTGCACGGAGTAAATGTTAATTAGCTTGCCACACTAGAATATTTAATTACTGCCACAAAATTTCATACAGATAATTCAGAAGGAAAAAAAATCTCATTTGGTAGAGAATTTCATTACTGTGAAGCTGGTCACGTTCGTGCGAAGGATCATTTTGAAAAGAAAAGTTATTAATTGTATGCTTTTTGTTTTTTATCAAATGTTCTCTATATAACTCAAAACTTTTGTTCATGTTTCATCTCAAAGCAATTTTTAGTTGTTTTTTCAGCGTAATATACAAAAAAAAAATCGTTTTTAAACATAATGCATTTGTTTTGAGCATTGTGCAATGCTTTAGTTGACAAAAATAATAAATTTAAAATATAAATGTGTTTATGTTATGGTTAAAGTAATAAATCCGGTTGTTATTAATACTAACCGGTCAAGATTAATAATAACCGCTTTTATTGGTCAAAAAAAGAAATGTCGAATATTATCCACTATAACTGGTTATCATTAATAATAACCAAAAATATTTGGTCATCGTGTATAAAATGTTAATACAGCATTGGGACATGGGTGTGCCTTTTTGTATATGTGTTACGGTTAAAGTGATAAATCCAAATATTATTAATATTAACCGGTAAAAATTAATAATTACCGCTACTTTTGCTCAAAGTATCTGCGGAAAAATACTCGTCAAGTCTTGCCAGCTTCCGGGCAGCGGCCCACGAGAAACTAAACAAGAAACATCACAGAAAGGGACCAACTCGAAAGGTATAACTCGTAGCCACTCCCAGGAAAACATCTGCATGTTTTGTTTTCTTTTTAATTTTTTCAGTATAAAATCAATTTGGTGCCTTGACGATTGTAGTTGGCTTGGCAGATCACGATGTGGAAATATCCCCAATAAAATCGCGAAAGAATGACATTGACCAAACATTATATTAACTGACTAGTCACATTGACCGTAACTTATATATATATATATATATATATATATACTCAAAAATTATGATTTTTTATTTACGTTTACGTTTGAAGCTACTGATTTTAATTAATTTTTTTTATATTAAAGACACTAATAATTAATTTTACATTAAATGCATTAAATTTATTTAGTACATTGACTATAATAATTGTTTTATATTAAATACATTAACATATATTATATTAATACGTAAGCTTTAGAAGACAATATTTTAATGTCCACACTGTAAAAACTGCGTGTGTTTGTGTGTTGCTCGTCTTGAATCCTAAATACTGTACGAAGTAGCACAATTTATAAGTTAACACAAAGTCTAGCGTTTTAACAAATTATAGGTTGTATAAAAGCTCTAAACAACTAAAATACAAAAAGTTTACCCTAAGATCATACACATTCAAATGTTTATGGTGGTCTTCAGTCTGCTTTTCATATACAGAAACTATAGTTCTCATCTAAAAATACATAGTTTAATGTTTATTCTTAAACTATGTATTAGAACATGTAGTTCATCATTAAACTATGTATTTTCATAGGTGAAATTAGATTATTCACATTTTTAATTTTAAGTCTCTGTAAACAGTATTTAATAATTTCAAGATCTATAATTTCTATCCATTCAAGCATAGTTCGAATTCCTCTTGATATTCTCTCTGTTCTACGCGCATGTTTAATTTATAAACTCATTCTAAAAATTAGTTTATGTATGAAACCTAAACTACTGATTCTAATGTGTATCATTTCTCATTGTTATTATATTTTTTAGTGTTTTTGAACAACAAAAATGGTTGTGGCTACTTTACACAAAGGAGTATAAATGAACATTGTAGGTGCTTTACTACACCAGGAACAATCCTTGGTTCTTGGTGCAGTGGAGCACTTACTGGAACATCTCTTGGGTGTAGAGTAGTTGTCGTTATTTTTGTTGTTCAGACAGAACCAAAAATGTTTTACAGTGTAACTTTTGCTTAACTTGATTGTAACTTTTACCAAACTTTCAGTTTTTGTTTGAAAAAGTTTTAAAAAAATTTTGTTTTTAAAAACACACGCAGTAATAAATTAAAAGAAAGTCATTGTTGTTAATGGTTGAGAATGTGTTACTGCTGCCAAAATCGCAATATGATATTGCATATAAATGATATTCCATATAAACGTGTACTTTAATTATAACTTTGCATACAATAATGCCTGCAATGCACAAGTATAAAAAGTGGCTATACTGTAGTTTGTCAAAAGGTTGTCATGTTCTCTAGGAAATTAAACAAAGCAGAGTTTGTTTATTGCATTCCTTAAATCTGATCTGGAAAAAGTAAAAGTAAATAAAAAAAAGTCAATTTCTAGCAATAGGAAATCAGTTTCATGGTCGATACATTCTATTAAAAAAAACACAACCAGTTTTCTACTTGACTTTTGAAACCATAAATTTTAATACTTCAAATGAAATTTACGAAACAGGATTTTACAAAGTGGAGGAAAATGTATACCTAAATAGATTTTACGTGATTTTAAATACTGTCAATCTGTTTAAACAGCATTTTTTCCTACTAGAATGAAAAAATAGACAGCAATTTTTTTTCTAAAGTAACTTTTGTATTTTTTCTTAAAAGTCATGTGAAAGAAAGTAAATGTCTTAAATAAAGATTTACAGAAAAAGTTTCCACATTAAAATAACAAAATTGATTAATACATAATGAAGGCGGACTAGGAAATATTAGGAATATTTTCACTCACTTTCTCTCATAATAATACAGTGAATAAAAATAATACAGTTAATACATAATAATACAGTTAATACAGTGATTAAAAATTTTAAAAATCGATAAGGAAATAGAATAAAATATAGTTCATTGAAAAAAAAAATTTCAAGTCCTATTAAAGATCTCTTTAAATAAAAAAAAATACTTAACTAAAATAAAAATTAGTTAAATTAATTAAAAACTGAATTAATGAAACATTTTTTATTCAGAAATATATATTTTAACTAGAAATAAATAAACATCTACGTGATATATTTAAGGGATGGTTCACTTTTGTAATAACCTTAATAAGGCATTAAATTGAATCTCAATTCCGTCCAATTTGAACATCGTATAATCAAGTTTAAGAAATATGCTGTGAATACGGTCGAAACACCCAGGATATGGCAAATATTACCGTATATAGTGCTTTATGTGAACACCAAAGAGATTGGTAATTTTTAATGGAAATGGCTTGGTAATAGTTAAATATGATATTCCAACGTGTCATAAAATTTAGAAAATTGGTAAAAATTTGGTAATTCAATCATGGTATCTGAAAGCAAGGCATAAAATCCATTTAATTGGTAAAATTTACTTTTCAGTATTTTTTTTTTCTATTAAATAGGTGGTAAAAAGAGCTATTTTTTAAAAACTAGAATTTTCGATTAACTTTTACTATATAACGGAAAAAATACCAAATAAATGGTTTAAATACCATATATTTTAGTTTTTAATTCCAATTATTTTCAAACTGAATTATCATTACTATAGAGTGCGATTAAATGCTATAGAGAGATTTTTTTTCCTCCTTGTACTAGTAAATTAACTGTGTGATTTTTCTCTCTTTCTAATTTTAAGATCAAATGAAAGCATAACAGAAACACAACCTTTCTTCTCCCTTTCTACCAAAGTAAAAAAATTTAGATTACGTTTTGTTTAAAGCTCTGCATATTGTTCAATTTTAACTGAATGGCTACTTTAATAATTTGAATTCATTTCGAACAAGAGTTTCAAAAATTTAAACTGTAAGCAGTGACTGCAGAATTCTTGTATAAATCTATTTATAGCAATGGAGCCAGAGTATTAAGTAAACATGTATTAACGAGTATTAAATTTTATCCTAAAGTAAACATATGATTAGAAAGGAGAAAAAAAAACCTCCGCTTCTATAATTTTAGAAAAATTATGTTTTTTTAAATGTTTATCCGTGTTTTAAAGGTTCGGTGTGTAAAAGGTTAGAAAATTATCACAGACATAAAAATAAATAAACAATTGCTAAACTCGAACAAAACACATGGTAAAAAAATTAGACAAATATTATTACTTATAATAAAAAATTAAACAAATAAATGCAAAATAATTTTCGTTAGTTAGCAGTTTGAAAATAGTAAACCTGTAAAATAATAAGATAAAAGGAAAAATAAAATAGGCTTAGACTTAAATAAATGCAATAAAAAAGCATTCTCTTCGATAATTGGAAATTGGAAGAATAATCATAGACACGATTTTTCACGTCAATAAATAGTCACGAGCCGCGATGGCTCAGGGGATAGATCGTTCGCCTTCCAATGAAGTGAACCAGGTTCGAATCCCAGCGATGACTGATCGATACGAATTCCGCACCCGGATAGCACCGACCACAGCGCTGACGTGAAATATTCTCAGTGGTAGACGGATCATGGGTTAGAGTCCTTTTGCCATCAGGCTAAACGTGGGAGGTTCGTGTGGTCTTCCTCTCCATGTACCGCAAATGCGGGTTAGTTCCATAATAAAGTTCTCAGAGAAGGAAAATTTCTTCCAGTACTTGATCAAGGAGTTCCCTTGTCTTCTGGATTGGGTTCAAAATTACAAGGCTACAAAGTTGAGCAATAGCACTCGTAAACCCAAAAATTGGGTCGGCTGTTCAACGACGGTTATAAAAAAAAATAGTCAAAAAGTTTTTGCAACTAGGAAATCAATCCCAAAAAATGTTGGAAACCTTTTCTACATGTTTAATGTTAGAAACCTTTTCTTTTCACAACCTTTTCCACCTAACAGGTCTTGAAATCAAAGTGTAACGTCAAAAATGTTCAAATTAAATATAAAATAAAAAATAGAGTATTTAAATTGCAAAAAAAATTAAAATTATGAAATGATAATTATTATTATAAAAATTTAAACAAACAAACGTAAAATGATTGTCGCTATATATTGCTATACGTTAGCAACATGAAAATTGCAACTCAAATAATAATAATTAAAATTTTATAAACGCAATAGATTTAGTTTAAAAGAATGCGATACTACATTGAAAGCTTTCTGTTCAGAAACTCAAATCGATGCCAGAATCATTTTACATGCTAAAATTGAATCGAAAATTGTAAGTTTAAAAAAAAGTAAATAAAAAGACAAGATTTTTTTCACGTCAAAAACTAGTCAAGAAAAGCGTTAGCTGGTAGGAAATGAAATACTCGAGGAATGTTAGAAAAGCATTTATCCACAACCTTCTCTACCTGACAGGTCCTGATGTTGAAATCGCGTGTGAATTGTCACGGAATGTGAGAGGAAAAGGGTTGGCGAAATGCTTGGGCAGCGAATCGCTTGAAGGTTCGATTGGCCATAACCGAAGATAGATGTTGCATTAATGAATAGGTTACGATTTGACAGCAAAAATCAATGGTGGAAGGAATTGATTGGCTGACGATTTCAATAAAGCTGACGAGTAAATGGCTAGAATAAGTTCTTGAGTTTCTATTTGGTTGTCCCATTTTTTACTTTAGGATGTAGTATTTCGAAACAAAAATATGGTTGCTACGTGATTTAGAGTTCATCAATAAAGGTTTTGACGAATGCGGGCATTAAAATGTTGTTATATGTAGACATTTCAGTATTTATCTTCTTTTTAGCTGTAAGGAAATGAGTGATTTATGCTTATTTATGTGCACGGTTATCTTTATATACTTATGTGTAATGTATGAATGTGTTCTATAAATGGTTCTTATTTATGTGCTTAGATACTAGTGTATTTGTTAATATTTCGGATATATATTATGGGTTGCCTAATATCAGTTTTAACTGAATCGACTAATCATCGACGTACTTGGGGGAAAGCCGAGTTTTACTTAGAATCGGAATTTGCATTTTTTTTAAACACATTTATTTACGAATACCAATGCATTTATTTGATACCAAGATTATTTTAATTTAATATTTATTCATTTGCTTATTAATTATTTATTTTTATTTATTTATTTGTGAAATTCTTATTGATGGCTAAAAAACCAGATAAATTTAAGGTCATAAGGGCCGCACTTTTTGAAAATCTTACTCTCGTGCCGTGTAAATAATTCCAGTTTTTTTTTTTTTTTTTTTTTTTTTTTTTTTTTTTTTTTGAATTATAAAATTGCTTTCTTTCTCTCTCTCTTTCTGTAAACTTTTTGTATCTGTACAGCGATTAATAATTTTAAATAAAATAATTGAGGAGCTCGGTATAATAACCAGTTGACTCCCTTCTCCTTCAAATAAATAAATAAATAAATAAAATTATAATAAGAAATCAGCTTATTTCTAAATGTTCTAAATTTCAGTAAGGTATTCTTGGTGAATTAAAAAAAAATATGGCTTTGTTTTCTTTAACACCAATATTACCTACTATGTTTTTCTCTTACCTCGTGCGCTCAACGAACGTAAAGAGAAATCTAGTTTCCATGACAACGGTAGCGTTAAACGTTTAACGCAACCTTGTTGGAAGTCGCATAAGAAGTTTCACTTCAAAAAATTAATGCATTTTCGCCAGTGAATATAATAGCTACTTCCATTAACCATAGGAGCCTACCACAAATTTAGGTCTCTTATGCATGCATTAATGTAAAGGAAAATTGAAAAAATATCGATTTTTGATCAAATTGTTGTAAATGATCAGCTCACGTAAGACGTTTAAATAACAGCTCTGTATCGTTATTACCCAAAAGTGCTGGGATCGAATTCCTCAATTATTTTAGTGAAATAATGAAATAATATAGTTAAGATGCCACGTCCGATGTAGTAAATGGAAGATGTAGGTCCGATGTAGAATCGACAATTAAATCGAATAGCAACCAAGTTAGTAAAAGTGAATAATCTATTAAAGTTTATCGATTAGTGAATAGTATATTATTACTTAATTTATCTCGTATTAATAATTCCCAATGAAGTTTGGTCAATGTAATAGTTTTCCACTCATTTGACCAGACATTTTCTATACGCATTTGAATGGTACAAACAGCTAGACAATATCAGTTTTATCATTTTTCTTTTCTTTCGGCTTTGTCCACAGCATTTATCCACAATGAATGCAAGTACTCGCGTTTTGTATGCATTGTTCTTTTGCAGTGCACATACTTTCTGCTAGGTTAGGAATCTCTTTTGTGTTGTTTTTAAGTTTCTTTATTTTATTTATTAAAACACTAAAACTTATATAAAAAATAAGAAACAAACTGATAAGTTTTCGGGGCAAAAGCATAACAGACAGTAGCAATTAACCTTAAATAACAGCAGCGTAGGTTATATCAGGCAGAGACACTTAACCTTAAAATAAACATCAGCGTAAGATATACCAGGTAGTGCCATTTAACTTTATAAAAGCAACAGTGTAGCGTAAACCGGGTAATGGTACTCACCTTGATTAAGCCAATTATTAAAATAATAAACATCGATTATTCTCAATAGCTTCATTCCATGCACTGATATTTTCACATATACTTTATAACGACGTTACAATTTATGAGCTCAAGATTTCAAAAATTACCATTCATCAAATATAAGGTACTTAATTACATAAAAACTTAATGATTTTTAATTTTACGTTGATTTTTATACAATGATACTAAAAAATGGCATAAATCCTTATGCAGATAATTTAGTAATCTAGTAACTAAAAAATATTTTTACTCTTGGCTGTGTTCTCGTAATTCAGCGTTTCAATTTTCATTAGAGACATGTTTAGAGAGTCTCAGTAGTTTTTTTTCCATTTATTTGTTTGCTTTTTTTTTTAAAAAAAAAGAAAACTTAAATCAAAAATAATCAGATTCTGCTGTACTAATCTGCAGCTCCTACTGAGCTCTGGAAGGTTTTTGATACCGGGGGGGGGGGGACACTGTTACTGTTTATTTATTTATCTATATTATTTTTGAGCAGATCAACTTTTCACTTACCGTATCGTGCAGTGATCATGTTTTTTAGCCGTTTCTTAGCAATGAAACTTTCTAAAACGCTTTAAATGTTATATAAAATAACTTAAGAAAACTTAAATCGAAAATAATCAGCTGATACTGTACTAAGACAGAGTGCTGATGGTTTTTGATACCGGGGAACACTATTACAGTTTATTTAACAATACCATTTCTGAGCAGTTGAACTTTTCACTTACCCTTATCGTGTTGTGATCATGTGTTTTAGCCATTTCTTAGCAATGAAACAATTTAAAACGTGATAAATGGTATGTAAAATAACTATAACAACAATGAAAAATTATCCAAATCATTTCCTTATAGCTTAATTAATTTTTAATTTATTTATTCTTTTTACTTGAACTCGTTTCAATAGTTTTGCTCGACTAATTTCAATTAATGTTTCATAGGACGCTTCGCAAAGACATTCGCTATTCTAGTCTCATTGCAAACGGCCATAAATAAATCAGGCTAAGTTAGCTATAACAGTTCTCATAAGTTTCTATATTCAAAGTGATAGGACTAAAAATGTCCGGCTGAACCGAAAATACTGCAGACTTTTTTAATTATTTTGGCACATGCAAATTTAATCTCTACAATGGCTAGTCGATTCATCCTCAGTGGTACGTAGATCAAAAGTTAGACCAAAATTTTCCAAGAAAAATAGGTTTTTTCTTCTTGCCGTTTACGTGGGAGATTTTCGTGGATTTACTTTTCTAGTTGCAAAAATGTAGTTTAGTTCCATAAGGAAGGCAACCACTAAGGCTAGTTTGCCACAAAGCTTGAGCCACATTACAGAGATTTATTCAAAATCACAAGGCTTATTACTTATCAATAATAGTCATTAGCCCAAACTATCGACTGTCAACACCGATTATAAAATAAATTGTATGACATACGTATGTAATAGAGCATCCAAAACTGTACTTGTTTCGTTATCTCATTTTTTTTTCTGAAGATGTAACATTATACCAAACAGTGCTTTTTCGTCTAATCTGACTTTTCGTTTAATGTCAGCTCAGCGTTTTCGGCAAACGTAATTTTTCTTTTAGCCAATTTTCTGCACTTTCCTACAATTACTTTTCTTATAGCCAACTTTCTGTAATTTTCTTATAAAGAACTTTCTGTACTTTTCTTATAGCCGACGTTCTGTTTACTTTTTTTATAGCCAACTTTCTGTACTCTTTTTTTTTTCTCTATCGTTCTTATAGCCAACATTCTGTACTCTTTTTTTTTCTCTATTGTTCTTATAGCCAACTTTCTGTACTCTTTTTTTCTCTATTGTTCTTATAGCCAACTTTCTGTATTATTCTTATAGCCAAATTTCTACAGTGTAAATGGTGCGATAATTTAGAGGCCGATGCACACTTATACAATAGCTAAATTTTAAAGATTTTTAATGATGTAAATTTAAGAATAAATAACAGAATTTTTCTTTTGTAAATCTTCATTGACTTACCTAAAATAATCCTGTTTTAAAAATATCTTCACAAAAGAAATTCCCTTTTTTCAGCTACCGAAAATATTCGTAAACTAGGGGTTTATTATTCATTAAATATTTTTTGTCTTTACGTTAATCAGAGATGAAGAGAAAATGATTTAAATCGAGAAATTTGGAGGTTCTATTTATCGGGAGCGATGGTTATATATTGTTTAAAAAAAAAACAATGAATAACGAAACGGTATAACTACATTTATCATTTTGAATTATATACCTAATCCGTGACACTTTATATTATAAGCGTTAATTAAAGATTAAATATGCTGTTTACTTCCTGTATTCCATTTATTATTTAAATTTACATTAATTCTTAAGAAAAAAAATATAAACAAAGGAATAATACTTAAAAACTATTTTAGAGCCAACAATCTATTTAATCATTTATCCAATAGCATATCACAGCTAAAAAAATAGATTTGTGCAAACGATCGAAATAGTTGAGAAAGTGAACAATGGAAATACGCATATATTTTTATTTTTGATAAACAAAATTATTGCACGAGAGGCATTGTTATTAGAGTTATGTTTTCATCACATCGTTACCATAGCAACAGACAACGCTTACTGGTCGAAATGGCGTGAATATTGCCAGAGAAATGCTTATTTTGAAATGGGTGCATGTTGTCAAACTATGGAAGATGAGAATTCAGGTAGATATATAAGTTTTAGTAATATACTGAATTTTTTAAAGCTTATCATTTCATCATTTCAAATAATAACATACATTAAAAGAGAATGAAGTAATGCAATTTTCGAATTTTCTTTTTGAAAACATCATGCAAACTTATTTATGCGTTAAACAAACTATTGAGTATCAATTTAAAGAAAGAAAATACTATGATTTATTTAGGTATTTCAAATTTGATTAAAGTTTTCAAAAGAATTATGATTGGCTAAAGTTATTTACGTAACTAGAAATGTTTTAAGTTTCTTTTTAATTGAAAATTAAATTTATTAGTTTGAGTGGAGCTGACAAATTCAATGATTCAAAGCTAAAATTTTTTTCCCACACTGTCAAAATTTATGATCAAATTACGATTGCATCCCGATTTATGGTACTTTTTACCATAAAATCTATTTTTACGGTTACGTATTTTTACGGCTTTTAAGTTTTACGAAGCAAACTCCAAACTACCGCAATGTCAATAATAATTTCTGCAAAATCCTTGAATTACTGCAATTAAATAAATATAACTTTAAAAATGACGGTATACAATTTTATGGTGAAAAAGGATTTTACGGATGCTGCACTCAAAATTCTAATGCTTCCCCCCCCCCCCCCCATAATTTGATCCAAAACTTTTCACAGTGTAGCAGAGATGCCAACTGCTCCGTTCACACCAAATAATTAAAAAAAAAACGGTAAATAACTACAAACTAAATTTTGCAAATATTTGATTATTTTTGCTTGCTTATTAAAAGGTATAGCATGGCATAAGTACTATAAAGTGGTGAATTATATCAGCCTACGAATTATTTAGAAATAGTGGTAGATAAAAATCTACTAAATTAAATTTATTAAACCAAGAATCACAATAGATAAATTACCACTTTAAAATATATATTTGCTGTCCGCAGCAAGTTGGCATTTCTGGTGTAGGAAAAAACTGATGATACAGCGCCTTATATTTTTATAAAATTTTTTTAACTATCTATACCTTAATTATTTTTCATTTCATTAACATAATTTAGCAATTTTTATACGTTTTTTTAATTAAAAAATTATTTTAGTGATTAAAAAGAAATAATACAGAAATTAAATAATAATAATAACCGGAAATGAGAAAGCAAAATATGGAATTTCAAAAAATAACTGCTCAATCGAGAAATATAAATTAAGCGAGATTAAATTGTGTTTCAGGAAAAAAATTGTTTCAAACAAAGATTTTATTGAAAAAAAATTGCTAGTGTTGGTTTTAAAACCAATAAATTAAAATTGAATGTTGAAACCTCCAGTAAAATGGAAAATAAAATTGACATTTTTCGTCAAAATCTGAACACATGAATATATTTCAATTATTCATCTGAACAATTGTTTAAGTGTTTACAGTTTTGTATACTGGTTCAGAAAATTAATCTGATAAATAGAAAATTTGCATTAAAATTAATGCAAATTTTATCATTAAATTCAACATTTGCTAACAGTAGAAACGGAACTAACTATACTAGATAACTATAATAATACCATCATACTTGAAAGGAAGCTATATCGCTGCAGAAACTTTTCATGGCAAATTCTATTTTACTTCCATTATAATTTAACATTTAAAGATTAGATAGTTCAGGTAAGTCAAGAGTAAACCAAGAAGTTTCAAATGCTGTAAAACTGCGAAGTATGAAAAGGAAAGCAAAATATTGCAGATTAACTTCCTCACTGCAAAACCATATGCAATATTTCCATGATTTGACATTAGTATTTTGAATTATTTTCTCCATCATTTGAAACTTCCTGGTTTACTTTAGACCAATCAATTTTTTCAAAAA